>JAKFHU010000270.1:0-1200000 GCA_023783475.1 Daubentonia madagascariensis | reverse complement strand
AGGTCTTTAATGAAATCTTTCTAGCAGAACTGACCCAGGGGGCCGGTCTGGACTAGTCAGGTGGGCAGTGGCCTGGGCTGAGGTGGTGGCCAAGGGGGAGTGAGGGGTGCTGGAGTCTGAGTTGGAAGGCAGGAAGATGGAGCAGCTGGGATGGGGAGATGGCAGAAGGGACACATTGAGAGGCCAGGGCTGGACGTATGGACAGAGTGGTCAGTGTCAGTGCAGAGCTGGTCCTTAAAGCCACCATTCGAGGGGGTGTAGCTGGGTGGGAAAGTGTCCACGGGCATGGGGTGCCCAGGACAGAGGCCCTGACAGCAGGCACTGCCCTATGCCCCGGCCACAGCCAAGTCTGCTACACGCCTGGCCGTGGGAAGCTGGAGACCTTCACCCTGAGGGACGTGCCCACCTCACTGGGCGCCAAGCTGGCCGTGCTGCGGCTCTTTGCCTGCTACATGCAGCAGCGGCTGCGAGAGGTAAGGTCAGGCCAGCAGAGGGCTGGGAGGTGGGGACACCCCCCTGGCCTGAGTGACCTCAGGGCGGAGTCTGTCTGCAGGAGGGGACCCTGCCCGTGCCTGCACTGCCTTCCAGGCCCAGCCTCTGCCTGCTGCGCTTTCTGGCATCTGAGCAGGTCCTGCTGCTGCTCTTCAGCGACGGGACGGTGCAGGTGAGCCGGGGCCCTGAACTCAGGGGTCAGCAGGGCGGGGGCCTGGCCCACCCAGGCTGTGGTGGAGCAGGCTTTGGGGGGAGCCCTAGAAACATTTCCATCCTGAAAAATACAACTATTGGCTCCTAAGTAGGAAAACTGCAACATTGAAAATAAATGGCGTGTTTCAGTGATGGCAAAATGTCATCTTTGGTCTTTGTCCCGTGTGGTTCCTTGTAGCAGTTGTCAAAATATCATTTCAGTGGAAAATGGTTTTCAGGTTAGAGTTGGCCTGAGCAGTCGTGGTGATGTCTGAGAAGTCATAGCCAGTCCTGAAACTCAGCTCAGAAGCAACATAGTATGTGACACTTTTCTGTGTCGTTGTTATTACCATTTTAACAGTATGAAGAGACCTCTGTGTGCAGATGGGGGTGTGCGGCCTGCTAACACGCTGGCCCTGACCTGGGCTGGGGTCTCCAGTTAGAAAGGATTAGCTTCAGGCTGGGCGTGGAGACTCACGCCTGTAATCCTAGCACTCTGGGAGGCCGAGGCAGGAGGATCACTTGAGGCCAGGAGTTTGAGACCAGCCTGAGCAAGAGTGAGACCCTGTCTCTAAAAAAACAAAAAGAGAAAGTACTGTCTTCATATGACCCTGCTTGGCAGCTGGGGAGACGGATACTCAGTGAGGGGGGCTATATCTCCAAGGTCATGGGCTTAAGAGTTGGGAGTCTCTCTGGATGACTGTGGGCAGGGTAGTACCCATCTGAGTCTCAGTTTCCCTGACTGTAGAATACAGCCCTCAGCCTCCAGACCCTGAGATCTTATGGGTGGGGCAGGCAGTAGGGCTCAGGGCAGGGGCTCTGGGTCTAGTGTCCATGTGTCCTTTTCCCTAAAGGTCCAAGGCTGGGGCAGATGTGGGGGGACCCTTCTCCCTTGACTGTGGCTTCTCACACTTGGCAGGTCAGCTTCAGTGGTGTCCAGGCCCAACTGGTGCTGAGTGGTGAGGGTGAGGGGTTGCTGCTCACCCACTTGGAGCAGGGCCGCCCCGGCACCTCCTACTCCCTGAGCGTCCTGCGGAACCACGGCTGCAGCCCGGCCACCCGACAGCACCTTTACCACGCTCTCTGCATGCTGAAGAGCATCTAGTACCGCTGAGGGTCAGAGTGGACCTCTGCATGATGGTGCCAGGGACCTGAACTCCATTTCCACTCCTGTTGCTCCTCCAGAGGGAGTGTGCTCAGGGAGATCCAGGGGCATGCAGGGGGCATGGGAGGGTGTGGATCCCTGCCTTGTGGCATGACTGTTTAACCCACACTTTTGTTGGGCTTTGTTCCTTTTGCATTAAAGAAAACTTGATGCTGTAGACACTGCCGTCTGCCTCTCTGTGGGGGAAACAGTTTGAGCTTTGGCAAAGGGGCGCTCAAACCCAGTGTGACTCTGGGTCTCCCCACCCCATTTCTTTGTCACAGAGACGGGCGAGATTTTCACCCATACAGAAATTAGAACCAGAAGTGACATTCTGCCATAACCCCAAATCTAAAATATGGGACATTTGCTCAAAGGATGGGTACAGAGGAAACCGAGGCCAGAGCTGGATAGAGGGCGAGCCACGCTACACAAAACAGTGGGCAAAACTGCCACCTGGGGAGTGGACAGTGCATTCAGGAGACTGGCTGCTCTGGGCTGATTGAGTGCTGGTTGTTATGGACAAGATGTTACATGAAGGAGGTGAACTGGCCACGAGCACACGGACGTTAGAGAAGCTGGAATTCGAGTCTTGCCAAATTGGAAAAGGCAGCTGCTTCCGACCCCAGATGGTGGGAGACGGGGTTGTGGAGTCTTCAGGCTGCATGTGCCTGGGGAAGCTCCCCAGGAGACGGAAGTGCCGGGGGCAGGTCAGGAACAGTCTGTGTCCTCTGCCGACGTCCTCACCCACTGGGTGTTACACCTCCTGAGGTGGGAGGCTCAGGCCCAGCCCGCCCCTGGACATCCGTGTTCTTCCCCTTCTGGAAGGGAACACAGGCCCCACGGGTCACCCCGGCACCCCCTGAGCCTCACACCCGCAGCCCGGCACAAGCACAACTGCGGGACACGAGGAGGGGACAGCCGTGTGGGCAGGTGACTGTCGAAGAAGCAGAGGCACTGGGAGCGGCTGAGCGCTGAGAGGCATGAACGCAAATGAGGACAAGGGAGAGTGTCCACGGCAGCAGTGTTTGTGATACTGAAAAAATTGGACACAACCTAAGTGTCCAATGGCGGACTCAGTAAACAAGTATCTGGGCTCACGCCTGTCACCCCAGCACTTTGGGAGGCCGAGGCTGGATGGCTCGAGGCCAGGAGTTTGAGACCAGCCTGGGCAACACAGTGAGACCCTGTCTCAAAAACAATACAAAAAAAAAAAGAGAGAGGACAGGGGACACTGGGTGATGTCTGGGGACATCTGTGGTTGTCACACTGGGGGTGCTCCTGGCATGGGGAGGGTGGGGGCCAGGGATGCTGCTCAGCACCTGCAGGGCCCAGGACGGCCCCAGCCCAGAGAATGACCCCGCTCCAATGTCCACAGCGCCAGCAGGGAGAGACCCTGGTTTGGAGACAGGAACTGAAATATGTGCAGACACAATGCTTGATTGCTGGAGCATGCTTCCTCTGTAATCAGAAAACAAAGCAACGGCGTTGAAAAACGACACTCCTGGGAGAAGCAGCACATTCCCGTGCCCACGCAGCGCCTCACACACAGCAGGAGCCCATGAATGTCCCCAAAATGTCCCCTCACTGAGGTCCACGCTGCATAGAGGCCAAGGCAGGGATGGCCTCCAGCCAGACTTGCAGGGGCCGCTCAGAAGGGCCCTTCCCAGACCAGCCAGACACCCTGTGTCCTGGGCAGGGTGCCTCGCTGCTCACATCTGGGCGTGATGTGCCCAAGGGCACCCAGCGGGTCAGAGGACCCCCCCAGACACTGTCCCCACAGCATTCTGCCTTTGGAACTATGTCCTATCAATTCCAAAAGTAAAACACGGATGCTGTCTCTTTGTGACAAAATCTCAACCTAATCAATCAAACTCAGGTCCCAGAGGCCGCCACCTCCTGTCTCCGGGTCCCTCCCATTTCTGGGGAGGCTACGGGGTCACCTGGTTTTCCCCATCCATGTCCACGAACTTTCATTCCTGGAGAGAATAACGGGAACATAAGTGGCAGCCCGCCTTTCCCCTGGCCACGTGCCTGGTTGCCTTTGTGCGTCTGTGTGGATAGGGCCCCCTGGCTGCTTTGTGTGGAACGAGGGGATGAGGAAACGCTGGTGTTTGTGGATGGGGGAGAAAGCAGTGGCCAAAACAGACGTGGTGGCCGGGGCGGGAGTGGAGAGAAAACAGACATTCGAGGGCGCCGGGGTGGGGGGGGGAGCCCGGGAGGTCAGGGGAGGTCGCAGGCCTTGGTGTGGCCAGACCTGGGAGGAGAGATGGTCCTGCAGGGCAACGGTGGGGAGCCGGGAGGAGGGGAGGCACACACAGGGATGTGCATCGTTTTAATAATTGGGCTGAAATTCCCGTAACATAAAATTCACCATTTTGAATTGAACAATTCAGTGGCATTTGGTGCATTTGCACTGCTGTGCAATCATCACCTCTGCCTAGTTTCTTATAAAAACACCAAGTCCCCATCAGCTGTCACCCCCCAGCCCCTCCCCAGCCCCTGACGACCACGAATCCAATTCCTGTCCCTGTGGCTCTGCCTGTTCTGGACATTTCATGTAAATGGAGTCTCACACTGTGTGTCCTTCTGTGTCTGGCTTCTCTCACTGACCACGATGTCCTCAAGGTCCCTCCACGCTGCAGCCTGTGTCAGAGCCGCCTCCCTTTTCCTGGCTGAGTGATGTTCCAGTGCGTGGATGGACCACGGTGTGTTCATCCATTCATCTGCTGATGGTATCAAGTTCATTTGGTTTCAAATGACAGAACCCCCCTTACTAATTGTTATGAGCAAAATAAAGGATTGGCTTCTGATACTGAAGTGTTCAAAAGAAGAGATGGTTGCAGGTGAGGCTGAATCTGGTCTCAGATGAAGAATAAGGACCCCCCCCCTTCCATTTCTCTTACTACTCCACCTCTTGCCCTCTCATCCTCTGTTTTGGCTTCTCTCTTCAGCAAGTTCTTGTGGCATGGTGGCATAAATGCCCATGGCATGGGCTGACATCCTGCTGGCTCAGCAAACCCAGCGGAGAAACAGCAGCCACACTTTCCCATTTGTGCCAGCAAATCCCCAGGGTTGCAGCCCACTGGCCTGGCCTGGGTTCCATGACCTTCCCCCATCACCCAGACTGAGAGTAGGGTTGGGTGGGTCCAGCAGAAGAGAGGAGTGGATGTTGACATCTCATCATCATCTTGGACTGCTTTGGGGTGTTTCTGACCAAGACAGTGGTCTTTTGTGTAAAAATGCTGCAGTGGGCAGCCTCCAAGATGGCCCTCAGTGGTGCTGCCTCCTGGTATTCATGGCCTTGTTCGACCCCTACACTGAGTAAGGCTGACCTAGGTAACCAATAGGATGTCAGAGGTGATGGTCTGTGTCTTCTTCTGATTTCAGGTCATACAAGATGTTGAGGGCCGGCGCGGCGGCTCACACCTATGTTCCCGGCACTTTGGGAGGCCAACGCTTGAGGTCTGGAGTTTGAGACCGGCCTGGGCAACATATCAAGACCCCATCTTTACAAAATATTTTTTAAAAAGATAGCCCAAAAGAAGAGAAACTTTGGTTAAATGTTGAGACATTTGTTCAGTGTCCCACATCAACAATCATGGATTAGTAGCTCATGATTGAGTGGCTGCATCTAATATCTCCTTGGTGCCGTGGCACCCCATAGTGGATGTCAGTTGTTTCTTCTTTTGAGACAGGGTCTCATTTTGCCACCCAGGCTGGAGTGCAGTGGCGTCATCACAGCTCACTGCAGCCTCCAACTCCCGGGCTCAAGCGATCCTCCCACCTCAGCCTCCTGAGTGGCTGGCACGCACCACCACGCCTGGCTAATTTTTCTATTTTTTGTAGAGATGAGGTCTCACTCTTGCTCAGGCTGATCTCGAACTCCTGGTCTCAAGCGATCCTCCCATCTCGGCCTCCCAAAGTGCTGGGATTTCAGGTGTGAGCCACCGCGTGCTGCCAAGGATTTCAATCTTTGATCATAGCGTTAAGAGCTCTGGGTTTCACAGCCCATGAGCACTCTTTGAAATGACCCGTCCATGGCTGACATTTTGAATGCAACCTTATGAAAGACCTTGAGCCAGACCCACCCTGCCAAATCACTTCTGAATTCCTGACCCACAGAAACGATGAGAAATAAAGTGTTTATTGTTGTTTCAAGCCACCAACTTTTAAGGTGATTTATGACTCAGGGATAGCTAACTAATACACATGCCAGAACACGCAATGGGACACAGCTCCATTTCGGTCCAGAACATTTGTTTCTGGGGAGAAAAAGACAAAACATCTTCAGCGTGTTTAACTGTGTATCTTGCAAAATGACCTACCTAGAGTGTTTATTTCCATCTGCTTGTGGGCGCCAGAACAGCAACAATCTGTGAGAATCTCCCACGCCTGAGCCCACGATGGTGGTTTATTAAAAATAAACCAACCACAGCATATATTAATTTCCTAACCTCTCAGGGCCAATTCTTACTTCTAGGTGTAAGAATGTCCAGAGGTGGAAAAGCGCCCACACCACCCTCACGCTGAAAGGTGAGGGGTTGACTATGTGCCTCAAGGAATAAAATTATGGGTCTCACCGTTTTGGGTGCTGCCAAGGATTGGAGCTTTAAGAAATGGCAATGAAGCCACTCCAGCCTTGGCCAGAATGTTTTTCTTTCTTTCTTTTTTTATTTGTAAGGAAACCACTGATTTAACTCTGAGGAATGATGGGAAACTCGCCCTGGAGTTTCCAAAGTCCCAGTTTTACCCTTTTTCCCACGCTGAGGCTATCCTGCACCTGGCCCCCGGACCACCTCCTCATTGGTCCGTGCGAGCACGTGACACGCGGCCTCCTCCAATCACCAGCAAGCAAGGGGAGCCCAGGGCGGCAGCATCCCAGGCTGGCAGGATTGGCTGCTGCCATGGCAACCATCTGTTACGTCACAAAGCTTCCCTGGGTCCGAGCATCCTGGCACCTCCCCTGTGAGCTGGAGCCTTTCTGCTCCCATTTTACAGATGGGGAAACTGAGGCGCTGGGTTTCCTCAACATATAAACTGCTAGGAAAAAAGGAGGTGCCTGCAGGCAGGTCAACCTTGGTCCCACAGGGAGTTTTTAAAATCCTGATGACCCCAGAGGATTATGCTGAGTGAAAAAAGCCAATTCCAGAAGGTCACATACTGTAAGATTCCGTCTGTGTAACATTTTTGTTAGGGAGAAGGGTGGATGGGCGGGAGAGGGCTGTAGGCAAGGGATCTTCGTGCTGAGTCCAATATCCCGACGGCAGCAGTGGAGACACAAACCTACCCCAGATACAATTGTGGAAAACTAAATACACGCGCGCACACACACGCACACACACACACAAATACAAGTAAAACTGAGGAAATCTGAATAAGATTGCTGGGTTATATCCATGTCAATATTCTGGTTGTGATATATGACTACTGTTTTGCCAAATGTCGCCAGCAGGGGAAACTGGGCCAGCGTACAAGGGCTCTCTCTGTATAATTTCTTACAACTGCAGGTGAATCTACAATTATCTCAATTAAAATTTCAATTAGCCGGACGCGGTGGCCCGCGCCTGTAGTCCCAACTACTCAGGAGGTTGAGGCAGGAGGATCGCTTGAGCCCAGGAGTTCTGGGCTGTAGTGCGCTATGCCATAGATCGGGTGTCCGTACTAAGTTCGGCATCAATATGGTGACCTCCCGGGAGCGGGGGACCACCAGGTTGCCTAAAGAGGGGTGAACCGGCCCAGATCGGAAAAGGAGCAGGTCAAAACTCCCGTGCTGATCAGTAGTGGAATCGCACCTGTGAATAGCCACTGCACTCCAGCCTGGGCAACATAGCAAGACCCCCATCTCTTGAAAAAAAATTTTTCAATTAAAGAATTCTGTTTGGTGGTCCCTCAATATGTTTAATATATAATAGAATTACCATGTGACCCAGCATTCCCGCTTCTTAGTACATACCCAAAAGAATTGAAAATAGGTGTTCCCAAAAAAACTTGAACATGAATGTGCATACTAGCACTATTCACAATAGCCAAAAGTGGAAACAACCCAAGTATCCATCGAGTGGATAAACACAACGTGGTCCATCCATACATATGATGGAACATCACTCAGCCATGAAAAGGAAGGAGGCTCTGACACAGGCTACAGTATGGAGGGACGTTGAGGACATCGTGCTCAGTGAGAGAAGCAGACACAGAAGGACACACAGTGTGAGACTCCATTTATGTGAAATGTCCAGAACAGGCAGAGCCACAGAGATGGGAAGTGGATTACTGTTCCCCAGGGGGTAGGGGAGGGGATGGGGAGTGACAGCCGATGGGGATGGGGTTCCCTTTGGGGAGATGAAAAAGTTCTGGAACTTGACAGAGGTGATGGTTGCATAACACTGTCGATGTACTTAATGCCACTAAATTGTGTACTTTAAAATGATTAAAATGGCAAATTTTATTTTACGTGTATTTTACCACAATTTTTAAAAATTCTGCTGCCCCTGCCATACTCCAGGCCTAGGCTCTGGCTTTGGTGTTTTTTAAAGCTCCTCATTAACTCCAATGACCAGCCGAGACTGAGAACCACCAGGTTAGATTACATGCGATGAAGACACAAGAACCAAATACAGAGTGAGAATGTGGATATTGATTTAAATAAACGAACAGGTAAAAAATAAATACAGGCCAGCAATTAATAAACTTCTCTTTCCTTCTCCTCAAAAAAAAAAAATACAACTGGGGAGATTTAAATGCTGACCAGATAACTGCTATCACGAAATTAGGCGCTGTGTGGTGGCTCACACCCGTAATCCTAACACCCTGGGAGGCTGAGGCAGGAGGATGGCTTGAGGCCAGGAGCTCAAGACCAGCCTGGGCAACATAGTGAGACCCCATCTCTACAAAAAATAATATATATATTTAAAAAGAAATTAATGCTAACAACTTTAAGTCTGGTAACGACACTGTGGTTATGTGTTTTGCAAAGCTTCCTCGTCTCGTAGAGAAATGGAGTTTGCCACAGAACAGTCTATGTGGAGAGAGGGCAGGTAGGGATGGACAGCCCATAATTGCTGGCCAGTCAGTCATCGTTGAAGCTGGGTCCCTGTGGGTCGATTCCACTCTCCTCTCTGCTTTGATTTGTGCTCGACATTACCCACACTCAAAAGTTTTAAGAATCAAGCATAAGCTGTTTTCGCCGGGTCATAAATCATCCTAATTGCTGCTTAGAATAAACCCAAACCGAATTTTCCAACTTCGCAGAGCAGAACTCTCAGTGTGATGGGGACCTGGGAAGCACACCAGGGACTCTCCCTGTTCAGGGGACATTTTGGCCCAGCCCGGTTTGACTCAGCAACCCCATGTAGGGCATGTGTCACCTTCTCTCTACCTGGGCCTGAGGATCCCACATGTGACTCTTCACCATTGTGTCCTCTGAAAGAGCAAAAGTTCACAGCCACCTAAGCATCCGTCCAAGTGGGGCCGGCTACATGAGCCTCGGGCACAGTGACTCAGGGGGAATATCCGTGGATGGCACGATTTGTTACTGTTTGTGCAGAAGCAAATGATCTCCCGGGGTTTGCTTGTCCACACAGAGAACGGGACAGGGAACGGGAGGCGGAAGGGCTCCTTCTGACTCAGTGCTTCCCACCCACGCGGATCCCGCCCCCACCCCACCCCCCGGGGACGCTTCAGAGACATTGTCATTATCACACCTGGGCATGCTCCTGGCATGGGAAGGGTGGGGGCCAGGGACGCTGCTCAGCACCTGCAGTGCTCAGGACAGCCCTACTCCAGAGGATGATCCAGCTCCAATGTCTGCAGTGCCCAGGGGGAGACCTGAGTTAATTATTATTCAGAAAAAGAATTGGGTCCATTCCCTGCTCAACCAGACACCAGAATAAACTCCCGACGGGGCAGACGGTACAGACCAGGTGACCCCCAGCCCCTGGGACTCCCTTCCTTCCCACCACCCCCCTCAGGGTGTGGATTTAAATGTGTGCAGCCTCCTAGGACCTTGGTAGGGCAGGTGACCGTGGGACGCCGAGTCTCTTGGGGGCCCATAGACTCTCCTAACCCCCCAATCCAGTGGTTCTCAACTGAGGGTGGTCCTGCCCTCCAGGGGACACTGAGCCATGTCTGGGGACATTTGTGGTTGTCACTATTTGGGGATGCTCCTGGCTTGGAATGGGTGGGAGCCAGGGACACTGCTTGGCACCTGCAGTGCCCAGGACAGCCCCCCACAGAGGATGATCCAGCCCCAGTGTCCACAGCGCCCAGGGGAAAGTGAGCGTTTTATGAATTCCCTGTGGCTGAGGGTGTCAGAGGGTGGATTAGAAGCCTCAGTTTCCCCCTCTGTAAAATGGCATTGATCATAGCTCCTAACTCGGGGCCTGTGTGAGGAATAAATGAGGTGATGCTCCTAAAGTGAGGCAGGGCCCCAAGCAGGTGGGATGTGCTCACTGTAAGGCCAGACATTATTATTATTATTAATTATAATTATTACTGTCACCATTTGGGCTAACTGAGCACCCTGGGGTTCTTGGACATGCCTGAGGGGGGTCCCCACAGAGGCAGACAGGAGCTGGGCTTGCTGCTAGCATGACACACTCCCAATAAGCCAAGCCAGGCCCCACTTTCCCTCCTTTGCCTGTGCTGTTCCCCCCACCTGAAAAGCCAGACCTACACCTTCTCCCCACTGGCTCCCCTATTTCTCTCCCGTCAGGGACAAGTTGTGAATGCCCAGCCTGTCTCCAGGCCACGCATCTGGCTTTGGGCCAACCTTTAAAATAGCCACAAATAATGTGTTCTCTCCAGCTTCGGCTCACTGGGAGCCGCTCACACTGATGAGGGCGAACTCTCTGTACTATTTTCACATCTTTCAGTAAATCTAAAACTTTCTGTAAATGTAAAACTAAAAAACAGGATGAGAGGACTTTTGGAGACCTGCCTGTAGAGGAAAGGGGCTGGATCAAGCCCTACCTGAACTCCATGGTGGGGATAATAAACCTCTAATGTGGTGTGACACCCAGGCCGGGGCTTCTTGCAGGGGGGGAGGTTTATGCATCTTAAGAAATAGGAACTCTCCCAGAGAGAATTAGTCCTTAATGACATTATGCATCTAGTGTTTTATCAAACATTTTTGCTCTAAAAAATTAGTTATTGGACTTTACTTAAAAAAATTTTTTTTTAGAGACAGGGTCCTGCTCTGTCACCCAGGCTGGAGTGCAGTGGTGTGATCACAGCTCACTGCAGCCTCCAACTCCTGGGCTCAGGAGATCCTCCTGCCTCAGCCTCCCAAAGTGCTGGGGCTACAGGTGCACCACTGTTCCTGGTCTCAATCTAACCATTCTTAAGTGCACAGCTCAGCGGCATTAAGCACACTCACATTGTTGTGCAACCATCACCACCCTCCATCTCCAGAACTTTCTCATCTTCCCAAAGTGGAACTCTGTCCCCATGAAACACTAACTCCCCACTCACTCCCCAGGCCTTGGCACCCACCATTCTACTTCCCGTCTCTGTGAATCTGACAACTCCTCCATACGTGTGTGTGTGTGTGTGTGTGTGTGTATACATGTATAAAATGGAGGTAGAGCCACAAAGGCAAAAGTGCGTAAGTGTTTGGGAATGTCTTAACGCATTCCTAGTAGCCAGCACCCAGGAGGAGAAAGACACCATGGCCAGCCTCCAGAGGCACACCCACTCTCCTGATTTGTAACAGCAGCAATGAGCTCTTCATGTGTGATGCATGCTGTTTGCCAAGAAATATTCAGTCAACAAACACTCACTGAGCACTGACAATGTGCCAGGTCCTGTGCTGAGTCCTTCTCCTTTTACTCAAGGAGAGAGAAGGAGGCAGACAGTAAATGAGTCAACAACCAAAGCAGTCAAATTCTGCACTTGCCAAGATTTTTCTTACGCCTGAAGGAGAAACTTTAAAACCACTCTGGCAATGACCCAGCCCCTTGACTAAAGCACAGCAAAGATGCATAAACCTCCCCCCCTGCAAGAAGCCCCGGCCTGGGTGTCACACCACATTGGAGGTTTATTATCCCCACCATGGAGTTCAGGTAGGGCTTAATCCAGCCCCTTTCCTCTACAGGCAGGTCTCCAAATGTCTTATCCTGTTTTTTAGTTTTACATTTACAGAAAGATTGTGAAAATAGTACAGAGAGTTCCTACGTAACCCACACCCAATTTCCCTGACCATTAACATCTTACATTAGTGTGGTACATTTGTCACAATTAATGAACCAACATTGATACACTATTATTAATTAAAGACCACGCTTTATTTGGATTCCTTTAGTTTTCCCCTAAGGTTCTTTTTCTGCCCCGGGGCCCCATCCGGGATCCCACGTGACATTTAGTCATCACAGCTCCTCAGGCCCCTCTGGGCTGTGACCATTTCTCAGACTTTCTTGTTTTTGATGCCCTTAACCATTTTGAAGTTGACTGGCCAGGAATTTTGTAGAATGACCCTCGATTGAGGTTTGCCTCATGTTTTTCTCCTGGTTAGACTCGGGTTACAGGCTTTAGAGCAGAAGATCCCAGGGACAAAAGGCGCCCCTTTACCACATCTTATCCAAGCTACATGCAGTCAACAGGGTGTTACCTTGATCACCTGCCTGAGGTGGTTTTTAATGTTTTTTAAAAACCCATTAGCTCTCATTTAATCCATGTGAATTGGTGAAATTTTCTGTACACTCCAGTAACAAAACTCAACTTCTATTTGCAGATGGGAAAATAATCAAACATCTAGAACTTGTGGGACCCGTTCTGTCCTGCCCATCACAGCAGAGACCTTGGCAGAGCCCTTATCTAATGTGCTCCCAGCTGCAAGGTATGCAAGCTGCTCACTGCCACTCAGGACACAAAGGCTGTTCTGGCCGGGCGCGGTGGCTCACATCTGCAATCCCAGCACTTTGGGAAGCGAGGCTGGAGGATCGCTGCTTGAGGCCGGGAGTTCGAGACCAGCCTGAGCAAGGGCAAGACCCTGTCTCTACAAAAAAATAAAAATAAAAATAGGTAAATAAAAATGCTGTTTAATTGGAAATAGCCAATAACCTGGAGCCCTTTCTACCCTTGGTGATAGTGGCAAAATTCGCATGGGGATGGTGGGAGGGGGGGGCGTGTTTAGGTTGCTCTCTGTCACCCCCTGACATTGGAGTTTTTTGTGACGTCAGTCATTCATTCACTCAACAAACATTTAGGGCCAGGAGCCCCCACTGCGCGCCAGCGCTGGGGGCAGTCGGCCAGGGGTGAACAGTGGAAAAAGTGGGCCTGTGTGTGTGTGCTGTGGGAGGTCACAGCCCAGGGCCGGGGGACAGGAGTCTGCGCCTTGGACACAGAATCAGAATTTCCCAGGTGTTCCTGGCTCCAAGGGTTGCTGCGGAGCAGGATGTGGTGTGAGGCTGCGGCCACACGGTGGCGACAGAGGACGGCCGTCTGGCCCACCTGGGCGCGGTGGGGGAGGGGAGGGTGGGGGAGGGGAGAACGTGTTGGGGGCTTTGGGCTTCAACCTGACCCTCGCACCCGAGGACACTCGCTCTGGCTTTGGCAGGAATCAAGGCACTGGATCCGTACCAATAAACACGGAATTGACTCAGGTGTGTGTTCCCCAATTGCCCTCCCTAATTTAGGAACCTCAGAATGGAGCTCTCTGGCTTATATTCAAAATTCTCCCTGAGAATCTACAGATTGCTTAGTCTTCCTCCTCCATGCATTATAGGATCATTAGCATATTTATCAAGGAAAAATACAAGATGCCCCCAAACGTATGAATTTCACATACACGAGGAAGTGTCATTGAGTATAAGTGTGTCCCTTGCAACATTTGGGATGTACGTATACTAAACATGATTCCTTGTTTATCTGAAATGCAAAGGAACTGGGCGTCCTGTATTTTCTAAGATGAATTGTTCCATCCTTGGCCACCGGTATCGCTTTCAGTTGGTGGCCCCTGGGTCCTTCTGACATACCCCTATCATTGTGGGGGTTTGGGGGCACACCCTTGCTCTCTGGCACCACCAGTTGCCCTGGGCTCATAATGTATTATTCCCTGCCTAGGCCATAGAGTCAGCCATATTTCTCCAAGGAGTTGGGACAACTTTATACACAACTGTATGAGTTTCCTATTGAGGCTATAACATATCACCGTAAATTTAGTGGTTTAAAACATTGCAGATTTATTCTCTTACAGTCTGGAGGCCAGAAGTCCTAACATCAAAGTGTGGCCAGGTGGCTCCCTCCTGGGGGCTTCAGGGAGAACCGTCTCCTGCCTTTCCCAGTGTCTAGAGGCCGCCCGCATCCCTCGGCTCGGGGGCCCCTTCCTCCCCCTTCAGAGCCAGCAGCGCAGCCTCTACCAGTCTCCCTCTGCCTCTGACCCCCCTGCCTCCTTGCCCCTGTGGTGACACTGGGCCCCCCGGCTCATCCAGGGTGACCTCTCATCTCAAGGTCCTTAACTTAATCCGATCTGCAGAGTCCCTTCTGCCATGTACCGTGACATACCCACTGGTTCCAGGGATTAGGACAGGGACATCTTTGAGGCCATTATTATGTTGACTATAACAGCCCAAGGTTTTCCCTCTTCTCTGGGACCTTTGTTGCTTCATTTGGGACACCCTGATCAGGACCTTTGTCCCCTCCACTCTCATCACAATCTCTGGGCACATTGGCATTCCTGCCTCCACTTCCTTGGCTGGCTCTTGGTCAGCTGTGTGTCCAGAATTCACAAAACCTGGCTTTTAAAGAAATCTTAAAAATTATAACCCCCAATAATTGTCTCCCATTATTTTAACCTGTTTCTCTGACTACTCTTTGTTCCCTGAATGTGCTCTGTGATCCCAGATCTTTGCCATGCTGTCTCCCTCTGCCCTGCCATCCAACCAAGCCCCCTCTCTAGCCTCCCACTGCGTCCCCAGGCAAAATGCATCTCTCCCTCCTCTGAGCTCCTGACTTATCCATCGTCCATCCACCCACCCACCCACACACCCTTCCATCCATCCACCCACCCATCCATCCATCTGCCCATCTGCTCCAGAATGTAAGCATCTGAGGTCAGTGGCTGGGGGGAGGCTACTCTGGCCAGCATTTACTGAGCACTTACCATGTGCCAGGCTCTGTGCTCACCTGCTAGTGACTTAACACTGATTAAACCCCCAAGTCCCCATATCATAGAGGTGGAAACCAAGGTTGAGGGGGTGAAGTGACATCCCCAGGGTCAGGAGGCAGGAATGCGGCAGGGCAGAGGCAGGGACCCGGGCATTTGACTTCAGAGCCCACCATCTTCTCTGTACGTGGTGGGCGTGAGCCACAGTTCCTCCCCTGGGGACTTCCCAAGGGACACACCACGTGCAGATAGCGTACCACCCACATTGAGCTTGCAGATGGGAGAACCACAGCAGTGCCCCTCAGCAGCACCCTTGGGTCTGACGAGACCTGGAATGGGTGGTTTCTCAGCAGACACCGAGGTAGACTCACCCCAGTGTGCCGAGTTCCTGAGCCAAGGAGACGTGGGACAGCAGCGATGAGACTCGGCACCCAGGATGCCGGCTGGGCCTCAGCCTTGGGCTTCCCTGAGCTGTGCCTGGACGTGATTGAGCCAGTGCACAGCATCCTTGCCTTGCCTTTGCTGCCCGAGCCCTTCTAGGAAATGCTTCCTAGAATGTGGCCCCTGTAGGTGGCTATGAGTTTGAGTTACTCCAACCCACAGTGGCTTAAACAATGAAGAGCTTATTGGCTCTCAGAACTGAAAGGTCAGGATGATGGGTTGCCTTTAGGCATGGCTGGATCCAGGGCCTCAAACAGCAACCTCAAGAATCCATTTCTTGCCAGGCATGGTGGCTCATGCCTGTAATCCCAGCACTTTGGGAGGCTGAGGCAGGAGGATGGCTTGAGGCCAGGAGTTCAAGACCAGCCTGGGCAACATAGCGAGACCCCAACTCTACAAAAGAAGACAAAAATCAGTCACATGTGGTAGCACGTACCTGTAGTCCTAGCTACTGGGGAGGCTGAGGCAGGAGGATCACTTAAGCCAAGGTGTTTGAGGCTGCAGTGAGCTATGATCGTGCCACTGCAGTGCAGCCTGGGTGACAGAGCAACACCCTGTCTCTGAAAAAAGAAAAAAAAAGAATCCCTCTCTGGCCATCTCCAGACTCTCCCCGGGGACCACAGATGCTCCCAGTTCTCAGCTGAGCACACCCTTCATATATTTCTGGAAGCTCTGGGACAGTGTGTCCGCAGACCAGCATGGTGACACCTTCATCTCCTGCCCCTGGTTGGGAGACCCCCACTCCTATGTACCATCCCGTCCCCTGGAGAGGGCCCTGGCCAGTCTGGACTTGGCCCTGCTCTGGCTGGTCATCCAGATTCCTCATCCCTGTCCACTCCTGGCCCTGGGCGATGCCTGCCCCACCTCCCAGGGTCTCCTCCCTTTGTCCCAGCTTTGAGGTGCCTCTCTGCCCCCCAAGCGTATAGCAGCTAGCTGACAAGCTGATCCCACCTCTGGCTCCCTAAAGCCAAGCAACCCCAAGACACCCCCTAACTCCTTGCAGCCACTGGACCAATGCCCCCCACTCTGTTGGGACTCTCCCTCAGGCTCCAGGCCCCCCACCTCCTTCCAAATAACACCCCCCCATATCCATCACACCTTTCCTTTAACCCCTTGGTCCCTGGGGGCCGCTCTTTCTTTTTTTCTTCTCGGCTAAACTGGGGCAGCGGGGTCGTCTGCACACCCTCTCCCCCCTGCCCACAATGCACCACCTCACTCCAGCTCACCTGGGGTCACTGCAGCCAAACCCAAAACTACTCCACCACTCACCTTTTACTTTCCCGGGGCTGCCATAACAAAGGACCACAAGTTTAAGCAATAGAAATCCATTCTGTCACAATCCGGAGGGCAGGAGTCTGAAATCCAGGTGTGGGCAGAGCCTCTGGGTGCTCTAGGGGAGGGTCCTTCCTGCCTCCTCCAGCTTCTGGGGCTCCCAGCATCCTTGGCTAGTGAGAAGTTGCTGCAGCCTCTCCTTTGTCTCCTCCTGGCCTCTGGCCTGTTTGCCTGAGTCTGAAATCTCCGTCTCCCTTCCTCTCGCTCTCCGTTTTTTTTTTTTCTTCTTTTTTTTGATACAGGGTCTCACTCTGTTGCCCAGGCTGGAGGGCAGTGATGGGATCATAGCTCACTGCAGCCTCCAACTCCCGGCCTCAAGCCATCCTCCCACCTCAGCCTCCCAAAGTGCTGGGACTACAGGCGTGAGCCACCGCACCCGGCCCCTTTCTCTTATAAGGACACTCACACTGGATTTGGGGCTCACTCTAGTTCAGGATGATTGCATCTCGAGATCCTTAATTATAACTCCAAAGAACCTCTTTCCAAATAAGAAAACATTCAGAGGTTCCGGGGGACATATTTTATGCACCCCTAAGTCTCACAGAGCAAGAGTTTGGACCCAGAGCACCCCTGTCCTACAGGTGGGGCACTCCAGCTCAGGGGCCCAGGCAGGGCTAGGCTTGTGCCCAGGGGTGTCTGGCTCTGACTTCTCCTTCTCATATTAGCCTTGGAACTCCTGTGGTCTCTGAGCCCCCGAACCTCCTCCCAGAAGCCTCCAGGCCTCCCTTCCACACAATCCTAGCTTTCCTAGCGGGTGCCATGTTCCAGGGCTCTCTTCACAGCCCCAGTCCTCAAGGAAGCAGCCTGTGGGCCCCCAACCCCCACCTGGTCCCCGGAGCAGCCCAACATGACACCCCGTGCTTCACGCACCCTAGGGCTTCCTTCCCTCCTCCAACGTCGCTGGCACATGCTGACTGCTGCTGGTCCAGCCTATGGACACTCTGTCCTTGCCTCCTGGCTCAACCTCAGCCCTGGAGAGCTGTGTCTGGTGGACACGTCATCACTCAGACACCCTTCACAGGCCAGGAAGTATTGGGACCAATTCTGGGAGCAGTATTTACAGGCCTCAGTTTCCCCATGCACACAATGAGTGGTGAACCATTCAGACACACCACAGAGCTGGGAAGATGTCCCCCAGGAAGGGACACCTGGCTCTGCTCCCTCCATGGAAGCCCATGGTCAGACGCCAGTTGCAATATGGGCAGCCTCATGGAAGGAGGCCTAGCTGGACACCCTTCCCCACACAAACCCCATCCCGTCATCTGGAAGCAGAAACAGTGCTTGGCTGGATAAGGGCCTAGACCCCAGAATTGGGCTGTGAGAAGTGGAGCCAAGTGTCCTCCCCCCAGGGCCACCCTCCCAGGCACCCCCCCCACACCACGCCAAAGCTGTGCGCTCACATGTAGTAAAAAGACTTTATTAAGAAGGCTTTGAAGTCAAAAAATAAAACTCTTGATACAATTTTTTTAACCCTTAAATCAGCTCAGCAAATATATAATCAGTAATTTAGCTGTGTAAGATTAAAGGTCCATTACTTTATTTAAAATAAAATATATTTTAGTTCTTAAAATTTATTCCATAAAGTACATATTTCCCTATAAATTCCCTACATATACACGAGGTAAAAAGTAAAAGTAAAAAAAAAAAAATTCAAAATTTCAAAAATGACAACAGAAACCACAGCAGGAAGGGGATTAATAATTAAAACAAAAAAAAAGAAGTTAGAAATTTCTGGTTGGGACGCCCCAAACCCCGCCCCCCGCCCCCCTCCGGCCATGAGTGGCTGATGTACAAAAGGGTAAACGGTTAGCCCCAAAAAGGGAGTAAAAATGTCACTATCCTCCTTGCAGAAGTGTCTGTACAGTCTGAGGCCGCGGCGAGAACAAACACTGTCAAATGAGGAAACGGCTACGTACAAAAGGAGCACACCGAGAGTTGTAAAAATCCTGTTTTTTTGTTTTTGTTTTTTAAAGATCACCCTGGAGGTGGGGTGTCTTAAATAAAAGTGCAAGCAGACCTTTTCTCTCTGGTTTATTTTAACCTGTCGACTCAATACTGTTATTTGTTAAGAACTGAGGTGCAGCCGGGTCGCGGGCTCGCCGTCTCCACGCCTGGGACAGGAGTTAAAGCTCGTCTGTAAACACTGGCCCGGCCCCCCTCGCCCCCGCCCGGTCCTCGCCCACCCCTGGCGCCGCGGCCGAGCCTGGTGGCGCCGGCCGGGAGCCACGTGGAGGCCCGTGCTAGGAAAAGATATGAATGGCTTGGGTGGCCGGCGTGCGGCACGCGGGACACTCGGGCTCGCTCTTGCCGCAGATGCGGACCGCGCAGTCCATGCAGAAGAGGTTGTGGCCGCAGGGCACTAGCGCGGCCATCACCTCGCCCTCGGCGCACACCACGCACTCCCGCGCCAAGGCCGGGGAGGCGACGGCCACTGGGGCCACGGTCGCCGTCGAGGGCTTGCGGTTGCTCTCGGAGGCGCTGGAGTCCAGCGGGGAGCAGGAGGCTGCCGGGGCGCTGCTGGGCAGCGACGTGGCCGCGGAGAAGGCGGTGCTGCCGGGGAAGGGCAGGGAGCCTTGTGGGGACCTCCAGGGCACCCCCGGGGGGGGCCCCGGGCCAGCGGGAGCTCCAGGCCCAGGCCGCCGGGCTCCGGCAGCGTGGGCGAGTGGCGCGGGGTCCCGGTCCCGCTGCTGCGCCGGGCGCTGGCGGCGGGTGGCGCCGGGGCCCCGTTGACGGCCGAGCAGCCGCTGAAGGCGGGCAGGGGTGTGGCCCGCTCAAAGGGGGCCCAGATGGTGGCCGCGGCGGGCACTGTCAGGTCCAGCGCCAGGAAGTCAAAACTGAAGTCACAGTCCTCGGGGGCGGCCGTTCCCGCGGAGGCACCGGGGCCGTCCCCACCGAAGGTGAAGCCCCCATTGCCGGAGCCACTGTAGGGGCTGGCAGGGCCTGTGTCCGGCACTGGCGGCCCCCCGCGGCTGCCCGCGTAGAAGGCCTCGGGGGCGCTGGGGGCGCCTAGGGCACTGTCCCCTCGGAGGCCGGCCGTGGCCGTGGGGGGCCGCCGCCCAGGGTTGGGGGCCTTGGCCCAGAGGCTGGTGGCCGCCCCGAGCAGGTCCAAGCAGACGTCGGTGCCGTTGGCGTGGAAGTCGCTGTCGGGGCCGCTGTCAGTGAAGGCGCCCGTGCGCAGCGTGATGTGTGCCTCGATCTCCTCCCGTGCCCGGTCCACGTTCTCGGGCATGCCCGTCACGGCGAACACCGGCTCCTTGTCGCGCCCGGGCGTCACGATGTATGTGTGCGTCCGCTGCTGGATGCGCTTGATGGTGGCGCCCTTGGGCCCCACCACCAGCCCCACCACACGGTAGGGCACGCGCACCTGGATGGTGGTCTGTCCCGGCAGGTTGGGCGGGCCCTGGGCGGCGCCGGGCAGCCCGCCGGCCTTGCTGCGCGTGGCGCGGATCATGGAGAAGTGCTCGGCGGCCGACAGGATCTCGCGCTTGGCCATCTCCACATCCTCCTTGCGGCCCGTCACGATGAAGACCGGCTCCTCCCCACGCACGGGCGTCTTGATGTACGTGTTCGTCTTGGCTCGCAGAGCCTTGATCTTGCAGCCTGCGGGGGAGGGGAGAGACACGGTGAGGGAGGGCCCCCTGCCCAGGACACGGGCCCAACTCGGAGGCCCCACTTCCTGGCCTGTGCCCGCCACGGGCTTATCCTCAGACACGCCATGTCCTTCCTTCCCCAGTCTCCGTTGCTCCTCTGGGCTACCGGGGGTTGACAAAAACAGAAGGCGGCAAGGAAGACCCAGTTGTGGGTTAAAAAGTGTCTCCCGAATTTGCGTCCACCTGGAACCTCAGAATTTGACTCCTGTAGTGTGAATGTCCCTGCCCCCAAATTCATGTATTGGAACCTAATGTCCAATGTGACAGTATTAAGAGGTGGGGCCTTAGGGGAGTGATTACCTGGTGAAGGCTCCACCCTCATGATGAGATTAGCGCCCTTATACCCTTGCCCCCCTCTGCCACGTGATGACACAGAGAAGGCGCCATCTATGAGGAACTGGCCCTCACCAGACAGCCAATCTGCTGGCACATTTATCTTGGACTTCCCAGCCTCCAGAACCATGAGCAATCAATTTTGTGGTTTATAAATTACCCAGTCTAGCATAATGTTACAGCAGCAGGAATGGACTAAGACAGTCATCTTATTTGGAAATAGGGTCTTCACAGACATAATTAGTTAAAATGAGGTCATCCTGCATTAGGGTTGCTCCTAAATCCCATCTGATGGTGTCCTTATAAGAGAGGACACACACAGAGACACCCGCAGAGGAGGTGGCCAAGTGACAAGCAGAGACAGAGGTTGGAGGGATGTGTCTACAAGCCAAGGAAGACCAAGGACTGCCAGCAGCCAACAGGAGCTGCCAGAGGGAGGAAGGATGCTCCCCTGGAGCCTTCAGAGGGAGCTCAGCCCTCCTGCCACCTCGATTTCAAACTTTTATTCTTCAGAACTGGGAGAGAATAAATTTCTGTTGTTGCAAGCCACCTGGTATATCTGCCCTAGGAAACAAAATAGAGACCCTCTAACAGCAACTCCCTGTCCAGCAGGAGAAGCTGAGGCTCAGATTATGGAGACCACCTATGATTTTCTTCCAGCCAAATGACCCTCCCTAGGCCGCCAGGACCCCTGCCCAATGGGAGCCCAGGCCTCAGCCCAGTGGCAGCCTCCTGGGCCTCCAAAGGCCCCAGGTGGTCCCTGAGGGGGGACACAACACTGTGGCTTCATTGTTCTGGCTGGGCTGGGGATCTGACCTTGCAGCCTGCAGGGGAGGGGAGAAACAGGCAGGGTCTTTCAGGGGTGTGTGGGAGGGGGCTCTTCACCCATAATCTAAGCAGCCCTTCATGTCTAAAGGCCAGGTGTGGCCTTGCCCAGGTCCCAGACATCCCCACCCCCACCACTAGGGCCTTTAATGGGTCTTGAGACACCACCACCCCCACACAGCCCCTAGGCTCTGGGGAGGCAGACAGGGAGGGACACAAGGATATTGTTTCAATACAATCAGAGGGTGGCATTGAGAAGGTAACCCTGTTGCTAACTCTATAGCAGCAAAAGATACAAAATTAGCCCCAGCAGCGCATTTGAGCAGGAAGAAGCCAAAGAGAAGGTGTCTGGGCCAGGAAGATGGAAGACATGGGGCCTGGAAGGCAGTGGTCCCAGGGGCCCAGCAGGGGGAATGAGGTGGGGGGACCCAGCCTGAGAGGGAAAGCAGCCCCCCTGCCCCGGCCACACATGACCTTCCCACCCGTAACACCCTCCTGACCTCCACCACCTCAGTTCCCTCCATTCGTCTGAGCTACATCTTGGCCTGGTGCCCCCTCTTCCAGGAAGCCCACCCTGACTGGAGCTGGTGGAGGGCAGAGCCAGCCAGGAGGTTCCCATCACGGGGTCCTCCTATCTGGACCTCAAAGGTGCCTCGGCCCCCAGAGGGTCACACTTGGGAGGGGTGCCCCAACATGGCCACAGCTGAGCTCACATGTTGTGGGTCACATAGAGTCTGGATGGGTCAGATGACAAATCTGGGAGCTGAGGGTGGGTCAGGGCAGGAAGGGACCTGGCAGCCTTCCCCCACCTGTCCCCATCCTGCCCTGTCCCAGACGGTGGCCTTGGGTGCAGAACCTCACAGCTGAGAGGCCATAAGAAGAGAACCAGAGCCCAGTTCACGGACTGTGCTCAGCTGGGACCAAACACCTAAGAGGCGGCAGAGCTGGGCTGTGAAGTTGGGGCTCTAGGAATGACCCCAGCCACACCCCTGCCCCAGTGGGGAGGACACAGCCAGGCCAGAGTGACAAGAATCCCAGGAGGATCCTAGAGGCTGCTGACGGTAGGTGGGTGCAGGCTGAAATGCAGATTCCTGGGCCCTGTCCCAGAATCCCCACTCAAAGAGCCTGGTGTGCCTGGGAATCGGGTGACTGCCCCAGAGGTGGGGGCTGACCTGCCCCTAAACCTACTCCCACCCCAATGCAGCCAAATCCTCCCCTCCAAGGGTGGGGCCCCATACAGAGCCTATGTCAGTGGGCATCGTTCATCTGACCCCACCTGGGGCCCTGGCTGCAGGTGACCTCTGGCTACAGACTTATTAATAAAATCACAAGGCTGGGAGTTGGAGCAGAGGCTGCTACCCTGGGCTGGACGGGTTTAACACAGCCACAAGGAGGCCATGTACCCAGGGGAGTGACTGAGGGAACAATGAGGGCAGAGGTGTGGAAGCAGGATGGGGCTGGGACAAGTTCCTATCACTAAAATTCAGTCCAACATTTGGCCACCCCTGACCAAGCAGCCAGGCACAGGATGGATACTGCCGTCCCCTGAGCCAGGCCAGCATGGGAGCCAGTCCCGGCTGTGTGGTCTGTAGGGGAGAAGAGGGAAGCTAGCTCAACTGTCAAACAGGGACATCAAAACCCCCCACCCAGGGAGCATCCACACTTGCTAACGGATAAAAGAACCAATGCATGGTCCCCACAACACCCCAGTACTGTCCCCAGCCACCAGAAAAGCACCCAAGGCTGGTGGGGGTAGCAGAGAGAGAACAGTGGGCTTCGGGGGGCCTCCCCGAAACCGAGGGAGGCAGTCTGAGGCCTCTGTCCTCAGCCTGTGATAACAGCAGAGAGGGAGGGAGCCCTGGGTGGCTTCTAGCCCAAGCCCTGACTGCAGCTTCATTCACTCACTTGTTGGTTACTGAACATCCACTGTGCAACAGGCCCATGCAAGGTACTGGAGACTCAACCATGACCAAGCAAGCACCTGCCCTGGGTCCTGCCTCTGGGAACTTGCAGGATGTGCCCAGGGCACTGGGTAAGTCTGGCAAGTAAGGAGGGGATGAGGGCAAGTCTCAGAAGGAACTGAGCCTGGGGTCTCCCAGATGACCTTCACTGACTGGCTGGAGGGAGATTCCCACCACACGTCCTCCCAGAGTCTCCACTTTGCCTGTCTCCAAAACAGGCTGCCTCCCACTGCCCCCAACCTTGGAGCTTTAAAAGGAGGGAAGTTCTTTGCTGACCCACCCCTGCCCCCAGCAATGCAGGAAGAGTCAGAGAAGCTAGGGTTCCAATCCCAGCCCCCACCCCTCTGCCCTCTCATCTATGACCCCAGGAGCTGCAGGACTTTCTGTGGAGCACATCTCAGGGCTCAGTGAGATGTGGCAGGTTAAGACTGGCATGGGCTCAGCACAGGGTAGGCGTTTAATAAAGATGTAGCAAATGAAAGAATTGGAGCCTTTAGCAGACAGGAAAATGCCTCCCATCCAGGCCTCCTTAGCCTCAGGGAGGAGAGAGAACTCACAGGGTGTGTAAATGACAATGGTGTCCCCAGAAAGCATTTGGACCCATTCTAGGATTGAGAAAACTGAGGCTTGGAGAACAGCATGTGGGACTCAGGGAAAGGGCTGGCACTAGGTCTGTGTGACTCTGGTCTGGTAGCAGAGGCTGGGGAGGTGTACCCTTTCTGCCCTCTAGGGAAGGGGGTGACCTTAGACCTTGGGTCTGACAGAAAAGCATGGGAAGTTGAGGGACCCCCAGGGTGGAGGGTGGGGGGAGTGGCCAGAGGGAGGGAGGGAGCAGAATTGGGGCACAAAGGACATTGAAGGGTATGCTTGAGAACTGGGTGGGTGGGAGAATCTGGGAGCCACAGATGGTTCTAGAGCAGGGTGGGGGGGAGATGCAAGACCACTGAAGCTGCCAACCTGTCCTGGAATTCATGGCCACATCCCTGGCAACCCATACCCTATTTCTGGAGTGCCAACTGTGTGCAACCCAGAGCTGGCTGAGAACCCCTGCAACAACCCCAAGGGAGGTGCTGTCTCTACATCACAGAGAGGAGCTGTCATTTGCCCATGGTCACAGGGCCACTCCAACCTGCAGGGTGAGCTCTCAGAGCCCACCTTACACCCCCCACCACACACACACACAGTCTGCCTTGCTGACTGCCCCCAGCAGGAACCCAGCCTGACATCCAATAAATGGGTGCCGAACACACATCCAGGAGGTCAGGGCTGAGCCTGGTGCCCCCAGGTTCAGTGCTCCATGACTCTGCCAAGAAATGCCTGAGGCCACAGGTCCCCATGCTCTCTGCCCGACTCCTATACCACAGCCTCTCAAAGGACCTTCAGGTTCCAGGACACATGCATTCACGCAGAACACACCAGCAGATCAGGCTGGTGACTTTGGGCAATTAGCCCTCAGGCCTCAGTTTGGACATCAGTTCCCACAGCCTTCAGGACGCTCCACACACAGCAGCTGCCTAGGGGGCAGGGGTGGGGGGAGCAACAGGATTGCAGAGGGGAGCTGTGCAGCTGGGTCTCCCTGGGGGGCAGCCAGCAGGGCTCAGAGAACTGCCTGTCCCCCTCCCTGACTGCCACTCGAGATGGTGGGTCCCAGGCACAACACGATGCCCCACCCTCCGTGTGTCCACACATGAGTGGGCAAATGAATGACCGAAACACAGAGCGCTTGCTGGCCAAACTGCCCCACCCACCCCAAACTAGGAAAGGGCTGCAAGGAGGGCATCCCTGGGGTCCCCTGCTTTTGGCGAGGGTGACAGGTGACCTTGCAATTCAAGCCCCCCACACCCTCCTCTGGCTGCTGTTACTGAGATGAGCCCAGAGGCTGGGGCCCAGCCTGAGTGTCCTGTGGCCCCACCCCAAGCCCCGCCCAGGCCCCACCCCAAGTTCTAGAACCTAGCTGATCACAGGCGGTCAGCAGGGAGCTAGGAGTGGGGAGGGGCAGGTGGGAAGGCAGGAGAAAGTTGAGGCCGGGTGGGCAGGCAGGCGGGCAGGCAGTCAGCTAACAGAGTGGTGGGTGTGTGCTGGGCCGGGCACTGCCCACCAGCCACCCGCCCGCCCCACAGCTCGAGGGCCAATGAGCAGCGGCCGGCCTGATGTCACCCTGCAAATCTCAGCCTAGCTCTCTAACAAAGAGAACAATGGGGCGGCCACAGGAACGCTCTGACAATGCTGCTGCTGCTGGACCCCCTCACCCTGGGCCTGCCACCCGCTGGCCTGCCAAGGAGGGCTGCAAGGCTGTACCCCACAAGTAGCTTTGATAGCCAGTCCTCCCACAAGCCCCCAAATCCCTGACTCAGGTGTAAGAGTGGGGTGGGGGTCCTTTCCCACCGGGTCCTGCCCCTGCCCCCACCCCCATCAGGGCCCCCAGGCTGGGGAGTTGAGATGGACCCTCTTTGTGCTGTCAGACTTCTCTCCTGATTCTGCAGGCGGCCCTCCCAAGGCCCCCCCCCAATCTGAGCTTGCCCGCCTCTGTCTGTTTTGGGTTTGTAGCACCCACCGCCCAGCCCGGACCCCTGGTCCCTAGCGCCTCTGTCCGGGATGCCCCTGCGGGCTCCGAGGGCCTGGAAAGCCGCGGCGCACACCGGAGCCTTCCCAGGCTGGAGGCCGCCCAGACAAAGGCAGCGGCCAGGCCGGAGCGCCGAGGGGAGGAGCGCGGGCTGCGCCCAACTTTCTCCCGCTGCCGGCTGCAGGACAAAGGCGCAAAGGCGGCCTCCGAGGCCAGAGCCCACGCGGGGCGAGTCTGGGCTCCCGCGTCCGGCCGCGGGCTGGGCTGGGCTGGTCTGGTCTGGAGCGGCCCCCTCCCCAGAGCGGGCGGCGCGGGGACCCCGGGGCGGCGCACCCGACGGCGGCCACTCACCCTGGCGACCCACGATCTCGGCGACGTGCTCCGAGCTGGGTACGGGCACGCACTCGGTCATGTTCACACTCTTCTTGCGGCTGCCAATCACGCTCATCTGCTCTGCCAGCAGCGTCTGGGGGCCCAGGGCCGCGGGGTGGGGCGCGAAGCCAGCGAACACGTCGGGGGGCGACGGCCGGGGCGGCGGCGGCGGCGGGGGGCTCACGTCGGGGTCCAGCAGAGGCAGCGGGCCGGGGACCACAGCCACCGCGGGCGCCACGGCCAAGGGCGCGCCGGCCTCGGGCCCGTCGGGGGGCGCGGGCTCAGCCGCCGCCCCACCGTCCGCGCCCCCCGCCGCCGCGCCGTCCCCGCCGCCCGCGGCTGCCCCCTCCTCGTCCGTGTCGCCTGTGCCCCCCAGCCCCAGCGCGGACAGCTGGTCCAGCGCCAGGCGCAGAGCGGCGGCCGCGTCGTCGGGCTCGGGCGGCGGCCGGGGCGCGGACGCGGCCTCCTCGGCGCCCTCGGGCGGGGGCGGCGGCGGGGCTGGGGGCCCGGGGCTGGGGTCTGCGCCTGCCGCCACCCCCGGCCCGCCGCCGCCCCCGCTCCCGCCGCCGTCGGGCTGGCCGAGGGAGCTGGGCATGGCCGGCGCTAGCGCTCGGGCCCGCGCTCCTGCCACTCGGCCGCCGGCCGCCCGCGCCGCCGCCGCCGCCCGCGCCGCCCTCCGCCTCTGCGAGCTCGGCCGCCGGCCGCCTGCATCCAGCGGCGGGGGCGGGCGCGGCGGGCCGGGGCGGGCGGGGCGGCGGCGGCGCGCGGCTGCTCGGGGCCGGGCCGGGCCGGGCCGGGCCGGGCGGCGGCGGCGGCGACTCTGGCTGCTGCTCGGCGACGGCTGCGGCGGCTCCTGCGCGGCCGAGGCGGCGGCGGCGGCGGCGCGGGACGCTCCTTCCCTCCCGCCGCCCGCCTCCCTGCGGCCCCCCCGGCCCGGCCCCGGCCCCGGCCCCGGCCCCGCCCCCGTGACGTCAGGCCGCGGCCCAACAATGGGCGGCCGGCAGGGCGCACGCGCGGGGGCGGGGCCGGTCCTGTCACGTGGACCAGGCCCCGCCCCGCCCCTCCGGAACCCTCGGCGCGGACTCGGGTGCGTTCGCACGTGCAGGCGCCGCCCAAGGTAGGTGCCGCCGAGCTCCGGGGTCCTCCCTCAGCCCGCGCGCGGCCCATGGCCTTGTCCTTCTCCCCGAATTCCCCTGGAGATCCTGCCAGGCTTACAGTCAGGCTCCTGCCTCGCCTGCCCCCTTGCCAGGGACCCGCACTGCGGAGCACAAAGGCGTGGGGTCCCCCTCTCCAAGACAAGGATTCCCCTCCACCCCTTGCGCGCTCAGGGCCTGGGGTCCCTCCGAGTCCCCTTCGAGATCGAGGCGGGCATTGGAATCGGGGCCCCTCCCACGCCACGCCCCCGCCCTACCGGAGCCGAGGCCCCCTACCCCATGCACAAAGGCGTGGGGTCCCTCTCCTGAGTCCCGAGTGCCCCTCGTGATCCCGCCGGGCTTAGAAGCCAAGCCCCCCCTCTCCCGTCCCTAGTCTGTGCCAGGGACCAACCCCCCGTGCCGCCCCAGGGTCCCGGGTCCCTCTGCTCGAGTCCCCCTCAGGATCAGAGCTGGGCAGTCAGGCCGCTTGCCCCGCCCGCCTGCACTGGGTCGGCCGCAGACCGGGGTTGTGCACCCCGAGCCAGGGATTTCCCCAACTGAGGGGCACTTCCCTGCTTGGCAGGTTCCACCAGAGACGGCCATCCCTCGTGGGGACCCACTCTCTTCTGGGGTGCCTGGCACCGCACAGCGGGGACTGTCCACCTCTAAAGCCACCCTGTCCCACTGGCTCTTCCACCAGCTGCCCTATGGGGCCTTCTTTGCTCCTTTAGGATTTTTCATGATAAGTCGGCCTGCCTGGGAGTCTCAGAGGCCGAATGGCTGTGCAACCTCAAGCCGACTGCAGGCTCTCTGGGCGGGAGGGGGGCCTGCCCTGTTGCTTAGCATGGCTCCTCCTCCTGGGTCCTACCTCCCATCCATCTAGCCCCTCAGCCGCAGCTGGCCGCTGCTGAATGTCCTTCACTTCCAATCGCTTCTCTCTGCCCACTGTCTTCCAGGCAGGGGCTGGTCAGGCCCCGGATGAAAGCCCTCAGCCTCCCTGAGTTAGTCGCTCTGTCTGGAGCCCTAGCTCACCCTGAAATGTCTCTCCTGACCCCAGGCCCATCCAGTGCCACTTCCTTTCTTGAGGTTCTGGGCTTCTCTTTGTGCACTCCAATGCTTGGAATTATTTATTACTTTTCCTTTTTTTCTTTTAGAGATGGGGTCTGGCTGTGCTGCCCAGGCTGGAGTGCAGTGGCTATTCACAGATGTGATCCCACTCCTGGTCAGCATGGGAGTTTTGACCTGCTCCATTTCCCCATTTCCGACCTGAGCTGGTTCACCCCTCCTTAGGCAATTTGCTGGTCCCTGGCCCCTGGGGGCCACCATGTTGACACCGAGCTTAGTGTGGACCCCTTATGGGCACAGCACACGACAGCTTGGAACCTGGGCTCAAGTGATCCTCCCACCTCAGCCTCCAGAGTAGATGGGACTATAGGCTCGTGCCACTGCGCCCTGCTGCCTGGCATTGTTAATTGCTTTGTAATAACATCTGCCTAGGCTCCTCTGCATGGGACTGAGCTCCGGCAGGACAGTTCCCAATCTGCTGGGCTCCACTGGGCTCCCAGGAAACACACAGTGTGGTATTGACAGGCCCTCGCCCTCCCTCGGTTCCAGCCATGACCTGCCCTCCCCCCTGACCAGCTCACATCCCCCTAGGGACCCCCAGCAGTGTACCTGGGAGCACTGTGCCAGGCCTTTGCAGGTGGTGGTCTGGTGGGTGGGCTGCCTGCATGCTGGGGGAGAGGGAAAGAGATTCTGGGGTGAGTGCTGAGACATCGACACAACACGCAGGGGCTCAGGGTGGGGGAAGGGGTGGGGAGTGGGGAGGAGGGAGGAAGAGCAACATCAGGGCTGTTGGTGGTGACAGATGGGGAAACTGAGGCCAGAGAGGGGCTTGCCTTTGTGAGTGTTCATGTGCATTCCTTAAAGCACCCCCTGACCCCATGTTAGTCCCTGTGGAGGGGTGTTCACACAAGCTGGGTGCTGGGTGGCTTGTGTCCTGGGGTCAGGCCCTCCCTTTCGGCCTGCCCCTTTCTCCTCCCGGCCCTACTCGTGCCAGTTCCCTCTGATGGATGAGGAAACTGGACTACAGAGAGGCCTGGGGGGCACGGCACCCAGCCCAGCTCACCCCAGCCCATCACCATCACCTGGCAACACTGGGGCACCTAGGGCGTGAGCAGGTGGAGTCTGGCAGCTCAGCACCCAGGTGTCCAGCCAACAGGAGCCTGAGAAAGCTTGAGAGAGAACAAGAGAGGGCTTGGGAGTTAAAAACACAGGAAGATTCAAGTCAGAGGAAATCGGGAACAAACACAGTAAAGCAAAAAGACCAGAGCTGGGAACTGGAAGAGGAAAAGAGAAAACAGGAATGATTCAGGAGTTCCAGATGGGGCAGAGGAAAATGGAAGGAAGTTGTCAAAGAAATAATAGGAGGGAAAACCCAGGACTGTGGGACCAGACTCTCCAACGAGCCAGGACCCTGCACCTTGTCCTGGGGACACATGTCTGGGGCCCAGGGACCCCTAAATGCTTCCAGGTCACACTCCAAAGGATTAGGAGGGAGAACACCTCTGTCCCCAGGAAAAGTGATGGTGGATCCCCAAGTGTGTATCAAGTGACAGGAAGAATCAAGGTGTTTCAGGCCTTCGAGGTTTTCACTAACTAGCTTAGTGTACTGGAGGATGCACTCCAGCAAAACCAGGGAGGAAGTAAATGAAGAAAGAAACAGGTTCTGCCTCAGGAAGGTCCTGGGGAGAACCGAGGATGGTGGCAGAAAGTTCAACTGTGTTGAAGAACTCTTGGGGGCACAGAGGGCATCTGCCATCAGGACCAGAGGCAACTGCCAGTGTTAACACGCAATCAGGGGTATGTGAACACTGGCCTGTTCGATGTTTGCAAGGACTTATTGATAATGGCCCCTGCAGCCATGTATTTTTAAAGTCCTAGGCTGGGTGCGGTGGCTCACGCCTGTAATCCCAGCACTTTGGGAGGCTGAGGTGGGAGGATCGCTTGAGGCCGGGAGTTCGAGACCAGCCTGAGCAACATAGCGAGACCCCATCTCTACCAAAAACATCCCAGCTACTCAGGAGGCTGAGGCAGGAGGGTTGCTTGAGCCCAGGAGTTGGGAGGCTGAAGTGACCTATGATCGCACCACTGCATTCCAGCCTAGGTGACATAGCAAGACCCTGTCTCAAAAAAAAAGCCCTTTTAGAACTAACTACTGACTTCTAGTAAGTGATTTATTTATTTTTTTATTTTTTATTTTTTTGGAGACAGGGTCTCGCTCTGTCGCCCAGGCTAGAGTGTAGTGGCGTCATCATAGTTCACTGCAGCCTCCAACTCCTGGGCTCAAGCGATCCTTCCGCCTCAGCCTCCTGAGTAGCTGGGACTCCAGGCGCCACCATGCCCAGCTAATCTAGTAAGTGATGTGCTCGAGAATTTAGGAGGCAGAGCACCGTGTCTGCGGTGCGCTTTGAAATTCTCCACAAGCAAAATGGTTTGAGGGTGGACAGAGAAGCCGGGGGAGAGGTGGAAGGACCTGACGGAGCCAGAGTGGAGTGAAACACTCTGCTTGACCCCTGCTGTGGTCTGAATGTTTGTGTGCCCTCAAATTCCTATGTTGAAACCATAACCCCCGTGTGATGGTATGGGGGGGCCTTTGGGGAGTGTTTGGGCTGTGAGGGTGGAGCTCTCTGGAATGGGACTAATGCCCTCGTGAACGGGACCCCGGAGAGCTCGCTCTCCCCTTCCGCAGTGTGAGGACATGGCAGGAAGGTGCCATCTCTGAACCAGGAAGTGGCCATCACCGGACACTAAATCTGCCAGTGCCTCTGCCTTGGACTAACGGCCTCCAGAAATGTGAGAAATAAATTTCTGTTGCTTATAAGGCACCCAGTTTATGGTATTTTGTTGTATCAACCCGAACAAACTAAGCCTTAGAACAGGGTTTCTCCCCCTCAATGCTGTTTTCATTTGGGGCCGTCCTGGGCACTGCAGGTGCTAAGCAGCGTCCCTGCCCCCATGCACCCCATGCCAGGGGCTCTTCTCCCCCACCACATATCCCACACCCCATATTAGTTTCTGGTGGCTGCCGTAACAAACTGTCACAAACTGGGTGGTTTAAAGCAATGAGTATTTAATTCCTTCCCACTTGTGGAGCCCGGGAGCTGAAAATCGAGGGCCAGCTCTCTCAGAAGGCTCGGGGGAGGCTCCTTCCTGCCTCCTCCAGCGTCTGGGGGCTCCAGGCGGTCTTGGCTTGTGCCGCATCGCTGCAGGCTCAGGCTCTGTCTTTCCCTGTCTTTGTGTCCACACTTTCCTCTTGTCATCAGGACACCAGTCCTCCAGTGTGAGCTCATCTTAACTTGATCACATCCGCAGAGACCCTGTTTCCAAATGAGATCTTGTCCACAGGTTCTGGGGTTTAGGATGCGGACATATCTTTGTGGGGGCGAGATTCGACCTGTGATACGTCCCCAGGCATGACAACCAAACATGTCTGTGGACATTTCCCCTGGGTGCAGAATCACCTCGTTTGGGAACCGCCGATGTAGCTGGTGGGTGTCTGGTGGTCCCTGTGAAGTCCTTTCAACTCTGTTCTCTTAAACTTTTTTACAGTAGAACATTGGAATAAAACAAGGAATCAGAGGCAGTTTGGAAGGCAGGGGATTGGTGGTTTATAGGAGACACGGTGGGCCCGGGTCCTGCTGATAAGCTTTTGTTGGCACGTTCTGTCTGTCCGGTGTGTGTTTGAAAGCTTCCATAATACAAAAGTGCATTTTAAGTTTTAAAAAGTATCCTTTGAGAGATTTATTTGGGAATGTCTGTGGATGAAAATAGCACCCAACTCCCCCAGGAGGGGCTTGAGGGGGCGAGATGGTGGAGAGAGGGAGGCGGCTGCGGGGAGCAGGGACCTAGGTTGGCTTTACTGTCTCTTCACGTTGATTATATTTAAACCTGAATGAGGTGATTATTAACAAAAGGACAAACAGAAAGTGTCCGGGACCCCCGGGCTGGTCAGCTTGGACTAATGACATAACCCCATGAGGGCCAGCCTGGCAGGAGTCCAAGAGTCTAAATGCTCATTCCCCATGGCTAGGAAGTTATGGAAAACCTCCAAAAGTTGGTAAATCAAGAAAGAGCAGCCTATTCAGCAATCCTACTTCTAGGCATACACCAACAGTTAAAAGCAGGTGTTCACACAAGTACTTGCACACATTGTCACAGCAGCACCATTCACAACAGCCTGAAGGGGGAAACAGCCCATGTCCGTGGACAGATGAATAAACAAACACACGTGGCCCATCCACACACTGGAACATCACTCAGCCATGAAAAGGGACGAGGCTCTGACACAGGCTGCAGCGTGGATGGACCTTGGGGACATCGTGCTCAGTGAGAGAAGCAGACACAGAAGGACACACAGCGTGAGACTCCATTTATATGAAATGTCCAGAACAGGCACAGCCACAGAGACAGATGTGGATTCGTGGTTGCCGGGGGCTGGGGAGTATTGGGGTTGGGGGATGTCTAAAGGGTGAAGGGGGTTTCTTTTTTGGGTGATGACAATGTTCTAAAATTGATAGTGGTGCAGGTACAGTGGCTCACGCTGGTAATCCCAGCACTCTGGGAGGCCAAGGCAGGAGGATTACTTGAGGTCAGGAGTTCAAGACCAGCCTGAGCACCATAGTGAGACCCTGTCTCTACTAAAAATAGAAAAATTAGCCAGTTGTGGTGGCGGGCATCTGTAGTCCCAGCTACTCGGGAGGCTGGGGCAGGAGGATTGCTTGAGGCCAGGAGTTTGAGGTTGTAGTGAGCTATGATGACACCACTGTCTTCCAGCTTGGGCAATGGAGCAAGACCCTGTCTCCAAAATAAATAAATAAATAAATAAATAAATAAATAAAAGAAGTCCGCTCCTGCCCACCTGGGCCTGCAGGGACAGCAGGGTCGGGGCGCTAGGCGGCTCAGGGCCTGTGTTGCAGGTACCCCTGAGCTGGTGGCACTGGGCAGGGACCCAGCAGGAGCAAGAGGTGCAACAGCTGCCAGGGTGGGCACACGGTCTGTGGGGAGGTGACAACACAAGAAACCCCTGTTGGTGCTGGAAGGTGCAAGTTCACAAGGGCTGAGACATGGGGGGGCCCTCTCTGAAGAGGGGGCCCTGGCCTGGGGTGCTGTGTTGTATAGGCGAGTCACGGGGGCCCCGATGCCAAATGCCCAGGAGTGGGGGTCTCCAGCTGTCCACCTCCACCACCCCTCAGGGCCAGGATGGACAGCAGGTAGGGTGTGGGGCCATGTGCTCCTGGGGCTCAGGCTGAGGGGCAGGGAATCTGACAGGAGTGTGACTACCTGGCTGGTCCGAGCCCACCTCCTGGCTGGCCTGTGGCCTCCGCCACTGGACTGCATCTCCCAGGGCTGCTGGGGTCCCCAAGGATTCACAGAGGGAGGAAAGAATTTGGGACAGACCCTCGAGCCTGGACAGGTGGCCACAGTGTAGGCTCTGGACAGGCCTCAGTGCAGAGGCCCCTGCAGTGGGGTGGGGGTCATTTCATCCTCATGCTGGGCCAGCCTGTCCCAGGGCCACTAACACCTCCTGATGTCTGAACAACTATTTGGGGTCTCTCAGTGGCAGGCTGGGCTCACAGACCCCCACATGCAAGGGGTGGGGAGGGCCAAGGGTCCAGGCCCCCAAGGCCCTGACTCTGCTGAGGCCAGGCAGCTGGGAAGGAGCCTTTAGTGCCCCCAGGGCCCTGGGGCTGACCTCACCCTCTCTAGAAGGCCCCTCCTGCCTCACCTCCCTTGGAGGGACAGCTGGGTGGCTCTGACTGCAAGCCCATCTGTCCTCAGGGCAGCAGGACCACGACCTATGGCCTGGGCCAGGGACTGCAGGAACCACCTGAGCAGTCCACAGTGAGGTCAGCAGGCCCAGCCTTTCACATTTGTTATCGCTGGGTCCTGAACGTCAGTGAGGCTGGGGGGGTCTCAGTGGCCAGGTGCTGCCCCAAGTCTCTCTCAGGACAATATGCGCCCCACCCCTATCACTGCTGATGCCTGGAGAAGTGCAGCTGGGGGCCACTCAGTGCTCCCAGACACGTCAGAGCTCTGGGTCCTCAGGATTAATGGAGGCTCTGACCACATTCCACCTGAGTGGCTTTATTCAGCTGCGAGTACAGGACACCCCCGCTGTCCCTTGTCCCTCCTCCTCCAGGACCCTCCACCGGGCAGGGCATAGGCCAAGGCCATTCTACAGACAGCACCTGGGGACCTTGGGCCAGGCAAAGGGTCATGGCTGGGAACACCGAGCCACTGCCATGGGAAACCAACGTCCCACACCAGAGCTGCCCTCAATTGTCTTGGCCGGCAGGAGGCTGAGCCCACCCAGGCCCGGGACAGGGAGCCCACGCAGGGCCGAGCCCACCCACAGCACTCAGCAGCTCTCATCCTCTGGGAATTGTGCTTTGACTTGACACAGAACAAAAGGAAAGCTGTCAGCGCCAACCAGGTCAGCGTCCACGGAGGGCCAGGGGATGCCTCGGCCCCCCAGTGACCTCATCAGGGTCCACGTGGCCGAGGGGGAGACCCCCACCCAAGCGGGGCTTCCATCAGCTCCAACCCACCCAGCATCATACCAGGGTTCAGCCCAAGATGCCCACCCTCCGCCGGGCTGGGATGAGCCGGGATGAGCCCTCTCCATGGGCTGGAGCTGTGTGGGAGGGGGCTCACTCAGCCCAGAGGTGATGCCACCAGAGAGGTGCTCCTGGGGCCCAGGGAAGAGGGCACTGGTGCAGTGTCCACCCAGGGCAGGGCTGGTGGGCTTGGAAGCTCCCCTCGCCCCAAGGCGCTGGGGGTGTTTGAGTGACACATCATCTGCATGACCTTGGTGCCAGAAGCTCTCCCCGTCCCCATTTACTGAGAGCACCAGCTCTGCCCCAAAGCCAGGCATCTGTCCCTGCTATACAGATGGGGGAACCGAGGCACAGGGGTTGGCAACAGCAGAGCCGTCCTGGAGCCCTGGCTTGGCACATCCGTGCCCAAGCTCTCCTTAAGGCGGTTTCAGGTGCAGCGGGGCTCCCATTAGGGCCTGAACTTCAGACCAGGGCACAGCAGTGGAAGACAGTCTGGTTTTCAGAAGCCAAGGCTGGAGTTGACGTCCAAGTGCAGCACATATGAAAGCTCACACAGCTTGCGAACGTCCAGCCTCGTGTGTATCATGGATTTATTGAAGGGACAGAACCTCCTGGGTGTGCCCTCTGGTTGGCTCTGCCCCGCTGGGTGGCCGTGCTGAGGGAGGGGCCATGTTGCACCCTGTGCCCGAGGGCTAACTGATGTTCGGAGCAGCGTTCCACATGCTGCACGGGGGAGGCCATCTGTTTCAAAAGTGTTTCTCCAGCTTCGTGGAGATGTGGCAACTGAAGAATCCTCACAGGTGGCCCCGGTTCCTTGGTGCTGCCCAGAGGGGCACCTGCGGGCAGCTCTTCTGTCTCCAGGGTCGGGGTGGCAGCCACAGCGATGAGGCTTGCCTGAGGCCCTGACACCATGTGGGGTGCAATGATCCAGGAGGGGCCTCCTGCCAGGCAGGGCCCAGGAGCAACTGGCACTTCCGGAACCAGGCCCTTCCGCGGGCAGTCGTGAAGGGGTCCGTCGGGTGGGGGGGCTGTCCTCAGCTGTGCCTGAGGCCCAGGGCAGGGAGGACATGCCCAGGAAGGAGCGGGGAAAAGCAGCCTTCCTCCCTGGCTGGGTATGTCCACCGAGCCTGGTCCCAAGCATGGCCGAGGGCCAAGTCTGCAGGTGGCTCATGGCTGGTGCCCCCGCAGCACAGGGCTCTCAGCAGGGCGTCTGGAAGAGGACAGGGAGGGAAACCATCAGAGATGGGATGGGGGACAGGGGCACCCAGATTCTTCCAGGGAGATGCCCACCCAGCACAGCTCCTGGGCTGAGCTGAGGGGCTGCCTGCCTGCCTGCACCCCCAGGCAAAGGGGCGCCATTTCCAGGGACTCCAACACGATTGTCCCCCCTGGCCCCCTGCCCGTGGTCACTGTACAGGTGTGTGCTGTGGCCTAGGACCCATTTGGGCCACAGGCTTGGACCCCAAGCTCCCACCCCTGCCCGTGGGCCCAGGCGGCACCTGCCCTAGACGTGCTCCATCTCCTGGTCCTGGTCGGGCTCCTCCTCCTCCTCCTCTTCCTCCTCCTCGTCCTCGTCTGCACAGGCCTTGTCCAGGGGCGCCTCACCGTCTCGGGCCAGCTCCTCTACGTGCGCCAGCATGTCAGCCATCAGTGCCTCCTCCAGCCGCTTCCGCACCTGCTGCACCAGCTCCTCCTGCTTCCTGAGGACACAGGCCACGCTCACCAGGGGATTCAACTTCTCACCGTGGAAGGGGAGGCCCCAGGGACCCAGAGGAGCCCCTAGGACAGCCCTTGCCGCCTCCTGCCCCTCTCTCGGCTCCTGAACAGGACACCCTGGCCAGAGCAAGTGAGTGCCCCTCTCGGTCAACTTCCCACATTGCACACCTTCCACCTCTGCCAGGGGCCCAGAGGGATGGCTGCTGCATGGCCCGACTCCCCTGACCCTGGAACTGGCCGCCTCTGCCTGGCCTGGTCCTGCCAAGCCTGAGTCTCCCTGGGATCAGCCACATGAGCCCCTTGCTCTGCCGCCAGCCCCGCAGGCACTCGGGAGCAGAAGCTTCATCAAAACCACTTACAACCTGCGGGCGACAGGCCACCCTCTGGGTCTGAATCCCCTGTCCACTTTGGCTTCTTCCTCCATCCTCCCGCACAGGTGTGCGCTTTATTTTGCTATTGCTTATTAAAAGGACTTGTTCTGTAAAATTTGGGTTCAGTCAAAAGGCTGCACTCAAGGATCCAGAAGACCACATGTGGCCTCGAGGCCGCAGGTTCCCCACCCCTGGCTTAGTGGGTTTGGAAAAGAAACACGACACCTGTGTGTTCAATCCACCTCATCTGACCGGAGGCTCTCCCCTGACTCCCGGACAACGTGCTCACACGAGGCAGAATTTTGGTTGAGGCATCCCTTGCCCACTGTCTCGCCGCTCCCAGCGCTGCAGCAAGAAGCCAGCTGCCAGCATGCGCTTCTGCAAAGATGGGCCAGTTTCCCTCTCTGGCTGCTTCAGAATCGTGTCTCGCACGCTGTTCCTTCCGACAGACCGTGCTGGTCCTTCTCCTCCTGCCCCCGGGGGCACATTCGGGCTAACTTGCTCCAGTGTCTCCACGACCAAATCTACTGCTTAACCCACAACTGAGTTCTTAACTCCCATGACCTCTTCTACTTCTAGACAACCTGCAGAGCTTTTAAACGTCTGCCTGGCGCTTTCTGACAGTCCTGTTCCTTTCTCCTGTTCTCCACTCTTCCTTTCTCATTCTCCACTTTAGGGGAGTTCCTAGACCTTGCAGAGAGCACAAATCGGTCCTGAACCCAAACGGAGGGGCCACAGTCACCAAGGTCTGGGAAGGCTCCCCGTGCCCGTTGGGGGAGCCCAACACACACACAGTACCCGGGCGTGCTCACTGGCCACCAGCACAGAGTCCGCAGGAATCGCGTCCATGTGAGGTGGTGGAGTCCTAGCTCCAACTCCTCACCCTGCATGAGGCACAGGGTCTCCACTCGCCTACCCATGTGGCTTTCAGACCCCTGGTTGCTGCACAGGAAGCCACACAGTCCAAGCCCCCTCCCTGCCCATCCGGGTGTGATTGCCCAGAGTGTGAGGTCCCTCGGTTCTGGACCCTACAGAGCTCCCTTCACTTCTTTTGACCTAAGATGTGCGCTCGCATTTTAGAGCTAAGAGACGTGTTTTCTCCTGGCACTTCTAGACACTTCCTGTGTGTGCCCGACAGTCTGAGGTGAGTTCAGACCACGTCTTCACCAAGAAGCCTCTGCAGATGGTCCCAGCACATGACCCCTCCTGGCCGTGGCATGCACCCTGTACAGTGGACCCTGGTTCTGCCCTGAACCACCTCCCCAGGGCCCTTCACCCACAGGCTCCAGCCCAAACCCTGAGACCCATCATCCAGAGCCCCTAGGGACCTGGCACCCAGCCTCACCTCTCACCAACCTGACTGCTTCCCATTGCTGTAGCAGCCAGAGTCCCTGCTGCTATGAGCGCTACATACGCTGTCAATTCTGCCAGGAAAGCCACCCCACCTCATGCAGGAACCTCCAGAGTCACATGCCTCTGAGGGAAGGAGGCCTGGGCTGACCCACCCCTACACCCCCAGGGCTCAGCTTGGAGCCCAGCACAGCACACACCACTCAACACGGGCAGAAAGAACCACGTTCTCTTTTCAAGAACATTCCTTCAAGGGGCGCCTGACTGGCCTGCCCTGAACCTAAAACTTGTTCACACTGACACTTTAACAATAGGTGGTACCTTGTAGTAGCTATTTCCACTTCAAAACCTTGGCAGTGTCAGCAGTGCAAGTCACGGGCAGGTGGGGAAAATGCACAGGTGCTCAGGGATGCTCTACCATGACCCCAAGAGATGGGGCAGAGGGACTGGGAGGGGATGGGAAGGCCAGGCTGGCTACCTACCTGATGTCCTCGTCGGTCACCATGAAGGCCTTGCACAGGGGCTGTGTTGTGTTGAGCCACACACCGGGGTTCTTCTCCACAGCGGCCGAGAGCTGCCCCGTGATGGGCATGGTGCTGGTGTGCAGGGCACTGGCGATGGCCGACAGCAGGGTCTCGTCTGTGCAGCCAGGTCCCACCCCTACCAGGGCAGCAGGAGAGACAGCCCCAGATGGAGGGCGGAGGGTCACCATGGGGCAGCTGTGACCCAGACGATGCCCCCTACCCCAGGCTGGACGAGGCCTCAGGAAATGCCCCAAGAACGGGTCTTCTACCTTCTCACTTTTGCCTTAGGTTTCGTTCTCAAATTTCCTCATGCCTGTGTCATTACTTTCATAACAAAAAAAACACAAGCTCTGCATTCTGTATATGCATCATGGGTGTGTTTTTAGGGTGTGGGAGCAAAACCAAACACTCTTGTTAGCCTTTTTAGGATGCCCAAGGCAAAACTGTGCCCCCTGTGGGTCAAACCCCACGCCCCAATGTTAAGCTGAGCCTGGAGGCCCCAAAGATCAACACCCATAGAGTCTCCAAGGACAAGCAAGAAGGGCCTGGCCTGAGAGCCTCCCCAGCTCCAGGCGGAACTGCCCTCAGGGCACACAGCTTGCACATTCATCCTAGGACAGGGGTGAGCTCAGCTGCCTCCCGCCCTGTGGGGCTTCTGGTCACCTTGCAGGCCCTTGGGGAGGTCCATGGTCTTGACAAGCTCCTCAGCGATGTCGAAGGCATTCAGGCCGCTCAGCTTCTTCTCCCAGAAGAGCTGCCCCAAACACAGACGTGAGCCTCCGAGGGTGATGGCCGTGGCTGTGCTGCCCCTGCCCCCTCCCACCTCCCACTGGCTCCCACCTCCCACCCAGGGCATGTGTAAATGACTGTGGAGAACACAAACGGTGTTCAGTTTTCTGAAAAAAGCAGGTTATAAAACCATGTATGTACAGTTAGCCCTCCTGCAGGTTCCACGTCCAGAGATTCAACCAACTGCAGATGTAAAATATTTGGGGGGGAAACCCCAATAACAATACACAAATAGAAAAATGACACAAAAAACCAAAACAATGTAACAATTACTTACATTGTTAACCTAGAGATAGCTTAAAGCATGCGGGGGGGTCACACGCAAGCACTGGGACGTTCCCTGTAAGGGACCCACGCGCCCCCCCCCCCCGCGCCTGGATGTGCCCGCGACACCAATGGGCGACTGCACGGCACACTCAGAGCCTTTTCCCAGAAGGGATGGAGCGACAGGCTCATGGCTGCAGCAGCTCCATGTGGCGGGCAGGGACGAGGGACGCTCAGGTCGCGCCCGCCGGCGCTCACCTGCCGGGGCTGGTCCACCGCCTTCTGTGGGTCGCTCTTCACCTTGTTGCTGGGGTGGTTGGTGATCTTGGTCACCGGCTGCTTGAAGATGGACGCCGTCTGCCGCACGGGCAGCGCAGTGTTCAGGTCGGGCTTGCCCTGCGGGAACCAGGCGCTGCAGGCCGCGGGCGGGCCGCCCCCCGCGCCCCCACGTACCCGCAGGCCTAGGCTCAGCCCCTCGGGCTCCAGGGGCCCCTCAGGCTCCAGAGGCCGCGCCGGCCACGTCCTTGCCATGCCCCGACCCCAGCCCTCCACCCTCCGCCCCGCCGGCCCGGCCTCTAGGCGATGCGTCATCGCCCCCGCGTCACCGCCCCGGCGTCGCGCGCTGGCGTCACGGAGCACGGCGCGGCTCACCTTGACCTGATTGGAGGAGTCGTAGCGCACGCGCTGGCGGCTCTTGTTCATCTTGCTCATGAGCATCTTGCCCGTGCGGAAGTCGAAGGTGCTCAGGTCCATGGAGCCGCCCAGGTACCGCGCCAGCTGCGGCTTGCTGCGGAACTTCTTCCCGCTCGGGCTGCGGACGGCGGGGCGGGCGGTGGGCCGGGCAGGGCCGGGCCTGGACCCCAGCCCCAGCCCCGACCCCGACCCGGACCCCAGCCCTGACCCTGACCCAGGACCTCAGCCCTGACCCCGGCCCCTGGCCCCACCTGGACCCTGGACCCGACCCCGACCACGACCCAGACCCCAGCCCTGACCCCGACCCGACCCGGCCCCCGGCCCCACCTGGACCCCAACCCCGGACCCTGACCACGACCCATACCCTGGCCCTGACCCCGACCGTGACCCTGATCCTGGCCCCAACTAGCCCCCAGCCCGAGCAGCCAGCACGGGACCCACGCTGTTACCTACAGGAGAGTGGGTCCCAGCCCAGGAGGCTGGCTCCCATGTCCAGAACATTCCAGAAACAGAGTTAGCCCGCGCTCTTGAGAGAAGACCCCAAAGAGAGCAGGTATGGGAGGCACAGCCCTAAGAACAGCCTTTCTCATGCTGACCACGTCGGGGAGGGTGTGAAGGAGTCTCGTGCAAAGATCCAGGGCCAGGACACTGAAAAGCTGCCCAGGTGCGCCCTGGATGCAGAGCTGGGAACGGGTCCAGGCAAAGGCCAGGATGCGCAGCTCTGCCCTCAGCTCTCTCTGGAAAACACTGACACCAATCTGTAGCGTTGCCCTGCGTGTTAAGTATCATCCCACAACATGACTAGCACCTGACTCAACACATCTTCATGATAGTGGTTGGGATGCAAAATGGCGCAGCAATTTTGAAAAACAGTCTGGCAGCTCCTCCAACAGTGAAGGTTCCCAAATGACCTAACCATTCCACTCCTAGGTATCTACCCGAGATTAATGAAAACATACAATGAAAACACGCGTCCACAACATTAACTTCCACATAAATGTTCCAAGCAGCACTGTCACAACAGCTGAAAAGTGGAAACAGCCCAAATGCCCATCAGCGGATGAATGGTTTTCCACAATATGGTCCACCCACACGTGAGTGCACCCATGAAAAGGAAGGAGGCTCTGACACAGGCTACAGCGTGGATGCACCTTGAGGACATCGTGCTCAGTGACAGAAGCAGACACAGAAGGACACACAGTGTGAGACTCCATTTATATGAAATGTCCAGAACAGGCAGAGCCACAGAGACAGGACGTGGATTAGTGGTCACCAGGGGCTGGGGGAGTGACTGCTGATGGGGATGGCGAGTGTTTTTGGGGTGATAAAAATGTTTTGATATTAGATAGAGGTGATGGCTGCACAACTCTGTGAATATACTAAAAACCACAGAATTGCACACTTTAAATGGACGAATTGTATGCTGTATGAGATATATCTCAATAAAGTCTAAAAATAGTAAGAGCACTTGTATGGTGCTTACTAGGTCAGGTACCTTAAGCATATTACTTCTACAAACTCAACAGTCTCTTTTATTAGTGATTGATCAATCTAAGATTGGTGAGTTGCTCTATTTTGTTGGTTCTCCCTGGAAACCTCTAGGACAAGTTCCTTCTGCCCCTGCCCAGATGTCCTTGCCCATGGCAGATGCAGGACAATAAAGAAAACAACTTGGGATCCATCACAGCCAGAAGGAAACCCAATTTTGCCCTGTCTGCACAGAAATGTTTGGTCACATGCTTGGTTCAATATCCTCTACCAGGGATCTATGTGCTAGATTAGTACATAGATCACAGGAAGTTGTACTTCCCTCTCTGCTGGGCAAATTGGATGTTACACAAAGGCACAGACAGGCTCAGGCACATCCACTAGGATAGGGCACTCATGGAGGGCACCAAAGGACAACTGCCTGGGGTCCTGAAGCCACTGAGGACTCTTCTGGAAGATTTACTTTCCTAAATATGCTCTGGGCTGGCTGATGTTAAGTCTGAGCCCACTTGCCCAGGGCAGTGAAAAGAAACCCAAGGCCGTGACTCAAGCTTTAAATATAGCCACAAAGAAGGAAGATGGGACCCCTGTCACCCCCAACCGAAGCTGTTCTGCCTTTTATGATGAAGGCAAACAGGGAAACACAGAGGCACAGAACATACACGAGTGGTTGTTTAGGGCTGGGGCAATGGAAGCACAAGGTGGTGGCTTTTTTCCTGGGATGATGAAAATTCTAAACTTGAATCTGATCATAGCTGCACATATCTGTGAATATGCTAAAAAAAAAAAAAAACCCCCACTGACTTGCATTGCATACTTTGAGTGAACTGTATGGTATGTGAACCACATGTCAGGAAAGCTGCCTCAAAAAAATAAATGCAAGACAAGTGGATTAGTGGTTACCAGGGGCTGGGGGAGGGTGAAATGGGGAGAGCAACTGCTAATGGCAACAGTCTCCTTTTTGGGATGATGAGAATGTTCTGGAATTAGTGGTGATGGTTGCACAGCTTTGTGAATGTATTAAAACCACTGAAAACGGGCTGGGCGCGGTGGCTCCCACCTGCAATCCCAGCACTCTGGGAGGTGGGGGAGGAAGATCGCTTGAGCCCAGGAGTTGGAGGCTGCAATAAGCTATGACGAAGATGATGTCACTGCACTCTACCCAGGGCCACAGAGCAAGACCCTGCCTCAAAAAAAAAACCCAAAACCAACAAACAAAAAACCCCAAAAAAACCCCAAACCCACCAAATTGTACACTTTAAAAGGATAACTTTTATGGAATGTGAATTATATCTCAATATTTAGAAAAGGGTATGCAGATCCATATTGACAAAGATGTCCCTGATATCTTATTGAATGAAAAACGATCCGACTAATACAACAGAACATATAGAACAAAATGAGCCCTGCAAGCTGAGCTCCCTCAGGCCTACCCCAGAGTGCAGACACAGAATGAGAAGCCCAGGGTCAAAGCCTTAGTCAAGGAACACCCCAGACCTGCAGAGGGCTGCTCTGAGTCTGGCTTTACCCCTTGCAACCCTGAAATCTCTCCAGCCTTCTTAGAGCTTTTCCCCGACTTTCTCCTCTGCCAGATCCCTATGCTCAGGGTGGGGGGCTCAGAGTGGGGTCCTGCATGGCTGAGGCCCTGAAAAGCTCCCAGGCAGGTGGGGACAAGAGAGGCGGGTGATGATAGTCACAGGACTCTCTCGCCAAGCTGGTCGTGGTTCAGCTCCTGCAGCTCTGAGCCTCCCTAGGGCCTTTGCACAGGCGGTTGCCAGCTCCACTCAATGTCACCTTCTTAGAGAAGCCCTCCCCACTCCCAGCCAGGCACTGTTATCTGCCCTCACAGACCTTGGCATGTCACCACCCATGACCATGGCTGTAAGGGGAGATGGCTGGTGCCCCGGCTGTCACCCATGACGGGGAGGGCTCCATCTCACTCCCAGAGGAAAGGCCAGGATCCATCCAGGCAATGCCTGACACACCGGCACGTGCTGCAGATGCATTTGTTATATTAACAAAAGACTAAAGAGGTAGACATGGACCTGTCACCACCGCCTTTGGAAGAAAGAAGCGTACACGTGTGCTTGGATCTGCTGACAGATCCCTGCCGGTGGGCAGAACCACAAGGTTCTGAAGAGGACGAAGTGTGTGTGCGGGGGGGAATTGGGCAGCAAAGGAGAATGCACCGATGTGTTCCTAAGTGACACCCACTACTTCAATGCCTGAGATTACAGGGTTCCAGCTAATTACAGCACGCATCGGGGGACCAACTCTCCCCTCCCTCCGCTTCACTGCCCTTGCACTTTTTGGAAATCAAAACCTGAGCTTGTCCTGGATGACCAGACCCGCACACACCTACACAAGCTTTATCTCCCTAAACCGGGACAGCAAAGAACCACAGGGCACCGAAGTGCTCAGTGGACGCGGCCGTGGTCCTGGCCCGTCCTAGGCTCGTGCAAACCACTCGCCTTCACCAACCAAGTTTCCCACGGCCTCGGGCTCCCTGCGCACCCAGGCTGGCTCTCCTTTCCTGGGGGGCCTGAGGGCACCGCGGGATACCGAAGCACAGGGCCGGCGCAGTCAAAGCTGGCCCAGATCCAAACGTCTTTCCTTTTGCCAGCCAGGGAAAAAAAATAGGAGAAAGACAAACAGCAGGTGGCTGACTGTCTGGAGCTGGGCTGCAGGCCAGCGACTGACTCTTTGTTTCCCGCCACCTTTCCAAGCCAAGAGCAGCGCCGCCCCGCAGTTTAGGGGAGGGGGCTCTGGAAGCCTTCGACCACCAGCCACACCGACGTGGAGGTCGCCGTTTCCCGGGCTCAGAAAGACGCGTGTCTCAGGCCTGTCACGACCCGCGAGGCAGTGGCCTCGGAACGCGTCCGAGAGTGGAAAGGTGGGAGGGGGGGTCCAGCCACCCCGGGGAGCCCGTCCCAGGATTGGGGGGCCCGGGGCCCGCGTGTCCACGCGCGCCCTGCTTCCCGCTCGCGCGGCGCAACCCCAAGCGCCCCGCGGAGTCCCCCCGGGCGCCTCACGCAAACCGAAGGGAGAGCCCCGCCCCCACCCCCGCCCCCCGGCGGCGTCTGGCCGCAGCCGGGCGCCCCGCGCCCCGTGCCCGCGCGAACAAAGGCCGCTTCCGCCCGCGCGCCCCAGGCCGGCCCGGGCGCCATGAGGCCGCGCGGGCGGCGCACGCGCACTGTGCCCACGCCGGGTGGGCACGCACGACGCACGCGGGCGCAGGGCGCAGGCGCGGGGCTGACGCGGAGCGGGGCCGGGGCGCCCGGGCCGCGCGGAGGCCGCTGGGAGGCGCCCGCTGGGGCCCTGCCCGGCCGGCACGCTCATTCACCTATAGTAAAAGACATCCCTGTGGCCGGCCGACAGCCCCGACCTTCTGGGCACTTCTTCCCTCTCCCAGCCCTGCGGGAGCGCCGGGCACTCCCACCTCTTCCGCTCCATCGCGCCCGCTCCTCGGCCCGCCTCGGGCCCGCCGCCGCCGCCGCCGCGACCCCCGCTCGCCGCCGCTTCAGCTGCCTCCGCCGCCGCCGCCGCCACTTGCCGCGGCTGTTCCGGCCCGCAGGCCCCCGCCCTCCGCCCCCAGCCGGGCGCGCGCCGGCTTTGCCGCCCTCTCGGCCCCACCCCACGCCCCAGGCCCCGCCCCGCGGCGGCTGGCGCCAATCAGCGCGTGGCCGGGGGCGGGGCCCTGCGGCATGGCACGCCTGCGCCCTGGGCCCGTCCGTGCTGCGCTGAGCCGCCGCGCGTGGAGGGCGCGTTCCCGCCACGCGTGCCGCCCGGCCCGGGAGCTGCTGCGGCGCCGCCTTCTGCCGGCCGTGCGCGGGGTTCGACCTCGCCTTCTACCGACTTCCTGGTCTCCCAGCCCTCGCCTCCTCCTGGGCGTCCAGGTCCGGGCCTTTCTGTGACCACCCCATCCACACCCACGTCCCCACCCAGCACTGCGGATGCCTCAGAATCAGGGCTCGGAGCCCCCGTCGCCGTCTCCCGCGCCCGCACTCGGGTCGGGTCACCGTCTCCCGCCGGGAGGACTGCAGGACCGCCCCATGGACTGGCCCATCCCCCGCCTCGCAGTCCGTTCAGTACCCAGCCGGAGGGACCCTGGACCCGCTCGCTGCTCAACCTGCGCTGGCCGCAGTGCATCCGAAGGCACAGGCTGCCGGCCCAGAGCAGGTGTTTAAGAAAAAACTGACTGATTTTCCTTCTTATGCCTTACTTTTGTGCCTCCGGCTGGAGAAGGTTCCTGGTTTCAAGGACCCCTGTGCTGACATTGGGCCCACCCAAATAATGCGGGATGATCTCCCATCTCAAGGTCTTTAATCCCATTTGCAAAGTCCTTTTTGCCATGAGAGGTGACATGCTCACAGGTGCCAGGGATTAGAATGTAGACATCGTTGAGTGGCATCCTGCTGACCACACAAGCACTGGATAAGTCTGGGTGGGTGATGGGCAGGAGGGGGACTCACGCCCCCAATCCTCCCATCTCGCCTTGGGATTACAGGCAGTGCATCACCGAACCCTGTAGTTTTTTAATGCTTAAATTTTTCCCCAGAGCATTAAAGTGATTTAAAAAGTATTGAAATACTGAAAAGTATTTGTATTAAAACTCAGTATTTGAAACTTGAATACTGTACTTATGTCCCAACCTGGATTTATTGGAATTGTACTTTTCTGGCTTTCAAGGAAGCAAACAAAACTCAGCTCTATTTGCATTAAGACACTAACCATTACAAACACATAAAAATATGTCTGTAGGAGTGCATGTTTTCCTTTGCTCTGGGTGAGGTATGCCTGGGCTCAGCACAGGATGTGGAGGATGGGTGGTGATGCTCCTTGCCATGCAGTTTATCTACCACCATGTGGGTTAGGAATGTGTGTTAAGAAATGCTAAGAGTAATTCGTTCACCTCACAATTCATCACTTACAGGTATTCATCTGACAGATACATTCATATAGGTCTGAAATTGCATTACTACAAGGGCATTATTTCAATAGCAAATAATAGGAAATGAGTGTCTCTGGTAAGAGAGTAGCTGATAAAGGCTGGTGCGGCCACACTTTGGAATACTAGGCAGCTGCTTAAAAACTGGATAAGCTCCATGTTTACCGAAGTGGAATGACTCCTCCAGGAAACAAGCCTTAAGTGAAAAAAGCATGCATACAACAGTGTGTAGCAAATACCGCTATATGTGTTAAGCACTTAGGGAGACTGAGGCGGGAGGATCGCTTGAGGCCAGGTGTTTGAGATCAACCTGGGCAACATAACAAGACCTGTCTCTACAAAAAAATTTAAAAATTAAAAAATTAGCCAGGGGTGGTGGTGCACAGCCACTCACCAGGCTGAGGCAGGAGCATCGCTTAAGCCTGGGAGTTTGCGGTTACAGTGAGCTATGATCATGCTACTCCACTGCAGCTGGGCAATACAGCAAGACCCTGTCTCAAGGGGGGGAAAAAAAGGCCATCATGCACTGTATGTCTGTGTCCTCCACAGATTCATATGTTGAAGCTCTCACCCCCAATGTGACTGTATTTGGAGATGGGTCCCCTAAGGAAGTATTTAATAATTAAGATTAAATGAGGTCATAAGAGTGGAGCCCTGATCCCACAGGATTAGTGTCCTTATCCCGAGAGACATGAGAGGGCTCTCTCTCTCCCTACCCTGTTCACACACAGCTGCAAGCCAAGGGAGCCCTCACCAGAAAGCCACCCTGCCAGACGTTGATCCGGGACTTTCCAGTCTCCAGAATTGTGAGAAAATAAAGTTCCCTTGTTTGAGCCACACAAAATCTGTGGTATTGTTATGGCAGCCCTAGCAGGCTAATACAATAGCTGTTTCCACAAATATGCTTACATACGCACAGAATGTTTCTACAATTTTTAAGAAATTGGCAAGAGGTAGAACTGGCAGGAGCGCTGGGGAGGGGACTGACTTGGTCTCATGTACCTTTCTGTACCCACATGATGGTTTTGAAGGAGGGAAGCAGGTGCCATCCCAAAATATGCCTCGTTGATATATTATTTTGAGTTGAAAATATTAAGAGAAATTTTAGTTTCAGAAAGGGCGAGATGACCTCTCTTCTTGAAAGCAGCAAGCCATAAAGATTCCTCCAGGAGGAATTTCCATTTTCCATTTTCTCACCAGGGTGAGAAAACAGCCCTTTTTATAACCCACATCTTTCCCTGCTATACACCTCCCTGTGTAGCTCCCAGGGACCCCCTAGAAAACTTACCACCTCTGGCCAGATTTTCTTTGTCCTATCATTTCTCAACTTTGTCACTCTTTGTTTAAAAAGTACAAAAGCATCTTGCTTTGGCCACTTTTTTGGATATCATTCTCCTGTGAAATCCCCATGTACGTGTGAAACTCCTAAAATTTGTATGCTTTCCTCATTAATCTGTTTGCTGTCAATTTGGTTTCTAGATCTAGATGAAGAGCCCATTCATCATGAGCTACAAGGTGGGTTAGAGGTGACCTCTGGCTCCCCTACAGTTTAAAATGTCTACAAATTCTGATGGTCAGTCTTCCCTTCAAAACTCAGAGCCTAATTCTCCTCCCTTTGAGCATGAGCTGGGTGTACAGGCTTGCTTCTAACAAGCTGAGGGTGGAGGAAATGAGAGGAGACTTCTGAGGTTGGGCCATAAAAACACGGTGGCCTTCTTGCTCTCCCTGGATGGATTGCTGTGGGGAAGCCAGCGGCCATGTTGTGAGGATGCTCAAGCAGCTCTGTGTAGGGGGTCCCAGCAAGGAGGAACTGAGGCTTTCACCCAACAGCCACGTGAGGGTGCCAGCTTGGAGGTGGCTTAGCCCCAGCTGAAGCTTCAAGTGTAACCTCATGAAAGACCCTGGGCCACAACCACCCAGATAAATCACTCTCAAATCCCTGACCCACAGAAACTGTGACATAATCATGTTTGTTGTTTTAAGCCACTAAGTTGTGGGGTAACTTGTTAAGGCAGCAATAAATACACTAAGCAGCAGTTATCCATTAAATGTTTTAAATAATTAAACAATTTCTGCCAGCCACTGGACAACTCTCCTAGATTTGCAACATTTTGGAGTTGAAAGGACCCCTGGGTCACCTGAGCCACTGGGGCTGCAGTCAAAGTTACCGCATCACCAACATGATCAATACCCAGGTTGGGGGCAGGTTTCAGAGTGTGGTTTAATGCTACAAGCATTAAAACATCCAAGCTGTTTTTGGAAACATGATAAACGTTAAGTTGCACAGTGGACTTCCTTGGGGTCCATCAGAGGGCGTGGGCTGTTTCTGACGCAGCAGGCACTAAGATAGCAGGAACCAGCACCACCAGACGCCTGGAGGGGGAGGGGACAAGGCAGGGTCAGCGGAGACGTCCCTTCCATGAGAAGCTGACTGTGCGAGGTCCTGGGGACTCCAGTTCACCACAGACACTGAAATGGCACAGGCTCCGGGCTCCAAGTGGTGAGGAGGAAGACAGACCCTGGAGCCAGACCCTGTGGCCCATGTCCACGTTGAGCTGCATGGCCTTGGGCCTCAGGTTCCCACCTGTACCACAGGGGTATAAGAGTTGTGCCCACACCCAACTGTCAGGTGGACAACGAGCTCTGACACTGGCAAAGTGGCTGGCACGGCACCCAGCACATTGGAGAAATACATAGGTGAGTCCAAGGCCTCGAGCAATTCCCACAACAGCTCACTGGGAGGCCAGTGGCTGTGGAACTCAACTTTCCCCATCTGTAAAACAGGGCATCCATCCCACCCAGGGCTGGGGTGCAGATTGAGGTGGCCAGCACGGGCCAGCCTCCAAGACTGCTGGGAGCTGTCCAGCAGGGAGGGGCTGGGCCCACTCCCCAATCACACAGACCAAGGCTGCTGGGCTGGCAGGTCTGTGCCAAGGGTCGGAAGGTGCCAGAAGAGCCGCCCCAGAGGCCTGTCCTCATGCAGGACTCTCCAGGTGAACGGTCCCGGTGTGTCCCCGAGACCTGCCACCCCTAGCTCTGGAAGCTCAAGAAACCTGTTCCTCCACCACCTGGCAGCCACGCGGTTCACCCTCCTAGAGCAGCGGGCGGGACTTTCACATGCTTGCTGAGACTTACCAGAGGGGTCCATGGAGGGTCACTTCGATCAATCGTCCTTCTTAAACTTGCCATTGATGTAAGGCACCCAGTCCAGAATCAGCCGCCAATCAGTCATCCACACCAGCCCCACTGCACCCACAGTGCCCCACGTGCCCACCGTGGGGATCCTGCAAGAGGGAGTGGGTGGTCAGGCCCCAATCAGGGCTCACCCTCTGGGGGCCTCTCCTGCCCCCACATCTGGGTGCCCCCTGACCCCTAGTTACCATCTGTCCAGTGCCCACCTCGTGCCCAGGCCCTGCCTAGTGCTGTGGGCTCTGCAGGCTGCCCACTCCAAAGGTCAAAGCAGCATGTGACCTGCCCATGCTGTCGGCCCTCAGGGTCACAGAGCCACCAGCTTCCATCTCCCCAAGAACTGCCCATGGGCAGGAGCACAAGGGGGGGATAGCCCTGGGGCCCCACCTTTGCCTCTCTGACCTGCTTTCATGTTGGGGTTCTGGTTAAGGTTTTATTCGAGGAATTCTGCTGCTAAAAAAGAAAATCAAGTTTGCGACCACCATGATGACAGCTACCGAGTGTCCTCATGGCTCACCAGTTCACAGCAACTCATCCAAACCTGCAACAGCTGTGGGACCGAGGGCACCATGATCAGAGTCCCTGCTTCACAGAAGAGGAGATCAAACAGAGGGGGCGAGTCACTGGTCTGAGGACACATAGCTGGGGCAGCAGAGAGTGAGGACAGGAACTGAGGCATCAGGTTCCAAGTCCACGCCCTGGCCCACCACAGCACATGCTGGGAAAGTCGAGGATGGCCCGGCAATCCCACCTCCTGGAGTTCACATGCCCATATAGTGTGAACCGAGGCACTTGCTTCTAATGCATAGAACACAGGAGAAGCGATGGGGTGTCACTTCTGAGCTTAGATTACAAAAAGACTGTACTTCCATCCTGGGTGCCCTGTCGCACCCTCTCGCTTGCTTTGGGGGAAGCCGGCTGCCATGCTGTGAGCTGCCCTATCGAGGGGACCATGTGACAGTGAACTGAGGGCAGCTGCCAGCCAACAGCCCTCAGGGAACTGAATCCCACCAGCAACCACGTGGGTGAGCTTGGAAACTGATCTGCCCCAGCCAAGCCTTTGTATGAAAGACTCTGAGCTGAGGATTTGGGTGCCTGAATTCCTGACCCACAGAAACTGTGATAACAACGTTTGTTGTTTTAAGCTGCTAAACATGGGGGACCGTTTGTTACACAGCAGATTACTATTACAGGTCCCACCACTGGCCAGTGGAGGGCTGGATTAGAATCTGAGCCCCACCTTGCTGGGTCAGAGTAAACCATGTGCCTGGGACGTTGTGGGGAGTGAGTGGGTGCTCCTTGAGATGAAGAGGGGGATGAACAACCCCTGCCCACCTTGTCTGAAGGTGCCTCACCAGGGATGACCCCCTGAGCGCAGGCCAGGCACTGGCACACCACCTTGCCCCTCAGCAGAATCACCGATTACGGCTGCTGTTGGAACCTGGCTCTGGGGCAGCCATGAACAATGGGGTGGGAATCTTTCCTCCTGTGGCCCAACAGCACTGTGGGGTATTAGTCGCCAAAGGAGCCTTCTCTCTTGGATAAATATGCTCGGTAGACCAGCCTCCACTTCCCCTGATCACCCCACTTGGGACCCTGTGGACTTGCACAGTGTGGGAAGAGCCCACAAACCTGACCTCTACCAGGCAGTGAGGATGGACTTACAAGGACCCAACTGACCATCCTGCAACCACCTTGTCTCCCCCTTCTCAGACCGAGACACGGGGCCCAGAGGGGGTGTGACCTGTGGGGTGCCCAGTTAGTGAGCAGGGGCCCTCCGAGCCCTGAGTCTGACACAACCCCAGTGTCCCCCGGGGGATGAGACCCACTTCCTGGTCTCCCAAAGCCATGGTCTGGTGGGACAGACCATTATTTCAGGCCAGCCCTACACCACAGATCTCACTGGTCTGCTTTGTCTTGTCTACCAACTACAATGTCAGCCCACAGGGGTTTGTTTATTGCTGCATGTCCAGCACACAGCAGGTGCTCAATAAATGCTTGTTGACTGAATGAAAGCATGGATGGGGGCGGGTCACTGCACCTGGGAGAGGCTGCACTGACTGCCGAGGGCCACTGTGTTCTGTCCCAGGCGGGAGTCACCCACGCTGTAAAATGCCACCATCACGCTCCGCCTGCCAGCTCCAGGCCCCCCGCTTCTGCCTCCCTGTCTGGGGTGGGGGACGCGCTGCCAAGCTAAGCCCTTGTTTCTTAGCACCCGCGCGGGGACTCCAGACAACGCCAGCGGTGGTCACCCCGCCTGCCACGTGGGACCACGGGTAGGTGCTGCCGTAGGTTTCACGCTCCTTGTCAAAATCACTAAACAGCAATAATAAAATGAAAGCAAAGCCAGAAGTTTAGAGGTTTAGTTCCAGGCCCAGACACCCGAGTCGAGGGTGCCGCGCTGGGCGCTGGGGTTCGCAGCCACCGGGGAACGGGTGCGCGTCCCTGGGTTGCACCTTCTGGGTGACTCCGTCCAGGTGGGCACCGCTGGGGTCCTCAGGTACAGATGGGAAACTGAGGCTCCGAGCGGCTCAACCACGGAGCCAGGGATGCTGGGGTTTGGCCTCCGACCCGCCGCGTCCCGTGCGCCCCGGGACACACCGGTGGCCACTCTGGGCCTCAGTTTCCCCCTCTTGTCAGCGGGGCACAACAGGGAACCCCGGCCCGAGGCGGGAGCCGGGGGGAGCGGCGGGGGCGGCGTCCTCACCAGTTCCTCGCCAGCTCCCGGTAGCGCGGGCCCAGGAACCTGCTCAGCATCGCGGCGCCGTCCGCACCGTCAGGGTGACCCCGTCCGGCCCGTGCAGCGCACTACGCAGGCGCAGCCGCAGCGCGCACGCGCACAGGGCCCGCCGCGCCCCGTCCCGGCCTGCCGCTGCGCGCGCAGACCCAGAAACTACCACAGTCACTTCCGGGGAGGGTCGGCCTGAAGTGGGCGGGACTTCGCGACCACGCGACCGGGCGCCTGGCGGTCTGAGTGGCTCCTGGCGGCAGGGCTGTCTGTAGGTCGGCACGGCCCGGGATATTTGGCTGGTGGCTTTGTGCGGCTCGTATGTGCCGGAACGTTATTTACAATGAAGGAAGCTGCGAACGAACGAGCGAGGGACCTGCCCGGAGTCACACAGAGGGAGGGGCCGGGACCTACGCCCAGATTTGGAGGCGTCAGGGGCTCTCGCCGGCGCGCTGGACTTCGGCGGGGCGGCAGTGCTTCCCGAGCCTCAGTTTGCTCATCCTGAGTTGTCTGTTGCCCGGAAGCCGTGTTGGAAACGTTTGCGTTTGGGAGGCCCGGCTCCCCGCCTGCGCCCTGCTCTCTGCCTCCGTCCGCTCCCCGCCTTCCCTGGTTCAAAACTGACGCTTCGTCCGCGCTCGGCGAGCTCCCGACTTCCGGTCCCCGCTCTGCACGCCGACAGCTGTGGGCAGAGGAGGAGGGACGCAGCCCGGAACCCACCGTTGCACCGAGGTGCCTTTTCCTCCATTTCCATCAAACGCGGCCTCCCCCAGGAAGCCCTCCTTGACTGCCTAACCCCCAGGCATGGACCGCATGGACGGAGGTCGTAGCCTATGATGACGGGCAGGTGTTGCTTGTCTCTGGGGCCGCCGCATCGCGTGCGGGCCTGCTGACAAGGCTTGGACGCCGTGGGTGGTGCCCAGCCCTTCCCAGCGCCCTCCAAGCCTGCTGTTCTCTGGGGGCTGCACGGTCTCGCCCATCCCTGTGCCTGGGCAAGGACTTAGTGTTGTAAATAGTATTTAGAGACTACAGTCTGGGCGCCAGGGCGCTCATTGCTGCTGGGTTGGACATTGTTTCTAGATCTTTCTAGTCGCCCTGGGGTTTTTGAGTTTGGGCTGAATTAAGACTCTGTCCATTGGTGGAAAGTTAAAAAGCGGGGTGGGCCGGGCCCGGTGGCTCCCACCTATAGTCCCTGCACTCTGGGAGGCCGAGGCGGGAGGATCGTTGGAGGCCAGGAATTGGAGGCTGCAGTGAGCTGTGATGACGCCACTGCACTCCAGCCTGGGCGACACAGCAAGACCCTGTCTCAAAAAAAAAAAAAAAAAGTGGGATGTAGGGGCCGTCATGAAGACTGTAAACAGAAGAGAGAGGCAGAGAATAAAGCTGCCTGATGAGATGAGTGGTCGTGGGGATAGAGGCTTGGGTGCTGCAGGTGCTGGATCCAGCCATTCCTGAAGCCCTGCCTCATCGCGCCTTCTGCTTAATGAGCTTCAGCTCATGAGGCAGGATGTTTTTCATTAAGTGATAAACAAAGAAAACTGGTTTATGAGGCAAAAAGAAAGTTCTATGTCATGTTTGATGGCTTCAGGCATGGCTGGATCCGGGGTCCAGCAATATCATTACAAATCTCTCTCCATCTCTCAGCCCTTCTTTGCTCTGTGCTGCCCTCACTCTCTGGTGACGTCTCCTGGAGCTGTGGCATGTGGAAGCCCCAGGTTGGCGTTCCAGCAGCCCTTGTGGGATGATGGCGCCCCTTCCCCACGAGCCTGCTAGGAAACAGGTAGAGCCAGCCTCTCTCATATAATGACACGGGTTTAGTTGTGTGTGTGTGAATCCCTGGAAGAGAATAAGCAGGATTCTGTGACCATAAGAGATGGTCGATTGGCAACAGCTACCGACCTTCCTCGCACGTGGGTGGGTTTCCGTCTCATAGTAATTTATTAGAGTAAGCCCAAGTCATGCACGTTTAGTGAGTGCTTCCTGGGTGCCACGCGCTGCTCCCTGTACTTTCTGTGAATTACCTCTTTCCATCAATCCTTGCCACAGCCACAAAGGTTGTGTTGTCCCATTTTACAGGCGAAGAAACTGAGGCACATGGAGGTTAAGTGCCTTGCAACTGAAAGAAACCTCACAAAGTGGTCGCTTGATGCCTGCTTGTGGAATGAAGGGATGAGTGGGGGCTGTATGCCCTGCGGGTGCCAGCCCCCCAAGGCCTGCTTACCTTTCCAACATCTACTGACCGCCTGGGGGTGCCAACACCTCAGTCCTCCCCACCGGGGTCCTGCTGGACCGGGCATTTCTGAGCTTCCCAGAAACCTGTGGCTTTGTTCTGAGGGACAGAACTTTGCCCAGGCTTCCTGGATCCCCTGTGGGACTCCTATCTTGCCCTCAGGAAAAACCAAATTTTTTTTTCTTGTTTGTTTTTATCGATGTGAAGTTCACATAATACATAATTAGCCATTTTAAAGTGTACACTTCAGTGGCATTTAGTGCATTCACAGTACTGTGCAAGTACCATCTCTGTGTAGCTCCAGCACAGTTCTGTAACCTTGAAAGGAGACCCCGTCCCTATTAGTGGTCACTCTCCACCCCCATGTCCTGTCTTTGTGGCTCTGCCTGTTCTGGACATTTCACATAAATGGAGTCTCACACTGTGCGTCCTTCTGTGTCTGCTTCTCTCACTGAGCACGATGTCCTCAAGGTCCATCCACGTCGTAGCCTGTGTCGGAGCCTCCTTCCTTTTCATGGCTGAGTGATGTTCCAGTGCGTGGATGGACCATACTGGGTTTATCCACTCTTCCACTGATGGACACTTGGGTTGTTTCCAAAATATGTTTATTTTCACCATAGAAAATTCCAAACATACAAAACAGAATGGGCTGACAAAGGCAGCTTCGTCAACCATCAATGCAGAGCTGGGCTTCTTCCTCCGTCCCCACCTTGCTATTTCCCGATTACTGCAAAGCAAACCCCAACATCGGTTTCCTTGCTAAGTAGCATTTCAGTGTGTATCTTTACAGGATAAGGAGTCTCTTTTTTGGAGACAGGGTCTTGCTGTCACCCAGGCTGGAGTGCAGTGGCATCATTGTAGCTCACTGCAGACTCCAATTCCTGGGCTCAAGCGATCCTCCTGCCTCAGCCTCCTGAGTAGCTGGAACTACAGAACTCGCCACCATGCCCAGCTAATTTCTAAAGTTTTTTGTAGAGACGGGGTCTCACTATGTTGCCCAAGCTGGTCTTGAACTCCTGACCTCAAGCAATCCTCCTGCCTTGGCCTCCCAAAGTGCTGGGACTACAGGCGTCAGCCACCGCGCCTGGCCAAAGGAGTCTTTTTTAAAACAGGAGAACAGCTACAATTCCATTAACGAACCTAAGCAGTTCTAAAATAATTGTTTGAAATCTCCAAATACCCAATGTTTGTATTTTCAATTGTGTCGGAAAGTCATAGTTTGTTTTTACGCTTTGAAACAGAACTCAGGGAAGGCCCAGCATTGGCGATTGATTGATCCATTTCCTGAGTCTGTTTCAACTGACCTCCCTGCTCTTTAATTTTCCTTACAATTTATTCACAGAGGAAACGAGCTCATTACGCACGGAGTCTCCTCAGCTGGGTCTTGCTGGTGGCCTGTGGCCTTCTGTCCCCAGGGGACACTTGGTGATGTTGGGGGACATTTGTGGTGACTGGGCTGGGAGTGCTCCTGGCATGAGTGGGTGGAGGCCAGGGGTACTACACTCCCTTCTCTTCTGGGAGCTGTGCCTGTGATTTGCAGGGGTCAGGCTGTGGAGGATGTCACAAATGCCCCACTCAGGAGCCTGGAGTTGACGCCACAGGCAACAGGGAGCCATGGAAGGTTTCGGAGGGGGAGTGACATGAGCAGACTTGGGCAGCAGGGTGGGGCTGAGGCTGGAGGCAGGGAGGCCAGTGAGGAGCCAGTTCCAATGGCCCAGGAGAACTTGGGGAGTTCTGGAGCCCTGAGGCTGGGAGGACAGAAGGTCTGGATCTTCCCCGCACTCAGGGCTGCCCCACAAAGTGCAGCACCCAGGGAGGGGCTTTTCCCCGGGAGTCAATCCTGCTTCCAGATCACCTGGAGCCCTTGTTACAAGTGCAGGTTCCCGGCCGCCCCCAGGGAGCCTCGGACCTGGAAGTTCCAGAGTGAGAAATTGCTGCAAATGAGCACACGTGCACACACATGCCGACCACCCGGCAAGCTGTGCCCGCGTGACATGGACGTTGAACCTCTGACTCCTCCCGCCCTCTCATGCACGAGTACATGACACCTGAAGGATTCTGGAGACAGACGAAGATCGTTATAAAACGTCACATTTATTGCTACGGTGCTGTTATATACAGGACAGGTCTCCAAATTGACTCTAAAGAGGATTATTTAAAAATCCCAAATAATCCAGCCAGCTGTGTTGACACATATAAAATTACTTTTCTTTTTAAAAAAAAACCAGAACTTTGTTTTGAAAACCAGTTATCTTGAGGCACTCAGAGCACAATTTCCCCCAATAACTGTGGTTCTTCCCCCTGCCCAACTGCTACTTTTTTTTTTTCTTCTCGTACTGGGTTAATCTTATTACATATATATAACTTAAATTATATATAAAATACACAGTTCCAGAGTCTATGGGGCCTTGGGGGAACGATGTGGCTTCTCAGCCGCTGCCTGTCTGGACCTATGGGCAGGACCAGAAGCAAAGCAAGAGGGAAACAGGCTGGTTCCCTATGAGACAAAACCCACACGTACCAGGGGGAAGTGGCCACAGAAGGCGGATCAGCCCCCAGACCCAACAGCTCTGCCCTGTGCCTGCCCCTCCAGCCCTGGGCAGACCCCACGTGACACTGGAGGTCAGGGAGTGGCCCCCAGGCCATGGGATCACCCCGCCTTGAGCTGGCCTTGGGGTTTTCCTTGAACCTCTCATGGGACCCAGATTCCCCCATCTTGGGGGGCCCCAGGCTGAGGACAGGGAGTCAGGCAGCCCTGGCTCTCCTGGGGGCAGGTGTCCGAGCTGCTGGTGGGGTGAACACAGCCAGCCTGGGGGTCCGTAAGGCCTCTGTGGGGCAGTGGGGGGGAGGGAAGATGAAGGCACCCAGTTGACCTGACCCCCACACCCAGGTGACACAGAGTGACCAACCACCCTGGCAGGCCTGGGATGAGTTTGCTCCCCTCATGACATGAGATGAGAAAAAGGGATCTTGAGAAAGGCCTGGCTGTAGGGGACACAGGGCACAGATGACCCAAGGGTGACCCCCCTCTTGGTTTTGCAGCTGGGTCAGATGGGAGGCCTAGGGGCCTTTATGGGGTCTGGGGACCCTGATCCTTCTCCCTGCTCCAGCCACTCTCAGCCCCAGGCCCTGCTTGGAAAGGCGGCAGCTGTGGCCCCAGGCCCAAGACCCATCCACACCAGGACGGCCATTTGGTGTGGCAGGGGGACATGCTGGGGTGGGGTGTGCTCTGCGCTGGCCCCTGGGCCGCAGCCCCACTGCCAGGGTTCAGAGAATGGGCTCGGGTCCCTGGGGCAAAGGAATGAGGATGGGGTGTCCGGGGAGGCCCCCAGCATGTGCTTCAGGGCGTGGTCCCCGAGTCAGGGATTGTTGGTCCCAACAAAATGCCCCACTTCAGAGAGGTATGCAGGTTCCCAGGGAAGGCAGCTTCACCTGGGAGGAGTGTCCCCTCCCTGCAGAAGTTCCTTTCCCACAAGGCAGGGGGAGGAACCACCGAGGCTTGTCCCCTCCCTGAGCAGGGGAGAAGATGGGTCAGGGCAGCCCCATGAGGCCCCCCACGAGGGCAAGGCCCATCCACTTTACACACAGCAACACCAAGAAAGCCCCCAATATTCAAGGGACAAAACACAAGGCAAAGCACCTGCTTGTCCCTACTCTGTGTGCAGTGGCTTCCGGAGCAGAGGGGGTGGGGGGACCTCAGGTTTACATTGGGTCTTTTTAATACAGCTTTTAATAATTGGGTTGATCATGAAATGCAATGCTCAGTTCTAGGAACAGCAGCAGAAATAGCAAGAGACACGAGACTTTTATACAAAAAAATTTGTTGCTTACAAAACATATGCAAAAAAAGCTTTTTTAAAAAAAAAAGACCAAAGGCATCATCCTTGCTAATTTTCTTCTACGTTAAGAAAAAAAAAATCTCATAACTAACGTTCTTTTTATTTTCCTTAAAAGAAAAATGCTTAGGCACAATTTGCTGGTGGCTTTTGAAGAACAAGCCAGCTTTGCACAGCGTCTCCTCGAGTGAGTGATATGTTTCGATTCACGTTCTATAGTTAAGGCATTTTTTTTCTTTTCTGACAAAGTGTATATTTTGTTGCTTGCTTTCTGGTTTTGTTTACCCAAAAAAAAAAAAAAAAAATACTCCTTTCAGCCCAGGCGACAGGGCCAAGACGCAGCTCAGGTTCCATGGGGCATGTCGCAGGTGTCGAGGCGGCTGAGACTCAGGGGCAGGAGATCGAGGCCAGTGCGGGGAGGGCCAGGAGCCCGGAAGCTCCCCAACCCCGTGCCACCTTCGTAACCCCTATCACTCGAACCTTGTTAGGTCAGGTGCTGCTGGCTCAACGCTGACAGCGGGTGTGTGAGGGGTGGCCCGTCCGCCTACCAAGGGGATGAACCCCCGGTGCCTCTTGTGACTGTTCCGGGTCAGACCTGAGCCCAGCACACAGGGCCAAGGCTGGGTCACTTCTCCCACAACGGTGTACCTTTCACATGTGCCCGGCGGGGTTGTGGGCATCACTCAGGCCCGGGTGGGCAGCCGAAAGCACCATCTGGGGGTCTCCGACCACACCTGATACCTTCTCCTCTTCTCGCCGTTTCAAGCAGGCCGCTTTGGGGTTCAGGTTACGCTCTGGGGGGGAAGGGAGAGCACTGTGGGACAGGGTATCCGAAGAAGAGCATGAGGTGGCAGCGTGGGGGAGGGTGTCAGGGAGGGTGGGGACAGGGGCCCCTGCACATGGGGCCCTTCCGTTTCTCGCTCTCATCTCCTTCCTAGAGAAGGCTGTGGGGGTTTGGGGGTGTCGTAAAGAAGAGACTAGGTGTCCAGGGGTGTCTGGGGGGACATCACATGGTCTGAATCCAGCCCTGAGAGAGATGTGGACAAAAAAAGCAGGAGCCCGTGTGCACAGGTGTCCAGGCAAAGCACACTGCGGTGCAGAGAGGACGCAATGTCCACACAGGGCTTGGGGGCGGGGGAGACGGATGTGTGGGGACGCCTGGCCTGGGAGCCTACCTCGCACCTGCTGCTCCAGGCCCAGAATGACCTGCACGGCCTGCTGCAGGATGAGCAGTTTGGTCTGCGCTTTGTCCGACTTGAGGTGCATCTGGCACATGCGCCCCAGCTCCCGGAAGGCCTCGTTAATATCCCGCACGCGCACCCGCTCCCGCGCGTTATTGGCCATGCGCCTCTCCCGATCCCTCAGGTCTTTCTCCTCCAGGGACAGCACTTCCTCCGTACTGCTGGGTCACAGCACCAGGGCCTCGGTTAGTTACATGCCGGGGGCGGGCAGGAGGGCAGGGACGGGTTGTGGAGAGGGTATCCAGCTGGCTGTGTCTGTGCTGGTGGGCACAGCAGTTCAGGCACACAGCCAGTGCTGCTGTGGGTGGCAGTATGGGCACACGGCCGGCCGGTGCTGGTGGGCGTGGCAGTGCAGGCACATGGCCGGTGTTGGTGTGGGTAGCGGTGTGAGCCCACGGCTGGTGCTGGTGAGCATGACAGTGTGGGCACACGGTTTATGTTGGTGTGGGCAGCAGTGTGGGTCCATGTGCTGTTCGCGTGCTCATATCCATGCATGTGCTCATCTGCATGCACAGGGAATGAGTTCTAATGGAATGTAGAGGCCTGCAGCTGTGCTCTTTCCTATACACCCTTGAACCCAACTCCAGTGAAGGCTGTGTACGTGGTCATACCCACGAAGGACCAATGCCTGACTGCTCCCAGAACGTTTATGTAGAGGGAGGCAGGGCCTTGATTTCCCCATCTGGAAATCTGTGGGGGAGCTGGTCCTCCCTTGCCCCGTGCTCGCTCCACGTGCCCCGGGTGGGCTGCGGAGGCAAGGGAGGCCCAGCACCCCGCCCCTCTGTTCCTCCTCCCCAAGGTGACGACCTTCCCCGTTCAGAGCAGCTGCTTGTGGGTGACGAGAGCGAGGCCCGGCCAGACCTGCCATGGGTGGGAGGCTGAGAAGACTATGGGCTCAGCAGGCAAAGGCCTGGGCCCCCCCACCAGCCCAGGACTGGGGAATCCAGGGTTCTGGGCTGGCACCCCCAGGAGTGAACCCCCTCACATGCTGTGAGGCCCCCACACTCTGAGGGGAGCCTCCTTATAGTGAACTCTGGCTGCCTCAACCGGGCCCGGTGGGCCCTAGGCCTCCCCACAGGACCTGCCTCTGGGCTGGAAACGCTCGTGCCCTAAGGCCTCCGGAAATCTGGCCGGCACTGCCCCTGTGAACGACCCCAGCGGCAGCTCCGACACACCAAGCGCCCAGCCTGCACCAGGCGCGATGCTGAGACCCTTTTCCAGGCCGTGCATCCCGGCTCAGGCCTTCTAGCTGTGTGGTTCTGGACACATGACTGCCCTCCCTGTTCGTCAGTTCCCTTCTTGGAAGCCCCAGTGCTAATCACAACCGGTACCCCCTGCTCTGGGTTGTGGTGAAGATGAAACACGGGCAACGACCTGGACTACTGCCTGGCCCCTCTGTGGCCTGTCCTCTCCTCTGGGTGGACGGAGCTGCCCTTGCCTCACCTGCCCGCCCACCCTGCCCTGCGGGTGGCAGCGGCGGCCTCTGGAGGCCAGGACAAGCGCGCAGACCAAACTGACAGTGGGGACTGGAGGCTGGCGTGTTCCTTGGGTCTATTTTCCTCCCTCAAGTCCCCACTGGGGGCTGTGGGGGAGGAAAGGCCCCAAGGGCGCAGCCGGGCCTGTGCTCGGGCAGCAAGTGCGAGGTGAGGGAGGGCCGCGGGGAAGCAGGACGGACGGGGAGAGCGCGAGAGGCAGAGAGGAGAGAGGCGGGTGCGGGGGACACAGGCATGACACACACACCGCTGTGCAGATGCAGAAACCTCAGAGCTGGGGGACAGCGGGGGGGCGGGCCGGGGCTCGGGCTCCGGTCCAAGCGACAGGGCTGCAGGAGAGAAAGGGTTAACGGGGCCACACAGGACAGGATGGAGTTAAGGAAGCACTGGGGGGGGGGGGGGGCATCTGTCTTTATCCTTCATCCTCACCCAGCCCTGGGAAATGGGTGTGATTAACACCCACCCACAGACAGGGAAACTGAGTCAGAGGGCGGAACGGGGTCATGCGGCCCCATGTAGCACCTGCTCAAGGTGAACAGTTGAGGGTGCTTCACACACCAGCTCGTGCCTCTGGGCTCCGGGGGGCGCTGGCCCCACGACCCAGGCTCTGGGCTTCCTGAGAAGGAAGGGCCGGGGAAGGCAGAGGGCCCTGGGGTCTGGGGACCCAGGACTGAGCCAAAGGGCCCAGGTCCACAGGGCTGGGGGTGCAGAGTCAAGTCCTCCACCCTGGAGGAGGGTGCAGAGGCCTGGCGAGGTGGCGGTCGCTGCAGGGGGCGGGGGAGGACGGCGGGGCAGGAGCAGCGGGGAGGGGCGCGCTGCGGGGCGGCTGACCTCGCACTTGCTGTTCCAAGTTCAGGATGACCGACACAGCCTGATGCAGGATGAGCAGTTTGGTCTGGGGCTTCTCACTGTTGAGGTGCAGCTGGCACATGCGCCCCAGCTCCTTAAAAGCCTCATTGATGTCGCGGACCCGCAGCCGCTCACGGGCATTATTGGCCACCCGGCGCTCCTTCTCCCGCTCGGCCTTCTGCTCTGGGGGGAGAAGGTCGTCCTCGTCCTCGTCTGGGCTACGGGGGAGGGGGCCGGGAGGGGCCAGAGGGAGACAGTGAGGTGGGGGATGGGTGTGGGGCCCGCCGACGGCCTCCCGGTGTGGGCACCGTGTGCGTGTGCGTCTGCATGTGCGTCCTGCCGGGGTGGGGTGGGGCAGGGAGGGGCGAGGAGGAGCTGGCACCTGGTCCGAGTCCGGGGGGCCTTCAGCTCCTTCTTGTCCTCCTCCGAGTTGTCGGCCACCGACGCGTTCTCCTCGTCCTCCTTCTCCTCCCGCTTGATCTCGCTGGCGCCCGCCGCTGCACCTGCACGCCCGAGCCCTGCCAATGGGCCTGGGGTCAGGGGCCGGCCTCCAAGGCTACCTGACAAATCCCTCTTTGCCCCTCTTTGCCCCTCTTTGCCCCTCTTATGAGGGGCAGGAGCTCTCCTGGGACAGTCAGGTCTTCATTTGCCAAAAGAAGAAAAAAATCCAAAACCAAAAGCCAAAACACAACTAGAACTGGCTCCCTGCCTCACGCCATACACAGGTACCGATTCCAGACAGATTAAGGACTGGACGGTGAAAGGCAAAATGTTAAAACCTTTAGGAGAAAAGATACAGAAATTCTGTTGCAACTCTGAGGCAGGCAACTTTTTCTTTTTTTCTTCTTCTTGGGACAGGGTCTCACTGTCACCCAGGCTGGAGTGCAGTGGTGTCATCCCAGCTCACTGCAGCCTGCAACTCCTGGGCTCAAGCGATCCTCCTGCCTCAGCCTCCCAAGCAGCTGGGACTAGAGGTGCCACCACACACGGTTAATTTTTTATTTTTTGTAGAGATGGGGTCTGGCTATGTTGCTCAGGCTGGTCTTGAACTCCTGGGCTCAAGCGATTCTCCTGTATCGACCTCCCAAAGTGCTAAGTGGTGGGATTACAGATGTGAGCCACCGCTCCCGGCCACAACTTTTTCTTAAAATGCTTTTTCTTAAAGCATTAAATGAGCTGTTTTCTTTTTGAGGAAAGGAAATCATTTAAATCATTTATTTAAAAATATGGAACACTTCAAAAATTTGAGCATCATCCTTGCACGGGTGCTCTGCCTATCTCTGTATCATTCTGATTTTAGTCTACATGCTGCTGAAGCAAGTGCTAAAGGAGCTGCTTTCAACAGAAGAAACATAAATCAGTAAACATCAGTAAACATCAATAAACTTGACTGTATAAAAACTAAGAACTTCTGATAACCAAAAGATAACACCAAGAAAGGCTAGGCACGGTGGTGCACAACCGTAATCCCAGGTCTGTGGGAGGCAGAGGCAGGAGGATCGCTTGAGCCCAGGAGTTTGAGACCAGCCTGGGCAACACAGTGAGATCCCATCTCTATAAAAAACAAAACCAAACACTAAGGTCAGGGTCTCACCCAGCAATGTGGACACTGGGGCCAGATTGTTCTCTGGGGAGGGGTTGTCCTGGGCACTGCAGGTGCTAACCAGCATCCCTGCCTCCACCCACCCCATGCCAGGAGCTCCCTCAGTTGTGACAACTACAAATGTCCCCAGACATGGCCAGTGTCCTCTTGGGGGCTGAACTGCCCAGGGAGAGACACTGGCCTGGGGCTGATAAAAACCCAGAAAGTCAGGGAATCCAACAGCACTGCCGCTCTGTGAAACACACACATACACACACAAAACCCTCAGGGAAGTGCTGATTTGAAAAATCAGGCTGGTTTTTGGGGATGGAGGGGCCTGGGGCTAGGATGGGGCCCAGGATGATCCGACTTTCTCCTTGACATGTCGTGGGCGTGCCAGGCAGTTAACGATCCCAAGAACTGTCCCACCTGTCCCCTTCCTTACTGCGCCTAACAGCCTAGAAATCCCAGCACCATCCTCAACCCCCCGCCCCACGTCCTGTGCGCCTGCAAACCCTACGGGCTCCACCTTCAGGACACCTAGAACCCACCCACTTCTCACCCCTCCACAGCCCCCGACCGAGCAGGGCCTTATCTGTCTGCACCCCAATCCTGCCCTGGCCCCCTGTCTGTCCTCCCCACAGCAGCCACCAGAGGGCGCCCGTGAGCACCAGAGTCAGGGCTCATCCCTCCTCTGCCCACAACCCTCCATGGCTCCTACCTCCCTGGGGGAGCAGGGGCACCCAAATCCTCCCGGCCCACCAGGCCCTGCACGATCTGCCCCATCCCCACCCTCTCCTCCTCCCTCTGCTCCGGCCACACGGGCCTCCTCGCTGTGCCTCCAACACAGCAGGCACATCCTGCCCCAGGTCCTTTGCACGGGCTGTGTCCCTGCCTGGAATACTCTTCCCCCGGGTACCTGCCTACTCTCGCCTCCTCCCAGGCTCGCTCAGAGGTCACCTCTTGTCTACTGTACAGAAGCCCCTGACCCCTACCCCCACCCCAGCTTCCTAGCACTTGTCCTGTGCTGTGAGCTCACTGACTGTCCCCCTGAGGGAGGGCCTTCCTCTGCTTCACTCCGTGTCTTACTCCCCAGCGCCAAGGACAGCACCAGGCACGCAGCTGACGCTACGAGCACCTGCTAGGTAATCTCCACTGTCCAACCCCACAAGGAAGGGGTGGCGGCCTGGAAGCCGCCAGCATCACCCACTCAGAGGCCAAAGCCAGACCCCACTGGTCCAGACTTAAAGGAGCTGACCAGGTGCTGTGTCCCGGGAGCCCCCACCGTGACTGCACCTGCCCCCAGCTCCCACCCTCCCATCCTTCACCTGTGAGGCAGGTAGGATGAACTCCACTCCCTGCCCTGAAGGCGCCGGCCCTGCCCTGCTGGGATCTAGCATCCTGTCCCAGCCCCCGCCCCGGTGGGGACCCCAGGGAGCGCTGAAGGATGCGGTGACGTCATGTGTCACTGGGGATCCCACTCTGACTCCCACCGTGCTTCAGTTTCCCTAGCTACAACTAGGGGCTTGGACAGTCCTGAGCCAAGGGCTTACCACTGTAGGAGTCAGGCGGCCTTGAGAGGTCGGGGAGGGTGCCGGGCTGGCTGGGGAGTGCCGCGTGGTTGTGCAGGAGGCTGGCACTGCCAGAGAGACCATCCTCCGAGTGGCCACCTCCGACCTGTGGGTGGGGGAGGTGGGCATGTCAGGGGTGGGCTGGGGCCCCTCCTGCCCCCCCGCCCTGACCCTGCCCTGCACTCACCAGGCTGGTGTGCCGCCCACCCAGCGGCATGGAGCCGGTAAAGCCTGAGGCCAGCGCCCCGTGGCCGGGCAGCAATCCATGCATGTCGCCGGCCGTGCCCACAGCGTGACTTCGGAGCACGTGGATTGCTTCGTCCAGGTGGTCCTCCATCTTGTTCTGCTGCAGGAGGCGAGGACAGTGAGGGGCCAAGGCTGCCGGACCCCCACACAGCCCCACACGTGTCCCCTCTGACGTGCAGGCAGCAAGTGCTCCCACCTCCCCGTCCCCAGGAACCTATCTGTCAGCCTAGCTTTGGGGCATCTGTCCTAGTGCACATTCTGCTGGTCACAAGACCTAGCGACTCTCCCGGGACACGCTGGGCACACCCTGAGCCAACCCCCGGCCGCGGGAGGGCAGGATCGCTCACCAGGCCATGGAGACCCCCATCATAGCTGGGGGATAAGGCACCGGGGGCTCCTGCGCGGGGCCACTGCGACGTCCCTGGAAGGCGTAGGAGGTGCTGAGGCAGGGATGGGCGCAGCCTGACCCTGGCGGAACCCTGACCCCGGTGGACCCCGAGTCCCTGCTGGGTCCCTCAGAAGGGAATTGTGAACAGCATGTGCTGTCTGGGATGGCCACACGGGGGCACCTGACACCGGCAATGCCTTGCTCAGTCCTGCCAGGCAGGTCCCCACCTCTGAGCCTCAGTTTCCCCATCTGAACCCCCGCCCACAAAGGGAAAATGGCTGGGCCACACAGCAAGTGCCCCAGAGAGGGTGGCTCCACCCCACCCTGGCAGACCCACCGGGTTGCAGCAGCAGGCAGGGCAGTGGTTAGCTCCAGGGGGCAGGGGCCAGAGGTGAGGACTCAGGGATATTTTTATCTCAGCCACCCAGGCCTTCCAGAAACTCGGGCTCCCACTTCCCCTCACCCCCGAGTCCCTGCCCTTGCAGGGACAGGCTCTGCCCCCTTGCCAAAGCCAGGCATGGGGTATGCAATTGGCACCTAATAAATATCTGTCAACGAGCAAATGAAAACATGTACAGGGTCTACAGTCCAGGCAGGGCCCTGGTCCTCTTGCTGTGGCTCCAGTCTGACCAGGAGCTGCTGGGTAAGTCGGTGTCCCCTCATGTCCACTCAGCATGAACTGCGGGGCCCTGCCTCCGGGCCTCTGCCTATGCTGTGACCCAACCCAGACACCACCACCCAGCCCCTCACTGCCTGGCCACGTGCTGTGGCTTTGGAGGACTGGCATGGAGGCCACCACCTCCAGGGAGCCTTCCTGGATTGCCCGTGGGAGCAAGTGCTCGTGGGGGCTTCCGTCCCACCGTCTGGCTCTGTGAGGTTAAGACGCTGCAGGCTGCCTGGGGCTCCTGTCCCCCCCGCCCCCGTCCCACCCGCCGGCCGAGCAGGGCTGCGGCACCAGATGCAGCCCTCCGCCCCCCAGCACCCCTCACAGACCTGCCAGACCCTGTGGGGAGCCCACGGGGGAGGAGGGACTGGAGGAGAAGTTATTGCTTGAGTGATCCGGGGAGTAGATCTGCAATGGAGACAAGAGAGGGACGGGCAGTCAGGGGCTGGCCTCTCAGTCACTGGCCCAACCACCCCCTCCCCCATGCCCCGAGCCTCACCGAGGCCAGCGCCTTCCCAAGGGCATCCCCGGAGCTGCCGGCCGTGGTCCCTCGGGAGACTGTAGGGGGAGAGATGTGATGAGGCCTGGCTTGGACGCCCTGACGGGGCGTTCCCTCCTGCGCCCAGCCACCCTGCAGACACCCTTCCCCAGGGGCTCCCTGCCCCTGACATGAGTCTAGTTTCCACCTGACACCTTGACACCTGCCTCCACAGGGGCTGAGGCTCTGGGGACAGGCAGGCTGTGGGACCCTGGGTGAGGCCCTTCTCTGAGCCTCGGTTTCCCCAGGTGTAATGTGAGAAACCCATTCCTCGCAGTGTTTCCAAACCTCCCACACCATGTGCAGGGTGGGCACAGTGGAGGGCAGACAATGCTAGTAACAGTGACAATGGGGCCCTACCCATTAGGCTGTCAGCCCCACTGACAGGCGGCGTGTGGCTGGAGACGCTGCCGTACGTGACTCCGGGGGCCGAGGAGAAGGTGGACACAGCTGGGAGCCCACCGTTCACCTCTGCCCCATGCAGCTGGTAGCCCTGGGGGATGCGGTGAGAGCAGAGTCAGTCAGACGGGTGCTGCCCCCATGCCTCCCGCCCCGCCTTGCCCGTCTCAGTCCTACCATGCGCTCGTGCTGGTGCAGGCCACCAAATGTGCCACCACTGCTGCCACTGCTGCCCACAGAGCTGCCACTGCCTGCAGGGAGAGGCAGGGGGGACGAGCCCCCGCCCAGCATGGGCCCGAAGCCCGCCTGGCCTGTGGGGCTCCAGAGCTCGGCAGAGGTGTGCAGGCTGCCGTCTGTGCAAAGGGGGACAGTGAGGCAGGGTCAGGGGACCCCAGACCCTGCCCAGCTGTAGGGCAAGCCCCCACGCACCTGCCATGTAGAAGGGGCTCGGGTAGGCGCTGCTGGGGGTCTTGGCAGATGGGTAGGCAGTGGTGTCCCTGCCGTAGTCGTCACCTGAGCTGGGTGGGTACACCTGTAGGCAGGTGGGCATAGTCAGGTGGGAGGGGCCTGGTGGCAGGATCATCAGCCCCAGCCACAGCCCCTCCTGTACTTAGGTCCACCCACCATCCCACTTCCCTGTCCTGCTCTATACCCTTCCCTCTAAAACCACCCCTTGATCTGCGTGAACCCCAGCCCCCCGGGCCAGTGCTCAAGGTGGTTCGGCAGGTGTCCTGTCTCTCTCCTGCTCCCTTCCCAGCCCCCACCACCTCCTGCTGTCCTCCCACCTGCTGAAGTTCTGGCCTTTTTGCCTGAGGCCTTTGAGACTGGCCTCTGCCCAGAATGCCTCCTCCCTCCTTAATCCAGCAAACTCCTATTGATCCATCAAAGCCCCAGCTGTGGTGCCCCAGCCCTTCCATCTCCCTTGTGCTCTGTCTAGGATCCCCCAGTGTTAGAACTTTGCTTGGCCCCAACCCAGATCACATGAGACCCTGGGGCCTCAGAGTCAGTGCCCTGGAATAGAGTGTGTCTGTGGCTGCCCCCAGAGGCAACTCTTGAAGGGCTGGCACTGCCTGGAACTGTGAGGCTGGGCTCAACAGGAAAGTGCTGGGATCAACTGGTAATGTCTGCCCCCAGTAATGGGGCAGAGAGCAGTGCCGGGTGGGCCAGGTAGCCTGGGGAACTCTCAGCTCTGATGCTGAAGGAACCCGGCTGGGGGCCCTGGGGAAACAGGGAGGGGAGCAGTAGCATCACGGGAGCCTGACTGTGCCCTCCAGCCTGGGACATCAACCAAAGTAATCCTGAACCCAGGCCTGCTGTGAGCTTGGCCTGTGGGGGCCAGCTCAGGAGCCAGGCAGAGGGCGGTGGCAGTCGAGCCAGGGAATCCAGCAAATTGCCTTTTCTTCCAGCGTGATTGAATTGCAGGAGTGTGGCGCTGCGAGCGCTGATGGGCTGCCACCATCTGCTGGGCCTGGCACCCCGCCAACTGCCAGGCAGCAGGGCGGGGACACAGGCGGCGACGCAGGGCAGCTTGAACCCAGGCAGGCGGGGCGGGGGCCCCTCTGGACTGGCCCCCAGGGCAGCCCCTGCCTGACCCCTGCTCCTGGGACTCCGTCCTGAGGCTTGAGCCACAGCACCCGGCTGTCTCTTAGAGCAAGAAAGATACAGGCCAGACCCAAGGAAGAACTTCCCCGACTGCCCCTCGCAGATAGCCTCTGGTCAGAGCCCAGGCCTCAGGGCAGATTTTGGCTCAGAACTGGGAGGGGCTGGCCCATAGGCCCACATGTGTTCTGGGGCCACAGCAGCAGGCATGGCCTGGTGACCCCGCTGGCATGCTGTGGCCTCCAGTGGGGAGTGCCACTAAGTCCCAGGGTCCCAGAGGCAGTTGGCCTATGTGGTCCCCCCACTTCCGTCCCACAACTCACCGAGGATGGAAGACCCGGCGGGACCTTCCGGACCTTCTTGGGCTGCGTGTCTGTTAGAAGCAGGAGGAGTGAGTGACACCACCCGGTGGCCCCCCACGAACCCAGCATGGTGCCCGCCTTCCACCGCCCCGGGGATGCCCTGTCACCACTGGACGGCCCCTACCCTGCGCTCTGGAGAAGAGACCCTTGAATTTCCCATTTGATAAAATTGTTAAAAACCTCAGGTCTGCCTACATAGATCCAAAGGTGCAAAAAAATCATTTTCCCCCCTGCATGGAGGAGTTTGGGAAACGAGCAGTTAACGGTATTTGTGCCAAGTCTCTGCTCAGAAGTCCCTAGGCCGCCCCCTCCTCCCAGGACAACCCCACCTGCCACAGACGGTCCTAGTTATTCGTGGATTCTGTATTTGCAAATTTGCCTACTCGATAAAACCGGTCACCCCCGGATCCACCCTGGAGACTCTTTCTCTATCCCTCGAGGACATGCGCAGAGCAGGGCAAAGACGCGAGTCACGGACGTGAGCGTTCCCACACTGTCTCCTCGCTTCACTTACGCTCCAAGCAGGGTCCTTTTCTCGGTCAATTCAGAGCCACCACTTTCCACACTTTTATGCTTTTTGTTGGTGGTATCACTGTTTAAAAAACGACGCCAGCACAGGGCTAACGCTGCCTCACGGCCCCGAGGGCAAGGAGGCCGCTGGGACCTGAGTCAAAGAAGCCTCATGGGCAACAGCGCCCTGGCTGCCAGCTCAGTGTGCGGGAGTCAGCAGATGTCCAAGAAGGTTTCTTTACGTGGAAACACACACAAAAGCACGCGTAGGTACCATCAGCTGACAAACGCGTGGTGACCAGAGGCTCGTAGGAACCTGACCCCGGACTTCCCCAAGGAGCAATGACCCATTCAGAGTCTGCAGCTTTCTGGACCAGAACCACCTTGAATAACGAGAACCGACTGCGTTTGCTTCCCTCTTGGTTTACCGACCGTCCCAGCGTCCAGCCAGGATGTGGAGGGTGAAGGGCAGGGGTCTGCCCCCTCCTGTCGCCTCGGCTAACAGGAGGACACCCCACTTCCCTCCCGCAGCCTCCCTCTGGCCGACACCACTCACCCAGGCTGCCGTCCGCAGCTCTCCGCCGGGGGTTGCTGGGGTAGGAGGAGTAGAACTGGGAACTGCCCTTAAGGCCTGAAGGGGACAGCGGGCCAGGGCTGCCGAGAGCCAGCTCGCCCGGCAGGAAGCCAGCCTGGGGGAGGGCGGGGGGTCAGGAGGTGCTGGGCAGGCGCACAGCCCCCAGGCCAATCCCAGTTGAAAGGCCAGAGCCCCTCCGACCATCTGAGGGGAGATCCTGACCCTCGGGGTGTGGTGGGGAGGGGGTGTCCCCTCTGCCCACTCGCCACGTTTCTTTCCTGACACCTGCTATCCTCTCTGGCTGTGGGTCGAAGCCACGCTCTTATTTTCATAAAGACCAAAGATGGAGAAAGAAAATTTGCTGATGCTAAACGTGCACAACCATGTGTCCTGGTGTCCAGAGAATCTGGTTGTTTCATGTGGTGTGCGCCTTTTTCTTTTATTAACACTGAAGCAACAGTGTAATTCTGCATGTGCTAGTTTGACACGGGCTCTCTCTGCTGGGGAAGCGGGGCCACCCTGAGTCAGGTCCCACACGTTGACTCGAGTGTGTGATCTGCATGGTCTGTGCTTTACCACCCGGTTCCCCACGGTGGACGACCAGCCTTTTGCTCTGAAGACCTGCACGTCCAGAACCTGGGACACCTCGACCTTCCCACCTGTAAAGGGGCACGCCAGCCGTTCCCCTGCTGGGGGGCAAGTGAGTTCTACCCATGGCACAGGGCCTGGTACCCAGCTGGCGCTCAATAGCTGTGGCTGCCCAGGACGGGAGGCCACCCTGGGATCACTGTGGCTGGTCACTGCTCCCCCACTGGCCAGTCCTCTCAACTGGAGCCAACAAGGGTGAGAGTTTCACCTGGGCTGGGCTCCCTGAGTGGTCCACGCCTGCAAAGGGCTGCTATGTTGCCTCAGTTTCCCTGTCTGCCACTCGGTCTGCATGTCGGCCCCCCACGCCTAGACCCGGGGGTGGGGGAACTGTGGGGCCAGGGGCCGTGGCCTCCCTGGGTTTCACCCACCTCTCTCTTCCTCCCTGTCCACACTCGGCCAGCCCAGCCTGGCCCAGGGCCCAATCTATTTTAGCTGCTACCAGAGAGTGGACAGAACTTGGCTGGGCCAGGAAAGCTTCCGCAGAAAGGAGGAGGAAATTGTGCCAGATTTGTTTAAAATTAAAACACACCAAAAAAATAAAAGGTAGGGGCAGGGTGGGGAGTTGAGCCAGCCACACCCCCCACAGCTGGGTCACCCCAACAAGTTGCTGCCCACCTGCGCCTGCCACTCCACCTCCGTCGTGGTACCCAGCTCCCCACCCAGCTGCCATGTTCCTCACCTGAGTCAAGCTGCCAACACCCGTGTCTCTCCCGAAGGGGGCATACGCACTCCGCTCACCACCCTTGCCTGCAGGGGAGGAAGGAAGGTCACTCGGGGCTGACCCCAAGGAGTGCCCTGAGGGGCTGTTGGGGTCAGTCCAGCACCTGGCACATGGCTGCATACAGCAGGAACTCAGCAAGTGCATAAAACAGAGAACTGGCCCAGTCTCCCTGTCCACCAGTAAAGGGGACTTGGGGACAAGAAGGGGTCCCTGGATGGCTTTGGGATGACCTAAAACACAAAACACTCTGCAACCAACACGTCCCCTGTCCTGGAGCTGGGGTGGCCAAACTCAGGGTTTCCTCTGCTCAAGGTTGTGACCTGACGCCCGGGGGTGTTTGTCCCAGTGGCCTGTGTACATGGCATCTGCCAGGCTCAGTGCCAAGCCCCAGGGCTCCCCAGACTTCCATGGCAGGGGCTCCAGCCAGCAGTCAGTTCACAAAGGAGCACGTGCTGCACATGCCAACAATAAGCACCTCCCTGGGGATGATTTAAACTGCTTGGTGACAGGGGCAGTCAGGGCCTGAGAGAGCCCCCCGCATGCACAGACTCCTGCTTCTGCAGGGACACCTGGGTCCAGCCTCGCCTGAAGCAGGCTCCCTGGCCATTTAAATCCCCTTTTGGCTTAAACTGGGAGCCAAACTTGACTGCAGGGTGAGGAGTTAGGATGCTCAACTAATTTGACTTATTCGCAAACCAAGAAAAATAACCTCCTGATTTCTTTATTTTAAAAGTACAATCTCAACTAGACTCCTGGAGCAAATGCTCCTGGACTCTGGTGATTTTCTCTACTGTATCCTCATGGCGGTGACCTCGAGGGGCACAGGCCATGCTCACAGCCCCACAGGTCACATCCTGCAACAGTGGCCGCCGGCCCCGTTCCATGGGGGAGAAAACTGAGGCCGCTCCAACCTCCCACTGGCTCCGGGGACCCCTGTCTGCCCTCTCAGAGCTCCTCGGCCACCACCCGGGCATGTGGGGGGCCGGGTGGGACACAGCTGGGCTCTGGGTGTGGCTGGACAGACCCGGCCGTGGGAACTGCCCGAGTCAGCCCCGCCTGCCCTCGGGCCAGCATGAGGAAGAGGCCAGGAGGAAGGAAGAGCCAGGGGGAACCCAGTGTCCCCGCAGGTGCAGGGGCCACCCCAGGCTACAGGGCAGGGCTGGGCCTCACCTTCTTCGTCTGGGAAATGGGTACAAAACTCCTGCCACACAAGGCAGGTGCCCAGATATGCCCTCCCCCTCCACCACATGCAATTCGCTTCCTACTCAGGCCTCCAACCTACTGTGCGCCAAATGCCAGCAGGGGCAAAGTGAGACTGACCCGCCCCCCGCCATGGTGCCTGAGCCAGGAGCTGCCCCCTCAGCATCCAGTGTAAAGGTAGAGACCCCCAAAGTCCTCCAGCCTCAGTTTCCCCATTGGCCAATAACGCTTCAGGCCATACAGTTCACACCTGAGCAGAGCACCTAAACCCAGTAACACATCAAAGGGGCCCATGGCAGATGCCCCAACCACACACACTACGTGCTGTTTTCTCATGAACACTAACAGAAATGCTGCTGGCTAATGCCTGCCACCTGGATACCAGAAACAGGGGAGGAACCCGTGTCCCAGGGTCACTGAGGGATGGCATTACAATCTTTGCAGACAAGGCGCCAAGCAGGGACCTGCCCTGGGCCCCTCCCGAGGGGGTGACCCCCAGAGATGCCAGGCTCTTCCTGCTCCCCAGGTGCCAGATTCCCTCAGAAGGGGGGGGCACAAATGCAGGGGGAGGGGCCTGCAGGGGTCACCCGGCAGGAGGGAGGGCACATGGGATGACCGTTAAGGCCATAGCCTCATGGTCCCTGGAGGATGGTGCCCGGGCCAGCCCCTGGCCTCTGGACAGGCTACTTCTCTCAGAGCCTCAGTTTGCTGTGCAGGACAGGCTAGGGTAGTAACAAGGATGGACACTGACAGCACCGTGCACACAGCAGGGCCTGGCAGGCTGCACACATCCTCACCACCTCCTACGGGGAAGGTTCTGGGAGAGTCCTTGTCCCACGGGGGGAAACTGAGGCTCAAGAGGGGATAGCGCCTGCCCAGAGTCAACGGTGGAGGAGGACTCGATCCCAGGCCTGTCTGAGCCCTAATTTTCTCGCTTACAATGATGAGGGCCATGGAAGGGTACAGGTGGGCTCTGACCGCCTCGCACCCGGCCGCCTCCCTGAGTTTCCAGGGCTCCTAAGTCTACTTCCCTGCAGGTGCCTGGAGCCACACAGCAACCCCAGGCAGGAAGCAGGTCCGGAACTGCCTTCCTCTTCCCAAATCCCAAGAAAGGAAACTGAGTCTCAGGATGCCATGCCAGGGGAGCCTGGGCTGTGTTCACCTGCACCCTGGGGATGCACAGAGGCTTTGGCCACCAGTGCTCTCTGGGTAAACGTTCTGGAAGTGCCGCTGCCCTGTGTGCACTAACCTGGAGGCCTACCACTCTCACGTGTGTGCGTGGCAGAGGCATTGGGGACAGCACCACCGGGCACTCACCTCCAAGCCCGGGTCCCAGGAATGTGGACGAAGAGAGGCTGCCATGGGACTCGCTGAAGTGGGCGCCTTCGCTGTAGGTCTACAAGAGACAGGGGGATGAGGGGTGCTGGGGCTCCAGGGGCCCTGGGCCCTCCACTATATTATCATTGTTTCCAAGTGTCAGACGCAGGACTCGAACCCACGCCTGAGTCCAAACTCCCTGGGAAGCAGGTTGGCATCTGATCTCCTCTCTCAGTCTCAGTTTCCCTATATGCCCCCACTCCAGGAGAAGGAAACCCAGGGACTAGGGCCTCACAGGGCTTCCTCACCCGACTGGGGTCGAAGGAGGAACTGTTCTGGTCGCTGGTGCCCCAGGAGCCGGAGCTGGGCCGGTCCTCAAGACCTGCAGGGCAGGAAGGAGAGAATTAGGGGTCACCCTCACCCCTCTCTGGCTCTAAAGCCAGCTCTGGCTCCCACTGCCTCAGGGGAAAGTCTCACCAGATGCAGAGGGCTTCGGGAGCCCTTTCCCACCTGGCCTCATCCAACCCAGCCCGCACGACACCACAGTCAGCAGCAAATGCCCTGGACACCCTGGGACTCAGTGTACCTACAGGTCTGTAAACTCAAATAATCTTCCACCGGCCGTCTCTGCTGGCAAACTCCTACCCATCTGTCAAAGCCCCAGCCGTCATGCCCACCCTGGGGCACAGCCCTCACCCTCACACTGAGCCTGCTCCTCCCAGACTCAGGCTCCCACCTCTGACCCAGCCCCAACAAGTGGGGCTGAGGTGTCCCAGTCTCAGGTATAGTCTCTTCTGACCCTGCCAGAAAGGTTCATGAGAGCACTGGGGCACCTCGAGCTCTCGGGAAGCTGGAATCTCCCTCTTCCTACCGCTGCCGATGCAGGAGGCAGGACCATCCCTTTGCTGAACAAGCAGCAGCAGGTGCCAGGGACCATGCACCAGGCACAAGGCTGGCGGCCCAGCTAGGGAGAACCAAATCCCTGTCACACGGGAGCCAAGCCAGCCTGGAGCTCCTGGGCCAGCGGGGAGGCCTGCAGCACGGCACGAGTTAACCAGCATGGGGACGAGGACCTTGGTCCCCAGGGCAGGAAGAGGCAGGGTGGGGCCCTTATCTCCTGGAACACTCTCACTCAGGGGCACCCGCCCAGGACTCCAGACTCTTCTGCCCCGGGCAGTGCCTGCTTGGATCCTTCCTGGGGGGCCGGGGACTATGTCCCCCTTCATTGGGGGCCGTGGGCCACTCCCTGTGCCTCAGTTTCCCTATTCCATAAATGGGGTTACAAACAGACCAGACTCTGCTGGACTGACGGCATCCCCGTCCAACTCTTGAGACTGGACACTCCCAAGCACCAGGTTGGGGGCAGCCCCTGCCCGGCCCTGACACCTGTGCCGGACACCAGCTTGGGCCACCCCTCCCCCACCCACCACACAGCCAGGCTGGACACCGGGCAGCCACGCACCCCAGCCCTGCTCCCTCACCCCTCCCCTGCTCATCTGCACCAGAAACTTCTTCCAAATTTCGTCCTTCTATTTTGGTGCCTTTGTGTTAATTATCCCCCCCAGAGAATCAGTGTTTAATTGCTGTCTAATTTGCATGATTATGCATATTAATCTCTCAGTCTAATGAATATTCATGTGACTCATTTAGATTTTGTTTTCTAATCGAAAATTTCCAATGTGATTACGGGTGGGGTGGGGGACTGGGACGCTGCCTCGACGGGTGGGGGGGCAGGGCAGGGGGCTCTCATGGTCTCCAGGAATCCACTCAGCATTTGTCGCTGGGTTGGGGTCTGCACCCCAAGATCCTGGACGCTCAGTAGGGGAGAGGGTGGTTGCACAAGCCCAGGCAAAGCACCAGCACCCTCTGGGCCTTAGTTTCCCTTGACACACACCTGGCTATTGTCCCCCCCGGCCAGTCACAGCCCCCACCTGAGACAAGGGTGTCCCTGCGCTGGACAACCCCACCCCAGCAGGCACCTACAACACGCCCCCACAGGTGCCAGGGCCCTGGAGTGAGCAAGGGCAGGCTCCATGCCAGCCAGGGTACCTGGCGAGGACACAAACCCAGACCCCAGACTCACCCTCACAGGCCCCTGACAGAGGCAATGGCCCTGGCTCTGCCCTTTCGGGAAAACCCCCTCACCTGGCCCTTGGCCTCCCCACGTCCAGCAAAGACAAAAATAGGGACAGCTCCCCCAGCATTAATACAGTTATTAAAATCTCCCAATTAATTATGCATCTTAATAACCCACTCATGAATATTCATAATGCACTCCTTGCTCATGTTATAATTAAAACGTACTAATAAAATAAGATGTTGCTGTTAGAGCGTAAATTTTCCTATGATTTTTTTTTTTTTTTAACATTAGAAGTGAAGTCCTGAAGAGCAGCACCCGGGAAGGACACTGCCCGATCTGGGACAGCCTAGCCGCCCCGGGAGAGACCTAGAACATGCAGAAGGTGCTGGGGAGGGGCACTGCCCACCCCTCGGGGCTTCAGTGACAATTCCAGATAACCAGGGTGGCAGAGCCACCCACTTGCCCAGGTTGCTACAAGGATAACAATGAACACTCAATTCTCCTGGCTTCCTGGACCTGTGACTGTGGCCCGTTTGCAAATGAGGGAGCAGGTTCCAAAGGCGCTCAGTAAGTACCGAGTGGCCCATGGACCGAGTCCAGCCCCCTGCCTGTTTCTGTAAATAAAGTTTTATTGGCACATAGCCGTGCCCCTTTGTTCCCGTACTCTCTACGGCAGCCTCAGCAGAATTGAGTGGTTGTGATAATGACCATCTGGCCAGTACAGTCGAGATATTCACGACCTGGCCCTTTACGGAGAGGGTTGGCTGACCGCAGTATGCAGGAAAATTGGCACAGAAACTGCCAGAGCGGTTTCAGCTGCCTCCACAAGGAGCCCGATCCCCGGAGTTCAGTACCAGGAGTGGGGTTACAGAGCCCGATAAGCAAAACCCCTGGTAGATGCCAGCCCTGCCCCAAGCCCTCAGGCACAACACCAGGGGTGTGGCCTCAGATCGGCCTGGGGTCTTCATCCTGCAGCCCCAGCTCTGCGATGTGCCCCCACCCAGGGGGCTCAGGCCAGAGTCCCAGGAATCATGCCCCCTCCTACGCCACGGCCTCACCAGATCAGAACACCAGCTTTAGTCCCCACAGCTACGGCCTGGGTCACGCCAAGTCCCCACAGCAGCTTCCTCCCAGGTCTCCTGAGGACATTCTGCCCCAGGCAGCTCAGTGGAGCTTTCAGAAGCAAAACCTGGCTGTCTTCCCTCCCTCCAACCCCTCCCATGGCTCCCCATCACCCTCGGGGTAAAGACCAAACTCCTCCCTGACCTCAGCCCTCTCCTGTCCTCCCAGCACGCCCCTGCCTGGGCCTGCCCCCTGCCCCTTCCCAGCCGTGGTCCCTGTCTGTCCCCAGCACGGCCTGGTGCAGGGCTGGGCCCCCACACACACTTGCCTCCCACCTCTTCATTTTGCTCATAAACAACCGTCCAATACAGCTTGAAATGTGGCCAGAGAGCCTGGGGGGAGAGAACTTCTGAATTTATGTAATTCTGATTAGTGTAAATGCACACAGCCGTGTGTGGCTGGTGGCTGCTGTGTTGGACAACGCAGCCCCCAAAGGTAAAGACTACACTACTAGTGACAGCGACCACCACAACCACCACGTACCGCCATCGCACCTAACAACAGCAACAAAAAAGAACAGCCAATGCTTTAACAACAGTCTGGTTGGTGCTCAGGACCCAAATGGGGCCACCCCCAACATGTGTGGTGGCTGCGACCCCCAAGCCTGTCAGTTCTTCCTCTTTTCTTCCTCCTTGTAATTAAAATCTTGCAGAAACCCGACCTGCTCTGCCGCCCCGCCTGGGTCCAGCCCCGTGGCCCATGACACTTCTCTGACCCATTTCTAGTGACCTGGGGGCTCACAAAGGGGCAAGATCAGACACTGGTTTCAGTCTGGGGGAGCACTTTTCAATTTTTATAGAAGCTCAAACTGAGGGAAGGGCTGCAGGTGAAGGACGATGTACCCTCTACCCAGACTTACTCATTTTAACCCCTTTTTATCTTTCTGTTTTTTCTGGTCTGTAGAATTTGGAACTTTATGAAGACTGCCAGGGCAGGCAGTGGCTACAGGGTCAGGCTAAGGTGCTCCCGGCATTCTGAGAGGATCAGATGTGGGGAAGAAAGTGTTGCCAGAGAAGCTCAGAGCCCTTCCTTGTTGGGGGCTGAGGGGATCCTGGAAAAACCCCCCTATATCTGCCCCTAGCATCTGGGGGGTGCAGGGAAGCAGGACCCTGTGGCCTACCCCTGGGCTGAAAAGAAAGTGAATGGAGGCCATGCCCCACCCTTCCTAAGAGTGGGGCCCCGAGCGCCCAAAGTGGGAGGATGTGCCCTCAGGCAGAGCAGCAGTGAGGCTGTGCGGGCAACGTGGGCAGCCTCGTCCAGCAGAAACCGGGGGCTCCTCTCAACCCAACCCCTCCCCAAAACCCCAGAGGAGCAACCTGCAAGCCCTGGGGGCTTCCCTAACATACATGTAAATAATAATTCACAGAGAAACAGGCTCCCCCACCCCACTGCGAATTTCAGATCGGTGACCACTGTGACAACAAAGCCCCCCCGCCACCTGCCCCTCCTTCGGTGTCTAGGGGTATCCATGCAGCATCCAAGTGTGGGCACGGGAGGCTGCCCCCAAGACATAAGATCAGAAGCCAACCTGGGACCTCTCTGCAAGCAGCACACAAGAGAGGGAAACAAACACAGAACAGAAAGGATGGACGAAGACTGTCTTAAGACAGCAACCACCGAGTGTCCTCCAAGAAATTACAGAGCATGTGGGGTCTATGGAAGGACCACGCTGTTCCGGGCACTCGGGAGTGTTTTATATCATTGCATCCTTGCCATGGCTACTGTTACCCCCATTTTCAGATGAGAAAATTGAGGCATAAAAGAGAAAAGTCATTTGCTCAGGGCCTCACAGTAAGCGGCAGAGTCACTACCATAAGGATAGAAATGTTTCCCCGCAAGATGCAAATGATACAAAATTCGCAAATGCAGAGACACAATGTTTTTTAAACAATTCACTGATACCAAATACCAGGGGGGAAGAGATGTCCACGGCTCACTCCCCCACTTCCCTGCAAAAGGGGGAGATGCGGTTTCACTCCTGAAGCGGAAAAAGTGAGAAATGGAGCGTTTTCGAATGTTATTCACAACCAGGAAGAGGGTCCGCTGGTAGAGCTACAGGCCAGCACAGACCTTGCGAAGACAATTCAGGGAGACATGCCAGACAGAAGCAATTTCGAGGGGTAAGCATAAAGACGGGAACACGGAAAATGAGACTATGGGAGGAAAGGCTGAAAACGTAAGACAGGCGCGGGCTTAATTTATTTAAATCTAAAGACACAGCGCCTGCAAAAGACAGTTCTGGAACGAGCGACTCAGGAAAGCTATAACCAAGTGCACCAAGGTATACCAAGCAATGCAAACAACAGGAGGGGCTGTAACATTCACACAAAGTTTGAATTCAGGAGACAAGCTCGTACAGCAGAGGGGGCTTTCTGTGGAAGATGGCACCACCCACAAGGCAATCTCACTGTCTCCAGCCTTCCTGCGTCCAACAACCCAGCATCCCAAAACATAACAACGAGACACCGACAAACACGACAGTGGGGGAACAGCACTGCTCTCTGTCCTTGACATCTAACAGATTACAAATCTAAATATGGAGCAGCTGTAAACTAAAAGGCTCACAGCCCCACATCAAACTGTCCCTCAAGTACTCAGGAAAAAGGACCACACTGCACAAGGAGCCCATGCGCCAGCCAGAGCAGGAAAGTCGTGGCTTCCAACAGCATCCACGGTTTGCGCCACATCTGATTTCTGACACTGAAGACGTGTCAGAATTTCAAATCAAGAAATGAATGCTCCACCCCTAATTTGGAACTCAGAAATCATCTTTTTAAAAAAAATTATCAAGTATCAGGCCAGGCGCAGTGGCGCACGCCTATAATCCCAGCACTTTGGAAGGCTGAGGCAGGAGGATCGCTGGAGCTCAAGAGTTGGAGGCTGCAGTGAGCTGTGATGGTGCCACTGCACTCCAGCCTGGGACAGAGCAAGACTCTGTCTCTTAAAAAAAAAAATTATCAAATATCTAATATAACGAAAATACATGTTATTGGCACCAATGGGATACGACTAATGTGGTCCTCAGAGGAAAATTTATAATCCTCAACACTCTGTCTACTAAACAAGAGAGAACAGAAGTAAACAAAGGAGAACTTCGATCCAAAAGTTAAAAAAAAAAAACTTTAAAAAAAGGAGAAATTAAGAGAAAAGCAGTCAATTAATAAATATTGATCCACCAATGAAGCAAATTCTTTGGAAGAAAAATCAGTAAAATAGATAAAGCACGGACAACTGAATAAAGGACAAAGGAACAAAAACAAAAAAAATAAGTATATTTGGGACTGAGACACAGCATAGCTCCCCACAAACAGAACGACAGCTGATGTTACACGTTATTAAAGAACTGAACATTAACACATTTTAAAATGAAGTTGATTTTCCTCCTAAGAAAATGTTAAAATGGACAAGGGGTGTGGACAAGATCTCCACAAGCCAGGGAGTAAGGCTGCCCCCAGGAAAAGCATCAGATGAAGACATTTCCTGCGCCCACCTGGGGGCTGTTCCTGAGAGAGGAGAGTCGACCTGCCCCACCTCATCCCCCTGCCGTATGGTTCTAGAAACACCAGCCAATGCAAAAAGGCACACTGCACCACCATTGGGACAGAGGGGAAGGCTTTGAGGCTGAGGATGGTGTGGCAGAACACCGAACAAAGTGAAAAATATAAATAATTAAGGGATGGCAGGGGCGACCAGGTAGAAAACATAGGAAAAAGATTCCTAACCTATAGCGCAGAAAATTCTAAAATACCTAGAAGTAACCCTCTCTGGAAATGTGTGTGACCAAATGAAAACCACGAACCATAAAATAACTAAGTGTCTTATACAGCTATTTCAGAGTTTATTTTAAAAACTACTGTGGCCGGGTGCGGTGGTTCATGCCTGTAACCCCAGCACTCTGGGAGGCTGAGGCGGGAGGATCACTTGAGCTCAGTAGTTCAAGACCAGCTTGAGCAAGAGCGAGACCCTGGCTCTACCAAAAATAGAAAAATTAGCCAGGTGTGGTGGTGTGTGCCTATAGCCCCAGCTACTCGAGAGGCTGAGGCAGGAGGATCGCTGGAGCCCAGAGTTTGAGGTGGCAGTGAGCTGTGATGATGCCACTGCACTCTAGCCGGGGTGACAGAGCGAGACTCTGTCTCAAAAATAAAAATAAAAAATAAATTTAAAAATAAAAAATAAAAATGACTAAGGGCTAAAAAAGAAAACTTACATAAACGGAGCAGGGTACCAGGTTCTTACGATGCAAAAACTCAGTACTATAAAGACAAATGGTTCTTTCCAAATTTATCTATGACTTTAACATAATATCAAAATCCCAAGTTTTTCTGGGGTGGGGTATGCAGACATAATTATTCAAAAGATCATGAAGAAATACCAGCATGTCTGAAAATATGGGGGAAAAAACACCTGAGATGAACAAGTGAGGCAGGACTATAAAAACACCACAAAGCTACTGTGACTAAAACCGAGTAGCACTGAGGTGGTAACAGGCAAATAAAAAGATGAGAAAAAAAATTCACAGGTAACCGGCAATTTAGGAAATGCTATGAGACCAGTTCAAACCACCAAAAAAAGTTTCCTTGAGTTTATCGTGTTGTTGGATAAGTTCTCAACTTAAATGCTTAATCTGCTTCTTTTTGCTCTACCTGCTCCAGTAATGAGAATGTTGAAGACTACGATTCTTTCCCCAAGCACAGCTTTGGCCACACCTCAGAGTTGCAGCGTTTACATTATTGCTGATTTCTGTCTATTCTACTATGCCTATTTTAATTCCTCCTTTAACTCAAAAGGTGGCTAAAAAGGAATTCGGATATTTCCAAGGAGTGAGGCTTTTCATTTCTTTCTACTTTTTAGTCTTTTATTTCTAGTCTAGTTTCACTGCATTGTTCTCAGATACGTTTTTCATATTAGAGGTGTTCTTTGTGCCCAGTATGTGGCCGATTTTTATAAAAAAGGGTGTATTAACAGGGCACGGCCTTTAGAGGAAAGCAGGTAAGTGTTTCTAACTGCAGGCGCTCCCAGAATCACCCAGATGCTGGGTCCAGGGCCCAGGTGTGTGTTCCAAGCAGCCCCTCAGCTAAAACCAATGTACACCTGGCCAGGAACTATGGCATTAGCTCAGCCCTGGACACCTTTATTGTTCAGGACCTCTGCCTCTTGCCTACTTTTCATTTCTGTGCTCTACCAAGGACTGCAAAAGCACGTCTTCCGCACTCCAGCACCCCTTTCTGCATATTCCTCAACCAGATGTAATGAGGAACAGGCACATTCATGGCTGTCACATCTTTTTATGCTGAACTAAAAAGAAATTTTCAGGAATGGCACCAAGGCTAGAAAAACATACATGAAAAGACCGTCAAGACTTGACAAGATAAAAAGTAAACCTGTAAACCACTGAGACAAACTAAAAATCTCCATCATTAATGATGCTTACAAATGGAGAGTTAGGAAGGCGGCTATGAATTTAACATAATATCAAAATCCCAAGATGATAAAAGACCAACATCCTTCCTATATAAAGAGTGCCTGCAAATCAACAAGAGCAGTACAGGGTTGGGTGCAGGACCACTTAGTTACTAAACTAAGTTTCAGCTTCTTTATTGGTAAAATGGGGACAATAATCACACCTTTTTGATCAACCTATGAGGAATGGGAATTCCCAGTAAGTGACCCAAGTTTGGCATCTGACACACACAGCTGAAGGAATGGTGATATAAGTCATTGTGAGCAATTACCGATGTTGTTAAAAAGTTGATGGGGCAGTAATAAGAAGGAACAAACTATTGGCACAGCCAACAACTGGGATGGATCTGCAGGGAATTACACTGAGAGATGAAAGCCAATCTCAGAAGGTTGCATACTATAGGATTTCATTTATACAGCACTCTTAAAATGACAAATTACAGAGATGGGAAAAAGACTGGGGGTTCCAGGGGTTAGGGATGGTGGGTGGGGTGTGTGTGTGTGTGTGTGTGTGTGTGTCACAAGAGAGATCGTGGCATTGACGGAACAGTTCTGTATCTTGAGTGCAGTGGTCATTATATGACTCTACACACAGGATAAAACTGCATGTTAAAAACAAAAAGAAAACTGAAAAAAAGAAAAAAAATTAAAAATAAAAAGCCAGGATAAAACTGCATAGGACTCCACACACACACAGACACGGACACAGACACACACACACACATATGTGTGCATGTAAAACTGGTGAAATCTGAATAAGCTCTGTGGATTGTACCAAGGTCAGCTTTCTGGATTTGACACTGTACCATAGATATGTAAGACATCGCCATTGGGGGTGACTGAGCTACGGGTGCATGGACCACGCTGCCATACAGGTCTTTGCAAGTTCCTATGAATCTAGAATGATTTCAAAATAAAAAGCCCAACATAAAAAGTTGATCGACTTCAAAAAATGGGCTCAGGAGAATAACAGGAAATTCACCAAAAAAGAATTCACACAGTGGACCGACTTCTGAAAAGATAATCACCCTCTGTTAATCAAATACATGCCAGCTAAAAGGACATCATCCCAGCCTGGGCAACACAGCAAGACCCCATCTCTAAAAAAATTTAAAAATCAGCTGGGCGTGGTGGTGCATGCTGTGGTCCCAGCGACTCAGGAGGCTGAGGTGGGAGGATCGCTGGAGCCCCAGAGGTCGAGGCTGCAGTGAGCTGTGATGACACCACTGCACTACAGCCTGGGCGACAGAGCGAGGAAGAGACTGAAAAGGACCCGACCTGGCTCCGCTGCAGGGAAAATGGAGGGACATTTTCAACATGAAAACACATCCACAGACCTAGCAATTCTACTTCCAGAAATTTCCCCTGAGGAAATAATCCCATACCCCCGAATTAATCCAGGGTCCTCTCTAAAAACAAAACACGGAGACAGCCTTTCCTAAGTGTGGGACTTTCACTCTGAGCATGTGTTACATTTACGGTTACAAAAACCAAGAAGGTGACAGAGAAATTAAAAATGGGAAAGAAATTTCCTTTGGTCTGTCAATAAGCATTTCCTGGTGTCTCTTGTGGCCTCAGAGAGCACACTAGCTGTCACTTAAAGATCTGTGCCTGAGGGTTTCCAAAAATGGGGGGGGGGAGTAGAAAAACTATTCTTGTTTTAAACATCTTCCAATCTAGATAACCAAAGAACCTTGGCCTCCCATTGGTTCTTCTGCAATGCCTCTCTTAACACCAATGCTTTTTAAAAGGCAAAGACTAGGCAGACGCTTCCTCAGGCAACGCTGTGGAGCGATGCTGCTTGGCCTCTCTGATTAGTTTTCAAGGATACCCTTCACTCTCACCCTGATTGCTGGTTTTCTAATATAAAGTTTCCTTTCAAAATGAATTTAAGAGAAGTGAGTTCACCTAAAGGAATATTAAATAAATGCTAGACCAGGGCACACAAGGATGGGCTCAGGTAGATAAAGTCGGCTGGAGAAACCCACTAGCATATGTAATGTCCTGACAAATGGAAGTATCATAAACCGACTGGGCCTGTCTGGAAGAAGGGTGTACCCCTCTGGGGCTTGGCCCAGAGGTCCCAGGTGTCACACAGCCCCCGGCTGCCCCACTCTGCTGATGGACTGCCAGGCTCCCCCTTCCTGGGATCCTCCATGAGCTCAGGGAACTTGTGTCTGGGGTCCCCTCCACCAGAAGCTCCAGGCAGGGCCCAGAGGACTCTACCAAGACGTGCCCACACCCCACAGCTTACAAAGCCCTCTCACACCCACTGACTCACCGAGTCCTCTGAGGATGGGATAGACACCCATTCTGCAGGTGAGGAAACTGAGGTTCAGAAAAGTAATGTCACCTGATACAGGTGACACTACTTGTCTGGGGCCTAGAGCAAGTCTGTGACAGCAAGGAGGGGGTGCCTAAGCTCAGACCTTAGAGCTCCCAGGCCTGTGCCACCCCCAGGCTCAGGCTGGCGTTAACTGTTGAACTAAACCAGGGGAGGAGGTCACCTGGCTGTGCGTCCAGGCGTGTCCCAGGCCAGACCAACCACACCACATCCCTCAAGGGCAAGAAATGTAGCATAACACACCTCACCAATCCCCCCCAGAAACTCAGCCTGATGTGTTTGGGGGCCCGAGGCCACACGGAAACCACAGAACATCCATCTGCAAATGTTTACAGGGCTCCTGCCCGGGCTGGACTCCAGGGAGAGGCAGTCCAGGCAGGGCCATCCCAGAGGGAACGTTCTCTAAGCCAAGCTCGTGCACCACGGCTAGCTGCTGCGGTTCTGGCTGCTGCGGGCTGCTGGCCTTGGCTGCAGGGGGTCCACAGGAGGGCTGGGAAGGTGAGAGAGGACAGTGGATGAGGGAAGATGCCCCCACCCACCCCAGCCTCCCCGCCAGGCACTGCTGTAAACCCAGGTAGGTGGTCTGGCGGGGGATGAGGGTGGACTGCTGCTGTGTCTGCACCACCTCCTCCAGGAAGCCCCCAGGCCTGCCCCTCTGCCAAGGCAGGGAAGTGTCAGCATCTCCAGTTCCTGGGGGCTGCTTCCGGGGGGATGGCAGGCAGCCCACGGGGATTTCCAGGCCTCCGGGAGCACTCTGGCCCTGCGGCCACTTCCTCAGGCCAAGGGGAAGGCCAGCAGGGCAGCAGTGTGATATCCCTCCCTTTGGGGGTGGGGGTGCCTAACACGAACCACCCTGGCCCACCCCTCAAAATCCCCTCTGGAGTCCTCCAGGTGGAGCCCACAGGTCACCCCCAGTGGATTTCGTTGACAACTGCAAGACACAACTTTCCACTCCATCCCAGAGTCAGGGACAGACACAGCCTAAGAGGCCCCAATCCTGAGACACCCAGGAAGACGTGAAAGTCCACGAAGACAGTCAGAAGCACTCGAGACCCTAAAACAGCCATCATGATGCACCCACCCCGGCCTTCCCCAGGGGCTCCTGTGGACAGCCAGGGTGGGCTTCCCGGAACACATGGCAGACTGCTCTCTGCTCACAACCCTCCATGGCTCCCTGCTGCCTTTGGAACAGAGACAGACACCCCTCCTCGGCCCTCAAGGACCACAGCAACCTGCTCCGTCCCCTCCCTGTCCTTACCTCGCTGCCCTCTGACCACATGGGCCTCCTCGCTGTGCCTCCAACAGCCAGGCCTGGCCTGGTCTCAGGGCCTTTGTACAGGCTGTGCCCTATGCCTGGCACACTCTTCCCCTCACACTCTCGCGGCTCCCTTCATCCCACCCTCAGGTCTCTCCTCAAACGCCCCCTCCCCAAACACCTTCCCCATGGCCTGGCCCTGCCATATGCTCCTCCCAGCCATGACCACGCGCCACCATTTTTTTTAATACAGGGTCTCGCTCTGTCACCCAGGCTGGAGTGCAGTGGTGCCATCACAGCTCACCGCAACCTCCAACTCCTGGGCTGAAGCGATCCTCCTGCCTCAGCCTCCCAAGTAGCTGGGACTACAGGTGCGCACCATCATGCTTGGATAATTTCTAAAATTTTTTATAGAAACAGGGTCTCACTATGTTGCCCAGGCTGACCTGGAACTCCTGGACTCAAGGGATCCTCCTGCCTCAGCCTCCCAAAGGGCTGGGATCACAGGCATGAGCCAGCGTACCCAGCTGCACCTTCATTTAATTCTCAGCCCTCCTCCCTGCTGGCTTGCAACCACCCCCACCGCCCCCCCCTACCCCGCCACCGTCTGCCATGGCATCGGTCGGGCTGACCGACTTGTCTGGGTCAGCCTGTGATGTCTCTGGTTTTAGTGCTCCAAGTCCCAGCTCCCATAAAGCCCCCAGGGCTCCCTCACTCCTGCACAAACCAGGATGGTTGGTCACTCTAGCACTGGCCCTTGTATACAGTAAGTGCATGATACATAATTGAGTGAAAATAGTCGGGGCAGCTGGACTTCACCTGGCGCTTACAAGGTGGGCGGGATCTGGTGAGAACTGGGCCTCTTCCGAGCCTCAGTTTCCCCTCTTCCGAGCCCATGTGCGGCTCGAGCCCCCCATCCGTACATGGGCCCAGCCCCCACCCCTGGTCCTAAGGGCAAGACCCCACCAGCCCCCACCCCGAAGCCAGGGCCCAGACTCCAGGCACGAGGGGGCGGGGTACAAGGGCTGTCCACTGGGCTGACCACTAGGCTCTGTGCGCCAGGCCCGGTAAGGTCTCGAGAGGGACAGCGGCTGCACCTCGGGGCTCTCTGGCTTGCTGCCCCCACCCACCTGCTTTGCCCACCCCCCCCACCCCCTTCCCAACCCCCCCGCACTCTACGCTCCATCCCCAAGAGACCCTCTACATGTGATGACCAGCAGCTGCAGTCCTACCTGAAGCTCCGAACTGCGTGCCAGCCAGGGAGGTGGGCCGGCCCTTCCCATTGGCCACAGGCAGCGGGAACATCTGGGGGGAGAGGAGGGAGAGGTCAGCGGGAGGTGGCAAACCAAACCCCATAATTCCGGGCTCGTCACTGGGGGACAGGGCTTGGGGACATTTGGGGACCGGTGGCCTAGCTCCACCCAGGCATGTCCCATCCCACCGGAGACCCGAAGACTCCAAGGCCTTCTGTACCCCAAAGCTGGGTGCACCCATGGGCCTCGACCCCCAGGCAGAGAAAAAGGCAAGACAGTGGCTCCCTCCCCTCGGTGCCTGAATGCACCACCCCCGTGGGCAACAGTATCCAGTAGAACTTCAACACTCTATTTATACTGTGTTAGTTTCTGGGGGGGTGCGGTAAACTATTTAGGCATTGATACAATTTATCAGTTCTTAGCAGAGATACAAACTTGCCTTTACGTTTTGGCTTTAAATAGGGAGATCATTTGCACTCAACAGGCAGATACAGCAAGAGTCCCAAGTCAGGCCCCAGATGCCCAAGCCCTGGCTGGGGTCACCACGTGTGCCAACATTTCCCAATAGGACGGGAAGCACCTCCTGTGTGCACTGTCATCAGACCCCGTGTGGCAGGCCCCGAGGCTGGGAACGGGGGTCGAGTGTCCCCCTCTGTGCCTCTATCTGCCCATCTGTCTTCACCAGGCAGAAAGGGAAACTGAGGCTCACAGAGGCAGCAGATTGAGGCAGAGGTGACACGGAGCCCTGGGTCCAGTAGGAAGCTAGAAGGGCCGGGGAAGGCGGCGCCACACAGCTGATTCAGCGTGCTCCCAGACACTAAGGTGTGGGGCTGCCTCCCTCCTGGCTCACCCATACCCAGGGCACTAAGTCCCTAAAGATTAAACAGCTTAGCAGCATTAACCGGAAAAAGCCAACATCAACAAACCCTTTTGCCACAGAAAAAACAAAACACATCCCTGCCCTGCCCCAAGGGGACGGGTTTAAAGATCCTGCCTGGGGCCCAAGTGATTCGAGTAGCTTGAATCCGGGCCAGGGGCTTGTTGGACAGAGTCAACCTCGCAGTCCCCAACACTGCCCCACCAGCCGGTGGGTGAAGGCAGGGTGTCAGGGGCCGTGCCAGGGAGTGGGGTCCTTCCTCCACACCCCCATTCTGCAGAACAGGAAACTGAGTCCATATTCTTAGTCTGGCCCTGGAGAACAAGCACAGGTTCAGGGGCAGGGATGGTGCTGGCTGGAGGTGGGTTCTCACCCAGGACCACATCCTCTGCGTCACATGGAACTGGCCCAACCTCGCCCCAGAAAGAGGGCTGCTCTCCCACTTGGGAAACTGAGGCCTGCTTTGGGGGAGGGGTGGCCTGAGCCAGGACCAGAACCAGGCCTAGGGGTTAGCCAAGCCCATGGCAGGGAGGGTTGCTTCTATTTCTATCTGCTTTCTCCTCTAGGACACCAGGGGTGTGGTGACATGGCACCTGCCACAAGGGGGCACTGCACCGTGTCCTGCGGGCGCTGCGGGCCTTGTGACCAGCTCAGACCAGCCCCCACACCCCTTGGAGCCTCAGTTTTCTCCTCTGTGAAATGGACTCAGGGCTCTGGCCACATGGGACGCTGTGAAACCCAAAGGCGCACAGGCACCTTGCACGTGGTGGGGCCTCCATGCAGTCCCGGGGCTGGGGGCTGCTGATTACCACCAGCCGGGGTCCCAGGGCCATCGCCGCCCCCGCTTCCATCCTCAAAGCCCCCAACTTAGGCCTAGGGACCGCTGTGTCACCCAGAGCCCCTGCCCAGTGCCCACGACCAGTCCTTAATGCCTTTTTAACCAAGACAGTAGAGTCCAGGAATAGGCAAAGGTGGGATTTTAATGTTCTGGGGTTTAGTTTATTTCTTTGTATCTATCTAGACAATCACCTCTTTGTGGCCCGACGAAGTGCTTCCCTTTAAGATTTGTGTTTGCTTTTTTCGGCCCAAAAAGGAGTTGTTTCAAAGAAACAAATCAACTCAATGTCTCTGGGGCAGGTGGCACAGAGGCAGCTATGAAGGCACAGAGAAGGGATGCTGGCAGTGGTGGTGGCGGCCTCTGCTCCCCTGACCGCCCAGGCCAACCCCCTCCTCAGAGCATTGAGAAGGAGAAACACCACTTTGTGTAAAGCCCAGGGGAAGACATCTGAAGAGGCCAGCACCTGCCCTCTTCTCGGCCTCAGTTTCCTCATCTGTGAAACAGGCTGCTGCTTCTGACCTGGGACGGGGGAGACATTCACCCAGCAGCTCAGGGCTCTGAGTCCTGCAGGGCTGAAACTGTGCCCCCCCAACCCCCCAAAAGCTGGTCTGTTCCGGCCCAATAATCTGTGACTTGTCAGTTTAACAAAAAAACAACCAAACTTCACCTCTGGTTACTCAGCCGGGGAGGCAAAAATAAAACAGGGCTTAAAAATACCGGCATGGCCCTTCCGGAGCGGTGGCACCTCCATCCCCCAGGCTGTGTTTTTCCGCAAAGTGGCTGATGTTGTTTCAGTTTGAGGACTTTTGTTTTTGACAGACCTCGGTGGCCTGTGCTTCATACCCGAGGAGGGTTGAATTCAGACTGAAAGTGCCCTCCCCTGACCTGTTTCAAACCAAAATGGTGCTTATCAGGGATTGGGGGGTGGGTGGCAGGATTTAAGAGATCATCCGCAGTCAAGCCAGAAGAAGGAAACCAAGGTTCCTGGGTTTTTCAGAGAAACACTGACTACCCCCTGACACCCACAATATGTGGCCCCACTGCACAGATGGGCAAACTGAGGCCCCTGGGTCTCCAAGACGCCCACCAGCTCCCAGCACCCAATGGGACTCCAGTTTTCAGCCTCACTGAGCCTGAGCTGTGTGACCTCCGGGAGCCAGCACCCTCTCTGTGCCTCCATCTGCCCAGCTGCAAAACGGGCCATTCATAGATGGATCAAACCACCTGGGATGTCTATGGAAGCCCACGCCCTCCCCAAAGGGGCCTGCCTTCTTCCCAACAACCACCACAGTAATAATAATGCTTCCTCCAAGCCAGCTGCTGTCCAGGGACCCCCACTCCTAGGACTAACAAGGTCTCTTGCTCAGCCACCCCCGGGATCCTGGTGACCTGACTTCTCCACACCGGCCAGTGCGTGTGACCAACTGAAGAATTAGTTTTATCATGTGTCCTCTGCCCACGGGGAACCCTGTATGGGCCAGGATGTGGCAGCCCCATTCCCAGAGGATCCCAATGCTGGGCATTCCCTCTGTTTTTTTTTTGCATCCATAATGGAACGAATGACCCCGATTGTGCCCATTTCACAGATCGGAAGGTCAAGGCCACAGTTTGCTCACCCAGCCAAGCTGAGGCCTCAGGGCTGAGCACTCAAGGCCAAGCCCCACCCACCCCATGGAGAAACCAGAGGCCCCAGGCAGTCCTTCCCTCTCTCTGGGCCTCAGTTTCCCCATCTGTAAGGTGGCACGCTGTATCCATTCTGTGGCTGGGCAAAATCCCAATGCTGCACACACTGCCATGGCATCAGCCTGCCCACCAGAGAGGACCCCAACTCCCCCAGCCCCTCCCAGAAGACCTCCCACCCAAACAGACCAAGGCTCCGTTGCTGGGAGCATTTTCAGCAGACCCCGTCTTTCACCTTAAAAGCCTGCCTGTGGATTCTGGGGGTGGAGAGGGTGTCCAGGAGGTAGACACAGGCCTGGGCTGGGCCGGGGTCTGGGCTTACCATGCTGAAGTCCAGGAGGTCACTGAGTTCCTTGTCGGTGCCCACAGGCGCCATCCTCTGTGGCTGGTTCATTCTCCAGCAGCAACGGTGGGTGCTGAGGCCGGGGTGGGCACCTCAGGCCTAGAAACAGCCCTGCGTGGTGGACGCAAGGACAGACGGACAGAGAACAGGGAGGGGAGAGAAAAGGGTTGAGTGACCGTGGCCTAAGTGGACACGGGAGTGGGGAAGCTTTTAAAAAGCTCCCTGACCTGCCCTCAGGGTCTGGGGGGTGGACAGGGAAGCTGGAACTCCAGAGTTTGGGTCCCTGGAGACCCCTCCTCAGAGCCCACATGGAGTTTGAAAAATGGGGAGAATGTAAATAAACTCCCTCAACGCCCTTGGTGGCCACCAGGGAATCAAGCCGCAAATTTTAAACTGGACGCACAGTGGCCAGAACCTCTCCGGGCTCCACATCGCCCCTCTCCGGGCTCCACATCGCCCCTCTCCGGGCTCCACATCGCCCCTCTCCAACCACTCCAGGCTCCCCACCAGCCCCTCCCCCAGGAAGGGGAGGGGTGGCACAGCCCCACCCCAAGGGAAATTTGGTAACCCCTCCAGCAGCTGTCACAGCATATTGAAGTCACCCCCAAATTCAAACTGAGAGAAATCCACGAATCAAAAAGTCAGACAAGCACGAAGCCCCTTCCTGGCTTCACGCCTCAATGTGGGGGTGTCCTTCACCCTTAACCTCCCCCCCAAAAAACTCAAACAAACTGAGAAAAGGAAAGAAAAAACACCCTAGGTTGTTTTATTGTCATAACGTATCCGGGAATTATTTTTAAGCAACTCTGAAAACATCCCTTGCCTCTGGCCCCCGGCGGGGGGGGGGAGTCCCAAGACCAGGGTTCTCCGCATAGTCCTGGGGGTCCTCCATTTTAGCATGGGGGATCTACCTGCCGGACCCCATCCCACCCACAGAACAGGGAGCAGAGAAAGGCCTCCTTCCCAAAGGAAGACACGCAGGTGGGGGCGGGGGCGGCCAAGGCAGAACCCCGGAGGCTGGGGGCGCAGGGCCGGGGTTCCGAGGTCAAGGAAGACCCAACTTCAGAGGCAGGGAAACCCCACTCTTTGTCCACCGGAGTCGGGGTGTGAAACGGGCGCCCCAGAGCACCCCCTCCCCCGCGAAGGTTTTTCTTTTTTTGGAGAGCGTGTGAAACTGACTTTTTTGAGGAGTTCGAAACCGCACTTTTTTGTGGGGTAGTTGAAAACCGATTTTCAGACAGACTGAGGGGGGGGCGCCGAAACGGGCTTTTACAGGGGAGCTGAAAGACTTCTGGGGCGTCAAAAGGACTTTTGGGGATTTGAAAGGCGACTTGGAAGATGTTTGAAACCACTTGGAGCGGAGGGTGGGGGGAGCCCGAAGCGTCTTTCTTTCGGGGGGGATGGGCGGGAGGCGGCCCGGGAAACCACCCCCGCCCCCTCCACCCCGCAGCCGGTGCAGGCGGCGCGGCCCGGGAGTCCTTTGAAGCGCGCGCCGCCGCCTCTCCCCGCATTAACGCGGAGCAGATGTTCCCCTCGCGGCCCCCCCGGGTCCCCGGCCCCGGCCCGCAGTCCGCGCGGCGGCCCCTTCCCCGCGCAGACAAAAGGACTCGCCCTCCCTCCCCCGCTCCCCCTCCAAACTCCGGCGCCCGGGCCGGGCCGCTCTCGAGAGAGGGGGCACCCGGAGACCCCCCGCGCCCGGGCTGGGGGGGGGGTCCCCGCAAGAAAGTTGGGCGTCCGACGCGGCGCTCCCCACACCCCCGCCCGGGGCTCCGCAAAGTTTCTCCCGAAGTAGTCGGCCAGGGGACTGGGGGCGGCGCGCCGGGCCCCTCCACGTCGCCGGGCCCCCCCCCCGGGCGCCGCGCAAAGTTGGAGAACAATGACTCCGCCGCCGCCCGCCCGCTGTTCCTCGGGGTCCCCGGCGCGGTTACCTGCTCGGCGCGGCCGGGCACTCAGCGCGCGGGGGGCGGCGGCATGAAGCGTGGCCCCCCCCCCCCGGACAAAGGGCCGTCGCGGCCGGGCCCCCGAGGGTCGCGCGTGGGCGGCGGCGGCGCGTGGCCCGGGCCCCCTCCCCCGCGAGCCCGCCCCGCGGGGCCCGTGCGCGCGCGCGCGGCCGGCCGGGACGCTGGGGCAGCGGCGTGCGCGGTGCCCGCGGTGCCCGCGGTGCCCGCCGCCCGCGTCGGGTCCGGCTCGGCTCCGGCCCGCTAAGCCCGCAGCCGCCGCCGCTGCCTCATCTTCCTGCGGCGGGAGACATGTTCCGCCCCCCGCCCGCGCCCGCGCCAACCCCGCCCCGCGCCGACCCCGCCCCCGCCCCGCCCCGCTCCCCCCTGGCGGTGCCCGTGGATCCCTCCGCCGCGCTCGCGCCGCCCGAACCCCGGCCCCCGGCTCGGCCCTCCCGGGCGCCCGCGAGCGGACCCCTGCAGCCCCCCGGGGCCCATAGCCTGGGAGCAGGGGCGCCCGGTAAGGGGTCGTCAGCCAACGGCGCGGGGACGAGGGAGGGACTATCTCTTCGCGCGGAGGCACATGTAGACTGAGCGCACCTCCCATGACGCAAGCCGAGGAAAGGACCGTGAGATTGAAAGATAAGGCGGACGTAGATGGCCAATCGGAGGGCGCGAAGGCCTGATTGGCGGGCGTGCCGGCCATTCGCCACGAGGCCTCCGCCCCTCCCCGTTCCCCCCCGCCCCGCGGCGGAGGCGGGACTCTCCGATAGAGAGGCCGCGAGAAGCGGTGGGGGTGGGTTTTGGAGTTTTATTCTCAGGTTTGCGTGGCCGCCCGCGCGGCCTCTTTGGCTTGGTCGTGTCTGAGTTCCTGGGGCCGGCCCTGGGTGCTGAGTGTTGCGAGCGGGCATCCCAGGCCTGGACGGGACCACCTAGACCCATTTTCCTGGCGGGGAAAGTGAGGCTCGCTCCGGGTCGGGGTCAGAGAACCCCCCCTCCCCCCGAGCGGAACACGGAGGTGTGCCTTTGCCTACCTGAGCCTCCGTTTCCTCATCTGTAAAATGGAATTGGATCTGAGTTTGGACAGAACTAAGGCCAGATCTGGGTTTCTGAGTCTTAGTGGTGTGTGTCTACATTTTGGTCAAAAGCTACCCCCGTGGCAAGGGGCTCTGCAGCTTTTGAGGACCATAGACACTACAGAATCAAGAATAAAAGTAATAGTAAGTGAAAATACAATCTTCCAGGGCACCCTGGGGCCCCAGAGAGAAATCTACACTCCCCTAGGCCCTAGCGACCTAGGCCTCTCCCTGCTCCAAAACCTGCCAAGTTCCTTCACACCCCGGGCCATTGCCCTCTACCAGGAATGCTAATACCCACCCCCATTGTCAAACTGGGCTGACCCTGACTCTGACCCTTCGTGGCCCAGAGAGCCAGAGAGCCAGAGCGGCAGGTCTGGGGAGAGGGGTGGGTCTTGGGGTCTGGGTTCAAACCCCTCATCCTTCCCCACCTCACTGTGACCTTGGGCAAGTTCTTGCTACTCTCTGGGCCTCAGTTTCCCCATCAGGAGAATGGAAGGGCAAAGCAAAGGGCACACAGTCGGCGCTGACAGCTCACGCCTGGGTCCAGCACTTCCCTGCAGACCAGCGCTGACCCCACGGGTCTGAGAGTGTCTGTGGGTGGTTCTGACTCTTGCTGCCCAGCTTGGGGGTTCCTCGAAGGCTGGGCTGGAGCCTCATGGAGTGTGGGCCAGCCCACTCCCCACCCACACTCAAGGACTAAGACATAGAATGGGGGCCAGAGTTTCTAGAGAGGACCTCCAGTTTCACCCACAGAAGGGGAGAAACCATCCATTCAGGGATCATTCAGTTATTGAGCACTGACGGTATGCCACGCTTTGCGCTGGGCATTGCCACACTGGTGATGGTGACCAATCCAGTGCCTGCCCTCCAGGGCAAGGTGAGCCATCAGAGACCCCACTTTAGACCCCAGTGTGGCTCTTCCCAGCCGTATGTTGACTGTGAGGTCCTCAAGCCTGAGTGGTTAAACCCATTGTACAGACAGGGAAACTAAGGCTCAGAGAGCTCCTCCCTGAGGCCCAGTCCTCCCTGGGGCTCACACCTGTCAGGAGGCTCTCCCAGCACCCACAAGCCACCATTGTCTTCCCTGGGGAGGCCCATCTTGGGGCTGAGTCACCCGGCAGAGCAACCCGTGGGGGCCCCCCACTCAACCGCCACCTCTGCCCAGCCCTGAGGCCTGGGCGCTCCCTCCACAGCCCTGGCACAAGGACAAGCAGCCGGCGGCTGGTGCCAGGGGCCCCTCAAGGGCGGCCCACAGCCCGCCCACCCCCGCCCGCCTGACTGTGGCCTTTGTTCTCCTTTGGGTGCCCGCTGGAGCCTGGGCAGGCAGCAGGCAGTGACTTGGCCTCCCCACCTGCCGCCTTTCCTTCCATTCCAGCCACACCTACTGTGTGCACCCCTCCCATAAACCCATTTCTGGGGGAAAAACTAATGCCAAGGACAAGTTCCCACCGGTGAAGGGGGAAAATGGGGAGACACAGAATATGGGGACACAGCACAAGTCTCCAGGAGACAGGCACAGTAGGTGCAGGCCACGGCTGTCCACGGAGAGGGTGGACTTGGACTTAGGACCTGGGGGCTGCCCTCCTGACTTCTGTTTTCATTTGTCCCTAACTGGGTACCTTTGACTTCTCCTGGGGTGTGAACAAACTGCCCCCCCAGCCCTTTCTCCTCTTCAGAAGCACTGCAGGAGGGAGGGGGCAGGGCGGGCTGGGCCTTTATCACTGGAGTCAGGCCCGGCACAGGCGCAAACCTCATTTCATCATTCAGGTCATGCAGGCTGTAGGGGTGACAGGGCTTCTGGCTCCATTCAGGCCACCCCCAATCAAAGGTCCTGATCCCAATGCCCGAGGTGGCCAAGCACACCATGACCAGCCCACAGAGCCCTGGGCTTTGCTCCCCTGGGCTGGGCTCATTCATTCATCCTCCGCACTTTCAGGAAAGAGGTTTCTCCAGGCCTGCTGGATGGACCCCCGGCCTGGGAGTCTCCTGGGATTGGGGTGGTGGTGGTGGTTTATTACTACCCTCCCCCAGCAGAGGGAGGAGTCTCTGGCCATGGCATGTTGGGTGTCAATTGGTCCTGACTTATCTGGCACTCCCAGCTGTGACACTGAGGAGGGGAGGGGCACAGTACTGGTGGACCCCTCAGATAGGGTCCAGAATGGGTTCTGAGCACATCCAACAGGACCCCTGGCCACACTGGGGGAGGGTTCCCCTGGGGCAGTGACCCTTGGGCTGTGACAACAAGGGTGGGTAAGGTTCAAGCTCTAGGCTGGGGGAACTGCAGGGGCAAAGGCCCTGAGGCAGGAGTGAGTGTGGCCTATTTAAGGCTTGGGGGTCAGAGAAACCCGGAGGAGCCAAATCAGAGAGAGGGGCTGGACCTGGCACACCACAGGGAGGAGTTGGGTCTTTAGGGCGAGGGCACTAGGGACCCATTGTGGGAGCTTGAGCAGGAGAGGGATGTGACGGTGGGGGTGATGAGCTGGGTGCACTGGGGATGGATTCGAGGGATAATTGAAGGCTCTCCCAGGGATGGGAGTGAGGAGGCGCAACCCACCAGTGCTGGGTGTGGGTTAGGGCCCTGGGCGTGTGAATGGTGGGACCCATCTCTGTGTGGGGACAGCTTAGAGCAGGTGAGGGTGTGAATGGGGGACAGGAAGCCCAAGCCCCTGGACAGAGCTGGAGCATGGCCAGGAGGGGCTATGTGGGAGGGCCAGCCAGTGAGCGAATGAACCAACGAGCCCCCAACCCTAGACTGAGCCACCCACCCCCACCCCACCTGTCCCCTGGGGAGGTCCCCAGAGCTGGTGCCACCTGCTGAGGATGCCCTACCCCTCCTGGCCAGGTGCCCACAGCTCCTGACTCAGGGGCCCCCGGGGCCTGTCCCGTCACATTCCGGGGCGGCCTGTGCAAACACGGGGCACCTCCCCATCAGCCCCCACGGGGCATTGTTCAGCCCAGTTACCCCAGGGTGGGGCGTGGGGCAGGGGACCGGGAGCCCAGCCAGATTCCTGCAGCCCACGTGCCCACCCACCTGGAGGCCCTGCTGACCTGTGCCTGCCAAGGCATTGGGGTGGGGGTGCCCTGTACACCCTGAGCATGGTGGGGGCATCCCCCTTCTTCCCAGGGGTCTTCAGCTCCCTGAGCTTTACTCAGGGCACAGAGGAAACCATCCCATTGTTCAGATGGGGAAACTGAGGCTCCTACTATGGAGGCCCCTTGCCTGAGGCTGGACTGGGCTCCCATGCCTGGGTCATCTGTCCTCCCAGGCTCCTTCACCTGCACCCTGGAGCCTTCCAGAAGTGAGGGAAGGGCATTCCAGGCTGTCGGCCTGGTAGGTGCAAAGGCCGGGAGGTCGGAAACCCTTCAGGGGCACCCGCCATGCGGAAGAGTTTGGGTTTTACTGGAGGGTGCTTGAGTAAAAGGGGGACCATGGGGGCAATGTGGTCTCATGGAGGGTTGGGCAGAGGGGCTGGGAGATCCAGGTGGAGGCCGGCAGCGTGATGTGAGGTGAGACGCCTGGGGGAGGAGGTGCCTGTTTTACCAATGGAGAGAGAACCGGGGCCTGTCTGCACCCCTCACCCTCCAGGAGCCGCCCCTGGTGACATGGACCCCAAGACAGAGCAGAACACAGACGCCCCAGACCCATGGGGTGAGGGCTGGACTCAAGGCAGGCACTCGGGGCTGGGGGGGCCTGGAGGAGCTGCACAGTGCAGGGATAGAAAAGGCACAAAGCCCAGAGCTGTAACAGGAGAAAACTCTTCCAATTTGACTACATAAAAATGAAACACTTCTGACTTGTAACTGAAGTGAGACAAGCTGTGAATGGCAACAGGCCAGGGCTGGGAAGGGTAGGGAGGGCACGGCCGGGGCACAGGCTAGCAGGTGACATGGGTTTGTGCTGAGGGCCACCCTATCTGGAGCTGGGGCCCTGCCCTGGCCTCCTCCCTGCCCTGGTTCAGCCCAGCCCTGCACTCACCGCCAGAGGCGGCTTTCCTGCTGCTCCCCAGGCACTTGGGTCCCTGCCTACCCTGCCAGCCTCCCCCTCGCTGGGCATGGGCCCCTCCTAGCTGTTCCCCCAAACGCCTGTGTTTCCAGGCCTTGGCCCACGGCTGGGTCCTCCTGGACCGCCCTCCCTGTCTTTCTGCCTGGCTGTCTCTTCTTCACCACTTGACCCTCGGTTTGGGTGCTGCCTCCCCCAGGAAGCCTCCCCTGCCCCCAGGCCAGGCCCCCAGCCCTCTTGCCGCACCTGTCACCATTCACTTTTTTGCCATTTTCTTGGTCACCAGCACCAGATTCGGGGCCCCCTGAGGGCAGGGACCTCTGGCTGTGTCCTTCACTATTATCGCACAAGGGTGAGCTGGAAGGTGCTCAGGGTTCCCTGTCCTTAGGGACAGGTCTGGGGCCTGAGAGGTGCTTGCCTCACACATTCCCTACTTGTATCCTGGGCCCTGTGCTTTGGGGACTGTTATGGCACACAGTTTACAGATGGGGAAACTGAGGCACAGAGAGGGATGCAGCCACTTGGCCTAAGCCACACATCAGGGCAGTGAACCCAGGCAGAGTTTTGCACCCAGGACCACCCACAGGCCAGGTCCCCGAGTAGGTGTCAATGCCTGTTTTACAGAAGGGGTGGTCGATGTGGTCACCTGGGTGTTTGCAGCGTGCCTGGCACCACGAAATGGCAATGCAGTGTTTATGACAGGCATCTCCCCTGAGCCTCCTGCCAGCCCATTGAGTAGAGGCTTTGGTCGGCCCCATTTCACAGCGAAGGAAACTGATGTCTGAAGAGGCTGAATCCGTTGCACGTGCTCCTTCCTGGCTGGACTGGCCCTGCTGGGTGTTTGCAGAGAAAATAAATAAGTTGCACAAATAGGTCATCCAAGAGGCCTGGGGAGGGAGACAGGCCCTGGTTCCTCCTCTCTCTCGGGGACTACAACCATCACTCTCCAGGCCCAGGCCTCTGGGCTCAGGCCTGGCTCTTACTTGCCCTGTGAAGTTGGGAGTTTTCAAATGGCTGAGGGTGGGCAGGAGGTGCCTGGGTTTGGCTGAACTCCTGCCCCACACCTCTCCCTCCACCTCCTTACCTCCTTCAGGGATAGAAAAGGCAAAAAGCTCTGAGCTCTTCAAAGTTGACTACATAAAAATGAAACACTTCTGAATTGTAACAGACTCACTGATGAAGTTAAGTGGGATGTGGTAGCCAGGGAGGAAATATCTGCCACGTCGTAACCAACAAAAGATCTGTGTTCTTCCTATACAAAGAGTTCCTACAAATCAATAAGAAAAAAACCAAACAGAAAACTGGACAAAGAAATGAGTGATTAATTCATACAAGAAGAAATACAAGTGGACACTGGATCATCAAAGAAAAGGAAATTTAAAGTCACTCGCAGCAAAAGAAATTACAAGGGGATACACAAACAAGAAGCCACTTTTTGTCTTTGCAAAAATGGTAAATCTTTACAAAATGGTAAAAGATTGATGAATGTTGGTGTGGAAGATCACTGGGGGTTGCTTATTACAACAAAAATACTCTATATCTCTTTGACCACCCCCCAACTCCAGTCCTAACAATCTAATAATTCTAATAACAATGACAGCAGGAGCAAGGATGCTCATTAGAACGTGGTTTGTGGCAGAGAATACTTGGAAACAACCCAAGTGTCCAGCAAAGGGGGGCGCATAAGGTTCCCAAGTGGCCCTCCGAAGAATACCGTTGTTGACCGTCCAGCATGTGAGGTTTGCCTGTGTGTTCTGAGCAAGAAGGATTCCTGGGGTGGTCTGTTTGGGGGGAAACATACAAGTTGAAGAAGACCCACGATGTCATTTTGGCATCAAGTTTTTGTAAAGGGAAAAAAGTAGATCGAAAAAGTGCAGGAGGAAACACCACCGGGGTTCGGCGGTTACCGGGGTGTGGGAGACAGTTTCAGTTCTTGCTTTACATTTTTATTTAAGAGGTGGGATCCGCTGAGACTTTATGTTGGACTTTTTCTTTCTCCCCTTTGTTAAAATTTTCATGTTAGCGATATGTACAAGGCCACACGCGTGAAACTCGGCGGCAATGTGACAAGGCAACAGAGGACGTTTGGAAGGCAAGGCGGAGCGGGTGAGTGTGTCCTTCCTGCCCGTGAGCTCCTGTCCTGCACACACTGGTTAGGGACTGCCAGGGTCCTCAGCATCCACTTTGCCATCTTCATGCTCTAAGATGATAGTTTCTTTTTGTGTGTATTTTGTATTCTTTAAATTAAAGAAAGTTTCATTTTTCAACTGGCCAAGAGAAGCTGCATGCCTGGAATTGCAGAGCTGGGTGGGTTTCCACTAGGGACACCCCCTACCCCTTTGGTACCGGCACTCACTGGGCGTGTCCCTGGGGCGGGGACAGGCTTTTAGCTGTCCCGGGGTCCTCTGGGGGAAACCCCTGGTGTCCCGGGGACGCCCCACCAGATCAGATCCTGAGAATGAGTCCATTATTGTAGTCACTTTCTGGCTCAGGGCCGGAATTCTCATCCGTCCAAGGGTGTTAATGATGGCACCACCTGCCCTGGTCAAGGCTAACCTACCCACCGGACACAGCAGGCCCAGACCCCGGAGACTTTTAGGGGCCCATGGAAACATTTTAGTTTATTTTAAAATCAGAAGGGCCAGCCTGAGCAAGAGTGAGACCCCATCTCTACAAAAAATAGAAAAGTTAGTCAGGCGTGCTGTCGTGCGCCTGTAGTCCCAGCTACTCGGGAGGCTGAGGCGGGAAGATCGCTTGAGCCCAGGAGTTCAAGGCTGTAGGAAGCTATGACCAGGCCTGTGAAGAGCCACTGCACTCCAGCCTGGGCAACATAGTGAGACCCTGTCTCTTAAAAAAAAAAAAGGGAAACCAAGGAATAGCATAATGATGAATTTCTAAGAATGATTCTAGCCTGGATTACACTTTTTTTTTTTTTTAAATAAAGGAAGGAACCCAGGAAGGTCACAGTGCTGGGAAGTCACAGGGCAGTCCTGCCCAGGGGGAGGGTGGTCTTTGTGGCCCAGGCAGGAACACCCCTTTCCAGAGGGCAAGGACAGCCCTAGTGTCCCCGGGGAGGAACTGGGTCAGGTGATCCTATGCAGACACCCCCCTTCAGATTGCTCATCTCAGTTTTTCTATTTGCCTCAGACCCCCATGGGTCCTCCCATCTCCTGGTCTCTCAGGGCAGACGCCAGGTCCCAGGCTGGCCTGTGGCCTCTCTGGACCTCACTTACAAGGTCTGCAAAATGGGCACAGAGAAGAACAAGGCATTTACCCACCAACTCACCGTTCCTGTCCCACCTGTGACTTTGCTGTCAGGCAATGTGGGGGCCCAGGGAGGCTGGGGGAGATGCAGGGCTGGGCACAGGCCCCCGAAGCCTGCACCAGGTCAGGGCAGGCCCAGAGAAGAGGGAAGAAGGCAAAGGAAGGCGCTGAGCAGGGTGCATGAAGCACCTACTGTGTGCCTGGCATGGCCCTGGGCTCATTTTGTCCTATTCTCCCATGGAATCCTTGACACCATTTTCTCATTCTGACCTCAGGGACTTTGCACAAGCCAGTCCCTCAGCCAGGAGTACCTTTCTCCCAACCTGTTATGCCAGTTTATCATTTTCCCCCTTGGGCCTATCCACGTCTAGAACTGTCCGGTGTGCGTGCCCATCTCCCCGGCACACAGTGGGCACTCAGTGGATGGAGAGGCTGAGAGGGATGGGATGGTCCCCACTTCACAGGTGAGGAAACTGAGGCCCAGGGGAGGGACGCCTGAGGTCACAAGGCGGTGGGTGAGAGGCTCCAGGAAGCCCAGCCCAGGCTGAAGGTATTTTCTCCCAGCCCAGGGCGCTGCGGGGTCCAGGGCAGCTGGTGGGGCCGCCAAAGGGCTGCGGAGTGTGTGGCAGTGGCAGCTGGGGCTCCGCAGGGCCCAGCCTCCAACCAGGCTGGAGGAAGGTGGGGGAGGGGAGGGCCGTGGCAGCTGGCGGCTGGCCCTGGGCCAAGGGAGCCTCTGCTGGGAGGGGCCCGCTGGGGTCGCTTTCCCTGTCTCTTCTGGGTTTCCCTCTCTGCCTCTCTCTGTCTCTACCTCTGTCTCTGTCTCTCCATCTCTCTCTGACTCTCTCTCTCTGTCACTCTGTCTCTGGCTCTCTGTTTCTGTCTCTGTTTCTTTCTCTGTCTCTGTGTCTCTCTCTTTCTCTTCCTCTGTCTCTGTCTCTCTCTGACTCTTTCTCTCTGTCTCTATCTTTCTCTGTGTCTCTCTGACTCTCTCTCTGTCCCTCTCTCTGTCTGTCCCCCCCTACACACACTCAGCCTCCCCCGCTGGCCGGGACTGGGACTGGGCCCACGCGAGTCCCCCCTTCCACGCATCCCACCTCTGCCCCACTGCCTTGCTGCCTGTGGGGTGAGCGAGAGCCTCTGTGCCCCCATTATGGTCTCTGAACCTCCCTGGGGAGAGCCTGAGAGCCGCTCTCACGGGCTGGGGGGCCCTGAGTGAGTCACTCCCCCATGAGCCTCAATTTCCCATGTGTAGCATGTTTGTGGGGTACCCTCTCTGGGCTAGGACGTGCTGGGCCTGGCGCTTTGGGGCTGGGGGCTCACAGCAGGCTGGGGAAGGAGCAGTCATGAAGGGGTCACCTTGTAGGCATTGGAGGCTCTGCATAAGGTCAGAGCAGATGGCCAGATTGGGTCCCAGGAGATATCCTGGCTGGGGGCACAGCCAGTGCAAAGGCCCTGGGGCCTGGGCACCTTCAGTCAAGTTCCTGGGTCTCTTGGTGAACCTGACCTGGGCTGGTGGTCAGTGAAGGCCCTAGCTGGCTACCAGGGCCTGGGTAGGGCTGGTGGAGGGGCTGTGTGTGCCCTGGGGAGGGTGCTGGAAGCCAGGGAGCTGAGACACCCCCCAAGGACCCTCCCCATCTGCATATTACCTCCCCGACCCCCCACCCACATATCAATCCCACCAACCTCGCCTGACAATAGAATCCATCAAGGCAGAAATGTCCTCTGGGGGCTGCAGCTTAATCACCTCCTGATTTGCATTTTTGCATATTAATGATGGAGCTGCTAATTTTGGCACATTCTTTTAAAGATGCAGAAGCTCTGAAACTGCAGAGGAGGGGGGAGGGAGGACCAGGGACTTCCTCGCCTGGCCTGGGGGTGCAGGGACTCTGGGGGGTGGCTACAGGGGCCCTGCCTCTTTGGTTCACAAGGATCACCACGTCTCTGCCATCCTTGAATTTGGGGCATCAACCTTGGCATCAGCCAGGGGGACTGAGATTCTGGAATTTTCTCCAGGTGGCTCCATCCTGAGAATCCCATATTTGGAAAGTTGAGAATTCAAGATCAGAATGTGTCTTAAAACCTTTGGATTCTACGTCCTACCGGGAACCCCGAATCCTGCCATCATCCCTGCCTCCTGTGCTCAGACTGGAAACCTGGGACCCCTCATCAGTCCCAGCTGGTGGGCTCTGCCCCCAGACCCCCCAACTCCCTTCCCCCCAGCCTCCTGGATGCTCCCGGTGGGGCCACCACTGGGCCTTTGCACGTGCTTCGTCCCCCTTTCAGTCCTGCTCTTTCCCCACCTGGTTCCTTTTTGTTCAACCTCACCTCTCTAGGGGCCTCCTGGCACGCGGCACACTTCACCGTGCATGTGTCTTTACTTTCTTTCTTTCTTTTTTTTTTGTAGGGAAAGGGTCTCGCTCTGTCGCCCTGGCTGGGGTGCAGTGGTGTGAGCATGGCTCGCTGCAGCGCCAAATTCCTGGGCTCAAGCCACCCTCCGCCTGGGCCTCCCAAAGTGCTGGGATCACAGGTGTGCGCCACCGCGCCCGCCCTCTATTTATTTTCCATCCATCTCTCCCCCTGAAACTGGGGAGACTGAGGCACAGAGCGGTAAGGCCGGGTGCTCAGGGTCACACAGGGTCCACCCCAGAACCCTCCCCCAGTGGGCCCCGGGGTGGGGAGCGGTGGGACGTGGGGGGGGCGCCCTGGTCTTGGGGTTCACTTGGGCGCATGTTGCCACCTGGTGGTGCCTCAGGGCCAGGCCGCGGGTCTTCCCTGGGCGCCCCACGGAGCGCACCCCCCGCTGGGGGCGGTGGGGTGTGGACGCCTCGGCCCCTGCCCCGGGCACCCAGGCTAGGGGGGGACACGGAGCTGGGCCAGACGCCCCCAAGCCCGGGCGCGCGCCAAGAGGAGGCTGCATGAAGGGGGCTGCATGGTGACAGGACGTGGGGGTCCTCCCCGGGCTGCCCTCCCTGTGGCCCCCTCCGGACCCTCGTCTGGACCCTGTCCTGTCCCATTCTCACTCCCACGGGACGCGCACACTGCGGGGGCCGCCCCGGGACCCCGGCGCTTCGGGGACCAGGCTGCTGCGGGGCTGGCGTCCACCAGGGGGCGCGCGCCGCCCAGAAACCCGCGGGCGCCCCGGAGGCCCGGCCGCCCCGCGTGCGCGCAGGCGCCTTCGGACGCTAGCAAGTGCGGCGCGGCCCTGCGTGCACCCCGGCCAGCCCAGGCACTTTCACCGTGTGCGCTGTGGGGGGTTCGTGCGTGTACGAGGGCTCACATGGATTCAGGCGTGCCACACACGACGTATACGCGGGCATGTTCACGCACTTTCTGCAACGCTCGTGTGTATTCTATCGTGTTTGCGCACTCATACGTGTTTAGGTTTCCATATGTGTGCGGGCATGTTCCTGGGGGTGCACACACGTGCTGGGACATGTTTGCCTATTGCCGTGTGCTCAGGTGCATTCCCAGGGAATCAGTCATGTTTATACGTGGGCCTGTGTCCTGGCATGTTTGTGCAGGTGCACGCACATTTGCATGTTTGCACACGGAAAGAATGTTTATGTTTGCATGTGCACATATGTGCCAGGAATGTTCACATGTACTTTTCATGTATGGCATGGTGTATTGGTGCATGTGCATGTCCTGGCAGACATGTGCATTCACATGTTCTGGCGTGTTTATGTGTGTTCATATGTGTACATGTGCCATGGCATGCCCACATGTGCGCACGTCTTCATTTTGATGGGGAACGTCCATGTGTATTTGTGTGTGCCCACACTCAGTTCCCCTGGCACCCACGCCCCCTTACGGACCCAGGTCCCCGGCAGGACACAACAGGCCCTCTCATGGCTCAGCTGCCCAAATTCCCTGACCCCATGATCCCCGTGGCCTAAGGGGCCAGGCCACCCCCATCCTGTCTCCTCCCTGGTCTGCCCCATTCCATATCAGCCCTGTCAGTGGCCACAGGCACTGTGTCACTTGCTCCAAGCCCTGTAGTCTCCCATGCAGGGACCTTCTTGCTGCTGTGGTGGCCTCTGGGCCCCCTGGTCGGCATCAGCTGCTGCATGTCTCCCTGTCCCCCCACGAGATTCGGAGCTCTCTGAAGGAAGGGCCCTGTCTGGGGTTCACTGTTGAACCCCCGATGTCTGGCACCCAGTGGGCACCCAATGAACAGCTCAGAAGCCCCGACTGGCTGAAGGACATGCCCAGCAGTTCCTGTGACCATGGGAAATCCATACCTGGCTCCCACAACCCAGCCACAGGCAGCGGGCCATGGCCAGAGGCCCCACCATTGTGGAGCCTGCCAAGCAGAGACCCTCCCTGACACCCAGCCCACCACTTCCTCTCCATTTGTGGGGACAGATGAGGGGGCTGCCTCCCTCCTCCTTACTGTTCCCTCTACCCTGGCAAACTCCTATTCATCCTGTGGGGCCCTGGGACATTAGCCATTCTTCTAGGACATCTTCCTCAGTCTCCTGGGGGTGGATGGAAGAGAGGCTACTATGGAGAGATGGCTCCCAGCCCTCCTGGATGACCTCAGGTGGTGGCTGCTGCATCTGGGCTTCCAAGCCATGTCTGCAGACAGGAGTTCATCACCGGTTCATCAGACCTCCAGGGATGGGGGAATGCCCATTCCCAGGCCCCATGGGTTGGCTGTCACCACAGCTGACAAGCTGCCCAGGAGGTTCTGATGTGAGGACTGTACCCTCTGCTGGTGGCTCCGTCCCTCCCTCACATTCTCCCTCCCTCCCTCTCTCCCTCCCTCCCTCTTTACCTTGGTCACCCCCTGGCCCTGGCCACCCCCCACAGCCCCCATGGGCCATCTCCTTGGCAACAGTGGCCGCAGGGTCAGCCTCTCAATCAATATCCTCTGACCCCATGCAGCCCCGACCCTGGACCCGGAAGGTGACAAGGAAGTGGGGTCAGGCCTGGGGTCCTGGGAGGAACCCTGTGTAGGTAGGACAGGGGTCCCTCAGCCAGAGTGGGGGTGGCCAGGCTTGGAGAAGGTGAGCCACCAGTGGTCCCTGGGCATAGGGTTGACAGGGCCAGAGGTCTGGTGAGCCCTGGGCTGTGGGACTGAGCCATGCACTAACCATAACCCTCCCTGGGCCTCAGTTTCCCTGGAGGTACAGCATCTCTGACCTCTAGATTCCAAGTCCAGCCCCGGCCAGTTCTTTGGAGCACTCGAGTGGGCCACGGTCCCCAGCTGTCCAGGGTGAGAGGAGGAAGGCTCTGCCTGCATCCCAATCTGGAAAAACAAGGCCAGAAGCTATGCGCCTACGGCCACCCAGCCAGGCAGTGGTCAGGGCTGGAAGCCAGCCGGACAACAAGCCCACCATCACAGCTCTTGAGTGACCCCCCATTTCTGCTTCTGGAAGATTCCACCATCTCATCTCTGAGCAGCTCCCCATTCCAGCAACCAGGGCAGGAGGGAGCAGGTGTCCAGTAGCCTTTAGGTTTTTCCCTTTTGGGAACAGGCATGCAGAGAAAGGACCCCCCAAACAGTCCCCCAGCAGCCAGCTTTCTGGGGTGGTGCTGGCTACTCCCCTGTTCGCAGTGGGAATAGTGGGGACAGCTCAGAAGGGCAGTGTGGCCAGGGTGGGGGACCACCAGGGTCCTCGGCGCAGGTCAATGAACCAGGCCCTGCGAGGACATTGATTGCTAAATGCATTTGTATGGATTCTGGGACAGGTAGCCTGAGCCCCTGCACCGGGGTAGTGGGGGGGGGCGGGGAAGGCAGGGCCGTGGGGGGCTGAGTGGGGATGCTGGGGCCAGAGGCAGAGGAGGGAGTGTGGGCATCCGAGTACAGAAGATAGCTCATGCTGCTCTCTTCCTTTCCTGAGCCTCAGTTTCCCCACTTGGGCAATTGGGGAAGACGCAGATGTGGAGGAGGTTTGCGCGTGGCCTCCTGGGGCCCCATTTTTCAGATGCAGCACCACAGCTCAGAGAGGGCAGTCTGCCGGCCCCGGGCCACACAGCCCGGACTGGGGCGGGGGCGCGCAGACGCAGAAAGTCTGTCCCAGCGCAGCGTTCCTCCTCCCCTCCGGCCCGGGCGGGGCTGCTGGCCCTTTAAGAACCTGGTTTGGGCGCCGCCTCGGGCTTATCGATCGCAGCCTTGGAAACGCGATTAGATTATCCCGGCTGGGAACGGCCTCCCGGCGAGGGCGCGCGGGGGGAAGCGCACGGCTTCTTGTAAACGGCTCCCCAAGGGCGCTGGGGCCCCGGCCGGGGGGCTGGCTCCCGGGGGGCTTCCCTAGTGCGGCGCAGCCCGGCGCTCCTCCGGTGGAACTGGGGGGAGGGGAATCCGGGACCCCCATTTTGTGGGTTTGGAAACTGAGGCGCACGCAGAGAGTGGTGCGTCTTTCTGCCAGGCCACGTAGCCAGGAAGACGCGCTTATTTATTCAGCCGCATTTATTGAGCGCCTAATGTGTGCCGGGCACATTAATCCAGTAGTCGCTAGATAGAAAAATATGATCAAGTATTACGATGATGACGAAGGTGATGAAGAACATCTGTGGCTCCTGCTTCTCCCCTGCTGTGCCTCGAAGCCTTTATTCGGGTGATCTCTGATCCCATTACACAGATGGGGAAACTGAGGCCGGAGCTCAGACAAGCCAGAGTGGCTGAGCCAGGACTTGCAGGCCCCGGCTGGGCGGGCGTGCTCCTGGGGAGCCTCCCTCGTGGGGTCATCTGAGAAGGGAAGGGAAGGGGCTGGTGGGGGGGGCGTTGGGGACCAGCCCTTCCCCCTCCTGCACCCGCAAAGGCCTCTGGCAGGCGCTTGAGCTGGTGGGGCAGAGCTGGGGCGGGTGGGGGACTAGGAGGGGGCATCCTCCACCGCCCATTTCCGAGACGTCGGGAGAAAGCTCCGCGCCAGCGAACGGGGGCCACGCCGGCAGCACGCGGGACCAGCACCGCTCGACGGGGTCGGGGCAAGCCCAGGCATTCGTTGAGCACCTACTGTGTGCGGGGGCCCTGAACCCCACCCCCCACATACAGGATGCAGTGGGAGCTGATTCCAGTGCTCACCCACACTCACCCCAGATATGTCCTCAGAGACCCCGTCCTGAGTGGTCCCATAGCCAACGTTTGTCGATTGACTAAACAATGGTATTTAGCAATAATGGTAATAGTAGTGAATTAAATCCCAACCACTTAGACTGGATTTCATTCGTCTCTGATTACCCTTCCCGGCCTCATCCACCCGGCAAACCTCTCTCTTTCCATCATTCCTAACATTTATCAAGCACCCACTGTATGCCCCAGCTACCTTCTTCATCCTCCCAGCAGCCCAGTGAGGCAAGAAATAGGACTGACCCAGTCTACAGAGGGGGAAACTGAGGCTCCAAGAGGTAGAATCTGAGGCCACAGAGCCCAGAAGGTGAGATTCTAAGCCCAGATCCGTCTGTGTCTGACCCTTGGGTTGCCTCCTAGGAAAGGGTCCTGGGCATGTGTTTCTGAGGCTCTGAATGTGGGGAAACTGAGGCACGGGATTCTCCCAGCGCTTCAGTGCAGAGCCAGGAGGCCAAGACTCACTCTCAGGGTTCCAGGCAGAAGGCGGATGTCTGACAGTTTGGGCTACAACCACACAGTGCCACTGAGAGCTGCTCCACTAGGGGCAAGTCCAAGGCCTGACCTATGGGGTGGGGGCGGGAGAGAAGAGCAGCAGAGAAGGGGCCAGGGAGGCAGGCGCGCCCGCTTTCCGCAGGGGAGCCTGGGCAGTTAATTCCTTCCTTGTGGAGGGGATGCTGTCCACATCCAGACCCCACCACACCAGCCAGCCAGAAGGGCCCCGCACACAGCAGGAGCCCAGTAGATGCAGAGCTAGGGCCCAGCGACAAATGACAAACAGGAGGGACTGCCCAGGGGCTGACCCAACTGCAGGGGCTAGGCCCAGGGCACCTCTTTGGGGCCAGAGGAGGGCTGGGGATGAGGGGCCTACCCATGTGCTCCCAGTGCCTCCCCTGCACACCCTCAGCACAGGGCGCCCTGAAGGCCGAGCCTGTGTGCCCAGCCCCCCACAGCTCTGTCTCTCTGTCCCTCTCTCTCCCTCTCCCTGTCTCTCTGCCTCTCTCCATCTCTGTCTCCATCTCTCTCCTCGTCTATCTCTCCGTCCCTCTCTCTCCCCATCCTTTCTGTCTCTTGGTCTTTCTTCATCTTTGTCTGTACCTCTCAGTCCCTCTTTGTCCGTCCCCGCCCAGCCAATAACCTGGTCTCTCCGGGTACCTCCTCCCCAGCTGTGAAGACTCCCAGTGGGTGCCACTGTTGTGCCCGATGCAGCGTCTGGGCCGCAGTGCTCAGGGTGGCAGGGACTTGAGAAGCTGCATGGACGCCCCCCCAATACCCCCAGAGTAGGTCGTGTGGCCTTGGCTGGCCACTGCCCTCTGTGGGCACTGTCACCCCACTGAAGACCCTCGGGCTGGAGGGGGGACTGGGAATCCCTGAGGGGGAACTTCAGCCCCCTCTGACCTAGCCCTGACCTCAAAAGCTGGGAGGGTCTGTGTCAGGCTCTGTCCCCCCCAGCCTGGGGAACACCCTGAGCCAACCGACCAGCCCCAGGTCTCACCCCCAGCAATCCCCCACCCCATCCTGCTGGGGAAACTGAGGCACAGGCAGGGCAGAGTTTGCCAGAGGAGGGCCAGAGGCTCCTCTTGCCACCCCTGGGGGGTGTGGAGATGCCCCAGGCCAGGGGCTGGGGCTGGGTTCCTTGCCCTGGTCCCCCGCTTCACTCAGTCTTCAGGCCAAGGATGAAGGCCGGAGGGGTGGGGGACTCCATCTGCGCCTCCTGGCCAGAAGTGTGGTCGTCAGCCTGCAGGGGACTTGGCTTTCACCTCCGATCTTCCATGCCATCCTGCTCAGAGTCACTTCTCACTGGACAGACAGGGAAACTGAGGCCTGGTGGACGGTGGGACTCCCACCGGGGCGGGTGGTGGGCTTTGGTCCTGTTCACTCCTCAAAGCACTTCCCGAAAGCCAACTACATGCCGGACCCAGCAGCGACGGTGCCAGGCCCTGGCCTGGCCACCCAGGCTTCAGGTCCAAGAATGAGACCAGTGAAAGCAGAGGACCCCTAAATACAGAAGTGCAGATGGGGCACAGCAGCAAGAACCCAGGGCAGCTGCCAAGGGCCCGGCTGGGTCTGGGGTCAAGGAGGGCTTCCTGGAAGAGGGGATGCTTGGCTGTGGCCTGAGGATTTGCCTGAGTCCAGAGGATGGAGGGTGTTCCTGGCAGAGGGAATAGCAGGGGCAAAGTCCCTGAGGCAGGAAGCAGGACATAGGAAAAAGAGAAAGGAAACGCTGATGCTGGCAGGGGCTGGGCCACGTGGGGTATTGTGGGCCATGATGAGGACTTGGGTCTTTTGCTGGAGTGCACTGGGGAGCCACAGGAGGCTGTAGAGTGAGGGCAGGATGTGGGATGAGGCTGAGTCGAGGCCATGAGGGTGATCTCTGCCATGAGGCTGGGGTAGAGATGGGGAGACAGGGAGAGACAGGCAGGGTCTCCCTTCCTGCCCAGCCCCTGAGACCCAAGGGGGAGCTGGGCAGCTGGAAAGAGTTCCAGGGACTGAGGGGTGCAGGGCAGTGGCCGTGGCCCTCCTAGCCCCTCCACAGCAGTAATTAAGGGCTCCCGGCGTCCCCGCGGCGTGATGTATGTGTGCCTTAACTAATCATTTATTAGGTCACTGATGGTTCGTCAATATTAATTCATTTATTTAAACAACTCAGCTCCGTAATGAAGATGTTGCCTGAGAGGGGAGGATGGTTGGTGGTGGGGCCAGGAACAGCGGGAGGGGGCTCAGCTTTGGGTTGGGGTGGGGGTCTCAAGAAATGTCAGGGCAGGTCTGGGTTGCGCCAACACCCTGCTGGGCAGATGGGGAGACAGAGGCCAGAGCAGGAGGTGAACACCTGGAGGCCACCGAGTGGTCCAGTAGGTAGAGGGGACGGAGACTGACCTCTCTGGACGCCTTACTGCTCGCTGGATCTCCTTCCTTCTGCCCTGCTCCGGGAGGGCAAATGGCAGCTGGGTGGCCCCCAGCTGAAATGCTAAAATATTGGCTTTATCTTTACCAATTTTGTGCCCTCTGCCTGGTGCATCCTTCCCACTCCCTCCGCCTGGTGGCTTTGTCCACAGGGACATTTAAGAACAAAAAATCAGGCTGGGCGTGGCAGCTCATGCCTATAACCCAGCACTTTGGTAGGCTGAGGCAAGAGGATCGCTTGAGCCCAGGAGTTGGAGGTTGCAGTAAGCTACGATGACACCACTGCACTCCAGTCTGGGTGACAGAGTGAGACCCTGTCTCAAAAAAAAAAAAAAAAAATCAGATCACATCCCTCCCCCGCTCAAGAGCCACCATGGCTCCCCAGTTCCCCTGGCTGACCTCTGCCACTCCATCTCCTTCATTGCCCACTTGCTCTCTGCCAGGGCCCACTGCTGTTGCTAGAAGCTTCCAAGCTCATCCCCACCTTGGTGCCCTGATCCCAGGGCCCCCCCCACACTTCTGTCTCACCCACAACCCTGTTTTATTTCCCTGTAAGATCTTATTGCTCCTGAAATTGTCTTGGCAATTTGTTTGTTTAGCTGTTTATCATCTGTTTTCCCCTCCAGCCTCAACTGGGCCTGTCCCAGATGACACTGAGCCATCCCTCCCCCTCTGCAGCAGACATTTTGGGGGGCCCATGTCTCAGCCCCCAGTAATTTCAGCACAGCGGCAGCTGACTGTTCCTGGCAGGCTCAGGGTGCTACCTTTGCGTCTCTCTTTCTGACGGTAACAGAGTGAGGGGCAGACGTTCCTCCATGGAGGGGGACCAAGGCTTGGCAGTGACCACTCTAAGGCATGAACCTTAAAGTCCTTCTGAGGTCCCTGGGGGGGCCGAGCCCCGGTTACCAACACGGTGACAGCTTAATGACCTGCCCTGTAATGACTTTTCCTCTGCACATCACTCCCACTTCCTGGGGCAGCTCCTGGCTAACCCACCCTCACCGAGCTTTGGTCTTGGGCTCAGCTTTTGGGGACCCCAGACTGAGACAGGCTGATAGGAATGTCTGAGTTCCAGGAACGGGAAATAAACATCTTGAAGGTCTCCATGTCCTTCCTCCAGATTCCGCCTCTAAAAGAAAAATCTAAAAGTAAGGTACTTATTGAAATCTGCACAGAGGTGGCAAACGCATGGGAATGAGGGTGTGAGCAAGATGTAAAGAGACACAAACTCCTGGGTACAAGTGGGAGCTTCTCACCTGCCCTGCACTGCACCTGCCAGGGATCTTCATGCCACCGTCTGGGATTCCAGGACCTTGGGATTTCAAGATATGGGAATTTGGGGATTTCAGGATCTTGGGATTTTAGGATTTCATAAATTCAGTATCTTGGGATGTCAGGATTCTATTTTTGGACTTTGCTTCTTTATTCTCCTCCAGAGATGCAAAGGGGCTGTGGAGGGAGGTGGGTGCCTCTGCCCTGGGGAATTTCCATGTCCCTGCTGCCACGGGGCTGGATTTTATGCCTTCCCCTTGTCCCCAGAGCGTTGCTGACTTGGTTTGCCCACTGAGCACCCACTGTGTGCCAGTGTCCCAGGTTACAAATGAGGAGCAGTAAATATCATAATAGCTACAGCTGACGTTTTCCGAGGGGTCTGTGTGAGACGAGCCCTTTGTTTTTACTCTGTCATTGACACGATCATTGTCCCCATTCTACAAAAGGGAAACTGAGGCACAGAGCGGTCTGGTCAGTTGTCTGAGGTTGCACAGCAAGAAAATGTGGAAGCCTGTTCTCCATCCTTCCCCATCCAGGCCATTTCTAACACGCTCATCTAACCACAGCCCGCTCGTGCTCTAGAACCTGCCAGGGCTCCCCGTTGCCCACAGGGTCATGTCCTGAGGCCCAGCCACTCCCCACACCCCCCTTGCCTTTGCACACACAATGTCCCCTCCACTTTTCTGTCCTTCTGAAAGCCAAGCTCAAGGCCCCCGTTGGACCAGGTGTCTTGGTCGTGCAGAGCTTCAGCTTGTCCACTCGCCCCAAAGGGTTCAGGGGAGGCAGGCTGGCCGCTCTCAGCCCTCACTCCTGCTGTCCCTCATCCTGGCTGTGATGGCACCGCCCATTTTATAGGTGGGAAAACTGAGGCCCAGCAAAGTTAGTAGAATGATGATGATGATGAAATCCTCACCGCAGGGTTGTCGTGAGAATTATGTCCATTGTTCATTTATTCATTCAGACCCCCGGGTGTCCGGACCTCTCTGCGCTCAGAGCCCCAGCTGGGGAGTCCCAGGCAGGGTGGGACCAGAGCCGGACATAGATAACCCCAGCCCTGTGGGGTCAGGGTGGGGCCAGAGGGGGGCTGAGGGCTGCGGGGAGGACGGGCTTGGAGGATGAGTAAGGAGCCATTTGCCAGGCGCAGAGGGAAAGGACTCTGGCAGAAAGACCAGCACACACTCACAGGCATGAGGGCAGCCTCGGAAACTCCTGACTGTGTGGTGAGAGCCAGGCAGGGTCACACTGAGGCCGATGCTCCAGGGCCCGTAAAGGATTCAGAGCTCTATCGGGAGGGCACTGGGGAGCCACGGAGGGTCTCAAGCAGGGGAGGGATGTGCACCAGTTTGCCCTCAAGAGTTGCCACTCCACTCTGCGCACAAGTAGGAGCAAAAAGCCCCATTAGGAAGCTGATTTGGCAAGCATCAATGGAGCACCCACTGTGTGCCAGTCTTTGTCCTCACATTTAGAGGTGAGATCATGGAACTGGCACTCCGGAGGCTGGTGGGCACATGGCAGGGCCAGACTCTCAGGCCAGCCCAAGGCTGTCAGCGTGCGCAGCGCACAAGGTCATCTCAAATAGGGGATGCCTGTGCCCCTTCTGCACAGGTGGAAACTGCTGAAGCCATCAGGGTCTGGGAGTCGGGTCTTGGTGGTCGGACGCTGTGTAATAGGCCAGTGTCGGTTCCGTTCCAGACTGGACACCGGCCAATCCCCAGAGGAAGCATCGCTGTGTCTGGGGTCTCCCTGGAGCGCAGACAGAACCTTCTAGCCGCTCTGACGGTGCTTAAGGCAGGCGGTCAGGGCATTAAAGTTAACTTCCTCTTAAACAGACTTAATTAGTGTTCTCCGGTCCCACATAAATTAATCGTGGCCAGCCACGGAGGCCGGAACACCCGATCGATGGTGAGGCTTGGCGACGGCCAGGAATTCTCCGGCTCATCTGTCACCGGGGCACTGGCTGATAAGGGCTCACAGCTTTATCTTCTCCAGCCTCGCCTGTGGGTGGAAGGCGGCCAGAGGGGTCTGCATGGGTGGCGGCCCCTCCCTGAGCCTCAGTTTCCATATCTGTAAAATGGGACGATGCTCAGATGATATTATACGAGGTTGGCAAAGAGCCTGGAAAACCACCATTAATGATAGCAACTTGACAACCACTGCCGTGAGCCCCATGACTGGGCCCAGTGCTCAGTATCACCTGATTTAATGAATCCTGGCAAGGGGCTGCCAGTCAGCAACCCGATGCTTCCTGTCCTTTCCCTGATGTGTTGACTGAGGTCCCAGGAGGCCTGGTGACTTGTGTGCGGTCCCATAACCAGTAAATAGTTGCATGTAGATTTGAATCCTGGTGTGCAGAACTCTGCTCTGAGGGGCCAGGATTCCGTGGACAAGGGGTGGTCCCCTCCTGTGGCAGTGATTGCATAATTGCTATATCCTGGGGAGGGGGCCGGAGGGGCAGACTCCCCCAGAAGACCCTGCACCCCAGATTTCCAGAGTGCATGGGTTTGAACAGGGTGGGGGGGTCCCAGGAGGGGAAGGGTGCAGGCAGTTCAGGGGCCACCCCTCTGGACAAGCCCAGCCAGGCCAGTGCTTGCCTGCCCGAGTTCTGGGGGCCGGCCATGGGTGTCCAGGGCCCTCCCAGTGGGGACCAAAAGCCCACATTCCCGCATGTCTGCTCAAAGGTGTTGTGAATACCTGCTGCACAGCGAGTGACTCCTGGGCTGGGCTCTGGGGACACTCTGGTGACCACAATGGACATGACCTCTTTCTGTAGAAGAGAAAAGCAAATGAATGTCTAATTAGAAAACCGCGGAGGGGTCAAGGAGGGCTTCCTGGAGGCGGGGGCGTTGGTGGGGGCGTGAGACCTGGAGGAGGAAGGGCCGAGGAGAGGGGCGGCTGAAGGTTTGGGGGATTAGAAACGCCCCTAAACCTGGCACCATTCCGGAGTTGGGGGAGGAGGGCGTGGTATGGGCGTGGCCTCGCCGGGGAACACCCGGTAAGGGGTGGAGCCTGTCCGGGGCGTGGCTTCCTGGAGAGGGCGTGGCCACCACGCAGAATTTTCCTGTGGGCGTGGCCTATAGGGGGCCGGTGTTCCCGGGGGCGTGGCCTGGGAGGGGGCTGGGCCAAGGCGGGAGGCCAGGCAGCGTCTCCTCTGTTTGAGGACTAGGGCTCTGGCCAAAGAGACACGCTCACCCAGGGAGTCGTTGAGACTGCGTAGACCTCTGCCTCGACCTCCCTGTGGCTCGTGGCAAGCAGAACAGGACATGGGGCCAGAGGGGCCAGAGGGAGAGATCTGGGGCTGGGGGGGAGCATGGGGGGGTCGGGAGGGGTCCTCAAGGAGCGGCCTTGAAGAAGGAGAAGCAGCAGCCAGGTGACAGCGAGATGGGGGGGAGCTGTGCAAAGGCCCTAGGGCAGCAGCGGCCGGGAGGCTTGTTTGGCAGGAGCAGAGGGGGGATGCGGCGGGAAGAGCCACAGGACCAGGTGGAGAAGTGGGCAGGGCGGGGTTTGGGTTTTCTTTTTTTTTTTAATTTTTTTTTCTTTTTTAAGACGGGGGTCTCACTCTTGCTCAGGCTGGTCTCGAACTCCTGAGCTCAAGCGATCCTCCCGCCTCAGCCTCCCAGAGTGCTAGGATTACAGGCGTGAGCCACCACGCCCGGCCTTGGGGTTTGGGTTTTCTTAAGGGAAGGAGCCATGGGGGCCTTTGGCAGGTGGGCAGCCATGCGGTTTGCCTTTGGAAAAGTCCCTTCTGGGGCCACATGGAAGGCAGGAGGGGAGACAGAAGGAGGTTCGGGACCAAGGTCCAGGCGGGGGACAGGAGTGTCCTGGAGATGGGGACCAGGTGCAGAGGTGGGGAGAAGTCACCCAACTGGGGACAGATTTTAAAGGGAGAATGGAAGAATCCAGGAGGCCCCCCACACTGCCGGGCCTGTGGGGGGCACAGAGGGCAGTCTGTGTGGCAGGGGCTGCTCCAGCCCAGACAGGCCGGCTTCGATCGCTGCAGCTCAGGGCTGCCTGGAATTATTATTCATAAGCATATTCCAGGCCCAGCCGCTGAGCTGGAATCCCAGTCCTGCAGTCTGCCACCATGTCTGGTGGCCGCGGGGGGCTCGGCCAGGCTGCCACAGCAAACTGTTTGGCAGAGCCAGCTCCCCCGACCAGCTGGCCTCAGTTTACTCATCTGTATAGTGGGGCTTCCTGTGGCCCACACCAGAAAAGGGGTTGCCAGTGGGGTTCTACAGGCAGGGGCACTGGGATGAGTCCTCCCTACCTGGCCCACCCTTGGGGACCCCCAGGCTGGGATGTGGCAGGGACCTGGACACAGACTCCCTGGCCTGAGTGCCCAGGGCAGGAGAAGCACGGATGTGCAGGGAGCTCGGGAGTCTTAGCTTGGACCTGGACAACTCAGTCTCCCTCTCTGGGCCTCAGTTTCCCCATTTGCAAAAGGGGGGCCTGTGGCAACAGAGGGCACGGTCACTGCAGCTAAGCCAAGGTCTGCGCTCCCAGCCTGGCCCGCTGGGTCTGGTAAGCACCAGGCAGTAATAACAATAATAATATCACCCAGGGCGGCAGACAGGGGTGTCCCCCATTTCTTGGGCCGATTGACTTTCATTTCCTGGCTGCCTGGCAGGAAGGTGTTCGTGGTTTGAGAACAATTTTGTATTAGTTTGGAAATTGACGGTCTGGGTGAGGCAGAGCCCATGTCCTCTGTAGACTCCCTGGAGGCAGCCGGACCTGCTTCAGACCCACCGCAGGCTTTGGGCAAGCTGCCTGGCTTGTCAGAGCCTCAGTTTACCCATCTGCGAAACAGGGGTGATTTGTGATGAGGATGAAATAGGCAGAGTTCTGAGGCAGGCACCCTCAGCATCTCAACTCTCAAACGGACGCACTGGCTCTCGTGCCCCTGTCTGAGCTGGCAAAAGATCCTCACTGGCTGCGAGGAGATCTTCCTCCCTTCCACCTCCATGCCGGCTTGTACCCCCCCAGTGACGGGGAGCTCACCCCCTCCCAGAGCCCGCCGGTGGAGGTTTGATGTCTGTCAGGCTGGGGCCCGGGGACGGGTCTGGGGGAGGCACTTCTGAGAAGAGGTGGAGACAGTTCTCAGAAACCCTGAGACCCTGAGGGATTCCCGTACCTTCTCAGAAATGCTTCCCCACAGACCTGGCAAGATGGTGTGGGCAGGGGGCTTGGACCCCCCTGAACGCGCACCCGGCCCTGGGCTGCTGGGAATCTGGTCCTTCTCCAGACACGGCCCTCCCACCCCAGGCCAGTGTATCCTGCCACCTGCCCGTCCTTGACGTCCCCAGCGGGACCCAGGGTTCTGTACCTCAGCTGCCTGCTGTCCCGCCCCGGCCCCGGCAGCTACAACTTCAATTCATTCCTCCCTGGGTAGAGTCGAGTGACAACGGTCCCAGCTGAGGACAGCCACGCCACGCTCCAGACTGACTCGCTACTCTTTGCCCATGGTGGGGGTCTCATTCAGAGCCCTGCTGGGAGGACAGACACTTATCCTTGGTCAGGTGTTGACTCACCTGTGCCCCTTACCTGTTGCAGGTCACCCTGGTGCCCATGAGAGGGAAGTGGGGCTCTGGACACCTTGTGGGCAATAATGGGGGTGCTGAGAGGTGGGGGAGGCTCTGCCCTAGAGTCGAGAGGGAGAGAAAACATGACCTATACACTCAGGGAAGAGGACACCTCTTCCCTACCCAGAAAATCCAGGCAGTTCTCCCAGAAGGAGCAGGAGCCTCTGCGTGTGGAGTGGGGTGGGAGGTCCCCAGCCTGGCCACTGGCTACTGCTCTGCTTAGGGTATCATGTTCGGAAGTCCCTGTCAGCCCCCCTTGGGGGGTCTCTATTCCTAATTTCTGGGCATGTCCCCTCCCTCGGAAATCACCAAAAGGTCACCTCTTGTAGCCTGCAAATTTCCCAGTCTCCAATTTCTGCCATAAATATCACAGGTTTCACACACCTATTGGAATGGCTTTTAAAAATGGTCTATTAAAAAAAAAGGAGCATAGCAAGTGTCGGCCACGACGTGGAGAAATTGGAACCCTCGTGCTTTGCTGGTGGGAATGTAACACGGTCCAGCTGCTGTGAAAAGTGGCTTGGCATCGCCTTGAAAAATTAAACGTGGAGTTGTTACATGAGCCACCTAGGGCCAGTGGTGTGTGTGGGCGGCTGTAGCCTCAGGTTGTAATCCTGGATTTTTTTTTTAAATTGAGGTAAAATTGACAGAACCATTTTAAAAATGAACAATTCAGTAGCATTTAGTATATTCACATTGTTGTGCAACTACTACCGCTGGGCACAGTGGCTCATGCCTGCAATCCCAGCATTTTGGGAGGCCGAGGTGGGAGGACCATTTGAGCTCAGGAGTTCGAGACCCAGCCTGGGCAACATAGCGAGACCCCATCTCTAAAAAAATTTTAAAATTTAGCCAGGCGTCATGGCGTGAACTCATAGTCCCAGCTACTCGGGAGGCTGAGGTGGGAGGAGCTAAGGGCCATGGGGCTGATGCAGACGAAGCAAGTGCCAGGGAGACGCAGGTTGGGGAGAACCCAAGGGTGTTGGAAGATCTAACCGTGGGGGCCAGGTGGGGCAGGAGGGCAGCGTCTCCAGCTGGGAGATGGGTGGATGGCAGGGCTGTGGCCCAGATGGGGACCCCGGAAGGACCCTGAGGCCAGCTGAGCCTGGCTGAGTCGGGGGCCTGGTACAGTGGTGAGGGGCTCGCGGAAGGCCCTGGAGTGGAATCTGCTGTGGGGCCTAGCCGGGGTGGGCCAAGGGCCCCGAGGGCGCCTAGGGAACCCTGCTAGCTGCCTTCAGAACAGCCTCCGCATTGCCAGCACTCACTGGGTGACTTGCAGGTCCAGCCTAGAAGGCCCTGCATCCCAGAAATTCTGAGGGTCCCGAGGGGCTTGGGAGGCCGGAATCAGGTTTGGGAAGCTCTTCTGGGTGGCTGCCAAGCTGCTCCAGGGTAGCAGTGGAGTCAGATAAGATAACCTATGTTGGTGGAGGATGTTCTGTGCCAGGGAACCCCTCCAGCCACCACTGATGGTGCATTTGGAGTATTTGGAGTCGCCGTAAGTGACCAGGTTGAGGTGTCCCTATGGTGGGAGGCAAGGCTGGCTTGGGCCCAGCTCAGACAGGGCTTTGAGTGCCCACCAGAGGGGCGGGGGCTTCCTCCCAATCCTAAGGGACCCTTGCCCCCGTCCCAGCTCTGCCCTTTAAATACCCGCAGGGGCAGAACCACTGGACTTTCTACAGGGTACTGTCCGAGGCGTCTGCTGACCCGGCGCCCGAGAACTCAGCCTGGGACCCTTCTGACCCCCCAGGCCTGCCTCCTGCCCGCCCTGGGCCTGCCTGGCACAGATGCTGGTCTTGTGAGGACGCCCCAGAAGATGGGCCGCGGGCAGGGCCACCCGATCGATAGCTCCATCAGCTGCCGGGGCGGGCGGAAGCGAGGCCCATCCGGGCGGCCTGCTGGCCCCCACCCCACCCTCCAGGAAGGTGGATAAGGATCGGGGACCCTCTTGAGTGAAGCCGGGCACCCGCCTGCCACCCGGCACTCCTATCTCCCGTGGAAGGGCCTAGTTCCTGAATTACCCCGATGGGCCGTGCCGCAGGCCTGCACCGAAGCCTTTAATAGCCTGGGCCTAATGTTTTATTGTTGGTTTTAAAAGTGTAATTAGTTCAAGTGTAAACAGAAAAAACCTGCTTAATTAAGAATTTTTAAACAGGGGCATAAAGCGGTAGCGGAAACATTGACGAACCCCAAGCTGCCTTCATAAAATCGATCGGGGAAGAGGCTCCTCACGGAGGCCAGGCAGGGCGGGGGCGACGGGGGGGAGCTTCCGACCGATGCCATTTGCCGCGGCGAGGGCCCCGGGGACCTGCCGCTTTATGATCGGGGTCTCGAGACCGGTGCCTAATGATTTTTACGCATTAATAGAGATGATAGTTGGCCAAGACAGACTGTTTAAGAAGCCTTTATGGGTGGCTGGGAGCCGAGGCCTGTGACCCCAGGTTGTCTGGCCTCCCCCCCCGATGAGGGAGGCCCCGTCCTCCTGCCCTCCTTGGGCCAGTTCACCAGGTGCCCTCTTGGTGCGGGGCCACCCCACACACACAGAGCATCCGTTGGCGGAATCTGGGCTGTCACTGGGTCACCTCCCGGCTGATCCGGCCTGTTTCTAAGTCAAGGCTTAAACGTGAGGGCCACTGCTTCCTGCCGGGGCTGGGGGCTGCACGGATGGTGGAGCGCAGGGTGTGATGTGCACTGGGATGGGGACCTTATGTGCCAGAATGAACCAGAGCCCAAGGTGAGCTCCGGGATGGACCCGGCTGGCTGCTGGGGAGGGGCAGTGGGTCCGTAACCCATCCTTGCCATCCTTGTCCATGTTGGGCCAGACAAGCTCACCAACTCTGGGAGTTTGGCTGTTCTAAATGTTGAGGGCCCAGAGGACCGAGTGGCTCACAGAGCCCACACCCCTGGAACATGGGTGCAGAGTGTCTCCAGGGCTCGGCAGGCAAGCCCGGCGGGGCGTGGGGTGTGGGCTCTGCCCCGGCCTCAGCATTCGAGTCTGTGATGGGTCTGGGCATTCCTGCCCCTGTGACCCTCCAAGGATGGAAATACATGGTGTTTGGAAAGCATTGGCACAGCGAGGCTAGGGGCTGGGACCCTGCTTCCTGCCTCAGAGCCTCACTGGTCCAGAGGGGTTGGTGGTCTCCTTCACCTCCTGTCCCCGGGAGGTCCACTGGGCCCTCCTCCTGTCATACAGGCCCTGGCCTTGACTTGGGTCCTTGCATTCTAGGAGGTGACTCCACCTCTGGAGTCACCATCCCGGTGTCCCGTGGCGGGTGCAGCCCCATTTGACAGGCATAGACGCCGAGGTGTGCCCCATGATGACCTGGGTGTGGGCTCCGGCTCTGCCCAGCTTCAAGGCTTGAGCTTGGAATTGCCAGGGAGGGCCCAGGGTTGAGGCCCTGGAAGGATCCTCTGTTTCCAGAACAAAGGCACCCACCGTGCAGGGGTCCCCGCCCCCCAGTCCCTGGAATTGGGGCTGGAAGAACGCTCAATGGACTCCTTTCAGGGGGTCGAGGCAGCCCAGCAGGGTGGGCACAGGACACCCTGGATCTCAGGCCCCTTCTGCCCCACCCCCATTCCTGAAGGGCAGAGATAGGGCTGGATTGGCATTGGCCCCTTGCACCTGCCTGCTGGTGTTGGGGTCTCTGGACTGGGGCCCCAGCCTAGTGGGTGCTCCCTGTGGGTCACAGTGGCAGTGACTGATGGGGAGAGATTTGTGGCCAGTGACGAGGCTGCCTGAGCCCCACCTGCCCCCAGCTGCAGCCTCGAAGGCGAATCAATAGCTGGCAACGGAGGGAGGGGGTCTCGCTCCTCTAACTGGAAGATGAACGCTGGGTGGGGAGAGGCCAGGGCTGGGGCCAGATGTGCAGGTGCCACCAGGTACATCTGCAGGCCACGAGGCCTCTGCTCAAAGCTCTCTTGTTTGTGGGCATCTCTCCCTCCCCCCACCCCTGTGTCTCTCCCTCTCTCTCTGTCTCCCTCTATCTCTCCGTGTCTCTCTCCCTTGCAGAACTCCAAGTTGGACCTGCGATCACCCCCAGAAAGTGCCCCCGGGAGCCCCCAGCCCAGCAGGGGATGGCGCTGAGTCAGGACTGCCCTGTGGCTCCTGGGCTCCCACCTGGCCCTGGCTGTCTTCTTTGTCTTCAGAGAATTCATTCGAGTTTGGACATGTTCCCGACAAGTAGAAGCCTTGAGATCTCCGTGGAAAGTCCGATTTTGGCCACTCAGCTGCTGTGGCCGCCCTGGTCTGCATTCCTGGTGGGTCTCAGCCCCGCAGACCCACTGCCATGGGCCCGACTGCCTGGGCACAGCTTGTTTGGACCCTCGCCTTCTGCCAGGTGGGGTCTGTGTTGCTGATGGGCAGGCGGAGGCAGCTCCCTGTCCCTTCCCCAGATCGTGCTGGGAATCCAAAGCCTTGGGAGGTGGAAAGAGCACCAGGTTGGAAGTCACACTGCCCTGGATTTGAATCTTCCTCAGCTGAATTCCCAACCCCTTGGAGCCTCAGGGCATCATCTTCCAAAGGGGCGTGTGAGTTTTAGGAAACAACTCAAGTTCCCAGAGACAAGCAGGGCTCCCATAACAGGCAAGACACTTGTGGGTACAAGGAATAGGAAACTGCACTCAAATGGCACCAACAACAGAGTGAGAGGTGGAAGTCCAAAGACAGCTGCAGGTAAGGCTTGATCCAGCAGCACAGCCTGGTCACCAGGACTCCAAGGTGATGGCCAGCAGCCTCTTCCCTCCCTTGGGCCCAGCAGGGGAGAGAGAGGAAGAGACAGACAGGGGAAGGGAGAGAGGGAAGCACATCTCTCATCCCTCACTTCCCTCTAGGGAGCTCGAGGCTCCCTCCCTCTAGCCTGGCCGTGGCCATATGGGGCCTTGGGCTGGGGGTCTCCCGAAGCCCTCTCTGGGTCCCTTTATTATGCAGATGTTCAAGTATGTCCTGCCTCCCTCTGCCCCCAGCCGTAACCTGAGGGATGCTGCTCCCCCAGCCTCAGTTTCCTCATCTGTAAAGGGGTCTTGAGGACCTCACTGGTCAGGAGGGGATCTGGGGAGATGGGGTTGGGCTGCTGCCAGCCAGACAGGGAGAGAGGAGCACAGGGGGCCCAGAGAGATCCGAATGTCATGGCAAATGCATCTCCTGTTTAGTGCAAGTAAGTCCCAGGTTGGCTGGGGTGGAGCCGGGAGGCTGCCCAGAGGGGACCTCAGGATGGGGGGTTCAGCCCCACAGGGCCGTCAGCACGGGGGGAGGAGTGCAGCCCCCCACTCCTGCATGGCGCAGAGTATGCAAGACCCGCTTATGCTAAAAAGCCAATGTTCAGCTGAAATTCACACAGAACAGGGATGTCTGTGTTTGATCTGGCGACCCCAGGTGGGGTGATGCCCAGCTTTGCCCCTGGCCACCTGCAGGTGACCCTCTCACCTCCCAGGGCCCACCCCCAAATGTCCTTCCTCCCTCCATCTGGCATTTATTGAGCACCTACTCTGTATACAAGACCAAGACACACCCCCAAAGGAGGGTGTGAGGCCCAGGGACCCCTTGGGTAGGGGTGGGGGGCAGGCAGGTGAGGCCAGGAACCCAGCTGGGGTCACCGGGCAGGTGGTCTATGTGTGTCTGTGCATGTGTCAGGGTGTCTGCATGCCTAGGCATGTGTACCTGTGTCAGACCCTCTGGGCCCTGTGGCCTTGTCTCCTATCACCCGATGCCTGACTGGCCCCTCCAGTCTGTGATGAAGAGTAGCCCCAGACCATTGGCTGGTGGGTGCCAGGACCATGAGGACATTGTCCCTCTAACCCTCAGGGAGCCAGAACCAAAGGGGTCCTGGGTGCAGGGCAATGGGGTCTTCCAGGACCCCCCAGACTCAGCGGCTCACATACAGACACCAGGCTGGTGGTCTTGGGGGGTCCAGCTCCCACGTCTCAACTGGACAGGACAGGGCAGGCCCACATGGGGCCTCAGGGAGGGCACTGCCACCATCCCAAAGAAACCATTTAATCAACACCTAGTGCAGAGGGGTGGGGGTGGGGGACCAGAGACAGATGACGGAGACAGAGATGGGGGATGGGAAGGCACCAAGGGACACCCAGCAGCGAGTCTACTGTCTCTACTTCTCTGTCTCTCTCTCTGTCTCCCTGCGTCTCTCTGCCTCTGCCTCTTTCTGTCTTCAGCCCTGACTCCACCAGGCCACCGGATGACTGATCCACAGATGGAAAGAGAAATAAATAAAAGCCCCCGGGGAGGGCTGCACGTGGTTCCTGGGATGGGCCCGAGGGCCGAGGCTTCTCCTTGCCTTGTCAGCCCTGGATTGCCTGCCAGCCAGCCAGGCTGGGGGGTCGATGTACCCATAGCTGACAAGGGGCGCCCCTCGCTCGTGCCCTGCCCCACACTCTCCAACGACACCCTTCCCATCGCAGTAGCTGGAGGGACCGAAACACCAACTGGATTGTGCTGCTCTCCTGCTGAGACCTCACTGGCTCCCTACTGCCATTAAGATCAAACCCACATGCCTCACCGTGGCTAGGTCAGAGGTGGGTCCAGCTGCCATCTCAGCCTCAGAGACGACAACCGAGGCTTGGAAAAGGGGCCTGGCCAAACTCGACAAAGCAGGAATTGGGTTTCTGAGCTCAGGTTCATCTCAGAGAACAACAGAAGCAGTGGCCAGGCCCGAAATCGTATGAGGAGGTTGGACGTGGAACGGGGTGGGGGTGGGGGCTAGGAGAGAAACCCAAGTGAGGATGGGTGGGTCAAAAGTCTTCAGGCACACACAACAAATGCCCCGGTGCCCCAGCATGAAAGCACACGCATGTGTATTCGAAGGAGAGAGCTGGCTGGGTGTGGTGGCTTATGCCTGTAGTCCCAGCTACTCGGGAGGCCGAGGTGGGAGGATAGCTTGAGCCCAGGAGCTGGAGGCTGCAGTGAGCTGTGATGATGCCACTGCACTCCAGCCTGGGTGACAGAGCAAGACCCTGTCTCAAAAAAAAAAAAAGAGAGAGAGTATATTGTGAACAATTTCCCAAGTAATCAAATACTCTGCAGCATCATTTTAAATACTGGGACACAGATATATCATCATTTAACAAATTCCTTTCTGTCGGACACTTAGGTGGTTTCCAATTTGTTTCTATTAGAAATAGCACAGCCCTGCCCATCCTTGGACATGAATCCCTAGGCACGCGCCGGAGTTTTTCTGCAGGACAAACTCATCATAGAGGAGCTGCTTGTCAGAGACCATGATACAAATATTAACGCTTTCCATATGTTTTATCAAACCACCTCTGAAACCCCTTTGCAAATTACATATCCTCCAGTTGCACGTCAGCATGTTCATTTGCTCTCATCCATACCAAATGGGAGTTGTTATGTTTTTAAACTTTAAAAAAATCAAGATATATGATCCAGCAATTCCACTTCGAGGTATGTGCCCAAAACAATGGAAAAGAGGCGTCCAAACAAATACATGTACGTAAATGTTCATAGCAGCATTATTCACCATAGCCAAAAGGTTGCAACAACACAAATGTACATCCACAGATGAAGGAACACACAAAAATGTGGTCCATACACACAATGGAATGTGTTTCAGCCTTAAAAACGAAGGAAATTCTGACACAGGCTACAGCATGGATGGACCTTGAGAACTTCGTGCTCAGTGAGAGAAGCCAGACACAGAAGGACACACACTGTGTGACTCCATTCACAGGAGGTCCCCAGAGTCGTCAGATCCACAGAGACAGGAAGTAGAATGGGAGGTGCCAGGGGCTGGGGAGGGGGTGGGGAGTTAGTGTTTCATGGGGACAGAGTTTCAGTTTGGGAAGACGAGAAAGTTCTGGAGATGGAGGGTGGTGATGGCTGCACAGCAATGCGAATGTGCTCAATGCCACCGAATTGCACATTTAAAAATGGTCACGATGGTAAATTTTATGTTATATAGATTTTACCACAATACAAACAATTTTTTTAAAAAGAAAAAAATTGACATAAAGTTTACACACTGTGAAACGCACAGATCTTACTCCTACAGTCTGATGAGTTTTAACAAACAAATTGCTCTTGTCGGATGTTATTATGTAAAAAGAATTCTGCCACTTTGGTCTGTTGTGGTTCTAATTCGTGAAGTTGAATTTTTCATGTTATTGGTCATCTGTGTTTCCTCTTGTGGGAATTTCCTCATTGTGGTTCTTGCCCATTGCAACAGTCTGTGGCCATGAGCAACCAGAAGCAAGCTCTGTGCCCACCCAAAGGGGGCTGATGGATGCTGTTCGTGTCTACGGAGATGGTGGAATACTCTGCAGCCGTTATAAGAATGAGGCAGATCCAATAGTGCCCACATCGACTGAACACCAAGGGGTATCACTAAGTGAAAACCAGCAGATCAGAAAAGCATCAAAGGAGAGATAGGTAAATAGATGCACAGGCTGGACAGTGGCTCACACCTGTGACCCCAAGCACTCTGGGAGGCTGAGGCAGGAGGATGGCTTGAGCCCAGGAGTTGGAGGCTGCTGTGAGCTGTGATGACAACCACTGCACTCCAGCCTGTGCGACAGAGTGAGACCCAGTCTCAAAAAACATATATATATATATATATATATATATATATATATATATATGATGCACAGTCTTGAACAAACCCAGCCTATGCAAGACCCTGGTAACATGTGTCCCTAGGGAGGAAGACAAGATGGGGTCTTTCCGTTGTGTTCTGTTTGGTACAGCTGAAAATATTTCTTATTACCACATATGATAAAATAAACATACTTGCAATTTAAAAATCATTGCTGGTGGCATCACTTCCAGAGATGAAGACCCCTTTTCTGGCTGAAATTTCCACTTTATTTCCCCCTGCTCCAATCCCACCCATCAGGGGGTGTCACTTGCAGCCTTCAGGCCTCTGAGGCCTGTCCCTCCACTGGGAAGAGGACTGAGGGTCCCTTTCCAGCCATCATTCCAGGGAGGCAGAGGATGTGTGAGTCACCCCAGCACACACTGTGTTTACTGGATGATGAGAAGACAGACCTATGGACAGGGACACAGGTAGATGGACAGCCCAAAGGATGGATGGGTGGAGGGTGAAGGGCTTAGAATAGGGCCCAACATGTAGTGAACAATCAATTAAATGCTAACTGGTGGTGGTGTGGGAGGAGGGATTGGGGCATAGACAGCAGAGTGGATCAATGTCTAGGCAGTAGAAGGATGGATGGATGGATGGATGGATGAACCCATGATTGACAAATGAACACAAAGACAGACTAGATACATAAATAAGTGCCCACACCAACATATAAATAAAAAGTTGGGTGGACAGGCTAGATGGAAGAGACGGATTGATGGATCAGTGGTTGGGCAGTGTATGGATGAGTAGACAGATGGATGAAGAGCTGGATGGGTGTGTTGATGAGTGATATAGGAATGGGTGGATGAATGGGTGGCTGGCTGGCTGATGGGTGGATAGAACGATGGATGTATGAATGGACAGATGGGTGATAGGTGGGTGGATGGACTGTGTCTTAGTCCATTTGTATTGCTGTAACATAAAGGGATACCTGGGTAATTTATAAAAGAAAAGAGGTTTGTTTGGCTTATGGTTCTGCAGGCTGTACAAGAAGCATGGTGCTTTCATCTGCTTCTGGTGAGGGCCTCAGGAAGCTTCCAGTCATGAAGGAAGGCAAAGGGGACCCAGGGTGTGCAGAGATCCCACGGCAAGAGAGAAAGGAAAGAGAGAGAAGGAGGTGGTGCCAGCCTCTTTCTTTCTTTCTGTTTTTAGAGATGGGATCTTGCTCTGTTGCCCAGGCTGGAGTGCAGTGGTGCCATCACAGATCCTGTAGCCTCAAATCCTGGGCTCAAGTGATCCTCCTGCCTCAGCCTCCTAAGTGCTGGGATTATAGGCATGAGCCACTGTGCCCAGGCCCAGACTGTTTTCAACAACTAGTTCTCATGGGAACTAAGAGTCAGAACTCTCTCACTTCTGTGAGAATGGCACCAAGCCACTCATGAGGGATCCACCCCCACAACCCAAACACCTCCACCAGGCTCCATCTCCTGCACTGAGGATCAAATTTCAACACAAGACTTGGTGAGACCAAACCATATCCAAACCATAGCAGATGGGTGGACGGATGGATGGAGAGATGGGTGGGTGGATGGGTGTGTGGATGGAAGAGTGGATGGATGGAGGGATGGATGGGTGGGTGGATGGGTAGATGGACGGGTGGATGGATGGGTGGGTAGATGGATGGATGAGTGAATGAGTGGAGGGAGGGAGGGAGGGATGGATGGGTGGGTTGGTAGACGGATGGAAGGCGGTGGGTGGATGGATGCAATGAGTGAACAGCACAATGGGTGCATGGATGGATAATGGCTGGCAGATGGAAGACCATACACATCATGGGTGAAGAGGTGAACAGACAGCTAGGTGGCCAACTGTGCCAGTGAGACTCACACCCAGGGGGGCTGCGTGCCATCTCTTCTAAGGCCCACTTGGCTCACAGGTGCTGCCCTCACAGGTGCAGGTAGCCATCTGCTGCCCCCTGGGTCTCACTCCCTCCCCATAGGCTCACCCCGGAGTGGGGACACCTGGGGGCTCAGAGTCCACTCTGCTGTCCCCTCCCACACCAGCCTGCACACCTCCTCCCCAGTAAGGGCAGGTCCAGGAGCAGTGGATGGAGTGGAAGCAGCAAAAAGGTAATTAATCTACGGGGGTGGGGGGAGAAGGAAGTGTTAATACCTTAAAGACACAGGGACATACTGGCAGCTCCTACCAATTAGTGACCTAACCCTGCGAGTGTGCTCTCCATGGCGTGGCTGAGTTGATTACTCTAATTAATTTTGCATTGACCCACATGGATCTGCTGGGAGAGGGCTGATCGGCATGGGAGACAGAAGCTGCCTGCCTGCCCGCAGCCCCCACCCCCCTGCCCAGTCCACAAGGTCAAACGCCTCCTCACCTGTCCTTCAAGGCCTGGGAAGGTAAGGCCTCTCCTGTGCTTGAGGCTGCCAGATGGGAGAGAATGCGGGGTGCACCATGAGTTAGACACTTGTAGCTAATAAAGCCTTGGCTCCTACCACAGCCCAGGCTCCCCTTCCCCCATGCATGGGGGAACTTTTCTAAATTGGAAGGTGTATTAATTTCCTATTACTGCTATAACAGATTACAAACATAGTGGCACAAAGACAACATAAACGTATTTTCTCAGAGTTCTGGAGGTCAGAAGTCTGACACAGGCCTCAAGAGCTAACATCAGGGTGTGGGCAGGGCTGGTCCCTCCTGGGGGCTCCAGGGAGAACCTGTCCCCCACCTTTCCCAGCGTCTAGAGGCCGCCCACATCCCTTGGCCCGGGGCCCCTTCCTCCACCTTCAGAGCCAGCAGTGCAGCCTCTTCCAGTCTATCTCTGCCTCTGACCCTCCTGCTGCCTCGTGTGAGGACCCTGTGCTGACAATGGGCCCCCTGGATCATCCAGGATGACCTCCCGTCTCAAGGTCCCTAACCTAATCCCATCTGCAAAGTTCTTTTTGCCATGTAAAGGAACATGTCCACAGATCCTTTAGATTAGGATGTAGACATCTTTGGGGAGTTGTTACTTTGCTGACCACAGAGGGACATCTCCACGCTGAGACTGGCAATCCCCCAACTCTGTGTTCAGAAGCTGGATACAGCCATGCCTGATGCACCATTTAATTTGTTGAGCTAACTGACCAATCCAAAGACAACAGCACAGGCACCAGGACTCTCCCAGATTTCCCCACAAGCCCAGTTTGCTCCCCTTTCTCCATCGGCAGCTGAATGCTGAGATCTACAGTGTTCTGTTCAGATCAGCAGAGAGGATTTTGTTGTTTACAACTAGATGAATGTTTACATATAGATACACCTATGTAACCCCCATACAAAACCAAGATCTAAAACATTTCCTTTGCCCCAGAAGGTTTTCCTGTTCCTCCTACCAGTCTACACCCCCTGGAGGTAATCTCCACTCTGATTTCTGTCACCAGGAATTATTTCTGTCTGCTCCTGAAGTCCAGCTGAGTGGAATTTATGTGTGTTCTTTTGTATCTGGCTTCTTTTGCTTGACAATATTTCTGAGAGATTCATCCATGATGTTGGATGTGTTGGTAGCTTGTGCTTTTATTGTTCCACAGAATTCCATTTTATGCATACCACCGCTGAGTTATCCATTCTACCATGAGTATTTGGTTTGAATGAACATTGGGGTTATTTCCAGTTTGGAGGTACCAAGAGCATATCTGCCAGGAACCATCTTGCACATGTCTTTTTGTGGCTATAAGCCCCCATCTGTCTTGGGCACATGCCCAGGAGTGGAATTGCTGGGTGAAAGGATCAAGGTTTAGCGTTAGCAGATACGGCCAGCTTTCTAAAACGGTTGAACTAACTGATACCCCAACTAGCAGGGTTGAGTTTCCACTTCTCCATGACAGGGAGGGTTGACCAGCAGTCAACAGACTCAACAAGAATTCATCAACACAACTTTCTAGCAAAGAGTAGCCATCTTTGACCTGCCCTCATTGAAAGATAATTAAGAATAAGAATAAAGAATATGAAAACTATGAACAGACCCCATACCTGAAAAGGAGATTTGTGTAGCTTATGGGAGCATGTGTAGCAGAGAGATCTCCTCCAGGAAACAGAAGAAAAATGTTACGTGCACTCTCAAGGAAATGAAAGAAAATGTGGGTTTTATAGAAAAACGATGAAACATAAAATAAGAGATTAAGATAGAAAGAAGGTTGCCAGGGCTCAGGAAACAATGCAAAGGCATAAATCATGACAGCAAAATTTCAAATATCGTTAGGTGCAGCACGGACCAGAGTGAACATTATAGAACATTAAATCCATAATCTGATGCGCTAGTTTGATAGATTATTCCAGAACACAGAAGAGGAAAAAAAGATGCAACAGAGCATGGGTGTTCCCGCACAGAACAGTACTTCACAGTAGAACAGAGGAAAATGTTCTTCAGATGAAGAAAGGTCTGAATCTATAGTAAGAAAGAAAAAGAAAAAAAAAAAAGGCTTCTATTTCTGAGGCAAAATTAGAGCAAAACAATCAACTCTAAAATGTATCCTGGAGAAATTTGTTCATTTCAAGACGAAGGGAAAAAATATACAAGAATTCAGATTAAAACAAACAACAACAAAAAAGAAGTATGAGAAACTGTCAGAGTCCAGAGAAGAAGTGATGACTAAATGTCATGTGGGATCCCAGGTGGGGTTCTGGGGCAGGAAAGGACATTAGGACACACTGAGGAAATCTGAATAAAGTATGAGCTTCGTTTGTTAATAATGTGTCAATATTGGTTCATTAATAGTGACAAATTCACTATACTAATATAAATGTTAATTATTGGGGAAACAGGGTACAGGGACTCTCCATACTATCTTAGTTTTCTTCTGTAAATCTAAAACTGTTGTAAAAAATCAAGTTTCTTAAAACAAAGAAACAAGCCACCTATAAAAGAAAAAAAATCAGGATGGTTTCAAATTCCTCCACAACTTCACATTCTAAACAGACTAAAGCAAAATGCTTTTTCTGGAAAACCATCACATCCTGAATCCTTTCCGGACAAAGCGATCACCTAGTTATGAAGGCAACAGGCACACGTTTTCAGGTAGAAGTCAGGAAATGTACCACCCACTGGTCCTTCCTAAAAAATTGAATAAACAGCATGCTGCAGCTAGACAGAATAAAGCAAAATAAAGAAATCTCCAGCTAGGCGTGGTGGTGCACACCTGTAACCTCAGCTACTTGGAGGCTGAGGTAGGAGGATAGTGAAACCAGCCTGGGCAACATAGGGAGACCCCATGTCTAAAAACAAAAAGAAGAAAAACAAGAAATCTCTAAATAGGAAGTCATAGTGAGCCACTGTAGCATTTAAACATTAAATTGGGCATTTTTTTTTTGGAGACGGTGTCTCGCTATGTTGCCCAGGCTGGTCTGGAACTCCTCGGCTCAAGCGATCCTCCTGCCTCAGCCTCCCAATTAGCTGGGACTATAGGTGCACCACTGCGCCTGGTTCTAAATCGGGTATTTATAATGGTTGAAAAATATGATCACGAAACAGATGGTAGATATAATTTTAAAGAGTTGGGCCGGGCACGGTGGCTCACGCCTGTAATCCTAGCACTCTGGGAGGCCGAGGCGGGAGGATCGCTTAAGCTCAAGAGTTCAAGACCAGCCTGAGCAAGAGCGAGACCCCATCTCTATAAAAAAAAAAAATAGTAAAAAGTTATAGAATAAAAAAAAATAATAAAAAAAATAATTTTAAAGAGTTGATATACAACGTATAAACATAATTTATCAGCAAAAAACTGGGACAAATTCTAGATCATACCAACAAATGTTGAGAAGTTTTGGGATGCAGCGAAAGTGCATTAATGGGTGTTGTAGCCCATAGATATTATTCTATGAGTGAAATTACTTATTAAAAAATACATAGTCACTGTTTTTTTAACCTAAAAGTGACCACTAGTAGAACAACAAACAACAAAATGTCATAATCTTCCCAAGTTACCAAAGGAAAATATCAAAGAAGACATGTGTCACAACCCAAAGAGACAAACCAGTTAGCAAGTGGCATTACCAGAAGAAAAAAACACATAATCAGAATAAAACTAGAAATCTCTAATATATAAATAATTGTAAATGAGATAAACTCACCTATTTTTTGGTAAAGACTCCCAATTTGGCGATCAAAGAAGAAAATCCAGGTACACACAAGAGACCCAAGTAAATCAGATAGATAGAAAGTAAAAGATTGTTCAATCAGTGCCATGTGGGATTCTGGATGTGCCCCTAGAACAGAAAAGGGAAATTAGTGGAAAACTGGAAAAATCCAAATAAAGTGTTTAGCTTTAAGGCTTAGTTCATAGTAATGTACCAGTGCTGTTTTCTTAGTGACCAATGTACCAGAGTTATGTAAGATGCAAACACCTGGAACTCTCTGTACTATCTTTACAACTCTTCTGTAAAGATAAAATTATTCCAAAATAAAAAGTTTTTTTTAAACACAGGAGAAAATTTAAATGTCTTTGGGTTTGGTGATGACTTATTAGATACAACACCAAAGGCAAGATCCATGAAAGAAAGAATTGATAAGTTGGACTTCATTAAAATTAGAAATTTTGAGCTGGGCGCAGTGACTTATACCTGTAATCCCAGTACTTTGGGAGGCTGAGGCAGGAGGATCGCTTGAGGCCAGGAGTTCGAGACCAGCCTGAGCAACATAAACAGACCCCATCTCTACAAATTAATAGGAAAATTAGCTGGATGTGGTGGCTCACCTGTCGTCCCAGCTACTCGGAAGGCTGAGGCAGGAGAATCGCTTGAGTCCAGGAGTTGGAGGCTGCAGTGAGCAATGATGATGCCACTGCACTCAAGCCTGGGCTACAGAGCAAGACCTTGTCTAAAAAAACAAAAAACAAAACAAAACAAAAAACTATGACAACAACAGAAACCTAAACACGCTTTTACCCCATGATGGGGCAGTAGCGCTCCTTGGTATTTACCCAAAGAAACTGGAAAGTTATGGCCACACAAAAGCCTACACGTGGATGTTGGTAGTAGCTTTATTCACAACTGCCAAAACTCGGAAGCTACCGAAATGCCCATCAATACGTATGTGGATAAATGTGCTGTGGTACATCTGTACAATGGAATATTATTTAGCTATCAAAGGAAATGAGCTTTCAAGTCATGAAGAGACGTGGAGGAACCTTAAATGCATATCACTAAGTGCAGAAGCCAGTATGAAAAGGCCACATACTATAGGATCCCAACTGTAGGACATTCTGAAAAAGGCAAAACTATGGAGACGTTAAAAAGATCAGAGGTTGCCGGGGTTTGGGGGAGGGAGGGAGGAACAGACGGAGCACAGAGGGTTCTCAGGACAGTGAAACTACTCCGTAGGATGCTGCAATGGTGGATCCATGTCATGATACGTTTATCAAAACCCACAGAATATACGACACCAAGAGTGGCCCCTAATGTAGACCATGGACTCCAGGTAATAGTGCTGTGTCCATGGAGGCCCCTCGTTTGCACCAAATGCCCTGCTCTGTGCAGGACGCTGAGAGTGGGAGAGGCTGTGCGTGTGGGGGCAGGGCGTGTGTCGGGATTCTCTGTACTTTCTGCCCAATTTTGCTGTGAACCTAAAACTATTCTAATAAATAAACTTTTTTTTTTTGAGACAGGGTCTCGCTCTGTCACCCAGGCTGGAGTGCAGTGGCATCACCGCAGCTCACTGCAGCCTCCAACTCCTGGGCTCAAGACATCCTCCTGCCTCAGCCTCTCAAAGTGCTGGGATTACAGGTGTGAGCCACCAAGCCTGGCCATAAACTTTTTTTTTTTTAAAGGCAAAATAATGGATAAAGCTGTGCCAGGAAGGCAAAAAAGACAGGAAGAGCTGTCATGCTGATATCAGACAAAAGCAAATTCAGGGTAAAAAGGATGGAATGCAAAATAATACTCAGCAACATAAGTGCTCCCAAGCATGTCTACGACATGAAGCTACATCAAGGAAACAGCTTTAGAAATGCAGGAAAATGTGGACAGATGCCTCACAATAGATGTTAATCCATCTCTCCTAGTATTTGTCAAAAGAAATAAACAGAAAAATAAGACTGACAAGGATCAGAATAGTTTAAGTAAGGAGAAGGCGCTGACAGGCGTATCAAACTCTGTCTGAGACAGAGGACAGGATGTTTCCAAGACCAACGGCAAACTTTCGAAAGCCAGCCACACATTCGGCCACAAAGACATCCCTGGGAGATTTATAAGAATGGAAACAATATTGGCCACATCTGTCGACCACAATGAATAAAACTAGAAATAAATAACAATGTATTAAAAAGAATTAATACTTGGGTTAAAGCAATTCCTGAGTATTTTAGAAATAATGATAATGAGAACTTGCCTCATCAAAATATAGGGGGTATAGCTGGGCATAAATCCATTGCCTTAAACGCTTATATAGCTAAAGAGAAAAAAAAAAAAAAACAAACGTAAATAAGGTCAGCAACTCATGAAGAGAACAACAGCCCCAAAACAAAAGTAATGAAAGCAGAGGAACAAATTAATAAAGATAAAGGCCAAAATTTATGGCTTAGAAAAGAGGAAAACAGCAAAATTAATAAATAAAACCCACTGGTATTTCTTTTTAAAAAATAAAACACTCTAAAGTAGATAAACCAGGTAGTGTTTAACAGAGAGGGAGAGAGACAGAGAGAAACAAAAATTCAGAATGAAAGGAAGGATATAAAACTATAAATACTGAGGATATTTAGATGCATGGAGATAAAATATTGTAAGATTCTATGCTAATGAACTTGAAAACCGGGATGAAATGGATGATTTTCTAGGAAGACACAAATTACCAAAATTGACCTAAAAAGCAGCAGAACAATTAAGAAGATGCCAGAGGTCTGTACCCAAAATAGGTGAGAAGTTTAAACAAGCACTTGCTCACAAATGTTCACAGCAGCACGATTCACTGTAGCTAAAAGGCAGAAGCAACTGAAGTGTCCAGGGATGGATGATGAATAAACACACGCGGCCCATCCACACTGGAACATCACTCAGCCGTGAAAAGGGACGAGGCTCTGACACAGGCCACAGAGTGGATGGACGTTGAGGATATCATGCTCAGTGAGAGAAGCAGACACAGAAGGACACACAGTATGTGACTCTGTCTATATGAAATGTCCGGAACAGGCAGATCCAGAGACAGAACATGGATTCGCGGTCACCAGGGGCTGGGGAGCCAGTGGGGAGGGACAGCTGATGGGGATGGAATGTTCTGGAACTAGCGAGAAGTGTTGGTCGCACAAGATTGTGAATGAACTCAATGCCATTGAATTGTACACTTTAAAATGGTTAATTGAATGTCATGAATTTTGCCTCAATTTTTATAAAAAAGGAAAGAAAAAAAGAAGATGTCAGACCCACTTGGTCTCATAGGTACCTCCCTTTGAAGTTACAGAAAGGAGAAGTGAACTTCATTCCGTTAACCATCCAAAGCATGGAAAACCGAGAAAAGCCCCTATACCGGGGTGGTTAGTGACCCCCCCCCAACCTCTACAAATTCGTGTCTGCCCAGAACCTCAGAATGTGGCCTGATTTGTAAACAAAGTCTTTGCAGATGCAATTAGTTAAGGTGGGGCCAGATTGGATTAGGGTGGGACCCGGTCAAATGCGTGTGCGCTTATGCGAAGGCCACGTGAAGACACGCAGAGATGCCCGGGGCAGGGAACCACACAAAGAAGGCAGAGATCACAGTCATGTTACCGTAAGCCAGGGAACACCAAAAATTGCTGGAACCAGCAGAAGCTGGGAGAAGGGCATGGAACAGGGAAGGAACTGACCCCGATGACCCTTTATTTGGGGGCTCTGGCCTCCAGCATGGTGAGAGAATACATTTCTGTTTCAAGCCACTCAGTTGGTGGTACCTTGTTACGGCAGCCCCGGGAAACTAAAACGTGCCCCCCTAATTATTTTACAAGAACGGCAGACCCCTAAACCAAATCTGCCAAAGATACAACAACAAAGAAACCTGCAGGCCACTCACACCCATTCAAGGATGCCAAAGCAGAAAGTCACCCATCATCCAGGTGAACCCAGTGAGATATCTGAAGACAAAACCCACCAAAATCAGGTAAGGCTGTTTCAGGATGGCAGAAGTTAGTGTTAGAAAATCTATTTATACACTTCACCCTCTTCCTAGATCAGAGGAGATAAGCCAAAGGTTCCATCCGTAGATGCCAAAAACATGGGACAGAAATTCTAGGTGAGCCAGGAAGAGACTAGGAATAGGCTGTTCATGTAGGATCACAGAGCTGGGTATGAGGTTGGTACCAGACCACCGCACCAAGCAGAAATGCTGGAATCTCTGGAGCCCACTGCTCCTTGCAGGTGAGGGCTGAACAGAAAGTCAAAACCCTATGGGGCTATGTCTCCTTTTGTCTCTTTTCCACGATGTCTTTCAATAAATGCCCACAACCCAAAGTAATTCATCAACATCGTCACTGTGCTTTTACCTCCACCCTGAAAGCAGTAGCCAACTCAATAAGGCAGGAAAACAAAATAGTCACATTACTTTCCTATTGTGGCTATAAAGCAGGTGGTAAATTGTTACAGCTGCGATAGGAAACTGAGAGAACTATCATTGTTTTCAGATGGTGTCATTGTAGCGTGGAAATCACCCCCCCCCCAAGAGTTTCTGAAGAACTATCGATGTGTTCAAGACAGTCGCCATGTGACTCTACAAAACCAACAATAGCTTTCCACAAACAGCCAGTCACCAGTGAGGAAATATATAAGAAAAGAAGAACTCATTCACAACAGCAAGGAGAACAACAACAAAAGCTCAAAAGGCTTCAGAAAAGAAAACGAAACTTAAGACACACACAGGACTCATAAAAAGAAAAATACAGATGTTAATTAGCTCGATTGTGATGATCATTTTCACAATGTATATGTACATCAGAGCATCACGTGTATAACTTAAATATATACACTTTTTATTTGTCAGTCATATACTTCAGTAAAGCTGGGGTTAAAAAGATACAAAACTATCGAAAGACAAACAAGAATATGAAGTAAATGGAGAGACATCCCAGTTGCTGGGTGAAAAGACCCAATAATGTAAAAATGTCAATTTCTTCTATGTTAATCCATAAATTGTATTTCAATACCAATCAAAATTCCAATCAGATTTTTTTTCCCACAGAGTTAAGGAGAACTGAACAAAATTATTTTAAAATTCATGTGCAGGATACATTTGAAACTAGCCAAGATTTTTTTTTAAGAATAGAGTAGTGAGAAGGTGCCTGTTTTTGTAAGAATTTGAAATGTATTGTGAAATTACAGTAATTATAAAGTTACAGTGTTGTTGACCTGGAAGGTAACCGCAGTATATATTGACTTAAAGTGTAATTGAGGTGTCCTCTAATTTTTGGTAGGGAAGGCTGCTCTTGGCACAGTTGGATTCCATTAAAAATATAATAAGGTGGGTTGTTTATTCCCTTTTTTACACCAAAGAAAACCCATCCCTGGGGACCTAAAATCTCCTTCACAACTGTGCAGAGATATTTGTAAGATGGTCACTGCAGCATTCTTTGACTTGTTTTTTAAAATTGGCAATAATCTAAACGTCTGTATCAATCAGGGTCTCTGCTTCGGTGAATTGATTGCAAAACTGGCCCCAATTCTTCAAGCCTGCCTTTGCAGCAACTTTGCCATGGCGGGGGAGGGGTGACATCTGGCCCTTGGGCTCAGCCGGGTAACTCACCTTGGCCCACAGGACATCACAGCTGTATCCAAGCAGAGACCCGAAATAAGCCTTAGCGATGCCTGGCACCATGACTTCAGCAAGCTCAGGTGCACTTGCCGCCCATCACTGTGTAACAAATGACAAGTTTAGCAGCTTAACACAACACCCATTTATTGTCTTGCAGTTTCTATAGGTCAGAATTTGGGATGCAGCTTAACTGCCTCCTCTGCCTGGGATCTCACAAGGCTGTCACCAAGGTGTCAGTGAGGCTGTATTCATTTCTGGGGCTTGGGGACCCCTTCTAAACTCACGGGCTTGTTGGGAGAATTTAGCTCCTTGCAGCTGTGGGATATAGGGTGGCTTCTTCAAAGGAAACTGGGAGAGAAAGAACCATCTCTGACTTGAGAGAGACCCACGCCCTCTTTTCATCAGGGCTCACCTGATTAGGTCAGGCCCTCCCAGTTAATTGATTCAAAGTCAACTTTGTAGGGACCTTCATTACATCTGCAAAATGTCTTTGCCTTTGCCATATTCTCTGTGTTAGAATCAAGTCACAGGCAATATCCACACTCAAAGGGACGGCTCTCTACAAGGGTGTGACTCACGGGGGGGTCAACCTGGGGTGTATCTGCCACAAAGGCTACCCTCTGGTCTCAGGAGTGGGTGAGGAAGCTGAGTCACCCCAGTTGCATGGACAATTTCACCTCAATCAGCCAACAACTAAGCAGCCCCAGACGTGCGAGTAAGCATAGTCAAGATAAGCAAAGCCAGGCAGGGCTGGCTGTGATCGCGGGGCTCGCTGTGGTCCCAGTGCTCTGGGAGGCTGAGGCGGGAGGATCGCTTGAGCCCAGGAGTTGGAGGCTGCAGTGAATTGTGACGATGCCACTGCACTCCAGCCTGGGCGACAGAGTGAGACCCTGTCTCAAAAAAAATATATATATATGCAAAGACAAACCAGTCGACCACCCTCCGGTCCTATGAGCAGCATGCTGCATGCTGTTATGTGTCTACAATAATGTGTCTACGATACACGCTGTTGTATGCCAGTGAGGTTTGCCATGTTTCTTAGGCAGCATTATTATGGCACCTGATGGCTGATGCATTCTACATCAACTAGGGTCTTAATAACTTTAATAAACTTCTTAGTAGGTTTAATAAAGAGGATTTTTTTTTTACAAAGATACGGACAACTTGAGAAGCCATAAGAATGGTGCAGTGCCCAGGATTGGGGGTGATGAGAATGTTCTGGAATTAGATGAAGGTGATGGTTGCATGAGTCTGTGAATATGCTAGAAGCCGTTGAATTGTACACATTAAAATGTTTAATTTTATGGGCTGGGCGAGGTGGCTCACACCTGTAATCCCAGCACTCTGGGAGGCTGAGGCAGGAGGATCACTGGAGCTCAGGAGTTTGAGACCAGCCAGAGCAAGAGCGAGACCCCATCTCTACAAAAAATAGAAAAATTACCTGGGCGTCGTGGTGGACCCCTGTAGTCCCAGCTACTCGGGAGGCTGAGGCAGGAGGATCACTTGAGCCCAGGAGTTTGAGGTTGCAGTGAGCTGTGATGATGCCACGGCACTCTACCCGGCGCGATAGAGTGAGACTCTGTCTCAAAAAAAAAAAAGTTTAATTTTATGGTATGTGAATTTCACCTCAATCCTTAAAAAAAAAACTCAGTTATGTTGGTGAACATAATATAGCTGTCAAAAATTGTGAAGAAGGTAGATATACACTGGCCTAAAAATGTTCATACTATAACTTCACAGGGTCTCGCTCTGTCACCCAGGCTGGAGTGCAGTGGCATCACCATAGTTCATTATAGCCTCCAACTCCTGGGCTTAAGTGATCCTCCCACCTCAGCCTCCCAAGTAGCTGGGACTACAGGTGTGCACCACCACACCTGGCCTATAATATAACTTTAAGTGGCCAAAAAAAGGTTAAAAAAAACCCAGCATTTATAAAATAGGTATATTCATATCTCTAACTATATCTGCATTTTAAAAAGCCTAAACTGTTGTGGATCAAAACAAGTGCAGTGTCAAAACAATGTGGGATTTTGGAACAACAGAAAGACGATAGTGAAAACCCTAGTATAATGTAAATAAAGTCTGTAAGACACAATACCGTGTTCTATCCATGTTGATGTCGAAGATGTGACAGCGTACCTTGGTTTTACAGGATATGAACCCGACGGGAAGCTGAGTGAGGCATGGACAGGAACTCTCTGTCTTATCTTTGCAACTTTTCTATGCACCTAAAATTATTCCAAAATAGAAAGGTTATTAAGAAAAAGAGAGAGAGCTCGGCTGTTTCAGTTCTAAGAAATGAAATTTCCAATAATTATATTTTCATCATTTTACTTTTGAATATTTCCCTGTGACTTTTTCAAGCAGAAAGAACTGCTAACCTTGTGCTGCAGACCACAGATAATGTACAAAGCCATTTCTGTAAACTTCTTCACTATTTATGTGCAATTATTTTACATATATGTGCATGTTTGCATGCAAGAAATTCCAAAAGGTTTCTCTCTGGAACAGCAAGATTGACATTTGTTGTGGTTGACGGTCTTCACTGTAATACAATGTTACCACCCCAGACACACGTTGTTTGTGGAATAAAAATATAATAACAGGATTTATTTTTCTACCCCTTAAACTTCCCCCACGGCCTCGTGCGAATTTGCCCAGTGACCTTTCCGAACACCCACAATAATTGATCCTCAATCAAATATTCAAATAGGTGCTTTGAGGAAAGCCACAGTGATTTGGCAACTTTGATGGTCAATAATATTTCTTTCCCATGATCCCCTCCACCCCCGTGGCTACTGGCTCCCCGGTTCCCCCCTTTTTACAGCCCAGCCCCAACATCATCCCCCACCCAACTGGAGTCTTGCAAATATCTTTTGGTTTTAAGAGTTCCCCGGGGAAGCCTTGATCTAAATGAGGTGTAAAAATCTAAGCGGCACGAAAAAAAAAATAGTGTGAGGTTGGAATCAATATTCTCTTCACAGCTCCATCGATTAACAACCATATTCTTCATTTATTAATTATGAAGGGGGATCTCAGAGCCTCCTTCTTGTGCTGTGACATGGCGGCTTCTCCCCCTTCCTGCCTGCCTGGGTCTGGGGCCTGCAGTACCCATGGCTCAGCATCCTCACAGCCAGGGGGGCTGAGGTGGGGGCAGCATTCTGCCCCCATCCACGGGTGCAGCCCGAGCAGGGGCTGTGTCTGGCTCTGGAACCTGCCTGGCAGCAGTGGCTTCTGTGTTTCTGCTCTGGCTCTGTCCTGTCCTGTCTCTCCCACTAGAACACGAGCTCCATGGGGGACAGACGCAGGAAGGAGAGGGGGCCATGGGGTGAGACTCCTGTGGGTCGGCCTCTGGAGGTCTTGCTCAGGCCGCCGTGGACGTGGCAGCTGACCATGGTCCCAGGCAGTCCTGGCATCCCCCCTCAGCCATGTGGGCTTCAGTTTGCTCCTCTGTAAAAGGGCACCTCCCTCAGATGACCTGTCAGCCCTTGTCTGGGATGAACCTCCCTATTTATATGGGGGAAATGTCTCAGATCTGGGAAATCACTGGGTCAGGGGCCAGGTCAGATTCGCCTTTGTCCTCAGAGCATGGCATCTAGATGACCCTGAAGTGACCACAGAAGATGCCTGTGGTTGAACGAGTGGACAGGTGGACTGACTGATAGAGGGACGAGAGGGCAGATGGGTGAATGTGTGGGTTAGTGGTTGGGTGGGTGGCTGGAAGGAGTGATGAGTGAGTGCATGTGTGAATGGATGGGTGGGTATGTGAGAGTGGGGAAGGGTGGAGAGTGGGTGGATGGTTAGAAGGATGAACAGATGAATGGCTAGTGAATAAGTAATGGATCAGTGAGTGTGGGGATGAGTTGGTGAATGCTTGGGTGGATGGGTGAATAGTTTGGTGAATGGGTGGGTGGGTAGCTGGCTGGTTAGGTAGGTGAGTGGATAGGTAGATGACTGAATGGGTGTGTACTGTGTGGGAGAATGAATAGACAAATGGGTAGATGAATGGGTGGATAGATGGGTAGATGGATGGATAAGTGGGTGGTTGGATGGATTAGCGGATGGATGGGTGAGTGGATGGATGGATGGATGGATGAATGGATGAGTGGATAGTTGAGTCATCGGATGAGTGTGTAACGTATCTTGGTGAATGTCTGGCTTGCTGACTGTGTGGGTGGATGGATGGGTGAATAAATGGGTGAGTGTCTTCGTGGAAAGGCAGATGGCTGGGTGGATTGGGTGTGAATCCATGTGTAGGTGGATGGGCACAGAGGTGCATGCTGGACCAGTGGGCATATAGGCAAGGAAAAAAGGGCTTAAGTGGGATTGTTTTGCACAGGCTGCCTGTGCAGCACTTAAGCTTTCTGGAACTCCCTTTTCAAGTATTCACTGTACCTGTGGGAGGAAACCTAGAGCCCCCCACCCCCACCCGCCGCAGTTCTCTGCAGAGAAGGGCACCCGGGGCAGGGAGAGAGGGAGGCCTATAGGATCCCAGGTCCAAGCCCAGCAGAGCTTGAAGCTGGGATCAGGCCGAGGCCTGAGGGATGGGGGCGGGGTGGGCAGAATTCCCGGCGGGAAGGGATCCTTGGATGGGTAGGGAGCCCAGCGACCCAGCCTCCGCTCCTGGCCTGGCCCCCAGCCTGAGGGACCCTCTAAGACCCGAGCTGGCCACTCCCCACCTGCCCCCTTCCCTGGCCGGGTCTGCGCCCCGCCAGCCTTCCCCTGGCGGTTCCGGGGAGGAGAGGGGGTGCAGGGCGCAGAGCCCCAGTCGCGGGGAGGGGGCTCCTCCACCCGGGGTCGATGGGAGCGGGGGGCCCAGGCTGCGGTTTACACTGAATCCACAAAAATCACCGAAGCTTGAAAAGTGCTCAATACGCCATCGATCGCTCTCTGCTGATCGGTGCCTGCCGCGCGGGGCTGGAGGAGAGGCGGGCCCAGCCCCTGCCCCCGCGCGCCCCGGCGGCAGCCCCAGGGGCCGGGAGGAGCGTCCGCGCAGCGCGCGGGGCCTGCAGCGGGAGGGAGGACGCCCCCGCCTCCGCCCTGCTCAAAGCCGCCCCCTTGGCCCTCCCGGTGTGCTGCCGCCCGGACTCCAGAACCCTTCCCCAAGCGTTTTGGGCGACGTGGGATTAAGACAGAAAACTCGGCTCCTCCTCTGTCCCGCTGTGTGACCTTGAGATTCTTAACTTCTCGGTGCTTCAGTTGCTGTCCCCCATGCACATTTCCTCCCCCTTTGGGGTGGTCCCTCCTTCCTTCTCAGCTGGGGCAGAGGGAACAGCCTGTGCAAAGGCTTGGAGGCAGGACATAGTACGGGCCATTCAGGGAACCGCAGGTGCAAGCGTTCACGTTCGGTTTTTAATCCTGGAGGTAATAGGGAGCCACGGACAGATATAGAGCAAGGGTGTGACATGGGCCGGTTAGCATCCTTCCCCAGAGCTGTGCCTCTGCCCTGGTGTGGCCACGGTGTCAGCCTCACCTCCTCTTCCCCACCCTGTATGGCCCACTGGTCACCACTTCCTGTGCTTCTCCCTCTGGGGTCTCTCCTGCTGTCCCCATGCCGGCTCTGCGGGGAACCTTCAAATCCAGATCTGAACTGAGCCCTCCCACGTTCCCATAGCTCCTCATGGTCTGATGCTCTACCCACCCCGTGACCTGTCCTACTGCAAGTCTAGCCATATGCTGCCCCGCTGGCCAGGCCCTGCCTCAGGCTCCAGCGGCTATCACACCTGCTCTCACCCCACCCAGCCTTGGGCCGAGCACCTCCTCCTTCCCTGAGACCTGCTAAGCCCCTCCTCACCCTCCAAGCCCCTTCCCCAGGGGCCCTCCCTGGGGATCTGTCTGGCTCCTCCCTCACAGCCCAGGTTGGGGACTCTCTGGGCTTTGACATCACCTTCCATCAGGTTGGCACATAGGGGAGGGTGTCTGCTGCAAGTTTTGTAGATGGTAGAAGGAGGAATTTGGAGCCCAGGCTGGGAGGGGGGCTGGGACCTTCCTCCAACTGCTGAGGAAACTGAGGCCCAGCTGGGGGATCCCGCCTCCCTCAGCTCACTCTTGCCTTTGAGCCCAGCCCGCACCCAGAATGACCACCCCCCACCAGTTCCCAGAGGGAGAGAGCAAGACAGGAGGAAAAAAGGGATAGAAAAGGCAAGTGGGACCAGTGGCCTCCCTCCCTCCCCCCCACCAGACCCCTCCCTTTCTGGACCCCTCAGCCACGCTGAGTCTCAACTCCCACCCAGGCCCCCCATCCGACCTTAGCCAAGCAGGGCCCCTGCCCACATCCTCTCCCCAAAGGTCAGGGAGCTAATTTCATTCCTGTGTATCTCTCACACCTCGATGATTAATAATTGAAGAAAATGTATTTCTTCGGGGGCCCAGGATAAATCAGAAATAACCACAGCATTCGCGTGCTGCCAGAGGGATGCCCGTGAGGAGGGAAGAGCTGGCAGAGGAGGTGCAGGTTCTGAGGGTCCAGCAGCAGGGATGGCACCAAAGAATAATTTCAAAATGGTTGTAACAGCAGCAGCTCCAGTCAGAATCACTCCCTGAGGACCTGCTCAGCATCACGGAGACACCATGCTGAGGCTTTGGAAGTCATTGATCTCAGTGCCCCCATTGTGCAGATGGGGAAACTGAGGCACAAGTCAGGGAAGTGGCTTGCCCAAGGTCACCAGCTGGGATTCAAACAAAGACCACCCCCACCCCCACCCCCACCACTTTATACTGTCTTCCTGAACCCAAGATTGCAGGGGGCCACAGAGGCACCCTGACAACCTGCTGCCTGCACACCACAGATGTGTCATCCCCACTCACCCTGAATGTCCTGAAAGTCTTGGGGCCACTGCTAAGATCCAGTGCTTTGCCCAATTGTGTTTAATCATCACAGCCACCCCTGTTCACGAATGGGAGGACCAAAGCTCAGAGAGGTAAAGCCACTTGCCCGGGGGCCCACCTATACACGGATGCAAATGTAGGTGTGTCCCACCCCACACCTGGGGCTCCATTCCAGGACCCCTCCTGGCAGCTCCGAGTGAGAAGGGATGGGGGATGTTTCACCCTATGTGGCTTCTGCTAATTGCCCAGGGTCTACTTGACAGAAATTGGTGAGGCCAGAAAACACTGAGGTACAGCCTGATCCATGGTGGCCAAGGGGTGGAGACAACCCAAGAGTCCACGGACGAGTGAGTAACCAACACAACGTGGTCCAACCCCACACTGGAATATCATTCAGCCATGAAAAGGAAAGAGGCTCTGACACAGGCTACAGCGTGGATGGACCTTGAGGACATCATGCTCAGTGAGAGAAGCCAGACACAGAAGGACACACAGTATAAGACTCCATTTATATGAAATGTCCAGAACAGGCAGATCCGCAGAGACAGGACGTGGATTCGTGGTTGTCAGGGGCTGGGAGTGACTGCTGATGGGGATGGGATTTCATCTGGGGGTGATGAAAATGGTTTGGAACTAGATAGAGGTGAAGGTTGCATGACATTGCGAATGTACTAAATGCCACTGAGTTGTCACTTTGAAATGGTTAACTTTATGTTGTATGAATTTTACCTCAATCTAAAAGAAAAAATACTACAAAAGTGAGCCAGCCCGCCCCTGTTCCCATCCCTGGGTGTCCCTCTGTGTTTCAGTGACATTGGCTCCCCTTGAGGTGGGGTAACAAACTTTAAATTCTTTCTATTCAGTTGTAAGCTTGTGGGGGGGTCTTTGTTACCCATATTCTCATCCCCAGTTGATTTCACTGTGTTATCCTTGCCCTGTGCTATTTTCCTGTTTTCCAGAACAGAATGTGCTGGGACTAGCCTTGCTGCCCAGGCAGGGGGGATTGATAAACAGGAGCTGTCTCTTCCTTGGGTGGAACGTTGGGCACTCATTAAAGGTGGCAGGGGAGGAGAAATTGTAATGACATGGAAGATGCCCCTGTGATGATGTGGAAGACACACCTCACATGACAGCTGGAGGTCTTGTCAGCCCATTTTGGTAAAACCTGTCTGTTGGGTTTTAAAGGCCCCAGGCCTCTTTCAGCATGTCCCCAGGGTCCTGGGCCAGGGCCTGCTGCACTGAGCAATGTCCTGGGACCCTGGAGATGACTGTCCTCTCCTGCCTCCATGTCCACCTGTAGCGGATGGGATAGTGTGCCCCCAAAAGTCACATCCACCGGGTATCTCAGAATGTGAACTTATTTGGAAATACAGTCTCCGTGGATGTAATCAAGGTAAGATGAGGTCATACTGCAGCAGGGCAGACCCTAAATCCAATGACCTGTATCCTTATAAAGAAGAGAGGACACACAGAGATGCAGAGAGAAGGACACATGATGGTGAAGGCAGAGATTGGAGCGATGCAGCTATGAGCCAAAGTATACCAAGGACTGCCAGCCACCACTGGAAGCCAGACAGGGCAGGAAGGACCCTCCCCTGGAGCTCTAGGAGTGAGCGTGGCCCTGCCAACACCTTGATTTCACATTTCTGGCCTGCAGAATCTCTGTTGTTTGTGGTCCTTTGTTATGGCAGCCCCAGGAAATGAATACATCACCCAACCTGGGAAAGAGAGACAGGCAGGGAAGTGCAAAAGGGTGCCATGTGGTGCTGGGTGCTGGGCAGCCGTCAGGCCCCTCACATTTCCCAGCACATTCTCCCGGAGGCCCTTCATGCAGCAGGGATTGCTGCCCCTGTTTGAGGATGGAGGGCCAGTGGTGGCCCAGAAAGGGCACCTGGGCAGCTCAAAGCCACACAGCAGGCTGGGCAGGGTTAGAGGCCCTTTCTGGTGGGGGCAAGGATGTGGGGGCTCCGGGGAAATAAGGTCCAAGTGGCCCTCTGTAGACACTGTATCTACTCCCCACGTCCCCGGGGGCCTGAGCCCCTACCCATCTGAGGCTGAGCAGAGCCAGGCCAGGGTTGAAGGACCTCCTCTTTTATGCCATCCCTGGAAAACCTCTTGCCTTTGAAACCAAACAATGCAGGGGAATGAGGAGGAGGATGGAGGTAAAAAATAGGAGGAAGGCCTGGTGCAGTGGCTCACGCCCCTAATCCCTGCACTTTGGGAGGTTGAGGCGGGAGGACTGCTTGAGGCCAGGAGTTCGAGACCAGCCTGGGCAACATATCAAGACCCTGACTCTACTAAAAATTTAAAAAATTAGCCGGGCATGGTGGCGTGCACCTGTAATCCCAGCCACTCAGGAGGCTGAGGCAGGAGGACGGCTTGAGCCCAGGAGTTGGAGGCTGCATGGAGCTATAACGATGTCACTGCACTCCAGCCTGGGTGACAGAGCGAAACCCTGTCTCTAAAAAACAAAACAAAAACAGAAACAAGTGGGGGAAGAGGCAGAGAGGAAGAGCGAAAGGAGGTGGAAGGCAGGAAGGTGAGAAGGGAGAAGAGAATGGCCTCGCTTTTTCCGTTTCCGCATCTGTAAAATGGGGCCAAGCTACCCAGTTCACGAGATGTTGAAGAACCAGCCAATGGATATGTGCCAAGCACTTAGCACAGAGCCTAGATCACACACAAACTCAACAAATAGTACGAAGAAGATGAATCCGAGGCAGGAAAAAAGGGAGAGGGAGGAGGAGGAGGAGGGGAGGACAGGAGGAAGGGAGGAGGCCACCCCGCGTCTGTCGCGGTTGGGAGTCTCCGGGCAGTGACGCCCCTGTCTGGGCCTCCGCGTCCTCCCGGGAAAGTGCAGCATCGCTCTCCGAACGCTCAGGACGGCCCTGCGGGGCAGGTGCGATCTCCACCCCCTCTGCAGGGGGGACGTCCAGGCTCAAGGAGGGCAGGACGAAAGGGGACAGGGCTGGACCGGGGGGCCGAAGGGGACGCGGACCGGCCCTCGCTGGGTGCAGGGAGCCTTCCCGCCTCCCCAGCTGCCGTCGCAGTTGTTGGCATTACTATTACTGCAAGGGAGGGGGAGGGCAGGAGGCGCCCCCACCCCCCGCAGCCCCTCTCCCGGCTTATTGAGCGCCTCTGGCCGCGGCGATCGATGCCCGCTGGGCGCCGGCTGCAGCCCCCGGCCGCACCGCGCGGCCGCGCATGCGCGCATGCGCCAGATTGATCGGCCGCGGGCCCGGCTGCCGCACCGCGTCGGCCCCCCCCGCCGGCCGGGGCCGCCCCGCCCCCGCCTCCCGCCGCGTTGCCCGGCAACCGCCGCCCAGCGCGCTCCCATTGGCCGGCGGCCGCCCGGGCCGCGGCCGCGCGTGGTCTGTGGGTCGGCGCGGCCGCGGCGTGGCGGGGGCCCGGCCCCGGACGCGGGTCGATGCCGCCGGCACCCGACCTTTCCCCAGCGCGGGGGGGCGTCAGGAGCCCGCGGAGGAGGGACAGATCCGGACCGTCTTGGGGAAAAAAGGAAAAGTTTATTGACCCGTTTCTATCTTGGGGACGCACGGCCGGGTGGGGGAGGGACGGCGGTGGGGACGCCCCCCCAGACTCGCGCGGGCCTGGGCCGGCCTCCTGCCCTGGAGCCCAGGACTCGGAAGGGCTCGGTGGGGTGCCACTGCCTCCGGGTTTGTGGGGTGCAGGGGGTACCCAGAAGGGGTGTCTCAGGGATCCCCGACTCTCTACGGCGCCAGGCGCGGGCTGCGTGCTTCTGAGAAAGCGGAGGCATCGTCCAGAGCGCCTGGGGCCCCACGGCCCCGCCACATAAATTTAAACGTCCGGTGGCAGTTACAGGCTCAGGGGTGCTGTGAGACCTTCCTGCCCAAAGGACACCTTCGCAGCACGAAAGTCCAGAGAGGGGACTCAAGGGTACAGACTTCAGAAAAGCCACTGGTTATTTTGAAGGGGGTGTGGGTGGTGCCCTGTACCTTCCAGTTTAGTTTAAAAAAAAAAAAATCCCAAAGTCCCTAACCACAAACTGGGTTTATTAAAATGAACAAAGTAACCAGCCTGGGCAACATATTGAGACCCTGTCTCTAAAAAAAAGGAACTGGATTTTGTCAAAAGCAGGCTTATCGTAAGAATGAAGTTGCTGTTCATAAAATGCTGGGGTTCCCTAGGTGAAGCCAAAAATATTTCTCCCTTCTTTGAGGGTGAAAAACAAGATTGGATTATTTGATGCAACTGTGTGAATGTTTTAAAATTTAGCATGCATGCTGCATCAAGTCCAATGCTAAGAGATTTGTTTAAATGATCTCAATTAATCTCACACATGCCCCAAATCAGTGTGGTTTTGCAGAGGAAGAAACCCTCAGTGGAGCCCTACAACCACCTTAAAGGAAATAGAGAAGGACAAAATAGCGGCCACAGCCTCCCCCACCTGAACTCAGCTGTAGTGACTTTGCTCAGCCCTCCAGGCCTCTGTCCCCTGCACAGACACACTCTACATAGCTTCAGCCTTCGTGCCACCCCCTCAATATGTACATTTATTATATATTTTTTTAATAATGCTCCACCTGACGTCTCCAATCTCCTTCCTTGGGCTTTGCATTTCTAATTCTTTCCAGCTGAGGAAGGTTGCATTGACCAGCGGATTGTGTGGGGGTTATTTTTGAAAGCAGATGCTGGAATTCAATTTTTATTTTAACCTGGTTATTGAGTGGGGAGGGAGAGGGAGGTACAGGTTGGCCGGTGCATGTGCAAAATGAGAAAGCTGGATTTTATCAAACGAGGAGCTGTTCTGAAAATGGCTGCTTCATGTGCGTGTTGCGTGTGAGGCTCTGTGTGTATGAGTGTGTCATGGGAATGTGCTCATTTGTGTTCCTGTGTGTGCATGGGTGTGAGGGTGCACTGAGTGTCTACATTTGTACGCATGTGTGAAGGTGGGTGAGAGCATGGTGTGAGTGCGCCATGTGAACAAGTGGAAAGACAGAGGCAGAGGCAGGCCAGCATCTGTGACTGTGTGTATTTTTAGTGTGTTGTGGGGCTCTCGTGTGTGTGTACACATGAGTGTGTGAGGGTGTGTGAGGGGGGCACATACGTGTATGTTGTGTGAGTGCACACATGTCTATGTGTGTGTGCATGTGAGTGTGTTGCCAGTGGGTACATATTAGTGTGTGCAGGTCCATTTGTGCATATGTGTACACTGGCATGTGCAATGTGTGTGCATTTGAGGGCGTGTGTGAGTGTATATGTGTGAGTAGGTACATGTGAATGTATGCCTGTGTGTATTTGTGAGTTTGTGTGAGCATGTGTTTATGTGTCTGTGCATGCGTGAGTGTGTGAAGGTGTGTGAAGGTTGTATACGAGTGTGTGATAATGTGAGCACGTGCGTGTGTGCATTAGTGCACATTTGTGAGTGTGCCAGGGTGTGAGTGGACACACATGGGGGTGTATACGTGTGTGCATACATGTGTGTTTTTGCACGTGTAGGGCGTGTGCATGGGTGTGAGGGTGTGCATGCATTTGTGCATGTGTTTAAGTGTGCCTATGCACGCCTGTGCCTGCACCTGCGGTGGCTCCGCCCCTGTACTCAGCTCCTGGCTTCTTTCCTGCTGTTTCTGCTGTGGGGACACTGGTCCACCCTGCCCCACATTACCGAGGCTCATCTCAGGCCTCCCTTCCAGTGCCACCTCCTCAGGAGCCCCCCAGACCCACCAGCCCACGTCCAGGCCTGGATGTCAGCCCCAGCTGCCTCGTCTTGGGAGGCCCTGCCACCAATTCTACTTGTGCACTTATTTCATAAATGGATTTCCGAAGCCATCTCTCCATCTGGTGGCTTTATTAACCCAATTCGATGGATCGAGTGATTGACGAGTTTGCTTATTGGCTCCTCCTGCCTCTCCAGGGACCTGGGCTGGGTGCCTCCACCCCGCCTCCACCAGCCCAGCAGGAAAGGGGACACCGGGACCCCCTCCAGCCCGGAGATCAACACACACACTCACAATTATGCACTCTTGGTGATTGGATCAATTCAAGTGGATCTTTCCTGAAAGTCATGGGCCAATGGCCGACAAAATTTAAAATGCAAACTCAAAATGTGAACTTGGGTGAGAACAAGAACGTTTTTATCTGTCACCTTCCCCCTTGTGTCTCAAGCCCCTTAAAACATGCCCAGCACATAGTAGGTGCTCAGTAAGTGGTAAATGAATGCCAGTGGTCCTAGTGTTCCCACTGCTAGGAATTTATCCTTCTAGGCACAAAAGTATGCAAGTGTTTACGTAAGAGGATGTTCCCAGCAGCATTCATCGTTCCAGCACAAATCTGGAAAAAACCTAAATCCCCAACAGCAGGATACTAGTTAAATAAGCTACATCATCCATACCACGGAGATGAGACGGCTGTGCACAAGGAAGACGGTCTCCAGGTAAAACCAGAACTTCATCCTCTCCCAGTTCTGCAGGCCAGAAGTCCAAGATCAAGGTATGGGCAGGGCTGGGTCCTCCTGAGGCCGTGAGGGAGGGTCTGTCCCAGGCCTCTCCCAGCTGCTGGTGGTGGCCCACATCCTTGGCGTTCCTGGGCGTATAGAAGCATCACCCCAATCTCTGCCTCCATCTACCCATGGCATTCTCCCTGTGTGCGTCTGTGTCCAAATTCCCCTTTTAATTTTATTTTTTTTTTCAAAAAATTTTTAGAGACAGGGTCTCACTCTGTCACCCAGGCCAGAGTGCAATGGTGTCATCATAACTCAGTGCAGCCTCCAACTCCTGGGCTGAAGTGATCCTCCCACCTCAGCATCCCGAGTAGCTGGGACTACAGGTACGCACTAGGACGCCCGGCTAATTTTTCTATTTTTTTAGTAGAGACGGGTCTCGCTCTTGCTCAGGTTGGTCTCGAACTCCCGGCTTCAAGTGATCCTCCTGCCTCGGCTTCCCAGAGTGCTAGAATCACAGGCATGAGCCACCACGCCCGGCCTTGTTTTCATTTTTAAAACATCCTGACCCATCCCAGTCCGCACACACCCCTCACTTACACAGTGATGCTAGGGCACCTCACCAGGCCCCGCTGGCCCAGCCCCTCCTGACTGCCAAGCCTTTGCATGTGCTGTTCCCACTGCCCTGATGCTGTTCCCACTTCTCTTCCCGGAATGAATTCCGGCGCCTCCTACAGCATTCAACCACAGCTTACGGTCAGCCACCCTCAGACTGTGAGCCCCCCATCACTGCCCAGCCCCCCACACGCACTCCAGTCCTGGCAGTCGGCAGGTGCAGGGGAAGGTCTGGGAGCCACCCCAGCCCAAGACACAGCTTGTAAAATCAAAAGGAATGGAATTGTACAGCCGCAGGCATGAGGTAGGGACCCAGCAAATGCGATGACCAGGGAGGTTATTAGCACACATGCACGGGGTGTGAGGGAACGGCAGAGGCGCTTTTAAGGACCCAGCGCCACCTTCTTTTCTTGGCCGGCCGGGGCACCCACCCACCTGCGCCAGGCCCAAGCAGCCCATTAAGCGATTTTTTCCCTCCACTTACAGCTAGCAGCATCGACAAGGATGCTCAATATCTGACGAGGCGCTGGCCTTGGAAGAGAGATCGCAGCCTCCCAGATAAAATATTCCCTCTTGTCGGCGCCTCCCCCGCACCCGGCCCAGGGCTGCCTTGCCCCCTCCCCTAATGTTTTCTGTTTCTCGCCTCCAGGCGGATGAGACGCAGCCCCCCCAACTCAGTCTTTCAAGTGGAGCTGGGCTGAGATTCAAGGTGGGGACAGCATGGTGGAAGGAGAAGCATGCCCGGTTTCCTGTGGGGTCACCTCCCCCAGGAAGGCCTCCCAGAATTCCCACAGCTCTGATGTACGTGGGGGAAGGGGTTGGGGTACAGGGAGCCCCCGCTATGTGGACTGTACCCTCTCTATGGGGGCTGTACCCTCTCTGTGCAGTCTCTACCCTCTCTGTGCAGGCTGTACCCTTTCTGTGTGGACTGTATCCTCTCTGTGTGAACTGACTGGACTCTCTCTATGTGCGGTTACTTAGCACTGTCTCAGTGCTCAGATTCTCCTCTGTCCATTCAGCCAACCAAGGGGGAAGTGGAGCCGGGCATAGGTGCTCACAGTCCAGAACTGGGCCCAAGGGAGAGGCTGGCAGGGTGCAGTAGGGGCCCAGGTGGTGTCAGCTCACAGGGCTGCAGAGAGACCCTTAGGACCAGATGGTGACAAGCTGGAGGGTGGACACACCAGGCTCATGCATCCTGCCCGGAGACGGGGACACAGTCTGAACCCCATCAAGGAGGGGAAGCTCAGGGCTGGCACGTGGTGGGGTGGGGAGGGGAGCCTCCTTCCCAGGCCACAGACCCTGGAGCTCTGGCTTTGGCACCAGGAGCAGCGCCCTGCTCCTTCCTCTCTGGAAGTCCGGAGGGGCCCCTGTTCATTCTTCAGGACGTCCAGCACGGATATCTCCCAGATGGACCCAACTTCCTCTTGCTGGAGCCTCAGGGGACACCCAGGACCTCAGTAAAATGGGAATCACACCCCGCCCTTGGGGGGTGGGTGAGGATGGGATGCAGATGTCAGTGCTGTTTGTAAACTGAGTCACTGGGCTGCGGCATCTCCAGCATTGCAAAGTCCACCTATAGAAGGGGCTCAGGAAGGAGGGGGAGAGTGAGTGAGCAGTAAGAAGAAATTTGCCCATCTCCCAGCCAGATGCCAAAACCTCCTCTCCAGGACTAAGGTTGTAATGGGCAAGAGAAGATGGGGGTGGGGGAGGAAGGAGGCCTCCCGGGAAGACTGCCACCCACAAAAGCGAGCCCCACTCATTCTCAGAGTAATAATGACCCACAAGCCATGCAAGGTGATGCTGAGGCCCCAGAGTGCGGTCAGGCTTGGGGGAGACAGAAGGGACATAGATCTGGGCCAGAGGGAGAGACCGAGGCTAGGGGAGCCTCTGGGGCAGGGGCAGGCCAGAGGAGGAAAGGAAGCTGCCCAGAGGAGGCGGCATTGGAGCCAAGCTCTGCAGGTAGAGTAGGAGTTTCCCAGGGAGAGGTGGGAGGACGTGGCCCATTTGGGCAGAGCTGGGAGGGGCTGACACCTGGGACTGAGCTGGGGGGGACCCCCCTCATCAGAGGGGACCATGGGGGTGGGGGCTGTGGCCCGTGAGTGACTCAGCAAGGACTAGGAGCGGGTGGTGGCAGAGCAGAGGTGGGCTGGAGGGCCGCAGGCACCCACTGGGGGGACAGCAAAGCCCCACCCCTGCTCCACTCTCCACACATCCAACCCAGCCTCCCCTCTTTCAGGGTTATTAATTTTTCAGAGAAGAAAATGCTTTTTGTATTTTTTCCAGGCAAAATATTGATAATGGACTTAATGTGCCCTTCCTGCTTTTGTGTGTGGAGAGAGAGAGCTTTTCTGTCCTGGTTGCTGCAGAGGCTGTTCCCCCACCCTCGTGCACCCCTGTCGGCAGACCCTGCGCCTGGCTGCCGAGGCGGGGCGTCTGGGGGCCGGACCGGAGCGGGGTGGGGGTGTTTTGATCGCCACTGAGCGGGGTGATGGGGCCCCCTCCCCCCCACAGCTCCCCCCACTCCACTTCCACAAAGCCAGACGCCCACCCCGCAGTGGGTCGATGCTCCCTGCCAGGGGAGCTGGTGTTTCCAGCAGCTCCGGGCTGAACTGCATCTTTGAGTTGCTTGAAATTTTGCTTCCTTTCTCTCATGGCGATAGAGAAGCAGGAAGGTAGGAGCCTCCTTCATCCATCCATTTGTTCACTCACTCATGCATCACCCAGGGACTATGCACCTACTATGCGCCAGACCCTGTGCTGGGTGCTGGGGCCACACCCACCATGGGGACAGACCTGGCCCCTGCCTCCTCTGAGTTCACAGTCTGGTGGCAGAGAAGCATAAAGACCAAGCAAAAAACTTCCAGAAAAAAACATGTCATGACAAATCGTGACAAGTCCCCTGAAAGAGAGAGACAGAAGTGACAAACTATAAAACAGGAGAGGCTGACTGAGTTTGGGGGCTGGGGGAGGGGAGGGTGCTTCCTTAAGGCAGTGACCCCAGCTGACACCTAAAGGAGAAGGATGAGTGGCCTCAGTGACAAGGGGCAGTAGGGACCATGCCCTTCCTTTGGAGGGAACAGCCTGTGCAAAGGCCCAGAGGCAGGAAATAGCAGAACCTGCTCACTCAGTGGTGCTCAGATCTAAGCCTGCATGGGGATCCCCTGGAGGGCTCGGTGAAGCACAGATTGCCAGCCCCCACATCTAGAGGCCCCCGACATTGGCAGGCTCTGATTCAGAGCAGGTGGGGGTCAGAGAATTTGAATTTCTGGCAAGTTCTCAGGTCACCACGCCGATGCCGTTGGTCTCAGGACCTCACTCTCAGAACCAATGAGCCAGTGGCTTTGCAGAATGAAGACTCCTGTCAAACCTCAACCTCAAGGGGCAAGCGAGGGGTGGGGGCTGGAGCCACACAGCCCCAGACCCCCCATTTACCCTCTGTGTGCTCTAGGAGAACTCACTTGGGCCTCCAAGCCTCAGTTTCCTCATCTGGAAACAGGCATAATAAGTGTCCGGTTTCCTGTGACCCGATGACACAGGTTGAGTGGTTAGCGCAGAGTCCAGCGCACAGTAGGTGTACGATAAATGTGAGCACCAAGTGCAAGCACTGGTGATGGCCATGCACGGGACTGATTAAAGGGCAGAAGAGACCTTCACTGAATCGGTGGCAGGTCAGCATGCGGGAACCAAGGGCGTGGCACCCCATGAAGTCATTAGCTGCAGCTGCGTAACAAATTGCCACAAGTTTACCAGCTTCAAACAACACACATTTATTATGTTACAGCTTCTGTGGGTCAGGAGTCTGGGCATCGCTTGACCAGGTCCTCTGCCCAGCGTCTCCCAAGGTGCAGGCCAGGCCAAGTTCCTTTCTGGAGCTCAAGGTCCTTACCATGCTCACGTGGTTATTGGCAGAATTCAAGTCCTTTTGGCTGTTGGACTGAAGTCCCTGTTTCCTTGCTGGCTGTCAGCAACCCGAGGCCACCCACTATTCCCTGCTACCTGGCCCTCTCCAGGGACCCTCTCGGCAGAAGAATCTCTCACTCCCGTCTGCTAGAATGGAGTTTTAGAGAACACAAAATGACCATGGGAGTGACACACAATGCCTTTGCCACATTCCATTGGCTATAAACAAGTCAGAGGTCCAGCCCACACTCAAGGATGAGGGCTGAGATCACTTTAGAATTCTGTGACCATACCCTGCTTGGGCATGCACACCCATGCATATGGGGCTACATCCACACCTTCAAATGGCCACAAAATTGTGCATGGCCATAAAGATGCACACACTTGCAAGTGTTTCTCTTTTTGCATTGCCTGCTGGGGAGCTCAGAGCCACAATTGTGGCCTGTGTGTGGCAAGGGTTTGGAACAACCTAATGTGGGTTTCGTAGACTGACTTCTCTCTTCCAGCAACACCTTCTCTTGACCTTGGTTCTAATTTGTTTTCTCTGGCTGCCTTGCAACCCTTTGTACCCCAATCTTTCTGGACCCCAAAAGGGCTGACAATGACAGCAGCTCCTGTCTGCTCAGCATTTGGACACTGTTTTAAGGGCCTTACAAGAATATTCTCATTCAAGAACCCCTCTGGTATGGACGAGGGGACCACCGCACAGAGAGGTTGTGAGAACTAGCCCAGGAACACCAGCTAAGAGAAGGGAGAACACGGACTGTAGCCTGGGCTCAATTCCAGGCAGGCAGATTTGAGAGCTTGAGCTATATATACCCCTGCACATGCTATGAACTGTCGGCAAAGCAGCCTCTGAGCAAGTTGTGTCCACTGGCAGGAAGGCTGCACGGAGTAACCTCCTCCCCCGACTCTGAGCCCAGGGTTTGAACGTGGGGCTGCCACCGGCATAAATAATCGTTTACAAACGCACTCCACCACACATCGATCCACGGGCGGGAGAGAAAGTGCTGCTTCAGGGAAACTGCTCCCTCGAGCGGTGTCCAGCGTCCAGCCCAGCTGGGCCTGATGAAGTCCACATACCAGGCCTGCCCGAGACCCGCCTCCAGCTGCTGGACAAGGGCCTGGCTGTGCATTGCACCCCTCCCAGAGCCCCTCAAAGGGAAGATCAGGGGCCCAGGGCCAAGGTGTTATCATAAAGTAGGCAGGCCCCAGGTCCAATGCTTTGGATTCAATGAACAGACCTCTCGTGGGTGTCCCTACTGTGTGCCCCCTGGCCTGAGCCGGGTGATGGGGACAGCAGGTCATCCCAAACCCTGTTTGTGCCCTCCAGGGGCTCCCAGGATGGGGAGAGAGACAACAGGCTAAGCAGCTCACTGTGCTGGAAGGAGGGCGCTTAGTAGGTCCTCAGGCAGGGAAGCGGGAGGACAGATTTTCGCCAGACAGAGGCAGAGCACCGCTGGGCCTCTTGGGGATGCTGACCTCTGACTCCCATCCCCTGCCTCAGCTGCCTCCCTGCGGCTTTGCTTGGTTGGGCCCAGGGTGCTGCCTGCTGGCAGCTTTGGCACACAGGCCTTAGTTTGGCTCAGGTCACCCTCCTGTTAGGACAACAGCTAACAGGGATGGGCACCAACCATGTGCCCAGGTCCAAGCACTTGACTTATAATTCCATGTTATCCCCATTTTACAGATGGGGAAACTGAGGCACGAAGCATTGCGTGAGCTGCCCTAGAGTCTGGGGGCTGAACTCAGGAGCTTGGGCCTGTCCCATTGCAAACCCCACAGCCTGTGTCCACAGCCCAGTTCTGTACCTGTCCAGGTAGCCAGGGAGCTGGAGCCTCCGTTTTCTCACCCGCAAAATGGGAAGGATCGCCCTTGCCTTGCCAACTTGCGGGGAGGGGCATGGGGGAAGGGCACTGAGGCCAACATTCTGCTGAACCTTTTTTCTTCTTCTTAATTTTCTTAGAGATGGGGTCTTGCTCTGTTGCCCAGGCTGGAGTGCAGTGGCTTCATCGCAGCTCACTGCAGCCTCCAACTCCTGGACTCAAGCGATCCTCCTGCCTCAGCCTCCCGAGCAGCTGGGACTACAGGCACGAGCCACTGCACGCAACTAATTTTTCTATTTTTTGCAGAGATGGGGTCTTGCTACATTGTCCAGGCTTGTCTTGAACTCCTGGACTCAAGTGATCCTCCCACCTCAGCCTCCCAAAGCGCTGGGGTTACAGGCGTGAGCAACTGCACCAGCCTCTGACAATTCTTAAAGACCCTGAATCCCGCCCCCCCATCCCGGCCTCACCCTGGGCGACTCCCAGGAGACTTTCACTCTGCCTCAACCTCCCCCATTCACTTGTGTCTCATCTCTCAAAGCTCTGTCATTTCTGTTCCCTTAAGAGGAATCAGAAAAAAAGAAGGCTTAGGAAGGTCTAAGAAACGTAAGGGGGCCAGGGGCAGAGGCTGGTCAACTCCAGGCCACCTAAATCCACCTGCCGAGGGACAGGGTGCTGTGTCTCTGGGGCGTCAGTGTGCTCACCTGCGGGGTGGGGCTGTGGTCTCCACGGCGGGGACCTCTGGCGCTGGTGGAGGAGGAGCCGGCTCATCCCTTTGTCCATTCCTCACCCTCCTCCCGGCTTCCCAGGCAGAGCCCGCCTACTCCCCCAGGATCGATGGGAGGATCAATTCCAATGGCTGGGTGGGGGCCGGGTGGGGACCCTTCCCTGAGAAGCCTCCTCCCCTCCCCTCCCTCACCAGCCCCTCCCCCTCCATCTTCAGTCCTCTGACCCCCACTGTGGGTTTGCTCTGGCTGCTTGGCAAATGGACACAGCTTGGTGGCTCCACCTGCCACAGCCTTTCAGAAGTGCCACCAGGTGTCCTTGAGTGTGTGCGGTGTTTTGTCCCCATTCCACAGATGGGGAAACGGAGGCTCTCGAAGGGTCAGAGAGCGGGTCAGGGAAGCTGGGATTCTAATGCAGAACCTGCCCTTCACCTTGCAGGGGGCAAAGCCCCTGATGCCTCTGAGTAGGTGCCCAGGGGGGAATGAGGCACCCCCGGGGGTGGAGCCCCAGAGGGCTGGGGTCCTAGGCCAGCTGCCCTGCACACCAGCCCCGTTCCAAAGCCCCCCAGGGCAGCCAGCCTGGGGCTCAGTCTCCCGCCTGTGAGATGGGCACGTGATGAAGCCTCCTCTGGGAGATGCAGAATTAGCCACAGCAGCGCAGAGCCTGGGTTCAACACACGCCTCCTCCGCCCCCACCTGTTATTCTGCTCCTGAGAGCTGAAGGTCTTTGATTTTTTCCAAGGCAGCTGACAGGTGTCCATTCTAGGAGGTCCTTGGACCTGCCTCAGTTTCCTCATCTGTAAAACAAGCAAAGGGGGCAAGTGGATGACTTCTGGGTCCCTCCCCAACCCTCCCTCTGCCTGCTGGCACTATGACCCCAAGGAAGCCCCCTGTGCCCTGGGCCTGGCAGCCTCCTGGGGCCCCTCCTAATGGGGCTGGGGCAGGAAGGACGACCCCCCTGGTCTCTCAGTCTCCACGGACTCACCCCCCACCAGGCTCTCAGCTCCAGGCGCAGGGTGGGAGTGAGGAGGGGGCTGCAGGAGGTTCTCCCTGCCTCAATTCCTGGGGAATGTTGCATCTTACCTCCTGGTACATGTGGAATTCAATAACTAACAACAGAAACCTTTTGTTTTGTTTTGTTTTGTTTTGTTTTGTTTAAAGTGAGTAGGAGGAAGACAGGGAAGCCCAGCATCTCCAACCCAGCCAAGGTGTGGGGATTTGGCAATTACTGAGCACAGCAGCCCAGGGACTGTTGGGAGGGGCCTGGTGCTTGTTAGGGAGGTGGGCTAAACAGCAATTACAGCTGTTAGCTCTGGAGGGGAGGGCAGGGGAGGAGGGAGAAGAGAAGGAGAGAAAAGGAGGGGGGACGGAAGGGAGAGGAGGGGGAGGCCTGGAGAGGGAGAAGGAGGGGGAGGAGGGAGAGTGGGGAGAAGGGTCCTTGGAGACCCCCAGCCTGGCCTCACCGTTACAGAGCATCAAATCTCTCCTCCTTCCCAGATGGAGAAACTGAGGCCCAGAGGGAAATCCTAGCTCCGACACTCCACAACTGGCCCTCCCTGACCACCAGCCCCCCAACTGCTCCCTCTCCCCTGCCCCACCAAGCTGCCTGCACTCCCGCTCCGGCCTGCAGCCCCTCCACACTCAAGCAGGGTTCATGGGTGGAATAGGGGATCCCCAGCAAATGCAAGCTGAGTTGCCCCCCCAACTGCCAGGGTCTGGGGTTCCTGGATTGTCCCCAGGACAGGGACGTTCTCTATAACTGGAATCTGCCCAGGAATTCAGCCAAGCCTTCAGCGTTGCCGACCATCCGCAGCCAGAGACTGACTCCACCACTGGCCAGAAGGAACACATGAGTGTGTCCGCACAACTGGACACACGTTGGGGCCACCCGAAGCCCTGCAGTCAGGGAACCGGCTGGTGGTCCGGGAGCAATCTCAGAATTTCCCTGTGCCTCAGTGTCCTTATCCAGAAAATGGGAATAATTAGAGTTGCTGCCTCACAGCACACCCCGAGCTCACAGCAGGCATGGTAGGGTGTGGAGGGAGATGGAACCTGGTGGCTGGGTGCATCACGACCCTGGGAATTGGGGACTCCCACCCCCACCCCTTGGGGAGGGAGGAGTAAGGCTGCTGCTGATTCCACAAAGAAAGAAAACAAGTTTCCTCTCTGCACACGGTGACTCACCTGCCGGGCTCAGGAACAAACAGCTCCCCTGCCCCCACCCCCCCCCACATGCTACCCCCCCACATCTGCGGTTACTCCCAGTTGTGCATACTGAACAGGGAGGGGGATTATTCAAAGGCCTCCTAGGACCCTCCCCTGCTTGGCCTCTCAGCCAGGGAGAAAAAGCCCAGTCCTCTCTTAGCCTGGCATTCAAGGCTGAACAGCCCCCCCACCCCCCAAAAAACTCAGCCTAGTTCCAGCTTTATCTCACTGAGTCATTCAACAAATATTTCCTAATGAAGGCCTGAGAAGTGCCTGCCACTGGGCTAACACCAGACTCCTGCCCCCTGCCCCCCTTCTTCCCTAAATTACAAGGAGTCTTTTCATCCCTTGATTTACCTATCTCACTATAACTCCTATACATCCTACAAAACCCAGTGTCAAGGACTCCTCCTCCAGGAAGCAGATTGCCCCCCATTGACTGTGTGGTCTTTATCTTCCCCTCCCCTAGGACTGTGAGCTCCAGAGGGAGAGGCAGGAGCTGAGGCCCCAGCTCTAGGGTGGGGGGTGCACAGAGAGGTTTGTTAAATCCAGTGAATGGCCCAGCTCCCCTCCCCCAACCTAGGCAGACAGATTCGCCTGGGCGAATCCCTTTCCCCCAGACCCAACTCCCTCTCCCCACCCAGAGGAACAGGAGGAAAGAGGGACCTAGGTGTGGCAGGGATGTGGGGGTGGTCGATCTTGCGGGGATAGGGTGCTCTCCCCTCCCCCATTCTCCACTCAGCGGAAAGGGCGCGGTGTGTTCAGATAAATGGCGAGTTGATGGGGCGCCAGCCACGCCTCCACCGCGCCAGGTCAGGCCTGGGACGAGGCCCCAGGCCAGATGGCGCTCAGCGGAACCCACGGGGGAGGGGTGCTCACTTCCGTCCCGGGCCTCGGTCTTTGCGTCTGCGAAGTGGGCGCTCGCCCGGGTCTGTCCTCCAGGCTCTGTCGTCCTGTTCCCCCGGCTCTCAGGGTGCAGAGTCTGGACACCCCCAGGTGTCGAAGCCGGCGAGTTCGGGCTCCACAGAGCCAGCGGCCCGGGACGCCCCTAGGGCAACCCTGCTGGGGTCCCCCAGCCTGGGCCCTCCGCAAAGGGACCCACTTGTCCCACCCACTCCGCTCCGGGATCTGTGGGCTGCCTTGCAGCCGGGAGGACAGCACAGAGAATTAAACATACATATTTACATTTTTAATTGTCAAAGAAGTCTCTCTTCCGGGAAGGGCGCGGAGGGCGCTCGAGTGGGCTAACCGAGGGCAGGGGCCGCGCGGGGTTGGGGGTCGTGCTGAGCTGCAGGGCCCACGGCAGGGGCGGCGATTGGGCCGCTCCGGAGCGCGGCGCCCAATGCGGGTTTCGTTGCGCCGGGGAAGTCGGCGGCCTGCAGAGCCGGAGCCGCGCGGCCAGCCCAGCCCGGGGTGAGGGCGTCCTGGAGCACCCCCGGGCCGCCCTTTCACATCTCCACCCTCCCAGAGGCTGCAGCCCGCGCCTACCCCGCCCGGCCTCATTTTCCCCGGACTGCAAAGTGCAGCACCAACGCGCAGTTTTCTCAGGAGCGCATGTTTGGGGGAGATGATTTCAATGGATCCCAGAGACGAGGGGTCCAGGCCTGAAGCGGGGGGCGTGTTCCTGTCCCCAGACACATCTGGCTGCGCCTCAGACCCCCAGCCTCTGACCTGCACCTACAGGCCAAGTGCAGAGGAAGCGAAAGTAGGCGGGGGGGCGGGAGGAGAGCGGCCAGACCTCGGGCCTGAGCCCAGACCCGTGCACTCCCCTGGGAGCCCTCGGATCCCCCAGCCCCAGCGTGTCACTTTATAGATGGGGAAACTGAGGCGCAGCTAGGGTACCTGGGCGTCCCCTGCACCTGCCCCAGCCCCGAGCGCTGGGGGCGGGAGGAGATGGCATTTCCTCCTCTAATTGTGTCCCTCGAACTGAACCCCCGGCCGATGGAGGCCGAGCTGCTGAGGGAGGGGGGATGAGGACGCGGGGCCCCAGGGACCCCAGGCCCGCCCCCGGTCCGCCGCAGCCGCGCAGCCCCGGGGCCCCTGCGCAAACAAGCGCGGTGTTTGCTGAGCGCGCGGCGGGCGGCGCGGCCCGAGAGCGATGAGGATTCGATGGAGCCGCGCGCCGCGGCAGGGGCGACGGAGCTGGGGCGGGCGCGGGGATCGATCGGGCGCAGCTGTCGCCGAAGAGCCCGCGGGAGCATCCACCCAGCGGGCCAGCACTGCCCGGGCGCACCGAGACCGCTGGCAGGAAACCCGGGACGTCGGGCCCGCCAGGGGCGAAACCCAAACGTCGCGGCAGCCCGGGTTGGGCGCCCAGGACGTCCCCGCGCCCAACGTCTGAGAGTGGAAACTTGGGGCGCCCCGCGCTCAGCCCTGCCGGGACCCCAGACAGGTCGGAAAAGCCCGGTCCTTCCTGGACAAAATCTAAGTAAAGTCCCCCAACCCCGCCAGAACGAAGGCGGCTGGAGTCCGGCGGGAGGACGCGGGCCGCTGCAGGCGCGCGGGCCCGGATTTGGGGCTTCCGCAGGTTTGGGGGGTTGGGGTGGGACCCGTGTGGATCTAAGGCTCGGGCGGGGCGGGAGGGGCGCATGAATCGCCATCACTTATTAAAACCTCGCTCTAAGAAAAGGGGGAGGGATGCGCAGCGGCCGGGGACTTTCATTTCCATGGGAGACAAATCGAATTAGACGATCAGTTGCCGACCTGGGAGGGGTTGGGGGAGGCCCAGAAAAGGGAAACTTTGGGTGTCTATTCCCCTCAATATTTTTAGCTGCGATGGGAGAGTCCATTACAGCAGGGAAGGCAGTGCTTCCAAGAAGAAGGCGGATGGAGGAAACTGATTAAAGCGGGATTGGGGCTGGGGGGTGCGGAGGGGGTGGCTTATGCAGGGTAAAACCACTGAGACTACTCGGCCCCCAGGGTCTGGAGGAGGCCCAAGCCCCAGCCTGTCTCCCCATCACTCCCCCGACTCTCCAAGCCCTAGGGGTTAACGGGCAGAGGCTGTGCTTCCTGGCTTCTCCCATGCTGGGGCTGGGCACAGAGAGGGTACATGTCGGCCTGGGGCAGCCCAGTGCCTGCTGAGGTACCCCAAGGCACAGACGCTGGCTCTGGAAGTCAAATTCCAATTTTCCTGGAGGGGAAACTGAGGTCTGAGAGCCTGGGATGTAGCCCAGGTCCCTGAGGGGCCGGGATGGGGGGGCACCCAGTCCCCATTGAGCCAACCCCTCCCCTGCAGGCAATTTGCCTAATGACTCAAGATCGATCAAGGCCTGAGCTGCTGGCCTGTCCCAGGCAGGCTCAATTCTATTTTACTAATTAATAAAAGGCCGCTGGTGGGGGTACACAGCCTTGGGGCCCCAGGGGGCTATGCTCCCTCTCTGGGGGCCTGCAAATTTTTGCTCAATCTCCCAGTAGAAGCTCAACCTCTGCAAGAAGCAAGACCCCCATCCCTGGGGGAGTCCAAGTCCCCGTCACCCTAAGGGAGGGGTGGGGAGCTGCACACACCTGCATAAGTATGGTTCCACCAGGCTGGGCCACCCCTTCCAAGTCTTGGGAGCTTGGGAGCTGGTCTTAGAGTGTCCCGAGGCAGCAGAGGGGAGGGAGCCCCTTCCTCTCAAAGCTGCAGATCCACCTGTTTTCTTTCAAAACGGACACTTTCCCTGTTAGAAAAGCCACACATGCTTGTTATAAAAATGAAAATGATAATTGAGCTGTAGGAAATATTTTTGAAAAGGAAGCCCACACAATCCGAACCCTCTGCCCCCACCCCATAGAGTTCTCCGAGGTTGGCATTTGGGGGAACTTCCTTCCACCTTTGTGTTTTCAAACTCATAGAGCTCCCCAGCCCCCACCTGGCCTGGGCTTCCTTGAGCCTGGGATGCTATCATTTTATGGTGGCTGATTGATTTTTAGATCCCACAATTATTTTTAATTATCTGTGATTGTTGGAGGGTGGGATTGAGGAGCCCAGACTGGGGCTCAGTGCAGCCAGACTTAGAATGTGCCCCAGGGGTGGGGGATACTCAGGTGTGCAGACTTGCCCCTCTCTCCCCACTTCTGTCTTCCCACCTGGAAGATGAGTGTAATTATGTAAACTACCTCAAAGTGTACATAGACCCTGGAACTGAAAAGTCCAAGGACCTGGAGTTGGTGGGGGGGTGGCACTTGGACAGACACAGGAAGGAGGTAGCCCTGCCACCACCCACCACCACCTCCTACCTTGGGTCTGAGGCACGTGGAAACTGGTGGCGTGACTCCCTTCTCTGCGGCTGGATGAGGAGAGACTATAAGCCTGGTAAACAGTAGGCACTTCCTCGATGCTGAGTTCTAAGCACTAACAGGGGTCCCTTTAACCCTATCACACCCTAGGACTTGGATCAGGCCACTCTAGTACCTGATCTCTCCAACCTGAGGGTCCAGATCCTCCAGCACCTCCATGCCCTCCAACCCAGCGCTAGCCCCCCTACTCCCTGCTCCCTCTCTGGTCAGCATAGACCCGCCTCCAGCCCTCAGCTGGGGCAGGCTGGAAGGCACCTCCTCCCACATCACAGAAGGGGAAACTGAGATACAGTAAAAGCCCTGGTACAGGGCCAAGCCCAGCCATGGTTCAGAAAATTACATCTCCAATGTGTAACCATGTCTAGGGGGGCTGGGGGATCATGTTGAAGGTCTGAGGCCCACGGCTGGGGGCAGGGGCTGTCCAAAGGGTTTACATGTAGTAGGGAGGGACCTCCTCCACCCTCAGCTTATAGCCCTTGGTTCTCCCCACTGAGATGAGGGGCTGGGGACCCCAGAAGAAAGCCCTATTAACTCTACCCCCTTTCCTCTTCTAGAAAATGGGCAGTGGGGAGGGAGCATATATAGTGGGGGAGGAGGAGGGAGCTGGGGCTGAGTCTCGGATTCCCTCCCTACCACAGACTCTGGCCCCAAGATGGGGGCGCCCTCTAGGTTCTGGCCTGGCCACTCCGGAGCCCCCTCCCTGATCTGCATCTTATTCCACTGGAGGGATCTCATGGGGGGGTCTCTCTCTGATCATAGGAGCCCCCCACTTATTCCAGTTCCCAGGGGCCCCTGGGCCTCCCCCTTCTCTCCAGGTGGTGAGGAGAAGGGGCACCTTGGCTCCCTCACCCAAAGGAGACACCCCAGGAACAAAGAGGTGTTAGCAGCAGGGACTTCTCAGGAAACAGAGAGGAGGTGTGTCCTCAGCCTCCCTGGGCTGGAGGGTGACAGAGTCTCCTTAAAAGTCACCCTGAGGCTCCTGGCACACTTTAGAAGAACCCCGGAATTGGAAGGAAGGGGCCTTTGGCACCCCCTGAGGCCAGGCACTCCATTGTACAGTTGGGGAAACTGAGGCCAGGTGCCCACACCTGGGGCAGATCCTAACACCTGCAGCGAGTGGAGGCCGGGACCCAGTCCACTTCCCCCCAAAGAGGTCGTGTGATGGGGGCTGTGACTCTTGATGTGTGCGTGGAGTGGGAACTGAGTTTGCAGAGGGCACCCACCTGGGGGTTTGTTTCAGTGAAGGGGACACGTTGATTGCAGGTATTCCTACAGCCACACTCCCAGGGACTCCCTAGAGATGGACTGGGGGCGCCAGGTAGGAAAGTGACATTTGGCACTCTCTGGAGAGAACCGCAGAGAGAGACACGAAATCAGAGACGCAGAGACCAAGCCCCCAGCCCCACCTAGTCTGAGTCTGTCCTCAGGCCCCCACCCGTTGTCCCCCAAGGGGGCACGGGCGGGTGCAGAGGCAGGGGACCACAGAAGCCCAGAGTCTGGTGTACTCCGGCCTGCCTGGCGCTCGAGGGGGCCAGGGCGGGCGGAGAGCAGGTGGCGGGAGGCGGCGGCGGGAGTGGGTGGGCGGGGGCGCTGACGTCAGACCCGGGCCCGGGCGCCGGCGGCCGCTCCCCCGCCACATCCTGGTGGCCGCGCTCGCAGCCGGGCCGGGCGGAGCGCCGCGCAGCCGGGCAGCCTCGCGCGCAGCCACCGGGGAGCGGGCGGGTGGGAGCCATGCGGCGGCCTTGAGCGCGCCGGGCCGGCGCCCAGGAGCGCGCGCGGCTGGCAGGCGACGGAGCATGGAGCTGAGCCTGGAGAGCCTGGGGGGCCTGCATGGCGTGGCCCACGCGCAGGCGGGCGAGCTGTTGAGCCCCGGCCACGCACGCTCGGCGGCGGCGCAGCACCGCGGCCTGGTGGCGCCCGGGCGCCCGGGCCTGGTGGCCGGCATGGCGAGCCTGCTGGACGGCGGCGGCGGCACCGGCGGGGGCTCCGGGGGCGCGGGCGGTGCGGGCGGCGCGGGCGGCGGTGCCGACTTCCGCGGGGAGCTGGCGGGTCCGCTGCACCCGGCCATGGGCATGGCCTGCGAGGCGCCCGGCCTGGGCGGCACCTACACGACGCTTACGCCCCTGCAGCACCTGCCGCCTCTCGCGGCGGTGGCCGACAAGTTCCACCAGCACGCGGCGGCCGCGGCCGTGGCAGGGGCGCACGGCGGCCACCCTCACGCGCACCCGCACCCGGCGGCCGCACCGCCCCCGCCGCCCCCGCCGCAGCGCTTGGCGGCCAGCGTGAGCGGTAGCTTCACCCTCATGCGCGACGAGCGCGCTGCGCTCGCCTCCGTGGGCCACCTCTACGGGCCCTACGGCAAGGAGCTGCCCGCCATGGGGTCGCCGCTGTCGCCGCTGCCCAACGCGCTGCCGCCGGCGCTGCACGGTGCCCCGCAGCCCCCGCCGCCGCCGCCGCCTCCGCCGTTGGCCGCCTACGGTGCGCCAGGCCACCTGGCCGGGGACAAACTGCTGCCGCCCGCCGCCTTCGAGCCGCACGCCGCCCTGCTGGGACGCGCCGAGGACGCGCTGGCCCGCGGGCTGCCCGGAGGCGGCGGCGGCGCGGGCAGCGCCGGAGCGGGCGGCGGAGGCGCCGCGGGGCTGCTGGCGCCGCTGGGCGGGCTGGCAGCGGCCGGGGCGCACGGGCAGCACGCGGGAGGCAGCGGCCCCGGCGGGGGCGGCAGCGGCCCCAGCGCGGGCGCGGCGGCCGAGGAAATCAACACCAAGGAGGTGGCGCAGCGCATCACCGCGGAGCTGAAGCGCTACAGCATCCCTCAGGCCATCTTCGCGCAACGAATCCTGTGCCGCTCGCAGGGCACGCTCTCCGACCTGCTGCGCAACCCCAAGCCGTGGAGCAAGCTCAAATCGGGCCGCGAGACCTTCCGCAGGATGTGGAAGTGGCTGCAGGAGCCCGAGTTCCAGCGCATGTCTGCGCTGCGCCTCGCAGGTAGGAGCGCGGCGCGCACAGCCCGACCTCGGGGGACAGCAGCTCGGGGCTCCCCAGCACGGACCGCGCGCCCAGCCAGCCCGAGACCCCCTAGCAGGACGCTAGACTGCGATCTGCGCCCCTTCCCGTTTGTACCGTTGCCAAAAGGGAGAAGGGGATTGTGCCGTCTCCCCGCCCCTCCCAGTCGCCTCCTCTGCCCTTTCGGGAAGAGTAGGGGTTCTCTAGTTCCCTTTTAGGCTGCTGGGAGGGTCCAGGCATCTCCCTGAAACAGCCCTCAGGGTAGCTCATTGTGTAGGTGTTGTGTGTGTGTGTGTGTGTGTGTGTGTGTGTACACGCGCGCGTTGGGGGGTGGCTGTGTCCCCCGACGATCCACTGTTGTCAGCTTGGGGTGCCACTCCCCTTTCCCCGGAAGGCCCTGGAGGGGGACCGCTGAGCCTCCAGCGCCGGGGCACAGAGCTCCGGGACTGTGCGCCGGGCGCCGGCGCAGCAAAGGCCGGGCCCGCGCTCAGCCCCCGGCCCAGCGCGCGCTTCTTTGTAGTTCGGCCTCAGCGATCGATAGCCCCCTCCCCCACTCCGGCCGCTGGCAAAGGTCACCCGAGAATGGTCGGGGGAGGGGCGGCCCGGGGGACCCTCGACCCGCGCCGCCCGGAGGCCTTCACACCCCGCTACTTCGCTCCCGGCTCCAGTGCGCGGGCTCTGCCTGCTTTGGTGTCTCTGGTTCCTACTTCTCTCCTCTCTCTATCTGGACAAACGGGTCTCTATTTATTTCTCGCTTGCTCTCGGTTTTTCTCCTGTTCCTCCCTGTGCTTTCTTCTTGCTTTCTGTCTCTCTGCCTCTGTGTCTCTCTGTCTCTCTCTCTCATACTCATCCACCGGCCCCCTGGGAACCCTGCTCTCTCCTCCCTCCCAGCTGACAACAGCAAAGTCCACGCCTGACCCCAGCGAGGCAGCCAGGTCAGGCCCCCACTTCCTGGGGGCTGGTGTGGGGGTACAGGAGAACCCCTGGCCTAGGTGGGGTGGGTCTCTTTCCCTGGCCATGCTCGGGAGGGGGCTGCCCACCCCAGACACAGGGACAATAGCTGCTGTGGCTGGCGCCTGATCGATCGTTTCTCTGAGCACAAGGGCGAGAAGGGTGGGGGCAGGCGGGGGCTCTAGGAGGTGCCCCACTAACGAGGAGGTTGGGGGGGTTGGCTGTGTCCCCCAGCTTGCCCAGCCAGGCGTGGGGGGTGCTGTGGAAGAGGCGGCATGAGTTGGGGGTTGGAGAGGGTCCTGTGTCATTCCTCCCCAGCCAGCCACTCCCTCCCCCCACCCCAGGTGGACCCGACAACCTCCAGGAGCCTGTACCCACAGACAGGCCTCAGTCTCCCCCTTCTGCAGAGTAGGGTGATTAGCTGGAACCTCTTAGGGATCCTTAAATTCTCCCCTTTGGGACAGGTAACCAAGTGCCTGGGGAGGTTGTTGTGACATGTTAGAAATGGCTACCTGAACCTGGACGGTCTCATAGTGGCAGGACCCGCTCTGTCCTACTCCCGGGGAGGTATGCAATGACACGTGCTCCCTGGACACTCAGTCATGACACACAGCTGTGCCTGCAATGTGCAGTGTAGCTGACCTCAGGGGGCAGAGAGCACACCCCATGTGCTGGGCTAAAGGCATAGCTCCAACCTGTTAGACACTGTGGCTCTTACCCACCCCGCAGGGCTAGATGGCTTATATACTAGGACACACACCACCTACCCTCCTCTCTGGCACATATATTTGGGGGACCTTGTGTCCCCCGCGGGTGTTCCCAGAATCCACACCACTCTGTTTTTCTCACTGTCGCCTTGTGTAACTAGCATGACCCATTGGCGGTGTTTGAATAGTACATTTCCGGGCCACACAAAAGATCTGGCCTGAGCGGCACAGAATGAGAAACCCCAGGCGAGGGGTCCGTTGGGGGGTGCCTGCTGCCTGGGAAGCAGCACCAGCCCTGCGCAGAGACCACCCAGAAAATCCCTCAGTCTGTGTTTGCTTCTGCCCACCAGATGGCCACCCAGGCCTCAGCGTTCCCCTTCCTGCAGAAGGTGTAATTGCAGATGGGGAAACTGAGGCCAGGTTGGTGAACCAGCATTGCCCCCTGGCTTCTGTGGCAATGGTGAACAGTTTCATCTCTCTGAGCCTCGGTTTCCCCTTTTCAGTGGGCCTTAGAACAGCCGCCTTGTCAGAGAAGTGTGGGGGACTGGGGGGGGGGTGAGTAGGCACTGAGGCTGGCAGGGTGCTGGGGTTTTGGGACAATAAACGGGGACAATCCGGCCTGTTCCCCAGCTCCGCCCAGAGACTGCCCACGCGATGGCCCCGCCGACCGGCCTGGCAAACCCTCGCTGGCTGGTTCGCCCCCAGCCCTGGGCACCTGCCACCCCTCTGGCACGCTAGGGCCGGTCTACACCACCGGACTCCGCCTAGGACGTTAGAGGTGGCTGGGCGGAGGGCCGCGGGGTAATTAGGCTCCGGCCAAGGCCTTTAGTTCCGGTCGCTGCGCAAATGAAAAGTGGTTAAGTGGCGGCAAATCGCGGTGGTTAGGGGGAGGCGGCGGGGGCGTCCCCACTCTCCAGCGCCCGCCTAGCGCGGCGACAGCCCAAACACCTGCAGGTGCCCGAACCGGCTCGCTCTCGGAAAGAGAAATCTGTCCCCTCGGCACAATTCATACCCGGCAGGGGAGGACTCGTTGCCCTTCCTCCTCCCGCGTCCCCATCCCGGGCACCTCCCTGAGGCCTCCTCCCACAACTTTCCGCCCAGAGTCTGCAGCATCCGGACTTGCCCCCCGCGGGCCTCGCCCCTCGCTGTGGAGAAGCTGGGCGTCTCCAGCGGCGCCCGGGACAGGAGGGGAAAGACGCGCATGTACAGACCGACAGAGAGGGAGAGAGACAAAGAAAAAGAGAGACAAGAGGGCAGAGACAGCCCCTGTGGCTGGAGGACCCCTCTGCCCTCAGGCCCGGTGGGCCTCTGTACCCACCCAGGGTAGAAGAGCAGCCTCCTTCCTCCTTCGCGTATCAGGGGGCAGGGTGGGAGAGAGGGAGGAACTCGTGGTTTATTTGTTTCACCAAAGCACCCAGGAAATCCCACAGCAGACCTAGGAGTCCCCAACCCCACTGCCTGTTCTGTGTGCCTCAGTTTACCCATCTGTAAAGTGGGGGGGGGGAGCCAGGTTCTGGATGGGACACTCTGTGATTCTGGGCCCCTCTAGGCCAAGCAAAGCCCCCAACCCTGCTCCCATGGGGCTGGGCCTCACCTCACAGCCATCCCAGGGTCCCCGGAGTCCCGCAGGGTGGGAGCCGCCTCCTCATCGAAGCCCTCCCCCGCCAAACAGTAATTATGGGAGGGGTTGGGGGAGGGGCGGGCGGGCTTGTCGGTGGGGGTGGGGGCGGTCGATGATTTCGAATTACCGTCTCTAATTCATCACCGTCCCTGGGTCGATAGCTTTGGCCGTCTTCAAATATCCTTTAAATTGCAACTCCGGAGGAAAAGTATTTTTTTTTTGGTAACTGATCAGAAAAAATACATATATATACACATATATATATATATAAAATAAAATTTTAGGCAGAGATAGTTGAAAGAAGGGCCAGTTTCCTCCTGTTGGCGCCATGGGAAGGCAGGAGCCCAGAATCCATGGGGAATGGTGGAGATGAGTGGGGGGGAAACTGAGGCAGGGACAGACTCAGGGTGGATGGGATGCTTTGCACCGAGACAGAACAAATTGTCCTAAGGACAAAAACTGGAGCCCTTTCTGGAATCCAATGCTGATGGAGCCAGGTGAGGTAATAGCGCAGTGGGGGAGCAGTGGGTTGCTAGTGGGTGGGGGTCTAGGGGTGACGGGGATGCAAAGGAAAAAGAGGCAGGCCAATACAGGCCCTGCCCGCCCCCACCTCCTTGCCCCACCGTGCTGCCACCATCCCAGACAGATGTTGAAATGGGGGGTACAGTGGGGAGGGTGTCTGAGGCTGCAGAGAACCAGCCCACAAGGCCCAGTCTGGGAGTCTCCCCCCAGGGACAGCTGTCCATCTCCCTACAAGCGCTCAGGACTCCCTCACTCTTAAAAACCCCTCTGCCTTCTGTAGCAACCTCACCTCCCATTGCACGGGGTTCCACGCCTCTTACAGACAGCCCTGGAAAAGATGCCCCAAACCCCACTAGACAGTAGGATATCAGGGGAGACCTGGGCCTCACCTGGGCTCCATCCCTCACTGGTCCTGGGCAAAAGTCTGAGCCTCAGTTTCCTCATCTAAGAAATGGGCAGAATTAAATGACACCTAGGAGAGAGTGCAGGAGTCTGGAGGGGACACCGCAGGCCCCCACAGGGGTGCATGGAGCAGGGTAGACTATATCCAGGGCTGCTTGATGCCCAAGGTGACTCTGGGTGTCCCCAAACTATCCCATCCCTCTAGACCTCAAGACCTGGGTAGGGGCAGCCCCAGGACTCCCTGCGTCCAGGCAGAGGGGGAGCCAGAGGAGGACAGGCTCTGAGGTAGGGAGGAGCTGGCTGGATGCCCCAATCCCTCCCCCTCCTCCCTTCTCGCCTCACCCACCAGGAATAAGAGATGGAATCATCTGGAATGACCTTTGCAACCAGATGGAGTCACTGTGCCCATTCTACAGACCAGAAGGCTGAGACAGAGAGAAAGAAAGGCACTTGCCAAAGCCAGGCTCCAACAGGAGGGGGAACAGCGTCAGCTTCCCCAGCAGTGAATGGGGGGCCCAGGATGTTTCAGCCCTTCTCACGGGGGCATGGGGGGTGGGTCTGGTGGGGCCCAAACTAGGCGTGAGATGCCCACAGTCCCTGACCTCCTGCAGGGATGCAGGGGAGCGTTCCAGGCAGGTGGCAGTGCAGGGACAGGGGCTGGGAGGCAGGGAGGCTAGGGGGATTAAGGCCCAGCAAGGCAGAGGAAGGGAGAGAAGGTCTCGGCACTTTCTAGTTTACAAGCAGCTTGGGTGGCCCCCAGGTGGGTGGCAGGTGACCCGCTCCACCTTTCCTTCTTACAGGAGCCACATCTTTTCGGAGCTGTGAGTCCTGTACTTCCCATTCTGGCTTCCCAAGGGTGACAGTATTATGGGCATGCTGAGTCCCCCCTCCCCTCGGAGACCACCAGAGACCCTCAGGGATGGTGGATGGAGTCAGGTCCAATTCAGAGCCACCAGGATCCCCCACCTTCTGTTTTTCCTCACGAACCCCCCTCCCTGATGCCAGCCTCAGGCCCAACAAGCCCCTTCTGTAATTATATCAGAGCCCAGAGCCCAGAACGTTCACCCCCACACCACAGATAAACCCACAGATGCGCTTGGGGGGGTGTCGCTTGCATGGTGAGGGGCTGAACCTGACATTTGGCTCCTTTATTCTGAAGCCCCCTTAGCCTAAAGCCACAGAACTAACCAAGACCTGCCATTCCTCTCCCGGAATCTCTCTTCCATTCCTTTCTCTTCGTCCCTGTCAACCATTACCACTCTAGTCTAAACCACCTGCTGACAGCCGCCTCCTCCTCCTAGTTGGTCTCCCAGCCCCACTCCCACCCCTTGCTGCCCTCTGCCCCACAGCCTGAGGGAGCTTTTCTGTGGCCACTTTGGAGGTCGTGGCCTCCCTGGTTAGCACACTGCCTCTGTGGTTCCTCACAGCCCTTAAGATGTAGATGCTCCTGGCAACACCTTACAGTGCCCTAACTCTCTGGCCTCTTGGGTGGATGTGTGGGGGTGTGGCTTATGGCTGGTGGGACCAGCAGGGACAAAGGCTGGGAGGTGAGAAAGTCCAGAGTGGCTGTGAGGAGTGAGGCTGGGCCCCCACAATCTCTTTGTATGTAGCCAGCAGGCAGCCCGGCTTAACCAGGGGAGCTGGAGCTGGTTTGAATCAAGTTCTTAATTAAATATGGACCCTGATCAATAGGGAAGGCAGCACCACTGCACGAGGGGAGAGGCTGGGCCAGGAGCCAGGGGTGGCCTGGGAGACCCACCTGACCTTGGGCAGTCTTGGGACACCTGCACCTCAGTTTCCCCCCTGCCAAACAGGTGCAGATGTTGGTGGGGCTAGGAGACATATGGCACCCTTTTCCCTTTGGAGTCTTGTGTCGGTAGATGTGGGGAGCAGTGGGGGGATGCCTCTGGTTTACAGAGTCAGGCACACAAAGCCACAGATTCACAGCAGAGAGAAAGGAGGACACAGAGATGCGGTCATGACTGGGCACGGGAGCACAAGTGGAGATGCCCACGTTCACATCAGGACCCCCAACCGCCCTCGGATGGGTCTGGCATATAGAAGGCTGCAGGGGGGAGAGGGGGCACCTGGAAGAACCCCCATCTCTCCCAGCTGTGCCATTGGTAGACATGCGTTCTGGTGGCTGGGGGTGGTCCTTGTGCCCTCAGCTTTGCCGGCCAGACCACCTCTCAGGGCACCTGAGCAGATGCTGCCAGACCTGCTCCCTAGTGCTGGAGCGTTGGGAGGGTCACTCCTGCCCACACAGACTGGGGGTGGGTGAATAGAGGACTCTGGGTGCAGAGTGACTGGGATCCAGAGTTTCCAAGCGCCCTTCTGCATCCAAGGGCCGTTAGGGGGATGTCTGTGTCTCAGTTTTGCTCACTGGGCAAACACCGCCCCGCAGTGCCCGGGAAGCCGCGGAGTCCGGCTGAAGCTGAAGCTTTCCGCAGATCCGCCCTCGGCGGGGGTGGTCATTCCCTAAGCTCGAAAAGCACCCGGAGCGCACCTGCCCTCCGCAGCAGCCTGGCGGGACCTGGACATACGCGGCCGCTGGGCGCTAGGAGATTCGGGCCTCCCCCCGCTCCCCGTACTGCACGCCGGCGGCCACGGGGTCGCCTGCACAGGCTCGAGCGGAACGCTCAGCCCCCGGCAGGCGCCCGCATCCCACCCCTGGGAAACCGCACCTCAGGCAGCCTTTGGGCCTCCTTCCCCGCGTGCGTGCATGCGCCCCAGAGCGCCGCCGCCTTGGGTGCCCTCGGCTCCAGCGCGCAGTGGAAGCGCAACAAACGCTCCTGTTCTCTTCCTCCACCTCCCTTGTTTTTAAAAAAAATTTAAATTTTTTTAAATCTACGTGATTTTTAAATATGTGACACATTCACCAGATTCCGAATTTAAATGGAACAGGATGAGGGGCCCGTCCATTCACCTCCCTCTGCAAATCACAGCTTGTATTTCTCCTTCTTGAGAGAGGCCACACTTAAAGCAGCTACAGGTGCAAATTCTTTTTTATTTTCCTTCTCCTTTTCCTGTTTTAAACATAAATGAGAGCCTCCGATTGTTTTGTGCCGGTCTCCCTCCACCACCTGACACCTGGCGGAATTATTTCGCTGCAGCAGACAGTGCACATCCCGGTCACTTTTGTCAGCTGCCTAGTATTCCATGGTTTGGTCATTTCATCCTTTATTTTACCACGTCCCTACCCCGCTGACATTTAGGCTGTTTCACATCATTTGCGGTCACCGTGGGGCTGCAGTGAATATGTCCAGGGGCGGATTGTTGTGCGTGTGTGAGTGTATCTGTGGATTAATTTCCCAATAATTGAAATGCTGGGTCAAGCCTCCCCCTTCTCCAGGCTGGGCCTCTTTGTCCTTTTCTTATCTTTAGCTCCTTTCCTGTCATCTTTTTCAAATCCATTTCCAACTGCTGGCCACTGTGTCTCCTTAACATTTTTTTTAAAAATCAAAGCCCTGTGTGTGTGTGTGTTTGGTGACTCTGTTTTCCCCTATTTGCAGATTTGCAGATGCCTGAATGGGGGGGGGTCTCTGTGGCTCAACGTCGGAGTGTGAGAGCTGCCCCTCCCCCTCCCCAGGTCCCCACCCCATGAAGTTACAACCTCCAGATGGAGCCACCAGGGAGGGGCAGGCCCAGTCAATGTGGAACTGCTGGTTTCCCTGATAAGTCTTTGAAAGGCTCAGAACTAATTTGAAAATGCGGCCATTAAAATCCCATCAGGGGAGGTCAGCGTGGGCTGGGAGAGGGAGAGAAGCAGGCGGGGCCTCTCCCGAAGGCTGGGTGCTGGCCAAGGTGGGTACCAAGGCCCCAAGGTGGGCCGTGCAGGTGGGGGAGGGGGAGACAGGACAGGGCAGGACAGATGTGGGGCCAATGAGGCCCCTGGGCTGTCCTCACCTGGGGACAGGGGGTGTGGGTCACACTCTCTCTGTGGAGAAGACCCCATGCCCCCCCCACTCATGGAAACCCATTTTTCGGCTCCCACAGGAGTGCAAGTTGTAGACAAACAGGGTTGAGGTAGGTGCTCCAGGCCCCGCCAGAGTGACTGGAGTGTGACCTTGGGCAAGTCACCCCCAACTGACTCTGGTCCGGAGAGGGGGACCAGAGCATCCCATTGGGGAATGCTCGGTTTGGCTCAGATCAGCCTGGCAGGGACAAGCCACAAGGGTGGGGGCATCGGTGTTCCCCACATCTGGGGCTGGGCAGCTGGTGGCCAGGGCAGGACACATCACCAAGGAAACCAGTCATCATTCCAGCTGGGACCAGGCTCTGTATTGAATTGTCAGCTCAGTGAAGCCCTGAACCCAGCTCAGGAGGGGGCTGGTGGGGGAGAGAGGGACACTGCTGCTCACCCCATGCTGTGCCCAGGTGGACAGACCCCCAGGGGACAGGCGCACGGACAGACAAGATGGCTCAGTTGGTGGTGCCCTGTCCAGACAGTCGGAGACAGATGGACAGGGACGGTCACTCAAGTCCCCCCGACTGAATCCTGGGGCCAATTCTTAGTCCACCTTTGGGCATCGTCCAGCTGCTGTCCTTTGGGGACTATGTCCTGCCAGTGCCACCCTGGCTCAGGCCTGCTGGCCATGCCACACCCAGCAGTGCCAGCCATCCTCTGGGCTTCACCACCCTCCCTGACTGTCCTGACACCTGGGCTTGTGCCCAGCTCTGTCCCCACATGGAGGCCTCACTGAACTCAGCTGAGCCCCCAAAACATCCACCCAGAGGCCACCTCCATCCCCCTGCCCCTGCTCAGAGTGAGGGGAGCCAGCCTTCTTGTGTGGGAACAAAGTCACAGGTGCTGCTTTCCATGTATTCCTCTTCCCTGCTGAACACTAGCTGTGGAGCCGAGGCTGCCTGTGTCTGGCTGCTCACACAGCAGGTGCTCCCTAAATGTCGGATGGGTGAATGAATGAGTGGGCTGCAGGGCTCGGCTTTGGCATTCATTCATTCATAGCTTGCTTCACAGGTTCTGACAGCCCCTGCACGGTGGGACCATCACCCCCACTCACAGATGGGGACGCCAGGGTCTTGGTCACTATATCTGCTTGATAAACTAGGAAACTGATGTCCACAGAGCCCAGGGTGTATCTTCAGGGCCACTCGGCCCACAGAGCCCAGCCTGGCATCCCCACTGACTGGGAATGGCACGGGGAGCCCAGGCAGAAGCAGAGAGGGGCTGTCCCAGGGGCTAAGTGGACACAGACATGCATCTCACATGCTGGGACACAGCAGACTTCCACAGGGGCGATACCCACACCCATGCCTGGACCCCTGTACACCGCAGAGCTCTCCTGCCCCAGATCCACACCACAAGCCTCCCGCGCCCCACACCAGCTGCAAATGAATGTCACGCTGAGATCTGCTGGCCGTGCTTCTCCCCCACACCCACAGCCACCCCCTGCCCCGTGGCCCAGGGCCGCCGTGGCAGCCTTCTCTGGGCCACACCCCTCCAGGCCCCCACTAGCTGGCCCATCTTTCCTACCTGTCTAGTGGACAGCTCTTGCCACGGCTGCACATTTTCCCGATTTCTCACACGCATGTGCTGTGCATGTGTGTGCACACGAGCCCCCCGTGTAGCCAAGCACCTGTGCACACACCACACATTCACACACAACACCTCACTCAGACCACCTGCCCACCACCCAGCCAGTCCCTCAAGGAAGCCACAGGCAGCCCCTCTCGGGCACATGCAGTGAGGGAGACACCTGGACCACTGGCAGCCTGCACGCGGCCAGGGAGGGTCTGGGTTAGGTGCACGCAGAGGCCCCCACTGACCCTCTGTCGGACCCAGGGGTGAGGCAGACAAGCACCCTGAAGGCACCCCAGGGACAAGCCCAGCCACCAAGCGCCCCTGGATGAGGGGGAGGGAGCGGAGGAGGAGTGAGGAGGAAGGGGACAGAAGGGGAAGAGCAAAGGCAGGTTGAGCAGAGGGAGGGACGGGATGAAGGGAGACAAGTGCGGAGCAAGGAGAAAGGTGTGGTCACCCATTGGAGGATGATGGGAGTTAACAAGTAGGATCCCAGCTCTGGCTGCAGCAGGGTGACTGAATCCAGGGCCCCCACCTGCCGCTCAGCAGTCCCAGCTGCTCCCTGCTGAGGGTCCTCAGGGGTCCTGCCGTCCTGCCCCGCCCTCCAGGGCAGTGGCCACCTGAGTCCCTCTCAGCAGGGTTTTCCAGTCTGGACTGAGACCCCCTCCCAGTGCCCCACCACCCACAGAGGGGGGGCAACCTGAGGGCATATTAGTCATCCACCTCCTGTAGACACACTCTGCACTGGGCAACAGAGAGGTCTCAGGCCCCATGGGGTCAGTGCTGGGCCAGAAGGAGAGACAGTGGCTGGGGTCCCAGAGGAGGGAGCCAGGGTTCTGCTGGGGAAGAGGGGAAGGACTTCCTGGGGGAGGGGCCATTGCTGCTGGGCCTTGAGGGATGTGTAGGAGTCTCTGGCTGGGGCAGTCCTAATCCCTGCTCCTGACCTCAGTTTCTCCATTCTGCCTCCCTCCAGGAAGATTCTTGGAGAAGTGCCGAGGCTGGGGGCCTGCCCTGAGAGTGGGGGAAATTTCATGGTCACACAGCACGTGGGACCCAGAGCTCAGCTCCTCTTGGGGACCCCCAGATGGGAGTTCGGGAACCTCCTCTCAGCCCTACCATATTCATTCTGGACTTTTCTGGCTAAACCCTTTCCTGAAGCCCGACCATGATTAAGACTGTCTTACAGTTGATGAAACTAAAGCTCACAGGGTCCAACACCGGGCAGAAGTCCATGGGGCAGCAAGTCTGACTGCCCTCTCTGGTCCCTGGGTGGTCTGCTGACCCCAGCAACTTTTAGAAAGGCAGGAACCAGGAGGGAGCAGGTGCTGTGGGGGCCAAGTCCCAAAGGGCTTTCAGCTGGAACTTGAGGGTCTTCACCAAGTCCCCTCCCTCTGCCCCACCGGACATAGCCCAAGCCTCATCCCTTTTGAGGCTGGGGTGGTGACGACTGCCCTCTGCCGGAAACACCGGGAACTGCAGGGACAACTGGGTGAAGGGGTGGCCGCGCTCCCAGAAACGGTCCCCCGAGGTTTTTCTGATCCCAGAAAAGAAAATGACCAGCCTTGCTGGTGCTGGAGATCCCAGGGCAGCCCTGGGAAAGGCTGCCCTGGGGCTGGGAGGCCGGACACTGCTCCATTAGCAAGTTTGTTCAGCGCCCCATGCCCTCAGTCTCAGATCTGGGGTTGGGGGTCTCAGCCTCCTCTGGGTGCTCTTAGATCTCTTCCCAGGGCCTCTGGGACCCCCAGAAGCCAGTTCCCAATTTTCCTTATTCCTGGACTCCAATAAGACTGATAACTGATCACCGTGGGGGAGACAGGCCGGCTGGGGGCCCCTGGAATCCTCAATTCAAGGCGTGGGGGAACTTGGAGGAAGAGTAGCCGGCAGAGGGAACAGCCAGGACAAAGGCCCTGAGGTCAGGCTGTGCGGGGATGAGGCCAGTGGGAGGGGAATGGGGGCTGAGCAGGGAGATGAGGACATGGAGGTGGCTGGGCAGAGGGAAGGAGGGAGGGAGGGAAAAGGGGTGGCCTGCGCTGAGAAATGTCTGAAGGAGGTATATGGTCCTTACAAAGGAGGGACTGAGGCCTGCTGGGGAATGACTCACCCAGGCTCCCAGAGCTGGCGTGACACCTCCTGCGTGGTGGTGACCCCCATCCCCCACAGGAGGGGAGCACGGAGGATGGGACCCCCGGCTGAGGCCCAGGTGCCGGGCATGCAGGAAGAGGACCTCCCGATGGGGTTCCAGATGAGGGTAGTGGGGGAGATGGGGCAGGTGAAGAAAACAGAGGAGGTGCCGGAGGTGGCGGTGAGCAGATTGGTGTGGCGGAGACGACTTGGGGAGACGATGGGGCGGAGGCCAGCGGAGGTCTCCCTGGAAGAGACGGGAGACGGCCTTGGCGGGTCCCCCCTGTACCGCTGCTGCTCGGCGGGGTCAGTCCGGCTTCTCTTCCGGTCTAGTCTGTCTCCAGCCTCAATTTCCACGTCGGCAAAAGGGGCCCATGACCCGGCCTGTGGGGCAGGCCCGGCGGTGGCCTTTAGGGCTGGCGCGGGGCTGACGGGGGCGAGGTGGCCGCGGTGGGGGGGGGCCGCTGTGGGGGGCGTTGGGATGGCCTCCCCCCACTCCCGCTCCCACCCCCGCGGGGGCCCTGGGGGATGGGGCGATGACAAAGCGGCTCGCGGTAAACAGCCCGGATCGATCGGGGCTGCGAGGAGCTGTAATTAGATTGAACGCCGGGGAGGGGGGCAAGCCGAGCCTCTTTTTGCTGCGATCGACAAAACGCGAAGTTTTTTCACGACTCTGCTTCGCCCGGCCCCTCCCCCAGCCTCTGCCTCTGGGGTCCCCATTAGGAACTTAACTGGGGACAGGGAGGCCGGGGTGGGACGGGGCGACCTACATCTCATCGCCCTGTCCTCTCCGGGCCAGTCGGCTCTGGTTCCTGTCCTGCCCCTGGCAGGACTTGCTGGGCAACCTTGGGCCGGTGGCTTACCCTCTCTGAGTAAATAAAGAGAAAAATCCCCACCTCGTGGAATCATTACAAGGACTGAAGGGTAGGATACATGTAAAGCTCCTGACACAAAGACCTGGTGAGCTTTCTGAGGAGCATTGTGTTTCTGCCCCTACTGTAAAGGTAGGATGAATTGGGAGAAAATTGCTAAGTGAATAAATGAATGAGTGAATGAATGAATGAACTGAGGATTACAACAGGTGAGGTGATCCCCTCCCAGGGTGGCCAAGTCCCCAAGAGGTGAGAGGTCTATGCAGTTTCTCATATTTCCTTCCAGGGTTTCTTTATGCAGACAAAATGTAAACATATGTTTCTTCCCTCCCCTTTCATACACAAAAAGCTATCTGGTGCACTGTCTTCTAGGTTTTGCCCTTCTGTCAGCTTCTCACTATAGTTACAAGTATAGTCTTTTGCCTAAATCAATATTCAGTAATTACTGTTATTGTGGTTTTTTCGTGAAGAGCGAGGGTCTGCAGCTGAGCCATGTAGAGTCCTAGGATCACATTTCCTTTCTTGTGCAGCTGTTTGATTTTCCAGGAGTTAACAGTTGCCAGAGGTCAGTTCTTCCCACCCTCTCCAACAAAATGCAAAACCAACTCAATAGGATTTTCCTCTGCCCTCCATGTCCCAGGTGCCTTGGTCTAGCTGTCTTCCGGGGTCTCCCCTCCTCATCATTTAGGGGACCCTTTTTCTCTTTCTCTTATGTTGGATCCCATTTCCTGAATCCCACACCTCCCTTTTTTTATTTACTGCCTCATCTGGATGGAACACATCCCCCAGTAGCTTTCTGAGAAAGGGTACACAGAAAGTCAACTTTTGGAGTCCTTGAATGTCTGACTACATCTTTATTGCACCTTCATGCTTGATGTTTGGATATTTGGCAATTCTAGCTGAATATACTTTTTCCTTGGAATTTTGAAGTCCGTTGTTCCACTGTCTCCTAGTTTTTGAGAAACCCAAAGCTGCTCTGATTCTCAATATTTCATATGACTTCTGGCCTTCATCTCTGGAAGATTTTTAGGATTTTCCTTTTATTCCTGGTGCTCTGAAATTTCAAAAGGAGGAGACTCAAAAATGTCTTTTTCATGCATTGAGCTGAGGACTTGATGGGCTCTTTTAAACTGGAAGCTCCTGTCCTTCAACTCTAGATTTTTTTCATTGTTTATTTGATCATTTCTTCCTCTACTTTGAATTGCCTTTTGATCAGAGGACAACCTCTTTCATTTTAATTCATTCTGTAACTGTCTTATCATCTTTCTCTCCTTTCCCACCTCTGCATCTACCGTGGTCTATTTTCTGAGATATTTGCTTAACTTTATCTTCCAATCCTTACATTGAATACTTTTATTCCAACTATTACATATTTAAATTGTAAGAACATTTTCTCACTCTTTGATGGTACCTTTTATTTCACAGCATCCTGTGCTTGTTTCATGGATACAATATTTTCCTCTTACCCCTCTGGGAATATTAATTATAGCTTTATGATTATAATTATAGCCTGCCTTGTCAGTTTCTCCTGAGTTTTTCCCCACCCCAACCATTTTTCTTGGTTGTTCTTCCCTCTCTCCCTTTTTCATGTTAGATGCTTTTCTAAAATGTCAAGTACCTCCAGCCATCACTTGTATTTAATCCTAAAACCTGAAACAGCAGTTAGACGCTCTGCCCATCCCAGGTCAGAGGAAGTGAAGTCCATGTCAGCTCACACACTGGATGGGTGAACCTGTTGTCGCTGAGACATGAGTCACCGCACAGGGAACATTCATTTATTTTTGTGGACGTGTATGGACATTGATCTAACATGTCATCTGTTCCGGCTGTTCCGGAACCAAAAAAGCAAGCTTGCTGTGCTGTCCCAGTAGGCCACCAGGGCTGGCACAGAGGAGGGACAGAGAGCAGAGACCGGCTAGTACAGCATGCCTCACCTGCCACTTCTGGGGCCTGGGAGGAGGAGAGTGGGGCAGACTTCCCACCACCCCCAGCCCCAGACTGTTGTGAAGGAGAAAAATTGAGATTCTTATTGCATTAAAGTTGATGCCACAAATTAGCCTGCCTGACTGGTGGCCCATCCCCTGGGTGGGAGCAGCCCATCTTTTGCACCCAGTACCCCCCCACCACTGCATTGAGGGGCAGCATCTGCTTTGCAGCTGGGACAGGGAGAATACAGGTGTCAGCCCTGCGGCACCACCCTCAGCTGTTGTTTCCCCATTTGCAAGCATCTCAGGCCATGGGCAACCTCTGCAGCCTGCGCTATGCTGGGTGGCCCAAGAGGAAGGGCAGCCTGCTCCCCGGGGAGAGGGAGGGGTGGTCCCTGCACCTTCACCTCCTCCTCCAAAGTCTCCCTCCTTGGATCCTCTCAGCTCTGAGGGTCCCCTGGGTGCTTGTGGGAGACCAAGCCTGGGTGGGTCTCAGCCTGTGGATGGGGGTGTAGGGGCTCAGACGCCAATGTCAGCCTGATACAGGGTCCCTAAGTTCAGTCCAGGCCTTGCAGGGACAGCCCAGGGCAGGAGGCAACCTGGTTGCCCCATCATTGCAGGAGGGGGTGGCTGGGGCTCGTGATGCACCCTAGCACCTATTAATTAACCATTTCTTTCACCTAAGGCTACATTGAGCCAGAAATAACTCACCTGTAGAGGTTCCATGTCATTTCCCCAACCTCCCCGGGCTGGGGTTGCAGAAAGAAGGGGAGAAAGTGACCAACACCAATTCTTGTTGCCCTTTGGGTGGGGAGCCCTTGGCGGGGTGCAAGGGAGGGAATAAGGGTTTGGGGCTATGGGGCTGGAGAGGGGGCGCCTGGACTTGAGGGGGTGGTGGCCGTGCCCTACAGAGGTGTGCTCACTGTGTCCCCTTCTCTGTCTCCCGTCTCCCCCCATCTGCTCTCCCCACCCCCCCCCCCCGCCCCCACCCCCCGCCTGCCTGCCCTGGCTGTCTCCCTTCCTTGCTGTGTTTCCCCGTCCCTTCTGCCCCGTGTCTCTCTGTCACCGGCCATCCCTCCCTCTCCTCTCCTCGTTTCTCTGCGTCCCTGCCCTTCCTGGGGTCTCCCCGGTCCCGCTCTGCTCGGGGCGCGTCCCGCTCGCCCGCACGCAGCCTGCAAGCGCAAGGAGCAGGAGCAGCAGAAGGAGCGCGCGCTGCAGCCCAAGAAGCAGCGCCTGGTGTTCACCGACCTGCAGCGGCGCACGCTCATTGCCATCTTCAAGGAGAACAAGCGGCCGTCCAAGGAGATGCAGGTCACCATCTCGCAGCAGCTCGGCCTGGAGCTCAACACCGTCAGCAACTTCTTCATGAACGCGCGCCGCCGCTGCATGAACCGCTGGGCGGAGGAGCCCGGCGCGGCCCCCGGGGGCCCGGCCGGCGCCGCCTCCACCTTCTCCAAGGCCTGAGGCGCCCCCAGCCCCGCGCCCTCCGCGCCTGGAAGGCCCGGGCGCTCTGCTCCCGCGTCTCCCACCCCATCCCGCCGGCCCGGAGACCCGCCCCCGGGGGGCGCGCGGACTGGGTGCTGTCCGGGCCTCCCACACCCGGGGGGAGACGCAGCACACCCCCCGGCCCAAGTGCACAAAAGGGCCCCTCCTCCCTCCATTCCAACCCACCCTCCAGGCCAAAGGAAGCCCCCCGCCCCCCCAGGGGGGAGGGGGAGACAGAAAGGGGTCCCGCAGCCCCCGCCCTCTCAGTTCGGGACGCCCAGGGGCCCTCGAGAAAAACCAGGGCTCACTGTGTGGTCCCCTAAAGCGGGTCAAGAAGCACATACTAGAAATATAAACCGGGTATTTAAAAAAAAGGAATTTGAAGAATAACTAACCCCTTCTTCTCCAGACGCCCCCGCCCCCAAAGAGGGAGGCAGGCAAAGCCTGCCCGCCTTCCTGCCTTCCCACCCGCGCTCCCGCGCAGCAGGTGCCCTGTGTCCCCTGCCCCTTCCGGAGTCGCCCAAACCCACCCAAGTGGATCCTCCACTTGCCCCGCCCCGCGGGCGGGACGCCCCCGCCGCCCGGAACTGAGCCGCTCGTGGCGCGGCCGGACTCCTCGTGCCAAGAATCGCCTGCCTTAACGCCTGCGGGGCCTGCGGCGGCGGGCGCCCGGCACCCGAGGCAGCACCCTCCGGCTCGCCCGGCCGAGGGACGGCGGGCTCCGACATGCGGGTAACTTCCAGACGCCTCTCCCTGCACCCCTCTCTAGCTCAATTTACCTTTAGGCACCTTGATGACCGCCGCACAGGGAAAGACCACCCAGGAGACCGAAGACGACGGCCAGATTCCACCCAGACAGGGACCCGAGGTGGCCGGGCCCGCCCAGGCCCTGGGCACCCTGAGCTGCTTGGAACCCTCCGGAAGCCGCCGCCGCCCCCCGCCCTCCTCGGGGTGCTGACCTGGGCCTGGAGGGGGCAGTGGGGTGAACCTGGACGTCTCTCCCCGAGGAGATGTTGAAGAAGGTGGAATCCGCTTGCTCCATTTTTTTGCCAAAAAAAATTTTACAAGGGGAAAGGGTGAGAAATGAGGATGAGCTCCCAGCCCCAGCCCCGCCGGCTCCGGCTCGTCGCATCGTCTGGGTGACCTCCGCGACTGGCCGGCGGCTGCATCCGAGCGCCGCCCCCCCGGGGTTCGCGATCCCAGGCTGGAAGGAACCCCCCCCCACCCCAAGCCCCGACTGGACCGGCGGCTGCCTCCCAGGGAGGGGTCGCCTGGCCTGCTCCCTCGAGGATGCAAAAGACATTTCTAGTGAAATGCCCTCCCCCTCCCCCAGGTAAAGGCTACCTCACTCAAACGTTCGTGTCCGTGATTGGAAAAATCACGCCTGATACCAAAGATTTTCCCCAAGGACTAGTGCTGGTCGCTGCAGTTCCCCGGACCAGGCGGTGGTGGCGGCCTTGGGCCCTGCCCGCCAGGGGCTGCCCCTGCCCCCACCAGAGAGAATGAGAGAGAGGGAGAGAGAGAGAGACAGAGGAAGAGGGAGAGGGAGAGACAGGGAGAGGGAGAGGGAGAGACAGGGGGAGAGAGGGAGAGAGAGAGAGAGACAGGGAGAGAGACAGGGAGAGGGAGGGAGCATGGTGAGTTCGGTGAGTGCCTTCTTCTTGAACCAAAGATGTGTAGGGAGTGTCTCTTGTCCTTATCGACTCACTATTCTCCCAGCTTTTTAAGCAACTGGATCTGAGTGATGCTTCTAGAACCTTTGGATGTTGGGGCAGAATCCTAAAACTAAAAAGGGTCCCCATTCCTGCTCAGCAATGAACCCCTCTCCCCAACACACACACAGACACAGACACACAGACATGCAGGCACACACATGCAGGCACACACATACACACATGCAGGCACACCCACAGACACACGCACGTATACTGGATCCCCTTCCTTTTGTGGTGTCCCTGGGAGCTCAATTCTGGGAGGCTCCTTCCTCCCAGCGCCCACTAAAACCTGGGCCCGGTCGTGCTCCATCCCCACCTGCAAGTTCCTGACGTGGATCTGGAGCTCTCCTGCCCACTGGACATATCTTCTGGGCCCAGCAGGCCCGGGGCCTATGAAAACGATTTAATTTCTTCCAATATCAGAATAGGGGGGGAAGAACTTTCAGGTCGCAGAAAATGTTTTTATATACCGTATTAATATATTTGTCTCTATACCAATATTTGCACTTAATGGAGGAAGGGATCCTCAAAGGCAACGAAGTGCTTCAGGTCCAGGAGGGTCACGCTGTGGCCCTGGCCCCACGACCTTCTTAGGAAATTGATTCTGGGGGCCCTCAGGCCACCGGGCAGTGGTCAGTGGGGGACCAGTGGGGGACAGGGTTTCCTGGGTGCCCTCTGCTGGGCAAGTCTCTTGCCGGTCCCTGGCCTTGAAGGCCCAAGGGTCAGGTGGGAGGGGCCTCCTGTTTTGTCCCCTGCGGGAAAAGCATCTGCCCTGGATCCTTTTGATTGTGGAACATTCTAGTTATGATGAATTGTGGTCGGGTTGGATCAAGCCCCACTGTCACAGAAGCAGCCCAGGACGCCTAGATCCTATTCAAACACCTTCGTATCTCACATACACACACGCATGCGTGCACACACACACACACCCCAGCTCCTGTACCCCACCCCACCGTCCCCCCAAATATGGCCAGCCCCCTCAGTGGGATGTCACCCCAACCTGCCCCCTACCCCACCTCACCTCCCCCATACCCAGTCGGTTGTCACATACCAAAGAGCATTGTCCACACGGGGAACAATACCTCCAGCACAATTTCTTTGAGCCTTTGACAATTTTCTCTGAAATACCTCAAAATATTTAATGTATAGTTTATGTGATTTAAAAAAAATCCTTAGCTAGTTTTTGGAATACGTGACTTGAAGCTTTATACCGTTAAATTATAATTTTGCAGACGATGGCATGTCATTTCTTTGACGAGTCCCGCGGGAGAGACGTATTGAATGTCAGGGCGGTGGAAGCTGAGAGCTGGTGGTCACAGGCAGGAGTCGAGGGAGGGTGGTCGGGAGGGAGACTGAGAGGGAGGACTGGGCGTTTACAGATTTCTTATTTAAACGAGTCCTTTAGGAAGGAGCGACAGGGAGAGAGAGAGAGGGAGAGAGAGAGGTATACCTTTCTGTTCTCTGGCTTGTTCAGTTTTCTCGTTTTTTGGAGTCATGTCTTATAAGAGTATTTATTATTCTATGTGTTCTGTGTTCAAATGTAATTTAAGAAAAAAAAAGAAGAAAAATGAAAAAAAAAGTCGCAATGGCATTTGATCTGATGCATGACTAATGTACTCTTTCCTGACGCTAATGTAATGAGAGGCTGGGGCGGGGGGGCAGGGCCGGGGCCGGTGGGTGGTGGCCCTGGGATTCCGTGTCGCATCCATGTGTCTCATGCCCAAGGTGGTGCTGTTCTGTGGTTCTTTGCGTTGCTGTTTCTTTCCCGCTTTCTAAGGAACTGTGTCCAGCTGGTGGCAGGTGGGCGGGGCTCCAGGTAGACAGGAAAGAGGGGGCAGGCGGCCAGCAGGACCGGGGCACCCAGGTGTCCTCCACCTCCCAGCCCCCAGATGCTGCCCGCCTGCCTGCCATGGCCGGGCAGAGACCACTAGCGCCCCCCAATCCCGGTTCTTGGGTGCACTCGGGTGTCATCACCATCCTGGAACCCCCTCCCCCTACGCCACCACACTCCGCCACTGGTTGGTTTCACTTTAGCATGAATCCCCAAGTGTCTTGTTCAGAGGAGGGAGACAATCAGATAATTTGAGGCTTGTTGCCTGGGGCAGGGGCTGGGGTGTGCCCCAACTTCCTGAGATCCCAGGGGCCCTCCTGAGGCCCCTCCACCCCCACCCAGACACCCTCAGCCTCTGTATGGCCTGGGAGGTTGGGGTTGTGCTCCATTAGAGACCCTCCCTCCCAGCCCACTTTGGGACCCTGGAGGACAGAGGGTGCCCCCAAATCAGGAAAATGAGCTCTGGGACAATGTCTCTCTGCCTGTGACTCCACTTCTGCCATGAGGCCAGGTCTCCAAGCCACCCCTGAACAGTCCCTGAAGGTGGAAAAGGAGGTGGACAAGCTGGCTTGGGGTTCCTTGTGTTTCCTTTCAGGAGGCCAAAGGCTGCAGGGATGAGACTGCAGAGGAGAGGCGGGAGGGCCCTGAGTAGGGGGGTCAGGGTAGCCAAAGCGGGTGCTTCACACCATGTGAGACAGAAGGTGGGGTGGGGGGTGCGCCCGGGCCCCTGCACTCAGCTGGAACTTGGGCCATTTCACATTCTGCCCACAAAGGCTTATGCCACCAGACTCCGGGGGCACCTCCTTGTGATCCTATCATGTGCTGTCCCCCACAAGGGCTGTTTCTGGTGGGATTATCTCGGGAGGCCAAGTGGCCCTGGGTGCTTTCCATAAAGACTGGAAATTAGCACTGCTTTCTGGGGAGACACTATTTGGATCCTCCGAAGTCCCCTGTCCCCCAGTGCTTGAGGGAAGGAACACCCTCACCACCCTCACCCTCAGGCGACAGGCTTAAAAGTGAAAAAAAAAAGAAAGTCATTGTTAACCATTGCTGTGCTGGGTTTGTTGTTTTGTTTTTCTTCAATAAATTATTTTCTAGCCACTCACCTGGGCATGTGTGTTGGCCGACTGGGGACGGGTGTATGAGGGGGTTGGAATGGGGCCTGCCCACCACAAGGCTGGTGAGGGAGGGAAGAGGCTCTCTGCCCCCACCCAGCTTGCCCCTCTCAGCTCTGAGACCCACCCTCTCCCTTGGCCCACCCTGAGCCCCCACCCCCACACATTGTTCTACCTTCCAGGAGGAACAGTTAAGAATCAGATAGAAAAGCCTGGTGCCTTTGAGTCAACCAAGCCCCAAGATACAGACCTTGTCAGGACCTGCTTCTGAAGACATCACTGCCCACTGCTCTCTAGAGTCTAAAGTGAAAGGAGGTTTATTTGAAGGGAAGAGACCAGGGCAGCCTGGTGTAGGAAGCGGCTAGATGGTGCCAGAATTGGAGTTTATAGACTTTTTTGGGAGGGGCCAGCCAGCAGGCTGTGGCAGGGGCCAAGATTGTTAAGCAGAATCTGCTCATACCTTTCCCCCTTTTGAGAGCAATGAAGCTTACCCATGTCATCTACCCCAAGGCAAAGAAGAAGAAAAAAGCTTTCCCTGCAAATACCCTGATGGGCCACTAGGAGTCAGTGTTCTCACCTAAAAAAACAGGAAAGACTGACTATTCTGTGTGGCATCACAAAAAGAAGTGTAGGGAAAGAGTGGGCCTAGTGAAGCCCTGGGGTCAGATGCACCCTGGTTTATTAGGAAAAAGAAAAGGATGTGGTGCCATTGTCATCAGAGGCAGGCCTCCTGCTGGCTGCTGAACCTTTACTGGGCAATGACTGCTCCTCTGGGGGCAAGGGTGGCTCCTCCACCAACTCAGGTGGAAACTGGTCCTTGCTGGGCACCGGCAGCCACTCCATGGGTGACGGCTGCCTCTCCGTGGGCCAGGGCTCTACCTCCATAGGCTGCTCTTTTGCAGGTGGCTCTCCTGTACTTGGCAGTGTCTTCACTGCTGATTTACGGGTCTTATTGGGAGGTGACACTCTCTCCTCCTTGGGGGCGTGGGGCTCCTTTCGTGAGATGTATGGCTGGTTCTTCCAGAACGGCACTGAAGTCCTCCCAAATGACGGCTTCTCCTCTGAGGATTCAGGCTGGCTGTCCCAAGACGACTGGCCTGAAGGCAGTGACTCGTGTGGCTGACTCTCAGGAAGGGAAGGCTGGTTTTCTTTGGGCAGTGGTGGCTTCTTCTGAAGAGGTGAACCCTCCTTGGTTGACAGCAGATTCTCAGGAGGAGGTGGCCTCTGCCTGGGTGAGAGTGACCCCTCCTGTGCCATCCGCATCTTCTGGAAAGACCCAGATGGCCTGTTCATGCCAGTGGGTGACTTTTTGGTGGGAGAACTTTGGTTTTCTGAATTAACAGCAGATTGCCTGTCGACAGAGAAGCAGGAGCTCACTGCAGAAGAGGGATTTATCTCCTCGGAGGACACCTTCCCCTGGTGCTGGTGCTTCAGCCTCCCCAGGAGTGAGAACTTCCTGAAATTCCAGTATGAGCTGTCCGGGCTCAAGGGCAGCTCTTCATCGGATGGGACTGGGGAATCAGATACCATCTCACTGTTGATCCCTGGTGGCCTCCGCAGAATTGTGCCCTGAGTGATGAGGTCCGCGTAGCCCTCACGGTGGGAGAAGGCATAGCTGGAACGCCGGCCACGTGACTCCCGCTGTAAATGAGGCATGGGCTCCACGGTAAGAATGTCCTCAGCTGCGGCCTCTTCCTCCTCCTCCTTCTGCAAAGCAAAGGGGGACAGCACATTCATCAAGCTCCCACACTTTGTTGGTTGGTTTCAGGTCACATGACCACCAGTGGAGGCCAATTCAGAGCCCTCGGCTACCATTGATTGGCCAGATTCTTCCCTACCCAAGGTGAGCTGATTAGTGTCCTCCCTAGAACTTGACTCTGGATCAGCTAATCAGTCGTGCCCTGGGATTTAACTCTGGATCAGCCACTCAGAGTCTTTCCCTGGGACCTAACTCTGGACCTGCCAATCAGAGTCCTTCCCTGAGACCTAACTCAAGGTGCCTTGGGTGCCTTCTGGTAGCAAATCCAAGAGAGGTGAATCTGGGATAGCCATGTGTCCAGCCTGTGCGGTAGGTGGCGGCAGGAGCTGAGCAGGGAGAACCAGGTGGCAGGTCTGTGCCATGTCCTGGTCCACTGCTCCAGTCAATTCTGGGGCCCATCCCAGCTACAACCTGTTTTTCCATGTTTTGGTTACATGAGGTGGTAAACCCCCTTTTATTTTATTGTAGTAAAATAGACATAACATAAAATTGACCATCTTGAGCATTTTTCAATGTACACTACAGCTCGGTGGCATCAAGCACATTCAAATTGCTGTGCAACCGTCACCAACCTCCATCTCCAGAACTTTCTCATTCTCCCAGACTGAAACTCTGTCCCCATAAAACACTAACTCCCCAGCCCCTCCCCAGCTCCTAGCACCCACCATTCTACTTTCTGTCTCTGTGATTTTGACTTCTCTAGGGACCTCCTAAAAGTGGAATCACACAATATTTGTTAATTTGTGTCTGGCTTCTCTCACTGATCACAACGTCCTCAAGGTCCATCCGTGTTGTAGCCTGTGTCAGAGCCTTGTTCCTTTTCATGGCTGAGGGATATTCCAGTGTGGGGATGGACTATGTTGTGTTTATCTATTCATCCATCGGTGGACACTTCGGTTGTTTCTAAGTTCTCCCTTTTGCCCAAACCATCTCAAGGTTGTTTCTATCACCTTGACCCCTAAGCCTTAGATCATTCGTGGTAGAAATCTGATGGTGTCAGCCTGCTCAGTGCTCCCCGCTGCTTTTCTTGGGGCATCTGGCCCCTCCCCAAGGGTGCTGGGTGTATCTGGGGCTCCGTGTCCACCTTCTCCCCCAGCCCAGCACCTCTGAGGGCCGGGAGGGGCTGAGACACCTTATAGTGCCTGTTGCCAGCACAGGCTTCCCCATGACGGGGTCCTGGGAACATGCAGCCCCAGCCCCGCCTCACCACAGGGCGTGGCTTCTTGAGGGCTTGGTAGATGATCCGGAGAGCCAGGACGGGCAGGGTGTTCAGGGACACATTCAGCAGGATGACCAACAGGATGGAGGGGCAGGATAGCACATTGCGGTCGGCATCTGGGGATGGGGCAGGGTCATGGAAGAGCCTTCCCCTCTCCTCAACCCCACTGCGGATGCCCCCAGACCACAGGGCACCTTTGTGCCAGTTCCAAAAAAGGAGCCCCTCCTCCCTGGGGGCCACTTTGCTGGGCCACTGACATCTGTGATCAAACTGGAACCTGCATGGCCACCCGTTCTCATGGCGGGGTCATCCGCATCAGGACCTCCCTGTCCCCACCCCCGCGCTGGGGGCTCACACAGAAATGGGAAGGTCTTTGGGGAGATCCAGTAGAGCCAGAAGCTCTGGGTGATGTAAGTCAGGACAGCATAGAAGACAAGGCTGAGGAGAATGGTCATCACGCACAGGATGGTCCAGTACCTGATGATTAGGATGACCTGGGCCAAGAGGGAGGGGCTCAGCCAGGGCACCCGGGACCCCAGGGCCGGGAGGAGGCCAGGCCAGGACACCGAGCCCCTGGGGTCCAGGAAGGGCACCTGGTAAGGCCCCCAAAGCCAGGGGGCCCTTGGGGAGGAGGCCTCCATGGCCTGTGGCCCAGGCCCCCCGGGGTTGGGGACCCTGCCCACCTCCATGGTGACGGACAGCAGCCCCGACAGGGCCACAACGACCGCAAAGGACTGGTAGTTGCTGAAGCTGGCGGGTCCCGCAGTGTCCTGGCTGATCCACAGTGTCACAAAGAAGTTGACCAGGGAAGTGGCCGTGCCGTGGATGATGGCTTGGAGGAAGACCCAGTAGTTAAAGAGCTCGTTCTTCTGCCCCGCCATGTACAGCTCGGGCATCTCCAGACTCTTCTGGGCACTCACATCCTGGGGGTGGGTGGGGGGTGGCAGGCTCTTGGGATAGGGTGGGGGGCGGGGGCCCCACAGAGGTCTGGACCCCGAGAGTCACTTTTAGGTTATGTGAATTAAATAAAACGAAATGTGAAGAGTTCTGGAGATTGGTAGGCACCGCTCAACTGTATGCTTGGGAACGGCTGCAATGGTGGCCGGTGTGCTATTTGCACACCCACCACAACTTAAAACTCTAGAAAACATGAAATGACATATAAAATCTGGTTCCTCGGTTACACCAGCAGCCACTCTCCTTACTGGCCACGTGTGGCCAGTAGCTTCTGTACTGGACTGGGTAGGTGTGGAACATTTCTGTCTTCTGGAACATTCTACAGGACCCCCCCTTCATGCTCCAGATCACTTAGCTGGGGCCTCTCAGGGCTGGGAGGGGAGACAAACATAGCAGGACTATCTCTTCTTATCTTGGGGCAGTGGGCAGGGGAGTAGAGACAGGGTCTTGCTCTGTGGCCCAGGCTGGAGTGCAGTGGTGTCATCATAGCTCACTGCAGCCTCCAACTCCTGGGCTCAAGCAATCCTCCTGCCTCAGCCTCCTGAGTAGCTGGGACTACAGGCATGTGCCACCAAGCCCAGCTAATTTTTAAAATTTTTTTGTAGAGATGGGGTCTCACTATGTTGCCCAGACTGGTCTTAAACTCCTGGCCTCAAGCAATCCTCCCACCTGAGCCTCCCAAAGTGCTGGGATTACAGGCATGAGCCACCATGCCTGGCCCAGGACAGTCTCTTCTGATGCCCTCTCCCCATTGCACAGATGGGCATACAGAGGCACTGGGGCTTGGGGGCTGGGGGAATTCCACAGAGGGAAGCTGGGTGAGAGGCCACCTTCTACTGACCCCAGGATTGGACTGAGCTCTGGTGGGAGCAGGTGCATGGCAGTGGGTGGGGAAAGGTGTGCACTGTACCCCCCAAGCCCCATCCCCAGTTCCCAGGGAGGAGAGGCTGAGCACAGATCGGGGGGCCAACCTGGAAGGAGGCGGGGCCTCCACCTGCTCACCTGCTCGAAGAGCCCAATGTAGAGAACTGGGAGGGTGGTATACAGGAGGTTGAACAGGGCCAGGAACCAGCCTTCATACAGGGGCTGAGTTGGGGAGAAGGAGAGGGAACAGTGTCAGCCTGCAGATGCCCAGGGAGCCCCAGTATGCTGGCTGGCACCTGGGGAGGATCCCAGGTGAGTCAGAGAGTCGCCTTACAATCAGGGCTGGAGCTAAGACCGGGGTTGGGTTAAGTGATGCTTGATAAAGGCTGGAAGATAAAAGGCAGAGAGAAAAATCACAGTCTAATTCTATTCAAACGGCGCCTCTGAGTTTTTGTTTTAATTGGATGACTTCAAGAAAGAGCTGTAGAAGGAAAAATAGCTAGAGAGAATGTGTTTCTAGACCATTCTAGATCCAGATCATTGTAGATTTAGAAATTCTATTCCTTTTCTTTTTTTTTTCAGACAGGGTCCCACCCTTTCACCCAGGCTGGAGTGCAGTGGCCTCATCACAGCTCACTGCAGCCTCCAACTCCTGGGCTCAGGCGATCCTCCTGCCTCAGCCTCCCGAGTAGCTGGGACTACAGGCACGTGCCACCACGCCCAGCTAATTTTTCTATTTTTGGTAGAGATGGGGTCTCGCTCTTGCTCAGGCTGGTCTCGAACTCCTGACCTCAAGTGATCCTTCCGCTCGGCCTCCCACAGTGGTGGGACTACAGGTGCGAGCCACCGCGCCTGGCCCTATTCCATTATTTAGAATAGAGTTGGAAGAGACCTAAGGCCAACTAGCTCAACTCCCCTCCCAGTGCATGGATCCAGTCCAGTTTTAAAAAAAAGTTACTTCTGAACCACAGTTCTGTATAAACTAAAGAATTAATAATAATAATAATAATATGTATTTCAATTCCAAAACCACTTTATGTGCACTCTGGGATTGAGCAAATAAGTAAAAGTACTGCAGATAACAACAATGAAGTCTCTCACTGTTGGAGAAAACAGCTACAAGTGATACTCGGAGGAGGCCAAGCCCAGCCCTGTGCTGTGGGATCGAAATCAGCAGTATCAGTGTGAACCCGTGGTTTTTAATATACACACAGAGAGGTAGATGGATGATAGATGGACAGGTGATGGATATAGACCTATAGATGACAGAAAGATAAATTACATAGGCCGGGTGTGGCGATGCACCCCTGTAATCCCAGCACTTTGGGAGGCTGAGGCGGGAGGATCGCTTGAGCCCAGGAGCTGGAGGCTGCAGTGAGCTATGACGACGCCACTGCACCCCAGCCTGGGCGACAGAGCGAGACCCTGTCTCAAAAAAGAGATAGATTAGATAGAGAGACACAGCTATAGACACAAAGATGACAGGTTGGATGGATACAAAACATAACGACAGTGGTCCTATGAGATTAGAATACCGTATTTTTCCTGCACATTTTCTATGTTTAGATACACAAATAATTACCATGGTGCTATAACTGCCTACAGTATTCAGCACAGTAACATGCTGTACAGGTTTGTAGCCTAGGAGCAATAGGCTGTACCACGTAGCCTGGGCGTGTAGTAGGCGACACCATCTAGGTTTGTGTAAGTCCGCTCTGTGATGTTTGCGTACGACAATGAAATTGCCCAAGGATGCATTTCTCACAATGTATCCCTGTCCTTAAGTGATGCGTGACTGTAGAAAAAGGAACAGATGTGTGTCTACACGTGGGTTAATGTGTGCGCATTTCTTAGCTCTGCCTACAGGAAAAGTAACAGCATCCCTGTAGCAAGGAGCACACCAGGCACGCAGACCTTGGAGTCTAACTACCACTCCAACCAGGGCTCCTTAAGCGAACGGCTGATTCCAGGGCTGGGGCAGGGGAAGTGCAAAATGAGCCTGTAACCTCTTGTGGCACCAGAAAAGTAAGGCTGTGCTTGGAAAATAGCAGGTAAGTGTCAAGAGAACAAATCTGAGATAATTTGAGCAACAGAAATACAGAATAAAATAAATATGCATGAGCCCATGCTGATATGAACAAATAATTGGATAAATGAACGGAGGGGAGAAGGATCAGTTCTTCCCGAGAAGAAGAATTCCAATTAGTAAGTATAGAAAAATTGAAAGCTTTCCCCCTGAATTTTGGAAACAAGATGAGGATGCCCCCTTTCACTGTTGCTATTCGACACCGTGCTCGAAGTATGAGCCACAGCAATTAGGCAAGAAAAAGAAACAAAGGACATCCAAATTGGAAACGCATCCATTCTGAGAAATGCATCCTTAGGCGATTTCATTGCTGTACACAAACATCACAGAGAGGACTTACACAACCCTAGATGGTGTCGTCTACCACATGCCAGAGTTCTGAGTATGCCTGCTGCTCCTGGCAGCTATGGGGGGGACGGGGCACCCCCACAGGTCTGTCCCCCCCCCAGTGGGGTGGCCGTGGCTGGGCCGGCTCACCTGGGCGCTGAAGCCGTTGTAGAAGGCGAACCAGATCTGAGCCATCATGCTGGCCAGCGTCTTGTAGATGAAGTAGCGTAGGAACTTGCAGATGCGCATGTAGGACCAACGTCCATGCACCAGCAGCAGCCGCTGCAGGAAGCAGAACTGGGCCAGCACGTAGTCGCTGTTCTGCACCGCCTGCATGCCCTCCTGACCCGTCAGCCCCACGCCGATGTCTGCAGCTGTGGGGCACACGTGGCCACTCAGCCCCTGGCCACCGCGGGTGGCTGCCTGGGCCTCCCCCAGCCCTGCCACCTGCCACCCACTCTTGATCATGTTGACATCGTTGGCGCCATCCCCGATGGCCAGAGTCACCGCTTGCTGGTATTTCTGGACCAGGGCCACAATCAAGGCTTTCTGCTTGGGCGTCACCCGGCAGCAGATGACAGCCTGGCACCTTGAGGCCAGGTCCACGAAGGCCCGCTCGCGCTGCACCTCGGGGCTCTCTCGGGTTTTCGAGCCCTTGGACTGCGTCTGGGTCAACTGGACCCCGAAGGTCCGCCACAGCATGGATATCCGCCTGGCCCGCAGGAAGTCCCTCACGCCCTCGCAGGGCTCTTGCCAGGACTGGTCCGCCTCCACGTTCTGGATCATGGCCCGGGGCTCCTTGCGCAAGGACAGCAGCAGCTGGTCCTGGCCGGCAGGGCACAGGGCTGTATCACTGACTGCTCCCCCTCCGTCACCGCCCCCCCAGGCTGGCCTCCTGCCTCTTCCCCAGGCCAGGCTTGACCGCGTCTCTCCCTCGCCCTGGCCCCTCCGAGTCCAGTCTCTCCACGCTGTCAATCAAGGCCCCTCAGCCTCAGTTTTCCCAATGGTCCCCCTCCCCACCCGGGGACCTTTGGGGCCCCCCACCCACAGCCAACCGCATCTCCCAGGTCCCTCCTCTACACTGGGGACCCCACCATCCGCCCTGAATGGAAACTGACCAGGAAGTCCCCGTTAATGACCATGGCCAACTTCATGCGTGGCAGGAACTTCAGAAAGCCCTTCTTGGTCAGCAGGTTGTTGTTGCGCTCCCAGTAGGCCTCCAGGATTCGGCTGTGGTCACCCGGCAGGGGTCAGCCAGGCCAGAGGGCATGGCCTCCTTTCTACCCTGCCCCCTTCCCTACCCCGAGGTGCCTCAGGTTCCCCCTCCGTCAAGTGACCTCTGGGCAGAGGCAGAGAGGCCCTCTGAGGGGCTCTGCAGATCCCCAGGTGCCCCCCAGTCCTCGCCCCCCCACCTGCTCGCCCTCCCCCTTCCCCACTTCTTACAGTATCTCCTTCTCCTCCAGAATGAGCATGTTCTCCGACAGCAGCTGGCAGGCAAAGCTGATGTTCACTGCTGTCTCTGTAAACCAGCCAGGCTCAGCGCCTGCACAGTCCAACCAAGCGCAGCAGCATACCCCGCCCACTGGCCACAGTGATTGGTTCAGAGAAAGGCATGTAACCCAGGCTGGCCAATGAGAGCCAGCCCTGAGACTTCGGCTGCGGCTCTAAGCAAAAGGGCTGCTCCCTCTCCACTAGCTGGGGCTGGGCTGCTGAAGGATGTGAGTCTGAGGCCAGGCTCATTGTGTGTATTGTGCCTAGGACTTATGGAAATGTCTTAATTTTCTTTTAAAATCAGAAGGAAAAAACAGCGAATATAATTCAGCCTGGACATTTTTCTTTATAGAGTCAGAAAATGGCATTGTTAATATTTGTGTGTGTGTGTGTGTGTTTAGGAAGGGGCACATAAAGGCAAAAATGCCTTGGCCCCACAAAAGCCCTAATGCAGCCCTGCGGCACCTGCCATGGTCTCTGAGATGCCTGGTGGGGTCCCAAAGAATGTATAGGTGGGGCCTTACATTCCACTGTGGTGGAAATTTAGGGCTCCAGGATCACAGGACCTGAGGTTCCAATCCCAGCTTTGTCCTTAAGAGGCTGGACAACCTCCAGCAGGTACCCCAAGTTCTCTGAGCCCCTCTGGGCCCATCTGTCATACCAGGGTAATGAGGGCCCCATATGGCAGGGTTACTGTGAGGATGAAACACTCACCAGGCGCTCTACACAGACTCTGGCCCCCCAGAGGCACCATGAGCATCTCGGTGTTTTTAATCACTCCCAGGGACAACATGGAGGGCAGCATTTAACCCAAACAAATGGGACCAGCTGACGGTGGGACTTCAGGCAAGTCATAAGATCCGAGCTGGGGGTGGGGGCTTGACTGGTGACCTAGAGGCCTCCCAGAGCCACCCTGGGACCCACCTTGCTTGTCCCCTGTGAGCACCCATATTTTGATGTTCCCCTTCTTGAGACGCTTGATGGTGTCAGGGACGCCATCCTGGAGTCTGTCCTCAATGGCTGTGGCTCCCAGCAGCTGGTGGGGGTGAGCGGTAGTAGGATGGCTAGGGGAGAGACTGAGCAGGCACCCAGCTCCCTGGCAGGGATGGGGATCCCAGGGCTCACTCACTGGTCCCCCCATGTGTCCGCCCACCTTGAGGTTCTGTTCCATTTCGTTGTACAGTTCTTGCAGGGTCTGCGCCCGATTCTCCAGCAGGATGCTGGCGTCCTGGTGCCGCTGGTGCCACTCCATGTACGTGTCCTTGTCCACCTCCTTGTAGGCCAGGCACAGTGTCCGCAGGGTCTCCTTGGCAAAGGCCTGGAGGCCATCCAGGCAGGACCTGTCACCACATGGCCTCCCCACCCCCCTGATGCTCAGCCCTTCCCCTTCCCCCATCAAGGGGCTGTTGTCCCCCCACCTCCCCACAGCAACCAGAGGGGGCTCAGAAAACCAGCATGGGACCCCCTGCCCTGCACCTGCCCCACACCTGCTCTGTCTCAGCCTCTGCCACACTCACCTCTCTTTTGCTTCCAGACTTTTGCACAGGCCTTTCCCCTGCCAGGAACACACTCGCTACACCTTACATGGCAAACTCTACCTATTCCTGGCAACCCCTGTGCAGCCCACCCACCCAGACCTCTCCCCAGTCAGGGCTTCCCCAGCCCTAGGCCCCTCCCTCTGACCTGCCTCTTCCTAGGAATCTCTGCACCCCACTCTCTACCTCTGTTGCCCAGGCTGGAGCGCAGTGGCATCATCATAGCTCACTGCAGCCTCTAACTCCTGGGCTCAAGCGATCCTCCTGCCTCAGCCTCCCAAATAGCTGGGACTATTAGGCGCACACCACCACACTCAGGTAATTTTTAAATTTTTTGTAGAGATGGGGTCTCGCTATGCTGCCCAGGCTGGTCTCAAACCCCTGGCCTCAAGCAATCCTCCCATTTCAGTCTCCCAAAGTGCTGGGATTACAGGCATGAGCCCATGCCCACCCGGCCATCTACCTCATTTTTCAAGGGCTGGGCTGGGGTTGAGGCCCCTGGTGTGAGGGAGGGAACAGGAAGGATCCTTTGGGGCTCACCGCAAGGTTGGTCTGAGGGCTGGCTGCTGCCCAAGGAAGGTGCCTATGTGGCTCCTTACTTCCCTCCCACCCAGGCTTCCTGCCCCAAGGAGGGGGCCCAGGTCTTGCTTTTGTTCTTGATGGGGGTGGGCCCGAGAGGTTGGGCTTCGACACCCAGAGGGGTTTCCTGGGCATTGGGAGCTTCTGACAGGCCTTTACTCTTCCTCATGCCTCAGTTTATCCATCCATTCCTTGGGGTGCTGAGCTCCTGGGCTCTGGATCATTATTCCAACTGCACTTTCCCAGTTCTGGGACGCCTGGCTCCACCCACACCCTGGCAGTGCAGGGCACTCCAGGAGGCCCCAAGTGGAGGGGCACAGGGCATGCTTCCCCTCCCCTTCCCGCTGGCCCCAGTTCCCTCTAGCCCTGTAGGGTCAGGGCTGGGCCAGAGGGAGGGAGCCCAGGGGTGGTGACAGCCCCAGGTTATGGGGACAGGGCAGGAGAGGCCCCCTGAGGGTGGGCACCTTGCGGCTGAGCCTTAAGGACCAAAAGGTTCTGAATGATAAGGCCCTGGACAGGCATTCCAAGCAGAGGGAAGAGTGTGTGCGAAGGCCCCCACGTGTCACCTGAGCATGGGGGAAATTGCAAGCCAGAAATTGGGGTCCTGGGGAGCCCTTTGGGGGGCAAGGAGAGACACACTGGAGAGGCCAGCAGGAGACAGAAAGAGAGAGCCTCGAAGACTGATCTGAGGAGTTTGGGCTTCACCCACAGAGAGGAAAGGTTTGGAGCAGAGAGGGCTGAGTGCGTCCTGGAACCCAGGCTTGCCTGGTGGGGGGCAGTGTCCAGGGCCAAAGCCCAACCATAGGATGCCCTTGTGGGAATCAGAAAAATACACCTTCTCTGGACAGGCACACTTTGGACTTCAGCCCCCTCCCATTCTGTGTGTGTGTTGCAGGGGGTAGAGGAGGTGCTTTGTGCAGTGCACAACCTGCCCAACTGTACATGGCTGCCCCAGGTGCCTGCAGCCATTTCTCTGCACACTCTCCTCCCCAGCCCTGCCCCATCCCTATCCACACACACATGCATGTGCACGCATACACACACACAGACACACACACCAGCCTTCCTCCCTGCAGGAACTCACAGCCAAGGCCTCCTCTGTGGTAAGTTCAGCTACACGTTTCCTGTGCAAGCGCTCCAAGATGACCGTGTCGGCACCCTTGGTGTACAGGCAGATGGTGCCCTCCGGGTTTTGGACTGTAGAAGGAGAGGCCCCGCTGCCCATACACACTCCCCTTCTGCCCACCCCGACCCTGGGACCCAGGGTGCTGGGCTGCCCAGGCTCACCCAGCACCGACATCCGCTTGCGCATGCTGTTGAAGTCCATCATGGCCAGGACTTGGTACACCCGCTCCTCCCCCAGCTCCATCAGCGTGATGGTGTCCTGGGTACGCGACAGGAACACATAGCCGAAGTTCCGGGCTGCCGTGACCAGCGCCTCCTCATCTGGGGAAGCCGCCTGGTACACCAGCTGGTCTGGCGGGGGAGGGGACCAAGGGGGTCGAGGGGAAGCATATGTTTGCAGAGAGCTTGCCACACGTGGGCCCTTTTGGGGTCACGTGGCAGGGCCCACCTCCACCTCCACAGTGCAGAGGAGGAAAGGGGCACCGCAGGCGCTTACAGATATTTATGGGACGGTGGTCTCATGGGCCTGTGCAACCTCTAAGCCCAACAGAGGGAGGTGGGCATGTGGGTCCCAGTCTAGACGACCTCCCCACTCGCCCGCAGATTCCTCAGGCTCAAACCCTGCCCTGGACATCCTTTAGCCCCGAAGACGACACAGTCTCCCTCCAATCCCAATACTCAGCAATCTCTTGTCTTGGCTCCAGGCCTGGGACAAGGGCCTGAGCGCCCTCTAAGCCCAGTGAGAAAGCTCTGAGGCCGGGGACCGTCTCCAGCCCCAGGGCCCGAGCAACCTCTGAGACAGAGGAGAGGCAGGGGCGGCTGGAGTGCTCACTGTCTTTCTCCTGCACCATCACGGTGTGGCAGATGGCAAGCAGGCGCCAGAACTCTCGCACCACCTTGTCCTTTTTGGCTCGCACGATGCACAGCAGTTTTTCGTTGTGGAAAAGCAACTTCCCGTCGGCAAATTTGTTCCAAAGGTAGGGGTTCTCCTGGGGGCGGTGGGGGCACAGGCCAGCTATGGGTGGGTCACCGCCCATCCCTCCCTTCGTCTGGCGCTGCAGGGCAGGCAGGGCTCACCTTAGGAGTACTGTCCTCTGGATCGGAACCTGGGGAAAGACCCCACTTCAGACCTCAGATTCCCGGGACTCACTGCGGGGAGGGAGGGTCCCAGAGCCCCTGCCCTTGGGCACCCGGGCCCCCTTGAAGAGAGTGAGGGTTTCTGAGTACCAGCCCCCGACTCAGGTGTCAGGGCGCACGCAGACCCCTGGGTGACCCTGGTGAGGGAGGGGGTCCTGGTGGTGGGGCAGGGTGGGGCCGAGCCCCACCGTAGACATGGCCGTTGATGCAGCACTTCTTGAAGGTCATGATGTTCTGTGTGAGTGTGCCCGTCTTGTCGGAGAAGATGTACTCCACCTGGCCCAGCTGGTCGTTGAGGCTGGTGCTGCGGGCCTTGGCTGGCACGTCCTGCGGCTCGTGGTACATCTGCTCATCCCAGTTGATGAAGACGCTATTCCCCAGGTAGATGAATTCCGCTCTGCGAAGGCACGTGGGGTCACGCCCCGGCCCTGCCTGCGCTCTCAGGCCTCCCCTTGCCCTGTCTGAGGAACAGGCGTGCCCGCGGGTGAGGCCACCAGGGACTCACATGATGAACATGGCCATGGGGACCATGACACTCAGCAGGATGAGGAAGCCCCAAAAGATGAAGAAGGACTCGATGGCCATGCTGCCCCTTTGTGGGGTCCAGACGTAGTAGTGCCTTTCTTTGAATTCTTTGATGGAGAAGCCGAAGCTCACAGCCAAGGCCATGGAGATGACCACCAGGGACAGGAAGATCTGTGAGGCGGCAGGAGGGGGTGTGTGGAGGGTCTGGGGGCGCCGACAGCACAAGGACGCCCACAGGACCGGCTCAGGGATGGGCGGGGCCCCCAACTCTGCATCCGGACTGGATGAGGAGAAAGCAGATGAAGCTTTGGGGGCATCCTGTGGGCAGGGGAACTTCTAGGGTTTTTGCCAGGCTCTTGTGGCTGACTTTTTTTTTTATTATAATAACTTCTAAAAAGATAGAGTTGATTGGCCAAAAAGTTAAGGATTGTTAACATTTCAGTGAAGGGTAGGTAAGCACATTATTATTGCCTATAGGCTTGAAAAACATCAGGATCAGTATTTGCTTTATAAAACATAATATGGGCCAGTGCCATGGCTCCAGCACTTTCGGAGGCCCAGGTATGAGGATTGCTTGAGGCCAGGAGTTCAAGACCAGCCTGGGCAACACAGCGATACCTTGTCTCTACAACAAAAATGTTTAAAAAATTAGCCAGGCAAGGTGGTGTGCACCTGTAATCCCAGCTACTCGGGAGGCTGAGGCAGGAGGATTGCTTGAGCCCAGGAGTCCGAGGCTGCAGCGAGCTATGATCACACCACTGCACTCCAGCCTGGGTGACAGAATGAAACCCTGTCTCAAAAAAAAATTTTTTTTAATTGTTATTTTAACAAAAGATTCTGTGGCCCAAACACCTGTTCATAGGATCAGGCTGCATGTTTTGCAATGGAGGGAAACTGAGGCCCAGATGATGACAGCTGGAGCTTCTGTCTGTGGGGTGGGGCCCTTCCCCTGCTCCTCCTCTGTGGCCCCCAGGGCAGGGCACTCATTGGCAACTCACCAGCACCACCAGCTTGTTCATCAGGAGGTCTAGCTTTGTTCTCTTCAAATGGATCTTGCCACAGTTCTTCATGATCTTTGTGTCAAAACCTGCGGGGTTTGCAGCCATCCATCCACTCACCCATCCACTCACCCCTCCATCCATATACCCATCCACTCACCCATCCATCCATCCATTCACCTATCTACACACCCATCCACTCATCTATCCATCCACCCATCCATCCATCCACCCATCTATCTACCCACCCATCCATCCATCTACCCGTCCATCCATACACTCATCCACTCACCCATCCACCCATCTACTCACCCATCCACCCATCCTTCCATCTACACATAAGAACCCCATTTTTTCCCCAGCCAAAACAAAGGTGCTGGCTCAACATGTCCACTTTAAATTTCAGCACCCAGACCCCAGGGAAGCCAGGAGCCCCATGTCGCTAGGCAGATCTGTAGCAGCCTGGCCTGGGCTTGTGGCTTCTCACCCTCCACTTTAGGGTTCTCACCTGCCCGCACCCCCCACCTCCACCTGGACAGCTTGTGCTCCAGGGGCCCTGGAGTGGCCGTACCAGCATAGATGACCATCCCATAGCAGGTGTCTGTGTTGCGAATCTTGCAGCCACGGAGGAGGAGGTTGCCAATGTCCAGGGGGTATGTCTTGTTGTTCCACTCCAGGCGCCCCACGAAGTGGTGCATTCTGCTGTTGGGCTCCTCACACATCACCCTGCCTGTGGGCAACGGGGCAGCCAGCCGGCCAGAGGTATGGCTGGGCTTGGGCCCTCCTTCCCCACCTGGTTCCCTGCCACCCCTCTCTAATCAGTGTAGGTGGGAACATTCCTGTCACCCTCCAGCTCTAGACACCTTCATGGGCCCCACAGTGCCCCAAAGTGGCCCCCTGTTCCCTCTGCGCGGACTCACACTTCCCTGATCCTCCAACCAGATCAGCCCCCACCCAGACCCCTCCCTCATGGCTCTGATCCTAGGATGTGGCTAGACATATATTTGTGCAACCGTGTCATTAATGTCTGTGGGCTCTGTGAGAGCAGGTGCCAGCCTTGTCTTGGCCAAGCTGTGACCCAAGGACACAGCCCAGCACCTGGCATGTGATAGGTGCTCATGTAAACACGTAAAGAGGGAAGGTGAGCAGGGACACGCATGTCGCGGGGGGCTCGTCTAGCACCCTGCTGCTACTGTCCATGGTCACCCTGTTCCCCATCACCCTCCAATGGGGCATTGTCAGCCTCACTTCTGTTTGAGGAAACAGGCTCAGGGTGCAAAAACCCAGCCCAGGGCAGTATTTGGTGAGGGCTAACATGACAATGGGGTGTGGGCTGGGACCCCAGAAGGAGGATGGGCCACAGGGTTTTTTAATGGTCCTTGCCTGCCTGCCCCATTCCATCTTAGGGATTGGGAATCTGACTTAGTCCTGAATGTAGGAATCGGAGATGGCTAGGCTGCTAAGGGCAGAGGGCAGAGAAATCACAGGGCAAGCCCCTGCTGCTTGCCACTGCTCTGACCCTCAGTCTCCTCCTCTGAGAAATGGGGTTATGCCCTGCAGGAGTGCTGAGGCAGCTGGACCAGGCAAGGGCCCAGAGAAAGCCTCCTTGCCAAGCACCCTAGGGTCTTCCTGATCTGGTGGGAAGTGCCTCTCTCTCTGATCCTGTCCCCTCATGAGGTCACATGGGGGGAACCAACAGCCAAGTTCTGGGGCTATCAGGACAATTAGAAGAAAGGATGGGTGTGGCTGCCCTCCACCGAAGCTAAGCCTTTTCCTAGATATCATGGACAGGAAAAAAACGGTGCTTGGGCATCAGGAGCAAGGAGGCTGTGGCCCAAGAAAAAGATTCGCTCTTGAACCAATTAGAGTAGCTTGCCTTTGCAAGAAAATAAGAAAAAAACCCTGTTAACTTGCCTTTGCAACAAGACAAGAAAAAAAAAACCTGTTAACTTGCCTTTGCAACAAGACGGGAAAACAAAACAAAACTGTATCCCCCTTGCTGGGCTGCAGCAAACAGTCACCATATCCACACCACCTGTGAGAAACATCTCCAGGCGGAAAATAAGAAGCTGCAAAGAGGTGGAGTGTGCAGATGGTGCCCTGTTCTCGTCGGCCTGTCCCGCCAGTTGAATTGTCAGCCCGTGTGTGCAGGCTGCCTTTTCGATGAAATGATGACATGACCAAAAGTGTTTGTGTTACTGTTAAATATACCACTGTTAAATAAAGTGCTGTCGTATGTTTTGTAACAGCAATAACAACAACAACAAAATATCCCAGCTTTTGCCAGCTTTTGCACTGATTCAGGGGACATGAAACAGAGGCCTAGATGGGGTACATGGGATGGCCACCCCCCATCAATGGCTCTCACCGTGGAAGGATGCCATCTTCCTTGTATTGGTCAACTCATGGTGGGTGACCATCAGGGCCTGTCTGAACTTCAAGTTGGTCTCCCTGGCAATGGGGAGCGGAGGGAGGTGAAAACAAAGGTGAGAAGGGGAGGGGATGCATCTCCCTGGCACAAGGAGCCCCCAGCCCCCTTCCAGAGTCATGCAAACATTTTCCCTGAGCACCAACTATGCGCCGGCTGCCAATCATAAGGCTGAGGCCCAGAGAGGGAGAGGACCTTGCCCAGGGCCACCCAGCACATTTGCCAATGGGCTGAGGCCGAGGCCTTGGCCTTCCCACCCTCAGGGACACAGTAGGGCCTGAAGAAATGCTGGTGCGTGGAAGGCAGGTCCCTTCCTCTGGTTTACTCTCATTATGTCTGCTAGCTGGGGTGAATGACCAGAGTATCTGAGAGTGGAGGGTTTGGCCGGCCGCCTCTGTGGCAACTGACAAAGGGGGGCTCCTCTGGGCCATGTGTCAAACCCCCCTGGGCCCCTGGCGATGCTGCAGCTCCTTACCCGTCGATGTCTGCCGTCTCCACGTAGCACAGGCTGCTGGGCTCCGTGCTGGCCAGCAAGAGCAAGTCGGCCTGGGTAGGGGGCAGCATTGTGGGAGGGGGATGGAAGACAAGCAGCAGAGGCCCAGCGGCCCTCCCTGGGGGTGGGGGGGCACTCACAGGGAGGGGAGCTCTGGGGTGGGCAACACAAGCTCACCGGGACTATGCTGTCCTTGCTGAGACAGACTACATCTCCCACGCACAGATTCTTCCATTTTTGCCAAATGAAGCTGTAGGGAGTGGGGATGTGAGAGATGACCCCCCACCCCCCACCAAGCCTGAGCAGAAGGAAGGGGTCTCGAGGGGCCGTAGCTGGGTGTGGGGGCACACGGCTTCCCAGAGTTCCCACTCCTAGGCCTTTATTCCCACCGAGCCCCCCACACTTGACAGCCTGCAAGGCCAGCTCAGCCACTGCCTTCCCCAGGAAGCCTTCCCTGACCTCCTGCCTCCCTCTTTGGGGGTCCACACTCCTGCCCAGTGACCTCCAGGGTCCCGCGCCCCAGTCCTTTTCAGACTGTAAGCTCTGCCAGGGTTAACAATTGGTGGCAGGCACCTAATAAATGCGGGCCTGGGTCCCCGCCAGACTCAGCCAGGAGATTAGGGGCGTTGAAGGTGATGGACCCTCTGCCCTGCTGGCCACCGGCCTCACCTCTTCCCCATCAGGATCTGGCAGGGCCTGTTGTTCATGGCTCTGTCGCTCCTGTGCCGGCCCTGGGCCACAAAGGAGCAGGTCAGAGGGACCACCCTGACTCTCCCGCCCCTGCCTCACGCCCAACCCCACAGGCGGCTCCCCCCGGCCCCACTCACGATGTCGTCCACTAGGTCGCGGGTGGCGCGGATGACGATGAGGCAGACCAGGGGGGCGAAGAGAGTGAACCAGGGCAGCGTGGAGATCTCGGGGATCCCCTGCCGCGGACGGGGGTGGGTCACACCAGCCAGCCAGGCGGGCTGCCCCCATCCCTGTCCTTCCAGGGGCCTCCCCCGCCTGCCTCCCCTGCCCTCCCACCCAGCAAGCCCAGCCCCTGCACCCCCACCCCTGCGTCCCTCCCTCTGCCCAGAGCTTCTCCCTGAGCCTTGGCCCCCAGCAAACTCCTCTTCTTCCTCGCCCAGCTCCCGTGCCACCTCCTCCGGGGAGCCCCCCAAGCCCTGGCCTCACTGCTCCTCCAGGTCTTCCTTGAGGTCTGAGCTCCACCATCACACCCCGGGGCCCAGCCTCGGACCTGCACACAGCAGGCGCTGGACTCGTGCTTAATGACTGGATGCCGAGGGTGGAAGGTGCCCTGGCCAGATGCCCAACCCCGGACGCTGCCCTGGACCACGGCTCTGGACCCTCCTTCTTCTTCTGCACTGTCCAAGGCAGCTCAGTGGACAGGGGTTGGAGTTGTGTGGCCGGGGCTGTCCAGGCTAGGAAGGGGCTGTGCCCTCCTGCACCCCAGCTCTGCCCAGCAGGTGCCAGCAGGGCACGGAGAGGCTGCCCTCCTCGGACCTGGAGGGTCTGTCTACCCACCTTCATCATTCAACACATATTGAGTGCCTCCTGTGTGCCAGGCCCTGGGCCGGGCAGTGGGGACCCAGCAATGAGGGTCCTCATGGAGCTCCCAGGCTGTGGGGAGTGGGGCATTAACCCACCCATCACACAGACAAATACACAATGTCACCCAGGTGGTCAGGGAGGGCTTCCTGGAGGAGGTGACACTCTCACTGTGGCTCCAGAGGAGGACTTGGCCGGGAGGGGAGCAGGGAGAAGGAACAGCGTGGGCGCAACACATGGACCCCCCCACCTGCAGGATGATGACCAAGAGGAAGTACAGGTTGGACACACGGTGGAACTGCTCGTACAGGTTCCGTGGCAGGAAGGAGAAAAAGTTGTACTTGGCTGTGTGGATGATGTTGGTCTGGAACAAGAGCCGCCAGCCGCCTGGCATGAGGGCGCTGCCCAGGCCAAGGCAGCCCGAGGCTGGCCCTGTCCTACCCCGGCCCCCACTGAGTAAGCATCTGTTGAGCCAGTTTATTGAGCACCTGATGAATGCAAGGTCTCGGAATCAGGATTAATTATCTACTGAATGCAAAGCCATGAGGCAGCATCTACTGAGCACCTACTGAACACAAGGCCTGAGCCAGGAGTAATTATCTAATAAACGCCAGGCCTCAAGCCAGCATTTACTTAGCACCTGCTGAATACAAGGCCTCAGGCAGCATTTACTGAGTGTCAGCTGGATGCAAAGCCTTGAGCCAGCATTAATTGAGCCTCTACTGAGTGCAAAGACTCATCAAGCTGCGATCCCAAAGTGAGACACCAGGAGGCTGGGAGGTGGGGCCCTGATGGACACACTGTACTTTAACGTGCACTGGGACGGGGCAAAGGAGACGCACATAGTAACTCCCCCACATCAGAGACGAAGTGAGCGCAAGCAGGTGCCACAGTCCTCACCATTCAAATAACAATATGGAACAAAGGCAAGTACAAGCACTGGGGCTGAGCCTGGCAGCTCTGGAGTGTGTGCGGGAGGGGCTGCCCACCTGGTACTTCTTCCTCTGCCAGCACAGAAACACCTTCTCCTTGAACTGTGAGTGGTAGGCACGGTTGTTGGCCTTTACCTCCCAGGTGAACGCTGCAGCGAGGGCAGAGCTGGGCGTCGCTGGAGTTCGAGGCCCAGGACAAACACCCGTAACAACACCCCGGGGGAGGGCTAATGGGGCCCGGGGGATCCAGGCACTAGGAATGCCCAGCTCATGGCTAGAGACGTGGAGCCCGTAAACAAACAGGAGGGGCCTCGGGTGCTGTTGAGGGGCCTACCTGGCCCCTGCACGCGGTAAGTGGATCTGAAGACCCACCCGCCCCAGCCATGGACCAGTCCCTGGACGCAGAGAACAGGCCCTGGGAGACCCACTGAGGTCCACTTGTACTGCAAATGGGATGAACCAGGCCTGGTGATGGGCTCTGTGGTGTCCAAGGCCACACACACAGCCCGGGCAGCCCAGACCTTCCTGAGCTTGCAGCCCCCATATCCCGAGTCCACCATTCAGCAATAGGGTTTGGGACCACTTGTAACCAAGTGAGAACCCCAGCAAGATCCCCCGTGCGGGTTTGGGGGTGGTCTCCCCATCCCCCCGCCCCACCCGAGTCCCACCCTTGGCCCAGGAAGTGCACCTGTGTTCTTGTTATCATCTTCGAGATCTTCTCGGTAGGTAAGACTGCCCATGCTGGTGGGGCTGTCAGGGGAGAGGGGTCCCAGGTCACACCAGTCCCCCAGCCCTGGCTGGATAGACATCATCCACTCTACCCTCAAGGAGCTCACGGCCTGGGGGTCGACCCTCTCAAATGTCACCTCCCACAGCCATCTGTAGCCTTCTCCCTGGGCTCTGAAGGTCCAGCTACTGGCTGTGTGTCCTGTTCCGGACACCCTCAGATCCAGGGGGTCCCAAACTGATCCCTAAACCTGCAACAGTGCTGGACACGCCAACCTGCGGCCACTGCTCCCCACACTCGGTCCAGGTTCCCATTGTCCACCTCATCCTGGTTTCACTGCAGCCCTCCTGCCCTACTCCCCACCAGTCAACGTTTGTTGACAGACTGAATGAGCCCCCCGGTTAGATGGTACATCTCAAAACAAAGCATCTGAGGGGCAAGCTGCTCTGAGAGGTCTGAGTATGGCCCCAGGACTGCTCGGGGCAGGGTCCAGCTGGACACAGCCACCCTGGAGAGGCAGCAAACTGTAACGGGGGAGGGTGGAGGTAGACACCAACCCTTCTGAAGATCTGGAACCTTCTCCACTAAGAGGTTCAGGAATTTGAGTCTCGCTGTGCACCAGGGGGCCCTGGTTCAAACCACCCCTAAACAGCAGCCCTGGGCAGCTCCCCAGATGACCCCGTGCCCTGCCAGCACTCTAGCAGCGCCCTCCTGGCCAAGCCCTTGCCCAGGCTGTCCCTCCGCCAGGTGCACCCCTCCCTGTGCCTGGCTGGTGCCTCCTCACCCTTTGGGTCTCAGTTCGTACTTCCCAGACCGTCCGGGATGGGCCTTGCGCCTCCGCTGGACTTCCCCTCTGCCCCGGGTGTCCCCCATCCCAGCTCTAGAGACCTTCACTTCTCTACTGCTTCCCCTGTCTCGGTCGCCTGTGAACCCCGAACCTCCCAGGGCAGGTGTCTGAGTCACCGGTGTCCCCGGGGACCCGGTGGGGCAGGGCCTGGCCCGGGGCCAGCCCTGGGGCTCCTGGAAGCCTGAGCGGGGCCAGGGCCCATTGGGCAGATGAGGAAAAGCGAGGCTCAGGCGGTAGAAAGGGGCGGCGGGGGTCTCGGTGGGCGGGGGTGCGGGGACCCGCCCAGGCCTATCTGGGGGCAGGACACACACGGCGCTCGCCTCCTTCCCGCCGCGCTCGGCTATCCAGAACCCCCATCCGCGGGTGCCCCAGCACCCCGCACCGGGCGGCCAGGGCCCAGAGGACGCCAGGCCTCCCAGCTCTCCTGGGCCCGACTGCGCGAACCTCGAGGGGCACCTTCTCCGCCGCCGCCGCCGCGACCCCGCAGCCCTCAGCCGGGGCGGAGCCCAGAGAGGGTGCGCGGGAGCCCGGCGACGCACAGCAGTGGGAGCGCCAGCCGCTCACCTGCGAGGGCCTGGGCGGGCGGGGCCGGGCTGCCTGGGGTGGGCCGCGGGCGTCCAGGGCGGCGGACGAGGTGGGGCTGTTAGCCCGGCGCCAACCGGCCTGAAACGGGCGGCGCGGGGCGGGGGCGGGGGCGGGGCCCGGCGGGGCGGCGCGGGGCCGCGGGCAGGGGCGGGGCCTGGCCTCGGGGTGGGGCGGGGCCAAGGTAGAAGGCGGGGCCGAGAGGAGCCTTGCAGAAGCGGCCAGGGTAGGACCGGGCCTCTGGGGCGGGGCCTCGATGAGGATGTCGGAGCCTCTGGGGGCGGGGCCACGGTAGAAGGCGTGACCGAATGGGGCCTTGCTGAGCTCGGTCAGGGTAGGGACCTGGGGGGCGGGGCCAGGGCAGAGGGCGGAGCCTGGCAGGGTGTTGCGGAGCGGCGCCCGCTCAGGGTTGGGGCCTGCAGGGAGTTGGGGCTGCGGTGGAGCAGTGGGCTGAAGGGCGGGGTTGAGGGGTCTTGTAAAGCAGGGCCTGGGAAGGATCTGGTCAGGCCAGGAAGGGCCTTGCAGATTGGCCGGAGCTGAGTGTGGCGGCCCGTGTGGGGCTAGGAAGGGAGGACGCGCAGGTAATCGCAGGTTTGAGGGGCGTGGGGTGTGTGTGGTCCGCGCACCTGGATCTGTCACTCATCCATCCCATACACGTTAAACTAGCACCTCCTAAGTGCAGGTGCATTGCTGGGCGCCAGGCCGGGGTCATAGGCTTTGACCCCATCCCAAGACCAGGGAGAAGGCCACGGGGTTCTCTGGCCAGAGCACGCACCCACCCAGCCAGTGGCCGGGGGCTTGGGGTGAGGCCTTCCTGGAGGGCTTTCTCCCTTCCAGAAATCTGTGCTCAAGCATCAGACTTGGGCCCCCAGGTCCTGGAGCTGAGGGTCCCTCAGCATCTCCCATTCCATGAAGCTCTTCAGCTTGGCTTTTTTCTTTTCTTTTTCCTTTCTTTCCTTGAGACAGGGTCTCACCCTGTCACCCAGGCTGGAGTGCAGTGGCGTTGTCACAGCTCACTGCAGCCTCCAACTCCTGGGCTCAAGTGATCCTCCTGCCTCAGCCTCCCAAGCAGCTGGGACCACAGGCATGGCCACCCTGGCCAGCTTTTATACTTTAAATAGAAATTGAGGGCCTGAGCACCCCTGGGCCTCCCACCCCCACAAGCCAGAACAATTCACATTGGGGGGCTGATTCAGCTGAGGTTGCTTGGAGCTGTGCATGCACTGCAAGCTTTATGGCTTTTGCTGGCAGGGTGACAGGGCAGCTCTTGGTGGGCTAGGATCCCCATCCCTTCCCTTGGACATGCAACACGCAGCTGCCTCCCTGGTCTCCTTAAGCCCCTCAGACCATCTTTGTGCACCCCCCTATCCTATCCCCGCCGCGAGGGAGGCTCACTCCATTCCCAGGGCCCTGCTCAGATCACCTCACAGCCTGTGCAGGGGACACCACCCACTGTCCCTCAGAGAGGGGCTGGAAGCTGACAGGCTGCAGAGGCACGGCTACCCAGGGCTCCTGGCTGGTTTTGTGAAGGTGAACAGGTTCCACTTCTGTTTCCCCATGTTGGCAGGGAAGAGTTGGTCCTGTCCACGGGGACAGTGGCCTCCACAGGGTGCATGCAGAACTCTTGCCTGACACCAAGAACACCACCACAGCCATGAAATCTAAAATCCATACAAACATTTATTCTGTCCCTGCCCAGGAGTGGGGGGAGGAGGGGATATGGGAGCCCCACAGAAGAGGATGGGGCTCCGTGGGAAGACAGTGTCCAAGGCTGCAGGCCTGGGGGATGTCTGGACGGTGGGCCCTAGGGCCTGGCTTGGTTCTGAGAGGTTGCAGAGGTCCAGGTGGGTGGGGGCGGCGAGTTTTGGAAGCCAGCCGCCCTGAAGGCAGACCCAGCCCTCTGGAGCCTGGAGGTCCAGGCCCACACTGGGCCGGGTGTGGCCCCTGGGCCCAGGCTAGGGTCTGGCTCACACCCACCCCCAGCCCCCAGGAGGGAAGGCAGCAGCGGGCCTGTGCCCCCCAGGTGGGGACGGTCACTGTGCAAGTTATCAGGTTTAAATTAAAAATAATAAAAATAACAATACAAAATAAAAAAAACATTGCCTGTCTCAAACAAACCCGCAACACCCTGCCCACCCCCCCCCCATGCCATGTAAGGAGGATGCAGGATTGGGACCTGGCTGGGGGTGCTGGGAGGGGCTGGCGGGCATGGGCGGGGCCAGTTGGGTCAGCAGCAGTCTCCAGAGAGGACAGAGGTCTGGGAGGGGCAGAAAGGAGGGACAGGCGAGAGGGGCCACAGCAGGGGCTCAGGCCTCCGGGGTTGGTCTCAGCCTTTTGTTCTTTTGTGCTGCCGGCTTGTCCCGTTTCTCTCGGTTTTCTGTGTCTTGTCGAGGTGGACAGGGTTAGCTCTCGAGATTTATTGCACTGTTTTGGAAGAGGCCTGGGGCTAAGGATGGGCCGGGGCAGCAGGAGAGGCGGGCGGGCGGCGGGCAGGTGGGAGTCATCGCTTGGTCTTGGCGTCTTCTCGGACCTTCCAGATCACCAGGTGCATGCAGGCGCCGGCATCCTCACTGGAGCTGTGCCCGTCCACTGTGGGGCAGACACGGTCACCAACCTGCCCTGGCTCAGGGGACGAGGGCTCTTTGCTAGAGCTGTGCCCATCCACTGGGGACAGACACGGTTACTGTCCTGACCTGGCCCCAGCAGGCCGGGCACTCACCATTGTCCTGGATGATCTGTCTGAGGTAGTCAGCCATGAGGTTCCGCAGGGAGCGCTTGTAAGGGAGGCCCAGGCGGTGGGGGAAGAGCACGGAAGTGTCCACCACAGTGCTGTGGATGACCTGTGGGCAGCAGGCGCTGCTTAGGGCTATGTCAGGGCCTAGGGCAGCACTCCCACTGTCACTTGGGGCCTGGAGCCCCTCGAGAGCCATAGGTTGCGGGGGGGGGGGGCAGGGCAGGGCTACCTTCAAGGCCAGCAGGTCGCTCTCCAGGCTGTGTCCAATGAGGATGGTATCTGCGCTGAACATACTCAGCAGAACAGCCTGGACGTCCCGCAGTGTGATGCTCGTGTCGGCAAGGTCGGCCTCCGTCACCCCCGAAAACCTGGGGCAGGAGAGAAGGAGGGTGGTCAGGGCTTGGCCCAGAAGGTGGGGCCAGCGGGTGGACCCTGGCGGGGAGGGGCTCTGATAGGGGTCCCAGGGCCATACCTGGTGTTATAGTCGACGATCTCGTTGTCAGGCTTGACGAAGGTGTCGTAAACCACTTGCATCTCTGTGTTGACCACTGTGACTCGGGTCAGTTCCAGGCCATACGTGGTGTAAGACTAGGGGCAGGAAGGACAGCCTCAGACACAGCCCGGCCTCTCCAGACCCACCAGCCCTGCGCATGGACCTCCTACCCTCCCCTGGCACCAAAGGCCAGGAAGGACCCAAGTCAAGTGCTAAGAATAAGCTGCTGCTGGTCCCTGGAGCCCAGCAGGGAAGAGGCAGCTGCCCCCACTTGCAGATATGGAACCAAGGCCAGAGGCCTTCAGGGCTTCTGAGGGAGGGTGGAACACAGTGTGAACTTAGGGACCCCTCTCCAAAGCCCTCACTGCCCCTGAGCACAAGAGGGACTGAACTCGGCGGGCCCAGCTCTCTGCCCCTCACCCTAACCCTGCACGGGGCCCTCAGTCCCCTGGGCCATGAGCACCCAGTAAGCGCCGTGATCCCCTGGACGACGCTGGCGGCTGGGATAAACAGGCAGGCTCACCATCTCACAGTCCAGGGCGTAGATTCCTGGGTGGGCATCTTCTGAGAGTTCCTTCTCGAAGGTCTTCACAAAACCCTCAAGGCTTTCCTTCCGGCCGTCCTGCACGTGTTGCTAGGTGGGTAGAAGGGGCGGAAAAGGGGGGTGAGGGGCGGCTGAGGGGCTGCAGTTGGGGTATGATGGCAGCACAGCTCCGAGCTCCCGTGGGGATTTCATGGGGACTATCCTATTCATTCATCCCCCTTTGTGGATGAGAAAGGGGAGGCTTTGAGGGGCTGGGCAGGCTGGGAAGTCTGAGACAGGAGTTTGCCATCTGAGGCCTGGGTGGGCACGTGCTTGGGGAAGATGCAGGGAGGTCTTGCTGGGGCCACGTGGCTGGTATCTGAGTCTAGGACTCTGCTGTGTCACAAGATGCCCGACCAACAGAGAGCAGACAGACGTCTGTCAAGACAAGGCAGAAGAGGGCGCCGGTGCCCTGGGACTTACCTTTGCGACCTGACAGCCGACAGAGCCAGTGGCAGCTGAGCAGCACGTGTACTGGGTCTCCCAGCCTCCTGCCACTGCAAGAGAGATGCCGGTCAGGGCCTGGCCCGGCCTGCTCCCACACCCATACAGCGCCTGCCCTGGACAGCTCAGCCCAGGGCCCCCAGTGCCTACTGGTGCCACCCACCAGACTAACACGGGACCACCCAGGTGGGGAGGGGTTCTCAGGCCTCACCTCGGTTCCGGCGGAGCCGCCCCCAGTGGTAATAACACTCCTCATCTCGGACACAGCGGCCCAGGGAGGACACAAGGTACTCGGCACCACAGCGGCAGCAGATCCTGCAGGAGGCTGTGGGATGGAGACCAACAGGGGAAGAGGCATCAGGCCACACCTGAGGCTACGACAGTCCCCGCCCAGGCTGTTCCCTCTGCCCCGACACCCTTCCCTACACACGCCCTCTGCCCAAGCACGGAAGTGTGGGGAAGCCACTCACAGTCCTTGGGCTTCTTCTCCTCAGCTGTGAAGATGACGGCACCCCCCGGCCGCTCTGGGTGAGGGAAGGGGTAGCCGTTCTCCTTGAGCTGGTCCTCGGTGAGCAGGTACTCCTTTAGGCGGCTGTACAGGGCGGCCCCTGTGGACGAGCATGGGAGGCACTCGGCCTGCTGCCGGGGACAGTGTGTGCGTGGCAGGGAAGGGGCTGTGCAACTGTGAGGGCCAGAGCTGGCTGCCGACTGCTGCGTCTGGCTCCAGGCCACCCCGATGGGAAGGCAGGCTGGGCCGGAGCACAGGAGGGCAGGAGGGCCTGCTATGCAGGGAGAGCCCGCCAGGGACCCGCTATGCTGCGCCCCCAGTGCCAGCCCTGTGGCAGCTTAGCCAGACCTCACCTTTCAGGTCCTCCACCCGGGGGCTGCTGGTGCGGCTGAGCGAGAAGCTGGTCTTGGCAGCCAACTTGCCCCCCAACACCACCTCGTGGGACACAACCCTCCGGCTGCTGGTTTCTGGAGGGGGGATAGGGGTGAACCAGACTGGCTCAGACCCCTCGCCCCCCAGCCTGCTCGCCCACCCGGCCCCGCTGCCCGGCTTCCCCTTTCCAAGATAGCTCCCCACTGCCCCATGAGGTCACGTCTCAACCAGAACCAGAAGAGGCCGCCGGTGACCTAGGGCAGCCCCCTCCCCTGGCTCTGCCTGGACCCCCACGCCCTTCCTACGCGTGAAGCTTTCACCCCCTCAGAGAGGAAGGGGGAAAGGCTGGAAGAACTGGATGGGGACTCTAATGGCTTTGAGGGCTTTGTGCCGGCATGGGCTGCCTGGGCTATGAAGCCCAAGCAGGGCCCCTCCAAGCGCCAGCGAGCTGCTAATGGAGGCGGGGGCCAGGGAGGTAGAGCTGGCGCTCAGGACAGGCACCAGCTGATGGCTTAATGCACCCTCTCGAGAGGCAGTAATGAAACGCCTTAACCCCAGCTCTTTCTTCCTCCCCAGAGCTTAATGCACACAGCACACATGGCCCCAAGCCTTTCGCTTTGAAGAGGCCACCAGCGGCTCCATTAGCAGTAGGCCCCTCAGCTCTCGCGGCCCCCAGCTAGAAAGGAGGGTGGCTAATAGCGAGAAGAGGCCACTCCGAGGATACTGGGGCCAACTCCATCTGCGACAGAAGCCTGAGTGCCGGGGAGCTGATGCAGACCCCAGCCCACCCCAGGCCTCTGTGGTGCCTTTTGTCTGAGACTCTCACGGGGCCCAGGGCCCCAGCGAGGCCCTGAGAGGGTCCCTGTGGGGGAGCCTGTCGCACCAGCAGGAGGTGCAAGCCTGGGTCTTATCTGTGCACTCCCCACCCCTGCCCCACTGGGACTCACTGTTGAGCCCGGGCACAGCGCTGGGGACCAGGCCTCGCAGCTTCTTAAGGGTGTTCACGGCCACGTTCAGGTAGATGTTCTTGCTGGGGCTACGGTCGTAGGCCACCTTCTCCTCGTTGAGCGCCTGGGGAGGACACGCTGTGCTCAGTAGAGGCCCTGACAGGTTGGCCCTGGGAGCCCCAGCAGCAGGGTCACCAAGGGACCAGGGAGATATCTGGTGACCATCCCACCCCCCAGCCACGGGACACAGTGGCCTGTGGCCCCCCCCCACCCAACCACCCAGACCAGCCCCAGGGCTCCCACCTTCTCTACGGCCTCCTGGTTAGAGGCACAGAACTTGAGACACTCCTCGATGAACAGGTTGAGATAGCGCTGGCGGATGACAGTGGGGACTTTGCCACCAAACTCTTTTGGGATAATGGGTTTCTTTAAACTCTGGAAGGAATATAAAACCAACAGAGTATGAGGCTTCTGCCAGGTCCTCTTATGAATGGACACCCGTGACAGAAGGCGTTTCTCCAGCACACAGGGGGAGCCCTACCAGGACCCAGGGCTGGACCCAGAGCGAAGATACGCGCTGGTGACATATCAGCCTCGGTCTGCCAGCTGGGACACATGTGCCACGCCAAGGCAAGACGTGGACCACATAGGAAACTGAGGGCCGGCAGGGGGGCACATGGGAACTTATACTTTCTGTAAACCTAAAATTGCTCTAAAAAATAAAATCTATTAACTAAAAACAAAACAAGACAAAGTAAAAAACCAACAGAGAAGATGAGAGGAGGAAAAGGTGAGGACAGTGCTGGCATCTGTGTGGGATGAGGGGGCCTGAGTCTTGGGGCCTGGCCTGAGGAGTCCCGGGGGGTCACCTGTAAGGACGGGCTGTGAGCGACCCGCTTGGGGGTGATGGTGGTGGTGGTCTTGGACGCCATCCCAGACAGTGTGCGTGCCTTCAGCGGCTGGCTGCCGGGCTCCGGGCCATGGGAGGGCTGGCTGCTGCTGGCCGCGAGGGTCCTCTTGGCACCTGTGGGGGCTGGTGGGGCACAGGGGATGTGAGTGCAGGAAGAGAGAATGCCCATCACCGAGCTGCGGAGCACCAGGTAGCTGCGGTCGTTCAGGGTCAGCAGCACGTGCATCTCTGAGCGCAGGGGCCGGGGCGCGGGGCTCGGGCTGTGGAATGACATTAGGCTCTATCTGCTTTCAGGTAAGTCCATCCAGACAGGGGAACAAAATCAGGCTGCAGAGGCCGGCTCAGGCAGCGTCGCTGCCGGGGCAGTCCAGTGAGTGGCTCGGGGCGTGGCGGGCCTCTGCCACATGTTCCAGCCCCGGCTCCGAGGCATTGACATCCGAAGGGGGAAGGCCCTGGCTCCTGGGCAAAGGACCAGAGGGTATGGGATGCCCCGGCCTGCGTATTGTGACCAGCCAGGCTGTCCGCCCTGCCTGTGTTCTGCCGCTCCCTTTGATGACATCACAAACCAATGGTCTCCAGCCTGCAGGGAGGAGGGCTGGCCCACGGGGCTGTTTCCAAGGGCTGGCCGGGTGGGGCAGCTGCACCCTGGCATGCATGTCTATGTGCAGGTTGGGGGGGCTCCCACAGGCCCCCAGGAAGGAAGCAAGCTGCCCGCCACACTGGACACAAGCCTCTCACTGGGGAAGGTTCACCGTCACTCATGCGAGGAGACCCTCAGGCTCCGTGAGCCTCAGCCAGCAGGACGGCAACCTCCCAGCCCAGGTCCATTCACCCCCGCCCCAACTTCCTGCAGGTTGTGGCACCCCACACCTGCGCTGACAACTCTGCCACCCACCACTGGCTGTCCATGAGACAACCCCAGGTGCAGAAGATACGGACTTGGGAAGGGAGGTGTCTTGGGATGGACACAATTCAGTCATTTCCCTTCCCCTGCCACTAACCCCTGCCAAAGCCCCACGCACATCTCTGGTCGGCAAGTGGCTCTAGGCGGGGGAGGGCCAGAATCACCAGGAGGGCTCTTTTTTCTTAAAACAGGTTCTCGCTGTCACCCAGGCTGGAGTGCAGTGGTGCCATCACAGCTCACTGCAGCCTCAAACGGCTGGGCTCAAGCATCCTCCCACCTCCCCCTCCCCAAGTGCTGGGATTACAGGTGCACCACCACGCCCAGCCCAGAGGGCTTTGACACAGGAGGGCTGAGGGGACCAGTGCCAGGGAACAGGAATGGGAGACTCTGAACCTCAGCTATTCCACAGTGGTCTCTGAGCCAGCAGCAAGGACCTCGCCGGGGGGTGGTTAGACATGCAGGACACCCTCCTCAGCCCCACCACGTCAGCATCTGCACTGTACTAAGCCCTCCAAGTGACTCTCACCTGTAACCTGCCTGGATATGGAGAATCACAGAAGACAAGACAATCACCCTATTAAACGTCCTGCCCATCCTGACTGCTGAGACGTGGCTGGACCTCCAGATGGACAAGGTCAAGGAGGGGGAAGTGCCCCTCAGAGTGCAGGAAATACAGCCCCACCCCAGGGCAAATCAGTGGGCCTGATTGAATCAGAGGCCACACCCACTCATACCCTCCCAGCCGCAAGTCACACCTGGGCTGGAGCCTGGCACCTACCCTACCCTGCCCTGCCCTACCTACCCTGCCCTGCCCACCCCACCCTGAGCTGACACTAATGCTCTGATCCCTGGCGCCATGGCTCAAGCTAGCTGCCTGTGCTCAGAGCAGCCCCTCCAGCAACCCAGAGGCTGGGACGGAGGAAGCTGAGGAAAGACAGCCCAGGCCTTCTTCAGCCCCCACTGTGCAGACAGGCAAGCCAGGGGCTCTAGAGGAGGGCACTGGGTAGCCCGGCAGCCAGGACTCACCTGTGGGCAATCGGGGGTTGGGGATGTGGGCGATCCTCTTCTTCTCACCAGGCGCGGAGATGTGGACAGAGGAGGGCTTCTCCGCCAGCCTAGGGGCGGCCTGCAGCCAGCTGGCCGACTCCCTCTGTGCCTGCTGGGCCCGCAGGTAGCACACCTCCTGGGCAGTCGGGGGCCGGGCCAGAGGCACCGCTGGACCCCTCCTCGGGGGCTCCACCTGGACGATGATAAGTTCCATAGCCTGGCTACACATCTGGGACACATCCCGCACTCCAGGATGCCCTGGCGGGAACCAGCACGGCGCCGTGGCCCTCAAAGCCATGCTGCCTTCCCTCCTGGAGCGCCTGTCTGGCCCCGCTCTGCCAACTCCTGGCTTCTCTGAGTGCTCAGGCTGTGCTTTTGGTCTTGATATAGGCACAGGGTGGTGGGACTACCCCGGCCCTGATTGGGTTGGCACTTAATCCTATCTCACTTAATTAATCTGCCAAATCCAGCTTTGGAATCCCCAGGTCCTCCCCCAAGGCAGGGTCTGGTGATGGGATCAGCCAGGACCCCTGGTTGCTAACCTCAGAGCCAGGTTCTCTGCTTTTCCTGCACTAACTCACTGTTGCTGACAGCAGCCCTACAACCACTGCTGTTGGAGCACAGGGGGAAACCGAGGCTCAGAGGTCGGGCAGCTTGCCCAAGCCCACACCGCACACCCCGGAGCCAGGACCTGGGCCCGGCAGCCTACCGCATGCTGGAGGGCAGGGTGGCCTGGGGCTGCCTCTCCCTGCTGCACCCTCCCCAGCGCTGTGGACAATTTGAGGATGGGAAGTGGGCAGGGCCCACTTCTGTCCCAGGACAGGGCAGTGTTGAATACGAGGAGCCTTCGAAAAGTTCATGGAAAACTCGTGTTATGAAAAAGTTATGTACGGATTTCAAAATTATTTTGCACTAAAATAAACTCATACTAACTTGTTGTAACACATTGGAACTGGATCTAGTTCGAGGCACTAAGAAGGACAAGACATTGGTTTGAAAAAAGCCCCTATCAGAGTGACATGAATTCTGCTAAAATTGAAGCAAGAATGAACACTGAATTTATGCTGAAGCCTGGGTGGAAAGATGGTGAAATCATTGATGCTTGACCAAAATTCATGGCAAGGCAAGGATGCCCCAAAGAAATCAGGCATTTGCAAATGGATAACTTGTTTTAGAAAAGGAAGTGGCTGGGTGTGGTAGCTCACATCTGCAGTCCCAGCACTTTGGGAGGCTGAGGCGGGAGGGTCACTTGAGCCCAGGAGTCTTGGGCTGCAGTGAGCTGCGATCGCATCACTGCACTCCAGCCTGGGCGACAGAGCGAGGCCACGTCTCAAAAAAAAAAAAAAAAAAAGATGAGCCCAAGACCACGTTGAAGATGAAGCCCACAGCGGCTTTTTTGAGAAAAATTAGTCTTGTTCGTGCCCTGATTGAAGAGGACAGACAACTAACAGCAGAAACAACAGCCAATGCCGTACACAATCCTGACTGGGAGAGTAAAGTCTAGCAAACTTTTCACTTGATGGGCGCCAAAACCACCGCACCCAGATCAGCTGCAGAAAGAGCAGACCTTTCAATGGAAATTTTAAACAGGTGGGACCAAGATCCTAAAGCATTTCTTCGAAGTGCTGTCACGGGACACGGAACCTGACTTTTCCAGGACGACTCTGAAGACAAAGCACAGTCAAAGCAGCGGCCACCCAGGGGCAGACGTGGTCCAGGCAGAGGAAAAGCAGTCCAGTCAAGAGCAGGCCTACTGGCGCTTGGGGATGTTCAAGCGTTTTGCTCGCTGACTTTCTGGAGGGCCAAAGCACACACCATCTGCTTGCTGGGAGCGTCTGGGAAAGCGTCACCAGAGGGTCCTCCTCCTCACACTCTTCTCATCCAGCAAGGAGGTTTTGCCCGAGTTCCCACGGCAGATCGTCAGGAATCCATCCCCCTCACAGACCTGATTTGGCTCCTTCTGACTTTTTGTTCCTAACCTTTAAAAAAATCTTTAAATGGCACCCATTTTTTTTCAGTTAATAATGTAACAAAGACTGCACTGACGTGGTGGAATTCCCATGCCCTCAGCTCTTAGGGACTGGACTAAGTGGCTGGTGTCATCCCATATAAAAGTGTCTGGAGATTATGCTGAGATATGAAGTTTGTATTTTTTATTTTTATCTTTAGAGTGCTTTTTTCCATGAACTTTTTGAAATCCCCTCGTGAGAGTTTGCTGGACGAATCCGTCAACAAGCGGGCGAGGGGACCTTGCTTGTGTGGGAGGGGCAGGGTAGGTGGGGGCCCCAGCCCCCTAACCCCGCCACCCTCTCCAGGACCTCACCTCCTTGCCTTGCCTGGAGAGATGAGAGATCCGCCTCTTCTGCCCGGGGAACAGGGTGGTCAGACCTGAGTGCACCTTCTCGTCACTCCTTTCTTCCTTGGGGGGCTACAACACATGTCCCTTCCTCAAAGTGGGTCTCCCCCTGCGCTTCACCAACCCGCCGCACCAACACCCACCCTCTCTCCTCCACCCTGGCCTTAAACTGCCCTCTGACAAGTGGAAGATGGAACTTTGCAGACCCCGAGACACAGGGGCTGAAGCAGGAAGGTGCCGACATGCCCCGGGGTGGGCTGGGGGGGCGCCTGGTCCTGTCTTGTAGATGAGGACACCCAGACTCAGCACCCCTCGGCCCCGAGCCCTGGGCCCCCTCCCAGGCCTTGCCAAGTTCTGCCCACATGCCCAGAGCCCCCTCAGTCAGGATGACACTGGCCTCCAGGGGTGCGAAGCGGAGCCCTTCCCCCATCAGGCAGGGGGGCCTGGCCCAGCCTGGCTTTGTTTGTTTGAGGCGAGCTCCCTCTGGTGGCTGACACCAGACACTGGACAAGGATACCCAGCCGGGTCAAGGCTGGCCCAGGAGAGCCTGAGCCCACCCAGGGAAGGGGGGGGGAATGAGAAGGAATCTGGGGGAGGGGAGCCTGGGGGGTTTGGGGTAGGGGAGGGGCTCGGAGACGGGGGAGGCTGGGGGGCAGGTGGGGGCCTGATACCCCTTTGCCGGTCAGTCGGAACAGGTCAGTCCGAGCGCTGCCGCGGGAGCCAGCCGGGCGGCTGTGAGCCAGCGTCCTCTTTCTGGACGGGTGCGGGGCAGCGGGCGAGGGCCGCCGAGGGCTCCTGAGTTTTAAGCGAGTTAAGGGGCCAACACTGAAGGCGGCGTCTCCACCGGGCGAGAGACTTGGAGTCATCTGGGAACAGGTCCAGGATGGGACGCCCCTTGCCGGGCCCTGGCCACGGCGGCCTGCCCCTGAGCCCAGCCTGGACGCCCGGCGCCCTCACCTGCCGGGCCAGCCGGCCCTTGTCCTCGGTTTTGACGCTGGTAGACTCGTTGAAGATCCGCAGGCACTCCTCCATGGGGTCCGAGTCGAAGTCCACCTCCTTCTCCAGGGCCGAGTAGTCCACCTCCTCCTCCGCACCCTCCCCAGCGCCGGAGGAGGAGGAGGAGGAGGACCTGGCGGGGGAGGGGGGCAGGGAGGCCTTGAGCCGCTTGGGCAGCCCCTGAGCCTCCGAGAAGCCCAGGCTGGAGTCTGAGTCTGAGTCCGAGTCTGAGCTGAGGCTGGGCAGGGCGGGGGCCCAGACCCTCGGAGCTCCCGGCCCGGCAGCCTCGTCCTCACTCTCATCCCCAAAAAGGTCAGCATGGCTCAGGGCCCGCTTCTTCAGCTTGGGGGCATCCTGGGAGGCACCCTCATCCAGCGAGCGGGCCTTCCGCTCCACCAGCTTCCCCGATGGGGCCTTCCCACTGCCCTTCCTGTCTGGCAGCTGGTGGGGGCCAGGGGAACCTCTCCTGGCTACCGGCCGGGAGTCCTGAGGCCGGGGATCACCACTGGAGGGGCTCAGCCGCCGCCCTGGCCGGTTGGGCCTCCCTTTCCCTGAGCTGGCCACCGGGGTGGCCAAAGATGGCTTTTTCTTGGTCCCTTCCGGCCGCTCTGCCTCGTGCCGGGGGCTGCTGGCCTGCAGGCCCTTCCTGTCCATGGGGGGCTTCTCCCCGGGCTGCCCTCGGCCTTTGTCCTTGGTCTTGTCTTTCTTCCGGGCACCATCCTTGTGGCCAGGGGCTGATGGGGTCCCACTCTTCTTCCTCTTGGATTTTCCCTCCTGGGGGCAGCCCCGATCCTGCGAGGCCCTGGCTGGGGAAGTGGGCTTGGCTGGGAGCACCCCGCCTGGGCTCTTTGGGGGTGGCCCGAGGTCCCCCACGTCGCACTGCACGGCCGTCTCCTTGGTCTCCCGCAGGCTGCCCCCCTCGGCCTCCAGGCCCTCCTTGCAGGACAGCTGACTGGATGCCTTGCTCTCAGGGCCGGCCCCGGCTTTGGGGGGGCTGGGTGTGGCAGGCCCGTCATCTGGAGCTGTGGTGGCATCATCTTCCGAGTCTGAGAACCTGGCGTCGCAGCCACCAAAGGGGTCGCAGGGCTTCTTGAGGGCAGGCGTGTAGGGCTCACTGCCGTGAGAGCCCCTGGGCCGCTTGGTGGCCCTCTCGTCCCTAGAGTTGGCCCTGCTGAGGTGCCGGGCCGAGTAGTTGGAGAGTGGGTCGTACTCCAGGTCCGTGGATGGCTTGGAGTTGTCCACCACATACTTGCCGCTGGGGACGGGGCGGCTGTGCCGTCGGGGCTGGCTCACGGCCTTGGGCACATACTCCAGGGTGCCGCCACCCCCTCCACCTCGGCCTGGGCCCCTCTCCAGGGACGCCAGCGAGTACTTGCTGCCTGGCTCAGCAGGGGTGGCCAGTGGGGTGGGCTGGTAGCCAGCTTCAGGGCTTAACAGCCCCCGGCTGCTGGGGTTGTAGTCAAAGGCCAGAGGGAAGGTGTCCTCGTCCAGGCCGGCAGCTGGGCTGGTGGCGGGGCCGTGGGGCGCCAGGGCGGGCGCCTCACCCGAGCTGTACTCGCGGGCCGTCTCCAGCAGCTCCACCTCGCTGCGCACAGCCTCAATGGCCTGGTTGACCCGCTCCAGCTCCAGCACATCCGAGCGCGGCTCGTCCCCCTGGCCCAGGGTGCCATTCTCCCTCTGCTCGGGGGGCTTGGGCAGCTCAGGGTTGTAGGGGTCATAACACAGCCCTGAAAGGGAAGAGGAGAGAACAGCCAGTGAGCAGCCTGAGGAGCCCGCCCTGGGGACAGCCACCTTCCCATCCCTGGAGCCTGCGGCTCCGTCACCTGCAGATGGGAGGAGACCTCCCTTGCCGACGGGGCCTGGAACAGAATGAGCTTTCCGGAGAGCAGACCTGTAACACCTTCAAGCGGTTCAAATGTTGTGACCCTCAGACTCAGGATTCTAAGACTGCACCCCAGACACCCGCACAGAGGCAGGTGTGTCTGCTGCAGCACTCAGAGCAAAACCACAATAACATTAATAAAGGAAATGACTGAAAAACCTAAATGCAGGTCACCCTACACCCACCTCCAAGTCACTTAGCTACAGAGAAAACAAGAAAAGGCCAGCTGAAGTGGGGGGTGTCAAAGAATAAGCACTGTACATTTTCATCTTTGAAAAGTGTCTCCATAAGCACCACAAAACCAGAGATTCGAACACACGATCGGCCAATGGTCCCAACCGCGAGCAGAGGGCCCTTCTGGACAGTGAATACAATCTTGTCTTAACACGCACTATATACAACACCAACTGCCAAGAGGGATTCGAAATGCTGACAGACACACATCCAGAGGCCGACAGAGCAGTGGGACGTGAAACCATGTGGCAAAATGCAAACACATAGGCGGCTGCCCTGTGAATCTGCCAGCGCCAGGACACCACCCAGTTCCAACCTGATTCTATGTTAAAATGTGCATATCATCTCCGTATTTATTGTCAGGCGTGTGTGGTCTATTTGCAAAACCTGTATGCCCTTTGGCCTACCAGCAATTCCACTTCTAGGGCCTAGAGACGTGCCCCACAGGGTGCTAAGACGTCTGTGTAAAGAATAGTTAAACGTACGGCCAGAAGAGGTGTGTACGACACTTTTGTGTTGTTTGAGAACAGCAACAAGCAACAGAACTGGAAACTTCCTCCAGGTCCACCCCGCTAGGATCTGGGCAGGTACAGGAAAGAACTGGCAAGTTTCCTGCACTGCCCTCCAAGACATATCTGTGTCAATAGAACAAAGGCCTCCCCAAGCAAGTCCACCCCCTAAAGCCTAGAACCTGTGAATAAGTCACCTCACATAGCAGAAGGGACTCTGCAGATGGGATGAGGACCTTGAGATGGGAGGTCACCCTGGATGACCTGAGGAGCCCAGCGTCACCACAGGGACGAGGAGGCAGGAGGGTCACAGGCAGAGAGAGACTGGAAGAGGCTGCGCTGCTGGCTCTGAAGGGGGAGGAAGGGGCCCTGCGCTGAGGGATGCGGGCAGCCTCTAGACACCGGGAAAGACAGGAGATGGGTTCTCCCCTGGAGCCCCCAGGAGGGATCAGCCCTGCCACATGGTGACATTAGCCCAGTGAGGCCCATGTCAGACTTCTGACCTCCAGAACTGTAAGAAAATAAATGTGTGTTGTTTTAACACACATTTGGCACATGCTAGTTGGTGGTGATTAGCTAGAGCATCTCCAGAAAACTAATGCAACATCAGGCAGTGATTAAAAACACAACGGGAAACTGCACAACTGGCTGCCCTTCCATGAGAAAGCGGGATGGACCTTCCTGTTCCTGGCACTTGCAAAGAGGGACCCTGCAGCTTCACTGGTCAGGCCTGGGTGGCCTGTGGGGGACAGAACAGGGGGGAGGAGTCCATTGTGGGCATGCTGTTTTGCTCCGACCTTGAAACCATGCAAGTGTTGTACCCACTTTTAAAATTATATTCAGAAAGGAGAAAGGAAGTGTTTGCCTATGCTTCAGACCAGTGGGAACCTGACAGGACTGTGAGTGGGGCTGCAGGGTGGGGACGGGGAGGTGGAGACCACAGAGGAACAGCCGCAGACGCAGCAGCAATGGGTGCCAACGGCGAGGGCTCTCCTTCACACAGCACAGGCTGCAGCCAAGGCCTTTCTGGGAACAGTCATCTCAGCAGGTCTGCAGGTGGGCTGAGGACACTAAGACTCTGACAGGGCTGGGGGACAGGGGTCGGGAGGATCAGCTGCCAAAAGTGCAGCTCTCCTGCCTCTCCTGGGGAGGGAGGGACAGCCGCAGGTCAGGAGGGTGCTGCAGGTGGGGCAAGGTCAGACCACCCTACCCCTGTCCTCCCTCAGCCTCAGGAAGTCCCAGCTGCCCAGTGCAGTGGAAGGACCGGGCCAAGGCCACCAGCCAGTAACGGGGAAACACACGTGGGGGGCCCTTACTGGGCACGTCCACCAAGTGGGGGCAAGGCCAGGTCAGGGAAGTGGGTCTCACCCAGCCACTCCCTTCCCAAGGCTGCAGCTAATGCTGCCTCTGCACTCATACCCTGTGCCAGAAGGCAGGGCTGGGGGAAGAGCCCAACCCGTGGGCTGCAGGTTGGAGCAAGATTGGGCCCCAGGAGAGGCTCCCTTCCCAGGGCTCCGAGACAGCCTGCAGCATCAACCTCGGTCCCACTGGGAGCCACAGGCCTCTGCACATCACCCAGAAGACACTCTCCAGCCCTTCTCAGAAGCAGAGTTCAGACCTCCAGACATTTTGGATTTTGAAAGGAGAGATATCATTTCCCCCAAAAGGTGCTTCTGGAAGGCAGGGTGCCCACCTCCCAGGAGTAGGACCAGACCATGCAAAGGTGCCTGGGCAGACAGGCGAGGACAGGCTATCAGGGTCTGGGGAAGGTGGGCCTGTTTTTTAACTAGGAGCCTGTGTTAGTGCTTGTTTGTTTTTAAGGGCAGTTAAACCTGTTCCACCTCCAAGAAGGTTGCACTAAAGGTGAAAGACAGCACCCTAGGTGGGCCTGAGGTCAAGGATGAGACCCCCCCCAATGAGGCCTCCCCTTCCTGCAGTTACCAGGCTCGCTCGCCTCTGCCCTGCAGCCTCAGTTTCCCACTGGGCTGTGGGGTAGCGTCCTAGCCTGAGCCACTCCAGACAGGTCTGGAAGCTTCGCATGCACAGCTGCCGGGGGCTCAGAACTGGGCACATAGGGTCCCTGAACCCCCACAAAGGTTACCGAGGCCTGGGGGGCAGGTGCAGAAGATGCACAACGCTCAGGCATCCACAGCTGCCCCATCCCACCCAGGCTGGGTCCTCTGGGGGACCTGTCAGGACTGGAGAGGCTCCCCGAGACAATGTTTCGCAAGCTGCGGCCCCAGAAGCCCGCTGGGTACTGGATGGAAGCAGACAGGAGCAGCCTTAGGGGTTGGCCCATGTGGAGCAAGTCCCAGGTGGCTGCAAAAGCCCCTCAAAGGCATGGCTTGGGGAGTCCCCCCTTCCCACCTCACCCAGGACCAGGACGGGGAGGGAGTCCCCAGCCCAGCAGTCACGTGTGGTGGTGACCCGAGGGAGGAAAGACGGCACAAAGCCCAGTCCTGACATCCTGACCCGTCTCCCATGACCAGCTCCTGGGATTCCCAGGAGGGCTGACCACGGACAGGAGGCCGGGGCGTTGGGTCTGGGGCCAGCACTGTCGGCCGAGGAGGTGCACCCCCACCCCTGAGAACCTTCCCTAGGCCCAGAAACACCCTCTTTCGGGTGCCTACTCCCTTCTGCCCCACAGAGCCTGCCCAGGATGCTCCACCCATCTGTGACATCACCTGCCGCCCATGGGGTGGGACCTGGCGCCCCCAACTGTGGGCACGGAGTGGAACGCAAGCTCCAGCTGTGCGTGGAATGGATGACCCAAAGACAGGGAGAATGACAAGGCTGAGCACGAAGACCATCCCTGAACTCCCGGAACATTCTCTCTTGTGAGACCCTAACTGAGCCCCCTGACTTCCCTCAGTCAATCCTTGAAAGCACCCTGTCCATGCCAGCTCATTTCACAGGCGGGAACACTGAGCCCTGGCCCCCTCCCGCCTGGACAGAAGGTGAGGCGGCCCCAGCCCCAGTAAGGCGCCAGCAGGGACAGGCTCCCCAGCCCTGGCGGTGGCTGCAGCACGCTGGCCCTGTGGGGCAGACAACCCTGCCCATCCGGAGCTCAGTGCGGCCTTCTTGCAGGTGCAGACAGGAGCAGGACAGGAGAGCATGGCATGAGGGAGGGGCCGGCTGAAGCCACTGGGCCAGCCCCACTGGGGCTTTCCTGGGAGGTGGGGCCCCCCAAAGCCCACCCCCAGAGGAATGCAGAGTGATGCCAAGGTCCCCACAAGGGGCCATCTGTCCACCCCAGGGGTCTGCGCTCCACAGTGGGACGCCCTCAAGGCCTGCTCCTGGACATTTAAGTGCCCAGGGCCCCTGAAGCACAGCCCACTAGATGGACGAGGAACCAGAAGCTCCCAGGCAAAGGGACCTGGTCATGCAGTCGCTCTGCACCCAGAGAGAGCCCCACAGCTGCCCCAGACACCTGCCACCCCAGCCAGGGCACTGCAGGCTGGGGCTGCTGCACCCCTGAAGCAAGAGCCTGAACACCAGGGTCTTCACGAGCAGCATCTGGGCCATGCGGTGCAGGAAGCAGGGGCACTGCAGAGGGCCGGCGTGGGGCCCAGTGGGGATGGGGGGCTGGACCCCACCACCCAGAGGCATCAAAGACCCTCCCCAAAACCCAAGGTGCCCCGGTTCGGTGCCCCTCCCAGGGACCCACTGCTGAGGCTAGGCTGTGCCTAGAGCAGCAGTGCAGTGACAGGGCTTCAGGGCAGGCAGAGCTACACAGCAGGATCCAGAGGGGAAAGGAAAAAGCTTCCAACCAGCTCTGGGACCACCGGCTCAGCTCTCCAAGGGCCCTGGGCATACACAGCACACAGGCTGCCAGGCGGCCCCTCCAGGCTGCACCGAGAGCTTGAAAGCGTGAGGTTGGGTGACCAGGCTGTCACAGGATGAGAGGTCAGCCACCTTTCAAAACCACACAGAAATACAGAAGGGTATAAATCACAGAGGAAAAAAACTGGCAGGGGGCTGCACTGCTTGGCAGGTATGCCAGGGCGTGGGGCTAGAGGTGGCGCTTTGACCATCTCCACCCCCCTGAACAGGCCACAGTGGGCTCGAGCTGCTTTTGTGGTCCAAAAAAAGATGTTTTTATTTTATTTTATTTTTTATTTTATTTTTTTTTAAATTTCAGAATATTATGGGGGTACAACACTTTGGTCATATACATTGCCTATGCACTGCCCGAGTCAGAGGTACAATTGTGGACATCCCCCAAACAGTGCGCCCAGCCCCCATTAGGTGTGACTTTTCCCATCCCCTCCACCCGCCTCCCAACTACCCATCCCCTGATGAGTATTATTCCCATGTGTGCATAAAGATGTCTTAAAATAAAGGTCTCACACTCCTCTAACCCTGGTGCAGCTTCAATTCCAAAGCACACTCCCAGTGGCCATTTCTGGGGTCACTTTTCCCTGCCACCTGGCGCTAAGGCCTAAAGACACCTGGGAGCTGGGTAGGGGTTGAAGGGAGGCTGGGGTGGGGGCGACACCTGGGCTCTTCCCCCACACCCTGGGCAATGCCCACCCCAGCCAGGGCATTGTGGGCTGTGCTGAGGACTGGGGCTGCCACATCCCTGAAGCAAGAGCCTGAACGCCAGGGTCTCTGTGAACAGCAGATGCTTTCATTACTTGACACCACGCACAGGTGCTAGGGGGTGACGGGTGCTAGGGGGTGACGGATGCTCTGAGGTGGGCCAAGCAGCCCCCATCACTCATTCCCCCAGCAAACGGCTCTTCCCGCCCAGACTATGGAGAGCGCTTGGGGCCTGCACAGCACAAAGGGCTCGACCCTTCCCTCCCTGTCTCATCGGATCCTCCAAAGTCCACTTCCTCCAGGCAGCCCTCCAAGATTCTCCCTGCGGAAAGAGCGGTGCCCCGAATGGTGTCTGGCACTGGGGTAGGAGGGGCACGGTGGAGACCCCGCCTCACACCCCTCCTTGGCCAGGGCACGTGGGGGCGGCCGGCCTAAGCCCGTGTACCCTGGGGCCTGCTCCTGAGGGTGCTCGCTCCCTCTTGCTCTCTGAGCCCTGAGCCACTATGCGGGGAGGAGAGGGGAAGAGCTGTCTGGATGAGCGGACTGTGACTTGCCACCATTAACTGGGTGAGGACCGAGTAGCCGCTAGAACACACAGGGACAAGCTGGCCGGCAGTGCTGAGGTGTGCCAGGGGTGCATACCGGCCTGGCACCCCCTGAACACACCCTCCCTCACCTTCCTGGGCCCCCCGCAGGCCCTTCTCTGCACCCCAGCCTTGACCCAGCGGGCCTGGGCAAGAGTCCACGAAGGACTGTGGAAAAAATGAAGGAATGAATGAATTGCTGACCCAGGGCCCCTGGCCCCTCAGTGCCTTCAGCACATCAACTGCCCCCCGATGCAAGCCTCCGTGGTGACAGGAAGAGACACCAGTCAGTGGAGAGACAGACTGGCCAGACTGCAGTGGTACTCCCGGGTGGCCGCAGGCAGCCGATGCCAGGGGGCAGCGCTCCTTCCCCCAACAGGTGCAGGGAGCTCCCGGCAGCCCCTCCAGCCTCAAAGCAGGAGAATGCCCCAGGCCTTTCAGTGGGCTGTCTCCCTGCCCAGAATCCTGAAATGCTGCATCCCTACTTCCAACCCCACCTCCAGCCACCAGGCAAACTCCTACTCATCCTTCAAAACCCAGACCAGTAACTATGTACTTGGGGACACTCGCCAGACTCCCCTACAACTTCAAGTGCCAACCACTCTCTCTCCCAGACCCGGGCCCCTAGCTGTGTGCCTGGCCCACCCCCCAGCTGTCACCCCATCCACCTCTGCTTCCCGAGTCCCCTCAGCCTGGTCCCACAGACAATTACTGACTCCAGACTAACTGGAAAGGCCCTCAGAGGGCACCAGGGCCAGCTCCCGGTTTTATAGAGGACACTAAGGCCCGGGAGTGTGTGTGTCTAGCCTGAGGCCACAGCTTGCTGATGGCCAAGTCCCATCCGCAGGGCACCAGGCCTACTCTCCTGCACCAAGCCGAGGCAGGAAGCAGGAGGGCAGCCCCAAGAAACCCTGGCCTGCCACTCACAGCACCTGTCGTGGGACAGCAGGCGCTCCAGCCCAAAGCCGTTCCCAGAACACCTCTGAGTACCTACAGGAAGCCCTCAATGGATCCCCTAAAACTGCCAGCACACATGCCTGCCTCAAACAGCACACGGTGACCACACAAGAGCCCCCGAGGACTTGGGCATTAGCAAAGGACGAGGCAAGGTGACTTGAGATGCCTCCCTGAGCCTTGCAGATCCCAGGAGTCGGCCCTGACAGGCTCCCTGGGACCTAGAAGTCTCCTTCAGCACTGTTTAGTTCATTTCCAGGTTTTTTTTTTTTTTTGAGACAAGGTCTTGCTCTGTCCCCCAGACTGCAGTGCAGTGACATCATCATAGCTCACTGCAGCCTCCAATTCCTGGGCTCAAGCGATCCTCCTGCCTCAGCCTCCTGAGTAGCTGAGACTACAGATGCCTCCACCATACCCGGCTAATTTTTCTATTTTTAGTAGAGACGGGGTCTCACTCTTGCGCAGGCTGAACTCCTGGGCTCAAGCAATCCTCCCGCCTCGGCCTCCCAGAGTGTTGGGACTATAGGTGTCGTGAGCCACTGCGCCCGGCCTCTTTTCCAGTTTTTTACTGTAACAAGTCCACCGCACACAGACAGCATAAGCAACGAGCCACATCCCTGCGCGCCATCCACTCAGCTTAAAACACCCTGCTCCTCACTGGACCTGTGCAAAGGGGGTTCTGAGGGTGGACGGGGAGGGGGAGGAACCAGTTCTGTCCTGCTGCAGTGAGACCACCACCAGGTGGCACAGCACAGCGCGCTTCCCTCCAGACTCGGACACTGTGACCCACTGTGCAAGGGAGGTTCAGGGAGCGCTGAGCAGGTGGAGGCCAGCCCCTCCCCAGCCAGCTCTGCACAACAGAAAGTGAAATCAAAACGCCTTCATCTGGGGCTGCTCTACCCATGGGGGCTGAGGCCAGACCAGTGGCACCTGTCCCTCTAGTCTGTGTCCCTGGAGGAGGGCTGCAGGGGCGGGGCATGCTCAGGCACCAGCAGGGGTCCCCTGAGTCTCTCCCAGCTGGCACAGGTGTCCCCTGACCCCAAGGGGCCCCACCCCAAGTGCCCAGATGCTCTGCCTGTCACCTCTCAGGCCTGGGAGGAAGAACCATACTCTCCCCAGGTCCTGCCTCTCCCATAGGCCAACAGCCAGCACCCCCACCCCCTTCTCGTTCTAAAATACAAAGACAGGCCAGGTGTGAGGGCACTGGGTTTGGGTCTCCACCCTCCCTGGCACCACTGACTTTCGCCCTTCGGGGCAGAATTGTTCTGGCGGGTTGGGGGGGATCCTGGGTGCTGCAGGATGTTGATCAACGTCCTCAAATTGACAACCAAAATGTCTCCAGACACAGGTTGAGATCACTGCTCTATTGATGGACAGACACTAAGCAAAGAATCCTAAAATACCAGAACAGCTTTAAGCACAAACGCATTCCTTTGTATCCTGACTTAAACGGCCTAAGCCCAGAGGTTCTGACTCTAGGTCAGGATCTGCCCAGAAGCCAGGTCTTCAAATCTCCCGAGGCCCAGCTTGGGGAAGGGCCACCAGATACGGACCTCAGGACCTGGGGAGGAGCCTTGAAAACCACAGACCCCAATTTGATCACAACCACTGTAAAAGGATACCGATCACAAGGCCTGTTGCTTTTTAGCTCTGGAAGGAAACACAGCAGCTGCCAGACGCAGGACTTGGGGCAATTTAAAAAGCATTTCTCTTTTGACTTTTCTATATTCTCCAGTGTTTCTAAAATGAACATCACTCCTAGTCCAGAAAAACAAGAAAGCACTGGGAGAATTGAGGCAACACATACGGGCCTCCATCCACTGGGACCACATCAAGACCCACCACGATCCATCTCGGTGATAGGAGCGGTGAATTCAGTCCTGATGACATTTATGACTGCTTTGGAAAGCCACAAGGTATCTCCTCTACTCCCATCTTTACGGAAAACCAAGAACAGCAAAACAACAGAACCACCCACCCTGCAGCGGGGGGCATGGGCGAAGCCTCAATCCACCTGCCTGGGGAGTCTCACTCCTTCCTGGGGCCTGGAGCCACACCTGAACTCACGGGTTCCCTGGAAAGGGCTGAAAAAGAAAATACGGTGACCCCAGCAACATTTGTGGTAGTCGCCACCAGGGTGGGAGAAGCCCAACACCCTATGACACACAGGACAGCCTCACCACACAGGACCTGGCCCCACACGGCCACAGCCCACATCCCTCCAGCAACGCAGACAAAGTAGTCACCACACATGCTGCCGGCTACTCTCTGCCGGGGCTCTCTCCCTGGAAGGCTGGGGGGGGATATGCGCAGTTCACTTCGGTGACAAAGGGTCGGACTAAGAGCACACTTTTGTCAGGTCTCTGAAGACATCACCCCTGCCACCCACTGTGAAACCCGCTGGCACCCAGCCCCCAGAAGGAAGAAGCCCTGGAGCAGAGCAAGCCCCTCCTGGTCCCAAGTCAGATCACAGAGGAAATAAAAACAAACCCAGGCCTCCCTCTCCCCTCCTGCCTGGCTCCCTGGGCTTAGAGCTTCCCTGGAGACTTCACAGCAGGATTCCAGATCGGCAAAGCTGCCTGGAGTTCCCTGGCGGCCCAGTAGGGGTAAGGGCTGCACCAGGCCACATCTCAGAAGGTTTCTGGGCTCAAGTTCCTTCCTCCTGGCAGAGTGCTGAGCCTGGGCCGCGCTGGGCGCCCAGCATTCACAGGAGGTGGCAAGCATGGCAAGGCCTGGGCCTAACCACCTGCATCTGACCAGCTCCCCCACTTACCGGCCATGTGCACACAGGTGAGTGGCTTCCCCTCTCTGGGTCTCGGTTTCCTCATTTTCCTCATCTGTAAAATGGGGATAATCATTCCCACCATCGTCCAAGGGTCAATGCCAAGCATTAACACAGCGAGTGCTGTGGTTAATTGGGCGCTACACACTGGGCAGCACCTGAAGGGCCAGAAGAAAGAGGACCCCTGTCCAGCCCCAACTTTGCTGGAAGGCTCAGGAGGCCACGTGCCCAAGGCCAGAGGTGCTGCATAGGCATGGGGGGCCCTGAGGCCCACCTGCAGGCAGTGTCCACCCAGCACCTTAGCACCCCTGCCCACAGCAGAAAAACGAACTGAGGCAAAGCTGGCCCAGCCTGCCCTAGCCACCTCTGCCCCACCATGCACATCTGGCTTCTGTACCTGGTCGCCTCCCTTTATCCAGCCTGTTCCTTCTCCTGGGAACACCTCCCTCCTCTCCTGGATTGACAAAGGCCTATTCCTTCTAGAAAGCACAGTACTTCAAATATCTCCTCCTGAGAAGCACTCTAGAAACTTCCACCGCACCTGACCCAAACCTCCATCCTAAGGATCCCCCACCCTGAACGCCACTCCTTAGTCACCGGGTCCTCTGCTAAGGTACCATGTCAACGGCCCCACCCCAGAACAACTTCACACGGCTGCCAGGTCCTGAGCCAGGCTTTGGGTCCTCAGAGGCAGCAACCGTGTGTATCTTACATCTCTCATCCCCCTGCCCAACTCCACCTGACAGGAGGGCAACTTCCCAAGGCCCGTGACTCTCCCGTTGGAGGCTCCCTCAGGGTGGCCGTGCCAACCCAGAGCAGGACAATCCATCAGGCACCCTGACATCACTGTCTCCTCAACGCTGTTCCTCTTACCCTCTGCCTCACTCATGCAGAAAGCTATTATTCATGAGACCATTTCTGCCAGAGCAGAAAAAGCCTGGGCTCTCTGGAGGCCTGGGATGGAACCCACTTCACCCGTGAAGAGCCAGGGGCTTTCCTGAAGCCTCCCCTGTAAGGCAACATCCTACCTCTGGTGGGGTGCAGACTCCTCAAGACGCTGGGGCAGTGCGGGGCGGTGGTCAGGGACCTAGGCTCTGAGGTCAGACGGGATGGACAGAGATCAGATCCAGCCCTAGCCCCTCCCCTCCTCCCAGGCTGGGCCAAACTGGGCACTGGAGAGCTCCATCCACGGGGTAAGCCATAACGGTTCACAGCCCATGACATGTAGACAGGGCCTGACACAGAATACGGTCCCCTGAGTGGGGTCTGCACCTCCCTGAGTCCCAGGTATACACAACGCCCACTGTAAAGGTTGCCAGACCGATCTCTGACCCACCCTGGCCAGGTCCAGCCAGCTCTAAAAAGGCTGAGCAGGTCTGGGGACCAGAGCCCAGAAGGAAAACCCAGAGTCCTTCAACCCTGCTGCTGAAGGTCACCACTGACCCTCTGACCTGGGGCTAAGGACCCCATCCCACCTGCCCGCTCATGTCGGAGCTCCTGGACACTTTCTGCCTCCACAGGGCCAAACCCCGACTGCCTTTAAGCCCTCATCACCCACTCCAGGAAGGACTCCCCTCCCCACCTGGGATCTACCACAGCTCCCAGAGGCCCTGGAGGCCCCAGCCCTGCCCCAGCTGGGTGGTGGTGTTAGCAAATGACTTTCCTCACTAAGCCTCAGTTTCCCCGCCAGCAGCACCCAGCTCAGAGGGTCACAGTGATGTGTGAGCCCAGCACAGAGCCCAGCCCCCACAGGCACTCCAGGGTTAGCTGCTGGCATTTCACCTACGTTCCTGTCTTGCCTCCTCTCTGGAGGCCATGGCCCTGTCCACCCCACAATACCCTCAAGCCGCCAAACGAACATGTTTCCTCATCTCATCATCTGCTACAGACACAAAGGAGGTCACATGGGTGCTTGGCAAAGAGTAGGGGTTCAGAAACCAAAACAGAAATCAGAGCTGGGCATGGTGGTATGAGCCTGTAGTCCCAGCTACTAGGGAGGCTGAGGCAGGAGGATCGCTTGAGCCCAGGAGTTCGACGTTGTGGTGAGCTACGATCATGCCACTGTACTCTAGCTGGGGCGATGGAGTGAGACTCTGTCTCAAAAACAACAACAACAAAAAAAAAACCCAGGAATCAGAATGAACTGACACCTGATGGATAAAAACAAAGGCAGCGGGAAGGGCTCCTCTGCCCTTCCACAGAGCCCAGGAGGACACAGCAAAGGCTAGATCACTTCCACCTCTTCAAACCCGATAGGATATTGGACTGGTCAAAATCTAGACAGGGTAGGCATGTCACAGAGGAGGAAACAGAGGGTCGGAGAAGCCCCACAACAAGAAAGTTTGAGCTGGGATTTGATCCTGCCTCTCTGCAGGGGGAAGCAGCCTTCTACTAGGAGGTAACAAAAGGCCCCATCCCCCACCCCCCCAGAGATGGGAAAGGACTATTTATTCACACCAACAAAAGCAAAACGCAGACATACTGGGGTAACAGGTAGGCAGCTGCATTTCCCCGTGGTAAAGTGGGGCTGACAGGACTACATCACCAAATGGACCCTCAAAAATGATCCTCTGGGAAACTAACTGGCCAATTTTGACGTAGGAAGATATCAAAAGACTTGGCCAGGGAGGAACGATGTAAGCAAAATTCAATGCTCCTGAGTTCTGGCAGCGGGACAGCAATGGGTGGACTCCGAGAAGTCAGGATGTCAGTGGCATACAAGAGTGTCCTGTCCTCAGCCAGTCTGAGTGGAGAAGAACCTGGAAGTCAGGAGGCTCTGTGCAGAACATCACATACAATGCCAATAAATAAATAAATGAAGACAAGAAACTGCACTTTAACAGGGTAAAAGTGAGAAAATGAGTTGGGTGTCACCGCCTCCCACACGCACTGTCTTCTCCACCAACTCCCCAGCCCCCACCAGAGCCAGCTGCACGCTCCCAGAGCATCACGACCTCATGCTAAGGTATCTATGGGCATGTCTATCTTTCCTCCTCAACGGCGGGTTCCAGAGTGCAAAACTAGTGTCTTATGCAGCTCTGAATCACCCACGTCAGGCACAGACAGCAAAGATGCTAGATGCCAGGTGAGGGGCTGGAAAACGAATGCTTGCATCTGGCCAGCTGCAAACAACTGGCCACAGGTGCAGGCGTTCTAAGCAAATTTATGGGGGAAACTTAAGAAAATCCTACCCTTTTTTCTGGCAAAATGGGAAAACAGGCCTATTATTATTTAGTCCTGGCAAAGGTGTTCCTCTTTTGAAGGAAAAAGAGGAACAATGACAATCATTGTGTTATGGAGAAGGTGAGAGAGAATGCTTGAAACTGACGCAAAATGAGGGCATCTGGGATCTAAGAAATCAGGACCCGATGGGACAGGAGAGTCACTCCTGAGGGACAAAGGTCACCAGGGGGAGTTTGGATAATTCTTTAGGCCTTTCCTTGTGTTGTCCCCCTCTTGCTCCGACTCAAATCCTCACCGTTCTTAAAATCTCAGCTCAAATCCTACACCTGCTACAAGAAACACGACCGTGACACTGATAACCACCACGATTATGCGACGTGCAGTCCATTAACGTTCTCTGCCCAACCAAAAGCAGGGCATTCCTTGGAAGGCTACCTCACCCCACCTCCATCCCAGTTGAGTGGGTTCTGACGTACTCCCTGTCCAGCCGTGTTGGACACACAGCTCGAAACAGAGTAGGCGCTCCTCAGGCCCCCGTGACTCAACTACTGGAGACAGTGGTGGCCACTACCAGAGGCGCGGCCGGGGAAAGCGCCGCGGAAACAAACAAGGGCTGCCACAAGCACACGGGGTAGGGGGAGCGGCGGCAACGGTTTCCCTCCCGAGGAGCGTGGGCGCGAATAAGGGCAAGAGGAGTCCTGGGCCTGCCTGGGGTTGGCCCCGCTCCTTTCGCAAGCGACCTGCGTGCCAGGCCCGGCGCTCAGTGCTCAGCCTGCGCTACCGCACTCCGCCAGAGCTGTCCGTCCTCTCATTGTTTACATCTCACACTCGTGAAAACCGAGGCTTAGGTCCAGCGACTTGCACGGGGTTCCGGGTGGGTTGTCCTGGCCCCGGCTGGGTGGTCCTGGCCCCGGCTGGGGGGACCGTCGCCCGCGTGCGTGCGGGGAGGGGGCTGGGCCGAGAACGGGGGGCCCGGGTGGCCCTGGCGGTGGAGTCCAGACCCGGGCCGGGGAGCCGAGCCCAGGGCGGGCGGGCAGGCGGGCATTACCTGCTGCGGGGGACGCTGCTCCGCCGCCGCCGGGCGCGCCGGGGACCCGGACCCCGCGGTGCCGGAAGTGGCAGTATGGCCGCCGGCAGGGCCCCCCAGGCGCCCCAGCCCAATAGGGGCAGTCGATGGCCCGGAAGAAGCCAGTGGAGCGTAGCATGGTCCGTCCCGCGCCGGGGCCCCGGCCCGGAGCCACCCGGGCCCCCGGGCCCCTCACTAGCGCCGCGGTCGCCGCCGCCCGCGCCTCACGGACCCCGCCGCCGCCATCTTGCTCCGAGGCCCCCGGAGGCCCCCGGGACGCCGCCGCAAGGGACCCCGGGAGGGGCTGCCCACAGTGCGCCTGCTCAGAAACTCCTCCTCCCGCGGGACTGAGGCGGGTGGCGGACCCATGGGCCGGGTCAGGCGGCTGCGGGAGGAGGTATGGAGGGCGCGGACTGCCCTGCCTGCAGCCTCCCGGAGGCTCGTCGGCGCTGCAGCCCGGCCCTCCGTAGGTGCGGCGGCGTCATGTTAAGCCACAGGGCCCTGGGGGCGCCTGGGCTGTCCACGGCGCGCCTGAACAAAAAAAAAAGGCCCAGCTGTGGCTCATTTGCATCTCATTTGCGTTTCGCTAGCATATCACCCTAAAGCGCCCTCTGCTGGACGAGGCGAGTCCTGCGAGCTGGCCTTACCTGACCAGGTAGGTCCACATTCACTCATTTATTCACGAAATATTGAGCTCCTACTGTATACCAGGCCCCGCATAAGCTACATGGTGCGCTGCAACAGGCAAACGAGGAATAAGGCGGGGACAGGAAGGTCCAGAGTCTGGTGAGGTAGGCCCGCGTCTTAATGGGAACCTTAAGAACAACCTGGGGTATTTTGGTGGGATTTTAAAATGGTGCAACTGCTATGAAAAACAGTATGACAGTTCTTCAAAAAGTTAAACATAATTACCATGTGATCCAGTAATTCCACTTCTGTGTATGTGCCCCAAACAACTGACAGCAGGGTCTCGGAGAGGTATTTGTACACTCATGTTCATAGCAACATCATTCACAACAGCCCAAAAGTGGAAGCAAGCCAAGTGTCCATCAGCGGATGAATAGATAAACACAAGGTGGTCCATCCACACGGTGGACTATCACTCAGCCATAAAAAGGAAGGAGGCTCTGACACAGGCTACAACGTGGATGGACCTTGAGGACATCGTGCTCGGTGAGAGAAGCCAGACATAGAAGGACAAATCCTGTATGATTCCACTCATAGGAGGTCCCTAAAAGTCGTCAGATTCATAGAAACATAAGGTAGAATGGTGGATGCCAGGGGCTGGGGAGTTAGTGTTTCATGGGGACAGAGTGTCAGTTTGGGAAGATGAGAAAGTTCTGGAGATGGAGGGTGGTGATGGTTGCACAACAGTGCGAATGTACTTAATGCCACTGAGCTGTGCACTTAAAAACGGTTAAGATGGTGGCTCATGCTTGTAATTCCAGGACTTTGGGAGGATCACGTGAGGCCACGAGTTCGAGACAAGCCTGAGCAACACAGCAAGACCCTGTCTGTACAAAAAAATTTTTTTAAATTAGTTGGGCATGGTGGTGGCACCTGTAGTCCCAGCTACTCAGGAGGCTGAGGCAGGAGGATCCCTTGAGCCCAGGAGTTGGAGGCTGCAGTGAGCTGTGATGCAGTGAGCCACTGCACTCCAGCCTGGGTGACAGAGCGAGACCCTGTCTCAAGAAAAGAAAAGAAAAGAAAATGGTTAAGATGGTAAATTTTATATATGTGTGTGCAGGGTTTTTTTTTTTTTTTACAACAATTATAAGTAAATGACAGGGTTCAGTGAGAGGAGGCAAGCGGGTTGGGATGGGTCAGAGACGTCTTCGGGGGATGTGATCTAGTTTCAAAGCCTTTCCATCACCAGTAGCATAGGGGTGGACTCCTTGGCATGGCTCCTAACGATGCTTGTGAAATGAAATACGATTTACGAGGCCACTCCATCCGTGAGAGCTGGTCTTGGTCATTCATTCCGCCAATGTTTGCTGAGCACCTAGTATGTGGCAGACAATGCTAGAAACACCAGCGAGCAAAGCAACACTCCCCTGCTCCCTGCTCACGCCCCACACCCTGGTGGAGGTGTTGTTATAGTCAGGGAGGCCAACAATGAAAGTAGGAAATAAATAAAAGAGATGTCATGATACAAGGCTATGGGAAAGGAGAAAGGACAGAGGCGTAGGGGGCTGGGGGAAGAGCTAGTCTGGGTGGTCCTACAGAGAGGTGGGATTTGAGCAGTTTTTAAGAAGGTAAAGAGAGAGCCAAGCAGTATTCTGGAGGAAGAGCATCCCAGGCAGGGGGCATAGCCCGTGCAAAGGCCCTGGGGCAGGACTGCGCCTGGCGTGTTGGAGGCACAGCGAGGAGGCCCATGTGGCTGGAGCAGAGTGAGGAGGGGGAGACGGGGAGGAGGACAGGACAAGGTGGGTCGTGCAGGGCCTTGTGGGCTCCAGGGAAGACTTTGGATTTTGACCACAAGGGAGGTGGGAGCCATGGAGGGCTGTGGGCAGAGGGGGGACGGGCCCTGACTCAGGTGCTCACAGGCGTCCTCTGGTGGCTGCTTCAGGGAGGACAGACTGGGGGGGTGAGCAGGGAGCAGGGGACCGGGGGACAGGGTCCATGTAGGCGATGCTGGGGCTGGACCAGGTGGAGACCCTTGAAGTGAGAAGAGGTGGCTGGATTCTGGCTATATGTTGACGGTTGAGCGCAGGGAGATTTCCAGATGGACTGCATGTGGGTGGTGAGACAAAGGGGAGCCCAGGATAACCCCAAGGATTTTGGCCTGCGCATCTGGAAAGAGGGAGCTGCCATCCACCGAGGAGGGGACGTGACAGGTGACGGGGCAGCCTGGGAGTGGGTGAGGGGTCCCAGAGGCTGCAAGAGGATGGTGCTGTTTCCGGTGCACGTAGTGGGGATTAAAATCCCGATGGGTGTGAGACGGAGGGGGCGAGGCTGCAAGTATAGACCCCACATTCTAGTAATTTTGCCCCAAAGGGGCAGAAAAGCAGGCAGGAGCTGGAGGGGGCGAGGGGTCCAGGGAGCGATGCTTATGGGCTGGGATGGGGGCATCCAATGTGGGGAATGGGTGAGGCAGGAGCCAGCGGGGCGCGCGCGGGCGCCAGCCGCGCAGTACCAAGGACAGCCACCGGGGGGCGGGCCACCGCCTTCCCCGCGGCGGGACCCCGGAGAGGGCAGGTGCACGGGGGGTCTGCCCCTCCCCGCTCCGCCTTGGGGCTCTGGACGCCAATGGAATCTGGAGTGTCTTTTTTCCTAGCAAGGGGTTCAAAGCTCTCACCAGGTTCCCAAGGCTCCGGGGGCGCTAAGCTCCCCGCCTAAAGAGTCCCTTTCTCCTCCAGCACTAGCCCCCACTTCCCCATTTCCCCTGGGGGAGCTGGCATACAGTAGGCGCTCAATACATGAGCGCCCCACCACGGGGCGGGCACAGGAGCCTGGCGGGGCGGGTGGGGGACGGCCGGGAGACCCTGTCGCGTCCGTGAGCACCCCCAGGGGCGCGGGCTCCCCCAGCCCCCTTGGCGCCGGAAGGGGCGGGCAGCGGACGCCCCCGGACGCCGTGTCACCGCGCCTCGGTTGCCGGGTAACGAGGCTGGGGGCGCAGCTGCGCCAGGCGTGGGTGCCACTGGGCGCAGCGCGCGCTGCTGCAGGCAGCCCCCTCCCCGGGCCTTAAGGTTGGCGGGGGCCTGGCCAGGAGCCCCATCCGAGCCCTGGATTAATAATCTGCTGCCTCAGATTCCCCAGGAGGAGGTGGTTGACGTTGGGGTCACACTGGTGGGTGGGACAGAGAGACTCAGGGGGCCCACAGTCAGGGGGCCTGCGATGGGAAAAACCACACTGACATGGAGGAGGGTTTTAAAAAGGGCTTGTTTAATTAATTAAATACAAGGATGAGGCCAGGCAGGGCGGGGGAGGGGCGCCACCCACGGAAAGCACAAACCCTTGGGGCCCTCCTCCCCTGCCCCGCCTTCAGAGGCACAGCCAAATGGCTGGAAGCAGGCCCCAAGGACCACCAGCTCCTTGGGGGAGGAGCCCCCCCCCCCCCCCCCCGCAGGTCTCTCCAGGGGTTCTGGAACCTGCAGCCCTACCTACCCTCAGGTTGGCTCTGCCAGGGCTGGAGCCAACCATGACACACCCAGAGGAAGACACAAAGAAAACCGGGCCCCAGCCCCCCCACCCCACCCCACCCCTAGACTAAGGCATCTCACTAACGCTGACAGAGAGAAGAGTCCAAGGACACAGGTGGAGTGGCCCTGCAGGGACACCCCAGGAGGCCTAGGGCCTGAGGCTGCCTCAGGCAGACCCTCCGAGCCCAGCTCCAGAAGGGCCAGCCCTGCTTCCCTCCCCAGGCCCCTATCCCTGGGTCCTGCCAGGCAGGGACTGAGTCCAGCTGCATGACAGTGCCACCCAACGCCCCAGTCCCCCAGTAGGGAGACAAGAAGGTTCTGGAATAAAGGGTGGGTGCCAAAAACCACCTGCAGCCAACAGTTGGGGGATAGGCCCTTCCCGGGTCTCAGGCAAGGGGCCTGGGTCCCCCCTTCCCACTGGAGGGTGGGGGTCCTCAGTACCCCATCCAAAAGGAAATCCAACCCACATGACAGCAGAAAGACACCTGGAGGGAACAGGGCATGTCACCCTCAAGAGACAACTCCCCAACCCTCCCTCAAGTTCATATCAGAGACCCTGCCCCACACTCACACCCCCTGAGGATGACGGACCACCCACTGGGGCCCAGAAGAAAGGAATTGGTCCCTGAAAAAATATTCTACCCGGTCCAAAAAAAACGAGCTATTCCAGGAGGCTGAGTAGGCAGGCCTCTGGCTTCCAGTCCACAAGGCAGGACCTCGACCACTGGCCCAGGGACCACCTCTTCCAGGCACCCAGGAGAAAGAGGGGACATGAGGGGAGGAAAGGCCCTGGGGCCCAGGGAGGGCAAACCCAACCGGCCCCGCTCTACAGCCCCACCTGCAGGCCGGGGAGGGGAGCACTGGGCACTCAAACAGGAGAGATTGATTGTCACGTGATGCCACAAAGGCCAGAGTCAGGGACCCTACCTGGGCAGGGGTGGGGAGGTGGGCCCATGGCGCCAGCCTCCCCCGAAGTCTCTCTCTCACACACCCACCCACTCAGAGAAGGGGAGAAAGGCCCCCCCACACCAGCAGAGACAGGAAAATAAATAGGCCGGACAGCACTGGCTAGGGACCCCCTACCCCTGCCCCAAAGTGAATCAAAATCTCTTTGGAAGAACCCCATCCCCCCTCCCCCAAGTCTCAGAAGACCTGGATCCCTCTGGACACCCTGATGCCTCCCCCCTCCTGGCCATATCCTCGAGGCCTGGGGTGCTGGGAGGCCCCTCCCGTGGGCAGAACCTGTGGACACCTGAGATTGAGCACCCGAGTGGGAGGCGGCCGGGCTGCACCCCGGTTTCCCTGAACTTCTCCAATGGCTTTCAGTGCGGTGGGGGGAGAGGCGGGGCCCATGTGAACCCCTGGTTCATCTATGGCTCTTTACACACTTCATCCCAACTTGGAGAGAACGGGCCTGGGGCCGAAGTCCAAGCCCTGGGCAGGGGGCACCTTCTCTGGGCCCGCTCCAGCCCCCAAAGCCCACCCCTGGGGGAAAGCAGGGAGGTGGGGAAGGGGAGGGCCTCCTGGCTGCCCTCCCACCAGGGGACCCCGTTGCTCAGATGGGAAGAAAGTTAGTAATCATGGCTATTTACAGACACAGGCCCCAGTCACACGTCCTGAGGGCCACCTCTGAGGCCCCCTCCTTGCTTTCTTGAGGTGGACAGGGGCATCTTCAGGGTCCACAGACAGCTGGAAAGGGCCATGGTGTCCCGTTGATCCCCACCACAGGCCCTGGCCGGCAGGAGTGTCCTCGAGTTGCTGGTGGTCCCTGCCAAGGCCTGGCAGGGGCGTGCTCGGGGCGGGCTGGACAAGGGCCCTACAGGCCGGCGGGAGCTGGGCTAGGTGCAGGGCTGGGTGCAGGGCTGCCGGCCAGGCTGCAGGGCAGCGAGTCGCTGGGTGAGGTGCTGCGGGCACCCGGACGCCGCAGCAGGTCCGGGCGGAAGCCAGGGTGACGGCGGGCGTGCTTGGTTAGATGGTCACTGCGGGTGAACCGCTTGGAGCACAGAGGACAGGGGAAGCGCTTCTCGCCCGTGTGCGTCCGGTGGTGACGTGCCAGCTCATCCGATCTCGCAAACTTCTTGTCACAGCCCGGCCAGTCACAGGCAAAGGGACGTTCACCTGGACAGAAGAGCAAAGGACAGGTGGCGGTCGGCGGTAGGGAGGAGGCAGAGACATCCCAGCAGATCCCAAATGGGCCCCTCATCTTAGAGGCTGAATTCTGGGTGTGAGTTTAAAACACGTAGAGGTGCAAAGAACACAACCCACACTGGCCCTCCCACGGCCTGACATGAGCCCTTATTGAATAATTCTCCCTTTACCAACTTTTAGAAGGGATACTCCTGCCAGCGGTTTCTGTTTGCTCTTAAGTAAAACCTACAGACACTTGAGGCTTAAGTGCCCCAGGCCCGCCCCAGGTGGGACCCGCAATTTATTTTCCATGCACACACATACTCAGAACGCACGTGTCGTTTTGGGAGTGGCTGCTCCGTGTGCAAACGTGTCACACTGTCCCCACACACCCAGCCCACTTGTGCCCACGCCTCCTGTGGGGCATTCAGGAGCTCCCCAGGTGTTCACGAGCCCACTCAAGCCCCTCCCTTTTCAAATGCCCTACTGGGGCGCAAAGACAGGGTGGGGAGGCACAGTCTTGGCAGTTTCCCCTGCCGGACCCTCCACGCCCCTCTGTGAGCAGAGGGACATAGGAGAGCCCACCACGACCCCAGGCCATCTGTACGGAAGAATCAGGCACCGCTGCTCTCCGCCCCGCCCCGAGTGGGGAAGGCGCCGCCGGGAGGGTCACCGCGGGTCAGAGCACAGAGGCGGGAAGGGGGCAGGGCCTCGCGAGGGGGCGGGGCCAGGCGGCCGCAGCCAGCTGCACTCGCCCCGCCCCCTCGGAACAGATGGCGCTGGGCAGGGGCAGGCCGCCACCCAGCAACTTCCTCCGCAGACCCCTCCCACCGCCCAGGCCGGGCCTCGCCCATCCTGCCCCCGAGCAGCCGTCCCCACCCTGCCTGGAGTCTTTGCTCCAGAACGGTGCTGCCCGACCCCCCCACCCCCATTTAACCCGGCCTCACGCCCTTAGCGCGGGACAACTGTGTTGTCAGCGTCTCCCCACCAGAGGGTCTTCAAGGACTGGGGGGGTAGGAGGCAGGTCAGTCCACTCGGGCGCCCCCCCTCCCTCCGCGCTTTAGACCAGCTCTGGCCCTCCGCGCCAGGCCCCCGAAGCGTACTCCCTTTTGGACCACGTGCCGGGTACTTGGGACCCCGGAATCCCGAGCGTTGTTTCGCCCATACCCAAGGGTTTTGAAGGGTGGCGAGTAAGGGTAGAGTTTAGACACGCGGGCTGGGGCACCCACACGCGTCTGCAACGCCCCTCGTGGCATTGGACAGAGCCCCGGGTAGGAAAGGAGACGGCAGAACCACGTCCCCCAGCGGGCCCCAGGCCTAGCTTCAGGGGTGCCACATCGGGGACAGGGTGGCCAGGAGGGCGGTCACCTGGCGGGCTGCACGCTGGGGGGGGGCTTTGCCCAGCACTGGGAGCTGTACTGACCCGGGAAACACGCTCACCAGTAAGGAAGAGATGCCGGGAAGGATTGGGGTTAAGAACTACAGCCTGGAAGGACCCCCAAGTAGGACCCATGGTGAGGGAGTGTGAAAGTGACCAGAAGCCAGCGGGAGGGCCCACGGGACAGATCCACAGCCACCGGGGTGACCCAGTGACATCTCTGCTTTAAGAAGTTCAAGGGCTTCCCTGGGGGGAGAGGGGTTGGGGGGGAGGGGTTGCTGAGGGGCACCTGCCACCACCCAGGGCTCAGGAAGGAACCAGGAGAAAACCTCCCCTCCCCTCACCCCATCCTTCCTGCCTGCCACACTCTTGATACCCCCAGTAAGACAGAAAACAGGAGTCAGAGCCCAGGAGGGTCCCCCAAAGAGGTTTCTCCTGGGATGCCTGCAGACCACGCAGGAGGCTGTGAATGCAGGCAGCTCGAGAACCACTATCCCCAAGACTACCAGCAGTGCCAAGTCCCTGAGGCTGCCCCCTCCATGCTCCAAGTCTCCCCCAAACAATCCAGAAGGCAGGCTCTGCGGCAGCCGGGGGAGGGGTCCCAGCGGGGACAGAACTGAGAGGCTCAAAACAGCCCCAGAAGGGACCTCAACCCCCATCCAGACCACTGGGATCTGACAGCTCCCAAGGACCTCAGCCTGCGGGAAGGGGAGTCTGCTTATGGGGGCGGGGCTGTTGGCTCTGGAACAGACCCCAGGATCGGGAAGCAACGCCCCTCAGAGGGGGGCATGCAGCCCTGTCGCCATCTTGCAGGGCGCAGGCGGGGTGGAGGCAGAAGGGGGGGACATCCCGCCGCAGCTCTGCCCAGCAGTTGGCTCACTTCCCCTTTTAGGGGGCTGGTCCCCGCCTCCCACCCTCCCCTTCACACCCCACTCCGTTCCACTTTGCAAAGAGCAGGTTGCAAGGGGGGCAAGCGGGTCAGGACGCGCGCAGCCGCTGGGAACACAGCTGCCGCACGTAGCTCGGCGGCGGCAGGGACCTCCGCAGCCCCAGCCGGCCCGCTCACGTGGTCCCGCTCCCTCCCGGGCCAGGGGCCCGGGCCAGGGTCGCCTCACTGGCCTGGGTGCCTGCCAGCCCCGCCCCGCGCTCCCCGCTCCGCTTCCGTGCGCACGTGCGCGGCGGGTGCAGGGGTGCGCAGGCTGCCCACCCCGGCAACGCTGGGCAAACGCCTGCAAGATGCCAGTCCCTGCTACCCTCTCAAACGATCCTCTAGCAGGGAGGTCGGGGGGTGGGCCTCAAGTGCAGCCACTCTGCTGTTCCTGGCTACCTGGCTGGCTGCTCCTGGCTACCTGGGCGAACCGCGGTGCTGGAGGAGGCTGCAGCCGGTGGGGACCAGGCAGAGAGGGCAGCGTGGGTGGGGCCCGGGTGAGGTTGGGACAGCCGGGGCACCTCGGTGCTGTGCAGCCTCAGAAAAATGTAGGCCAAGAAGTCCTGGACACCTGTCCCAGCCCCTGAGCCGGTAGGGGAGGGCCTGCAGGTGGTACCTAGCTCTCGGGGGGCCGGGCCTCAACCTGCGTGGTCTTCACAACGCCAAGAGCAGGGCAGGGGCAAAGGGCCCTGGTTCTGAGGGAAACTTCACCTCCTGGGGTGGTCCAGGAGGCTTGGGGTGGGGAGGGAGGTGTGGCTGGCCACCTGCCCTAACACACACGTCCACCTACCAGATGGGGCAGACTCCGTGGGGGGAGGGGCACAAGTAAGGACGAACTGCCCCCCTCCCCCAGGGCAAAATAAGCATCCCAGGAGAGCTGGAAAATGCTGCAGCAGGGGGAGGTGGGTGGGAGAGGACCTCCCACCTCCCACCTCCCACCCAGGGCAGGGCACGGGGCTTGCTAAAGGAGGTGACCCCCGAGCAGGTCCCACAGAACCTAAAGGAGACTCTAGGAGCCGCAGCAGTGAAAAAGATGGAAAATTAGTGGTGGGGTCCCCAGTGCGTGGCCGGCAGATGACTTTACTAAGGCCAGCCTGGGGGTGGTGGTGGGGGGCGTCATCCACTCTGGGGTCTTGAATACCACCTGGACTCTGGCCACCTCCATACCCACTGCACCCTCAGTGCAGTGTGGGCTGCTTTCCAACCACCCCACTGCTCCTGCCGAAAATTTACTTAGGCAGGTATACCCCTGGTTGTCGCCATCCCTTACCTCTCCCTTGCCAGCAAATGCCACCACTTTCAGAGTCTAGACCCCACCCTGGCTCCTCCCGGCTCACACCTGGACTAGTGCAGTAGCCCAGCAGATCCCACCTGGCTCAGGGTCAAAGCTAAAGCCTTTACCTGTGCTGGGGTTTCAAGGCCTTACTGCCCGGCCCTTCTCTGCTCAGCATCACCCCTCAGGGTGGTCTCCCCTGCCTCCATGGGTCCCCTCCCACCCTGCCCTCCATCCCCTCGGTCAGCTTCTCTATCCCTGTGCCAGGTTTCCAAAATGCTTGCATCTTCTGTGTGTAATATCTGCCCATAACGCCCCCATGGGACTGGGAGATGCAGGCCTGGCATGCAGTAGGCGCTTAATACACATCTGTGCAGAAAGTGAGTGTACAGGCCTAGAGAATCAAACTTGGGCTTCCAGCAAGAGCCATCCATGGCAGATGACATTTCCCCCAGCCCATGTCCCCACCCAGACTGGCACCTTCCCCACTGGGCTGTCAGTGCCTGGGGCTGAGGAGGGCACAGCTCCCACAAAGCCCCTGACTGAACATGTGTAACCTCTGTTCTAGAAACAGCCTGGGGCCAGGGCAGCCCACCCAGCCCACCTGCCAGCTCTCCCTGGGGGGGCGGGGGGAGCTCCTATGGCTGGTATCATTTGCCAACTCCCTGCCCATCTGGGCCACCTTTATCAGGGAGCCAGGGTGGGGAGTGGTTATCGCCCCCACAACATTGGGGGAGCCCTCCCCCATCCCTCCAGCTGGGGCACCTGCAGTCAGTTCCAGCTGTGCTCTGCACCCTACAGGCTGGAGGAGGGGGTTGGGCAGTCCCTGGGGCCCCCCCAATAAGCTTCAGAGTCCTAAGTTTTCACCCCACCAGCATTGCCACCCTGACGCTAAGGGAGCTCACAGCTCTGCCTGGGGGTGATGGTGAGAATGCTTGACTGAGGGGGGGGCAGGGGGAGAACAGGGGTGGGGGTCCCGCTGCCTCCCCCCTCTGGGCCTCAGTTTCCCCATTTGCCTCTCCTCCCGGGGCCCTCTCCAGCAAAGAGCACCATGACCATGATCACCCCCCACCCCCCACCTTGGGTTGATGGATCAGAAAACTGGGAGTCACCCTTAGTGTTCTCTTGCACCCCACGTCTGCCTCCCACCCAATTTGTAGACCGGCCCACCTCTCTCCCTCCCAGTGCCCCGCCCTCAACCCCTCTCAGATCCTAATCCTTCTCCATAAACGGATTTTCCTCTGCAAAGCCGAGCCTGCCTCCCAGCCTCCCCAATCCCAACCCCCACCCCGCCCTTGGGATTAAGTACAGCCCTTCACCTTGCCAGACAGGCCCCCTCCCCACCCCAAAATCCACTCTGCCTCAGGGCCAGCACGCTGTTCCCTCTGGGGAGATACCCTGTTCCCTGCCCCGCCCAGCTGGGTCTGAATAAGGCCTCTTCCTCCAGGTAGCCTTTTCTCTCCTACGCCAGCATCTCTGCAGCCACCCTTCAACACACACATTTCCCTGAGTCCCCACACTGCCCTGCACAACCCTGCCATGAGGCAGGTGCTCACTAATACTTCCCAGACTTCAGTGAGTAAGATTTTAGAGTAGAACACTGAGTTACAACTGAGGGTGACCCTGCAGTCCCCCAGGGGAGCCTGGGCCATGTCTGGGGACATCTGTGGTTGTCACAACTGGGGGCTGCTCCTGGCATGGGGTGGGTGGAGGCTAGGGATGCTGCTCAGCACCCTGCATTGCCCAGGTCGGCCCCACTCCAGAGAATGATCTGGCCCAAGACAATGTCTCAGCAGTGCCAAGCAGGAGAGAGACTCTAGAATATTAGGAGCCCCCTTTCTCAGCCTGAGCTCCCTCTCTGGGGGAGGGGGTCAGCAAGTCAGCGACCCCCCAAGGAAGCTGAGTGTGCACTGGGCACCAGGAACTCTGGGGCTGTGGGGGCCCATCAGAGATGGAGGAGGCTTGGAGAGCAAGGAGCAGACAGCCAGCCTCTGCTCCCGCCCCCGCCCCCGCCCCAACGCTGGCTGGCTCACTCTCAGTAACCATAGCAACGGCGTCAACATCTCCCACAGCTTCCAAAGTCCTTCCCAGCCCCACGCAGGAGAGCGCCTGGCCTCTCCTGCGGGGCTAGGAGCTGTGGGCCAGACCCAGGGAACATGACATGCAGCCCTGCCTCACTGCCAACGGGTGCCCCTGGGGGGGAAAAAAACCATCACCCCTCCTGGCATCCTTGCCTCCCCCCGCCAGGGGGGCAAATGGGGCAGAGACAACAGGAGTACCAAGCTCTCCATCAGCGGGGCTCCTGCTCTTGTGCCTCAGTTTGCCCATCTATAAAATGGGGCTAGACCAGAACTGCTGTTCCCTTTACACAGAAGAGAAAGAGTCCCCTGGCCGGGGGACGGCGGCAGGGGGATGGCGTGGGGACAGGACTCTTTCCCAGGCCTGGGGAACAGCTCTGCAAGCAGCTGACAACTAAGTATGGCTCCTCACAGGATCTGTCCCCAGGCCTGCACCCAGGGCCAACCCTGCAGTGGGGCACCACCACACCAGCCTTAGGACCCACCCCTACAAGCATGGACTTCCTACCCCCAAGCCCGCTCCCTCTACTGGGGCCTGGAAAAAACAATCTTCCACTAAAACAGGCCTTTTACACATACCCCTTGGTGGTCCCGGGGAGACCCTGAATGCTCCTTGGTTATGCAGCTCGTAAGTGTCCAAAACCCTTTGGAAGTGAGATCAAATGTGTCTGGGTCCAGGACTGTCCCCCCAGTCCTCATATCACTGTTATAAATGGGACTTCAGGGCCGGATGGCCACAGCCTCCCATGGGGTGGGGGTGGGAGGGCACAGGATCCACCCCAGCACACAGGACAGGCATATGGTGCTGCATCAGAACATCTGCACCCACCCCGGGAGGCCCCACTTGGCCCCCTGGGCCTCAGCTTCTCACAACCTGGGATGACAGGGATCCCTCCGTCCCTGCTCACTTAGGGACGGCTGCCGCCATTTCCTGGGGGCCTATGGAAGCGTCCCTTGGGTGCCTAGGAAGGAGGTGGCCTGGCTGCCCCCTTCTCCCAACCTAGGAAGTTAGGGTCTTAAAAAAATAAACCAAACCAAACCAGAATGCCAGGGATCAAAAATGTTCTCGGGGCCATGCCACCCAGCAAAGGAATGAGGACCTCGGGTGGATAGGTGGAGGTCCCTCTCTCAACTGGCCCCCACACCATTCAGACCTGTAAACTCCCCCCGCACGAGCCGGGGTGCTCCTGGACCCCAGCCCGCTGCCCGGAGGGATACCTCCCTGCTGTCCTCCCCAAAGCCACCTTGCCATTTTCAGGGACACAGGGATATAGAAACCCCCACTGCCTTAAAGAGATTTTGCCTAGAGATCACTCAACAGAGAATGGTGAAATGCAGACCCCACCCCAAGTCCTGTCGTACTGCCCTAGGCTCCAGTCTGTGCCCCCAGGTGGCCTCCAGGGCCCTGGAGACAAGGACAGGCACTGAGCTAGAGGTAGGAAAAAGGGAGAACAGGGAGGGGGCTGCCAGTGCTCTCCATGCCCACCGCCCCCACCCCCACCCCCCCTCCAGCCTCAGGCATCCAAGTGGGGCTCCCAACACCCCAAAGGTGGAGCCTCTATGGCTGCACCTGGCAGGGCCCTGCAAGGGGCCTGGGGGGGCTGCCTGCTCCGTCTCAGCCACATCATTCTGGCCAACCCCATTTTCAGGGGCTCACTCCACGAGTTCCCACGATGGGAGCCCGTGGACCAAACCCCCTCAAAGTGCCCACAACAACCCTAAGAAAAAGGGAGCGTTACACCCATTACAAAGATGAGGAAACCGAGGCCCAGAGAAAGTAGATCATCTGTTATAGGGTGGCAAAGTCAGGATGCCAAATCTAAGTGCAGCCCCACAGCGTGTCCCCAGACCCCCGCCTCCCTGGCTTACCAGCCCTTCCAGGAAAGGAAAAGCTTCTCTAATGCCCAAACCCAGGTGGCCTACGAGAACCACCTCCTGTCCCCAGTCCAAACTCCCAGTCCGGACCCTGGAACCCAAGGGAAGGACTGGGGGGCGGGGATGGGGCGCAAAGTGAAAAGGTAATCAGCGCCCACCTGACTCCCTGTTCCCCCAACCGCCCCCGGGGCTGGGCTGTGAGGGGCGCTGGTGTGTAGCTGGATCGCGCCCGACTTCAACCCAGCACCCAAACACGCTGGGGAAATGTGGTGAGGACTTGACTCCCTCAGGGGTCACCTCAGTCAAATCCACCCCTCCCCGGCCTCAGGCCCCAACCCGAACCCCCGGCCTCACCCTCTACCTCGTTAAAATGCAGAGAACAGAAAGAAAACGTGCCGGGCACCCCCCACACCCTGGCCCTGCGCCAGCTGCTCCGCCGACCTCAGGGGAGAACGCGCGCGGTCACCCCAGCCGCGGCGACGCGGTTCCTCCTCCATTTTCACAGATAAAGAAACTGAGGCTGGGGAGGAGGAAGGACCGAGCAGAACCTCAGAGCCGGATGCCGTCCAACCTTGGTGCCCACCACCCACCTCAGAATGTAAAAAGAAAAGAAAACACGAAGGAAGGCCCGGCGGCGGAGAGGTGGTCTGCCCGAGCGTCCTGATACCGCCCGCTCGCCCCGCTGCGCCGCTCGCCCCACTTGGCCTCAGAGCCCCTGCCTCCGCCGCCGCGGCCGCCATCCGCGCGCCGCCCGACCGCGTGGCCGCCACGCCCCCCGCGCGCGCCCCACCCACCCAGGCCCCGCCCTGCCGGCCGGCGCGGCGGCCGCCCGGGCGCGCCCCCCTCCCCGCCCCCCACGCGCCACGCAGTTTCGGGGTCCCGGCGGGGGAGGGGGTTCAAGAGGCCGCCCCCGCACGGTCCGGGGTCGCGGCTGCGCTCACCTGTGTGCGTCCGCAGGTGCGACTTTAGGTGCGAGGACTTATAGTAGGCTTTGGCGCAGCCCGGGAAGGGACAGCGGTGGCTCTTAGCGGCGGCGGAGTGCGCGGCGCCGGGGGCGCGGCCCGAGGTCGGAGAAGAGGCGGTCGAGGAGGAGGAGGCGGGCGAGGCGCCCCCCGGGGCGGCTCCGGGCCCGCCGCGCAGGTCGGCCAAGATGCTGGCGGCCAGCAGGTGGGGCGCGGCGGCGCCGCCGGGGCCCGGGCCGGGGGCGGCAGGGGGCGGCGGCGGTGGCCCCGGGGTCCCGGGCGAGGCGGCCTCGCGGCGCGCCGCGCGCACATCCAGGCCGGCGGCGGAGCCCGCGCCCTCGGGGCCGGGCCGCCCGCGGTGCACCACCGCGCCGGAGGAGATAGCCATGAGGACGTCGGCGGCGAAGTAATCCACGCACGCCACGGCCGCCGACATGCCGGGCAAGGGCGCGCGGCGCGGGCGGAGCTGGCAGAGCGGAGGTGGCGGGAGTGGCGCCCGTCCGGCCGGCGGCGGCTGCTCGAGTGCGGGAGGCGGAGGAGGAGGAGGCCCGGCGCGCGCCGCCGCCGCCGCCGCCCGCGCTCGGCCCGCCCCGCCCCGCCCCGCCTGACGCGCCCTGACGCACCGGAGCCCGCGGGGGCGGCCACAGCCCGCCCCGCCCGGAGGACGCCCCCTCGGGGCGCCGCAGCCACGCCCCCCGCCCGGCGCGCCCTCCACCACCCTCCGAGCGGCGCGCGGCCTCCGGGGGCGGGGCTCGGGCCGGAGGAGCCCGCCCTCCGGCGCGCCCACTCCTGCCCCAAAGAGTCTTCCGAGGCTCCGACCCGGAGCGCGCCCTGCCCACGCTGGGGCGCGAGGCCGGGGAGCCCCGCCCTCTCCCGGCGCGCCCCCCTCCCGGCGCGCGCCCCCGTCCCCTTCCCGGAGCACCCCTCCCACGCCGGGGCGGGAGGCAGAGGAGCCCCGTCCCCTTCTCCGGCACGCCCCTCTCTCTCCGGAGCGCGCCCCGCCCCATCCCGGCACGCCCCGCCTCCTCGCAGGCGCGCCCACCCCAAGCCGAGGCGCGCGGCCTGCGGGAGCCTGCCCCCTCCTCGGACGCTTCCACCCTGGCCCTGGGCGCGGCCCCGTGCGCGATGGGGGGGAGGGCTCCGATCCCCACGTGGCCGGGGTGGGGGTGCGGAAGCGGCCGGCCCCGCCCCTAGGCCACGTGCGCGACCCTTCCCCCCTCTCCTTTTCCGCGGCTGGGGCCCTGCTTGGACCGCTCGCCCCGTGACCCCCGCGCCCTTTCTCTCGGATTCTTCCGAGCCCCGCGGAGGCTCCCCGGCCTAGGCAGTGGGTGTCTAGCTGCGGCACCCGGGAGGGTGGGGCGGCCCGGCCGACCGAGCCTGCGTTCGTTCCTCTTTTTGCACCGGGTTCCGGAGTAACTCGTGCGCGCCCAACTGGGGGCGGGGAGGACTGGGGTCTGCCCGAGAAGGGTCGGGGTAGGGGGGATGGAGGAGGATCCGAATGCAAAGGAAGGGCTGGGTTTGGGGTGCGTCAGCGAGGCAGAGGCTCCCCGCCCTGCTGCGACACCGGGGTCCCGGGCGTTGCTTTTTGGCCCGAGGCATCGACCCTCGGGGTTCGGACGCGAAAATTGAGGCCAGCTAGTGGGGCCACTTGAAGCCGCTGAGAACGCCCAGGCCAAGTCATTAGATAGCGGCTAGGACACAGATGGCCAGGGTCCCCCAAACCCACAGGCCTGGGGCGCCCCCCCCCCCATGGCGACCACGCTCCGGCCCTTCCCGGCCTCCGCGGGGCGGTGGAGGCCGTGCAGTGGCCGTATGGGCCTCCAGGGGGTGGGGCTGCTTCGGCCTGCGGCGACCTCCTGCGCCGACTGTGCAGCCTCTGCCCGGGGCTGGGGTGGCTGCATCCTCCCCAGCTGAATCCTGGCTAACTAACGGACCTGGCCCCGCTCGGTCCGTGCTCCCTCAGGCCGACCACTGTCCCTGGGCCCGACCATGCTTGGTGGTGGCGGCCTGTCTCCCTTAGGAGGCTGCGGCTGAGCCCTCCAGGTACCCCAGCCGTGCCCAGTAGCCCACTGCGCGTGGCTGGGCTAGGAGGAAGGGAGACGAAGCCCCCTGCAGACGCGGGAGGGTGCAGGCGCCGTTGGACACACTCAGGCCTCTCTCCCACCCTGGGCTCCAAGCCCCTCTGGGCTCCGTGGGCGCTGGCCGGTAGCGTTTCCTGCACTTACGGGGCCTCAGGAGTCTTTGAAGGTCTCGGAGAGTGGACCACCTGAGCAGGCCCCCAGCGCCACCCCCCGCCCCCATCTCAGCAGCCTTCAGGGACCTCGGGCCCTCCACGGCCTGGCCACCTAACTCAGAGCGCCCAGGCACCTGTGCAAGAAACAGGCTGAGACGGAAGCCAGGACCCTTCATTTTTTCCACCGACATTTACTGGGCCCAGATGGGGACCCACCAGCCCTGCCCTGGGGTGGGGACACAGTCTTGGGCAAGGCAGCTGGCAGGTCCGTGGGAAGCAGCTCCACCTGGGGCCTGAAGGATGCTGGTGATGTGCCACAGAAGTGTGAGGAGGTGCCTGCCCCAGACAGGCAGCCAGGGTAAGCCCTGGGAGGCAGGGGTCACAGCTGCCCATTCCCTGGGCCTCATGGCCCCAGAAAGGACCTTCACTCTGAGCCTCAGCCATCTGCCTGCTTCCGGCGACCATCAGGGTTTCAAGCCTGTGGCCTTCATCTGCGGGCCATGCCAGCCGATCTGCAGGCAGGAGCCCTCATGTTGTGGTCCCCAGGCCCATACCCCCAAACCCCAGGAACACCCAGGCTATGTACAGCCAGTGAAGCCTGCTGTTAACACAGGCCATCCCACCTCCACCCTGACCACACTTCCTGGGCGCTGGCTCCGCCGTGTGCTGTTACTGTGCCCTCACTGTGACTCAACCTGTAAATCGGGGGGTTGTCTCTACCCTTCCCTGACAGCACTGGGGGGGTTCAGGGATAGATCTTGCCAGCCCCACAGATGGATGGAGGGCCACCCATAGAGCAGAGCTCGGCAGGGGACAGACAGCAGCCAGGTGTCACCCAGGGGCCTCCAGCAGGGCAGGAAGAATATGGAGAGGGACCTTGAAAGGTGCTGGGGACCGTGGCCCTGCCTCAGAGGAGGTGAGAGAGAGCACACACAACCTTCCAGGGCACAGCTGAGGGCAGAGGTCACACAAACCAGAGTGCACCCACAGCATGGACACCCTGAGGTAGGTGACAGGCAAAAGCAAGGGTCCAGTATGAGAGGACATGGGTGTGCAGGTACACATGTATGTATATGCTGGAATAGCCGTAATTGCTTAAGATAGTCAAGCCTTTACTATTTAATAGTTTTAATAGTACTTTCTGTACTATTCAGTTTTTTTTTTTTCACCCATGTGTATTTACTACTTTTCTTTAAATGTCAACAGGTATCTAAGCAGTGCAGTTATGGGCCATTTGTCCTTTCATTTTTAAACTTTTCTGTAGTAAAATTTCTTATTTTTATATTTTTTTTGTTAGAGACAGGGTCTCACTCTGCTGCCCAGGCTGGAGGGTGGTGGCATGATCACAGCTCACTGCAGCCTCGAACTCCTGGCCTCAAGCGATCCTCCCGCCTCAGCCTCCCAAAATGCTGGGATTATAGGTATGATGAACCTTGCCCCACCGAAATTTATTTTTTAAATAACCCCCCCACCATTACCACCAAGTGTGGGCTGAACTTAGTGACTTGCTTCCACAGAACAGGGCAGGCAAAGAGGAAGGTAGTAATTGACCGTGGGGGACCTGGGGACCCCACCTTCACTAGGTGGCCAAGGTGAACATCACAGGAGGTCGTGTGGGTTGCAGGGGCCGGTAGGATGTGATGAGAAGAGTACCTCAGCTCTGGGATTTCTTCCCCAAACTCCGTAACTTCAGTGTAATCATGAGAAAATAAACAAACCCAGATTAGGGGACATTTTACAGAACACCTGACCAGTCCCCCTTAAGGCTGTCAAGGTCACGAAACACAACGAAAGTCTGAAGAGCCTGAAGAGCCGTTATAGGTTTTAGGAGACAGAGGATGTGCCATGTGGGATCCCAGATGGGGCCCTGGGGCAGGAAAGGACGTTAGGGGAAAACCAAGGAAGCTGGAATAGAGTCCGGGGTTTAGTTGTTCACAGGTGCCCACATCAATTTCCCGGCTTTGATAGAATGTTACCATGAGGGAAGCCAGAGAAGGATACCAGGACTCTCTGTACTACCTCTGCAGCTTTTCTGTAAAATCTCAAGTTATTCCAAAATAAAAAATTTTAAAACAAACACGAAAAATGACCATGGGGGGGGTCACTGAATAATAATGACCGTATTTTACCATACGGCAGCTCACAGCTCACGTTAAATGTGGTCTGTCAAAAAATGTTAAATGGGTTGCCTTGGCCCCAGAAATTCCACTCCCAGAAAGGTACCCAAAAAATATTCATAAGGAAGCACGTATAAGGCTGTGTATCATACTGTTGGTAACGGAAGAAAAAAAAGAACAGACCTAAGTGTCAGTTACTGAGTTATGGGGACGGGTTTAGGTAGGAAAAGAAGGGTCCAGATCACGGTAAAGCACGCACCCCCACCCGGGTTTGAATCCCGTGTGTTTCTACCTGTATCTGGAGGCTGTGACTTTGCCAGCCTGTCCTTGGCTACCTCCGGACAGGCCTCCAAGGACCTGGGGCCACAGAAGGGGCGGCAGGGACTCAAACTGCTTGGGAGGTGGCTGCCACCCACTCGGCATCACCAGCAGTCGAGGGCGCGACCCCTGGCCTCTGGCTGCCGGTCCACAAAATACCAAGTCCCCACCCTTCATGGGCTGCCCTTCCAGTAGGATGTGATGCTTTGGTGATGGAGCCTTTATTTAAATTAACACACATATTGGGTTATATAACCGATAACCTATCCCCAAAGCACATCCAGGTCTGTTTCTATATTAAGGTGTTAACTCACTTACCATGGTCGGGCCCAGCGTGCTGGGCTTTGAGCAGCTGAGTTTGGGGTGGGACAAAGGACACTGGCTGGGCCAGGAGAGTGGGAAGGCAGGCAGGTGGCTGTCCTCCTCCATCTGCCCCAGGCCTGAGGTCACCCTGCCGCAGGCTGCACAGGAAGACCTTGGATGGGAGGTCCCCCAGGCTAGGAGCTGCTGGGGGAGGCTTCAGCTTCTCAGCCAGGCCAGCGCTTTCTTTCACATGCTAATCTGCCCCCCTGCTCCTCCTCAAACGACTCCAGGGCCAGGGCCTCCCCAGTGGCAAAGGGGATTTTATCAGCGGGGGCTAGGAGGGGACACCTGGGAGCCTGGCCTCTGGACCACTTCCCTCAGGCGCTTCCCTAGTCTCTTGAAGATGCAAAGCTCTTCTCAAGACCTCTCTCCTCTAACAGGGTCAGTTGGATGGTGAGACACTAAGAGGGGTGGGCTACACAGAGTGACCGCGGGCAGGGCCCTTCACCGGACAGAGTCTTATTCTGCACCTTCCCTGGACACACATCGCTGCTGGTCTGAACCCTGCTGTCAGCTGGGGCCTGGTGGTACAGAACTCACCTTCTAGCAGGGCAGACCTGTTCCCAGCCTACTTCACTCCTGAGCCACCTGTGCCGCCACAGCAGGGAGGGCCGAGGGAGCTCAGCCAGAATCTTAGGTGCTTCTCTTGCGGGCAGTGGGGATGGTGACTCCAGCAGCCCAGGCTTGCAAAGATGGACTTGGGGCCCGGTGCAGTGGCTCACGCCTGTAATCACAGCACTTTGGAAGGCTGAGGCGGGAGGATCTCTTGAGGCCAGGAGTTCCAGACCAGCCTGAGCAACATAGCAAGACCCCATCTCTGCATAAAAATTAAAAAATTAAGCCGGGTGCAGTGGCGCACACCTGTAGTCCCAGCTACTCAGGAGGCTGAGGCAGGAGGATCACCTGAGCCCGGGAGTTGGAGGCTGCAGTGAGCTGTGATTGCGCCACTGCACTCCAGCCTGGGGGACAGAGGGAGACCCTGGCTCAAAAATAAAGAAAGAAATAAAAGATGGACTTGGCAGGTGGGAAGAGCCCCGAAAGTGGAGAAAAGCGGGACCAGAGGCTCGTGCTGGCCCTCAGACCGCTCTGACGCTGGGTGGGTGCCCATTTGACTGGACCACACAGTTAACAGGTTGGTCCTGCACCCTGATGCCAGCAGTGGAACTCAGAGAGGGACAGACAGAGGAGTGCCTGCCCTGGGAGAGGGAGGAGGTGGCACCTGCCCCCAGAGGCCCCATCTCAGGTCAGGGCCATGGCCACCGTGGGCAGAGGAGGGGACAGAATCACAGCCGAGCAGGAGTCCTCCCCATCCTCTTCTGGAACTTGGTGTGGGCCCTGCAGGTCATGCCAAGATGGACAGAGCCAGCTGGAGCCACCAACATAAAGGAAGACAAGCCTGGGTCAGCTCGCCCACAGGTGCTGGGGACCCAAATGAAATGCCAGTCTGGGGCAGCGGGCAAGCGAGACCCCAGCTGGGAAGCCCAGGGCACTGCCCCAGACCCAACCCACTGGGAGGGGCCCTGGCCCCTGTTGCAGGCAGGTGTATCTGCCATACACCTCCCCCTGCCAACAGCTGCTGCAACCACGCAGCCCTGGGCAGGTTCTGCCCCCTTGGGTCCCTTGGTACCGGTGAGCCCAGGCCACAGGGTCAGCTGGCCGGTGGGCTATGGAACACCGAATGCCCCATATCGGCTCCTGGGACCCGGGGCCCCATGCTGAGGTGTGCCAGATGCAGGTGGCATCCTGCCCAGAAGAACCCTCAGCTGGAGTGTGAACAAGTGTGTCCTGGGTAATCCACAAAATGGAGAACTGGAAGTTGGCCCTTCTCCCAGGCAGCCTGGCCATGGGCCATACCAAGTGGAAGGGGGGAGTGTGTCCTGGAACAGACCACTGGCTTCCCCCGTCACTGCCCCTGCATGGTACTTCCGGGTCCCAAGATAAGGGGGTGGTGGGGAGAGGCAGAGGGCACGCCCCTCAGAGGCACCAAGGACGAAAAGAGGCGAGTCCTTGCAGACTGGCAGGGCCTGAGTGGGGAGGCTGGTCTGAGGAGCCTACGTCCCACAGGGCCCTGCCTCAGTTTATCCCTTCTGTGAAATGGTCAGGCACAGGGAGAAAACAGAGTGTCATGTGGTTGCAGACGTGTGTGCTGCAGGTGTCTGTGAGCATTACTGGATGGGCACTGAGTTCTCACCAGCTTGAGAAACAGGGCTGCCTAAACCAAGGTGTGCAGAACCCCCTCTATCACCGAGTGTCTTGTGGAACTAGCACTGCATGTGTTGCCAACTATTTGCTCTGAGGGGAGATGGGGTCTCCAGACATTAAGTGATTAACACCATAGGGTTATGGCAAACTGAGATAACAGAGTCTAGAAACAGAATCAAATCCAGCATGCCCTCAAGGCAGCACTTCAGGGGGGTAAAGAATGTCTTTTTATGGAAAACAGAGTTGGGCAAACAATTTGGGGGAAAAAGAAAACTTCCCTTCCTACCTCACTCCTTACCAGGTACTTTCTAAAATTAGACAAAAAAAATTTTTTTAAATATATATATATAGAAAGAGAAACCATTATATTTCTAGAAGAAAATTTCAAATGGTTTATAATCTGGAGTGGAGAAGGTATTTCTGAGCATGACACAAAATGCAGATGCCATGGGGGAAGAAACTAATAAGGACTAATAATGATTTTAAATGCCTAGCTAAAAAACAAAACACAAAAGAAAACAAAACCACAAAGTCAAAGACTAAAGACAGATAGGGAAAAAACCCTTTTAACAGACAAAGGGCTAATTTCCTCAATATGTAAAGGGCTCCCAGAAAACACCACCAACAACAACCCAATAGGAAAATGAGCAAAGAATATTTAATACAAATGGCTTTAAAACAGATAAATGTTTATAATAAACATACATTTTCCCATTTCAAAATGATGACTATTATTAGTGGTAAAAACGATCAACATAAAACAAATCTGACAGAGCGTTAAGACATTAGATTATACTTACAAGAAACAAAGCCACAGTGAAATACTATCATACGCCCACCAGGTCTACAAAATCACGCTTGGGCAAAGAGACACCAGACCCCTCCAGTGTTAAAGCCCTAGACCTAGCACTGCTGCACCAAGGAATTTATAGCCTACAGAAATATTCCTGCTGGGGAGCAAAGATGCTTGTACAAGGAGTCACACTGGCACTGTTTATTGTTATGAAAGACTCCAAAGAACCTAAATTTCTAGCAACACGAAACGGGATAAATTACAGTGCTGTAAATGGCTGCTTAAATATGAATCCAATCCATACATCTGAATGTATGCAACACTCTCCAAGCTATGGTAAGTAAAAGAGCCCCAAGTAAAGGCGACCCACCTTTTGCAAAAATACAAGGAGACGTACATGTGTAGACTTTCTTTGTGGACACGTTAAGACTCTGGTTTATCTCTGCCCCAGGGGAGGAAAACTGCGCCTTGGAAGTTAGGGATGGGGAGAATACTTCACGTTTTCACCAAATACCTTTTCAGGCGCCCTGAGTTTTTTACTCTGCATACCTGAAAACGTTTTTGTTCCATTGCAAGCAGTTGCTCTGGACGTGCGGCACGGAGTCCGCGGCGCGGCCCCAGCTCTCAGGGAGCTTGCGTTCTCACGGCGCCAGAAGGCGACAACGCGCCTGCAACTAGCGCGGCGTCCGGGGGGGTCGGGGGAAGCATCCAGCAGGGGTCCGGGAGAGAAACCTGTGGCGAGTGGCGGGAAGTCCGGCGCGTCGGGGAACGCTGGCCGCGCTGGCGAAGGGCAGCTCCTGCGAGGGCCCTGTACCGCGGGGGCCCGGGAGAGCGAGGCGCAGACGTGCTCTCCTTGCCCACGGCCCGCAGCACCCAAATGACCCCAGGCGCCCCGCACAGAGGCCCGGGTGCTCTCCCGCCTCGGAGACCGAGGCGCGGGGCGCAGCCAGACCCCCGCGGTGCGCAAGAGTACGTCGAGGCCGAGGGCGGACGCGGCGCCCGTCGAGAGCCGCCGAGCAGTGGCAGGGCCGGCCCCGGCTGGTCCCGGCGGGTCCCAACGGGTCCCCGCGGGCTCCGAGCCACAGCCACCTGCCGCCCAGGCCGCCTCCCGCTCCGCGCGCGCGCGGCGCCACTTCCGCTTCCGCCCCTTCTTGAAGGCTAAAGCCCCGCCCCTTCTTAAAGGGGCCGCGGATCCCGCGGGGCCTCGGACTAGGGCTGGGGTTGGGGCTAGCCCGAGGGAGCTTCGCGTCCTGGCCTCGCCACCGCCTAGTCCGGCGACACAGCCTGAGCCTCTGCCCAAGCCCAGGGGTGCATGACAGGCCACCGGTCCTCGAGACCTCCCGGCTCCGGGGCTCCTGCCACGGAGGTCGCAGGTAGCCCTCCGGGGTCTGGGGCCGCGTGAGACCCGACCCTGCCCTGTCCTCAAGGGCGTCCCGGGCGGAAGACACGGCTCGGACGAAGACGCCGAGGATGGGACGACCCGGCGTGTTGCAGGAGCACTCCCCGTGCCCCGGGCCCCTGGAGAGACCCTCGGACTAGCCGCTGCCCTCCTCCAGCCCTCGCCTTCCGCATTACAAAGGAAGCGGCCTGGCCCGAGGCCTGGGGTCCATCAGACCCGGCACGTCAGGACCCAGGTGGCTCTGTCGGCCCCTCTGTAGCGCGGCCCCCGAGGCTCGGCGGGAAGCTGTCCTCCAGGCCGCAGTCCCGCGGTGGCGGCGTACCTCGCAAGCTCTCCCGCCATGGGAGCTGCGAGTGCCTCGCCCTGGAGGCAGGGGTCTCACCAGCCTCCCCAGGAGACAGGGGACCTGGGTTCAAATGCTGCCCCCACCTAACACAACCCAAGCAACCAGCCCCGTGGGGGCCCTCCGGGCTAGACCCAGGCGCACCCCTCCCTCTGCGGGGAAAGTGACTTGGCACCTGTTTTTGTAAAACCTGCCAGAGGGCGCGTGCTGATCGTTCCGGGCATTTGGGGGCGAGGCCCTCTTGGAGCTCGCTGAACCCCAGAGAGCCCCGGCAGGAGCCATGAAAGGAAAAAGAGGAACCCTAAAATTTTAAATCTTTAATTTCTGTTGTCAGGTTTTTCTTCTTTTTGTTTCCAAAAGGAAAGGAGAGCATAACTCCATCGCCTGCACATCGTCCACAGCCCCTGGGCCGGGGCGGGGTCCCACCGCCCGCCGCCTGGAGAGTTCCGGGCGGCCTGGGAGGTCCACATGCAGCCCCGGGCCAGAGCGGGGTGAGGTCCGGGCGGCCGCGACCGCCTTATTGCTGAGGTCCGCGGCTGGGGCACGCCCGGCCGCCACTAGGCGCGCTGGCTGGGCAGCTCCTGGGAGATGAAGCGGCGCAGGCGCTCCAGATACTGGCTGTAGAGCTCGATGTCGTTGTGCCCGGCGCCCTCCACCCACAGTGGCTCCACGGCCTTGGGGCAGCGCTCGTAGAGCGCAAGCCCGTGAGAGAAGTCGATCACCTCGTCCTCCGTGCCGTGGATGATGAGCACAGGCGACGTGATTTTGGACACCTTCTCGATGCTGGGGGGCGGGGAAGACGATGCATATCAGACTCCTGCGCCCTGCCCGACCCCTCCCGCCCCCCCCCCCAAGGCCCACATACTCCGGGGGGCCGCCCACCCCGCGCTCACTTAGGGAACGCGTCAAAGCAGTAGGTCTTCTTGGTGTCGGGAAAGGCGACACGCATGCCTGAGGTCAGCGGCGAGTGCAGCACCACCGCGGCGCACTCGTAGCGCGAGGCCAGGTCCACCGTGGGCACCGTGCCGATGCTCTGCCCATACAGGATGATGCTGTCCGGGCTGATGCCGTACCTGGCGGCGCCGGGGCAGGGTCAGCTGCAGCCCCGATGTGCGTACACCCCTCCCGCCGGCGGACTTCCCACGGCCAGCTCACGGGGCAGTACCCCAGTCTCCGTGCTGCCAATGGGGTCCGGCCAGGCTCCGCATGGTCCTGAGGGCGCTTCCCAGCCCCCAACACCTGCACACGGAGCCGGGTGGCCCCAACCCCACCTCACTGACTCAACTTTGTTTCTTGGGCGGTATCTACCTGGATCACGTGTGCGGAGTGCCCCTGGGAGGAGCGGGGAGCAGGGAACAGGGAGCAGGGAGCAGGGAGCAGGGACAGGGGCAGGGGCATGGTAGGCCCTGATGACTCTACCTCTCCTCCTAGTCACTCCTAAACATACACTCCACAAGGGCAGACCTAGGAACATCTCGCACCTGCTTCAGGTCTTCCTGATTAGAAAGCTCTCCCCATTCACCTGCGGGGGGGTGGGGGGATCTTCCTGCCTGCACTCCTTCCCCAACCACCGGCTGTGGGGGGTTGAGGCAGCTGTGTCCATTGTTGATTCAGTGCAGTTCAGAGTCCCTCAGAGCCCCCATGCCCAGTGAGGTGCTCTGTACAATACAGGCCAGCAGCAACAGTGGCTACTGTGGGAGGTAGGTAACACCTCCTTCTACCACCACCTTCTCTTCCGTAGTACACAGGTCCTGGGCCCCCACCCCACCTCCCACCCTGCCCACCTGGCCCAGCGCCAGCTCCAAGGCCCCCTCACACCCACTCCCAACTGCACAGGGACCCCATCACTATCTTGCCACACAGGAGGGTTCCACAGCTCTCCTCCCACGGGCTCCCGACCCTAATGCCAAGGAGGTGCCCCTCCTGGCAGACAGGGGCCAGGGCAGGTCTGCGTGTCACCTGGCTGTCCACCTGGGCATTCTGACTTCACCTCCCCATCCCAACCAGCAGCCGTATCTGTCCCTCCCCCTGGCCTGGACCCCCAGCTGCCTGGCAGCACCTCACTGTTAGTCATCTGCCCCCACCAGGGCCTTGGGGATGACAGATGGCTCATGCTTGCCGCCCTGCAGCTCTGCCACTGCCTCTAGGGTCTGCTCTCCAGCAGCATAGGCACCAGGGTGCTGAGCCAGCCCATCCCTGCCACCCGGCTCCAGGCAGGAGTTCCCAACCGCCACCTGGACAAACACGACAAATCCCAAATGCAGCCACTTTCCCCCTCCCTCCGACTCTCACAGCTGCCCAGCTAAGGTTTCTGGAGGACAACACCGGCAGCAGGACACATGGATGGACAGAGCTCAGAGCCCTGCCCCAGAGTGGGTGTGACTGCCAGTGCCCCCAGGCACTGGAGCAGGAGGGGTGGGGAAGCCAGGCCTGCATGTCCCTGCAGCACAGGACATGTGCTTGGCACTGGTGCCCGACACTGCCAGGAAGCCCAGGACGGGTCCCCAGTGCCAGGGTGATGCCAGGAGATCCAGCTCCCAGGCCTGCAGCAGGGACTGCCTGACACATCACCACAGCAACCAGAGCCCCCACCGCCACCTCCCCAGGGCCACCAACTCCTCAGAGCTGCACCTGGTCCCTGCCGGAGCGGGTCAGACCAGTCGGCAGGGCAGGGCCCAGAAGGCTGATAGGGAGCAGGGCACCACCTCCAGGGGGCCAGCCTGGGAAGCCTGGTTCTAGAGTAGCACTGGTGCAGGCCACACTCTCACACTCGGGTTAAGGGCCGAGCAGGTGTGGAGTGGGAGGGGATGCCTAGGGGCTGCGTGACCAAGAAGGCAGGGTCCTGCCAGCGGGTCTGGAGAGAAGGCTGACCCAGGCCTCAGTGTGTACTGGGGGCCCACACCTGCTGACCTCCCACCAGCCACAGGGCTGCACTGGGCACCAGGCCACCTGCCCCACTCCTCCAGACCCTGCCCCCTACTCCTCAGGGTCCCACCCCACCCAGGAGGAGGCTGAGCCCCACAGCCACACACCCACCCCGGATGCAACAGCCCGACCCCACCCTGTACTCCATGTGTTCCCTTGGCCCATGGGCTCCCGGCTGTCCTTTCATACCACCCCCAAACACCCCCTCCCAGGGCAGTGTCCTCTGCCCATCCCCTCCTGCCAGGCAGCCTCTACTCCCCTGTGGACAACCCCAGCCCTGACCCCAGCCCCTTCCCACCCCAGGCCAGGGGTTCCCAGGAAGGGTGGAGGGGCGGAGGGGCTGCACCCTGGGCAGCTGGGAGCCCACCTGTCCCACTCTCCAGCCCTGCACTTCTGCTGTGGCTTACTTCCTGCAGGGCCACCAGCCCCCCTCCCTGGGGAAGCCGGCCTGTGGCACCAGGTTTGGGCCCCTCTCTAGGGAGACACTCCAGGTGGACCTCTCTCCAGGAGAGAGCCAGCCACCCTTACCTGGTGCGCAGGGCCTGCCAGGCAGCATCGATGTCAGCATAGAGGTTCTTCTCCGAGGGCTTGCCTGAGCTCACACCGTAGCCAGAATAGTCATAGGAGAAGACGTTGCAGTGGATGCGGGTGCCCAGGCCTATGTAGAAGCTGCTCATCTGGCCCAGGTCCACCGCGTTGCCATGCGAGAAGAGAACCGTGTACCTGGGAGGCAGGGGGCAGGGCTGCTCACATGCCCCTCCAGATGCCCCGGCACCTGGGCAGCAGAACTCAAGACAGACAGTTCCCCCTGGTGGCCAGCAAGCACCCATCACTGATCACTCCATTTACCCCTCCCAAGAAGTCATGTAGCCAGTGAGGGGGAGGCAAGGGCGGACAGCCCAGCTCCATCCCAAGGTGTCCCCACAGGGAGAGGACAGGAGGGCTAGGAGGAGACGGGCCATCTGGGCTGCAGAGTGGCCCGGCTCCCCCTGGCTGTATGGGCTGGCCAGCAGAGCCTCAGGATTCTGTGCAGGGGAACACTGGGACCCTCAGTCATGTTCTTAGCTCAGGACAGACCTACAACGTGAGCTGAGCTGGCTGCAGCAGCCATCACCTTTAACCCTCTGGACAGTGGCCATCTCTTCCCTGGAGCCTTTCCTCTTGGAGGGGCCTTAACAGCCCCCAGGATGCACGTGCACCTGCCCACAGCTCAGAACTTTCCCAGAGAACGTGACGCTGCTCTGCTGCAGGGCTCTCTGTCCTTCTCCAGGAATGACCCCTCTGCTGTTAGAGGACAGCTGGACCCCAGCCCTGCCCCCCGGAAAGTAAATAAAGCCAATTCCTGCTCACAGACATGGCACTCTTCCCGAATGGGCCATTCTGCCCAAGTCCCACGGCCGTCCTGCAAAGCCTGTCCACTTCTTGGGAACAGGACCTGCCCAAGATCACGCCAAGAGCAGGAAGCCAGCTGGCCCTGGCCATGGACTGCTTCCTCCAGCACCACTGGGCCCCAACCCAGCCCAGCCAGAAGGGAAATACTTGCCCTTTGGACTCAGATCTGGAGTCAGAACTCCACCTGGTATGAAGGCAGAAGCACCCAGAAGGCCAGAACAGTCACCTCCCTGCCCCACCTCTGGCTTAGGCCCCAGAGGAACACCCTGCACCAAGCAGGTGGCAAGGCAGCCTCTAAGGAGCTGGGTGCTGAGGGCTCCCCGAGGACTGCCCGCAGAGGGGAACAGAAATGGGGCCAGGTAGCTCAGCAGCAGCCCTGGGTGGACTGAGGCCGGCTCTTGCTCAGATGTGGGCTGCTGCCCCTTTCGCAAGAAGACTCTCGAGAGGGACAAGGACAGGCTTGTGGAGGACGCCCACCCCACACCGGCCTTTCATTCTGGCTCCAGCCCTCTAGGGGCCATCACCAACTACACTGAGTGCCCTGGGCAGAAATGGGAGCCCCAAGAACAGTGCGGCCTGAGCCAGGTGCCCACCCAGGGCCCACCCAGTCCCACCACCCCTTGGCTGCTCACCTGGCGCCGGGCACACAGCGCACGTACATGCAGGAGATGCGGTTGCCGCGGGCACTCTTGGTCAGGAAGACCTCAATGGTGTCCAGCTCGCGCTGGTTGTACTGGAAGTCAGCGCGCTCCGTCAGGTGGAGCTTCCAGCGCCCAGGGGTGCCCGAGGAGGTGCGCAGGGTCCCCGAGGGAGCGGCACCAGCCCCACCGGGCCCCGGCTCGGGCTCGGGCAGCAGCGAGTAGGTGGGCTCCGGTGGCAGGAAGGCGAGCTTGGCAGCGATGCGGCCGGGGCAGGGCGGGCAGCAGAAGAGGCAGCAGAGCTCACTCACCGACAGGCCGTTCATGGCGGGCACCGCCCAGCCTCACCCAGCAGGGGAGGAGTGGGGGTGCTCCGAGTCGTGGGCAGGGGGAGGGTATCCCCCCAGCCACTGCCCCAGACAAGAGCCCCGTTAGGAGGCCACAGCCCAGCCCCATCGCGGTCCAAGCTGAGCCCCTGGGAGCCTTGCAGCCACAGGTCTCCATGTCGTGCAGTGGGAAACCCTGCAGGGGAACAGCGAGGTATGGGGGTCCCTGTGGGGTGCCATGGTCACCTGTCTCAGGTGTGGAGGTGTGGACCCAAATCTCCAGCCCCAATCCTAGTCTCACCCTCTCCTGCCCAGACTGCTGCACCCCCCATCCAGCCTACCCCCCATGACTCCCTGAGCTTGCAATCACCACCTCTCGCCATGCCGGCCCAGCCAGCAGGGTGTGCGGGGATCAGACCCTGGCCCCACCCCAGCCTCTCCCACACACCCCTGCCCCGGGCCCAAGGAAGCCCCCACCCCAGGCCTCAGTCCACACCGCTGCCCAGACCCTTCCCTGGCCCATTCTCTGTGATCCCCAAGGACTCATCTGCCACCCCCAGGGGACTGGGGCAGCCAGGGCAAGGACAGATGTCCACAGCTCACAGGGGCCTCGCAGGACTGCCATGTCTGGAGAGAGAGGAACCCCAGCAGAGGAAATACAACAAACAAAGGCTCTGGAAACAAAGGCAGGATACATCTCAGGCTGGAAGGCCCTACTGAGCTAGGACAATGGCTCTTCCCTATTCTGGGGGCCAGGCTAGGGGGTGGGCCTGCTGAGAGGCAGAGGAAGCCAAGTGGGGTCAGGGGAGCCCAGCCTGGGGCTCCTTATCCACCACTGATTTAGGGGTTCCATGACCTTGGGTGAGGCACTTACCCTCCCTAGGCCTCAGCGTCTATAAATGCAGACACCACTTACCCCACAGGGGAGCAGATAAGAGAAGGGAGGGGAGTTCTGGGGCAAGGGGCCTGTCTCAGAAGAAACTCAGATGTTCCTTTTAGCAGAATATCCTGAAACATTGTATTAAATTGACAACAGCTAAGTTGCTAAAGCAACCACAATCGCATATGGAGCTGCCAACTGATAGACACTAAGAAAACAAAAAGGTCTGAGAAAAATCTATCCCGGACTACTCCTTTCCTTACAGATTACAGATTGGAACAAGGAAGGGAGACATGCTCACAACTCGATCTCAGCGGCAGAACACCCTCACACATTCAGCTTTTGGGTTACAGCATTTGAAAACCACTGGGCTAGGGAGGCACAGTTCAGAGGCGGATCCAGACACACAGGGGTGCACATAGCTGCAGCCCACAGACACGACTCCCCTCCCCCAACGGAACAATCGCAGGCCCAGAAACACACCTGCTCCCTCAGTACTTGAGATGTGAGAGACCCACATCCCAGTCACCTCGACTCAGGGGCACACAGGGAGGAGAGGACAGAACTACGAAGGCCAGGGTGGAGACACGGACAGCATCACACACCCCGAACCCCGAGGTGGGATGCGAGTCTCACGTGTGAATACTTTTCAAAGGGGACAGCCTATCATATTGGTTCTCAAATATTCTGCCCTGCTGGGGACACCTGTCAGTGTCTGGAGACAGTTCTGCTTGTCAGAACTAGGAGTGCCCCTGGCATGGGGTGGGTGGAGGCCAGGGACACTGCTCAGTACCCTGCAGTGCCCAGGACAGCCCCGCCCCAGAGAATGACCCAGCCCCAATGTCCACAGTGTTGAGGTTGATAAATGTCAGCTTCAACATATTCTCAAAGAGGTCGAGGCCCCAAACAGGTAATACTCGGCTGGTGCTGGGTGGCTGGGAAGGGTCTGGAGTTTGAGTGGCATGATGAAGGTCAGTTTTGAGGGCCCAGTGGACAGGCAGAGGCCTCTGGGAACCCTGGAAGATGAAGGGGCACACCAAGGCAGGTGATGCCCCACCAACCAAGCCAGAAATGTGGGTGTAATCCTCGACACCTCACTCCACTGCCCAGATCCAATCCAATCTGTCAGCAGGGCCCCCAGGCCCTGCCTGTCTCCCTTTAAGCACCACCTGGTCGCTGCCTCTGTCGCCTTTCACCTGGACCATGCCAACAGCCTCCTGCCTGGTGGCCACTTTGCTCCAGGACAGCACCCCAGCAGTCAAACAACCTTTTCATGACACAAATCCAATCATCACACCACCTCCCTTCTGGGGTATCCCAGGGGCTCCCACTGTTCTCAGGACAGAGATGGATCCCTCATCATACCCTAGCAGGCCTCTCCAGACCCTCTCATCTCCTACCCGCCCCTTGCGCCCCAAGACAAGCCTCAGGTCCCCTACTGGGGACCCCCTTCCCCAGCCACACTAGACATCCTTGCACATCCTACCCATCCTTTGAATCTCACTCCCAATGCTCAGAGTCCTCCAAAGCAGGTCAGGACCCCTCATGTGTGCTCATGTCACCACAGCTTGTATTTACGTGCTTAACGGGATGCTCTCCCATACACACATGAACTAGAAACTCCATGAGAGCAGGACCAGCATCTGTTTTGGCTCAATAACCCTTTGCTAAAGGAATGGGCAAATGGTAAGCAGCAAAGAGTTAAGGGGGAAGCTGCGGGAGGAAAAAAAGAATCTCCAGGGTCTGCCAGCTTTCACAGGGCAGGGGACAGTCTCCTCTCGGGCCACAAACAGCTGGAACCTCTGTGTGTCACTAATGGGCATTGGACTAGGTAGCGCACACCCAGATGCCTCACTCACTGGGCCCACACCCCTGGCACCCATCAATCCCATCCACAAGCATGTAACTGAGTGCCCCTCTGCCAGGCCCTGTGCAGGCTAGTGGTATTGTGAAGACCAAAAAGCAACAAGGCAACTGAAATGCTGTAAGATGACCTACATACGGTCGACTTTCATGACACCGCACCCAACCAGTCAGGGTGGCAAAGCTGTCTGGGGGAAGGCGCAGTCTGAAGAATGCAGAGAAAGTGGGCAGGTGACAGGGGATGGGACAGAGGGAAAAGCACAGGCAAAATCCCATCAAAAGTAACAGAGTGTTCCAGGAACTGCAGCTTCCTGGCTAGAGCAGAACCTGGGAGGAAGAGGTGAACAGAAGGGTCCCAGAGGGAGCCAGAGCCGGGTCAAGCCGCACCCCCTGAGCTCTGCTGCGGAGTTTAGACTTCATCCTGGGGCAAATGGGGAGCCACGGAGAAGTCCTGAGCCGGGAATGAGCAACATAGGTTAAGAGCTTTGGAATGGTCCCTGGCTGCATCCTGGAGGACGCGCTGGACAGAACGCCAGGAAGCCTACCCAGGTGTCCCAGCCGGCAGGAAGACGCCTGGCCGGGGACAGAGGCGTCTGGGAGCTGTTTAGGAAGCGGAGCTCGGCCGTCGGCTGGCTCCGGGGATGGAGCCCAGTGTCGGGCTGAGGGCAGGTTCAGGAGCAGAGCCCGCGGCTCGGACAGGGCACTCCCCGAAGGCGGGGGCCGCGTCCCCAGAAAGGTGGGCGCTCACCGGACGCCGGAGGGCTGAATGGACGGGGGACAGAGCTTCACCAGAGTCGGAGACGCCACCCCGCGGTCCCCACCCCTGGCCCGGGGTCCTCGGGGAGGACCCGCGGCCGCCCGGGCAGTGCGGGGGTCTCGGGGACGTTCAACCGGGCTGCCCGGGCCTCGCGGCCGGGCCCGGCTCCCCAAACGGCCGCGGACCGCACCGAGGCCACCCTGCGCCGCCGCGCCCGCCCCCGCCCGGTACTCACCGCCCCGGCCCGCGTCCCCCGGCCCCAGGGCCGCGCTCCATGGCTCCCGGCCGCCCGCCCGTGCGTCCGTCGGTCCCTCTGCGCCCCGGCCCGGCCTCCTGGGCCGCCACCGCCGCCGCTCCCTCGCGGGCGGAAGTGAGCCTCGTTCCCGCCACCGCCCCGGAAGTGACGCGCAACACGCGCGGAGGCAGGAGGCGCCGGCCGATGGCGCAGCTCGCGTCCCGGGGGCGGGGGCTGGCCTCTGGGGGCGGGGCTGGCGCGCCGAGGGGCGGGGCCTGGAGGGGGCGGGGCCCGAGCTCCGGGTTCATTCATTCATTTGCTCTTTCACGCATTCTAGGGCCGGGTCTATGTTGAGGCGAGCTTGGTGCTCGCCTTGGAAGCAAATTTACAGGGACGCCAGAAAACTCAGGCAGCAAGATAAAATATATCTTAAAATACATTATTTTTACTTTTTAACAACTCATAACATCTATTAAATGCATTATTTTTAAAAATTTGTCAACCTAGGGCCCACAGGCTGGCTGCCTGCCTTTGCAAATAAAGTTTTAAAATCTTGATATATTGCGCATTGTGGATTCTTTCGTATTCCTTTTTTTTTTTTTTTTTTTGACAGGGTCTCGCTCTTTTGCCCAGGCTGGAGTGTAGTGGCGTCATCACAGCTCACTGCAGCCTCAAACTCAAACTCCTGGGCTCAAGCGATCCTCCTGCCTCAGCCTCCCAGAGTGCTAGGGTTACAGGCATGAGCCACCTGCACCTGGCCCATTCATTTTTGTAATATTGCATTAAAATATTAATACTATGAATCATAGTGGCTGAGACTTTTGGCATACCTTAAATTTTGTGATTTCAGTGCCTGGCTGTCCATGCCTTGCTCCCTGCTGGCTCAGCTCCCAAAGTAGGGAGGGGTCCTTCCACAATGAAGAGATCTGATAAGGAATGAGGGGTGGGAACAAAATGGGAGAAGATAACCAGGGAGTCTCTTAGAGAGGGTGGTCAGGGCAGGCCCTTCTGAGGAGGAGTCAGGGGCAGAGGCAGAAAAGGCTGCAGAGACCAACAGTGCCAAGCCTGGAGGTGGGAATGAGAATTAGTTGGACGGCCTTGCCCTTCCAGGCCTGCACCCTGTTGCAAAATTCTCCTCCACCCTGCAGGCAGCCTCGGCCCCCTCTCCCTCCCAGGGCCTCTCATCTGTAGCTCCAGGTTATAGAGATAGGCCTGAGGCTCCCAGGCCAGTCCTCCCCCAGGGCCCCATTTCTGCCAAGTCAGGACAGAGCTGCCAGAAAAGGATTCAGGCTCAGGACTGGACACTGCCTGGGCTTGTTTTTCCTCATTTTCCAGCTTCCCAGATCTCTGGCCCCCGGTGCTCATTCCCCTGCTGGGTACTCAGCTGCCTGGGTCTCCCTGGGGCTGTCACAAGATGACTCTGCTGCCTGCCTTGAGGCTCCCAGCCTCAGCTGAGGTTCTCTCCTGAGGTTCAGAGGTCAAAACAAGCCCAGGCTCCTTCCCATGTCCTTGTGATTTCTTTGCTTCTTGCTCTACCCTGAGCTGGGAGGGGCCAGGGCTGGACTGCCCCAGAAAGCCCAGCTGCACCTATAACAATGTACCCCACCAGGGACATGGGGAGACACTATGAAAGGGGTGGAGGATGGACAAGGAGGCTCAGTTCTCCCCTAAGCGTGGCCTTCCCCCAATCTGCTCACCAAGTGCCCCCTCAACCCGAGGGCGCCTTGTAAAAGGTAAAGGCATCACTGTCAACTCCCAAATGTCTCAGAAGGACAGCCACCCTTCCTCCCCGCAAAGACCCCTCGTGGCCCAGCCTCTGGCCCATTTTTTCCAGAAAACAGATAGAAAACAGAGGGAGCTGTTGGTCCCTATTGCCTTACCTGCTCTGCCCTCAGCCTCCTGAGTAGCTGGGACTATAGGTGTGCACCACTCACCTGGCTAATTTTTAACATTTTTTGTAGAGATGAGGTCTCAATCTGTTGCCTAGGCTGGTCTCCAAATTCTGGGGTCAAGTGATCCTCCCACCTGGGCCTCCCAAAGCGCTGGGATTACAGGCGTGAGCCATGGCGCCCGGCTTCACTGTCTTGTTATTTAATTGAGTGGTTTCCTTTTTTATTGTCCGTTTCTCCTCCAGCCTGTGAAAGTTGATCATAGGAATTGGGTCGTTCTGGTCATATCCAACTAAAACAGAGTCAAAAAGTCAGGGGGAAAAGCACTCAGGGAACATAACATTGCTCCGAGAATATAATTCTCTGCCGGCCCGGCTGCTGAAACCGCCTGCTCTGACCCTAAGACTAGTAAGTTTCTCCTGCCACCGTCACTCACCAATCAGAGCTTGCCAGCTGCCCACCACCTGGCTGGTGCCAATGAACTTTCTGGAAAAACAATATGTAACATTTCTCATTTTTATAAAATTTCTAACCTTCTCTTTGTTCTTCTGAGATACTGAAGCCTAGCCAGTCTGTGCGTATGCCCAGAATTACAATTCTTGTTTCCCAAGTAAAATGTTTTAATTTCAGAGATTCCTCTCTGCCCTTTATTTGACCTCGACACCCCCCAGACCATGAGCTCCCAGGACAGGGCTTTGGTCACCACCATGTTCCCCAATATGCCCCATGAATGGCTGTGAGCTAGGCTGACGCCACGGCACTCTAGCCCAGGCAACAGAGCAAGACTCTGTCTCAAAAAAAAAAAAATTACAGTATAACTTGTGTACAGGAGCATGCACAGACCTTAATCATGCACCTGAATTACACTGCATACACGTATATACAAACCTATGCACCGTTGTCCCCGTGTAACGCCCCAGGAGGCTCCCTTCTGAGAGGGGACCACTGTGCAATTTCTGTCAACATTGATTAAGCTTTTTCTTTTTAACAGACGGGGCCTTGCTATGTTGCTCAGGCTGATCTCGAACTCCCAGATTGAAGCAACCCTCCCGCCTTGGCCTCTATATTGTCCATGCTCCAAGGCACTATGGACAGATTGTTCTCTGGGGAGGGGCCGTCCTTCGCACTGCAGGTGCTGAACAGCATCCCTCACCTCCACCCACCCCATGCCAGGAACTCTCCCCTGCACATGACAACCACAGATATTCCCAGACATTGCCCAGTGTCCCCTGGGGGACAGAATCACCCCCAGCTGAGACCCCCTGGGTTAGGGGAGTCCATGGACCCCTAAGAGACCCTGAGTCCCACGATCACCTGCCCTGCTGAGGTCCTAGGAGGCTGTACACATTTAAATCCACACCCTGAAGTGGGGGAGGGAGTGTGGGATCAAGAATTACCTACTGGCCGAGCGTGGTGGCTCACACCTGTAATTCTAGCACTCTGCGAGGCTGAGGTGGGAGGATCCCTTGAGGTCAGGAGTTCGAGACCAGCCTGACAAAGAGCGAGACCCTGTCTCTACTGAAAATAGAAAAAATTAGCTGGGCATGGTGGCAGCGCCTGTAGTTCCAGCTACTTGGGAGGCTGAGGCAGGAAGATAACTTGAGGCCAGGAGTTTGTGGTTGCAGTGAGCTATGATCACACCACTGCACTCTAGCCAGGGAGACAGAGTGAGACTCTGTCTCAAAAAAAAAAAAAAATTACCTACTGAGTACAATGTACACTATTTGGAAGACAGGGACACTAAAGCCCTGACTTCACCACTCTCCAATTCATCCATGTTACCAAAAACCACTTTTATCCCCTAAATTTATTGAAATAAAAAAATCAAAAACAAACAAATTAATTAAATCCACACCCTGAGTGGGGAGGGAGAGAGAAGGGAGACCCAGGAGCTGAGGGCCACCCTGGTCTGTACCGTCTGCCCTGTCGGGAGTTTATTCTGGTGTCTAGTGTGAGCAAGGACCTAACTCAATTTTTGTCCCCCAAATAATTGGCAAAGGGCTTTTTAAGTTTGACACTGCTGACATTTGGGGTACAATTATCCTATCTGGTGGGGATTGTGTGGAGCCAGGAGGTGGTGGGTGTGGACATTCTGGGAAATGCTTGAATAACAGCAGCTGCTTCTAGCACCCGGCCTGTTCCCCGGCCTGGGGTGAGGCTGCCTTTAGTCGGTAGGTGGCAATATTGCCCACTTGATATTTGCAGGGTCTGGGGGGCCAGGTGCGGGGCTCCCCAAGCCGGCATGGGTGATCCCATTGTCTTGCCAAGATAACAGCAGCAGTAACACAGTCTGTGCACACACACGGAGTGCTTGCTCTGGGCCGGGCCGTGGGGATTCTGCAGTGAACAAAATTTCCTGCCTTCCTGGAGCAGATATTTTAAATAAGTAAGACATCCCTCTGTCAGCAATAAAATAAAGGGTTGGGCTAGAGGAGAATGAATGGAAACCACTTGATATGGGGCTCCCTCCTAACTCGCAGTCCCATGTGGCCAGCGTTTTGGAGAGAATCACTTGGAACCCCCGTCCTGTGAGTGGCGTGCATCTCCAGCCCTGCGACATTCCAAGGGACAAATGTGTGTGGTCCCCCTTGCTTGGCCATTTTTTAAGCTATGCTAGAGGCACAGCGGAGACCTAGACAGAACCAAACCCTGCCATGGAGTGTCTGTGACCTAGTGGGCAAGGCGGACTCATAAACCTACGCATAAATGTAAAATAATCAAAAGGGCAGTGGACACAATGAAAGAGACCTAGGAAATTAGAAGAGTGTATCTGTTTCTTCTTTAAAATGGGGGACTGGCCAGGTGCCGTAGCTCACTCCTACAATCCCAGCATTTTGGGAGGCCGAGGCGGGAGGAATGCTTGAGGCTAGGAGTTTGAGACCAGCCTGAACAACATCAAGATCCCACCTCTACAAAAATAGAAAGTAAATTTGCTAGGCATGGTGGCTCACATCTGTAGTCCTAGCTACTTTGGAGGTTGAGGCAGGAGGATCGCTTGAGCCCAGGCGTTGGAGGCTGCAGTGAGCTGTGGTGACACTGCTGCACTCCAGCCTGGGTGACAGAGTGAGACTCTGTCTCAAAAAAAAAAGTGGGGGGCTAGCTCCATTTGTGGAGACTGACCCGTTCCTATCTCTGGAATGTATTTTCACTTTGGGTACCTTCCTTCTTTACTTTCACTTTGCATAGTTTCTTTCTTTTCTGTATTAAACTGTTTGTGTGAGGAAAAAAAGTAAAATAGTAGTACTATCCTCTGGAGTTATAGTAAGGATTACATGAGGTGATATAAAGGGTTTACAACAATGCCTGGGTCCAAATAGGCACTGAAATATTAGCCATCATTAGTTATTGTCATTAGTCTCAGACTCTGGGACCTGGGCAGATAGAGAAACAGCAGGGCTGTAATTGTGTGCAAATAAGAGTTAAAGGGCTGTGAGCAAAGAGGTTGGGTTTTGGAGCTTTTCCACAGTTGAAATTAATGTTTTCCGGTAACAGATGGGTGTGGCTGGTGTTTGTGTGTGTGCTCGCGTGTGTGAGTGTCATATGGACATGAAGTCCTCTCCAAGTCTGAGTAAGTGGACAGGGATTTATTTACCAACATCCCCGCCGGGGGCAGTAAAGTGTCTAACCCCCAGGACAAAGGCGATTATGACTTTCTTCTCTTCATCAGGGTCTATCGGACTTTAGTCAGCATTCCCTGGGCAGCTGAAGGACGTCCCTACGGCCTGTTTCCAGGAAGACCCTGATTTGAGGGTCAGCACAGAAGTGGGAAACACCTGGGCCCATAAAACTGCCTGTAGCAGCGTTGATGATGTGCCAAACAGATACATGCTGCACAACTTGGCACCAGGAAAGTTGATTTTGGCCCCAGCCGTGTAGACCCAGGCAGAGGATCTTGTAGTGGAGCCCTTCCCCTCTTTCCTAATTTTTTTTCTTTTTTAAAGATGGGAGGGGTCTTGCTGTGTTGCCCAGGCTGAACTCTGACTCCTGGACTCAAGAGATCCTCCGGCCTCAGCCTTCTAAGTAGCTGGGACCACAGATGTGCACCACCGCCACCGTGTCCGGCTTTGGACTCATTTCTTTTTTTTCTTTGCAGCAAAGCGTCTTCATGACAACGGACTCATTTATTGACTGACTGTAGCTTACGGCCACCCAGCTGGCCAGTGGCTTCTGACTGACTTTGTGGTGCTCTCTGGCTGCCACTGAGCTCACAATTGGGGAACCGGCTCCAGGATTTTGCAACCTTTTGGTGCTGGACGCTAAACCTGTTACTGTAAGTCTTGAGGATTGTGTTACTTTTGAAAGGTCCTGGCTGATGAACAATGTTAATGAAGAAGAGCCCCATCATTTGAAGGCTCTTGGTTTATAGAAAACTGAAATCATGAAACTGAAAATCAAAATCATGAAAACTGAAATCAAACTAGCTTAAGCCAAAAAACAAAACAAAAAAAACCCCAAAACCCAAAGAAACAAAGGTAAAGGAGTTTGGAACCTTATCACCCCAAAAGATGCCACTTTGGCATGTTGATTAGAGAAATTGAGAATCAGCCAATGCAGGAACAGCTCTTTCTCTCTTGCTCCACTGTTTAAAATAAACTATAAATTTTCCCTTTTGTAAAGGAGATTTACATTTATGATATAACGGGAATTTTCTTCAGTAAGGGTATCTCCACCCGGAAGAGAACTGCTCACTGACTTTTATCACCTGAGAGCCTTTTTTCACCATATGTTTCTTTCCCTCCCCTTCCCATAACTTGTCTCCACTACACTCAGAAGCCCCAAGCTCCTATTCCTGTCTGTAGCTCAGGATGATATATATAAGTTTCCATCATCTGGCCACTTCCCCGCATCTTATATTTTTGTAGGACTCCCCGTGCATATGTATGTAATTAAAATTGTTTCTCTTCTGTTAATCTGTCTTAAGACAATTTAATTCGTAGACCAGCCAAAGAACCTAGGAGGGTAGAAGGAATCACTTTTCCTCCCCTAGCAAGGAAAGCCCAAGCTGGATCCAGGCGTTTAAACCACGTTTAAAAGGCACAGACTTCTCTTCCTTTTTGGGTTCTGCTGTCTTCTGTTTGGCTTCATTCTCTGACAAGCTCAACTGTCGGGTGGCAAAAATGACTCTTGGCAGGCGGCTCTAGGCTTCCACCCTATGGCATGATGAGAGCCAGTCTTGGCTTATATTTCAGACAAAGTCCAAGGGTTGATTCTTATTGGTCCAACTTAAGTCACATGTCCATTCCTGAACCAATCACTGTGGCCAGGGGGAGGGAAATGCTCTGATTGATAGGGCTGAGTTGGCAGTGGCCTCTCTGGCAGCACGTGGACTGAGAGTGTGGGAGGGACAGTCCCTCACAAAAAATTGGGGTGCTATGTCCAGAGGGGGAGCCGAGCACTGGGTGGACAGAACAAAGATGCCACTACAGGGTCCGGGCATGAGCACAAGTGGTTCTTCTACCTATTCCTGATACACTGATCCAGGAAAAATGGTGAATAATATTCCCTTGTATGGATGAACCACATTCTGCTTATCCATTCATCTGCTGAGGGACATTCAAATTGTTCCCACCCTTTGGCCACTACGAATAAAGCTGCCGTGTGCATGCAAGCATACACTTGAGTCCCTGCCTTCAATGCATTTGGGCATATACCTAGAAGTGGAATTGGTGGGCCACATGATAATTGCATTTAAGTTCTTGAGGAACTGCCAAACTGTGTTTCCACAGTGGCTACATCCTTTTACATCCCTACATGTACCTACCTGTATGTCCCTTTTCTTTTCAGAGACAGGGTCTTGCTTTGTCGCCCAGGCTGGAGTGCAGTGGTGTCATATCACAGCTTACTGCAGCCTCCAGCTCCTGGGCTCAAGCCATCCTCCTGCCTCCCAAGTAGCTCCTACCTATGTGTCTTTTTGTATTTTGAGAAATTAAAATATGCAGCCAAAGACATTGAAGAGATTCATTTTTTTAAGATGCAGAAAATCTAGGCTTTGCATTTAATGATTTGCCAAATAAAGGCCTTTTTTTTTTTTTTAAACAGGAGCTCTCTGCTAGCCTGAGACATCAGGGACAGAGGGATGTGTATTTAAGCTAAAAAAAAAAGAAAGAAAGAAAGAAAGAAAAAGTAAAGCTCACATCAGGCTGGGTTTTTATTTAGAAAGGAAAAAAGAAAGCGACTAGCTGAAAGCAAAACTAGTTTCCTGGAGTGTCGTTTTACCCAGGAATAGGTCAGGAGACCAGACAACGTTCAGCAACCAAGAGCAGGAACACACGGGCTGAGGACCTGGGCGGGGCTGGACGAGGACCACAGGAGGAGATTCTCCCCTCTGGCCACCCCCAGAGAGGACACTTTGCCACCTTGGCTCTTGCAGGAGGGGAGCAGTGACTTACCCGTGGTCACAGGCAGAAAATGGAAAAATGATTGTATTTTCCCGTTATGGCCCTTTAGACCTGAATTTACCCCCTTACTTGAGAGACGAGGTTAAACCACGGTCTCCCACGGGCACTGCAGACACTGGGCCCTGATCGTTCTCTGGGGAGGAGCCGTCCCGGGCACCGCAGGTGCTGAGCAGCGTCCTGCTCCACCCACCCCATGCCAGGAGCGCCCCCAGTCGTGACAACCACAGACGTCCCCAGACACTGCCAAATTGGAGGGGGAGGGGCCACACATTCCCCCCTTCCCCGATTGAGAACCGCTGGGTTAAACCTGTTCAACTGGCAGGAGGAACTGAAACTGCTCATAAAATGTTCATGTTGTGCCCAGGAGAGTCAAGAGGTCCCCTCCGCCCACTGCAGAAATGAGAAAACTGAGGCCTGGGGTCGGCCGTGGCCCCAGACCGTGGTCCCCACCCCCCCAGGCAGTGAAGGGCAGAATTGGAACCCAGGTCTCTGCGGACAGGCTTCGAGGAGTGACTGAAGACGAGTGCCGTGTCCTCCTTCTGCCTCCGTCTCCCCACTCTGCTGATTTCCCCCAGGGGCCCCCAGGTTCCGAGTTTCTTTCTGCCCCTCGATGGGTCTCGAACCCGTAACTCCGCGCTCGCCCCGCGCAGCGCGGTCTGGCCTCGCACCCCGTCACGTGAGCGTAGCTCCGGAGGGGGGCGGGGCCAGAAGGCGGCGCGCGGGGCCTTGCGGAGATTGTAGTCCGAGCCCCGCCTCTGCCCGGCGCCAACCCCGCCCCTGGAACTACGCTCCCGTCATGCCCCGCGGCCCCAGGCTGGAGGCGGGGCGGGGCGGGGCGGACCGGTTGCTAAGACTTGGCGAAGCGCAGCGGTCGCGCCCGGCTCCCTCAGGTAAGCGCGCGGCCCCGGGCGCTCGGGTTCTCCAGGCGCGGGCTCTCGGGGAGGGGGAGTAGGGGCAGTGATGGGGCTCTGGGCAGTGGTGGGGGGACGCCGGCCGAGTTGGGGGCGACGGGTGGGGCGGGGCCAGGCCGGGCTTGTGCGTCTCGGAAGCGGGCGGGTGGACGGGCTGGGGCGCGAGGAGGAGGCAGCGCGAGTGCGCGTGCGCGTGGGGATGGCGGGGGCTTGCGGACCCCGCTCCCTGGGCCCCTCGCCTGTCTGCGCGTGCGCACGCCCTTGCGGCCCGGGTGGCTCCGTGCGCCCCAGCTGCTTCCGGTGCGGCGCGCCCCAGGTCATGGGAGCCAGTCCTCTGCTTCTGGGCCGCCCGTCCGCCGGCTTCCCCCGTCACGTTCGCTTTTAGGGGCGAAGGATCCCCAGTCTCTCTCTGCACCCTCGAAATTGACCGTCTTTCCTAATAGTTCCTGTGTGAGTTTTTAAGGCCTTTCCTTAAGCCGGCCCGCTTCTCCCCAATTTGATGCAGTGGGTTCAGCTGTTAAAGACGCAGGACGCTCCGTTAAGTTCAAATTCCGTGTAAAGAGCACATACTTTTTTTAGTGTAAGTATATCTCAAAGGCTGCAGGGGATATACTTATGCTAAAGACGTTTCCGCTCGTGGGAAACTCATACCCCGCTGAGCGTCCTAGGTTACCCCACACATGTGGGAGCCCGTCACCAGTGCAGACTTCGGGCCGCCTCTGATCAGGGGGGCTGAGTCCTGGAAACTTGGGTTGAAACAGATGCGCCCAGACCCTGCCCTGCTTCACCCGCTTTCTAGGCTCAGCTGTGGGTCACTGCCTCCGAGGAGCCCTCCTGGACTCTGCCGGAGATGGTCATGCCACTCTGTCCCGCATGGAGCTGTGGGGCTGTCCCAGGACAGGGTGGAGCTTCCTGGATGTTTTCTCATTTTGTGCTCTTGACGGTGATCAAATTCCCATTTCACAGGGGTGGAAGCTGAGGCTCAGAGGATTAGGACTGGGGCTGGAGCTCTCACAGCCAGGAAGTGTCCGAGCTGGGTTGAGCCTCTAGGGCAGGTCCAGGACCAGGTTGTTTCCTGGTCAGTCACACCCAGGTCCAAGCTCTGACTTTGGCTTGGCTGCTTTATCCGTAGGACAAGGTAAGGCCTCCCAGCCTGCTGTCACCCTGCATGAACACCATTTCCCATCCCTCCCTAGAGACAGTGCGGGCTGGGGGCCTTATTCCACTCCTGCTGGAACCTCAGGCCCATCTGGGGTGGGTGCGGCCGCCCAGCGTCCTGAGAAGTTCCAGTGCTCACTTTTATTCTGGATGGGTTCTGTGGGGGCAGGGGCAGGGCCCCCCCACAGATACACAGAGAAAGGGGCAGGTGGTCCTAAGCTGCTGAGGGGAATCGCTGTCAGGGGTCCTGTCTTCTTGGTCCAGCCAGATCCTCCGGGGGCTGCAGCAGGTGGGAAGGAGCTGCTTTGGCAGGTGCCCAACTACAAGGTGTAGTACAACAATAAACGTAAATGAGCTGTCCCCATGACTTTTTAGCTGCTCTCCCTAGGGGTTGGCAGGCCCAGCCAGCAGTGTCCCAATGGCAGCTTCCTCTTCATGTCACTTGTTTTGTTTTTCATCAGACAGAGATTGTACTCTTGGAGGGACAAGTGAGGCTGTGTTTGTCTTTTATCCTGGAGACAGTGGAGCTTTTGTGATCCAGGCAGGCCTTGTGGGCTGTGGGGTCCTGGGCATGGTATGCGTGACAGGAGGATCAGCAAGTTGGCTCCTGTGGGCCCTGCCTGGCACGGGGCTTCTGGCAGCAGCAGATGCAGTGGCGCTAGGCACCCAAGGTACACAGGGGCCACCTCCGTGCTTTCGAGCTTTCTACTCTCATCCTGCCAGTACCTCAGATTCTGTGCATTTGCCAAACTTGTGTCATGGGCTTTGGACATGCCTGGGGTCAGACAGCCTCAGTGTGCCCTCCAGGGCGACTGGCCAATAAATAAACGGGGCACGTTGGTCATCCATCGTGTGGGGCACCCCGGCTGCCAGTATATGAGCCTGGTTGTGCACCATGCGGAGTAAAAGCCCACAGTTGTGAACTGATTTAAACACATCCCTGTCCAGGAGGGATTGGCCATACCAAGATGTCAGCAGGGACTGTGTTGTGGGTGGGCAGTGGTGTTTGAGATCGTTTGGAATCCTTTTAAGATTTTTCTATTGTTCATCTCTAATAGCATCTAAGGCAGCACCCTCTGATAGGAATATAGTATGAGCCACGTAGGTAGTAAGTTTTATGTTTTTGGTGGGTTTTTTTTGTTGTTTTTTTTTTTTAGAGACAGGGTCTTGCTTTGTTGCCCAGGGTAGACTCAAACTCCTGGGCTCAAGTGATCCTCCCACCTTTGCTGCCCCAGGGGTATGTGCCACCACACCGGGACTCATTTGTAATTTTTCTACTTTTCCTTAAATTGCCAACATTATCTCTTGTGTAATGAAAAGGAAAGAAAATATGATTTATGTATACGAGTGAGTAGTGTGAATATTTCTAGGAGAGAATCTCCTTGGGTGTCTATTGTCTTAGTTCGTTTGGGCAGCTGTAACAAAATACCGTAAACTGGGTGGCTTATAAATGACAGAGATTTGTTTCTCGCAGTTCTGGAGGCTGGAATTCCCAGATCAGGGTGCCAGCAGATCCGGTGTCTGGCGAGAGCTCTCTGGTTCATAGATGCCGCCTTCTCGCTGTGTCCTCATCTGGAGGAAGGGGCCAACCAGCTCTCTGGAGCTAGGACACTAAGCCCATCATGAGGCACCACCCCTTGACGTGGTCACCTTCCAAAGGCCCCACATCCCAATACCACTGCCTTGGGGGGTGAGGATTTCAACATGATTTTTGAGGGGACACACAGTCCAGCCATGCAGCCGTCTGTGTGCTGTGCCAAGAGTTATCTCCTTGACCACAGGGCGTTCCCTGCTCGCTGCTCACCTGGCGTGGCAGCCCCCCAGGAAACGGGGACTGAGCCATAAAGGAACAGGTGGCGGGAGGCCCTCGGCAGTCCTTTCCCGACCCCTGATTCGTGGTGTGGTGGTGATGAGGGTTGGATCGGAGGCCCTGGGTCGGGCAGTGCTTTCCACCTGGCTGGGGGTGCCCATTCTGGCTGGGGCTGCGGTGCCTGTCTCTGTGGGGGGTGGAGGACCCTGCTGTGCCTTTTGGGGTCTCCTGTCTTGACCGCTTCCTACTCGTGTTCCTGCGTCTGGACGCCGTGGGCAGATGGTCCAGAGAGGGGTAGATGAGTGCCCGGCCCAGCTTGGTGGTGCTGAGGCCGCCTTAGCCTGCCGCGGTTTCCACCCGGTTCCTTCATTCCATTCTCCTCATTCCTGCTTTTCTCCATGATGTCAACCGAGCTGGTCAGAGCCTCTTTCAGCCTAAAATAACGCAGAGCCCGTGGGCGGCTGGGCCATGGCGCGTCCTGGAAGGACATTTCGTTCTCTCTCCTTCTTGGGCGGTGGCGACTACAGCAGCCTCTGTCTCAAGGGTCCTTACCCGAGGTCTGTCTGGCCCCAGGCCTAGCCATGGCCAAGTGTGGCTCCCCTGTGCCACCGGGCACCTGGGGTGTGAGCTCACAGTGTTTTCATGTCACAGGGACAGTATGTGACATGGGGGGGTCCCAAGACCACCCCCAGGCTCAGCGATTCATAGGGGCACTCCGATCGTTTGCACAGTTTGGTCCAGGAGCCTGTCCTGTCAGTGAGGTGGGGCAGCCCCTGTGTCCAGGTTCTCAGATGAGGACATAGCCCTGCAAGCTCTGCTCTGCTTAGTGGGGGTGGCTGCTGTGGCCATCCCAGCACCACGCCCATCTCCTCAGGTTCCACCTTGTCAGGTCAGGCTGAGACACTCAGGGGTGTGTGGTGGGGCCTTGACTGCTGGGGTGGGGGTCACATGGGCTCTGGCATGGGCAGGTTGGCCAGGGCACGTGTGGGCTGGTGGGGGAGTGCCTGGCTAGCCAAGTGGTGGCTTTCAGGTGGCAAGGTGGGGGTGATGGCAGAGATCAGGCAGCCAGAAGTGCCATGCTCCAGGGTTCCTCTCTGCGAGGCCTCCTGCAAAGCTGCCTGTCCGCACAGGCTTGCCATCCCGGGGCACCTGCCTCTCTGTCCCTGTACTCTCAGTCCCCTGAGGGCAGGCTCTCCTCCTGCTAAGCGGCCAGGAGCCAGGGGACCCTGCTAGCCTTGTCCTTACCAGCAGAGTGACCCGCAGGACCTCACTTTTCTCATCTGTGGAATGGGGATGGTAACAATGCTGGTGACATCTGGCCATGAGTAGGTGCTTAGTACAGTGCCCCGCAGGTAGAAAGCGTCAGCAGAAGGGGCGTGTTCCCAGGCTAGCCCACTAGGGAGTACCTGCAGCTCCTAGAGGCTGACCTCAGGCCAGCGCCCACCTCCAGGCAGCCCCGTTTCCTCCAGGGTCTCTGCTGTGACTGAGAAGGTGGGGACCCTTGGGGAGGCCAGGCCCTGCTAGGCAGCCAGGGTCTGCTGTCAAAGGATAGGAAGCCGGGCCTGTTGAGGAGGGGCTGCACACCAGGCTTGCATTTTGTGGCCTTTCTTCTGTGCAGCCTTTTGCAGGCCAGGCTGATAAGCCTTTTACAGAAACAACCTAGAGACGGACGTTCAGCATTAAGCTAGGCTGTGTGCTGTCCTGGCAGGTAGCCCCTTGTCCCCCAAACCTGGTATGTTTGTTTTCTGTCACCACATAGCAAAGTATCGCAAATCTAGCTGAGAGCCAGGGAACCCCACCTGTTAGCTCCCAGCTCTATAGGTCAGGGCCTGGGTGTGATGCAGCTGGATCCTCTGGGAGCCAGGAATTGGCCAGGGCTACGTTCTCATCTGGACGCTCAACTGGGGAGGGATCTGCTTCTGACCTGCACAGGCTGTCGGCAGAACGCAGTTCCTTGCTGCTGTGGGACTGAGGTCCTTGGAGCCTTGATGGCCATGCCATGGCCGCTGTCAGTTCCTTGCCACATGGCCCTTACATCTTGAAACCAGCCAGAGTGTGTCAGCTGCTCGTGCTTCCAATCTGTGACTCTGGAGATGCATAAAGGAGATCAGTGGTTGCCTAGGGCTGGAGTGTGTGTGGGGTCGTGATATGAGTTTTGTCTTGAGGGTGAAGAAGATGTTCTGGTATTCAATAGTGGTCGTGGTTGCACAGCTCCGAGCATATTGAGAGCCACTGAATTGCACGCTTTAAAATGACATATCTTGGTACATGAATTACGTCTCCATTTTAAAAACCAATGGCAGTTTAAACTCTGTGCAGCCACGAGCTTGCAGGACGAGAGAGTGTGGCCAGTGATGCAGTTCTCCTGGGCTGGAGCTCTTGCACGAGCCCCCGGGTTCAGCGCGCTCAGCCTCGGAGAGCACATTCCCCTGGGACAGACCCCGTCTCACCAGGCCTCCTGCAGCTGACAGACGATGCTGTGCTCCGATCTCTCTCCCACAGTCAGCCTTGCCGAGCATGGAGCCCGCCCCGGGTGTCGTGGAACAGCGAGAGCGAGCGAAGGCTGGAAGTCCAGAGCGTGAGCCGGCGCCATGGCAAGTCCTCCCTGTCCTGTCAGAGCAGCAGTCCGGGGACGTGGAGCTGGTGCTGGCCTATGTGGCGCCTGTCCTGGACAAACGCCAGACCTCACGCCTCCTCAAGGAGGTGTCTGCTCTCTACCCACTTCCCGCCCAGCCTCACCTCAAGCGGGTGCGGCCCAGCCGGGATGCCAACGGCCCCCACACACTGGAGATGCTGCTGTGCCTGGCGGGTCCAGCCACGGGCATGTGCTCGCTGGCTGAGCTCCTCCCGTGGCCGGCCGTGGACCCCCACGGCCTGGGGCAGCCCTTCCTGGTGCCTGTGCCTGCCCGGCCTCCTCTGACCAGGGGCCAGTTCGAGAAGGCTCGGGCCCACTGGCCAACATCCTTCCACGAGGACAAGCAAGTGACCAGTGCTCTGACCGGGCGGCTCTTCTCAGCACACGAGCGGGCCACTATGCAGAGCCACATGGAGCAGGCCGTGCAGGTGGCCCGGCGGGCAGCTGCGTGGGGCCTGAGGGCCGTGGGGGCCGTGGTGGTGGACCCGGCCTCTGGCTGCGTGCTGGCCACAGGCCACGACTGCAGCAGCGCGGCCAACCCCCTGCTGCACGCGGTCATGGTGTGTGTGGACCTTGTGGCCCGAGGCCAGGGCCGGGGCACCTATGACTTCAGGCCCTTCCCTGCCTGTTTCTTCAAGCCAGCGGCTGCCTCCCAAGCTGTGCAGGTGGGCACTGTGCGCAAGCTAGACGCAGATGAGGATGGCCTCCCCTACGTGTGCACTGGCTATGACCTCTACATCACCCGAGAGCCCTGTGCCATGTGTGCCATGGCCCTGGTGCACTCCCGCATTTTGCGGGTCTTCTACGGGGCACCCTCGCCCGATGGCGCTCTGGGCACCCGTTTCCGCATCCACACCCAGCCCGACCTCAACCACCGCTTCCAGGTGTTCCGAGGCGTGCTGGAGGACCAGTGCTGCCAGCTGGACCCTGACACGTAGGCTGATGCCTCTCCTGCTTCTGGAACGTTCTCTGCTCCCAGCCATCCTCTGAGCCACCACGGGCAGGCCTCACCTCCCTCGTCTTCCAGGGCCTGTCTGGATTCTAAGGACACTCACTGCCTGCGCACTGTGCGCACCCCGAGCCCCATCAGCGGGGAGTGCCTGGGGCTCCCTTCTGTCTGGACCAAGCTTTCCCTGGACTCACCACAGCAGGGTCCAGCCCCTGAGGCCTCTGGGCTGCAATTGCGTCTCCTTTGTCTTGCGTGTGAGAAAAGCCATGCCGTGACGTGTGAAAATAAACAACCAAAAAACAACGGGGGTGTCTGTGCGGGGCCTTGGCAGTTGGGATCCTGGGGGCAGGGCAGGGTCTGCCGGTGGGCCTGGGTGGCTCATGAAGGGGAGGGCACCTCTGAGCTGAGTGTGGCCAAGGCTCGGGCTTGCCCCACGTGGTGCCTCCCTGCTGCTTCTGGAGTCTGGAAGGTTCCATTGAGCCTGGGTGTGCTTGGCCCAGGTGGGTCTGGACACTGGGGTGTAGCCAGTGCGGCCAACTGCAGTCAGCTGACCCGAAGGCTCCCTCGGGGCCCTTGCATTTACCGTTGTTCACAGGTGGCAGGAGGGGACGCCCAAGGGGGCCGACATGAGTTGGTGACAAGACAGTTGGGACCGGAACCGGTTGTTTGTGGGGGACTTGGAGCAGGGCCTGTGGGTCCATCCAGCAAGCGTCCATTGTCTGTCCACACTGGTGCTACACGGCCCCACGTCGGGGCTGCCCTGAGCCCCCAGGCCGGGAGGGGCAGGGGAGACACAGACGGGGGCTCTGTCCGGGGAGCCTGTGCAGCAGACGGGACACTGAGGCTGACCAGAGGATCCCTGGTGTGGAGGGTGGGGGTGGGAGCCACAGAGGCGTCAGGCAGGTGGCCAGGGAGGAGGGAGCAAGCTGGGGGCAGCTGACGGGTGGGACGGTAGGATGCCCCTTCCCCAGACCCTGGGGAGCCCTGCCTGGCCAGTGTTACCTCGCTGAGTAGAGCTCAGCGTGTCGGGAGCCTCCTCCCCGGACTGGGGGAAAGGCAGGCCCCGCCCTGTGCACCGCCTCACACCTGCTCCTGTGCCAGGCTCTGGGGACTGACCAGACCCTGCTGGCTAGGGCGGGCACCAAGCTGCTTCCTGAGATGGCTGGTCCACCCGCCAGGCCCCGCAAAACCAGCTGGACCCTCTCAGTTGTGTGTGTCCGAGGTGGCCTGGGTGGGGCTGCTCAGAGGCGTGAGCTTGCGGGATTCCCTCAGGAGGGCCTCAGGTGCCTCTTGGATTGTGATGGGGTCCTTGGCCCTATGGGGTTCACGGGTGAGAACTGCAGCCTGGAGAGGTGTTGTCACTTGCCAAGGTCACACGGCAGTGAGCTTGAACCCGGTTCTGGGTTACTCACTGGGAAGTTGTGCCTTGCAGCAGTCGGGAGGCACTTGGAGCCAGAAGTTGGGGTGGGGTGTCCGCAAGGCAGAGGGCAGTAGGGTGGGATGCTGGGAGCCCAGGCACGTCTGGTCCAGGCTGGGTGGGAGGGAGCTGCAGCCCGGCACCTTTGCCAGCACTGATAGCACCTGTGGGCTCTGAGGGGAGGTGACCACTGCCTCACATATCGGCCCCTGGTGCCATCTGAACCTGAAGCCAAGCTGGGCTGGCTTTTCTGGTGAGAGCCCAGAGCATCAGGCACTATGGGGGCTTTTCCATCACAGCGGGTGGCCTGGCAGTTAGCGCCCCACCCACGGAGGCTGTGGCCTGCAGCTGGGTCACCCTGTGGCTAAGGGGAGTCCCTGACTGTCTTCGTGGGTGCCTGGGGGCTTTTTTGGTTTTTGTTCTTGTTTTTCTTTTGGAGAGAGGGTCTTGCTCTGTCACCCAGGCTGGAGTGCAGTGGCGGCATCATAGCTCACTGCAGCCTCCAACTCCTGGGCTCAAGCATTCTCCTGCCTCAGCCTCCCAGAGTGCTGGGATCACAGGTGTGAGTCACCGCACGGCCTCTCCCTGACTGTTGCTGTCTTCCTTTCAGGTGGCTGCAGGCTTCAGCCCCAGCCGGGTCGGCCACAGAAGAAATGTCAGGTCAGTCCTGCCCTGGAGGCCACGGCAGCATGGGTCTTCTCTCTTCCCCCTGGAAGTATCCCCCGGCAGGGAGGGAGACCCCAGCACATCCCACACACCATCCCTCCCGGGTCTCTTGCCTTTTGGCACCTGGGGTGCCACAGTTTGGCACAGCTGGGTTCACGCTGGTGACAAAGAGTCATGGCTTTGCCAGTGTCTTCTTGCTGGGAAGCAGGGGAGAGGTGCTAGTAAAGTGAGGTGGGCCTTGGAGGGACGCAGGGACCCGGGGACAGTGGAGGCTCCGCAGCAGCTGCCCCAGCCCTGGCCTCATCACCCCGCCAACCCCAGCGGCACACACAGGCCTAGTGCCCCCCGCCCCAGCCACTCACCTTATTCATGGCTCTTGTACCTTCTTGTGCTGTATACTGCATTTACTGCCGTTCTCCCCCTGGGATGGCAGCCCTTTGAGGTCGGGGTCCTCACCTGTCTTGCTCACTGTCTGGCCCTGGCAGGTGCTCAGGGAACGTGTCCTGAGCCGGTGCCAACTGAGCTACAGCACCTCGGGGGGCTCCTGGTGCCTGTCAACAGGGCTCCCTGCTGTGGGCAGAGTCATGTGCCCGCCAAAGGCTGTGTGCACGTCCTGACTCCTGGAACCTGTGAATGGGACCTTGTTTGGAAACAGGGCCTCTGCAGATGTGATCACGTGAAGGCACGGTTGTGCTGGAGTCGGGTGGGCCTGACGCGAGGACTGGTGTCCCTGTAAGAAGGGGGAAATTGAGACAGAGCAGATGGCTGTGTGGAGACGGAGGCAGAGGCTGCAGCGACGTGGCTACGTGCCAAGGTTGCCTGGAGCCCCCAGAGCCGGGAAAGGAAGGAGGATCCTTTGCTGGGGCCTCTGGAGGGAGCACGGCCCTGCCCACACCTTGACTCAGACTTCTGCCTCCAGACCTGAGAGATGATAAATTTCTATTGTCTTAACCACCAGATTGTGGTACTTTGTTATGGAAGCCACAGGAAACTTGCCAGAACCTTCCGTGGCATCACAGATGTTAATAGCATTTGGACTCTGCCTACTGAGTCTGTGTATTAGTTTCCTGTGGCTATTGTAAGAAATTATCATATACTTAATGACTTAAAACATTTGTTATCCAACCATTGAGGAGGGCAGAAGTCCTAGAATCAAGGTGTGGCAGGGTTGGTCCCTCCTGGGGGCTCCAGGGAGCACCCATCTCCTGCCTTTCCCAGCGTCTAGAGGCCACCCACATCCCTCAGGTCGGGGCCCCTTTCTCCCCGTTCAGAGCCAGCAGTGCAGCATCTTCCAGTCTCTCTCTGCCTCTGACCCTCCTGCCTCCTCATAGGAGGACCCTGTGGTGACACTGGGCCCCCAAGTAATCCAGGGTGACCTCCCATCTCGAGGTCCTTATCCCATCTGCAGAGTCCCTTCTGCCATGCGAGATAGCCTGTGCACAGGTCCCAGAATGAGGGGTCCCCGGGGCCATCTTTGAGCAGACCACAGTCAGTTCTGTCTGCGGTGTTCTGTCCTGCAGAAAAGGAGAACAACTTCCCACCGCTGCCCCGGTTCATCCCCTTGAAGCCTTGCTTCTACCAGAACTTCTCCGATGAGATCCCCATCGAGCACCAGGTCCTGGTGAAGAGGATCTACCGGCTGTGGATGTGTGAGTTGCGGCCCCTGCTGGGCAGCACTGGCTGGGCGGGAGGCGGGACCTCCGCTGAGACCCCAGCCTGGTTCTGATGCAGGTGCCCAGGGGGAGTCCTGAGCCAGAGGGCAGGTGCTGGAGCTGCCCTGTTGCTTCCCTCCTGTCTCGGCATCATGGGGTGGTGGACAGAGCAGGGTGAGGGCCTGGCCCAGCTCAGCCTTCCCTGAGGGAGTAAGCAGCGTTCAGGATGGAGCTCCTGGGCAGGCGCCCTCTGTCTACCCTGAGCCTGTCTCTGGGCCCTGTGGTCCCTGTGGTGACTGAAGCTGGCACCCGAGGCATGGAGCGGTGAGGCTGGGGACAGATGCCAGGTCCCCCAATCCCAGCTCAGCCACCACCCTCCACCCTACAGTTTACTGTGCCACCCTTGTGGTCAACCTGGTCGCCTGCCTGGCCTGGTGGATTGGTGGGGGTTCGGGAGCCAACTTCGGCCTGGCCTTCGTGTGGCTGCTGCTCTTCACACCCTGTGGTTATGTGTGCTGGTTCCGACCCGCCTACAAGGCATTCCGGTAAGTTGAAACCCCAGGGCGAGGGGTCCTGTGGTACCTGCACCCCCAGCAGTCTGTGGAAGCATCTGGTGCTGCCATCTGGCTGGAGTCGAGACGCCCACCTGTGCTGTGCGCTTTCTGGTTTCTGTCCTGCCTTCCCTCACGGGCAGGGGACCTGGGCCCCAGCTTGCCCAGACTGTCCTGGTCTACACCTGTGGCCTGGCGCAGTGATGAGTAACTGTCGTGTTCTCTTGTCCAGTGTGGGCAGCAGTTTGTATCAGGGGCTGACTAACTGTGGCCCGTGGACAAGATCCAGCTGCTGCCTGTTTTGTTTTGCTTTTTAATAACTGGATTGAGAGATAACTTCACATATCACACTATTCACTTACTTAAAGTGGTTTAAAAAGTATAATCTAGTGGTTTATAACGTATTCATAGCACTGTGTGATCACTACTACCTAGTTCCAGAACATTCCATCACCACAAAAGGAAGCCCCGTCCTCATTAGCAGTCACTCCCCATCCCCTCCCCAGTCCCTGGCACCCACAAATCCACATCCCATCTCTGTGGATCTGCCTGTTCTGGACATTTCATATAAATGGAATCTCACACTGTATGTCCTTCTGTGTCTGGCGCCTATCACTGAGCACAATGTCCTCAAGGTCCATCCATGCTGCAGCCTGTGTCAGAGCCTCTTTCCTTTTCATGGCCGTGTGATATTCCACGTATGGATGGGCCACACTGTGTGTGTCCATTCATCTGTTCCTTGGCTATTATGTGTAGAGCTGCCACAGACATTTGCCCCCAGCTGGCCTGTCCCCCCAGTCACTCAGTTGTATGTCGTGTTCACCCCAGATGGTCTGACTCCCAAACTCTCAGAGTGGGTTGGAAAGGGTGCCTGAGGCTCTCTGTGAAGATGGGAGTCGGACTGTGCTGGTGTTTGCTGGAAGGGGCTGACACTGAGGGCTGGCTTGGGGCAGCCGTGAGCACATGAGCAGGGGCAGAGCAGGGCTTTGGGGGAAGCCTGGGAGCAGCCTGAGCTGCCAGAAGCTTCCCTGCCTTCCCCAGAGCCTGCCCTCCCTGTTGCAGAACTGACTGCTGCGGGGTGAGGACCCCTGCCCCCACCTCATCGCTGCGCTAGACGTGGGAACCTCTGAAGTTCTTTGTGGCAGAGACCCAGGCAGGCTGTGGTGTCTTCTCAAGGGAGCAGTTTTGGCCCTTTGTGGTCAGAACCCAGATTGAAGAATTTATGCATTTTTCAGTGTCTGAGAAAGTCAGCACCCCCGTGTCTGGGCTGAGGCAACAGTCGTGTCTCTGTCCCTTTACAGGGCTGACAGCTCCTTTAACTTCATGGCGTTTTTCTTCATCTTCGGAGCACAGTTTGTCCTGACTGTCATCCAGGCCATCGGCTTCTCGGGATGGGGCGCGTGGTGAGCCTTTGTCCATGGTGTGGCACGTGCAACACATGCTACTTATAGAAATAAGAGCCTGGCGGGAAACCCGGAATGCTGCCAGGGATGTTGTGGTTCAAGTTTGTAAACACATTTTCCTGGGGCTGGGGAGGGTTCTGAGCTCACACCCAGGCAACGAGGGCTCCATTGAGCACCTGTCTCTGGCACCAGTGTCCAGCTGGGCTTGTTCCCAAGTGTCACTTGTGCCCCAACCAGGGATCTAGGTGCAAACTCCAGGCAACCAACATTTCCATGTGAGTCTCTGAAGGAGAAGGACTTCAAGATATGTAAAAATGCATATCACACCTAAGATTAGTTAACAGCGGTTCTCTAATATTGCCAGGCACACAGAAGTGTTCATACCGTCCAACCAACGTCTTTTAAATTTCTGGGTTTTTTCGTTTTTGGTTTTTTTTTTTTTTTTCTGAGACAGGGTCTCACTTTGTTGCCCAGGCTGGAGTGCAGTGGCGTCATCACAGCTCACTGCAGCCTCAAACTCCTGGGATCAAGTGATCCTCCTGCCCCAGCCTCCCGAGTAGTTGGGACTACAGGTGCCACCACCACACCTGGCTAATTTTTTAAAAATATTTTTTGTAGAGATGGGGTCTCACTATGTTGCCCAGGCTGCTGTTCTCAAACTCCTGGCCTCAAGCCATCCTCCCGTTTCAGTCTCCCAAAGTGCTGGGACTACAGGCATGAGCTACTACGCCCGGCCTTATCATCTGTTTAGGAAAAAAAAATCTCAGAAAGACCGTGTTTTCTGCTTACGTCCTGCCCCCAGAGGCAAGCGTGGGTACCCGGGTGGATGTTCGTCCATGTGTGGACTGCAGGCCCACGGGTTTTGTAGCACCTTGCTCATGACTGATCTGCAACTTTGTTTTCCCTCCTTAATTTAAATCTCTCCTTGGGTTCCATCATGTGGGTGCAGCAGAATTTACTTGTGTGTCGTTCTCAGCTAATGGGCATTTGGGTTTTCCCCAGCTTTTAATTATTACACACAGTTGCTGTAGGATAAATTCTTAGAAGTGGATATGGGGTAAAAGGAACAAGCATTTAAGTCTTTTTACAGCTGAGGGCCCATTGCCCTCTGCAAAGGGCAATGAACAGGGTGGCACTCACGTCTCCATCCCCTGCACACCTGGTGCTGGTGTGATGGTGGGAAAGCGTGACCTTGCTCTGACTCACACGTCCTTGTTGGCAGGGGGCATTACTTGTGTGCTCACTGGTCACTTTGCCATCCTTATGGGAACTGTGTTTCTGTGAGAATTGTTTACCTTTTTCTTGTTGATTTATTGGAGCTCTTTACATACAAAGGGCAGTGGGTCCTTGTCCAGCGAGCACGCCAGCACCCACACTTGCTCTTATCCCTGGCAGTGGTTGGCTGGCAGCGATTGGGTTCTTTCAGACCAGCGTGGGGGCCGCCGTGGTCATGCTGCTTCCGGCCATGATGTTTTCCCTGTCAGCTGCCATGATGGCCATCGTGATTATGAAGGTGAGTCTGCGGGTCCTGGGATGTGCAGCCCTCAGCTCCTTCCCTCCACGCGTCTTGTCACCTTGACCATTCCAGGTGGATGAGCTTGCGGGGGAGGCCAGGCCCAACTTCCAGAACCCTCTCTCTGTGGAGTCATGCAGGATGTACTTCATTCCCCAGCAACAAGCTGTGGTGACACATGTGACTTGTCCCTGGGGAAGCTCGCAGAGACCCTGCGCCCGGGTTTCCATGGGGGCTGGTCATGCAGCCCCCCGGCTGGGCCTGCGTCCGAGATTCCACACTCCAGAGGAAAGCAGGGGTTGGGCATAAACCATGTCATTTGCAGGAGCAGTTTAGGCCCAGCAGCCCCTCCCGTCAGTGAGATGGGGGGCCCGTCCAGGTTGTCAGCCTCAAGTGTCCACTAATAATCAACAACGTTAAGTTAAAGCAAAATGCCATGCTTTTCTTTATTGACATTACCACGATTTCTAGAAGTAGTATAGCCTAGTGGTCCCAGAGGTGAGGCTAGGGACAGGCTGGCGTAGCTTTTCTGTGTGTGGGGAGCCCGGGCTCCACCCCCAGGAGCCTCTGCCAAGGAAACCATCACAGAAGCGCCCAGAGACGGGCAGGGACTGACAGCCGACTAGTAGTCATCATAACATGCATATTGTGCGGGTTCCCCTGCCAAGCCCCGTCCGAGTGTGTCGGCCTCCAGAGCCTGGGCATGTGGTCACCACCCAGCAGGCAAGGCCCAGCTCTGGCCATGTGGCAGTGACCAGTGGTGCCAAAGGAGGGGTCGTATGAATGCAAAACTCCTGTGCAGGACTAACCCCTTCCACAAAAGCAGGCAGGGGTCAGAGCTCCGGGCAGGGTCCCCAAGTCCGCCATTGTGGGTCCTCTGTGTTCCCTCAAGTTTCTGCAGAGACTCTTTGTGATGGGTTGGGAGCAGCGAGCGTCGGTGTCCTGGACACTTGAGGTGGGCCACCCTCCCTGAAGGCCAGTGGTCTTGGACGGCTTTGCCTTCTTTGGACCATTTCTTCCACCGAACACGTTTGACTAACACAGCCGTAGACGGTGCCTGCCGCGCTGGCAGACGGGAGCTTGGAAGCTCACTCTGGCTGCAGCTGTGTTTTCATTTTTTATTTTTCTGAGGATACCCTGCTATGATGAGACATTCCGTTTAACTTTTTTAACGTCCCTATCATTTCCTGTGATGTGGGAGTGTTGTGATGACTGCTCTGCCTCCCGACGTAGGCGTAGGTCGAGTTCTTCTAGTGCAGAGAGTTCCGTTTGCATAACACATGGCTGCACCGTGTAACACCATACAAGATAAGTCACACTACGCTGTACCTTAAAGACGGAAGTTGATTAATATCGAAATGTCTCGGTACAGCGGTGTGTATGGCACTTGGGAGAGTGTCCTGTGGCCGTGGGGCGTGGTTGCAGCACAGGGGGATGGGAGTGTCGCTTTTGGGCCGAACTGACTGCTCTGTCCTTGTGGCGTGAAGCGGCCGTGGATGGCGGGTGAACAAGTCAGTGTGGCTGTGGTCCAGTGAAAGGCTGTTTATGGACAGACGCAAGAGAGAAGACAAGCCGTGCTTGGCAGAGCAGGTCTCTGTCCACACAGTTGCACTGATTTTCTGTTCCCTGCCTCCCTGTCCTCCTTCCCTATAGGTGCACAGGATCTACCGAGGGGCTGGTGGAAGCTTCCAGAAGGCGCAGACAGAGTGGAACACGGGTGTTTGGCGGAACCCACCATCAAGGGAGGCCCAATACAACAACTTCTCGGGGAACAGCCTGCCCGAGTACCCCACCGTGCCCAGCTACCCAGCAGGTGGCGGCCAGTGGCCCTAGAGGGTACTGGCCAGCCCTGCCACCTCCCTCCACTCCCTTGTCCAGAGAGCCTGAGTGTCCCTGCAGCCCTCCAGGAGGGCCCCCAGCCCAGATGGCAGAAGGGGGTGGTGGCCCTCGGGGGCTCCTTCCGGCCAGGGCCACGGACCCCATGTTCATCTCAAGCCCAGAGTGGGGCTTCTTGTGAGCACTGCCCGGCAGGGGACGCCCTCTGGATCCTGGAAACGTGGTCACCTTGACATCCGCTGGGTGGCAGGCACAGCCTTGTCTCTCCAGGTCACGGAGGCCTGACCCGCTGGACCCCCTGGGGAGAAGGCAGGAGCAAACCTGGCCGTGGGCTCCCATCTTGTGCCCACCGCTGTGCTCCCCCATTACCAGGGCAGATGCCCTGAACCAGGAGATGCCCCAGTAGCACCAGGCTTTCGTCCTCCGGGGCAATGGAGGGGCTTGATGTACAGCTTGGTCTTCAATATTCTCATCATCCTCCCAAGTCCCTGTCTGCCTGCACCTGACGGCTCTTGGGGACCAGCCCATGGACGGCCAGAGGCAGATCCGCCACCTCAGCCTTGGTGGAGGTCTGTGCCGCTCCCCATGTGTCCAGCTTCCTCCTCCCCAGGTTCCTTGCCCTGCCTGAGGCAGCGAGGCACCCCCCCCGACAGGACCTGGCAGACCTGCTGTCCCGAATCGACCCACTTCCTTGGCGAGAGGAGGCGCCAGGCCAGCAGGGAGGCAGGCTCCTGACCACACCTGGAGAACAGTTCATCTCAAGCCCAGTGGCCACGTGTTCCCAGCACAGGAGGTGATGCCCAAACCACAAGGCTCCCGTTCAGACATTGGGAGCCGAAGAACCTCTTCGTCAGTCTGCGGGAAGCAGAGACAGTTTCTCAGGAGACGGAGCCCCTTAAAAGTGGCCTTTTCCAAGGAATTGAGACGTGACACATCTCTGTGCCTTATCAAGGAATTTCAGCAAACTGTCACTATTTTTTTTCCCTTTAATCCTTCTAACTCCCTCTGAGGCAGTTTTGTCCTTATTGAAAGAGCTGAAACGCATCTCTTGGGGATTTCCACAGGACCTTTGTTAACGGTTAGGCCAAAAAGAGACCTTTCCTGAGCCACCTTTCCTCACTTGCTAGCTATGCTGGGGGGGGCCCTGGGCCACTGCCCTCCAGTCACTGACCTCCGTCCCACAGGACAGGGGCCTTTCCCAGCGCTCACCATGTGCCCCAGCGCTTGCTTGCTTTGGCTGCTTGTGCCAAATGCCCTTGGTGCCCAAAGGCTGTGGTGTCCGGGGTGGGGGGAAGGCAGTGGGGATAGAAAACCCACCCAGCCACAGATCCGTGCCTTGGGGTCTCCTGGGTACTCGGGTGACCCCCTGCCGAAAGGCACCCGCTCCACTGGCCACGAGGCCTCGTGTCAGCTGGTCCTGGGCGACTGGCAGCAGGTGCGGAGCCTTAGGGTACCCTGGCAGTTCCTGCCCGCCCCCACCATGCTTTGCCCCTCACAGCATAGTGGGGGTTTTTGTTACGTGAACGTATCTGGAAATAAACATTTCTGCATCAGATCAAGCACAGGGCCAAGTTTGTGGTGTGTGAGCCTGTGTGTGTACGTGTGCGTCTCGTCTGAGGAAGGCACCCAGGGCCCAGTGGGGTCATCCCCAGTTGAGAGCCACTACTTTAGCTGTAATGTTTGACCTGGCAGAATTATTCTTGGCGGAAATGAAGAACAGCAACCGAATTAGAAACACTGATAGAGCTTTCTTTGGTTGTTGTTAATCTGATTGAGGGATCAAGCCCTGGTTACGTAGAAAAGCATCCATCCTGGTGAAAATATTAATAGTTTGCTGGAATAAGAACGTGGGCACAGAAGGCAACTGGAAGCGATTTGCTTTTGCTGCGGAGAAAATCGAGGAGTGATGGGGATTATGTTTGATGGGTGGCGTTTGCTCTGAGCCTACTCTCCCAAGGAAGCTCCTCTGTGTGGGGTGGGGGTTGGCTTGGATTTGGAGGCTCTGCCTTCGTCAGCGCAGAGACAGCAGCTGCCCAGGGCAGAGGCTGGTGGAGAGGTTCTTGCGTGAGTCTTCTGGTGCTGCTGGGAGACTCGGAGAGTACAATAGGCCTAACAGACACCTGCCCTGTCCCAGTCCTGCAGGCAGAAGTCTGAAATCCAGGTGTCTGAGGAGACACCTTCCTGCCTCTTCTAGCTGATCTCTTACATAGATAGTCCCCAACTTACGAGAGTTTGGCTCACAATTTTTCGACTTTATAATGGTGCAATAGCGATAGGCATGCAGTAGAGACTGTACCTTGAGTACCCACACAAGCAGCAGTCCCCACCCTTTTGGGCGCCAGGGACTGGTTTCATGGAAGACAATTTTTCCACAGATGGGGGAGGGGGGAGGCAGAGCTCAGGTGATGATGCGAGCAATGGGGAGCTGGGGAGCGGCTGTAAACCCCCCCACCCTCACCTCCTACTGTGCGGCCCAGTTCCTAACAGGCCACAGACCAGTACCAGTCTGCGGCCTGGGGGTTGGGGACTGCAGCATACAACGATTCTGTTTTTCACTTTCAGTACAGCATATGATAAATTACATGAGTTGTTCAACACTTTATTATAAAATAGGCTTTGTGTCAGATGATTTTGCTCAACTGTAGGCTAATGTAAGTGTTCTGAGCATGTTTAAGGTAGGCTAGGCTGAGCTACGACATGTGGTAGGTTAGTGTATCAAATGCATTTTCAGGCCGGGCACAGTGGCTCACGCCTGTAGTCCTAACAATTCAGGAGGCCAGAGCAGGAGGATCGCTTGAGCCCAGAAGTTTGAGACCAGCCTGGGCAATGCAACAAGACACCATTTCTGCAAGAGATAAAATTGCTGGGCATGGTGGTGTGCAACTGTAGTCCAGCTGCTCAGGAGGCTGGGGCAGGAGGATCCCCTGAGCCCAGGAGTTGGAGGCTGCAGTGAGCTGTGATGACGCCACTGCACTCCAGCTCGGGCGACAGAGCATTTGTTGTCTGGGACATCAGAGAGACCTTTCTGACTGGCTTCCTGTCCATGTGAACAGGCAGGTCCCGGTGCCCCCAGATGTGGCTCCCAGGGCCTTCCTGTGACCCCAGGCTCTGTCCCTGCAGGAGCCTTTCCCAACCCAGGCTCACACTGGGGGGGGGTGGATGAGGGCAGCTGCTTTATTGCCTCCTACACCCACCCCCCTTCCTGACATCCCCACTTCCTCACATCCCCTGGGCTGTGTGTCCAGAGCTCAGTGCTGGGCAGACCCAGACCCACCCCCAGCTAGGAAGGGGTCCCACTGCTGACTGCAAACTCAAGCCTTTTCTCCCAAAGGCTGTGTTCTTGCCCTACCCAGGGATCTTGCACCAATCTCCTGAAAGTTCCAGAATGATTTCAAATGGGGAAATAGAGGAAAGTTGTAGAATCACTGACATGAGAATTTTGGGGTGGGAGGAGCCATCAGAGCTCCCCTAGTCTCAGGAAGGTAAGTAACTAAACTGTGCTGCCCTCCTCCAGCCCGTGCACAGGGCAGACATTACCAATCGATCAAGTGGCTCAGGGGAAACCAATTTGGCAGTCCAGGCTGCATCCAGTTCCATCCTCTTACAGATGAGGCTGAGGCTGAGGCCAAGAGACTGGCCCAAGGGCAACTACAAGGGCAGATCCTCCCTCCCGCCCCTCTTGGGAATTAGCATTGTCTCTTGTTCCTGGAATAAATTCAGGAAAATAGCAAGGTCGTGTGCATTTTCACCCAGGGCATGAATCACTTGGTCCCTGCTGTCCAGGGCTAGTTTCTGCTTTATCCTGACCATGACCGGGGCCGTCCCCTTGAAGGGAAGCTGCTGGGGCTGGCGGGGCCAAGCCTGGGCACCAGGCCACTGCAGGCAGGAAAGTCCTTTGTAATCAGAGCCGCTCTGGATGCAGCAGGTCAGGGCAGCGGTGTCCTCCGCTCGGGTCCTCCTCCCGCAGCAGCTCCTCCCCACGAGGAGACCCTGGCCCCTCCCACTCCTGGCCCCAGGGCCTGCCCCTCACGGATACCAACCTTCTGACCACCAGGGCGGTCCCTGACCCAGGCCTGGTTTTCGTCCATCAGGGGCCTGTGTGACCCAACCCAGACGGTCAGACATGTTCCTGGGGTTTTATAATGATACTGGGAGAGGGGTGCTCTGTTTTCTTCAGAGTTGCTAAACCAATCCATTGTTCCCACCTTCCACCACTGATGGGAGGAGCCTCTTTGCAATGAAAGAATGAGGCCAAGGCAGAGAGACAGAAAGACAGATACAGAGAGATGGAGAAAGGAAGAGAGACAGAGACACAGAGAGACAGAGAGAGACACTGAGAGATGCACAAAGAGAGAGTGAGAGAAGGACCCACAGGCATTGGAACTTGAGTGGTCCCTGGATGCAGCCGTGCCTGAAGCCAGACCCACCCCAGTCATTGTAGTTACACAAACCAATAAACTGCCTTACTTGGTCTCACTGGGCTGCTGGATGTCAGCACAGGCTCGGCTGCTGTAGTGAAGAGGTCCCCACCACTCAATGGATGGAAGTTTATTTCTTGCTCCAGGTGGGTGACCCAGGCAGCTCTCCAGCACCTGTTCCCCTTGGTGATCTGGGGACTCCAGCTTCCTCCACCTCCCTGTTCCATGCCCCCCAGGCCCCTGTGCTCTGTCTCTGGGCAGCAGAGGGGAATGGACAGAGTGTGGGCTAGGGTCACATGGGCCTGGACACGGCACGTGTCTCTCCTGCTTTGGTCCCGTGGCCAGGCCTGGCCACAGGGGAAGAGCAGGGCTAGTACCACCCCTGCCTCTGAGCTCCTGACTCGCCAGCCACCCCAGAGTCAGAACAGCGGCCCCGAGAAGGCCTTGGGGAAGCTGCAGGGAGACCCCGGCTGTAACATGCGGGGCCAGAAAGAGGTGGGCAAGGGCAGAGAAGCTTCCAGAAGACTTCCCAGAGGAGGCGACCCTGAGGCTGGGCCTTTGAGGTGGAATGGGGGTTCCAGGGAGCAGGGTGGGAGAAGAGCGTCTCTAGCAGAGGAGGAACGTGGGCGAAGTGAGGAGTTTATTTCTCACAGTTCTGGAGGCTAGGGGTCCAAGTTCTGGAGGCTGGAGGTACCAGCAGTTCCAGTGTCTGGTGAGGGCTTTCTAGGGCTTGGATGGTGTCTTCCTACTGTGTCCTCTCCTGCTGGAAGGGGCCAGTGACAACGGCACTGATCCTGTTCATGGGGTCACCACCCTCTCGACCTTGTCACCTCCCAAAGGCCCTGTCTCCTAATACGGTCACCTTGGGGGTGAGGATTTCAGCATATGAGTTTTGGGGGGAGACACAAGCATTCAGGCCATTGCAAATGGATCAGATGTTTGCAAGGAACTCAGATGTCTTCTTGGGAGGCCTCAGAGATTCCCCTGGCAGTCACAGGGAATCTCAGGGGGCCAGGGAGAGCTATGAGCCGGCCTTGTGGGGATGGGATGCTGCTCAGGAACGGATGGTGTCGTAGGTGTCCCCCCCAAATTCATATGTGGACGTCCTCACCCCCAGGACCTCAAAATGGGATCCTATTTGGAAATAGGGCCTTTGCACATGCGATAAATTCAGATGAGGTCATTTGGGGGTAGGACGGGCCTTAATCCAATAACTGGTGTCCTTATAAAAAGGAGAGACTTGGACACAGGGAGAACACCAGGTGGAGACTGGAGTGATGCTGTCACGTACCAAGGACGTCAGAGGGAGCACGGCTGTGCACACTCCTTGATATGAGATTTGTGGCCTCCGGAACTGAGAGAATGTAGGTTTCTGACATCTAAGCCACCCAGCCTGGGTCCTCTGTTACGGCGGCCACAGGAGAGCAATGTGGTTGGGTTGTCTTGTCACCCAGTCAGCCTTGGCCTCTGCTCCTGGGACCACCAAGCGATGAATTCCTTCACCCCCGACTGGGAACCTCTCCCCTGCCCCCACACGGCTTCCGACCAGGACAGCCAAGCCCCTTGCCTCAAGCACCAGCAACCGGTCCACTCTGACTATCTCAAGCTGGCCAGGAATCCATTGGAATTTATTTTTTTGGAGTAAGTTTATCTATCAGAATTTATCACATGCCCTCGGAACGGATGGGTTGCTGGAGACCTGGCATTGGCTCCAAAGGTGGCTGTGAGGACCACTGAATAGCGTCTCCTCGGGGCTGCGGCAGGGCAAGAAGGCAGAACCCGTGGCTGTGCCACTGGGAATGACCACGCCACACACTCCAGCTGCGGAAACAAAATGCCACGAACTTGGTGGATTAAAACCACAGAAATTTATTTATTTATTACTTATTTACTTTAGAGACAGGATCTTGCTCTGTCACTCAGGCTAGAGCGCAGTGGTGACATCACAGCTCACTGCAGCCTCCAACTGCTGGGCTCAAGCGACCCTCCTGCCTCAGCCTCCCCAGTAGTGGCCACCAATTTCTTCATTTCCTGTGGGGGCCACCATGCCTGCTGCTCAAGCCAATTTCTTTGTGGCTCCCAATACCCCTGCCCCTCCTGGCCTCTCATATGTGAGGCCAGTTTTCCCTCTGTTGCTCACAGCTTCCAAAGAGAGAGAGATGTGACTTGTCCCAGTTGGCCATGCCAGGCCCCACCGTCAGTTGGGCACCCTCTTTTGCTGTAGCCACTGGGATTGGGGTGGGGGTGGGGTGCTGGGAGGCAGCTCTGCCCACTGATTAAGGGTGGCAGTGTTCAAGGTTCAAACCTGGGAGACAGTGGGCAATCCATTTTCTCCTCTAAACCTCAGTTTCCACATCCAGAAAATAGGAGTATGCAAGTCAGAGTCCCTACCTCTTGGGGAGAGAGACCTGGCTATAGGGAGTGTTAATTCAATTTGATTTTAATAAGTGTGAGGCAGGGTACCTCTTGTGCCTAGGCTGGCCCTGACCTAGGGGTCTCTCCGAGCAGGGGGAAGAGATGAATGTGTCTCTTATATAAGAATAGGTACAGAACAGGAGGTGCTTCCTGTTTGCCTCCACCCCTAAACCCACAGCTGTTTGGGATTTATTGGGAGCCTGGGATATTGCTTTTCTTCCAGGAGGGTGGGGTGGGGACACAATGTTTTTATTTTATTAAGATCTCCCCCCTAAAAGAGGCTGTTTCTGACCCCCAGCTTTCCCAGTGTCTCCTGATTAAAGCTGAAAGGAATCAGGAATATGTGGACCACATTTGAAGTGCTTTAAAAATAAGAAAGCATGAAAAGCCATTTGCTTTTTCAAAGATCCCAAGCGATTAGAGAGTAATAGGTTGGTTGGAGGCTGAAGGCCCTATGCTGGTGGTTTTTCACTCATTAATTCATGGATTCCCACGATATACCCGTGGGGGCTACTGTTAGCCCCAACTTATGGAGGAAGACACAGAGGACCTACGTAGTCACACAGAGGGCGAGTGACCTACATAGTCGCAGTCTCTGGCTGGCATGGCTCCAGCCTTGGCCTTCCCGTCTGCATTGTTTCGGCTGCACCAGCCGTCCTTCTACAGACGCAAGGGATTTAAGGTACAAATACCTCTGGAGGAGGGGCCACAGTGTGTGGAGGGGGAGGGGGGGTTGAGTGCCTGAGAGCAGGTTTTCCGAAGGTCAAGAATGGGAGAGGAGAGATGGGGTGGGGAAGCGTGAGGAAATAAAACCCTAACTCTGAAAATTCGGGGAGGGCTGTGGAGTTCACTCATTCACACATTCACCACATAGGGTCAGTGCGTGCAGACCGAGCGCCTACTGTGTGCCAGGCCTGGTGCTGGGTCCTGTGGGCACAGCCGGAGGAGACTGATGTTAAACAAACACACGCCACTGTGGTGCAGATCAGAAAGACTAACACCCCATGCAGTGATAAAAGGGTAACGGGGGAGGCAGCTTGGGCGTCTTCAAGGAGTGACATTTCACGGGGAACTGACGGAGCTCGAGGATCCGGCCAGCACTGCCCGCCTCTCACACAGCTGCGGAACAAGATCTAGAACCTGCATCTCCCGGGGCTTGGTTTGGCCCCTAAAACATACTGACATTCGGCCTTCGCATTTCGGCTGAATTCTCCATCTGGTTTGAGTACCGCAGAACTACAATAGGAGATTACAGAATCTTCCTCCCAATCGTATCCCTTCCAGCTTTTAGCCTTTAGGGTTCAGCCTTCCCTGACCATCTGCCCAAATGAGGTGTCCTTCCCTCAGGGACTGAGCCACGCACCGTCTTGTATTGTCATCTGAAATCATCTGTCTCGCTCCCCCCCCCCCACCCCGGGGAAACAGAGCCAAGAGCCTAGCTCACTGTTCTGTTCTCAGAGCCACTGGCAGGCACCTAATACACACCTATCTGCATGGATGTGTCTCCCCAACTTTAAAAGTGCTCCCACCGGGGAGGGAGTGGAGTACGCGGGGAGGCCAGGAACCATTTCTGCAGCTGCCCTCCCCCCCAGGCCTGTTCTGGGTGCGTCAGCGCCTCGCCGTCGGGCTCTTGGCCCGTCGCGTCCATCCCAGGTCTCTTCTTCGGTCCGGGAAGCGGACAGACAATGCATGAGCAAGCACCCGAAGGCCACGCGTGCCGGGGCCAGCAGCCACACGCCGGGCACAGCGGTGCACTTGACCAGTCGCCCTGTGACCCCTGCAGACGGGACCGCGGGGCCAGGACCGCTCCATCTCCTTTGCTCCTCGTTTGCGTCCCGACTGACTGGGACAAGGAGGAGCCCAGGCCACCACCCTTCGCCCGTCCGGCACTGGCCATTATCCCAGAATCACTTTCCCCCCTCGGCCCGGAAAACCCACATGGAGAAACCCTCTCGCCCCAAACCAGCTCACTTCCTGGCCGGCTGCCCGCGGCACCGCCCGCCCGTGACGTCAGGTGGCGAGACCATGACGTCACAGACGCGGCGGGGCGGTGCCAGGGCGACCAGCCACGCGTCGCCATGGCAACGGCGGGGCGGGGCTACCGGAAGCCCCGCCCCTGGAGGTGTGGAAAAACCTCCCGGCCCCTTCCCCTCCCGCGCGCGCCGCCGCGACCGCGCACCTCCGGTGTCCCCGCGGGCAGCAGCCCAGCGACCCCCGGCGCGGCCGCAAAGCGCAGCGGCCGTCATGCGGAGTTCCCCCCAGCTGTCGCAAAGCGGCGCGCGAGCGGCCGGGCCGGGCCTAGGCCCCGCCCTGCGCTGTGACGTCTGCGGCGCGCGCCCGGCGTCCCGGCCGCAGCTGCGCAGTGGCGCGCGTACGGCCGCCGCCCCCCGCTGGCCGACGCTGGCGGCGTAAGGCGCGCGGGCCCCGGAGCGGGCGCGGCGGAGCGCGGCGAGCCCGGCGCCTGCCGCCCCGAACATGCGGAGGCCGGCCCAGGCGGCGCGGGAGCCGGAGCGGGGGCCCGAACGGGCGCCGGAGCTCGACCCGGAGCGCGAGCGGGCGCGGGGCCCGGAGCGGGGGGCCGCGCCGAGCTGCTGAGGCCGGCCCGGCCGCCAGCCGCCGCCCGTGGGCCCGGCCACGGCGGAGCCCAGGTAACGACGCGCGCGCTCGCCGGCCGCCGCGGCCACGCGCCCCGCCCCCAGGCCCCGCGCGCCGGACCCCCAGCCCCGGACCCGGCGCCCCCATCCCTGTGCTCAGGGCCCCGCCGCCCACTACACCTCGCCGAGCCGGAGCCCGCACCCCCCGACCCCGCGTCCCGGACCCCCACACCCAGGACCCGGCTACCCTAGTGACCCCCGCACCCCACCCCGCTGCCCTCCGCCGACTCTTGAGTCGCAGCCCCGCCTCCCGCCTCCCTGCCCCCCAGCGCTCGCGCCCACCGCCCGCTCTCCGTCCGGAGCCTCCTGCCCACCTTGTCCCCTTGCCGCCCCCGGTCTCGGCCTGGCCGCTCCCCGCGCCGGTGCCCCCCCCTCGCGCTGTGGTGCTGAAGCTGTTGAGGGGCAGAGCCGGGGGGCTCGGGGGCAGGGCGTCTGGTCGAGGGACCTGTTGCGGGGCCTGCTCGGGAACTCCCGGCTGGGCTCGCTGCGCCCTCCCCCTTCCGCTCTGGCCACCGGCTTTGTTTTCCGGAAACACACGGGCCGGGGAGGGGGGTGAGACGTCTGCGCCCGGCCTGTCGCCCCAGCTTTCTGGGGGGGGGGGAGACTTTGGCGTTAGGAGGCGGGGGCCGAGAGGACCGCCCGGGGCCAGCGCGGCTCTGGGGGCAGCCGGTTCTTATTCCTCCGGCCTTCGGAAGGCATTGTTTGTAGGAGACGGCCCGGAGGGTTATCTTTGTAGGTGGAGTCCAGCATTTTCGCCCCGTCCACCCGCGGTGGAGCCCAGGCCGCGGCCAGTGTCTGGGCTCCGGGGGTGTCTGTCTGCAAGTCCACTTGGCGGGCCTTTGGCCCCTGGGGTCTACCATCCCCACCCCCCGACGCACGCAGGAGCCTCATTCGGTGTTTCCCGGCCCCCAGAGGCTCTGTGGGCTCGTGGGTGTGACACAAGAGTAGGAAAGTAGAAAGGTTCCAGTCTGGGGGGAAAACCCAACCGCCCTGCCGCAGGAACTTGCTTCCATCAGGGAAGGGGGTGTGGGGGCGTCAGCTGGGGATGGAAGCACCCCTGGGCTGCCCTGCCCTGCCTGGGGTGGGGGGCCTCTGTGAAGAGAACAGATTGTGCGCCTGGGCCCACAGGTTTGAAAGGGGGAAGTTTGTGGTTGTCACCAGTAGTTTGCTTTGTTTTCTGCTATGCCTCCACCAAAACGAGTTGCTGCAGCCTGGGCAGCCGCTGACTGATGAGTTTCCCAGGCAGGCAGCACCCAGGAGCGCATCCGGCACGCGCATGCCTGCCTCCGGTCTCCAGGGCCCACAGTGTTTTGTTCAGCCCCCCATGGTGAGCTGTGCGAGCCACTGGCAGAACGCAGCAGGAGGGGAATGCAGCAGGAGGGCCACCCTGTCGTGGGAGAGCTGGGGTCCGCAGGGGGGTTCTGGTGGGGAGGGCTGGATCTGGGGGCCAAGAGTCTCCAGCCAGACTGCACCGTGGGCAGGTGGGGGTGAGACCTGGGAGGAGCTGGCTCTGTGCCTGTCCCCCCAGGGGTCTGCGGTGGTCTGGCTTCACCTGGCCCAGTTTGCAGTGGGACTTTCTTGTGTGTAGAGGGGCTTCCTGCCTGCTGTCCATCCACTCTCATCACCCTGGGCTCGGGGCATGCCTGGGAGGCCAGCCCCACTGCAGTGCTGGCCAAAACAGTGCAGATTTCCTTGAATGACCAATTGAGGTTTCTTATTTTTCTTCTTCTTTTTAATTATATAGTAATTATCTCTGGGTTGCAAAAGTAAGTAGGTGAACTTTTTTTTTAATTGAAAGTCTTCCTGTCTGCTTATCCTAGGCTGTGGGGAAGCCAATGTACCAGCCATTAATTTGGGAATGGGGTAGTCAGTCCTGTGGCGTGCCAGATGGCTATGGAGCTGTTGGTGTCTGTTGGAACTTGCAGGTGGGTCGGTGCACACCTGAGAGGCAGGCCCTGGGCCTGACCAGCCCCCTCATCCACAGGGCCACTGGGAATGCAGGCTGTGCTTAGGAAGGTCTGCATTTCCCCTGGGGGCATCCGTTGAGGAATGTCCTGCTGCATGTGACCTTGCCTCACTCAGGGTCCCCCCAGAGCTGCCCCACGCCCACATACAGCAGCGAGCCACCCCCTTCCTCTGCAAGGGGCTCACGGTCCATTAAGGCCTTGTCCTGGTCTGGGCAGTGGGCGGAGGGCGGAGAGAGGGTGACAGGGAGGAGGCAGGAGAGGCAGGGTTGTGGGGAGCTGCTGCAGCCAAGTGTCAGGTGCAGCCCGGCCAGGGGCCACCGGCCTTTCGGGCCTGTGGGTGGCACTGGGCAGGTTGGCATTAGTGGATTGGTTAACTTTCTCTCCACCTGGAGGCGAGACAGGGCCCTGGTGAAGGAGGCCCCGGGAGTCTGAGTTAGTGCTCTGTGTGGGGTGGGCAGTAGCGGGGCCTTCGTCCACAGTCAGCCTCGCATCCGTTGTCTGGCTAGGGCTCAGTGGCCATGCTCACACCAGCTCGAGGTCGTGGCCAGGTGTCGGGTGTGCCAGGCAGAGCCTGTCAGCTGCTCTGTGAATGCTCCCATGGCAGACACGTGTGGAGTATCTGCACAGCTAGACACGGGGCTCGCGTCAGCCACTAGACGGACAGCATCTCCACAGTCCAGAGCAGTCAAGGGAGGGGAGTTTGGGGCAGAGGCCTACTGGCCTGGAAGGCGCCCCTGTGTTGGGCAGCTCTGTGTCTGTCTCCTTCCTGGTTGGGAGCCAAGCTGTGTGGCTTCCCATGAAGTGGGGGGAGTGGCCCCATTTAACAGATGAGGACATCGAGGCTGCCTGACCTGCTCGAGTAGAGGAGCAGGGGGGTCTGACCGAGAGCGACTCACCTGCGCTCCTCCAGTAGCTGGCAGGTGCAGGGAGGACGGTGTCATGAGGCTTCCCACCCCCCCAGTCCTCGTGGTGTCTGACTCGTCTCATCTGCCTCTCGTGCGCCCTCCTGGCCCAGGGTTCAAGTGCAGTGGTGTGTGCAGGTGGCCTGTCCAGAAGCTGGACTGGCCTTGCTGGGTCGAGCTAGACCCCTCATGCTGCCCTGGCCGGGGCCCAAGATGAGGTGTTGGAGACCAGTAAGTCCCCACCAGCCCCTGAGATGCGGGGGTGCATACCTGGAATGTCCTGTGTGGGCAGGGACTGAGCTGATGGTAGTTGGGCCTGCCTGGATCTCTGGTGTCCCAAAGAGGCCTCTCTGGCGGCTAACGCTCAGCAGTCCCCAGCATCCCTCCTCCCCACCCTGACTCTCCTGTAAAGGGGCAGGGATGTTGTAACATTCCACCTGCTCCTTTCCCCATGTGCACTGCCATCCCCTGATCCAGGCTTTGCCGGCGCCCTCTCTCCTTGCCCAGGGTCTCTTCTGCTACCGCTTCTCGGGGCCTACGCAAGCCTGTGTGCCCCGCGAGGCAGCAGGACCTGTCGCAGGTGGGGCCAGCTGAGGGCAGAGCTATGTCTTGGCCCTGGAGGAAAGCCACTCCATGCCCGCTGGATGGTGTGAGGGCGGCGTGACGCCCCAGCTTCCCCAGAGCTGCTTGAGTGGCCCCTGGTCCTTGGCGTGGCCGACTGCTTGGGGCGGACTGGGCCCTGGGGTGTGGGCCTCCCCTCGGAGGCTTGGAGTTGCTCTTGGGGAGGGTGTAACTTTTGGCAGGTCTTTTCCTTGCTCAGACGCCCGAGTGCCGCCCCTGCACAGGGAATACGCCACAGGCTGGGGCCCAGACAAGGTAGCCCCCTGCTCTGGAACGTCCTCTGCTCACGCTGGGGCAGTCCTGGGCTCCCACGAGGCCTCCTCCCGACCACTGGAGGCTGAGCTTCTCGGAGGGCTCAGCAGCCTCCCTGCACCATGAGGCGCGAGACAGTTTCAGGTCACGTCACATTAAAAAACAACCAGGTTCTTCCGAGTGCCTTGGGACGGGATCACAAGTCCAGTTGAGGGGTGCGCAGGCCGCAGTGCAGTCTGCTCTCAAGGACACTGGTCTGGCTGGCCTGAGCCCGCGGGGCACGGCGTCTGTCCCAGCAGACTGCCCTCCAGAGCTGAGGACCTTACGGGACGTTCCTGGAGAAGGTGGGAGTGGCCCGCAGCCTTTCCTGCAGGAGGACCTCTCAGACCCCTGGTCTTCTGTGCTGTCGAGTGTGAGGGCAGCGGGGGTGTGTCACCACCCAGGCCACGATGGGCTCTGGAGACCCGGGGCCGTCCGAGATGGTCTTGGGTCAGCAGGACCATCTTTGGGTCACCCTGGGTCACGGGCTGGCGCTCACTGTCTGAAAGGCAGAAGTGGATACAGTGGATTGTTTATTGTGGCCAATGATTGTAAGTTAACACGTAATTCACCTTGGCATCTTAAAAGAAATCGTGCTTAAAGGCAGCCTCTCAGTTGTCTGGAATTTCCGCTTTTCAGCACGAGGCAGCGCCTCAGCCTGGATCGGACCCTGGAAGGAGTCCCCCAACTGCCTTTTCCTCCGTGGCCGTGGTGCTGGAGGCAGCGTTGCCTGCAGGGCCCACCTTCCTTGGGGACCTTGTTTCCAAGGTGACCCTGGGACACTCGTGTGACTCACGGTGACCTTTGCCCCTTCCCATCAGTCCTCAGTTGAAACGGCAGGTGTGAGGCCCTGCCCGTCCCGGTGGCTGTGCCTGTCGGGGCTCCTGCCCACGACGGTCCCAGGCAGGGCAGGTTTGCACAGGTGAGCACGCCCTGCCATCCGTGGTGAGCGGGGCCCTCCCTGCACAGTGAGAGCAGGATGTGTCTTCGGGCAGTTCTGGGGACACAGGTGACTAGGCCGCACCTGCCTTTGGTTTGCTAGTTGTGCATTTTGAGTTCCTTGTGGGCATTGTGGAGGGTGATCCAGCCGGCTCAGGTGGCTGACCATGGGACAGGGGCCGGGGGTGTGGTGGCCCAGCAGAGCCCTGGGGCCCCAAGCTTGTGGCTGCAGGGGTCTGAGACATCATCCTTCAGGTGCCCAGAGGTGGCCAGAGCCCTTCGAGCCCTCCAAGCAGGGAGCAGGTGGCTCCTCCCACTTCAGATTTTGCAAGTTAACGTGTTGTTCTTGGTGGGAAAGGCTGGGCAGCTCCTGGGTGCAGACACAGCAGGGCACCCTTCCTCATTGCGTCTGGAAACGGTCTTGGGCCTTGAGGGGGCCTTGCGTGCTGTGCGATGGACACCTCGATAGAGCCTTTAGTACGTGTGTGCACAGGGAGTGTGCCCAGATCCCACGCTGCCCGCCCTCGTGGACTGTGGCCGTCCCACGGGTGGTGGCTCGGGGACCTCCACTCCCCCTCGGCCTCGCCTGGGGTGGCTGGCGGTGGGTTTTGTTGGGTGCGCGGGCAGCTGCAGTGAGTCAGTCCTTCCTCCACCCCTCGCTGTCCCTCCATTCTGCGCCTTTCACTTCCTGTGGGTACACACCCCTGGATTCCTCTGAAAGATTTACGAGCAGTTCAGTCGTAAAAGCCAGTTAAACATCAACAAGCAGGAGGCGTGGCCTTGGCAGACTTTGATCCTGCACGGAGCTGGCTGTGTTCTCCAGCCTGGTTCTCAATGCCACTGGTCCCAATCCCCAGCCGCAGGCACTGGCCGCAGCTGTGCTCGCTGTTGTTTTTAAACAGCTTTGTTTAGATACGGTCCATATATCACACAACGCACTTTCTTTTAGTTGAGGTGTAATTCACATACCGTAAAATTCACTGTGGTATACACTTTAGTGGTTTTTAGTACAGGTGACCCTTGAACAACCCCCCATGTTGTTAGGGACACCAACACCGCCCGCCCCGTGAAATTGAAAATTTGCACATAACTTCTGACTCCCCAAAAACTTAACTACTAAGAGCCTCCTGTTGAGCGGAAGCGTTACTGATAAAAAACAGTCAATGAACACGTATTTTGCATGTTATATGTGGTGTCTGCTGTGCTCTTACAGTAAAGTACGCTGGAGAAAAGAAAATGTTACTAAGGAGATCTTGGGGAAGAGAAAATAGATTTATTGTTCATGAAGTGGAAGTGGATTGTCCTGAAGGTCTTCATCCTCGCCATCTTCACGTCTTGCTGTCTCAGGCATGGCAGAGATGGAGGAAAATGTGCATGTGAGTGGACCCACATAGTTCAGACCCGTGTTGTTCAAGGGTCAGCCGTATATTCACGTAGTTATGCAACCAACCACCTCTATCTCATTCCAGAACATTCCGTCACCCTAAAGGAGACCCAATCCCCATCAGCCATCACTCGCCATCCCCTTCCTCAGCCCACAAATCCACTTCCTGTCTCTGTGGTTCTGCCTGTTCTGGACATTTCATATAAATGCAATCTCATACTGTGTGTCCTTCTGTGTCTGGTTTCTCTCACTGAGCACGATGTTCTCAGGGTCTATCCACGCTGCAGCCTGTGTCAGAGCCTCTTTCCTTTTCCTGGCTGAGTGATATTCCAGTGCATGGACGGGCCACAGTGTGTTCATCCATTGTTCTATTGATGGACACTTGGGTTGCTTCTACCTTTTGGCTGTTGTGAATTGTGTGCTGTGAACATTCGTGTAGAGGTTTCTCTGTGGACGTGTGGTTTTAGTTCTTTTGGGTAGACCCAGGAGTAGAATTGCTGGGTCTCATGGTGACTCCAGGTTGGAGCATTTGAGGACCTGCTGTTCTGCCACCTGCACTGTCTAGAAAGCCAGGAGGTCCGTGTGTGCCTGGGGTCCCTGCTGCTGCAGCAGGTGCCAGGGCTGGGTCCCACACCGTGTGACAGTGCGACGGGACTGGTGGACGGATATGCCGTCTGTGACCTCTGCCTCGGTGAGTGTAAGTCTGTGCATCCAGTGTCTATAGCGTGACCGAGAGGCTGTGGTTCCAGGGTTGTCCAGGTGGCCCAGGCCTCGTGAGGCCGCAAAAGTCACTGTCCTGCTCCTGGTGTTTTTAAGTAGCAACAAAACCTAAAGAACCTTTTTTAAAAACCTGAAAGTCCAGATGAGCACCACCAGCACCATGACCCCTTCCAGACGCCAGAAACAGGAGGCAGCACATCTGGGGACAGCCAGGGCCTCTGCATTGGGACAGGCCATCCAGGCTGGCCCCATCCTTAAACTCACTCACACCGCTGAAGGTGCTTTCTCTCTTGGGACAGCTGCGCTGCCACCGGCTGTCCATCCCTCCCAGATCCTGAGGAGGACTCTGACACCAAAGGGAGGCAGAAGGAGGTGGTGCCTCATCTGGGGCAGGGGAGGGAAGGGCCCGGGATTGGCCTGGGGAAGGCTCCAGGGAGACTTGGGTGCGTTGGTGGGTGGGGTGAGCTTGGAAGCCCCGTGCGGGGGGGGGGCCAGGCCATGCCTGTGCCCTGGACTCCAGGAAGACAGCCGCATGGTGTCGCCTGCGACCTCCCAGGTCCTCAGGGAGCCACACACCCAGTTTGGCGGGAGACTGTGTTGGGATTGAAGGCAGCCTTCCCCCCCCCCCCCCCGCGCTCCCCCCAGAGAGATGGGGAGAGAAGACGCTGTGTGCCTGGGGAGGCATCATTCTCTGAATTTTGGCTGGTTTGTTAAAAAGGGGGGGGCTTTTGGGGCCTGTTTCTTCCCATTCAGATCCCTTCAGATCCCCAGGCTGTGCCGTCTGTCACGCTTGTGAGTGCTTGAGCTTGGTAGCTGCTCACACTGCCCAGGCCCTTCATGCTCCCCACCCCAAGCAGGTGCACCGAGCGCATCCCGCTGGGGTGTGTGGCCCCTGGTGGGCCCAGGTGGAAGATGCTCTGCTTTCCCTGGGATTTGACGGCCAGGCGGGAGGAAGTGGGTGAGAATCCACCTCCCACCTACCTTTTCCCTGGAATTTCTGACTTTACAAAATGAAAACACTTTTTTAATCATGAAATTTGCTTGTGCTTATTGGGGAGGGAAGAAGGTCAATCCCAGGTGTTTGAGAGGAGGAGAGGGAAGTTGGTCCTTTGTCTCCTCTAGGCCTCTGTAGTGGCGCCCGGCCCTGGGGACCCTGTTCTCAGCCCTGCCCGGGTTCCACACCCACCTGCGGGAGCAGGCACCGCCCCACACATAACCAGGTTGGGTTATGGCCCCTGTTCAGCATAGTTCCTTGCAGAATTTTGTAGACAAACTTAAGGTGCAGTGTATACTTACAGGAGATGGAAGCCGGGTGTGGTGGAGGCACCTGTAGTCCCAGCTACTTGGGAGGCTGAGGCAGGAGGACCACTTGAACCCAGGAGCTCGAGGCTGCAGTGAGCTGTGATGACGCCACTGCACTCCAGCCGGGGTGACAGAGCAAGACCCTGCCTCGAAAAAAAAGAGAGAGAGATGGCGATCCCAGAATACCCTCCAAAAGCATTCCCGTGTCCGTTCCCACTGCACTTGAGCTCCTGCCGGCCCTGGAGCTGTGTTTTCAGCTGACGACCTGAGCAGGCAGGTGGCCTCTGGTGTTTGGATTTGCACGCCTGTGTAGGGGGCAGAGTGATGTCCATCTGTGTGTTCACTTGCATTTCCTCTGCAGCTTTTTGTGGCTTTTGTCCTTTTCTCTGTTTGATCTGTCGGTCTGTTCCTCATTGATCTGGAGGAAGACTTTGTATATCATTCCTTCAACAAATATTTATTGAGTTCCTGCTTGGTGCCCAGCACAGAAGAAAATCTGTGTTCTTGTGGAGCTCACGTTAGCAGAGGACGCACAGTAGACGCACACACATGTGTCAGACAGTGGGGAGGTGGGTGAGCAGGCCCGGGAAGGCAGCCCCCTCCTCAGGTGTGAGAGGCATCCGCAGTCAGCGGGCACAGGCTGCCCTGCAGGTAATGAGGGATCCTTGGAGGGAAGCCACTGGGTGTGTGGGTGACAAACCTTATGTTAGGATGGACTCAGATGTAGCGAGTCATTGTGCAGATCGTGGAGGCCCCACCTACGCACCCCCAGCTTCCCTGCAGTTCATGTCTCTGCTAGTGCAGTGTGCTGGTCGCTAATGCACCAACACTGATGCATCGTCATTACCTGAAGACCACACTTGATTCAGGCTTCCTCAGTTTCTCCTCATGCCCTCTCCTGCCCCGGGTCCCATTCAGGACCCCACAAGACACTCAGCCATCACATCTCCCGGGCCACTCTGGGCTGTGATGGTTCCTCAGATGTCCGTCTCCGATGTCCTGGGCGGTCCTGGTGCCCTCAGAGGACTTGTCTGTAGTTTGACGGCAGTGACGAGCCCCTCATGCCCTCCTGTCCAGGGTCCGTGCTCGCATCCTGGCCTGGCGTGGCCCTGGGCACCCAGGGAGGTGGGCCAGGCGTCCCCCCGTGGGGACCCTCTTTTCCTTACTCTCCCAGTTCTCCAGGCCAGAAGCCAGGAATGCTGGGGGGGGGGTGCTGTACTCGCCCCAGGCTCCGGGCAGTGTCTGTTCGTGCCTCTCTCTGACCTCCTGGTGCTGGCTGGCATCCTCTGGTCTCTCCTGGGTGCTGCGTGGCCTTCCTCTCTGTCTCCTCCTCTTGTAAGGACACCAGCCATCACCTTAGGGATGCCCTGATTTCCAAAGAAGGTCATGTGACGGCCCCAGGTGCTGGGGTTAGGACCCGAGCGTATCTTTTAGGGAGACATGATTCTGCCCACAGTGAGGATGGACATGGTGGGGAAGGGGGCACCTGCGTGGAGAGGCTGCCACTAGGCAGGCAGTAGCCGGCATCTCGGCGCAGGAGGCACGGCTGTCATCGCAGAGGATGGCGGGGACACCCCGGGCCAAGGCGGAGCATGGGCGGAGGCCAGCGCTGTCCTGACAGGGCATCTCAATGGTGGAATGTTCTAGGTCTGCTCCATCCAACAGGGTGGGCAGCCTCAAGTGGCCCCTGGCTCCAAACATACTGGTGTTTGGTGGGACAGAGCATTTCTGCGTGTTTGGTTTTAATGGAATGGGTGGCTCCCAGGAGGACGGCACAGGTGGGGGCTGTCTGTGGAGGGGCCGCTGTGGGACACCTGCCCATGCTGCAGTGTCAGGGGTCCTGCCCTGCCCACAGGCTGCTCGAACCGGCACAGGCGCTCTTGTTTATTGAAGGTCCCCAAGTCTGCCCGTCCACTGTCCTGTGTGTGGATGGGAGCATGACATGGGGTGCCCCAGCCTCCCTCGTGCATCCCGCATTGTCACTGGGGCGGCTCTGCTGTGGGGGCTGGTGTCTGCCCTTTCCCCGCTGTCATCGCGTGAGATCTACTGTCTAGGGACCCCTCCTGGTCCTTGCCCCCCACAGCGGTCCCATGAGGGCCACAGAGTGGAGGGTGCTGTGGGGTCCCGCGCTCCCCCTAAGGGGACACCAGGCACCTGGACATGGTCTTTCCTGAGTCCCTGGCCGCTGCCCAGTCTTGCAGGACATGCTGGGCCTGACACATGCCAGGGCAAGTGCCCCTCAAAGTCAGGTTTTACATTTATCTTGGTTTTATGGGGAAAAAGCCTTTATGGATTTACTTTTCTCATCATCTTCCAGTTATTAAAAGCAAATGTAAAAACTCAGCCCACCAAAGTTTTTCGTGGCTGTTTGTGGTTACTCACACTTCCGAAAGGATCAGTGGCCCTGCCAGGACTCCCACAGCAGCCGTCCCACTTTTGCCACACCGGGATCTCCTGCCTGGACTGCTGTGGGGAGTTGTCTGTCCGCCCTGGGTGACTTACTCCCCTTGGGCTGTCTGTGGTGGCCACCAGGACCCTGCCCTCCTGGCAAGGCTGGGTCAGCTCTGCCCCTGGCCTGTGCTGCCAGTGCAGTGCAGGAGTGGGGGTGGGGGCGGGCTTGGTGGGGCCCTGTAACGAGGGTCCCCTCCCCAGAGTCAGCCACCCTTTCCGGAATTTTGTGGCTCAACCCATGTTGGGAGAGCAGGTAGAGCTGCTCCTGTCTTGGGTGGAGCCGTGGAGACACCCCCCCCCCACCATGGCCCCACTGCCCCCTTCCAGGGAGCCACCCTGGGCACAGGAAGCTGAGGGGACCCCAGGGAGGCATTTCCTAACCCCAACATGGGCTGCAAAAGCTTGTTGTCTGCGGCTTCCAAAGCAGCCTTTACTGTGTGCGAGGTTCTCTGTTGTGAAAATAATTCATGTTATGTCTGTGTGTTTTGGAAAATACAAAAAAGCACAAAGAAGAAAACGAAAGGCACCCCTACCCATAGATAACAGTTAACATTTTGGTTTACACGTTTCCAGACTGTCACCCACCTGCTCGGCTGTCCCTGTGCCTCTGTGTGTGTTCCTGTGCACGCATGACGAATCTTACGTGTCTTAGATCTCTGTGGGGAGGGGCTCCCAGGGGCCGGGGTCCCCCTGGGCTACACTGTCTGCCCCGCCGGGAGTCAATTCTGGTGTCCAGTGTGGGCAGGGTACAGACTCCATCCTTCTGTCACCTTTGTTCTGCTGCACGGGCAGGAGCCAGGGTTCCCAAACCCTTCTCTGCCCGAGGCTGGCTGCTTCCTTCCTTCTCAGTTCTCACCCTGTACCTCCTCTCACCTGCCCAGACCTTGACTGAGACATGAGCCCTGGGACCCGGGGACCTGGGACCTCGGTCCAGGAGCTGTCAGCCTTTTGCCCAAGGAATCTCATCTGCCCCCTGCAGTTTTCTGACGCAGTGTCTCAAAGCAAAACCCCCAGTCCCTTTGCTCCCTGCCCAGAAATACTTCAGTGGGCTCCTCTGACGTGAGGCCGCTTTGAACAGAACCACGGTGTCACCACGGTGCACTCTGTGCTTCACAGAGATTCCTCAAAGTCAACAGGCCTGGGGGGATATTCCCATTTCCCCAGGAGTCTCGAAGGCATCTTTTAAAATTTATTTATATTTATTTTAAAATTTTTTATTAATTTTTCTATTTTTTATAGAGACGGGGGTCTCACTGTGTTGTCCACGCTGGTCTCAAACTGCTGGGCTCAAGGGATGCTCCCGCCTCAGTCTCCTAGAGTGCTGGGGTCACAGGCATGAGCCACCACGCCTGGCAAAAGTGTCTTTTTATGATTGGTTTGTCTGAAAAATGCAGACTTGATCCTCTTTGGTTTTGGTTGGTATCGTCTAAGGCTTTGGAGGCTGTGACAACCTCACCTCTCTTCCTGTAATCATCTCAATTTTTAAAAAATTGCACATCTGCCAAAGGTTGCCAGACAGTCCTCCTTGCCCCCCCCACCCCGAGCCCTTCGAGAGGCTGGCACGGCAACGTGGCCACATCCTGCGGCTCTGTCTGTATTTGCTCTTCCTGGTTGGCTCACCACCCCTCGCCTGGCAGAGGGCGTCCTGCTGGGGGGTCCTCCTGCTGCCAAGGCCCCCACGCTGCCCTCGCCGCGGGCCAGAGTCCATCTTGCCTCCCCTCCCCTCCCCTCTCCTCCTCCAGCCTGGGTCTGTTCCCGCCTTCCTCTGCCTTTGGATGGCGACACCCTGATAAGTCCACCACCTGTCGGAGACCGGCCCTCCACATGGGTCTCTGCCTCTTGGGGCAGAGCCTTCCTGCCACGGGGGCATCCAGGTGATGTTGGCTTCACCTGGCTCCCGCCGTTCTCCATGGACAGGGGCCTCTTCCTCTCAGCCACCGAGAAAGTGCCCTGTGGCCATCCCCTTGGCGCTGTCCGAGGACTGTCCGCACAGCAGGCACCGCCTCCCTCTGCTCCCTGGCATCCTCCTGTGAGGTGAGGGCTTCTTTTTCTTTCTGTCCCTGAGTTATTGGGTGTTGGAGTCCTTTTGTTTTTCACTCGATATGTTAAAATCCTTCACTGACTGAGGTTGAACCCGCCCCAGGCCGCTGGTCCTGTGCAACCTTGGAGCCCTCGTACATGCCGTGGGTTACGTGCTGCTCCAGGCTGGTCCTGGACTCGATTGCTCAGCGGCCGTGGTGGGCAAAGCCGTCCTAGGGTGCCGAGCCCACGATGTGCCATCTCCTGCATCCCCCTCGTCTCCTGTCGGGCTGTCCCCGAGCTGCAGAGAGGACTCTGGGCTCAGCAGAGGGGGCCAAAGCTGGGATTGACACCCGAGTCAGGCTGCAGAGGGTGGCCTGCCCAGGGCACCAGCCAGCATCCCCCAGACTTGCCCCAGCTCTGGGCTGTGCCAGTGATGTCAGCCCAGGGACTGTGACATCACTGAGTAGAGACCACCAGAGAAGGGAGTCCCTGGGGCCTGCCCGTGGGGAGCTGGCCCTGGGCCAGGCCAAGATGGAGGACCCCAAAAAGAACAGGGCAGGTAACTCCCCCAGGTGGGCACTCTGGGGGGTGCAGCCTGACCCCAAGCTGTGCCTGTGAGACCAGCTCCTCGTGGGGATGGTCAGGGATGGCTCTGGGCGCCAGGCCTCTCCCCAGCCCCGCCCCCTGCCATCCAGTGGTCCAGGGGGCCTGACCCTCCACCAAGGCAATCTCGTGGGGGTCATGCTCCAGTGCCCCTTGGGATGGCATTGTGGCCGTGGGGGCAGGTGAGGGATCGGCATCCCCCCTCCCCAGGATCATTATTTTTGGCTCCGGCGCCCGGGGCCTGGGCAGGACTGAGGTGGGCATTTCCGCTGCCCTGGGTTCTGGTGTGGCTGGGCAAGAACCCTGACTCCCCAGGCCTCAGCGAGCCGGCACATGGGGCTCTGGCCATCTCCAGCCCCTCGTGTGTCCCCACATCCCTCCAGACCCCCAGAGCGTGCGGGAGAGGCCCAGCTTTGTCCTCTGTGTTGCCGGGGGACAGTCAGGCGGTAGGCTCTGTGTGACTGACCGACTGACCGGCCCTTCAGGAAGCTGCCGGCTGGGCAGAGGTTGGCCGCCTTCAGAACCCTGCTGAGTCTTGGGGTGACAGCTCTTTTTTGTGGTGGGAAGATGCAGTGGCATCTCCAGGGCTGTCCCTGGGGGGTCAGCCTGCTCCGCGCCCGGTGTCCTCCGGGGTGGTGACCTTGCCTTCCTCTACCACATACCTGCTGCTGTAGGGGCTGACAGATAGCCTGAGCCAGCTCTGCCTGCGGCACTCCAGGCTAGGCTGCCTCCCCGGCTCCAGCAGTGACCATCCAGGTGTTGCAGGTTATGGAGAGGAGGGTGGGGGTGGGGCATTGGGTGTGCGGGCTTTGCTCCCGTTTTGCACCTGGTTGCCATCTCCACCCAGGCCTCGGGTCAGCGCCACCTGCAGTAGGGATGGCACAACAATTCGGTGTGCCTTGATGCTCCAGGGTAGCGGGTTCCTACCCCAAGTTCATCTCAGGCCCTCGGGCAGGTGTGTCCGCCCTCCCTGTGTCCCCCACGCTGGACCCTCTACGCAGGGGCCTTCCCAGAACCTTGCTCAGCCTCCCTCCTGGCTGTGAACCCTCAGGGCAGGCCCTGTGGGGGACACGTGCAGGGCCTGGCCTGCTGCGGACCCTTGTGTGACTGTGGGCACTCGGCCACTCTGGGTCTTGGGGGCCCCGTCCATGGGCACAGGGATGTAGGCGCCTTCTCAGGAGGCCATCCTGAGGGTACGTGGGGGAGCAGGTGGCCCTGCCTGAGTGTGCAGTAAATGCTTGGTGAGCGTCACTGTTGCTAGGGGTGTTGTTGGAGGCCGTGGAGTAGGATGTCGCCTGACTCTGGTCTTCTGTCGAGGCAGCTGGGCAGGAGGACCCCAGCCCCGAGGGGAACCTCCGAACCAGCCCGAGATCTGGAGGCTCCATGGGTTTTTGGCCGAGGGCAGTTCCACAGAGCACAGAAGGGGTTTGCACCTGGTCCTGGGGCCTGGCAAGTGCGGGGAAGCCAGCGCTCACCCAGGGGCTGCGGTTGTTTGTGTCAGAAGAGACTCGGGCAGCCAGGTGAAGCATGGGTCGGCAGGGGCCCAGGGTCAGCCTTCACCCCGAACCCCCACGGCGTCGGGCCGGGTGCAGCTCATTTCTCATCCTCCCTTCCAGGTCAGGGGTGGGCGGGGGATGTTGAAGAGCAGTATCCCCCTGGAGGTGGGGCCAGGACCTGAGAGTAGGTGGGGTTGCTGCCCGGAGGAGAGGCCCTCGGCTGGACGCAGGGACTTCCAGGGCAGATTGGGGGGTGGAAGTTGAGCCGCACAGAAGGGGCCTGCCTGGCAGAAGGCCGGGGGCACAGCAAGGAGGTGCCCTTTCTGTGGTGCAGGGGACAGGCCGTCATTTGTGCAGCAGAGGCTGGCGGGGTCCTGGTGCTTTCTACCCCGAAAGAGCCAGAGCGCAGGTGGTTGGGTCAGGACTGTGTGTCTTAACCCTGGGCAGGTTCTACCTGGGGAGGAGCCGCCTACAGCTAGGCGGCCTCACAGGTGCTTCCTCTCAGGCCTAGTTCTTTAATGGCTGGCAGGTGATCTTGGAGAAGGCCGGGTAAGTGTTCAGCCCCACCCTGGGTGGCCTGGGTTTTGGGGACAGGAGTGCGTTTAAGCAGGCGCATCCCTGCTTAAAAACAGACTCCTGGAGAGACAGCAAGAGACGCGGGGCGGGGCACAGACACCCCATGGGGCTCCTGCCTGGGGCAAGGGGAGCCTGGTGGACTTGGCGCCCCGAGTGCTGGATTTGGGGTGTGGGCAGTGCCGCCCATGAGCCCTGCTGGACCCCATACCTCGGGCACCCTTAGCTCCAATTCCCTCCCTGGGCGCAGCTCTCGGCTTTGGGGCAGATCTCGGGGCCCTTGAGCATTCTTGCCTTTAAAAAAAACTTGTTTAGATGTATTTTGCATGCGGAATAAAGTCCACCTTTTTGTGCAGCTGTGTGACCCATCGCTGCCAGCACCCCAGAGTCCCCTGTGTGGCCCGTGTAGCCGCCCCCAGCAGCTGCCTGCAGCTTTGCCGCTCCCAGAGGCACAGAATGGAATCACATGGGATGTGGCATCCATCCCTTCACCAGCTGATGAACGTTTTGGTTGTTTCCAGATTCGGGCAATTTCCGGGAAAGCCGTGTGCGTTTGCCCGTGGGTTTCGTGCGCCATTTCTCTCCCTCCCTGTGGGTGGGCCCTGGCATTGGTCGCCCTGAGCAGGTGTCTCGCTGCCTCCTCCGGGGTGGAGGCCGCTTCTCAGGCATCAGGGATTCTGTCCCTGGCTCCACCCCGTAGCAGGGCCCTTACGGGGTCTCCTTTCTTTCCTCAGCTCCGTCTCTTTTCCCTAGAATTCAACTTATGTTTTGTGTCCTAAGTCGTTTTTTTAGAGAAAGTGTTAGTCCAGAACAGAATGCGTTTCTCTAAGCTCCTTTGGAATAACCTATTTACCCATAAACTGCCCTGTGGCGTCCCGGACGTGACCTGGTGGGCTTCGGAGCAGTTCCGGGTGGTCCCAGGTCCTGTGTGTCCCTCACCACAGGCCTTTGCTGTCCATGCTCCCCCCGATCACGTGATCTGAGTTGGTTTCTGTGACGTGGACTGTACAATTCAGCTTTTCAAAGTGAACATCTCGGTGACTTCAGCATTTTCATGAGGTTGTAGCTCCGTCACCACTGTCTAACACAAGGACGTGTCCTTCATCCCAAAAATAAATTCTCATCACCCCAAAAAAGAAAGGGATGTTTTTTTTTCAGCTTGAGGCTTGTGAAGTGTGGTTTTCATGTACTGCGTCCCAGCGGAGCCCCATCTGCCTCTGCCCCCATCTCTCTCAGCCTCGTTGAGGAAGGGTTTGCGGTTCCACCCACTCTCCTTTCCCCATGAGTGTCCAGGGCCCGTCTCCCTCAGTCTGAGCATCCCCACTTCCCTCCCTTGTCTGGAAAGGGCCTGAGCCCTGGACACAGCTCACTGGGGTTGGGCGTGATGTCTTTTTCCTGACACCAAGCAGTGGTGTCTTCCCACATGAGTCCTGTGATTGGGGGGGGGTACCCTCCTGACACCAGCTGCCCAAGTTAGCACAGACCCCATGGGCTGAGGGCTTGGCCCTAGCACTTCCCCCTCCCCAGAAGCCAGCCCTGAGTCCAGGCCTGTACCAGCTTGGCCTCACACGAGGGGGGGGGGGGGGGCGGGTAACCGTGGCCCCTCTGCAGAGCTCAGGAATGACAGTTTGTTTACATCTTCCTGTTTATTGTAAAGGAAGTGACCAGCGTGGCCATGCAGAAGAGGCCCTGGGCCAGGTGTGGGGGTGTGGAGCTTCCATGTCCTCCCCAGGCACTAGCCTGGGGGCTCCCCACACCTGAGTCATCTCATTAGCATGAACTCAGGTGTGGTCCAGGGCTCAGCATGAGTAAAAGACATTCCTGTCCCTTGGGAGCTGGGACAGAGACCTGGTGTTTCCTCACAGCAGGGCCACGCTCACAGTTGTGCCCCTGAGAGGACAGCTCAGCTGGGTACTTGCTGTCTTGCTGGCAGGGGAGAGCCTCATCCTGTGTCTCGGGGATGGCACCTCTTGGGCAGCCTGGGGCCCCTGTTGGGAGAGTGGGGCATGTGATGCCAGCAAGCCAGCTGTGGGGCAGGGTCTCCTTAGGATCTCAGGCCCACGTGGATTTTACTGATTCTGATGCACCTTTGTGTCCCACATGTGCCTCTGCCTGTGTCTGTGCACACACACGTATCTGCTCCTGATGGGAGAGGAAATCAACAGTAAACAAGCTCCGGGTGTCCATTAATGGAGCAGGTGTGTAAATTTCAGCAGCCCCTTCCTGTGGAATCCCGATGTTTTTCCAAAAGGAGGAGGGTATCCCTGCTGATGGGTCTTCCAGGTGTGTCCCAGTGTCCTGGGACGGGTGGGGCGGCTGCTCCTGGGGGTGCATGAAGCAAAGGGCACAGGTGTGCAGACAGTGGCGGAGGGGCTGGGGCTCCAGTTTTCTGCCCTGTGCGGAAGCCTTGCCTGCTGCGCCCCAGCTCTGCTGGTTCCCTGCCACCTGGAGCTGAGGCGCCGGCCACCATCTTCTGGTTTCTGTTGCCCCCCAGACCTCTCTTGGCCCAGGATCTCGTCACAGCCCACTGTGGCCAGTGGAGGACCTGGGCCCAGGCTCAGCTGGCAGCTGCTGTCCCCATGCACGGGGGTGCCTGGGGGGGTGCCTGGTGGGCTGCTGCAGGGCCATCCCTGTGGCTGGGGTGCAGGTATCACCCTGAGTTGCCACCCGACTCTGAGCAGCCTTGTGGGCAGGACGCAGCAGCCTCTCTGTATGTGGTTGGGCCTCCGTCTGGTGGTGCCCAGCCACTGTGGGGTCCTCCACACACGGGCCCACGGCACATGGAGGTTCTGCCCAAAACTGGTCTCCCGGCTCTGTGCCTTGGGGCATCCCCTCACAGCCCCACGTCCCACGTCCCAGTGCCAGGTAAGGATGGCTGCAGGGAGGGCAACGTGCGTCTCACAGACCCTCTCCTGGGGCACAGCCCTTTCCACATGAGGAGGCAGCTCCCCCACAGTGCCCAGAAAGGAAGCTAAATTTTCATAGCTGGGCTGGTGCAGAGGAACTGGGTTAACAGCATGTGGGGTTTCCCTTATGCTTGGACAGTAAAGAGAATGAGCATTTCTAGAAAACCAACAGCTGCTAAGTAGGGATGAGATAACAGTGGATCGATACCTTCTTTCAGCCACAGTCACTGGTTCACATCAGTGTCTCTGGCCACCTCCCTCACGTCCGGCGCAGGGCTGGGTACCCATCTCAGTCCAGTGGAGAAAACTTGCGTCTAAAATAAACCAGGAATCGCCAAGGAAATGCGGGTGAAAACCACAGAGCAGGATCACTTCACCCCACCAAGGTGGCTGTGACCAGGAAGACAGCAGAAGCATTGGTGGGGACAGCGGAGATCCGAGCCTCACACGGGGCTGACGGGAACGTGAAATGGCACTGCTGCTGTGGAGCACGGGCTGGCGGCTCCTCAAAGATTGAAACGGAGTTTCCATGTGACCGAGCAACTCCACTCCTAGGTACATACCCAAGAGAAATTAAAACACATCCGCACAGAAATTTGTACACGAATATTCACAGCAGCAGATTCACAACAGCCAAAAGTTTGGAAACAACTCAGGTGTCCACTGAGAGATGAATAAACCCAACACGGTCCGTCCACACGCTGGAGTATCACTCAGCCATGAAAAGGGACGAGGCTCTGACACAGGCTGCAGTGTGGATGGACCTTGAGGACATCGTGCTCAGTGAGAGAAGCAGACACAGAAGGACACACAGTGTGTAATTCCATTTATGTGAAATGCCCGGAACAGGCAGATCCACAGGGACAGGAAGTAGGATGTTCGTTTGTTATGAATTTTTCAGGATAGAATTTACAAATAATAAAATATATAAGTTCCATGTAGCCTGTTGATTGTCACAGAATGATTTTGTTGGTTTTGTCAAATTCTTGTATCATTTGCCAGCCTGTGGCCGTTTTTAATGAGGGATGCAGTTCAGATGTATGTGGTTAGTGCATTTTTACCTTAAGGAGCAAGACCTAAGTTGACACGAATAGTTTTCAAATACTAGAACAATATCTTCTTAAATTTTTTGTGCTATTCAATGTAATAGCTACCTCATTGATGGTAACTTTAATCCATGTTATTAACAGTTTCTGGGTCACTTTAGGTTGGGAAAAGCAGTAGGCCAGGCTCTGAGCTGTTTGATGGCCAATTTCTAAGGTGCAAAATCTCCGGCCGTGACGGACCTCAGCGATGTCACTGAGTGCAGAGTTGGGAAGCGACACTATGGGCACACCTTGTTCTGTTGTGCTTCCCTTTACTCCACTTCAGAGGCACCACATTTTTTGCAAACTGAGAGTCTGTGGCAGCCCTGCATGGAGCAAGTTCTCTGGCACCACTTTTCCTACGGCCTGTGCCCGCTTCGGGTCTCTGTGCCGCATTTTGTAGTTCTCCAACATCTTAAACTTACTACATCTGTTATGGTGATCTGTGATCAGTGATCTTGTTGTCATTGTAATTGTTTGGGGTTACCACAAACCATGCCCATATCAGACAGTGAACTTACTCGATAAATGTGTGCATTCTGACTACTCCACTGACGGCCGTTCCCCATCTCTCTCCCTCTCGTTGGGCCTCCCTGTTCCCTGAGACACAATAATATTGAAATTAGGCCAATTAATAATCCTGCAATGGCCTCTAAGTGTTCAAGTGAAAGGAAGAGTCATATGTCTTTTAACTTTATTATTTAAAAAAAATTTTTTTTAAATCCAGTCAAATTTAGCAGTGGGGGTTGTATTCCAACTTTAGTGACACTGATGTTAATAAGTTCTGATAACCTGCTACTATCAGACCGGCCTTAATTTTAAATTAGAAGCTAGAAATGACTAAGCTTAATGAGGAAGGCACGTTGAAAGCTCAGCCTCTCGTGCCAGTTAGCCAAGTTGTGAAATGGGAGGAAAAGCTTTTGAAGGAAATTAAAAGTGCTACTCCAGGGAACACACGGATGATAAGAAGCTGAAACAAGCTGGGCGTGGTGGTGTGAGCCTGTAGTCCCAGCCACAGGGAGGCTGAGACAGGAGGATCCCTGTGCCCAGGAGTTCTGGGTTGCAGTGCTGATGGAGAAGCTGCAGTGAGCTGTCCAGAAGACCTAGCTATGACAAGTGATGAGGTGGCTGCAGTAAACAAAATATTTTCTATGTAGATGAAACAGCCTTCTATTGGAAGAAGATGCCATCTAGGACTTTCATAGTGAGAGAGGACAAGTTAATGCCTGGCTTCAACACTTCAAAGGACAGGCTGACTCTCTTGTTAGGGGCCAGTGCAGCTGGTGACTTAAGTTGAAGCCAGTGCTCATTTACCATTCTGAAAATCCTAGGGCCCTTAGGAATTATGCTGAATCCACTCTGCCTGTGCTCTGTAAATAGAACAACAAAGCCTGGATGACGGTACATCATCTGTACACAGCATGGCTTACCGAATATTTTAAGCCCACTGTTGAGACCTACTGCTCAGGAAAAGAAATTCTTTTCAAAATATTACTGCTCCTTGACAATGCATCTGTTCACCCCAGAGCCCTGATGGGATGTACAAGGAAATTAACATTGTTTTCATGCCACTAACACAACATCCATTCTGCAGCCCATGGATCAAGGAGTTGTTTCAACTTTCAGTTCTGATTATGTAAGAAACACGTTTCATAAGGCTATAGCTGCCATAGGTACTGATTTCCTCTGATGGATCTGGGCAAAGTAAATTGAAAACCTTCTGGAAAAGATTCACCATTCTAGATGCCATTTATTGAGAACATTTGTTACTCATGGGAGGAGGTGAAAATATCAACATTAACAGGGGTTTGGAAGAAGTTGATTCCAGCCCTCATGGATGACTTTGAGGGGTTTAAGCCTTCGGTGGAGGAAGTCACTGCAGATGTGGTAGAAATAGCAAGAGACTAGAATTGTAAGTGGAGCCTGAAGATGGTACTGAATTCCCTAGTCTCATGATAAGAGAACAGATGAGGGGTTGCTTCTTATGGGGGAGCAAAGTGGTTTCTTGAGATGGAATCTATTCCTGCTGAAGATACTGTGAATGTTGTGGAAGTGAAAACAAAGGATTTAAAATAGTCCATAAACTTAATTGATAAGGCAGTGGCAGAGTTTGAGAGGATTAACTCCAGTTCTGAAAGGTCTGCTGTGGGTCTGATGCTCTCAAACAGTATCACACGCTACAGAGAAATCTTTCATGAAAAGTCAATCGATGTGCCATACTTGGTGGTTTTATTTTAAGAAATCACCACAGCCATGCCAGCCTTCAGCACCCACCATCCTGACCAGTCAGCACCAACACATTACCACTCCCTGAAGGCTCAGATGATCGTTAGCGTTTTTTAGCAAAAAAGTATTAAAAACAATTTTTTTTTTGAGATGAGGTCTCACCATGTTGCCCAGGCAGGCCTTGACTTCTTGGCTCACGCGTCCTCTGGGACAGCTGGGACTACAGGTGCCTCCACCGTGCCCATCTTCATTAAGGTTTGTGCATTGTCCTTTTAGATAAAATGCCACAGAGCACATGATAGGTTACAGCGTAGTGTAAACATAGCCTCTGTATGCACTGGGAAGCCGGAACACCCGTGGGACCCGCTTTATTGCAATACTCATTGTACTGCAGTGTCTGGACCCGACCCCATGGGGTCTGCACAGTGTGCCTGTGTGGGGTTGTACAGTATTTCTCACAGATTAGACATAAGGACCCCCAGGAACGGAGAGAAGTAGCACGTGCAAAGACACGAGTTTTGAGTTCTGATTACCTTTGCTTCAATGAGGCTTGTTCAGCTGTCAGTTTCTGTACTTTGACTTTTGGTGACGGCCGTGCACCGTCAGCTCCTGCATTCCTGCCACTTAAACGCTGGCTCTCACGCCACTCCCGACCGTGGGTTCTCTGACACTGTGAAGGCAGGGGCTTCCATCTGCCTTTCTGCCCAGTGCCCTGGGTCGGGGAGAGGACACAGCAGGAATGGTGCTGGACAGGCCCAGAGAGGGGTCCTGGGGCTTCCTGGGCCCCTTGCAGACAGTTGGTTCAGGTGGGGGGCTGCTGAGGAGGCATTAGCCTCATCCCTGGCGTTGAAAAGTCTGAGAGCTGAGTTAGCACTGACAGCTGCCTTCCAAGCCTCCCGCGTCCTTCCTTTGGTGGGGAGCGGCTTGCTCCCCAGGGGCAGGACCACCCTGCCTTCTCTGGGAGTTGCTCCGAGAGCACCTTCCATTCAGAACCCAGTGGTCCCTGGCCCTGGAGAGGCAGCTCCTGCAGAGTCCCCTCAGACTCAGGCCTCCTGGGAACCACAGCCCAGACGAGGGGCGGACGGGCCCATTGCTGTGGCCCGGCATTGTCTGAGGGAGGTAACAGGCTCTCAGGGACGCGTCGGCCCTGGGCCAGGCCAGGCTGGCTTTGTGTGTCTGAGGCAGTGTGGATGCAGAGCGGGCCTGGGGGAGCGGGGGGCCGTGGGCAGGGTTCTGGGCTGTCCAGGGAGCATGTGCTGTGAGTTACTTCTTAGGGCCAGAGGTTTCTGTCCCCTCCCCTGGGGCAGCGAGTTCACTGCCTGCCCTGGCCCTGGCCCTGCTTGGGTAGCTGTCTGCTTCATCCCGTCCCCCAGCCCCTCCTTTGCACCCAGAGGGGCCAGGCTGGACCCAGCCCTGGTGCCCTCACAGCCCATGAGGCATCCAGCCTGCCCACTTCCTGCAGTGGCCGCTGGGGATGCGAGGCCCAAACCACCCCCATCCCCTCCCCGTGCCCCAGTGGTCCCACTGCGACCTCCAGCTCAGCTCTCAGTGGGTGCTTCGCAGAGCCGGTTCTGATGTTGCCTGTCCCACTCAGGCCTTCGAAGGTTTCTCCAGAGCACCAGCCCAGCCCTTGAACCCCCTGGTGTCATCCCCAGTTCACCTGCTGCCCTGTCCCCTGTGGTGGCCTGCCAGCTCCTGACCTGTGCCTCTGTTTCTCTGCAGCCAGGAGCCACGGCATTTGAGACGGTGGGACCTGTCAGCAGAATGTCTCCTTCCCCTGAGAGCGACCCCAAGGCCACTGAGACAAGCACCGCGGCCAGGCCAGCGGGAGTGCCTGCGTCTCACTAGCCGGGAGCCGCGGGCCACCCGTGCCCGCCCACCGGGCTGCAGTGATGTACTAGCCACAGAAGGGCCGCAACCTCAGGTTTCCACAGACTTGGGATTTGCACGGCAGCAGAGTCACCGTGGAGAGGCCAGGGTATCACAAACTTATGGATTTTGACAAGAAAGGAGGGAAAGGGGAGTTGGAGGAGGGCCGGAGAATGTCCAAGTCCGGCGGGGGCCGCAGCAGCCACGGCATCCGGAGCTCGGGGACCAGCTCAGGAGTCCTGATGGTGGGCCCCAACTTCCGCGTCGGCAAGAAGATTGGCTGTGGCAACTTCGGGGAGCTTCGCCTAGGTGAGCCCCCCGCTCGGCAGCAGGGGTGGTGTCAGGAGGCTGCCCCACCAAGGACATGTGCCTGGGCCGCACCGTGATAGTCAGTGCTGGTCAGGGTGTGAGTTCTGCCCGCAGCCCGGGAGGTTTCAAGGGAGCGTGGCCCCGGTCCCTGCTCTGGGGGACAGTTCTCTTGGGGGTCGGTTGTGTGGTGGGCTGCAGACAGTAGACGGGCCATGCCGAGTTGGGGAAGATGCCCACGCCATGGGTTCTGAAGTTGTTACTCCTGCCCCCCCATTTCTGGCTGGACAGAGACCTGGCATTATTTGCAGCCACAGCTCCTGCTGGGTCCTCAGCTCATGGGAGTCTCAGCCGAGCCCCATACTCAGTCTAGTGGCTGATGTCCCTGGTGCCATGTGCACTCCTGGTTTAAACATCTAAAGCACAGTGCTTGGTCCTCCTGGGCCTCTGTCCAGCCTGCTCTTGGGCCATGCTGACCTTGAGCCTGGGGTGCTGCCGGGGCAGGGGTGTGGAGCTGGGCACCAGGACGGAGTCTCTCGCCACAGGCACCTTCCCTCAGGGGGGCCGTGAAGATTAATGCGCAAGCCCTTGGGGAAACCTTGTTAGCATGTCTAGGTCTGGGTCCCAACCTGTAATTAGCTGTGCCCCGGGAAGACCAGTTATCCCTAGAAATACGGATAAATCTGTTCCTGGAGCTGCTGGGTGCACTACAGACCTCTGAATCCCTGCAGGGAGGTGTTTGGCCCTGAGAGGCACGAGGCACCTGGCATCGTCACCGGGACTGTCTGGGGAACCCAAGCGCAGGAGCCTGACCCCGCATCAGTGTCTGCCAGGGTGGGAGCCGGGGTCCCTATGAAGAGTGTGCGATGGGCAGGGATGGGCGGTGGTGGCCATGGGGCCAACCTCCCATCAGCGCCCCATGCCAGGCAGAACTGGCACCTGGCCCCTCAGGCCCCACCTCAGGTTGTCAGATGAGGGAAACTGAGGCCCAGAGAGTGGGTGTGACCCCATGCTTGTTCCTTACCTGTGTGTTGGGATCTGTGACCCACCTGCCTGCCTCAGTTTTCTCACCTGTTAGGTGGGGTGGGGCAGGCAAGGTAATGAGCGGGATGGGCAGGTGGTTGCGCTGCGTGAATGTCTGTCTTATACATTGTTAGCAGCCTCTCTCCTCCCAGGAGGGTGGCGATTGTCACCAGCACGACACTTCACTTACTTGTTCTCATCAACTGCACCCAGCAGCCCTAAGAGGCTGGCTGGAAACCCCATTCTGAACCAGGGCCCACCCCAGCCCTTTGCAGGGGCTGCTGGGATTCCACCTCCGCACATGGAGTCCCACTCTGGGCTTGGGCCACGGAGCCTTTTGCCTGTCTGCCTGTGGCTAAGGGACAACTCAGGCTCCAGTTTCCCAGCAACAGATTGAGCCCTGCTGATGGGGGCCACCCCATCTAGACCCTGCTGCCTCCTCAGGATGTGCGCGCGTGTGCGCACACACTCAGACACACGTGCAAACGTGACACAATGCACGTGCATATACATGTGCAAATGCAGACACAAATATGCACATGTGCTCAAACGACCACGCCTGCACATGCACATAGGAAACACACGCGCACACGTGCACGCAGGCATGCACAGACACAAGCATACGTACACAAGTGCACACACACACCCCTACACTTGCACACACGTCTCTGACCCACAGCCTTTGGGGTGGCCCTGTGCTGCTCTGGGGGCCCAGGCGGCCATCACACATGTCCTTACAACAGGTCCCCTTAGGCAGGTGAGAGCATCACATAGGAGGGTGTGGTGGGGTGGTGACAGCTTTTGTTTGGAAAGTTTTTTTAAATTGCAGTGTGTGTGCTTTTCAGTCTGGTTTCACGGGCTCGGCGTCAGTCAAGGGCAGCCGTGTTGCATGACTCAGTAGTTGCTCACTGAGTGCTGCCATGAGGGCGTCCAGTTGTAGAAAGCTCCATGTTCTGCTCCTCTGTAGCCCTGCTCAGAGACACTGGGTGTTTCCAGATTTCTGTTGTGAACACAACTGCCCTGGACATCCTTCTGTGAGGCCAGTGTGCATGTGTGTCTCTTAAAGTGCTGGGTTGTGCAGCAGGTGTGTGCTCGAGCAGCCGTGAGGCTGACTTCCCCCACACTCCTCCACCTGAAGCCCCTGCTGTGGCAGCACGGGAGTGCTGGGCATCCCAGCTCTGACCAGCACCAGGCTGTCCGTCATCCGTAGGTGGAGGTGCAGGGGTGTGCACTGGGCATGCAGTGGGTCATCTGCAGGTGGAGGTGCAGGGGTGTGCAGTGGGTCATCCGCAGGTGGAGGTGCAGTGGGTGTGCAGTGGCACACCCTGTGGGTTCGATTTGCATTCCTTGATGACTCATGTTGAGTGTTGTTCCCTTGTGTATAATGTGTCTTTTTTTTTTTAATGCTATATTTAGGCATGGGTTTTTTTGTGTTTATCCTGCTCAGGATTTATTGAGCTGCTTGGATCTGTGTATTAACACTTTTTCATTAAATTTGGCAAAATTTTAGCCACTATTTTGTCAAATTTTTTTTCTGCCTCAAACTTGCTTTCATTCTTACATGTTTGATGGGAGTGTTTGATTCTGTCCTCAGGTCCCTGGAGCTCTTTTCATTTTCTTTCAGCCTGTATTCTCTCTCTGCTGTGGTCTGGATAGTTTCTATTGCCTGCTGTAAGTTCACCCTTTTTTTTTCCTGCAGTGTCCAGTATGTTAAGTACATCCAGTGACGTTTTCATTCCAAAGATGGTATTTGCCACTTCCATCTGATTTCTCTGTTGAGATTGCCCATCTGCTCATTCATTTTGGCCATGTTTTCCTTTAAATCCTTGAACATATTCATAATAGTTGTTTGTCCTAGTCTTTGTTGTGCTACTGTAACAGAACACCACAGACTGGGTAATTTATAATGAGCAGAAATTCACTGGCTCACTGTTCTGGAAGCTGGAAGTCCAAGATGGAGGGGCTGGTACCTGGCAAGGGCCTCTTGCTGCGTCATCCCCTGGTGGAAGGCAGGAGGGTGTGAGAGGGCTGAACTCGCCCCTTTATTAGGAGTCCACTCCTGTGATGATGGCATTAATCCACTCAGAGGGCCTTGCCCCCGTGACCCAAATCCCCCATTACTGTGGAATTGGGAATCAAGTTTCCAACAAATGATCTTTAGGGGACACATTCAAGCCAGAGCACCGTTTTAAATGCTGGTGCCTGTGACACAACATTGACTTTTTTCCCCCTTGTTACAGGTCATATTTTCTTTATTTCTCATATGTCTACTAAAGTTTTACTGTATGTTGGACGTTGTGGATGCTGCATGTTAAGTGTGGATAACTGGGCATGGTGGCAGGCACCTATAGTCCCAGCTACTCAGGAGGCCGAGGTGGGAGGATGGCTTGAGCCCCAGGAGTTGGAGGCTGCAGTGAGCTGTGATGACGCCACTGCACTCCAGCCTGGGCGACAGAGTGAGACCCTGTCTCTTAAGGAAAAAAAAAAACCTTAAAAAATAAAAGTGTGGGTCACATTAATAATATCTTTCAGTTGAGGGTTGCATTTGTTCAGTGGCTCATCTCGATTCCGTCAGGGATTGGTTCTCAGCTCTTTGGGGGCAGGTCTGGGAGTGGGTGTTGCTCCAGGGCTAGAGGAGCCCTTTCCCCAAGGTGTGAACCTTCTGGTTCTCAGCTGGATGTCAGGGAAGTGCAGGGAGGTCTGCATGTGCTGGGCAGCTGGAGCTCCAGTTCCTCCAGCCTGTGGGCCCTCCAGAATCTTCTTTCACCGACAGCCCCTCGCGAGTTATTCTCTATCAGGCCTTGAAGACTTGGCTGCCTTCTGCGCTCATAGCTACTAGAACTGTGCAGGGAGGCCTCTGTGAGGCTTCAGAGCCCAGAGCACCTGACCTCCTCTGGGAATCTGCATGTCCACGAAGACTCACGCTGCCTGCGCACACACCTCCGAGGACTCCGACCCTCCCAGGTCTCAGATACGCAGTCAGAACACAGGGGTGGGAGTCACTTGAAGGTTTCTCCAACAAAGCGCAGGACAGACTTACCATAAAAGAAAACATTCATCAGCTAGATGTCTTCAAAGTTTAAAAGGTCTGTTCATCAAAAGGCTGATTAAGAACATGGACAGGAAAGCCACGGACTGGGAGAGATGTTTGCAGAGCAGCTCTTTGACAAAACTGATGTCCGGGATACGTAAAAGAACCACAGCTCGATGATAAGAAGACAGACAGTCCAATTAAAAGTGGGCAGAGATTAGAACAGACGCATCACAGAGGAAGACAGGAATGGCTGGAGCGCACAGGCGGAGGCTCAGTCAGCCTCTCCAGCTGCGGGGGGGCCGGCTCAGCCCTCAGCGAGTTACGTTCCACACCTGTCAGCACGCGCGGGCAGCTCTGCCAGAGAAGGAAACAGCTGTCCACAGGAAGCCCTGCCCGGCAACATCGCTGCAGCTCTGCAGTCATGCACTGGGGACGGCAGGTAACAGTCCTGTCCCCATGATGGGAGGCTGCCCAGCAGAAGATAGCAGCAAACCATGGGTGTGCAGGGACACAGATGGATCACACATGTGTCATGTCAGGCAAGAGGGGCCACACATGCGGGAATGTGCCAGGCCACCCCACCTTGGGGGCTGCTGCTTGGGTGGTGGAGGCGGGGGTGGGCAGGAAAGGGCAGGCAGGGGTCTGCCGTGGTTTTGGCGAGCAGGTCGCTCTTGCCAGGAGCATGCATCTGCCACGGCTCCTCAGATGGTGCTCTTGAGATGCAGGCATCCCCTGCATAAACTTCACCTCCAAAGGGAAAAGCAAGAACTACAAGTAAATATTGGACCGAACCTGCAGGACGAAATATTGAGGGGCAGTGTACTGATGTCTAAATGTTCGAAATACATTCATAAATAAGATGGGTTGATGGGTGATGGATGCATAGCTGCCTGATGGAACCAGCGTAGCAGATTGTTAATTCTGTAGTGTTGGTGGTGAGCACAGTCCTTTCTGTTTTTCTGTGTGCTTGAAACTCTGAGGATGAAACGTTGGGGGAAGACACGGAGGCAGACCCATTCATTGTCAAAGCTCAGGAGCCAGCCCAGAAGCGCCCTTGACGTGCCTTGTCCGTGCAGCTGACGATTCCTTGTTCTGGAGATGTCACCGGGAGTCCTGCAGACTGTTTGGGGAAATCCACAAGCTGATTGTAAACTATGACTGGAAATACAGCCCAGGCAGTGTTGCAGACACAGCGAAGCCAGAGGGCCCTGTCTGGAGCTAGGCTGACCCCTGGGGGCCTCTGAGTCACCACGGTGGGATCACACCAGCCTTACCGGGCCGTCTTCCAGAAGTTGTCCCCCCTAGGGCTCCAGCAGCATTAGGGACTGACCACCTCCTTCCCCTCAGTCAGTCTAACAGGTGAAAAGCCGTACCTTGTCGGTTACGAAACTTGTTTTTTGCGTTTTCGTGGGATTGAGGCCTGAACGTCCTGCGTGGGCCAGGGACTCTGTCTCTCTGTGTCTTCTAGCCCATGTGGGCTGCAGGGTCACTGCTGGCTGTGCTGAGCTCCAAGCTAAGGAGCTAAGGGGATGGGGGTCCCAGCCTGGGGCCAGTGCTTCAAGCCTGGGCACAAGGGAGATGCAGTGCCCTGGTGGGGGGGGAGGGCATGTAGAGGTCTGGGGCTCCTGTTCAGAGCTGAGAAACCTCTGGCCTGGGCTCCTTAAGACAGAGGTGGATGCTGGGATGGGATGCGGCATGGGAGGGGCTATCTGGCAGGCCCCAGGTCTGCAGGAGGTGCCCCTCTGGGGAGGGGTGGGGCCATGGGGTCCTCATTCAGCCTTGCCTGCTGGGAGGAGGGCAGGGGCACTGCCATCCTGACATGCGTGTGTCCCCACAGGGAAGAATCTCTACACAAACGAATACGTGGCTATCAAACTGGTGAGTGGGTTGTCCCTCTCCCGTCCCCGTCAGTGCGGCCACGCGGGTCGGTCTCGGGTGGGGTGGGGTGGGGCTGACGCGGATGCCTATCCCACCCAGGAGCCAATCAAGTCTCGGGCCCCACAGCTGCACCTGGAGTACCGGTTCTACAAGCAGCTCAGCACCGCAGGTACAGTGGGCAGGGGTCCAGGCGGGCGAGGAGCGTGGGCACGAGCAGGCCAGCAGGGGAGCAGGGCCCAGCAGCCCCTGCAGCCCCTGCAGCAGGTGTGTGTGTGCTCCCGCAGAGGGCGTCCCTCAGGTCTACTACTTCGGCCCGTGCGGGAAGTACAACGCCATGGTGCTGGAGCTGCTGGGGCCCAGCCTGGAGGACCTGTTCGACCTGTGTGACCGCACCTTCACGCTGAAGACCGTGCTCATGATCGCCATCCAGCTGGTGGGCGGGGGCGGGGCCAGGAGAGACGGGGCTGCTAGGGGGGAGGGGCTGGGAGGGGTGGGGCCCTGGCCTGGGGATGCTGAGGCCCCGCCACCCCCAGATCACGCGCATGGAGTACGTGCACACCAAGAGCCTCATCTACCGGGACGTGAAGCCCGAGAACTTCCTGGTGGGGCGCCCGGGGACCAAGCGGCAGCACGCCATCCACATCATTGACTTCGGGCTGGCCAAGGAGTATATTGACCCCGAGACGAAGAAGCACATCCCGTACCGCGAGCACAAGAGCCTGACGGGCACGGCACGCTACATGAGCATCAACACGCACCTGGGCAAAGGTGAGCCCCTGGGGGCTGCGCGCGGGGGGAGGGGGAGCGGGCGCTGAGTCTCCTGTCCCCCCTCAGAGCAGAGCCGCCGCGACGACCTGGAGGCCCTGGGCCACATGTTCATGTACTTCCTGCGTGGCAGCCTGCCCTGGCAGGGGCTCAAGGTGGGCGCGGGGCAGGTGGGGCAGGTGGGGCAGGGGGCGGTGGGGACACGGGGCTGACCTTGGCTCTCTCCCAGGCCGACACGCTCAAGGAGCGGTACCAGAAGATCGGGGACACCAAGCGGGCCACGCCCATCGAGGTGCTCTGCGAGAACTTCCCAGGTAAGGGGCCCCTGCGCCCGCCGCCCTGCCCCCACGCCCCCGCCCCCGCCGAGGCCCGCTGGCGCTCTCTCCGCAGAGGAGATGGCCACGTACCTGCGCTACGTGCGGCGCCTGGACTTCTTCGAGAAGCCGGACTACGACTACCTGCGGAAGCTCTTCACCGACCTCTTCGACCGCAGCGGCTTCGTGTTTGACTACGAGTACGACTGGGCCGGGAAGCCCCTGGTAGGTGTGGGGGCTCGGGCCAGGAAGCCCTACTGGGGGTGGGGGGAGCCCGGCCCCCCAGGCCCGGGTGAATCCGTCCTGACCTCCCGTCCTTGCTGCAGCCAACACCCATCGGCACCGTCCACAGTGACCTGCCCTCCCAGCCTCAGCTTCGGGACAAAGTCCAGCCACACAGCAAAAACCAGGTGAGGGCCAGCAGGGCACCTGGCAGCCAGGGCGGGCTTTGGGCGCTGGCGTGACTCCCTCATCCTCCCGCAGGCGCTCAACTCCACCAACGGGGAGCTGAATGCAGACGACCCCACGGCTGGTCACTCCAATGCCCCCATCACGGCACCTGCAGAGGTGGAGGTGGCCGATGACACCAAGTAAGGCTCTCAGGCAGCAGCTGGGAGTGGGGACGCCCCAAGCCCCTAGGGGTAGGGGGCCTGAGGCCACCTGGTGCCCACCTCCTCCAGCCCTGCACCCCTCTCTTCCCAGATGCTGCTGTTTCTTCAAGAGGAGAAAGAGAAAATCGTTGCAGCGGCACAAGTGATCCTGGGTGCATGCAGTGCCGTGAATCTGGGTGCAGCCCCTCGGGGCGTGGGTTTGTCCACAAGGCCCTCGGGGCCTACGCACAGCGGCCCGGGGCCAGACTCTGGCCTGAAGCTGGGACGCAGACTGCCGGGGTTGGGAGGGCCTGGATCGGGCCACCAGCCCCCACCCCCGGGACGTGGGGTCACTTCCTTCACGTAAGACTTTGGCCGAAATTTCTACACCTGTGTCTAGTCCTCCCCTCCAAGAGCATTAACTATTTAAAACAAGGAAAAAAGGAAAAAACAGAGGCCCGCCCTGCCCCCTGCCCTCTCCCACCCGTTTCTTTGCTGAAGTGTGAGTAGTGTGGTCCTGGAGGTCCCTTGGGCTGTGGCCCACCCCTGGGTAGCCACCCCCATTATTGTCATAAAGTCCAGCTTGTCTCTCTCCATCCAAAGGCCATTTTCTCGAGGGGAGGGCAGGCCTGGCCTGGGAGGGGGCCCTTCAGGGCTGTGTTGCCCCAGCCCATGTGGGAGGGGGCACAGGTGTTGCTGCCACGGGTGAGACTGCACCCTGGGCCTCCCCAAAACCAAAGGGGAAGGTGGGGTGGGGCCGTGCCGAAGCCAACCCCAACCAAAATGCTGCACCAAAGCTCGGGCTGGCAGGCAAGGCCGCCACCGCCTCTTTGCTGAGGCCCTGCCAGGTGTGGGATGGACCGGCCTCGTAGCCCCTGCTCTCTGTGCTGCGTCGGGGCACGGGCAGTGGCTTCTCGCTCTGTGCTCCGCCACCAGGCAAAGCAGCGGGAGACAAAACGCCTTAAAGTCTCCGGCCCAGCTCCGAGGGTTTGTGGCGGGGGGTCGCAGGGGCAGCCTCGGACCATGGTGGGGTTGTCCCCCAGTGGGGTCCCCTGGAGGCTGCCAGGTGGAGCAGCGAAGCTGGGGCTGTGCCTGGGGTGGTGGCCGTTTGAGTCTAGTTCTTGCTTTACAAAGTGTACAGAAATGGCATTTACGTTTCTCTGATGCTCCCTTGAAGCCATAGAATTTAGGGGCTTTTTTTAAAAAATAAAAGAAAAATGAAACCAATCCCAAGTGTGGTGTCTGGTCTTTCCAAGGGGCGTGGTCCAGGGGCGGGCAGCAGCACAAACCCTCCACCCTGTTGGGAGGATTGGGAGACGGGGACCCAGTGAAACAAAGGTATGGGATGGGCTGTGTTTGTTGCTGGGTTTGTTTGGGGAGGGAGCGAGAGACGGCCGTCAACCTGTTAGGGACAGAGGAGAGGTCACACAGGCCACTAGGGGTTAGGGGTTACTTTGCCCTTTGCAAGTGTGGCTAAAAAGGTCTGACAAGCTTCCCGGTGCTGCCCCTGGAGGGCTTGGTCTCTGCTGCATCTCACAGCACAAGGCGGGAACCCCAGTGACTATTAACGGAGCAGAGAGGAAAAACTATCTCCTTAGGGGCAAGAAGGCAATGACAAAAATCAGCAATAGTTCCTGAAAAAAATGGAACAGGAATTCCAGGTGGTTAAGACAACAGCCCCTCCTGTCACCCTTCTGCAGTGTTTTCTACCCAAACAACAAGGGGTGGAAGAACAAGTCCACACCAACACACCCAACACTTCAAGCAAGAGTGAAAACGGAGGAATCCCAAAATGCTGTTGAGGGGTCTCGGCCTCTCGCCCACCCTGACCTGCCAGCCTGGTGGGGAGTGAGGTGGGGCAGGGGGCCCCAGGATGGGGGACTCCATGCCTGCCTGTGGAGGACAGCTTCCCCCCAGAGAAGTCACTATGGGGCCAAAGAAAATAGCCCGGTTCATTCCACTAAGCATCTGAGGATGGGAAAACCATCTTGAATCAGAGATCGGAAAACTAAGGACGGGATGGGGAACAGTGGCCGGTGCACACCTGTGGTCCAGCTGCTTGGAAGGCTGAGGTGGGAGGATCGTGTGAGCCCAGGAGTTGAGGCTGCAGTGAGCTGTGACGACACCACTGCACACCAGCCTGGGCAACAGAGCGAGACCCTGTCTCAAAAAAAAAAAAAATAAAGACAGGAATGGACAAAAAACAGAACTGAGAAACAGCTGATTGAATTCAGAAAGTAAACATGAGGAAAAAAAACGGTTTTAGAAGTGAGTAAGTTGCAAGGTGCCTGAGACAACTGTGGAGGCTTGAGAAGGCACCAAAGGCAGGAAAACAACCAAGGGAATGAGAAGGGAGAACGGGAAGTAAAACTGTCCAAGTATGGCAGAGGAAGTTGAAGATGGGCCAAGAAGATCAGATAATGATACCGGAGCCTTAGCAGAGGTGAAAGAACTAGTATTTAAAACTCTTGTGCCAGGAAACTTTCCAGATTAAAGTCTGGGTCTCCACATTGAATGGGCACCTGGGAGAATTAAACCAGAGTAATCAACTATAAGACAGCCTGGAAAAACAATTCTATTTTAAACATGATGGTAATGCTCAGGGGCCACAGGCAGATGGATAAAATAACTCACAAAGACAAGAAATTTGGGCATCGTATTTTTCAAAGCCGACAGACAAAGCAAGGCCAAAATGAGCAGTCTTTAAAGCTCAGGATAACCAAGTGTGAACCGAGGGTTCCATGTTCAGCCAGGCTGTCCCTCAAATGTCAAGAACTCAGGGAGCAGTGGACCCGCCTTCTCTTCCTGGGGGACCTAGTAGGGGTGGGTTTCACCAGATGGCAAGCAGGTTAAAATATGGAAGTGTACATCTACAACTAAAAGGTGGGGCCAAGGGTGGGAAGGCAGGGTACCACTGTCACATGTTGTGACAAAGTAGAAATAATGCAGCTGTAAAGGTGAAATGAGCAGAGAATAGGGTGAGTCCGTTGGGGGTTGTATACAGGCGGTAGCTTGGAGTGAATGTTTACCCATCCTGTCTGCCTAGCACGCAAGGGTGGTTGAATAAACCAGCGCAGTACTATTTGCACCATTATAAAAGATTATAAATCAGGAAAAGAAGGAAGGTTAGAATGAGCCCTATGATGTTAGATTGGAGCCAGAGGATCAGTTCAAACTACAGCTTTAATAAGGAAACAGAGGAATAAATGCAGAAATAGAGGGGTGTGTGCATGTGTTGGTGTACATGCAAATAGGTCCTGTTTTTATTTGCATCCCGCTTTTTGTGCTATTTTTTGTCTTTTATTTTACTTCTATGTTATTTTACTTCTATGTTATAAACCCACAATTCCCTGTTGTTATTATATTTGCTTTATAAAGTCTTTTAAATGCATTTTAAAGAGTTTTATATATTTACCCACACGTTAGTCCTCCTCCAATGCTCTTCATTTGCTCCTGTCAATCAGAGGTTCCACCCAGGATCATTTCCTTTCAGCCTGAAGAACTTCCTTTAATATTTTAATTTTTCGTTCTTTTCTTTTCTATTTTTTTTTTTTTTTTTTTTAGTACAGATGGGGTCTGGCTAGGGTGCTCAGGCTGGTCTCAAACTCCTGGCCTTAGTCCATCCTCCCACCTTGGCCTCCCAAAGTGCTAGGATTACAGGCGTGAGCCACCAAGCCTGGCCTAATATTTCTTATAGTGAGGGTTTGTTGGCAACACATTATCTTAGTTTTTGGTTGCCTGAAAAATCTTCATTTCATCTTCATTAATGAAGGATATTTTTGCTGAGAATAGAATTCTAAGTTGACAAATTCTAAGTTTTTATTTTTTTGCCTTTTGGCATTTTAAATATTCCAGTATTTCTGTTGAGAAGTCAGTTGTCATTGTCATTCCCTTCAAAGTACTGTACTTTTTTTCCTCTGGCTGCTTTTAAGAATTTTTTCTTTATCTTTTGTTTTAAGTTATTTAACTATGTTGTGTGGTTTTCATTGTGTTTATCCTGCTTGGCATTTGCTGAACATGTTGGATCTGTGGGTAGATGTCTCATCATTTTGGAAAACTTCCAGCTATTACCTCTTCAAACATTTCTCCTGCCCCATTCTGTCTCTTCCCTGGGATTCCAGCTACCCATGTGTAGAACCATTTCATATTAATATTATCCCACAGGTCTCTGATGCTCTGTTCTGTTTTTTTCTATTTATTTTCTTTCTGCTTCAGTTTGGATAATTTCTTTTGACCTGTCTTTGGATGTACTAGTCTCTCTTCTGTGTGTTTTGGCTGCCCTTAAGCCATCCAAAAAATTCTTTTCAGATATTTTTTTAGTTCCAGAATTTCTCCCCCCAACCCCATGTGTGTATGTGTGTTCATCTGTCTGTCACGGTCTCTCTATGGAGTTCCCGTTTCTCTATTGAAATTCTCCATCTTTTCACTCCTTCTGTCCCTGTATTCTTTAACAGATTTGTCACAGTGATTCAAAAATCTTTGACAACTAATTTCAACATCTAGGCCTCTGTAGGTGTGCTTCTATTGGCTGTTTTTTTTCTCTCTTGATTATGGGTTACATCTTCCTCCTTCCCATGGCCTATAATTTTATTGTATGCCAAGCATTGCGTGTGAAGGAATGATACATAGATGTTACCCTCCCCTCCCCTCCGGAAGGGGCACACGCTCTGCCAGGCAGTGCAGATAAGGGGCTGATCTCCTTACTTAGGAGCTGAGTTGGCTAATTAAGCTGGGTCGCTACTTTGGTTAAATTCGTCTCAGCCCTGATGGCAAGACCTGGCTGTGTTTATTGTCAGCCCTGCATTCTGGCAGGACTGATTTCTGAGCGTTGGAAGACTGCAGGAGGTTCCACTCACCTTTCCCTCCTCACCCCGGCCCCCCACCTCACTGTCCCAGCGCTAAGCAGAAAGGAGAACATCTACAGAGCATTTTTTACCTCCTCCGGGTTCTGATCCCGTATTTCAGCCCACGTAGTAATCAACATCTCAGCTGGCTTCTGTCTCCCCAGAGAGAGAACCCCACCCTGTGTCAGTGCCAGATTCAGCTAGTGTTCCCAGCGGGAACACCTAGGAAGGACGCTTTCCTCTCAGGAATTTAGTTGCTTTACGTTTCCTTGTAGCCACATCTCTCTGATAGAAGTATATATATTATTTCTATAGTGATTGTCCTTTTTCTCATTGTTGTGTTGCTAGTTAGAGTTATGGTTGGCCGTGACAATCTGTATCCTAACCAGAAACAACCCCTTTTATTATTCCTTTAATGTCTGTGGGATCTGTCATGATGTCCCCATGTCGTTCCTGATACTGGTCTTGTATTGTCTCTCTTTAAAAAAAAAAAAAAAGTTTTTTTCCTACAGTTTTATCAAAACCATTGGTTAACTAATGGTTTTCTTGTATTTCATTTGTTTTCTGCTTCATTTTTGCTCCCATATTTATTATTTTATTTACCTTTTTATGGTTTGAGTTTGCTGTTAATTTTTTAGCTTCTTAAGATGGAATTTTAAATCATTGTTTTTAAACCTTTCTTCTTTTCTAATCTGTGCATAAATAATAAATTTCTCTCTCTGCTCTAGCAAGATCACTGAATATTGGTATATTATAATTTCAATATCGTTCAGTTGAAAATATGTCCTAATGGTTTCTTCTTTAGCTTGTATTTATGTGAAAGTATTTCTTAATTAAAAAACATGGGGATTTAAAAAATCTTCCTATAATTGATTTCCAGTTTAATTCCACTGTAGCCAGAGAACACACTCTGCATAACTCTAAATTATTCTTGTTTAGAATTGCATTATGGTATATAACATTGCCTTTTTTGATTTTTTAATTTTATTATTTAATTTTATTATTTTTAAAAAATTGTTTTTTTAGAGGCAGGGTCTCGCCCTGTTGCCCAGGCTGGGGTAGCACAAATCACTCATTGTAGCCTCTAACTCCTGGGCTCCAGGGATCCTCCCACCTCAGCCTCCCGAGTAGCACCTCAGGGGCTCTCACCTCCCTGCCCGGCTAGTAATTGTTTCTTGTGCGCTTGAAAGGAACACGTATCCTGCAGTTGTTGGATGTAGTGTTCTATATATGTAATTAGGTCAGATTTATTTTTCATGTTGTTCAAATCTGACAATCTTCATCTTTTAACTGGAGCATTTAAATCTGTTTACATTTAGTGTAATTATTTATATTGTTGAGTTTGTCTGTCATCTACCTGTTTTCTTTTGACTCTATCTTATATTTTTACTTTCATTTTTGAAGGGCACAGAATTCTATTGTGGTAGTACTTTCTTTCTCCTGGTTGCTTTTAGGATTTATTATTATTATTATTATTATTACTCTTTTTTACAGGGTCTCCGTCTGTGGCCCAGGCTGGAGTGCAGTGGCCTGATCACAGCTCACTGCAGCCTCCAACTCCTGGCCTCAAGCCATCCTCCTGCCTCAGCCTCCCAAAGTGCTGGGATTATAGGCGTGAGCACCGCGCCCGGCCTAAGATTTTTTCCTTTGGTTTTCAGCAGTTTATCTGTATATGACATCTGGTTTGGTTTTTGGGGATTTTTTCTTTCTGTTTTTAATCCCACACTGGGCCACAGAGTTTTTTGTTTGGTTTTGTTTTAATATGTGGGTTCATGTCTTTCATTCATTTTGGAAAGTTCTTAGCTATTGTCTCTTCCGCTATAGCTTGGCTGTCATTCTGTCTCTCCTCCTGGGACTCCCTACGAGTGCGCTACACCCTTTTGTGGCACACACCTCTGACGCCCTATTCTGTTTCTCCCCTCTTTTTACTCTCTGTGCTTCACCTTGGATTTTTTGTTCTTGTTGCCCTGTTTTATAATTTACTACTTCTGTCTTCTTTTATGTCCAGTCTACTGTTATTTCCATCCAGTGAGGCCTTGATTACAGCTACTGTATTTTGCCATTCTGGAGTGGCGGATTTCAACTCTATGTTGAAATTCTTTATTATTTCATCTTTTTCATCCATCACTCCTTCTGTTTTCTTGAATATATAAATTCTCTGGAACTCCAATTTCTGAAATACTTACGGGTCTGTTTCTGTGTTCTGCCTTTTCTCTTGCTTTGTAGCTGTATCTTTTAGCATATTTTGTAATCTTTGAATGGATACCGGACATCATAAATGATAAACAGTGGAGGCTTGTGCTGATGTTGTCTTTCCCCAGAAAGAAAATGCAGGGAGCTCACTGTGGTCCTGTCAAGGCTTTGTTTTAATGGGTTTGTCCCTTTGAGTTTTGTCCTCACCCTGGGGGTGCTGCCCTTACTCCTGGTGCAGGGCCCTTCTGGTGTGTTAACTGGCCGCCCCCGACCTAGGCTGGACTCCACCTCCAGTGTCTGCTCCTGGCTCAGCACAACTTCTGAACCTCTGCTCTGCCCTTTGCCCTCTTGGTGGCTGTTTGCTGCTGGGTTTCTCGGACTCTTGCCCTGTACACGTGCACGTGAGCCAGCTGATGGCTTGACAGCAGTTGTGCACAGACTCCCAGGGCCTCCTTCTTTGCAGGTTCCTTTGCCCCAGGAGTTTGTCTTTGTATCCCCAGCCACAAACCCTGAACCCTGAACCCTATCTTTCCAACTACTGAGACTTTGCTTTCTACTCAGCTCTCTTTCCCTGTGTCAACATTGGGGAAATGCTCTCAGGAAAGCTGGGGTGAATGCAGTCCACCTCAGGGAATGTCCTCTTAGCTCTGCCTGCGTGGCCTGTCTCCCGCACCTCCACCGACAGCGCCACCTACTGTTTGGTCCAGTTGCTCATTCAGCTGTTTCCAAAGGACGGTTTGTCTCATACGAGTTGTGCAGTTGTGGCCAGAACCTGGCACTCCCTGCTTCTTCTCGGTCCCTTACACACGATCCGTGGTCCCCTAGCAGCCAGCAGGACCTTCCCCGACGTGAGTCAGCACAAGCTTCCATTGCACCTGAGATAAGCCCCATCCCTGACCCTTGCCCCCTCACCCCTCCAGCCTCATCCTGACCTCCCTCCCTGCTCCCACGCTGGCCCCTGGGCGGCTCTCCAGATGAGCCACGCCCTTGGCTGGTCTGGTCTGTGGTGCCTGTGCCCTGACAGAGGCCATCCCCAAGTCACCCCCTTTGTCACTCTGAAGCCCTGCTTGGTTCTAGCTGATGTGCTGTCTCCCAGCCAGACTGCGTTGTCTGTCTCATCCCCAGCTGTGTCCAGGCCCACAGGAGGCCATTGGTCCACACAGGGCAGATGACCAGCCACCACTCTCACACACGGATCCCCTTGGGCCCAGTTCACTAAAGCCTAGGCGGGTGGAGCAGTCACTGGAGACTCGGGCACAGAAGACAACATGGCAAGAAGACACCAGGACATTGAAACTGGACTGCAGTTACGAGTTTCGTCCAGAAACGGCACCCCTGGCACAAGCAGCCCCCACAGGCCTTCCTGGAACTGCTTGTCCTCCATGTGAGACAGGTTACCACAGGCTTGGTGTCTCAGCACACTTTTCTCTCACCGTTCTGGTGTTAGAGTCTGACATGGCCTCACTGGGCTAATGTCAAGGTGTGGGCAGGGCTGGTCCCTCCTGGGGGCTCCAGGGAGAACCTGTCTCCTGCCTTTCCCAGCGTCTAGAGGCCACCTGCATCCCTGGGCTTGGGGCCCCTTCCTCCACCTTCAGAGCCAGTAGCGCAGCATCTTCCAGTCTCTCTGCCTCTGACCCTACTGCCTCCTCGTAGGAGGACCCTGTGGTGATGCTGGGCCCCCTGGGTCATCCAGGGTGACCTCCCCATCTTAGGGTCCTTAACTCTGTCCTATAATTCCAGTGGGTCCCTGGAAACAGCCAGGCAGCCAATGCTCTGGAAGGTGCTGGGAGGGTCCACGGGGCCCCAGGGCAGCCAGGAGCTGCCAGGTGCACTGCTGTACCTCCCCAGGCCCCACATGGCTGCATGGCTTGGGGAGGCCAGTGGGCACAGGAAAGACAGTGGAGGTGTGGGCTGTGGGTGCTCAAGAGGGTGGAAGAGGGGTCCCAGTGGGCCCACGTGGCCTCCAGTGATAGCAGAACCTGACACATGGGGCTCATGACCCCTCTTATGGTGGGTCCTGCAGGCCCCAGCCCTTCCCATTACTTCCCCGCTGTGGCTCGTGGGAAGAAGCACACGGCGGCTCAGTGCAGATGCCTTTCTTTCCTTTATTAAAAAAAATCATTTGGGCCGTGGCGTGAGGGCACACCTTCCATGGCTTTGGGGAGGACGCAGGTTCCAGGAGTCGTCACTGGGGCAGAAACACGAGGGGGCGGGCTGTGCCCTCCAGCACCTCGGGGCGAGTGCTGACTCGGCGCCGGGGCAGGGCGGGTCACGGGTATGTACAGGCGGGCAGACCAGCTGGGCACCTGCTGGGGCCTGACCCCACGGTACACAGGGCCTGAGGCCCTGCCCTCAGCTGCAGGGGCCGGGAGGGACCTGTCCAGAGAGGCGGGACAGCACTGGCTCTCAGAGGGGGCCTGGCAGGAGGCCACCCCCTGAGATAGTGCAGGGCTCCAGCCCCATACTGCAGGCCTTGGGCCCAGCATCCTGTAGGTGGGGGTGCCCCGCAGGCTGGGGTGGCCTCGGGCGCGTGGCAGGTGGGGCCCCCATGTCCCCGATGAACTGACAAGGACAAAAGGAACAGAAGACCCACACCAATGGCTCTGGGAGCTGCCCCCACACAGCATCTTCTAGCAGAGAAATGGGAATCCCAAATGCATTGCCATGTGCAGTTAACAGAATAAACATGAGAAACACCCTACACAGACCCTGGTCAGGAGAGCTGGTCAGACGCCCTGAGCTGCAGGGGCCACTGACCCTGGCCCAGGCCTGCTCGGGCGGGGCGGGTGCAGCCCAGCCCCTAGTCCTGAGGGATTGTCTCAAAGGGGCCCCAGCCCAGCCACCTCCCCAGCTCCTGTGAAATAAGCAGCCTCATTTGTCACCACGGACACAGGGCAGCCCCTTTCGTGATGCTAAGAAAGGTGGCAGGGAGTGGACAGATGGCCGGGGGCACAGTGTGGGGCGGCCTAGTGTGGAAGATGACCTCAGGGACCAGGCTGTCCCCCACGGTGGGTGGGTTGGGGGGTGGCCTAGGTGTAGAAGATGACCTCAGGGATCTGACCATCTTCCACGGATGTGCCATTGTTGTTCCCAGCCGCGTAGCAGAAGGTGAAGCAGGTCTTGGCCCCCGTCGTGGGCGACTCGTGGGTCACCTTGCGCAGGCCCTTGGTGCCGTAGTGGGAGTCCGGGCCCTGTGGGGGTGGGGCACAGTGAGGTCAGGACCCCACCCAGGGCTGCATCCCCAGACACCGCTGGGTCTGGGGAGGCCGAGTCCCCCACCGGCGAGGGAGTCTCTGTGCCAGAGGCCTCGTCCCTACCGGCCACCCCTCCTGCTGCACAGCATATACCTTGAGCGTGGCGCAGGCTGTGTAGTTGACGCTGGGCAGCACCTCCACCGGCTCCTTGAACATGACGCGGAAGGTGCTGGCTGAGCCGTCGCAGCTGAAGCCCGTGTCATTCTGGCCTAGCACGGTGTTGCTGTCTGTGTGGATGATCTGCAGGGTGGGGGTGCGCTCAGTGCCTGGGGGTGCAGGTGGGGAACACCGCCAAGCCCAGACCCACCTGCCCAGGGTTCCATGGGCTTGGGAACATTCTTTACCACTAGGGTGAAGAGGAGGACAGAGCAGCCCCCGGGGGGGGGGGGGGGGGGGGCGGGGAATGGGCGTGGCCGGGGGGAATGGGGCGGGGTCTGGGGAAATGGGGCAGGGCCTGGCTACAGACCTGGATGTTCACTTGGTAGTCGGTGGGCCCGTGGATGGATCCGTAGAGCCCAAAGCCCACCACAAAGATGCGCTTGTTGACAGAGAACCTGCAGCAGTGGGCAACAGAGGCCAGTGGGATAAACGTCCAGGGACCAAAAGGGTGACCAGAAGGGGCCCCTGCGGTGCTGTGGCCTAAGGCCTCCCAGGTGGGCACAGACCCAGGCCCACAGGAAGACAACCTCTGACCACCTGCGTCCCCCACTCCGCACCCGTCCACCTGCTCCCACCCCTCCCCTTGCACCTCCCCTGTCCCCACCTGATGCGGTCGCTTGTGCCACTGTAGCCCCAGCGGCTCTCCACCTGCTGGAAGCGGTTGATGCTGCACTCCTTCCCGCGCAGGCAGCAGCGCGGGCGGTCGATGAACTCCACACGCGGCTTGGGGTTGACGGTGAAGTGCAGGAAGAGGCTAACCACCTCACGGTCCACCAGGATGCCTGACTGCGCAGGGCCTGTGGGCACAAGCGGGTGCATGGGCGGGGGGCTTGTCCGGTGGGAGGTCTGGGGAGGTGGAGTGTGAGGGAAGGCCCGAGGATGCACTCCTTGCTCTCGAGATGTCCAGAATGCAGGGGACCCCTGCCCCCACCCACCGCCCCTTCTGGCATCTGGGGAGGAGTCCCACAGAGACCAGGGGCTGACTGACCCACTCAATGACTGGGCGGAATCTCAGGATCCGACCCCATGGGGTGGGCACCAGTTCTCACAGCCCCCCAGTGCAGGGACTACCCCTCACTTCACCGTGGCAGAGGTGCCACCCTGCCCGGGCATGCAGGGCCATCGGTCTTGGAGAGGGTCACTCGCAGCTGCCTCTGGTGGGCACACCTGGGCAGCCCCGGCTTCTAGAGGTGGCCCCAGGCTCCTGGCTCCCGGGTGGACCCTGGACAGCCAATTCCCCAAGCGCTTACACCAACAGGGAGGTGACCCCTGAGCCGTGGACTAGTCTGGAAGGTTGAAATCCAGATGCAGAGATGCGATGGTGACATGGACAGGCCAGGCTCTGGGCCAAGACGGGGGCACCAGGAAGGGCAGAACCGGGCAGATCCAGAGCCTTCCACCCCTGCCCGCCTTCCAGAATCACTCACTGTCCAATTTTTAGCTCATTTCTGTGTTACTCACAGCTGCAAAACAGCCCAACATTTAAGCAGAGATTTTAACCACAGGTGAGAAACCGGGCACAGTGGCTCACACCTGTAGTCCCAGCTACTCAGGGGGCCGAGGCGGGAGGATCACTTGAGCCCAGGAGTTCGAGACCAGCCTGGGCAACATAGCAAGACCTGGTCTCTAAAATTAAAAAACAATAAAATCTTAAAAAATTAAATTAGAAAAATAAAAATGGTAACAGATAAAAATACAGATTTATGTGGATTAAGTGAATAAGGAAGACTGAATAGCAAAACTGAATGAAGAATGTTGACTGTATTTTTAAAAAAATAAATCTCTACATAAAAATGCATAAAAAATACACCAGGACGTTACTGTGACCAAGCACTTGGCAGGGTGAGTCCCTGAGGGAAGTTTCCTCAGACTTCTGCCTACTTTCTGAGCAGAGACGATTCTCCTCCATGACACACCGAGCAACCCGGGGGCAGGCCAAGCCTTCAGGTGTCTGTCCCTGCCACCACCCTGGTTTTCGTGAACACACAAGAGAGACGAGGGATCCCTTATTCACTCCAGACACCCACCTGGCACCTTCTGTGACTCAACTGCCCTTGCCCTGGTGGGGCGCCCACCAAAGAGGGACAGAGCCAGGGAGAAGGCCCACCCCTAAAACCAAGCCAGGGAGCCCACACAGTGGGAGGTTCCATGGAGGTGTGGGGGAAGCTGGCAGATGGCACCCTCAGGCCACAAGAAGGAGTTCCACTTGGGCGAGGGAAGCTGCTTCCGGATCCGGCCCGATGTGACCTGGGATTTAGAGAAATGGCACAGCCCTCAGGCTGAGGCTCGAGCGACAGCTGGGAGACCCTGGTAGGGGGCTCCCAGGTGTCTGGACCTGCAGGTGGGTGGCTGGCGGGGCCATTTCTGGGGACAGGAAAGGTGGGGGAGGGTGCTTTTGGGGGAACACCTGGATTCGGGTTAGCATATGCGATCCAGACACATGGCATGTTCTGGAAGGTGGACCCCAGGGAAGGAGGTGGGACAGACAGAGCGACACAGAGGGAACCCAGGGGCTGCATGGGGATGGCACATCCAGGACGTGGATGGTGTTGACGCTTTCCTGGCAGGGAGGACGGCAGTTTTTCAGGAGAGCCTGGCTGACACGGCCCCAGCAGGGATGGATGGGGTGCATATGGGGCCACGGGGCCCAGAGAGGCTTGGGCAGGTGTTTAGGATGGGGCGTCCCCAAGCTGCTGTCACTGCCATATCCAGGGTTGAGACCAGAGCCTGGTACACAGTAGGTGCTCAATAAATACTTGACGAATGAGCAATGCTCACAATGTGCAGACATTCTCTGGGGCCTCACCCAAACAGAATGGGGTCATGGGGACTGCCCCACCCCTACTCTCTGCTCAAGGCATCCCTGTCCTCACCAGCCCCAGTCTTGGGATGCGGCAAACCCGGGGCTTGCAGGAGCACCAGGTGCGGTGGGGGTCTCCAGGCAGTGAGGACACATCGCCAGCACCAGCTAAGGTACACCTGGCGACAGAGGACAGCCACCCCCAGCCCTGCAGCTCCAACCTCTATGCACGTGGGAAGTGAACGCTGGTGTCACAGAAGGGTGTGGGCATCAGTGCCTCCCCCCACACCCCAGGCCCCAGCCCTGCTGCACCTTGACCAATCAACTGTCCACACCCCCCACCAGTGACCGCACATCCCCTGTGCTGGGCATAGACTTTGGCAGCCTCGACATTTCTCTGTAAAACGCAGACGACGCAAAGTCAGACAAGTGAGACACGGCCCTGCATACAGGTGGGGACAGCACAAACCCCCCCAACTGCCTTTGCAGGTGGGCAGTCTCCCCCTACCCAGGCCTTTTCCTGCCCAGTGATGGCACCAAGTTGGAAGGTCCCACAGGAGGCCAGGACCTCCTGATATTGAGACGAGGACACAGAGGGAGGGACAGCATGAAGGACTGGCCCCTGGGCACAAGGTGCTCCTACCCCATCCTTCAACAGGTCTTGCAGGACCCAGGGCCACCCTACCCTGGCTGAAAGAGGAGGGGACCTGAGCTGGGGATGGAGCCTCACCCCCTAGGGTGGGCTGGGCTCCCTCAGGTCATTAGACATGCAGCAGGCACTGGGGCAACATGACTTGTCAACGACCCCTGCTGAGGGTGTCTCTTACACCCACAAACCCAGGGAGGGTCCCTGGATAAAATGTAGGATGCCAGTTAAATCTGAATTCAGATCAACGAGGAATCATTTTTAGGGTAAGTCCCAAATAGTGCATGGGAGATACTTATGCTAACAATTATTTATTGTTGTTGCTAATTCTGATGACCCTAAGTCAGGCGAGAGCAGGAGCTGCATGGACCCAGGAGCAATAGGATGGCGGGTGTGCACCAGCTGCAGGGCTGCTCTGAGCCCCTCTGGAATCTTCCAGGACTGTCTGGCTCCAGGGACACATGACCCCAGGGTATGAACAGCCACACAAGCCACATACTGTCACCCCAGAGCTCCGGACCCTGCAGCAGGGGATCCTGAGGGGGCATGGGGGCTAGCCCCGGCCACTTCAGACTCCTTCACGTGGGCTCATCATAGACGGTGACGCCTGAGCTGACAGGACGAGAGCCCTGGGCTGGTGACACCAAAACACAACCACTCAGTGGCCAAGAGCCAGCAGCGAACGAGTACAGATGGCCTCGTACCTGCGTGTGGACAGACCAGGGCTGCAGGGGCTGACAGAGGCACCCATGGGCTCATGGCTCACAGATTAGGTTTGTTACTATCTTTATACTTTCATGCATTTTCCAAGTTTTCCACAATGAACACAGGGGACTGCTGTTGTCAGCACCAAGAAGCACATCTGTGTTCCCAGCAGGATGGACACATGTGGCCTAGGAGCCTGGCGGGGGTCACTGGGGGTCACACTCCTCCTGAGCAGACCCCTCAGCCCAGGCCCCCTGGGCTCTGTTACCTGCAGCAAACTCCTCGATGGTCATCAGTGGGAAGCGGATGAGGCCCAGGGCCTTGCCCAAAACCTTCCGCTTGTTCTCGGGCGTCACCTGCAGCTGCTGCCGCTGACATTCGGCCTCAGACCAGCGGACAACGGCGTTGAATAACCGCACCTCCCGGATGCCCAGAGTGTCCCGCTCCAGGACGGCCACCAGCGTGTCTGCAGGGAGGGGGAAGCAGCCGTGTGAACTGTGATGCCCACCCTGCAGAAGGCAGCCAACCTGATGTGGAGGCCAGTAGTTAGAGCTGGGGGTGGGCAACCCGGCCCCCTGCCTGTGTTTGTAAATAAAGTTTTATTGACACACGGCCACTCCCATTCATTTCCATAGTGTCTATGGTGGTTTTAAGCCACAAGGGCAGAGTTGAATGATCTCGACAGAAGCTGTTTTGCCAACAAGGCCGAAAACATCAACCACTGGGCCCTCTGCCGGAGAAGTTTGCTGGCCCTGCTTTAAGAGGACAAGGTGGTCTCCATGGCAGAGATTGTGGTGACCCCAGTATTGAGGGGTCACCTCCCGCCATGGCTGACAGTAGTGCCCCATTTGTGCCCTTGCACCAAGGCCGCAGCACAGAGTTCCCGGGTGTGTGCTCCCCCCCACTCCTCACTGGCTGCAGGAGGCACGTGCCTGGCTCACCTGCGAGTCTCCCTTGGGGGGTCCCCGGCCAGAGCTCCCCATTGTTTACTCCCCACCCTCCAGCTGAGGCCCAGCTCAGATTCCTGCCTCTGAGGCTCACTCGGGCCCTCAACAGCACCCGCAGCAGCCGGGCCTTACCCAGGTCAATGTCGGTGAAGCCCTCCGCAGCGATGGCGTCCGAGGTGTTCTTGTCAATGTTCTCCAGGCACAGGCTGGCCAGCTGGGGTTCATCGAAGAGTCGTGCCTGGTGAGAGACGTGGAGAGATATCAGTGCCCAGACCCAGGACAGGTCCACCGGTGGGGCCAAGGCAGGGTCGTGGGGACAGCTGTGAGGCCCCTCCCGGACACACTGAGGGAGGAAGGAACCTGCTTTAGAGCCCAGGACCCTGAGCCAGGACAGAATGAGTGGGCCAGGGTCGACCTGATGAAACTTCTGGACCATAACGTGCCCTTCGTCCCCCTGCGGACAGAGGGGCCACGTTCCAGGGCACTGGCTCCACCCAGGCACACGCGGCAGGGGCACTGAGAGGGCCGTGCTGACAGCCTGGCCCGGCTTCCTGCAGGCAGCCACCAGAGGCCCCTCTCCAGCCACAAGGGAGAAGGTTCTGGCTCCTTCACCAGGGAAGCTGAGCCTCGAGCCCCATTTGGGAACCTGGTACCATTTGCCTTTCCTGGCCTCAAGGGCCCCCAGACCAGGGCCACCCCGACACCCTCTGGCCCCAACCAGCCTCAGCTGGTCACACCAGGAGCTCAGGCCCCCACGTGGCTGTCCACCCAGCCCCATCCTGAGTCCTATTCCCGGACCCCACAGAGCCCAACCAGGGTCCCCGGTGACCCCCAGCCCCTCCCCATCCACCTGCCCCTTCCCTGGGGAGAAAAGGGACATTCCCAAAATAACCTCACCACGACGTCAGGGAGGCTCTTCCCCGAAGCCGACCCCCTGAGAGAGGACGAACCCTGCCAGCCAGCGGCCCTGCGCACCCAGCGGCCCTGCGCACCCCGCAGCCCCGGCACCGCCCCGTCTGCCTCTCCCGAGAGGCACCGCCAGGCCCCAACCCTGAGTCTCACAGACCCAGGACGTAAAGGGGGCACTAGAAAACTCATCAGTCAAGGCAGATAAAATTGTGCTGGTATTTTTTTTTTCCAAATAATGCAGAAAAATCCACGAGGACCACAGCACCAGTGTTTCCCTGCCGGGCAGGGTCTGGCTCGTGCCCACCCACCTGTGTGAGGAGCATGAAGGCATTGTCGGCCCGAAGGTTCTTCTTCAGGAACTCCACGCAGTGGGCCTCGAGCGCCGGCACCGCATACTTCTTGGCAGTGTACAGCGTGGTCATCACTGTCTCGGGCCCGATCTGAACCTCGTCCGAGTAGAGAAACCTGCGGGGCGGACGCGGGTGGCTGAGCCCAGGGACGGCGCCAGGTGACTGCTCGGACCGTCAGACTGGGCTGTACTCTCTCGAGCCGGCAGGATCCGACCACCCCACCTCACCAGCCAGAAGGTTCCCCGAGGAACCTTCCAGAATCAGTGCCTGTCGGTTGCCCTCCGACCTGGGGACACCCGTGAAAACATGTGAGAGGCTGAACCCATCTACGGGCAAAGTCCACGTGAGTGCACATCCAGAAACATGTCTACACGGACATCGCACGCAGCGAGAGATGCCAGACACAAAAGGACACACAGTGTGAGACTCCATGTATATGAAATGTCCAGAACAGGCAGAGCCACAGAGACAGGACGTGGATTCGTGGTTGCCAGGGGTTGGGGAGGGGGTGGGGAGTGACTGTTGATGGGGACGGGGCTTCCTTTTGGGGTTGTGGAATGTTCTGGAACTAGACAGTGGTGATGGCTGCATGCCTGTGAATGCAGTAAATGCCCCTGAATTGTACACCTAAAAATGATGAATTGTACACCTAAAAATGATAAATTGTATGGTTGGTGAAGTATACCTTTTAAATACAAAGCTGGCCCCTGTAGTCTCAACTACTCAGGAGGCTGAGGCGGAAGGATCGCTTGAGCCCAGGAGTTTGAGACCAGCCTGGGCAACACAGTGAGACCCTGTCTCTACAAAAAATAGAAAAACTAGCCAGGTGTGGTGGTGGCACCTCTAATCCCAGCTACTCGGGAGGCTGAGGCGGGAGGATGGCTTGAGCCCAGGAGTTGGAGGCTGCAGTGAGCTGTGATGATGCCACTGCACTCCAGCCCGGGTGACAGTGCAAGACACCGACTCTTAAAAAAAAACACCATAAAGCTGCCCAGGCGGCCCTGGAAGCAGAGATGGGAGTGGCCAAGTGAGGCTGTACCATGTCCAGGGACCAGGGCTGGGGTCTGGGGATAGCAGGACCTCGGAGACCACTGGGTTTAGGGTTGAGATGTGGGAAGCGGGTGGTGAAGATGAGGTTTTACACATGTGAAGTCTGATGGCTTCCTGGACACTGTGGGGGCAGACGGATGGCGGGGGCAGAGGCAGTAGTGGCGTCCGCTGCCCTCACCCCCACGCTCTGGGAGAAGAGACACCAGCAGCTGCACTGAGGGTAAACACCCAGGGGCCATGCAGGAGGAGCCCCAGCAGTCCCAGGCCATCAGAGCGTCTCCTCCCACTCCCTGTACTCACTTATTCCAGAAGGTTTAACAAGCACTAGGACAACTGGGAGAAGTCTGGTATTTACTTATTTTTTCAGGAAACAAACCAGGAAGATGTCACCTGCCACCTGGCACCTCTGTTCCCTGGAGGCCTGTTCCTCCAGGAACAGGCACAAGGAGCCCCTGGTCATTTCCAGGACTCACAGACCCTCATTCCAAAATGACAATTTGCAAGTTAAGTCACAATCCTGATTTACTAAGACTCACAGGGTCAGCAGAGTGATGGTACCAAAGATGTCCCCAAACTACTTCCCGGAGCCTATATGTCACCTCACATGGCAGAAAGGACTCTGCAGGTGGGATTAAGGACCTCAAGATGGGAGGTCACCCTGGATGACCTGGGGGCCAAGTGTCACCACAGGGTCCTCCTACGAGGAGGCAGGAGGGTCAGAGGAAGAGAGAGGCTGGAAGAGGCTGCGCTGCTGGCTCTGAAGGGGGAGGAAGGGGCCCCGAGCCGAGGGATGCACGTGGCCTCTGGACACTGGGAAAGATGGGAGACGGGTTCTCCCTGGAGCCCCCAGGAGGGACCAGCCTGGCCACACCCTGGTTTCAGGACTTATTTCTAGAACTATAAGAGGATAAATTTGTGGGGTTTTTTTTTCCTAAGAAGCCAGCAGAAAATTTGTGATGTTTTATTTATTTATTTATTTATTTATTTTTTTAATTTTTTTTTTATAGAGACGGGGTCTCGCTCTTGCTCAGGCTGGTCTTGAACTCTCGAGCTTAAGCTATCCTCCCGCCTCGGCCTTCCAGAGTGCTAGGATTACAGGCGTGAGCCACCGCGTCCGGCCCTATTTGTGATGTTTTAAGCCACTGTGAATCTGGTGACTCTAGGGACCTCCTATGAGTGGCATCTCACACTGTGTGTCCTTCTGTGTCTGCTTCTCTCACTGAGCACGATGTCCTTAAGGTGCATCCACGCTGCAGCCTGTGGCAGAGCCTCGTCCCTTTTCCTGGCTGAGGGATGTTCCCGTGTGGATGGACCACGTTGGGTTTATCCACCCATCTGTCACAGACACTGGGTTTTTTTCCTCTTTGGCTGTTGGGAATCTGCTGCTGTGGACGTGGGGATGCAAGTGACTCCTCGAGTCCCTGCTTCAGTTCTGTGGGTCTACACCCAACAGTGAAACTTCTGGGTGCTGTGGTAATTCTACGTTTAGCCTTTTGAGCAACCATGAAACTGTTTTCCACAGCGGCTGCGCCACGTTACATTCCCACCAGCAGGGCACAAACTTCCAATTTCTCCACGTCCTCGCCAACACTTCTCATTTTCTTTTCTTTTCTTTTTTAATTTTTTGAGACATGGTCTTGCTGTGTCACCCAGGCTGGAGTGCAGTGGCATCATCACAGCTCACTGCAGCCTCCAACTAATGGCCTCAAGCCATCCTCCTGCCTCAGCCTCCCGAGTAGCTGGGACTGCAGGCGCCACCACCACGCCTGGCTAATTTTTAAAATTTTTTGTAGAGATGGGGTCTTGCTATGTTGCCCAGGCTGGTCTCGAACTCCTGGGCTCAAGTGATCCTCCCACCTCGGCCCCCCAGTGTCTTAGGACTACAGGCCTGAGCCTTGCCTGGCCCTACACTGTACACTTCAAATGTGTGAACTGTATGGTATGAGAATTATATCTCAACATAAAAGATACAAAAATAATTTTTAAAAGGGGGAGCCTCCGGAGCCTACCCCTCAGCACACAGGCATGTTCTAGAAATCTCCGTGGAGCGGTGGGTTCCATTCTGAGTCTCTCGATACCTGGCTTCTCCTCCCCAGATCCCCACTCCCCCCACACCGGGAAGGGCCCAGCGAGCCTTACTTGAGCAGGGCCAGGAAGGCGGCCGGCTCCACGTCAGGTAGCTCGATCTCGGTGGATGTGGTGGCCATTCCCCCATTGAACATGGCGTCGAAGACGGCGCTGCCCACGGCCAGCACGAACCTGGCGCGGGAGAGAGGAGACCCCGTCAGCCACCACCGCACAGCTGGCAGGAGGGCAGGATGCCTGCAGCGGGTGTCTGAGGGTGACCGCCGCAGCAGACACTGCCCAGCACCCTGGCGGCGGACGCTTCCAGAAAGCAGGCACCAAGAACAGGGTGGGGCTCAGAGGGGTCAGGGGCGACAAGAGGCCAGAGCTGGAAAGACGCCCTGAGGTCATGTGGGGTCTGATCCCTCTGCCCGCTCCAGCTGTCCATCTGTCCACGCAACACCATTCACCTGCTCGTCCACCCACTCGCTCATTCCCTCCCTCCCTCCCTCACTTGGTCGACACCCACTCCTCCAGGGCTGCAGGCTCAGGCCCTGGCCCTCACGGAGGGAGGCAGACAAGGTCCGAGTGGCCGGACAGCCCCAGAGTTGGGTAAGAGGAAGGGCAACATGGCACTGTCGGGGGCGCGAGGCCTAGGGCAGCTCTGTGGGGTCACCTGGGCTGGGCCGAGTCTGTGGACGAGGGTTTGAGGCCCAGGGAACAGGAGGAGCACAGAGGAGTGTTAGGAGGCAGGTGGGGACAGCCTGGGCCCCGGCAGGCAGTGACCGGGGAGGCCTGTGTGTTCCGCCCAGCACAGGGTGCTGTGGGTGTGGATAGACCGTGGGGGGGCCTCCCGGGCCTCCAAGAGAGCCAGCTGTGACCCCTGCAGTTGGCCTGGCCCATGCAGGAGGACTCCACAGTGACCAGGCTGAGGACAGCAACACTCGGTGCTGTCCATACGCAGTCCTCACAGGATAGACACCAGGAGAGGGCACAGGGGGAGATGCAGCCACGCGGCTGGCCTGCTACAGAGCACCTGCCCTCAGCCTGCGAGGTCCTGCATCCCCTCCTCCCAGGCTGTCCCCTCCCAGGGTCTCCACTGTGGCAAATGCCAGGCTCTGAGAAGCCACCCTCTGCCCAGAAACCTCCAGAGCTGGCAAACGGATCCACGTGTCTCAGGTGGGGCAGACCCCGCAAGCCCGGACAGGGATGGCCTTTCACTCCTGCACGACGCCACCTCCCCACAGGTCCTGGGAAGCCCAGCCCTGGGAGGCACCCCTGCCCTTGAGGGGAGATGCTGCGCGCGCTCCCTCTCTGGGCTCCCACTGCACTCACCTCGCTGCCCCACCAGGCCCGCAGAGTGTCCGGTTTAGCTCCCAAGGGCCCGGTCAGAAGGTGACCATGGTGGGTTCGCCAGCATCCCCCAAAAGGGTATCCACGCCCACCCAGAACCTCAGAAACAGGGCCTGTGTGAGCACTATTCCTTGCGATGAGGTCGCACTGGAGCACGTGGGCCCCGGACCCAGCGGCTGGGGCCTTACAAGAAAGAGACACAGAGGAGAAGCCACGTGGAGACAGAGGCAGAGACTGCAGTGACGCAGCCACAAGCCAAGGGACACCGGGAGCTGGGGAGGCGGGGGACCTTCCCCTGGAGCCTCTGGAGGGAGCCCGGCCCTGCCCACACCCTGACCTCAGACCTCTGGACTCCAGAACTGAGGAGGAATGTTGCTATTCTGTGCCCCCAGCTTGCAGTACACCGTGACCACCGCCCGACTGCCTGTCAGCCTGCCACGGGCCGGCACTGTCACCGCTGCAGCCGGTGCCCCAGGCCCACGCAGTTCCCTCCCACGCGATGTTCCAGAAATAAAGCGCCTTTGTGTGGGTCTTTTCTTTCGTGATTTAAAAAGCATCTCAGTCTCCTGCGGGGAAACCTTTGACGATTCAAAAGCAGAAAGTGATAGGCGCCAAACTCGGCCCGATGTGGGTTGTCTGTGCCCGGGTTGGAATCACAGCCACCTGGCACGGGTGGTCAGGGGCCCCAGCCAGCACCTCCAGTGCCCTCCGAGGCAGATGCCACGACACCATCACAGGTGAGTCCCCAGGTGGCCCCGCTGCCACCGAACCCTGCCCTCGGTCACCCTCCCGAGGCTTCAGATCCAGCCCCAGCCCCAGCCCCAGCCCCACACCCACCTCCCCTTCATGTATCTTCAGCCTCCTGCTCCTTTCAAAAGAATCAAAAACGTTTGTCCACGCAAAACTTGTGCCCAAAGGTACACAACAGCATAATCCCCAACAGCCACAAAGTAAAAACAGCCCAGGTGCCCACGGACAGAGGGGTGGACAAACACACGTGTGGTCCATCCCCACACTGGAACATCATGCAGCCAGGAAAAGGAAGGAGGCTCTGACACAGGCCACAGTGTGGACGGACCTTGAGGACATCGTGCTCAGTGAGAGAAGCAGACGCAGAAGGACAAATCCTGTGTGATTCCACTCACAGGAGGTCCCCAGAGTTGTCAGATCCACAGAGACAGGAAGTAGAATGGTGGGTGCCAGGGGCTGGGGAGGGGCTGGGGAGTTAGTGTCTCATGGGCACAGAGTGTCAGTTTGGGAAAATGAGAAAGTTCTGGAGATGGAGGGTGGTGACGGTTGCACAGCAACATGAATGCGCTTAATGCCGCTGACTATACACCTAAAAATGGTTAAGATGGTATGTTTTATGTTATGTGGATTTTACTACAATTTAAAAACTAAACAGAAAAAAGAATGACACCACTCTGAAGGGGCAGAGAAGAAAAGAGTTCCCCACCTAGCTTTGGAAAGCAAGTTAAAGACCAAAAGAACTGTATGGTACACGAAAGGCCAAAGATTTAATGACTTTATCCTATGTCACAGACCCTCCCTGAACACCCCTAAACCACAGGCTTCAGAGAGCTTCCAAGTCAGTGAACTCATCCACGTGTGGGGGATGACCCACCCCAACTCCACAGGGACAGAGGCTCCTGCGCTCGGGACCCTTCTGAACCTTGCCCTAGGACCTCCCCATCTGACCACTCATCTGTCCCCTTTATTATATCTTTTATAATAAACTGGTAAATGTGTTTCCCTAAGCTCTGTGAGCTGTCATAGGAAATTATCAAGCTTGAGGAGTGGGTTGTGGGAACCCTTGACTTTAGTCAAGTTGGACAGAAGTGTGGGTATGCCGGGACCTGCTACTCGCGACTGGTGTCTGAAGCAGAGGCAGGTTTGTGGGACTGAGCCGGTGACCTGTGGGGTCTGTGCTAACTCTGGGTAGTTAGTACCAGAATCAAATTAAATTATAGGACACTGGCCGGGCACAGTGGCTCACACCTGTAATCCCAGCATTCTGGGAGGCCGAGGTGGGAAGAGCATTTGAGGCCAGGAGTTTGTGACCAGCCTGGGCAATACAGCAAGACCCCATCTCTACAAAATACCCCAAAATTAGCTGGGTATGGTGGTGGGTGCCTGTAGTACCAGCTACTCGGGAGGCGGAGGTGGGAGGATCTCTTGAGCCCAGGAGTTCAAGGCTGCAGTGAGACCCTGTCACTAAAAAAATAAATAAATTGTACAATACCCAGTTGGTGTCTGCAGAGAATTGGAAAATTACTTGGTGTAGAAAACCCACATACTTGGTGTCAGAAACATCACGCATATTAAAAACAGTTTTTCCTTTATATGCAAACAAAAACTGTAAGAGAGCTAGGGCGGCTACTTCGATACCAAACAAAACAGACGTTGGGACAAGAAATCTTACCAGAAAAAGGAGGAATCTCTTAATGAACAAAAGCTCAATATATCAGGAATTTACAACAGTAAATAACACACATACACCAAGCAACAAAGTCCAAAACCCACAAGGCACAAGCTGACAGAACTGAAGAAACAGACAATTCAACAATTACAGCGGGAGCTTTCAGTACTCCACTCTCAACTGATGACACAACCAGACCGAGAGGAGCAGCACCACCAGCGGCCTTCGCCAAACTGCCCCCTGCAGAGCCCTCCACATGACCACAGCAGAACACACGTTCTTCTTCAGTGCACACGGAACGTGCTCTGGGATAGACTCCAGGCAAGACCATAAGAACAAATTTGAAAGTATCAAAATCAGTCAAAGTACTGTATTCCCCAAAAACGAAGGAATTCAATTATAAATCAACAACGAACAAAATCTGGAAAATGCCCAAATATTTGGCAATTAAACAACACACTTCTAAATAACCCATGGGTCAAAGAAGAAACACAGTGTAAGTTAGAAAATATCTTAAATGGAAAGAATATGAAAATCGTACACATTAAAATGTAAGGGATGCAGCTAAAACAGTGCTTAGAGGTAAATTTGTATCATATATCACATCTGTTATACTTACACTGGAAAGGAACAACTATCTAAAATCAATAAGTTAAGCGTCAACCTTAAGAATCTAGAAAATAAAGAACAAATTAAATCCAAAGCAAGAAGGGAATAACATACATCAGATCAGAAATTAATGAAATAAGGAATGGAAAAATAGAGAAAAATCTATGAAACCAAAAGGTGCCTCTTTGAAAAAAACCAACAACTGCTACAACTTTAGCTAGAATGACCAACGAAAAAGAAAAAAGACACAAATTGCCAAAATCAGGAATGAAAGACAGAGCATCACTACAGACCCTAAAGAAAGTCAAAGAACCGCGTAGGACTTTATGAACAACTTTATGTCAACAAATGAAGAAACTGGGATGAAATGGACTACTTCCTAGAGAGACACAAACTGCCAGAACCAGCTCGTGAAAAAAGCAAAAATCTAAATAAATATATAACATGCAAAGAAAGTGAATTAATAATTTAAAATCTTCCGACAAAGAAAAGCCTGGGCTGAGATACTGAGGAATTCTACCAAACATACGATCGGAAGGATTCACACCAATCCTACACAAACTCTTTTACAAAATAAAGGAATTCAGCCACCTCAGTGGCACCTATCTGTAATCCCAGTGCTTTGGGAGGCTGAGGCAGGAGGATCACTTGAGGCCAGGAGTTTGAGACCAGCCTGAGCAATATAGCAAGACCCCATCTCTACAAAAAAAATTAAAATTAGCTGAGAGTGGTGATACAGGCCTGTAGTCCCAGCTACTTGCAAGGCTGAGGCAGGAGGATCCCTTGAGCCCAGGAGTTGGAGGCTGCAGTGAGCTGTGATGACGCCACTGTACTCCAGCCTTGGTGACAGAGTGAGACCCTGTCTCTTAAAAAATAAAAGAAAAAAGAAAAGAGGAGGAAACATTTCCCAACTCATTTTCCGAGGCCAGAATTACAAGGAGACCCACGCCAGATGAAGACATTATTCGACCCTCTCACGTGGCTGGAGGGGACATGAAATGGTGCAGCTACTTTATTGGTTTCTTAAAACGTTAAACGTAAGAGTTACCCTATCATGCAACCATCCCACTCTGAGGAATTGATACAAGAGAAAAGGAGATATACAGCCCCACCTAGACTTGTACATGAATGTTCATAGCAGCATCATTTGTATCAGCCAAAAACCCTCCAGTTATATACCCAACTGCCTGTACAGGTATTATGTGGATAAACAAACTGTGGTCTGGCCATTCGATGGAATTTAGCAGTAAAAAAAAATTACCTTAGCAATAAAAAGAAATAAACTACTGATACACACAACAGCATGGATGGACCTCCAGAACTTAACACGAAATGAAAGAAGCCAGAACAAAGACTACATATTGTATGATCCTAATTATATGAAATTTCTAAAAATAGCAAAACTATAGAGCCAGAAACCAGCTCAGTATTGCCTGGGGACCGGGGCATGAGCAGGCACCAAGTGCAAAAGGCAAGAAGGAATCTTTGGGGTCACTGAAGTGTTAAAAAATTGGATTATGGCCAGGCGCAGTGGCTCACACCTGTAATCCCAGCTACTTGGGAGGCTGAGGTGGAAGGATCAATTAAACCCAGGAGTTTGAGACCAGCCTGGGCAACACAGCAAGACCCTGTCTCTAAAAAAAATTTTTTTTTAATTAGCTGGGCATGCTGTAGTGCCAGCTACTCAGGAAGATGAGGCAGGAGGATCATTTGAGCCCAGGAGTTTGAGACCAGCCTGGACAACATAGTGAGACCCCATCTCTAAAAAAGAAAAAATAAAAACTAGACTGTGGAGATTGTTGCACAACCGTATGCGTTTTCTACATAGCAACTGTCAGATCAAATAAACCAAACTCCAGCAAAAATAACATTCCACACCCACACGTCATAAAAACTCTTAGTAAACAAGGAGTACAAAGAAACTTTCTTACCTTAATAAAGCGAATTTTCGAGAAACCAATATCAATGATCACACTTAACTGTGAAAAACAGGCTGCATCTACCACCTCTATTATGTATCAGTACATAACAGTCGTCAGAAATGCAGAAAGAACAGAAAAAATAAGAGGCAGAAATAAAACAGAGGAAGGAAAATATCTGTCCATAACACGAGCTTCTAATTTAATAAAAGTCTAAGTGTGCACCTTCCGGTGCGGTCAATACCAGCCAGGCACAGCTATTTAAATCTAAATTTAAATTTAAACAATTTAAAAATTCAGTTCCTCGGTCGCACTATCCACATGTCCGGTCTTCAGTGGCCACATGTGACTAGTGTCCAGTACTAGACAGCGCAGATCCTGAACATTCCCACCTTCACAGAAAACTCTACAGGATCGTGCCAGAACACAGAATCAACTGAAAAGTTATTAAAACTAATAAGCATTCAGGAAGAAATCGTTTGAACCAGATAAAAGTAAACATGCAAAAATCTACAGCTTTCCAGAAACAATCGGCTAGAAAAATATAATGGAAAAAAAATAATATTCATAATAGAAAGAAAACCCTATGAAATAAGAGAACAGGTCGGGTGCGGTGGCTTAGGCCTGTAATCCCAGCACTTACGGAGGCTGGGGTGGGAGGATCTCTTGGGGCCAGGAGTTCAAGGCTGCAGTTAAGCAAAAACTTAGCAGTAAACGTGTAAGAACTATATGAAGAAAAATTACCAAACTTGGCATCTTTGGGAAGACCCATTTCCCCTATAAATTCCTTGAGCACTTAACAAATTGATTCTGAAGATCAAAGGGAACCACTAGGCAAGGAGCCGGCCCTCGAGGCAAACCCGGCCCACCACCTGTTCTTGTAAATAAAGTTTTATTGTAACACAGCCACACTCATTCATTTACGAGTTGTTGATTTATGGCTGCTTTTGTGCTGCTATAGCAGAATTAAGTAGTTGCTACAGAGACAATATGGCCCACCAAAAATATTTACTATCTGGCCCTTTACATTAGTTTGTTTCTGTCTATGTTAGAGTTTAAGTTCCACAATGAAAGAGATTTTTTTCAGCTGTATTCATCCCCTGCAGCCAGCACTATGTTTCAATATGTTTCAATATGTTTCAACTGATTCTGGGAGAGCCAATGTGTCAGACCAGCTGAAAAATTCTTGACAAAGAATAAAACCGGGAAGAATTTGCTCAGCAGCTCTCAAAACACACCAGAAAGCAAGAATCATCAGACAATGTGTTTGATAAGAATACACAAACCAATCGATGAAATAGAAGAGACCCTACAACAGATTGTTTCACTTTCTAGATAGTTCTCTGCATTGCTCGATTTTCCATGATGGAATGAAGGTATTTTAGATACGAACATTATGGGACTGGCTGATCCGTATCTCTAAAAAAGCACCACCCTGAAGATACTCAATACTTCCTTTAAGCCCCATGAGAGAAACGTTTAATTCCAACAGGTCATCCAACACATGTTTACTGAGCACCTACTGTGTGCCAGGCCTCCCAAGCAAGGCTTTGCAGAGATAAGACAAGATGTGAGCTAATCCGGGACCAGAGAACAGCCCAGAAGCCGTGTGGAATCACTGATCTCTTTCTCCTGTCACAAATGCCAACCTCTATGCTGTGGTCCCAGGTGTGGGGCCTTCCCTCTGCCACGCCCAGTTCGCCCTGCACCCAGAGTTCACAGGCCATGCCCACGCCTGGGCCCCCAGAAAAGTTTGGGTCCAGACCACCCGGAGACTGGTCCTCCTAGCAATTCGTGCAGGCCCCTGCGCCACTCTGCTTTTGTAAGCAAACTCCAGACTCTAAGGCACTGTCTCACTCCTTCTCCTAAGGGTCCTCTTTCTGTCCAGGGGCCCCACCCGGGATGCCACGTGGCATGAAGTCCTTGCTTTTCCTTGGGCTCCTCTGGGCTGGGACAGTTTCTCAGACATTCTTTGTCTTTTGTGACCTTGACAGTCTGAGGAGGACTGGCCAGGTGTCTTGCTGGTCATCCCCAACCTGGGTGTGTCTGTTTTCTTGTGATTAGACTGGGTGTATTGGTTTCTTGTCGCTGCTGCAAGAAATGACCACAAACTGGGCATCTTAAAACCACAGGAATCTACGCTCGCACAGTCCTGGAGGCCAAAAGTCTGATATGAAAGTGGCTCAGGGCCACGCCACCTCTGGAGGCTCCAGGGGAGGGTCCTTCCTGCCTCTTCCGGTGTCTGGTGGCTCCAGGTGTCCCTTGGCTTGTAGCCACATCACTCCGGTCTCTACCTCCATCTTCACGTGGCTTCTATGCTGACTTCTCTCTTATAAGGACATTTGTCATTGGGTTTAGGGTCACCCAGATAATCAGAACAATCTCATCTTGGGACACTTAACTTAATCATATCTGCAAAGACTCTTTTACCAAAAAACATCACATTTACAGGTTTTGGGGATTAGGATACAGACACTCTGTCGGGCCATCGGGGTTATGGGTTTTGGGGACATCCAATCAGGGGCATCTCATACGCATGAGACATTACCTATGATGTTCACCTTGGCCACCTGGTGGAGGTGGGGCCCCAGGTTCCCCAGGGTCAGGTTACTTTCTTCCCCTTTCTACTCTATTCCTTACAGCAAGCCCCTAAGGCCGGCCCAGCCTGGACGTGGGGTGGGGATTAAAGTCCCGAGTGGAGTCCCTCCACCTGCTGTTTGGGGCTCTCTGGGTGGGAAGCTCCATCTCCCCTCGAATGGAGGCACATTTTCTACCACTGTCATGTACCCACACGGCCTCACGTGTGGGCACCTCACGCTTTGGATCTTTCCCCACCTCCTGTTTTCGTCTCAAGGACGAGCCCTCTGCCAGTGTCATAAGCACTTCATCGGGGGCTTATAACAGAGGCCCTGGGATGGACGCATCCGAGCGAGCCCATTTCACAGGTGTGAAACTGAGGAGCAGCACACTTGGGATGCACTGCTCAGCCAGGCATCTCAGCCCCCCCAAGGGAACGCGTCCAAGCCAGCACTCATCCCTTCCAAGCCTGTCCTTGCCTGTGACACTCTAGTCAGAAGTCTGGGAGACCCCCACCACAGGGCCCCACTCTCCCACACCTGCCAAGCCACCTCCTCACCTGGCCATAGGGACGCACCTCCTCCAAGGGGAGCTGAATCTCCCTCTCCCATTTCTGCTGCCCCCACCAAGCCCACTGTCCCATCTTGAGTCTGCGGCTGCCACTCCCCAGGCCTCACCCCTCGGCCCCACCAATGGCTCACTCCACGCCTCAAAGCAGATCTGGCCACTCTGGGCCACAGCGAAACCCCTCACTGCTCCTGCTCTGGCCTTGCTGTGGCTCCCAGCTGCCCAGCTCCTGTGGTCTCCGGGGCTCTCATCTGAGCCTGGGGCACTGCACACACCCTCAGCATCACTAGGGCGGTCATCCTGGACCAGGGTCAGTGCCCACACTCTATCACCACCCCACAGACTCTCCTGAATGCTGGGTAAAAACAGCTGACCCTTCAACCACACTGTGGGGTCCACGCATGTGTGGATTTTCTCCCACCTCTGCCACGCCTGAGACAGCAAGACCCACCCGCCTCTCGCTCCTCCTCCTACAGCATGACAACCAGGATGAAGACCTTTATGATGATCCACTTCCACTTCATGAACAGTAAATATGTTCTTCTTTCTTATAATTTGCTTAATAACATTTTCTTTTCTCCAGCTTACTTTATTATAATACAGTATCTAATGTATCTAACACACAAAATTTGTGTTCACTGACTGTTTACCTTACTGGTAAGGCCTGGTCAACAGGAAGCTATTAGTAGTTAAGTTTCGGGGGAGTCAAAAGTTATACGCAGATTTTTGACTGAGCAGGGGTGGGCGCCCCTAACCCCGCGTTGTTCAAAGGTCAACTGTACTGCACCCATCCCACCTTCCTCCCTCCCCACTTCCTGCTGGACCCCTCTCCCCAGCCCCAGACCCCTATCCTGCTTCACTCCAGGGGTCCTCACCCTACCTTTATCGTCCCCACTCTGCCACCAAGCCAATGGACCTTCAAGCTCAATCAAGTACATGCCCCATTGTCAGCTGGCGCCTGGGGAGGTCCCCTCCAGCCCCCTCAAACAGAAACCTTGGGATTCTCCAATTCCATCTGCTGCAGGGTGGGACCCATGTGTACCCCTCCCCCAAAGCTCCAGGAGAGTGAGCCCATTCATGGGGGTACAAACCAGGCAGACCCCACTCCAAGCTTGGGGTGGGGGTGGGGGTGGGGGTGGGGGTGGGGGGGAGAGGCCCAGCCCCTCTGGATGACAGAGACAGGAAAGGGGCAGGGCACAGGAGGTCCCAGGGACCCTCCGCAGGCTGGAACCTCTGCTGAGCACGGCAGGGAGGAAAACCCAACCAAAGAAGACTTGGCTGTACATAAATACCCAGGACAAAGCCAGAAAGAATGATCTCCATGGCACACCGTAAATAAAAGCCATAGGTCAGGAGGGAAGGACTGCTCACAGCAGGCTCCGGGGAATATTCCAGGTCCCACAGGCAAGAAAGCCTGAGCCCCTCCCCCCAACAACTCCCCCAAATGAGGGACTGGGAGTGGGCAGGGGCCGTCTGGGGGCTGCACCCCTTCCTTTTCCAGAAAGGAGGCCTGGGGGTGGAGGAAGGTCCTGGATGGGGGTGGGGGGTGTCCCAGAGCTGGGGTCTCTGGGCAGGAGGGTTTGCAAGATGGGAGTCTCAGGAAGGGGTCTGGGGGTGGTGGCCCAGGAAGAACAGGGTCGGGGGTGCAGGGCCCAAGGGGCAGCCTCCAGGCACAGCATCCAGGCCTGGACTTGGTGGAGCTGGGGGAGAGGTCAGCAAGGTGGCAGGTGGCAGCACCCAGGGGTCTCTGGCAGAGGTGCTGGGGTCCTGGGCCTGGGGGTTGCCGGGCTTGGGGAGGGAGATGGCTGTGGTCTGCGACCTGAGTCGCAGGGCCGGGGAATCACCAGACACCAGACAGGGAGCCGAAAGGCATGAGGGTCTCTGGTGGAGATGGCAGGGCCCGGGGGTCGAGAGCTGGGGTCACAGACGGAGGTGGCGGAGCCTGGGTTTGGCAAGGGTTGCAGGCGGGAGTGGAGGGGTCACAGTCCAGAGATGCTGGCAGAGCCGAGGGGTCGCGGGGGTCCCGAGCGCAGGGGTAGAGGGTCACAGAGGCGGGGGAGAGGGGGGTCCGAGTGCCTTGGTCCCTGGGTGGAGGGGTCCCCGGGCAGAGGGGCCAAGGTGCACGGCCCCGGGTGCAGGGGTCTTCGGGCGGGGGGTCCTCGGGTGGAGTCCGGGTGGAGGGTCCCCGGGTAGGGGGTCGCCAGGTGGAGGGTTCCCGGGCGGAGGGTCCCCGGGTAGGGGGTCGCCAGGTGGAGGGGTCCCAGGGTCCCGGGCGGGGCCCCGTGGCGCGGGCGGCGGGGTCGCGCGGCCCACCTGTGCGCCGGGATGCGCTGCGAGCTGAGCCCCTTGCCCACCAGGAAGTGCACGTCGCACAGCACCTCGTTGTTGAAGAGGAAGGCGAAGCGCTCCTGCACGGTGGGCTTGGTGGCCTGCCAGTTGTACACCGGCTCGCGCAGCAGCGCCGCCGCCCCCGGGCCCGCCGCGTCCTCGGCCCGCTCCCCGCCCGCGGCCTGCGCGTCCGCCCCGGGGCCCGGCGGCGAGGGCGCGGCGGGGGCGGCGGGCCCGGGGGCCGGGGCGGCGGCGGCGGCGGCCGCGTTGCCGGGGGCCGGGGCGGCGGCGTTGGCGCTGGGCCCCGGGGCGCCCCCCGCGCCCGGGCCCACCCCGACCCCCGGCGGGCAGGACGCGCGCCCGCCGCTCCCACCCGCCGCCATCTTGTCGCTGCGGCGCGGGCGGGGGAGGGGCGAGGGCGGAGGGAGGAGGGGGAGGTGCAGGGAGACGCGAGGGGGAGGGTCGAGGAGGGGAGGGAACAGGGGAGGACAGCGGAGAGGAGGAGGGAGAGGGGAGGGGAAGCCGGAGAGGGGTGGGGAGGACGGAAGTGGGGGCAGTGCAGAGGGGAGGGCGCGCTGAGGGTCGCTGAGGACCACTCGCGCCTGGACCCCACCAGGCCCTTGGAGCCGGGATCGCAGCCCAGACTCTGGATCCTGAGCCCTGAGCCTAGCTCCTGACCCCAAGTAGCACCCAGACCCCAACTCAGAGGCCAGACCCAAGAACTCAGACCCCAGACCCCAAATTCTAGACCCCAGGGCCCGGATCCAGGTGGTTGGTCTGCCTGCCCAGCGGAGGGCCCCTCCGTATAGAGGGGCGCCGGAGCCCCGGGAGTTGCTGATGAATTGCGGGGGGGGGGGGGATTCGCTCTGTGCATTTAAGACTCAGAGATACCTAGGGCCCCCTCAGGGCCAGGTCTCTGCGGCAGTGTGGATGGAGCTGGGAGTCCCCCAAAACACTAGCCACATCCACAGTGTCACAGTGGACAGATGCCACAAAGATGAGGCATGGAAGGCAGGGAGAATAGGAGAGCATAAAATGGGGTTCCTCGAGCAAGCTGCAGGTGCAGCCTACAGAGGGCTTCCTGGAGGAAGGTTGAGAAGATGCCTAAGCCAGGGGCAGGGTCCTGAGTGGCCTCAAGGTGGCTGGAGGGCCCAGTGGGGCAGAAGGTTGGGGAGAGGTCACTGCCAGTCAGCACGGACTCAATACCCCAAGATAACTTAGCATCTATTAAGTAGATAGAGACCCCCTCCCCACCCCCTGGGCTCTTAGGTCTGCCCCTTCACACAGAAAAGGCTCTATTTCTGTGGGCTGTGGCCCGATGACACAGGCAGAGCCACTGGCAGCACATACCGCACTTAGTGTCCAGTCTCTGCCCGAATCTTATCTGTTTCTTTACCTCCAAGGCAGACCTCCAATCGGTCCCCTTCCTTGGGTCCCCACCAGGCTTCAGGGATCTGCAGCCCTCGCGGCTGCCCAGGTCACCTCCTGACTACTGTCACCCTGTCTGGCAAAATTCTTAGTTGTGAGGGGTTTTTTGTTATTGTTTTTAAGAGACAGGGTCTCGCTCTGTCGCCCAGGCTGGGGTGCAGTGGCATCATCACAGCTCACTGCAGCCTCCAACTCATGGGCTCAAGCGATCCTCCTGCATCAGCCTCCTGAGTAGGTGGGACTCCAGGTGCACCACTGTGCCTGGCCAAAGTTCTTAGTTTTTGAACAGGAGGCCCCACATTGTCACTTTGCACGGTCCCCGAGGATTCTGGAGCAGTCCTCCGCTGCTCCTCAATTCTTTTTAGGATCTCTTTTCCTCCAAACTCTCTGCTTAAAGTCCTCCTGGAGCTTCCCTCGGACAGATACCTAACTCTGTGGTCCTGGGGACAACCTCCTCCCCCTTATGTTGGCCTCAGGCTCCCAGCTCTACCTTCCAGCCCCGCCCCGAGGAACATGCTGCCTCCAGCCTCCTGCTGGATTTTATAAAACCCACTGCCTGCCGCCTGCCTTGTTCTTCAGGGCTGAGACATTTACCTAAGGCCAAACCATAAAACTTTACAACCATGGACATCAAAGAAAGGCAACAAAGACATCCCAAACCTGGAAATTACAATTTTTTCATGCTAGTTGGCCCTTGAACAACACAGGGGTTAGGGGAGCCCCCGCCATGCAGCCAAAAATCCGGGTGTAACTTTTGACTCCCCTAAAACTACTAACAGCGTGTGTTGATGGGAAGCCTAACCGATAACATAAACAATGAACACATATCTTGTATGTTATGTGTATTATCTACTGTATTCTTACAATAAAGTAAGCAGGGGGGAAATGCTATTAAGAACGTCATAAGGGAGAGAAAATAGATTTACTGCTCGTGAAGTGGAAGTGGATCATCCTGAAGGTCTTCGTCCTCGAGGTCTTCACGCTGAGGAGGAGGAGGAAGGCGAGGGGTTGGTCTTGCCGTTTCTGGGGTGGCAGAGGAAGAAGGAAATCCACGCGTGAGTGGCCCCACGCAGCTCAAACCCATTCAGTTCAAAGGTCAACTGTACATGAGAACTAAAGTCCAATCTTGGAAAAGCCAGAAAAATGGAGAAAAAGAAAATGAATATATCATCTATGGCCCTACTATCCAACAGTGATGAGTGTAAACACTTTGTTGTGTTTCCTTACTTATTTTTTCCTTGTTTGTTTTATACAAAGAGTAGCATGTTTTTATACATGCAGTTGGGATTGTCATGAATGTACATCATTTGATAAGGAGGTATTAGCCTTTTTTGTGTGGAGATGCTGAAAAATGGCTCACGTGAATAACTTCAGTATAGTCCTTGTTACTTGATAAAGAACAAAAATCCTGGTTCTTCCCTGTGGAGGATAAATATGGATTCATGGCTTTAGACTCACATAGTTTTAATTAACTATAATTATTACTGATGAATGACGTATTTAGTGGTCTCCTATTCCCCTCCAATATCACCCAGAACTTTTTGATTTATCGTGAATATTCTCTGCTAGGAGACCCACAGCTTTGAGAAGCATCCTTGCTTTCTCGAAACAAGATATTCCAGGCAGGCCCGTATTGCACCTTTCCTGACTCAAAACACAAAATGAGCTATTCTCCAAAGAGAAACGTATTGATAACCACAGTTTCGCTGTTGGGGAGAACTCTCCAATTATCATACACAAACTTTTGGTGGAAAACCCCTCAAAAGACTATTTCAGTGATCAACTAGAAAAGATGCATTTTAAAGATCATGAGTTCATGTTGTTATCTCCAATTTAACTTTAACAAGACTCCGTAAAAGGTGCCCTCAGCAATGACAGCCTCCCCATGGGCCAAATCTGGCCCACCGCCTGTTGTTGCAAATAAAGTTTTATCGGCACACAGCTACGCCCATTCATTTGCAGGTTGTCTATGGCTGCTTCCCCCCCTTTGAACAGCAAAGCCAAAAATATTTACTATTTGGCTCTTTATTGAAAACATTTGTCAACCTCTGCCTTATAAATGCCTATTTAAATTTTTAGCCCCTCACCCAAAGTATAATTTTACCCTTTTCTTTCATTATTAGGTGAACCATACCAGTTTCTGAAGATCTTGGTTATAACTTGTGTTATTCCTATTCATTTTACCTGTCAACATAAAATGTAAGTACAGACCATAATAGTGATATCAACAGTATTTAAAATAAAGAAATTGGGCCGGGCGCGGTGGCTCACGCCTGTAATCCTAGCACTCTGGGAGGCCGAGGCGGGAGGATAGCTCAAGCTCAAGAGTTCAAGACCAGCCTGAGCAAGAGCAAGACCCCATCTTTTTAAAAAATAAAAATAAAAATAAAAATAAAAAATAAAATAAAGAAATTGAAAATTAGGATCTGAGATAACAGCTTCCGTGACCAGTGCAGATGACTCCCTGGACCAGCGTGTGACCACACTTGGCCAATGAGGAAAAGTCTGCATGGGCAGAGGTTCTGGAAAAAGTTTCCGTGGAGTGACCAAGAAAGGAGGGGACCTGACCACCCCCGCAACCCTCCCCCTCACCCCCGCCCCAGCCAAGGTGGCAGACAGAGCCATTGGAAGAAATCTGGGTCAGGGATGGCACCACTGAGCTGCCTTGATCATTCTGTGCCTGAAGGCAGGCTGATCCAGCTTGGAGCTTTTTGTACTGTGAGCTAATAAATGTCTTTATGGTGCTAAGCCGGTTGAGTCTGGTCTTCTGTTACTCGTGGCCAAAGGCACCTAACTTAGTAACTTACGCACCTGCCCCTGGTGGCCATCTTTGAACACCTCCCTCTAATGACAGACAGGGAAGGGACTTTGTTCTTGCTTTCCTAATAATCACCCTTCATGCCGTGTGGTTATTTATATAAACAGTACAGTTGCCTGGTGAGTACTTTTTGTTACCTGTTAGCACATAACATACCACTGAAAGACTTACAGGTTTCACCTGGGGGGAGAGAGCGGGAATTGGCTGGGAAGAGACATGGAAATTTATGGAGGTATGTATTATATGTTAGTGTCCTATGTCTGCTGTAACACATTTTCACAACATAGTGGCTTAAAATAACATAGATGCATTGTCTCACTGCTCTGGAAGTCAGAAGTTTGACATGGGCCCTATAGGTAAAAATCAAGGTGTGGCAGGGCTGTTCCCTCCTAGGGGCTCCAGGGAGAACCCATCTCCTGCCTTTCCCAGCGTCTAGAGGCCACCCACATCCCTCGGCTCGGGCCCCTTCCTCCCCCTTCAGAGTCAGAAGCGCAGCCTCTTCCAGTCTCTTTCTGCCTCTGACCCTCCTACCTCCTCATGTGAGGACCCTGTGCTGATATTGGGCCACCTGGATGACCTCCCATCTCAAAATTTTTAATTTAATGTCATTTGCAAAGTCTTTTTTGTCATGTAAAGTAACATATGCACCTTTGGGGGCTGTTATTCTATCTACCACAGGGTGGATGGAATGTTTTATAGCTTAATAGAGGTTTCAGTTGCATAGATGTGTGCATTCGTCAAAACTCAGCAAATGTATACTTAATATTTGTGCAAGTCATTGCCTGAAAATTTTACTGTAGAAGAAAAAATGTCAACAAATATCAAACTGTTGTTAATCATATGCTAATGATATGCATGCCAATTATCCCTGGGGCGGGGGGGGGGAGTGGACTGATATCTGCAACTTTGAAATGCCTCAAAAAATGAGATGGCATGACGGATAGACAGAGGGAGAGATGGTGCGTACAATGAAATGGTAATGATAGAACTTACGTGTTAGGTATATGGATGTTCAGTGTAAAATTATTTAAACTTTGTTGTATGTTTGGAATCATTTATTTTTTACCATTCTGGGGGTTGGGTGGACGGATCCTCTGCTGGTCTCACCTGGGATGACTCATGAGGCTGCAGACACCTGCAGGGGTGGCTGAGCTGGAGGGAAGATCCAAGATGGCTTCATTTACACATTGGGCCGCTGGTGCTGGCTGTTGGCTGGGTGGCCTCTGTTCTCCACGGAGCCTTCCAGCCTCTAAGAAGCCACACAAGCTTCCTTACATCATGGCGGTTGAATTTTCACACCTCACTCTGTCACATTCCATTGGCCAAAGCAAATCACGTGGCCACGGCTAGATTCAAAGGAGTGGAGAAACAGTCTGCACCTCCGGATGGGAGGAGCGTCAAGGCCCCATTGCAAGGGGAATGCACATTGAGACTGGAGGAATTTGTGGCCATTGCACAATCCACCCCAAGTACTTCAGTCTAGTTGGTCACGTTCATACTCAGCTAGAAAGGGTTTGTGTTTTGACTCCTGACACTTCTTACTTGGTAGCTATAATCCACCAGTTCTTACCTGATAACGGCATTTATCTACTGGAGCATCAGCTGGTCAGCTCTAAGCAGTTCACTCAATGAGACAGAATGAAACCAGCGAAAGCTGTTCCATGTCTGAAGGTTTCACGAAGAGACCCTGCAACTAACTGCCCGCCTGCAATGAAATCTGCACCTGGTGGGAAATTAAGCTTTAAATGAACACAGCCTGATTGGGCCCCACCTGATTGAATCACACTCATCCTGATGTTGGGGAGCTTCTGGGCTTGCCAGGTTTTATGGCTGGGGAAGCTCATGATAGCCCCAAGAGTTTGCAACTCTTCATGAAAGTGTTGATTCAGGCAAAGGTTATGAATGTCACTGAGACCCTTAGGCGCACAGGGGCCGTGAAGCATCATGTGTGCAGCCTCACATCATAGACAATACCAACTAGTATTGCTATTGGATTTCTCATACAGCTACAGACATTAAGATGGGCTCAAGGATAGAAAAATAGATCAATTAGGAGCCCTAAGGCAGACCGTACCTGCATCTGGAGTGTTGATTTACAACAGAGATGGCAATGCAAAGTAGTACAGAAAGAACCATCTCTTCAATAAGTGGTGCTGGCACACTTAGATATCACTATGGAAGAAACACACAACATGATTCCTACCTCACACCTTGTACACAAAGCCAATTTGGGGAGGACTGTAGACCTAAATATGAAAGAGAAAACATTAAAATTTAAAAGACGATATAGGATGATGCTTTTATGACCTTGGGGTGAGGGATTTCTGAAACGGGCCATATAAACCACTAAGAATAAAGGAAAGTAATGATACATTAGATTATATTAAAATTAAGAACTGTTCAAAAGACTTCATTAAGGGAGTGAAAAAGAGCCTGGGCTTGTAGTGAGACCCCATCTCTAAAAATATTTTTTAAAAAATTAGCTGGGTGTGGTGGTGCACGCCTGTAGTCCTAGCTTCTCTGGAGGCTGAAGTGGTAGGATTGCTTAAGCCCAGGAGTTTGTGACCAGCCTGGGTGATATAGTGAGACCCTGTCTCAAAAACAAAACAAAACAAAACAAAACAACCTGTAGTCCCAGTTACTTGGGAGGCTGAGGCAGGAGGATCGCTTGAGCCGCTTGAGCCCAGGAGTTGGAGGCTGCACTGAGCTGTGATGACACCACTGCACTCCAGCCTGGGCGACAGAGCGAGACCCTGCTCTGTAATTTTTTTTTTTATTACAATTTTTCCTTCAGGTCCTGGCATCTTTCCAAAGACATAAAGATTATCTGTGAAGGCAAAAAGTTAAGGCTGCCTGAGCCCCAGGCGTTGTCAGGGGAGTGTGCCGAGCCTTTTTGCTGCACACAGTGACATTTTTTGCTGTTTGTGGATGAAACACCTGCCCCAAGACCATGGCGGTAATGGACGGTGGCGGCCTCTAGAGGGCGCCCCTCACACAGCTCAGCCCTGGGACTTCCATCCCTTTCTGGACATTCTGCAAGTTTTATGAAACCGTCATCGCAGGGCAGGGTGGGAGGTCATTTCTTCCCTCCCCTCACCCCCATCCTTCGCCGCTGACTCGAGGACACTGGGGCTTTCACATCGGGATATTATTCACACCAAAAATGCCTGACATGGAAGAAAAAAATTGGAGAGTCAGCAAAAAAATTTAGCGGGAGCAACAGAAGGAGATCAAAGTATGCCACCCCAAAATATGCCACCTTGGCATGGGGATTATTTTGAGTGGGAGACATTTGCGTTGCAGAAACCCCTTATTTTCCTAAAGGGAGATAATTTTTTTTTTTTGAGACAGAGTCTCACTGTCGCCCAGGCTGGAGCGCAGTGGTGTCATCACAGCTCACTGCAGCCTGCAACTCCTGGGCTCCAGTGATCCTCCTGCCTCAGCCTCCCGAGTAGCTGGGACTACAGGTGCCACCACCATGCCTGGCTAATTTTTTCTTTTTTTTTGTAGAGACAGGGTCTCGCTCTTGCTCAGGCTGTTCTCAAACTCCTGGCCTCAAGCAATCCTCCTGCTTCGGCCTCCTGAAGTGCTGGGATTACAGGCGTGAGCCACTGTGCCTGGCCAATACCTGTTTTTTAAATGGTTTTATTGAGATATAATTCACATACCGTACAATTCACCCATTTTAAGTGTGTAATTCAGTGGTTTTAGTATATTCACAGAGTTGTGCAACCATCACCACAATCAAGATTAGAACATTCTATCACCCGGAAATGCAACCTCGTCCCCATCAGCAGTCACTCCCCATCCCCTCCCAGCCACTAGTAGCCACGTCCCGTCTCTGTGGCTCTGCCTGTTCTGGACATTTCATATAAATGGAGTCACACCTTGTGTGTCCTGTGTCTGCTTCTCTCACTGAGCACGATGTCCTCAAGGTCCATCCACGCTGCAGCCTGTGGCAGAGCCTCCTTCCTTTTCCTGGCTGAGGGATGTTCCAGTGTGTGGATGGACCATGTTGAGTTTATCAGTTTTTCTCTCAGTGGACCCTTGGGTTGTTTCCATTCTTTGGCTTCTAAAAATAATGCTGCTATGAATATTCATGTACAATTTTTTTGTGTGTGTAGACCAAACCTATATGGTTTCAAGCCACTCAGGTGCTGGGGTTATTTGTTCCTGTAGTAACCTAGCATATCCTGTCAGACACAGAGTAGGCAGAGAGAAAGGGACCTGAGCCACTGCTGTGCCTCCTTCCTTTCTATCCCAAACATTTATTGAGTTCTTACTGTGTACTGGGCCCTGGGAGAGAGAGGACTGTGCAGGTAAACCAGATACCAGGTGGGTGTCTCTTCTTTGAGATCTAAATGACACTGCCTTGGCAGGATGTCATGGCTCACACCTGTAATCCCAGCACTTTGGGAGGCTGAGGCAGGAGGATCCCTTGAGCCCAGGAGTTGGAGGCTGCAGTGAGCTGTGATGATGCCACTGCACTCCAGCCTGGGTGACAGAGTGAGACCCTGTCTCTAAAGAAATAAAATAAAATAAGTGACATGGTCTCAACACTCCCAGTGGGAGCTTGTTTCTAAGATGATGGCCTTGGTTTCTTTCCTCCCATCAGGAGGTGGGGTCTATTTCTTCACGTACTTGAATCTGGGCTGACTTTGACCAAGAGAACTTGGTGGAAATTACTTTGTGCTGGTCCCAGGCCTCACAGTCTCTGCTTCCCGTCTCTCGACTCACTTGTGCTTATGGAAAACAGGTGCCATGCAAGGAAAGTGTGACCACCTCGCTATGCAGATGAGACATGCTGGCTATGAAGACAGAAAGAAACCAAGGAGCCCTGAGGGGCCAGGCACATGTGTGGAGAAGCTGTCTTAGAAGTGCACCCTCCTTCCTGGCCACCTCAGCTGACACCATGTGGGTCCAAGACAAACTTTCCAGGCGAGATGAACCACCCAGACCTTCCCGAATTCCTGACCCACAAAATCACCAGCAAAATCGAATGGTTGTTTTAAGCTGTTAAGTTTTGGGATTGTTTGTTGTGCAGCCATAGACAACTGGAACATGCCCCTCCCTCCAATTCCTTGCTGGGGAAGTGTGCTAGACCTCTAGCTCAGCTCAGTCCTGGGTCCCTGCCACAAGGTGGGTGGGGAGTCATCCCAACCTTGCTCCCACCTCCTTGGGTACTGTGTCTGGTGTCTGTTCCCCCGGACATGGATCCAACCTGCAGAGCCCAGCCTTTATCAGCTCTTACAAGAAATCTCACACGATCAATCGATGTTGTCCTTTCTGGCAATTTGGGGGCAGAGGAAAGGTCCCATCTGAACCCTCAACCCTTCACCATTACCCTGCTTCCTTCCCCCTTACCAGAACACGTTGGATTTCCAAATTCTTCTTGCAGTTCCCACAGAGAAATCCAGCCCTCCCCACCCTGCCCAACCACGAAGGCAAAAGCAAACAAGACCGGACCAAGCAAAGCAAAGAGGTGAGCCCCCCACTCATAAAACCTGTGTCCCCTGACATCCCCAGGGTGGAATGGGTGATGTGGAGGGCTGCCTCTCCTTGGCAGCTGGCAGGAGAAATGTGCCCCAAGAGGGAGTCTCTGGGGCTTAGATTTTGTGCAGGGGTAGGAGGTTTTCCTTCATCCCAAGGGAGAGAGGAGGCCAGGCATGCAGAAGAGTGCACTCAAAATCCTGTCCAATAGGGACAAGGAGAAAAGACCTGACTGTGAAATGAGGAAAAGAAACTTGTACAGAAGGGCCCAGTCCAAGAGCCGGAGACACCCTGGCTGTTTGGCTGTGACTGGACATCATGCCTCAGTTTCCCCCTCTGAAAACTGTCCCCTCCTCCCTATTTGGGATGCTTAGATGCCCCCTACCTGCCCACAAATGAAGGGGTAGGAGGCTCTCCATTCCCACTTGGTTCTCATCCCCTGCCTCCCCCCTTGCTGCAGGGTGGGGGTCCCAGTGACCCCCCCAGATGTCACCCACTGCTGCAGAGTTTATTACCCCAGGTGGCTGTCACGGGGCATGGGACCCGATGCATGGAACAGCACCAGCGAAAGGCAAAGGTGCAGAAGACAGGAGGAGCCCCCCCATACAATGACCCACCCACACCATTTTACAGAGGGGCATAGTGAGGCCAGGCAGGGACAAACCCAGGCTCACGTGCAGCGGCCAGAGTCGGGGTTAGGCACCCGGGAGGCACGGCCCATCCGGAGCCTTCCATTCACTCGGTCTCTCTGGGTCGGACAATGAGCCCGACATGCTCTTACTTCTGAGCAAGAACAGAGGGCAAACGGAGTGTGGTGGCGTCACACGTGTGCCATGTGTTGCTTGTAGACCGCACAGAATGGCAGGCAGAGCTGCACAGGCACACATGGTGCGAGTGATACTGGCCGGTCCGCTTGGTGGATTGTATCAATGTCGACCTCCCAGCTGTGACATTGTAGCAGAGTCTTGCAAAATGTTATCACTGGCAGAAATCTGGGCAAAGTGTTATTTCTTAGAACCGATGCACCTGCAATTGTTGCAGCAAACGTTTCGATTACAAAATATCTTAATGTCAGAGAAGTGGGGAATAGGGAAAGATTAACAATAAAAAATAAAAAAAACAAAAAACATCTTGATGAAGGAGGTTTTTGACATCCCCTCCCCTTATATTTTGTGCTCAGGTTTGGGTGGCTGTGAGTTGGGTTTCTCGCCACCCTGTGCCTGGCTCCAGGCCCACGGTGCAGGGACAGTCATCCCGGGAGACAGGGGTAGGAGTGAGGACCAGGACTCCGCAGGGGGAAGTCAACTTGGCCTATGACCCTAGGTTGGGGGTGACCAGGGCTGGAACCGACAACTGCTATGTGGCCTCCTGTACCTGGACGGGGGTGACGCTTTGAACATGCAGACAAAATCCCTGCCTGTCTGTTTGTGAATCTGACTGTTCCGGGTACTCCCTGACTCTGGACAGGAAGGGGTCTCAGCAAGCCCCCACCCTTGTTGGTGTCCGAGCCTTCTGCCCTCTCACAAAAGGTGCTCACCAAAGGGAAACTGAGGCAGGGGAGAGGTGGAGCTGTTGCCCTTGCATTCCACATGGGGAAACCAAGTCTCTGTAGAGGGGGGAATGGACGTAATAGAAACCCCAGCGCATCTTCCCAGGGCTGCTCACAAACCCCAAACCCTAGTGGCAAGGAGTGAGAAGCCTACTTGATAGAAGGAAGGAAGGAAGCCCAGAGCAGGACGAGAGAGGACCAGCGCCGCATGGCGGGGCAGGGTGGCTCTGACCTGGGTGTGAGCTCAGCGGGTCCAGCAGACGCCCAACATCAGCCAGGCACCCTGGCCAGGGAATCCACCGGGTCCTCACTCCCTTCCTCACCCAAGTTCACGCCATCAGTCTTTGACCAACAAGGACGGTTCTTCCTCAGGTCTGACTTGATTCCATTGCACTTCGCTTTAAATCAGTTTCTCCTCCTCCAGGGCAAGTCAAAGACCAGAACAGGACATAGGGGTTTCCTTTGGCCAAGGGACAATTAAAGACCAAAGAAATGGGATGATCCCTGGGGAGGCTCAGCGTAGTAACTAGTGACAATTACAGGAACTATTAATATGATAAAATGTGAGTCCCTCTGTGCTGGGGAGGGAGGACTCCTGCTGGCCTCCTCCCCACCCCTGGGGTGACAGGTCATTCCTCAATGCATTTATTGAGCATTTACTGTGTACCAGACCCTACGCAGACTTGGCCCTGTTGACTCTTTTATTGGGGTGAAATTCACATAATGACTCACTCTTTTAAAGTGAACAATTCAGTGGCATTTAGCACATTCACAATATTGGGCCACCAGCACCTCTATCTAATTCCAGAACATTCCATCACCCAAAAAGCAATCCCGTCCCCATCAGCAGTCACTCCCCATCCCCTCCCCAGCCTCTGCCACCCATGACTCCATGTCCCATCTCTGCGACTCCATGTCCCATCTCTGCGGAGTTGCCTATTCTGGACGTTTCATATGAATGGAGTCACACAGTGTGTGGCCTTTTGTGACTGGCTTATTTCACTTTATATTTTTTTAATAAAAATTATTTTTCAAAGACAGTTTTAGGTTTACGGAAAAATTGTGAAGCTCACAGAGTTTCCACACACCCCACACCCAGTTTCTCCTACCATTAGCAGCGTGTCCCCTTATCTTTTCAAAGGACCCCCCTAAGTCACAGATGTGATGGAGACAGGTTTCGATGTGGTGGGACCCAGCTTGCTCATGCCACTTACGGGCTGGGACACAGAGCCCAACCCCGGCCTGGCACCTGGCGAACCCTGAGCTGGCGGCTCCATTTACCAAGGTGGAGCCTGGGGCCCCAGAGGCTGGGGGTGGCCACGGTGATACGGCCTGAGAAAGGCTTCCAGTTCCTCCAGCTCCGGAATTTTCCTGCCACTCCACAAGAAAAGAGCCCTGGAAAAGGGCGGGAGCAGTAGAGAGGAAACCACAAAAACAAAATCCAGAGCAGCAGCTCAGAGGACAAGCTGTTCCTGGCAGGCGGCAGGGGGCAGGGAGCGGTCAGCATTGTGGCCTGGCAGGGCCGGGCAGGGCTCGGTGCCACTGGGGAGGGTGGTGACTTGGCCCACGCCCCCTTCACAAACGCCAGGCCGGGCAAGCGGGTGGGGAGCCCAGGGATGGCTGGGAGGGGCGGGGCAGAGCCCAGCTGCTCCTCACTCATTCATTCAGCACCCACCGAGCAAACGCTGCGGGCAAGACCGTGTCCCACCACAAGGCAACGGAGCACTGAGCTCAAGTTTGGTCGATGAGTAACCCCAGAGCCAGAGATGTCCACAGTCAGGCAGGAGGGCTGGAAGAGGGGGCACCTGGGGCAGCACCCCCTGAACAGGGGCTGAAGGATGCAGAGGCGAGACCAGGTGCAGGGAGAGTAGGGGGACCTCTGAGCAAGTGCCAAAGCCGAGCCCCTGGAAGGAGCTGGGCCAGAGAAATTGAGAGGAAGGCGGGGCTCGAGGGGGAGGCTGGGAGCCCTGGGTGGGCACCCACAGTGGGGGTGCTTTGTCCTGGTGCTGTGGGCAATGGGGAGCCATGGGAGGTGTTAGAGTAGGAGAGGGGACGAGGTTGGTTTTAGGTCATTAGGAGAAGGGAGGTAGAGAAAGGAGGTAGAGGGGGATGCAGGCTGGGGGCCCAGCCTGGTGGGGACAAGAAAGAGGGGTGATTTTGAGAGGGAGATTTGGGGTGCAAATGCGAATTGTGTGAGGGGGGGAGCAGGAGCTAACAAGGAAGACCACAGCGGGTAGGGGAAAGAGAGGCCTCAGGCATCTCTCAGGCAGGGGAGGCGGGTGGGGAAAGCTCAGAGGAGGCCTGCGGGGGTGAGGAAGCCGGAGGGGGGATGCGGGAAGGACTGTCAGGGCAATTCCCTGGGCCACCCTGTCCTGGGGGAGTCTGGCCAGGCCCAGCCCTGAGGCCACCACTTTGTTCTCCAGATGGGGAAACCGAGGCCCAGGGGTGGCCAGCCCTTGCCCTGCTGGTCCCGTGACCCCACCTCCAGGGTCATAGGTGACTACCCACTCTGGACCTCGACTTCTGGTTTGTGCTGTGGGGTATGGGGAATCCTGGGCTCCCCATCCCACACCCACTCCACCCACAGCTGCAGGGCAAGCCAGAGGGACCGTGTGGGTCTTGGGGCCCCTGTCGGGACCGTGGGGTGGCCACAGGGCACTCCAAAGGGGGTGACAAGCCCCCCAATACCTGGGCAATCCTGCTCCCACCAATTGCTCAGGATCCCTCCTAGGGCATGGCCAGGGCCCCTCTGGCTGCCTTCCTCATCCGTGCCAAGCCCTGGAGTCCACCACCAGGGCCATTTACATGAAATATCAGGAACAGGCAGATCCACAGAGACGGAAACTGGATTCCTGGGTACCAGGGGCTGGGGAGGAGACGGGGCTCCCTGTTGGGGTGATGGAATGTTGTAGAATTGGACTAGAGGTGATGGCTGTGCAACTCTGTGCACGTACAAAAAAAACACACTTTAAACGGGCACTGCCTCCCCTTCTTGCACCCTCTCCCACCCAGGCTCCTGAGGCGACCCTGGGCCCCCCAAATCCAGGCCACCTGCTTTCCTACCTCCAGCCCCCTCCAGCCCTGCAGTGGTGACATCATCGGTTTCATTTTCCCTTGGCTTTGTCCTGCACTGTGCTGCTCACTTGTAACCTCACCTGGCTACCCTCTGGCTGGAAACTGAGGCACACAGCAGTCTGAATGCAGCTGGGATTCGGTATCCTTAACCACTAGGTCTTCCTGCCCCCTTCTGCTCCCACCTCCAGGATCTGAAGTCAGCCCTTGGCCGTCCAGCACATCTCCTAGGCTGCCGGCCCCAGCACAGAGTCCCGCATACAGCAAGGACTTCATTATGGCTGAGGGGATGGACCCCAGAAAGGGCAGGGGCTGGCCACACAGGGAAGGTTTGAATCACTAGGTCTTGTTAGACAGCATTGCTTAAATGCAGCCACAACGTCTCCTACTCTCTTCCACAAGGAGATCGTGCCCCTTCCCCTGCCTTTGAACCAGGGTGGGCCTCAGGCCTCCTGAGGAACCACAGACCGTGGCAGCGGTGGCGGCACATGGCCTCCGAAGCAGGTCAGCATCAGCCAGGCCACTTCTGCTTTGGGCTCTTGGAAACTTGCTCCCCAGAGCCAGCTCTCAGAATCCAGCCACCATATTGAGGAAGCCCAAGCCACATGGGGAGGCTCCTTGCAGGCTGCTGTTCTCTGCTGAACCCTGCCTTGGAGTCACCCCAGCTCACCTGAGTGAAGACTCTGGAGGATGAGCCCAGCCTTTTGCCTTTTTCTTCCAGCTGAGGATCCAGACATCCTGGGGGAGAGAAAAACTAATGCCCTTGCAGATTCCCGACTCACAGCATCACCGGCAACAACGTGGTTTTTGTACCAGGAGGTTTGGGCCAGCTTGATATGAAGCAACAGAAAACCAGAACTCAGGCACACACGACAGGTTTTTATGACTTTTATTAAATCCTTACAAAACAGAATACAAAATTCCGGCATTGACAGTTGGTGGAAAGGAAAACTTTTGAGCTCTTTCAGTTCACCTGGTACAATGGAATTAAAGTGCTTGGATGTTTTTCCCCCACTTTAAAAAATGTTTGAGGTTTTTTTTTTTGTTGTTGTTGTTTTGTCTTTTTTTAAACATCTTAATGTTGATACACAGCCATTCCCCCAGCGCCCGGGCCGTTCCAGGATCTTCCACTCATGCACAGTAATGGTTACCAGGGTGTGGGGAAAGGGAGGAAGTGACTGTCCCACCTTCAGAAAAACAGAAGCTGCTAGCCGCTCAGCTGTCCAGACACAATGACCACTGGCACCTGCAGCGCTTGCTTGGTCTTTTATACAAAAAGGCAGAAAATCCCCAGCTGCAAAACGTGGAATCAGTGATGGGCAAGAGATGACATGGGGGCAGAAGGCCTTCCCCCACCCAGAGAAGGGTCTTTGGAGAGGCCAGTCCACAGATACAGGCGGGCAGGGGACCGGGGAGGGTGTGCCGCCCCCACCGGCCACCAGACTGTGACAATCGTATGAGACGGGAGGGGGAGGGAGGCTGGGCAGAAGGTGTCCAAGCCCCCCACCCAGAGGCCCCTCCGACATTCAAGTATTCTTCAAGAACAGGGAAGCAAAGTCAACCGATGTTTTCTTTAAAAAACTAACTAAACATGACGAAAATCCCCGACCACGGATTTAGAGGCTGGAGGGGCTGCCCTGGGAGACACCTGAGCACACCCCAGGGCTGGGCTGGCCCAAGTGGGCCATGGGGGATGGGCCAGAAGCAACACCCCAGCTGCCAACCACCCCCCCCCCCAGCAGAGCCACATGTGCACATAGAAAATGGAAACTCGTATTGCATAGTACTTCACCGCCCAAGCATGGGGGTGGGCGATGAGCAGACCCTTCCCCACCATTCCTGGGTACCCTAAGAGAGGCCAAGGCCACGGCAGCGGTGGCCGTTTTCCTGAAGGTGGGCAGACCAAAAACACTGCCCTCGCGCGGGGGGGGGGGGGGGGGGGTGTCAGTGGGACCTCTGGGTCTGGCCCCAGCTTTGGGGAGGGGGAGGGGGAGGGGCCGGCAGCTTCTGTGCCAGACCTGAGTGGGGATGTGGGGCAGGACGTGGCCGTGGTCAGACTGAGCCCTGAGAAGGGGCACTCCAGTGCCCCAAGGGGGTGTCTTGGGGACCCCCACGTTGGCTGACGGGCACCTGTCCAGCCCTTCCCACCTGCCTTGGTGTGGCAGATGCCCGGCTCCTGCTGCTTCAGTCCCTGGTGGGGTGGGGAAGAGGCAGTGGGTGTGTCCCCGGCATCAGCTGCAGTTTAAGGTCAAGGTCAGAGGCTGAGTAGTCCCTCCATTAGGGGCCTGGACAGCTGGACTCGGAGGAAGCCCGATTGTCATCAACTCTCACGGGGACAAGGCGCTTGGGCGAGGGGTTTGAAGGGCTCAGTGGGTGGGCCACCCTCCCCACTGCCCGCCTGCACCCAGGCCCACCCTCTGGAGACTGGGAGCCCCCTGCCCCAGCCAAGCCAGGGATGTCTGGCGTGAGGGACAAAGGAGCTGCTATTCCTTCGACAGGAGTGGAAGAGCCCATCCCTGAAAATACTGAGGGCTGGGGAAGCAGACATGGGGGAGAGGGTGTCCTGTGACCCCAGTTCTGGAAGATGGCAAACTGGCTGGAAGCACACTCTCCTGAGTCCCTGTGCAAGTGATGGGGGCGAGGAGGTGGCGGCAGGGCACACCAGACCTTCACGGCACAGGCAAGCTTGGGGAGAGGAAAAACCCAGCTGCAGGCACCCTCCGCTCTCCTCCCCGTCAAAAGGAAAAAAACAAAAGACATGGGGAGGGGGGAACAGGAAAAAAGGGAAAAAAAAAAACCCCAAAGCAAAAACCTTCTGTAAAAAACCAGCCCCTCCGCTGAGCTTAATGCCTGGGAATGCAGCCAGAGGAGGGGGAGGCCCGCTGGTCGCAGGCTCGTGATAGCTTAAAAAAAGTTTAGATCTGGGGGGGCACCTATGTACAGAGGGAAGGCGGGAGGGCATCAGGCACGGTCTCCCACAAGGACCACGGGGGCCGTGGACAGGCTGGCTCTCTGCCGCCGCTGGGCCAGCTTGGACTCAGAGGGTGGGGACAGCTGCAGGCAGCGTGAGGTAGCTCGGACCAGGATGGGCTGGCCCTGCCCCGCGGCCTCCTCCTCCGCCAAGTCCTCTTCGCGCTGGGCCAGCTGCCGGTTCATGGCGATGGCCTCGGCTGCAAAGGACGTGAGGTCTTTGGCACAGCTATTCCTGCGGGGGGTGGGGTGGGGGACAGGCACTGAGGTCGCACCCCTTCCTGCTTCACTGGGGGACCCCTTGGGTCTACGCAGTGCCCTCTCCCCCACCCTCACCCTTGGGCCTCTCTGGGCATCAGGACCCCACTGGTGGCTCTAGCAAGTCACCGGCATGAAGACATCCAAGTGCTTGGGTGCCTTTTCTCCACCTAAAAAGGTTTTTTGCATCTTTCTGAAACATCTGAACATTTAAACCCCCCCTCTGAACTTGGGTGGCCCCGAGCCGCCCTGCAGGCCTCACCTCTGCAGGACCATTGGTGTGGGCAGGGTGTTTTCTGGGGCACACTGCAACGAGACAGGAGAGATGGGGGCTAGAGCAGGCCCGGCCCGCCCTGAGGGTGCCCTCCTGGCTCTGGTGGCACCATGGGAAACCTCCAGCACACCCCCATTGCCAGGACCCACCTGGAGACAGGCATGCAGCTGTTGCCCATGAACTGAGGCTGCACGTGTACCTGCCCAGGGACCCTGAGCCAGGCTGGGGGTGGGATGCTGTGCGGCCCCAGTGGGGTGTGTGGGGGTGAGCACCTCCAAACCCCTCTTGCTGGCTTTGAGCCCAAACCCACCCCCAGCACCACTCTTCTCAATGCACAGGTCTCTGGACGCTCCCGGAAGGGGTTTGGAGCCACCCCCCCTTGCTGTGGAAAACAGTGACCCGGGCTCCTATTTTTAGTAAAGCCCGCTGCCCTGGTGGCCTCACTCCCCTGGGGCGGCAGCTTGGCTCAGATGACCCCTGGCCAGGAGAAACGCAGGGGGTGGGGGTGGGGCAGAGCCCTGGGCTGACACTGGTGATCTCAGGCCCCTACCCCACCACTCTTGGGCCCAGGGCCAGCCGGGCCAGGATGATCCTCCAAGCCACTGCTCCTGCCAGCCCCCACATGGCTAGCAGCCACTCAGTAAGGGTGCCATGGGGGATTTCAGTTGCACCCCCAGATTCCACCGTGTCTCCCAGTCTCCACACTGCACTCTCGGGGATTTTCACACACTTGCTCTGAGGCACCTGCAGCCCCACGCCCTCCCCAGCCCCTCTGGGGCCTGCACTCACCCCCTGCACCCAGGGGTGCTGCAGGACTTGGGCAGCGCTCAGCCGCTGCTTGGCGTCGCGGACCAGCAACTTGGAGATGAGGTCTTTGGCGGCAAAGGAGATGTGAGCCCAATCCTTGTCAGGGAACTCGTACTTGCCTTCCTGGATGCTCTCGAACAGCATGTTCTGGGGAGGACGTGAGATATCAGCTGCAGCTAGCAAGGCTGGGCCAAGCGCCTGCCACCCAGAGAGCAAACCGGACTGGGGGGTCCCCAGGATGGGCAGAGGGCTGCAGGGCCCAGGGTCCTGAGACTGGCTGGCAGGGCCGGGGGCCCTGAAGGGATCACAGAAAGGTGAGGGGACATAGGTCTGGAAGTGGCTGGGAGGCTGGGCCAGCAGAGCTGAGCAGGGCTTGATTTACAAAGGCGGCTCCAGTGGGCACCGGGCAGGAGGTCCTGAGCCTCAGGCAACTGGGGGGGCTGGAGCCCGACCATCCCAACCACAGACCTAGCCCACCTCTTTCCTCCCTGACCCTGTCCCTCTCTCTGACTCCCTTGGCCTGGGAAACCCAAACAGCCTTCAGAAACTCTGAAGAGTGGGCAGCCCCTGCCCTGTGGGTGTCATAAGTGCTTGGTGGTCAGGAGGCAGGTCGCTGGGGGGCAGGTGCACACAGAAGCAGGTCCTCAAGGGGGGAGGAGGGAAGGAGGGGAGGAAGAGGAGGGGAAAGGAGGAGGGGAAAGGAGGAGGAGGAGGGGGCAGGTCCTGGGGGTGAGTGGCAGGGGCAAACGGGGTTGGTCCCCGGGGGCGCACAGGGCAGGTGGGGGCGTCAGGGGCGCACAGTGCAGGTCCCCAGGGGCGCTCAGGGCAGGTGGGGGCGCAGGGGCACAGAGGCGCTTGGGGTAGGCAGGGGCGCAGGGGCGCACAGATCAGGTGGGGACGTCAGGGATGCACAGCGCAGGTCCCCGGGGCGCAGGGTGGCAGGGGCGCACTGGCGACCCCGCACCTGGCAGGCGGGGCAGGCCTCGCCGCGGTCCCAGCCGCAGTCGCTGCCGCAGTGGCCCACGAAGGGCGGGTAGCCGCTGAGCAGGATGTACAGGATGACGCCCAGGCTCCACAGGTCGCAGCGCTTGTCGTAGATGCTGGCCTCCTCGCTGAAGGCCTCCACCACCTCCGGGGCCATGTACTCCGCAGAGCCGCACTGCGGGCGGGGAGTGTCACGTGGGGCGCCGAGGCCCGGGCAACTGTGGCCACCGGAGCCCTCCCGCCCGCTCGGCCCGCGGCCCGCCCCACAATGCTCGGCCTGGCCAATCAGCGGCTGTTGGGAACCTGCCCAGCCCGATCAGCAGGTGCTGAGAGCACGCCCCGCTCTGCCTGGTCAATCAGCAACCGATATTTGGCCCTCCCCCCCCCCAGCCAATCAGCAGCTGTTGCTAGGCGGAAGCGGAGCTCCCCGGCCAGAGCCGCCAGCAGCCCAAGCAGGGTGAGGTTACGCAACCACAGACGCCCTCCCGTAGGTGCCCTGGGCCCCCAGACCTGCCCCGCACCCCCTGGGACGCCTCCGGCTGCGCGGGCCCTCACCGGGGTAAGCAGCTCCGGGGTGGAGATGGGGGAGCAGTCTCCGTTGAGCTTGATGCCGCTGCCCAGGTCGAAGTCACAGATCTTTACGGGGGACACCTGGGCGGGGTGGGGGGCATGAGCACTGGGCCGCAGGCCCCGGGCTGGCCGACAGGGAAGGGCATCCCTGCGGCAGCACCTGGCTGGGGTGCCTCACCTGGTTGGGGTGCTCACAGAGGATGTTTTCCGGCTTTAGATCCCTGTGGGCAATGCCTGGGGGAGAAGCAACAGAGAGGGGATTGGGGCAGGGGGCATCTTCCAGGAATCCTGGGCAAGTGGACCGGACCCTGGGCTGGGGACTCACCTTTGTTGTGCAGGAAGTCCAGGGCGCTGGCCACGTCCTGCACCACCACGCTGGCCTCCAACTCATTAAAGTGCCGCCGCTTGTGAATGTGACTCAGGATGGAGCCTGGAATGAGACCGTGGCAGAGGGAGAACGGGTGGGGTCACCTTCCAAGGCCCTGGGCCAACGCACAGCACCCGCTCTGGCTTCCTCGGGCCCAGAGTCCTCGCCCCTGAGCCACCATGTGCACAGGATGCTCAGACCCCACAAGCCCCAGCTCCCATGTGTAGGACCCTCTGAAAGGTCCTTCCTGCTGGCCCTAAGCCCCCATCCTGTAAGGACCCTGCTGAAAATATCCCCCAGCTCCCTTCCTCCCCACAACCAGTAGCCCCCACGTACCACCCCGCATCTTCTCAAACACCAGGTAGAAGCGGTCTTCCTCTTCAAAGAACTCGATCAGCTCTAGGACGTTCCTGGGGTGGGGGGCAGGAGAGGAGGGGAGGCTCCCTGAGGCCCCTGGGCACCCACTACCCAGCTAGGAGAGGCCCACCCTCTCTGTGCCCACCTGCCCACAGGAAGGCTGGGACTGGGCCAATGGCCTTTCACCTTGCCCACCTGGGGCTGTCAGCCACACTGCCACTGGGCCCACCCATAATGCCCAGCCTGGTAAACAGTGGGTGCTCAATAAATGCTTGCTGGAGGTGATGTGGCACTTAAGCCCATTCATCTACTGAAAGATGGCTTGGAGGCTGGTGCTGTGGCAAGAGGTCACCTTACCTGTGTCCCTGGCACTGATACAGCATCTCCACCTCCCGGAAAACCCTGCTCCGAATGTGGCCCGGTTGCTTCTCAATGATCTGAAACGGGGGGAAGGGACATACCACCTGAGTCAGCTGGACCCTCCATAGTTGGAGAGGGGCAGGCGAGCCCCTGCCAGAAACTTCTCCTGTGCCATGCCTAAAACTCCATTACAGCTCAGACCTTTAAGCTCTGGAAAGCACGGTTCTCCTATGGAGGCTCAGAATTTGCCAGAAGTAAAAACTTTGGAGTCAGCAGGAGGCATCGTGAAGTGGAACAGGAAAGAAAAGCTGACAGAAGAAAAGCTGGTTGGGGTAGCTCTACCCTACCCAGACAGACCTCAGAGGCATATGTGGGACTTGGGGTCTCTGCAAAATACCCCCACAGGGTGTCAGGGTCCCTTGGATTGGCAGCCACCCCTCTCTGACCAGGAGACCAGCCAGCTATAGTTCTTAGCTTCCACAGGACCCGTGCAACTAGGGAGGCCTCAGGGTACCTGGCTGCCAGCCTGGCCGGTCCCCACATGCCATGTGGCTGCAGCACCAAAGCCTGCATCCCCAGCCCCACGATAACCCGGGCAGGTGCCTCCCCACCGGCCCATAAGCCTGTGTCTGTTTCCGGCCAGCCCAGAGTGGCCACCCCAGCCACAGGGGGGCTCAGGCTCCCAGTGAGGGTCCCAGAGCCTCAGGAAGCCAGCCTGAGCCCTACCCCACTGCCCTCTGGCACCCAGCAGCTCTAAGGACCAGAGGGTTCTGCCCCTGCCAGATGTACCCCAGCCATCTTCACTGGCAGAGGTGGGGTCAGAAGGTGGGACCAGCTCTCCCCAGCACCTGCTAGGCACCTCTTCCCAGGCTGGACACTCTGGCCCCTCTCCCACTGGGCAGGTGGGTGGGGGGGTGACCATGTGTGCCCAGGGCTCTCTGCTCACTACAGTGGTCTGATGGGGGACAGGGGATGTGTTGTTCCATCCTTGAGCCCCTGGCTACCGCCTGTGCACTGTGCCACATGTCTAGTGACAGACACACTTGCCCTAGCGAGGCACAACAGAACAACCTGATTCTAGGGTCTCTTGAGACACCATCACCACCCAAGCTGAAACTGAACTTCATTCTGTCCCTTGGGAAGACAGCTAGGATGGTCATGTCAGGGGGCAAACTGCAGTCCCTCCTGGCAAGGGAGTGGCCTTCTCTGAGGTCCCAGTTGGGGGTCTGCACCCCGCCGGCAGCGTCCTCCAGCTACAGGCCCAGGCAACACTCCTCAAACCCACAGGCACAGTGATCCGGCTGCTCTGCCTGGGGCCCAATTGCTTTTTGTCTCCTCCACCCAGAACACCTCCTCCTCCTGCTGCCCTCTGGCTGGGCCAACTCCTCCTGGACTTGAGTGGTCAACCTCAACATACTCCCACCAGGAAGCCCCCCCGGCTCCCAGCACTGACCACACCGGGTCACGGTGGCAAGGTGACCAAGAAGGCAGCCCCAAGATGGCAGTCAGTAGCCCCCGTGAGCTCACCCCTCTGAGCCTCAGTTTCCCTGTCAAACAAGGACAGGAAGCCAGGCTGCCCAGCAGAGCCACTCAGCGGACTGTGCTCAGAAGAACACCACTGTGCAAAAGTGCTCTGTGAGTATCCAAGTCTCCGGCACCTTCGCCCTGCCCCACCTGTGAGCTCCCAGGAGGCAGGGACCACAACTGCATCTGTTGCCACCTGTCACCACCGTGGCCCCAGCGCCTGGCCGACAGCCTCCCTTGGAAACACGAGGCTCACTCCTCCCTTCCCAATGGGTTGGGCCACCCTGTTCCTCTTTCTCCTCTAACAAAGCCACTGGTGTGGCCTGGACTCCCACCAGGGTCTGCAGGCTTCCAGCCAGCTCCACTTGCCAGGGAGCACCTGGCCTCCTTCCTGGGCAGCCGGCCCTTCTGTGACGCCATCCAGCCCAGGAGCCGGATACGGGGTCACGAGGGAAGCCTGGAAGGTTTCTTGGAACACAAGATCCAACTGCATGCCCTGCAAGGTCACAAGGCCACTGCCAGGGACTCAGCAGCCTCCCACTCCCAGACCACTGGCTACACGGGGCTGAGGGCCACACGGGAAGTTCCCAGGGGCCCGCACTGGGTTTCCTCAAATGCGAAGCCCCCTCCATCACCCCCTGGGATGGCTCCAAGGCAGGGGACCTGCCTGAGGGACCCAGCAGGCAAGTGGCACCTCTGACCAAAGCCCCCAGCTCTGGGCAGCCACTCTGGTACCAGGTCCTCGGCCACCTGGACACAGGGTGGGCAGGGGGCCACACCTCATTGCCACTCCTGTCTGGATTCGGGGGCTCAGCAGGGGCTGACCTGGGTTCCCAGAAGTGGCCTGAGTCACCAGGCCCCGGGACCATTTTTAGACACTGGTTTTCCCCGGCTGTCAGTCTGGGAGCTCGAATGCCACCCCCCTGCTCCTGTCACCCCCAGCCAGTGCCAGATCCCAGGGGCTGCCGGGAAAGGCCAGGGAGCAGCTCCAATTGCCAGAGCTCACCTTGACGGCATACTCCTGGTTGGTGATGAGGTTGACACAGGTCTGCACGCGGGCATGGGCGCCCTCCCCGAGCACGTCCTCCTGCAGCTGGTAGACGTCTGGGGAGCGGTAGGTGAGGGTCAGGGCACCCACAGCTGGCACCAGCAGGTGCCACCTCCCCACCACCCCACGCCTGCTGCCCCCTCACCTTCGAACCTGCCCGAGAAGCTGTCAGTGGCTCGGCCCCGCTTCTTCTTCTTGCTCCTCTTCTTGGCGTCTGGGATGTCGATGGGCTGGCTGGCAGGCATGTCTGCACGGAGGCACACCCACCGGGGCTCAAGAGGGGCCCCCGCCCGGCCCACACCCCTGCCACGGGGGAGTTGACAGGTGCCACGTATCCCCACCCCTCGGGCCTCTCACCAGGGCGGGCTGCACACTGCAGGCTGAAGTCAGGGTCCTCAGGGTCCCTGTGGTGGGTCTGGTCTAGGGAGAAGGCCAGCTCAAAAGGGTTCTGCCCCTGCAGGACAGGAGGGGACAGAGAGCACTCAGGCCCCGTCGTGGCCAGCACGGCCCCCAGCATGGAGAACGGTCCAGCCCGAGCATCCACAGTGTCAAGACTGAGAACCCCCCCGTTAATTATTTGGAGAGAAATTGAGTCTGATCCCTGCTCACAATAGACACCAGAATAAACTCCCAATGGGACAGACGGTACAGACCAGGTGACCCCCAGCTCCTGGGACTCCTTCCTCTCTCCCTCCCCACTCAAGATGTGCATTTAAATGTGTGCAGCCTCCTAGGACCTCAGCAGGGCAGGGGATTGTGGGACATGAAGTCTCTTGGGGGTCAGTGGAATCCCCGAACCCAGTGGTTCTTAACTGGGGGGAATTCCAACCCCCCAGGGGACGTGGGGCAATGCTGGGGACATTTATGGTTGTCACAATTGGGGTGCTCCTGGCATGGAGTAGGTGGATGCCAGGGACACTGCTGAGCACCCTGCAGTGCCCAGGATGGCCCCACCCCAGAGAACGACCTGGCCCCAAATATCAACAGTATTTAAATGGAGAACCCTTGTTCTTGACCATGAGGAACCTGCCCCTCCACCCCCAGCCCAGGGCCCCTGGGCACTCCAGGAAGGGGGTGCAGTGTGGGGCAGGGCCAGTTGCAGGCAGACAGCTGCCTGGGGGTCCTGCCTGTGATGCCAGGGCTGAGTCACTGCAGGGGCCAAGCCACATCTCATGCCTCAGTCTGCTCATCTGCAGAATGGGGACAGCCTGGCTGACCTCTGGGGATCAAAGGCGGCAGGGCAGCACAGGGAGGTGACTCACCAGGTGCGGCTCCCAGCCTGGGCAGCTATGCCTGCTTTCCCAGGGCCTGCTGGGCTGTCTCAGGCCAGCTCAGCCCTGCCTGGGCCTCAGTTTCCCCCTCTCCTTCCCTACCTTGCCTGGGGAGGGGGGTGAAAGGTGTGTGAATTCAGTTCCTGTCAGCCCCGCCTCCTGTCCTGCAAAAGTCTCAGGCCCACCTGCACACCTGTGCTGTGCCCAGAGGCTGCCCAGAACACCTCCTTGCCCCCCACCCAGCTCTGTGTATTCAAACCCTCCCTGTTTTCTGAGGACCAGAGCTCCACCCAGCCCCGAGTTCATGCTTCCAGACCCCCACTGAAATGACCAATTCGGCATACGTGGCACTGCACCTGCTGGTGGCCAGGGTCCAGCTTGGTCTCTGCCTGGCCCCAGGAGCTCACGGGAGCAGCACCTACAAGCATGCCAGGCCCTGCCCAGGCCACAGCCTGCATGGCCCTGTTTCAGCCCCAGACACCCCTCGAGGGAGTCCCCCTCTCAGGCCCTGGTACCCAGCTGAGCACACCACTCTCCGATCCGCATTTGCACTTGACAGCCTGGAGCTTGGGCGAGAGACAACAGGGAGGGTGCGAGACCCTGACCAGGTGTGAGAGGACGCTGGAGGTCTGGCAGACCTTTTCCTGGCCCCCAGACATACACTGCGAAAATGAATGTTTCTGCAGAAGTGGGTGTGATCCAGTCGCAGGAGGGGCGGGGCCAGGTTCCTTGGGTGGCTGAGCTATAAGTTCTAAGTCAGTCTTCCTAGCCAGGAGAGCTTTGGCAGGCAAGGGGGCCCTGTAGATGCGGTGGCAGGTCCTAATCCCAGCGAGGATGCTGGGTGGCCTGGGCCAAGTCGCTGCCCCTCTCTCAGCCCCTAGACAAGTGGGGCGGGGCTCTGACAGGAGGGTCAGCTGGCAGAGAAGCCATTCCAGGAGAGCCCAGTGTAGGGGGCTGGGCCAGATGCCTAGTCTGGCACAGACGGGCAGGTGGTGGCCAGATAGCGGGAGGGTCTGAAAACCAGGCTGCCCTCCCTGCCTCCTGCCCACCCTGCTCCGGGCAGATAGTTGCTAGGAGGCCAGGCAGGGGAGGGGAGGAGGGGGCACTCCAGCCACCCCACAGGGAGTCAGGCACACCCAGCTCCGATAAGGTTCCCCACCTAGAGGGCCTGATGGCCCCAGGGCAGCCACCACACAAGGAGGTGACTAGAGTCAAAAGCTAGGCATGGCTCTCACTTGCTCTCTGACACTGACCTAGCGACTGCCCCAGGGCCTGTCAGGGAGACAGGAGGCAGTTGCCTGCAACTTGTGGGCCTTCAGAGAGGGCAAAAGGACTTGGGGGCTGCAGGGCCCAGTTTGAGCCTGATTTTATCTGGTCACTGTCCCCACAAGCCTGTCACGGCCTCCAACTCAGAAAAGCAGAGACAGATGGGGAGGCCAGAGCAACCGTGGTGAAGGGACAAATCTGCTGTAGCCAGGCACTGGATACTGTCACTCCCATGTTCACGTGTAGGAGGGCCCCAGGCAAACACCCGCTGTCTGGGAAACTCCACCTTCCCAACGTGCCTGCACGTGTCCTCCCACTGTGTTGTGGCTAATGGGGGCAGGGAGGGCATCTCAGGAGAGGTGGCCCCAACCCAAGGCAGCTGGTGGGGGTCGTGGGAGGAGATCCTAGAGTGACCAGACCCTGACCACCTGGAGGGGCACCTCCTGGCCCACTGGTCCCAACTCTGAGTGGGGCTGCCCATCGGTCATGCAGAGGCCAGCCCAGTCTGAGCAGCGTGGGCGGTCCCAGCCCAGCCTGCCCTGGGTCTGGCTGCAGGACGAGAGTCAGCAGTCCTTGGCAGGAGGCAGCTGGAACCATCCAGAAAGTTCGAGTTTGCTTTGGCTGCCTCGCTGGCCCCATGTGCTGACCTGATCTCGGCTCACGCCCAGTCCTAGGAGGGGAAAGCCCACTGTCGGACATGTCTCAGGTCTACCCCTGTCCTGCACAGCCCTGGACACTCTGAGGGCGGCCGCTGCCCTAGGGGGAAAACGCGGGTGACAGGCACGCGGGCAGGGGTGTGGTAGCTGGCCAGGGACACTGGCTGGACAGGCCTGGGAATTCTTCCCCAGCAGCTCCAGCTAGCTCCTCCCACCCTGGTGCGCAGCATATGTGTACACACCACACACACACTCAAGTCCTGCTTTCTCGACCGGGCAACAGGTTCCTGCCCAAGAAAGCCCAGGGAGGCCATTACATAACCCGGCCTGCGGGGTGGGGTGGGGCGGGCGGCTGACATCACTGCGTCCCCTGGGCCAGGCCCTGTGGGGCCCCTGCCCAGCACCTGCCCTCCCCACCCCCCCAGATTCACTCAGCCGAGACCAGGACTCAGCAGCAGCCACCGCCAGGCTGCTGCAGAAACTTCCCGCTTCGACAGGAAGCAGCACTTGGGCCTGGGTGTCCAGGAGGTGCAGGACCGAGGGAACGTTCGATCCACTCCCCACTTTCACAGGCCACCTGGGGTGGGTGTGAGGGCACCCGACCTGGCCCAGGATCCTGGAGGAAGGTCCCTACGAGCCACACCAGGGAGGGGACGGGGCTGTGGCCTGCTGAACCTCCTCCCGCCCACCCCAGTGCACAACCAGCTAGGGCTTGCAGGGGACACCCAGACCCGCCTGGGGTTCTGGAGAAGGGACCCTACGGGCCACAACGAGGTGCTTGGGACAGGACTGCGGCCTGCGGACCCCTGCCCTACCAGAACACAGACGACTGGGGCTTGAAGGGGACACATAGCCAGGGACCCCGACGGGCAGGAACCCCCCAGTCCCACCTGGGGTTCCTGGAGGAAAGACCCCGCGGGCCACAGCTGGGGGGAGGACTGGGCCTGCGGACGCACCGTGAGCGCACACCTGGCTGGGACAGCCCCAGGCGCAGGGCGGGGGCACTGCACGAGCCCCGGGCCGATCCTGGAGGTAGGCTCCGCGCCCCCTCCCACCGGCCACTCGGTGGTCCAGCCCGGGGCGCCCCCCAAACCGACCCCGGCCCTCACCTTGAACGAACGGTGGAAGCCCTGAAGTTCGGCTGTTTTCTTCTGCACCATCTTCTGTCCGGGCCCCGCCAGCGGGGGAGGGGACGGAGGGCCCGGGGGGCGGCCCGAGGGCGGGCGGCCGGGCGGGGGGCGGCCGGGGAGGGGACCCTGCGGGCGGGAGCAGACAAAGGGAGCGCGGTGAGCGGCGGCGGCCGGCCTGCCGGGAGCACGGCCCGGGCGGGGGCGGCGAGGGCGCCGCTGGGCCCGTCCCCCGCGCCCGAGTCGGGGTCTCCGGGGCAGCCCGGGGCTCGCACTTACCGGGGTCGGGCTTGGGTCGGGGCCGCAGTGCCGCCGCCGCCCGACGTCGCGCAGCCCGGACCCCGCTCCGCGGACCGCGCGGGGAACAGCCGCCGCCGCCGCCGCCGCCACCGCGGACTCCTCCGCCTGGGCCGCAGCCGCCGCCGAGAGGAGCCGGGGGCGCCGCAGCGCCGCCGCCTTTATGGGCCCGGCCCCGCCCAGGCCCCGCCCACGACGCAGGCCCCGCCTCTGACACGCCCCCGCGCGTGACGGGGGCGGCCGTGGGGGGTAAAGCACGCCGGGACCCAGTGCGGCTGCGCGCTCCGGGCGGGGGGCGTGTCCGCGGCGCCTAGCACGCGCCTGCGCTGTGCGCTGCACGGGCTCCTGGTGCGGAGCCCGTTCCGCGTCCCCGCAGCGCGGCGGGAGTCGGCCTGGCTTCGGCTGCGTGAGGCTCGGGGGTTCCCTGGGGCCTGAGCCAAGGCCTGCCGTCAGGCCCCACGAGGGGCACCTCCCTCGACCTGTCCGTGGAGGCTCAGGATACACTGACTCCTTTGCGCGGTGCCCCCTGCTCTAGAACCTGCTATGGCTCCCTCTTGCAGTTCCCCGATGCTGGCCCCCTCGCGCACCACCAACGCGCTTCTAGACCCAGCCGCTCCCTCCTCCTAGTGCTAGGGGACCAGCCACCACCACCTGCTTCCTGCCCTAGCTGGGCCACCCAAGAGTTCGCCCCGTGCTTGGCAGGGCCCACAGCAGGGGGTGGCGGCTGAGATCTGTGAAGGACCCTTCCTCGGTCCTGGAACAGCATTTCAAGGAGAACTCTGGGGCCCCACACTGCGAAAGAGCCCAGGGGGTGGATGGAGGCCAGGGCAGGAGGTGAAACTCTATCCCACCTTGGCCGGGGCCCCCAAACCAGGCTTGGACAGGATCAGAGAATCAACCCCTCCTGTGCTGGGCCAGCTCCCCATCCCAAAGCACCACGTGTTCAGAGTCCTCACCAGGCCCCATGCCTTGGGCACACAGGGCTTCACCTGCTGGATGAAGTGTGTTTCTCTTCTCCAGGCCTCAGCTTGTCCTTCCAGAAGCTTCCGACAGCCCATCCCTACTGTGCCCCAACCAGGCCCTGAGCCAGAGAGGCTGGAGCCCCACTGACCTGAAGCCAGATGGGCCCTTTCCCCGTTGGGCAGCCTCTGTCTACTTGCTGCCCCCAGGGAGCAGCTCTCAGGCCACAGGGCCTCAGCCACTCCTGGGTGGGGCTCCAGGAGGAGCCTGCAGGGAACTCCCAAGCCAGACCCCAGCCCTTGGTGTTGCCCTGTGTCTTGGCAGCACAGGGACAGACAACCATGGGCCCACAGCCTCCCCCTTCTTGCATGCATGCGTGCATGTGTGTGTGTGTGTGTGTGCTCCAGCTGCCTGGGGTGGGGCTGCTAGACCTGCCTGCCCAGGAGAGGCCTCAGGCTCTCTCCCCTCCTCCCCACACTCTCCTTACCTGGCCGTTCCTCCCCCCTGCCTGTGTGCAAGTGGCCCCTTGTGGGTCTGTTGTGCAGGGGACAGGCTTTGCTCTAATGTGCCTGCACTTCCCTTTGGTGAGGACAGGTGCAGAGAGGGCTCTGCCCCTGCCCAGAACGTCAGCTCCATGAGAGCATGGAACTGTCTGCTGCCGTGTGCAGTGCCCAGGTGGGGCCTGGTGCACAGGGGGTGCTGACCACATGGTGCTTGAAAGAAAGGACATGTTTGAGCATGTGTGTGTCTGTGTGTGCACAAGCATACAGGGACAGTGTGAATGTGGGAGCTTCCTGGGGCCAATGTAACAAAGGACCACAAACCAGGGGGCTCAAAACAACAGAGATTTATGTTCTCACTGTGCTGGAGGTCAGAGGCCTGAAATTGAGGTGTGGGCAGGGCCTCGCTCCCTCTGGAGGCTCTAGGGGAGGGTCCTTCCTGCCTCCCCCAGCTTCTGGGAATTCCAGGCTCACTTGGCTTGTGGCCGCATCGCTCTACTCTCTGCCTCTTGTCTTCACATGTCTGTGTCTCCTCTTCTCTTAAGGACACCCGTCTCATAAGGACATCTTACCTTCATCACATCTGCAGAGACCCTATTTTCAAATAGGGTCCCAATCACAGGTACCCAGGTTTAGGACGGGGACAGATTTATCTGTGGACACAATGCAGCCCACATCGGTAGAAGCCTTCCCTGGCCTGTAGCTACTGTGCCACGTTCCTGGTGTGGGTGTTGAGCTGTGTCCACCCTTGCATGGGGACCCATGTGTGTTGACCGCAGGGAACACACCTGAACCAAGGTCTCACCTGTGCCCTGGCTCTAGGTCCAGCCAAACTCAGGAACTGGGTGGGAAAGCGATTCAGGAGCCTGGTTGGACGGGGAACATCTGTTCCCAAAGCTGAAGTCTGGCCCTGTGACAGGGACTGCTTCCCCCTTCTATAGCCCCAGAAGCAAGGGGGTCCCTTCAGAAGCATCCTGCTGCAGGTGGGGAAACTGAGGAAGCTCAGAGATGGGGAGACAGCCCCTGGCTCTAGGGTGTTTCCACCCGGGTTCTTCCCCTCTGCACTGTGGACACTGGTGCCGGATCATCCTCTGGGGAGGGGCCATCCTGGGCGCTGCGGGTGCTGAGCGGCATCCCTGTCCTCCACCCACCCCATGCCAAAGGCACCCCCAGTCATGACAACCACAAATGTCCCCAGATGTTGCCCAGTGTCCCCAAGAGAGGGACAGAATCGCCCCTGGGTGAGACCCCCTGAGCTAGGGGATTCCTTGAACCCCTCCAAGAGACTGCATCCCACGATCCTCTGCCCTGCTGAGGTCCTAGGAGGCTGCACACATTTAAATCCATACCCTGAGTGGGGAGGGAGGGAGGAAGGAGTCCCAGGAGCTGGGGGTCACCTGGTCTGTACCGTCTCCCCGTCAGGAGTTTGTTCTGGTGTCTACTGTGAACAGGGATCAGATTCAATTTCTCTCCAAATAATTAACCGGGGGGTTCTCAGCCTTGACACTGGATGTTTGAGCTGGACTGTTCTCCGTGCTGGGGGCCTGAACACTCTCTCCTGTCCCCTCCTGTCCTGCAGGGGTAGAACCCTTTCGAGCTGGCCTCCTCCCTAGACCAGCCTCCAACAAGGGGCCAGGCCCAGCCAGGGAGAGGGGACAGCCCGTGGCCACTGGGGAAGGGGAGGGCCGCCCGCATGGGTGTGCACTGTGCCCAGGCCTGCCCTGTCTTGGCTGCCAGCCCAGGCGGCAATTGCACACATGGCCTGTGTACAGGCCAAGCTCCCAGAGGTGCTGGGCAGCCAGGGGCCCCCCAGCACGAGGGGTGTGGGTCGGAGAGGCAAGGAGGCCTGGCCGCCCCTGCCAGCCTCTCCCCCTGCCCCCCACACCCAGGTCTTGCCGGGCCCCTGGGAGGAAGACCCCACCTGCCCGGGTGGAAGGGGCCTGCCTTGCCGGAGGCAGGAAGCCTGGTCCTTCCTCTGTCCTTCCTCAGTATGGTCTGGGGTTGTGAAGGTGACAGAGAGACACAGGGTGGGTAGGCTGACCAGGAAAGGCCCAGGGCCAGGACAGCCCCCCCCCAATGCTTCCCAGGCAGGCGGCCACCCTGGGAGGGGGGCTCAGGAGTGCCCTGGTGAAGGTGGCGGATGGCCTGAGGCCACCAGGAGAGGATGAGGCCCTGGGAGGCCTGGCCCCTAAAAGGAGAACAAACAGGAAGTGAGGTGGCAACAGGCAGGGCGAGCGTCCGCGTCAGATGGGGCTGTTCCCTCCACCTGCAGTTCACCTGCCTCCTGCACCCAGCTCCACCACTAACAAACCCACACCTGAAGTGCACACGCTCCCAGAGACGGGGACAGCGGCCCCTGTTACTCCCCCATGATCCGACATCTCCCCCTACACTCCATGGGTCCTCCGTTCCTGGTGTGGCCACCAGGCACCCCTGTATGTGGGACCTGGCCAGGTGTGGGGTCAGTGTCTGGGCCAGGTGGCTTCTTTCTCTCCCCTCGGCCTGCCTGGGTGCACCTGACCAAAGCTGTGGGGGGCTCGGCCTCCCTGCATCTCCCCTGGTGCCCTGCTCTCCCCCACAACCAGGGCATCAGCAGGCTTCCTTACCTGGGCAGGTGGGAGTCGACCCAGCAGCACCTTGACTCCCCAGGACCAGTTTTGGGGTGTGCTGGGAGCAGATCAGGCCTAGGGGGGTGGGGGGGAGGGGTGGGGCCGGAGTGGCCACACAGGAGGTGGCCTTTGGGGGAGGGGGGCAAGTGTGTGGGCTCTGGGACCCTCCCAGCCCCAGGACTCACACTCTGGCTGGGACATCTCTGCCACAGTCTCTGCCTCTGGTCCCCCTTACAGCCCCATGGGCCCCCAGTGTGCAACCACTGTCCCTCACCAGAGACCCCATGGCCATCTGGGTGGTGTCCACCCTTTGCCCCTTCCCTCCTGGGAGACCCTCAGCAAGCAGGCCCAGCCTCTGCTCTGGCCGGCCTACCACAAGTCCCACCTCCTGGGGTTCTTGGGGCCCTGGCAGAGTGGCCTGGGGCACACGGAATGCACAAGGATGAGCTTGTGTCCCCTGCGGGCCACCCCAGGATGGCCCTGACCCTACGCCACCCACCACCCTCCTGGCCACTCGCCCAGGGTCCCACAGCCGGGAGGGGAATCCCTGCACATGCACACTGGGCGGCATGGTCTCCCCTCCAGGACGGTGGCAGGCTCCTGCTTGCCTGGAGGGATGACAGGTGGGTCATGACAGGCCCAGTGGGTGCCACCCCCCCACCCCAAGACTCCAGAGGGATGGAGGCCCAGAAAGCTCAGCCTGCCAGGACCCTGCAGCTCCCTAGAGGCCCCTTCCTGCACCTAGCCTTGGAGGGGGATCAGCCAGCCTGAGCCCAAAGGTGCAGACCACCTGCTTTCTTTGGGAGGGGGTCCTGTTGGCCTCCGACCAGCCCTTGAGAAACCCCTTACTTCTACAGGGTGACATTTGTATGTAGGGTCTCCCCAAAACCCAAGAGGAAGTGCCTGGGCATGTCCTGGACTTGCCAGCTGGGGCCTTGACTTCCCTGGTCCTCGCTTGAGCCAGGGGGAGGCAGGCTGGCCGGGTGATGGCCACTCTGCCCTCCCCTTTTTGGGCCTGGGCAGGTGGCCTAGGGTGTCCCGGGGGCTCCATTATCTGAACTTCACTTCCTAAGCTGCATAGAGGAGCTCAGGTCTTCCACATCCCAGTAGGCAGGGCTACCAGATCTAGCAAATATTTAATAAAAATACAAGGTACCCAGTTCACTTTGAATTTCAGACAAACAACAAATAACTTTTCAGATGTCCCAAGCATAAGTAAGCTCCAGGCATAAGTGTACAGCATATGATTATTCGTTGCTTGTCTGGAATTCCAAGTTAGCCCAGTGCCCTATATTTTATCAGGCAACCCCTACAAGGGAGTGACAGTAAAGACCTTTACCCCCCAATATAAAAAAAAAATTTGATGTGGGTTGTGTGAGTGAGCAGATTGGGTGTGTATTGGGTGTGCCTGAGCGAGACACCCCAGCCAGGTCCATGCAGGGCCACCATGTGCACTTGAGGGGGCAGAGTGGGGATATGGGGCCCACGCACACCTGCCCATGTGTGTGCACACACTTGAGAGTGCAGTGGCTGCCCATGGGAGCCCACCTCATGGTTCCCACTTGTCTAGGCATCCAGGGACAAGAACCACAGCCTGGCAGGGCGGGGCGGGGGGGGGGTCCCAGCTGAGAGGCCTGGGCAGAGTCATCCCAGGACCCCACTGGGCTGGGCCCTCTGGCCATGCGGCAGGAAGTCTGATGCAAGTGACTGCAAGCATCCCTTCCTGCTGGCTGACTCACCCTCACTTCATTTCCCGTGGCTCAGCAGTCCTGGGGACAGAGCCAGGGCCTGCTGTCCTCTGCTGGGGGCTGGGAGAGGGCAGGGCAGGTGTGGCCAGGAGCTTGAGGCTGCCCATCTGCCCAGGCTGGCCATGGGGCTTGCCCACCCTGCTGTGATACAGGGAGGGTAGCACTGTGCATGTCCCACCCCCTGGGGTCAGTCCCTGCATAGTTCCTAAGGGAAATGTGGGGGCAGGGGCCAGGTGGCTGGGCTGGGCTGGCCCAGGAGACGGCCAAAGGCCACCGCCCTGCCCCAGTGACTGTGGAGGAAGCCCTTGGCTGGTAGGCTGGTCACCTGATATCCTCTCCTCCTCTTCCAAGGGTGTTATTACCCTGCGTTGGAGCCCAGAAGACACCCAGGTGGCTCTCTGGGGGAGGCTGGTGTCCTGATCCCAGCTGACCTGCTCCCAACAGGGACCTGGGCATCACATAGAAAGGATCCTAGTTTTGAGGGGAGTCTTTCACGGTAGGTGTGCAGATCCTGGGAGGGGAATGGTCATGGCATCTTCCATAGGAAAAGAGACTCCGCAGATGGCATTAAATTAAGGACCCTAAGATGGGGAGGTCATCATGGATGACCCGGGGGCCCAGGGTCACCACAGGGTCCTACGAGGAGGCAGGAGGGTCAGAGGCAGAGAGACTGGAAGAGGCTGCGCTGCTGGCTCTAAAGGGGGAGGAAGGGGCCCCCGCGCCGAGGGATGCTGGTGACCTCTAGACGCTGGGAAAGGCGGGAGGTGGTTCTCCCTGGAGCCCAGGAGGGTCCCGCCCCGCCACGCCTTGACTTTAGCCAGGTGAGCCCTGGTGTTGGACTCCGACCTACAGAGCTGTGAGAACATCCATTTGGGTCGTTCTGAGCCCCTGCACTGGTGGCGGCCTGTGGGACTCATGCAGCACCACGGAGGCATCCGGAGTCCCCGCTTTGCAGAAGAAGGAAGTGAGGCCGGCTCAGCCAGGCGGGCAGGGGGCCGCCCCGGACTTCCTGGCCCGGACCCCGACTGTCACAGGCCCTGGGGGGTCTGGGGACACAGCGGGGCGTCCGGGAGGGCAGGGCCTGGCAGCCCGGCTCCCGAGCAGGGACGGGCGCCCTCTCCCGCAGGTGCACTGCGCTGTCGCCCGAACGCAGGCGCCCCCGAGGCCGGTCCCCAGGCCGTGACCCCGCTGGGCAGCCCTCAGCCGCTGCTCCGGGGTGACGACGGCGCGGGGACGCAGGGGTGCCACGGGCTCCGGGTCCCGGACGTGCGCGCCTGCGCTCTGGCTGGCTCGAGTACGGGGTCGCGGGGCCTTTGCCCCGCGGGGCGCGCGGCGGTTGTCAGGCAACGCGTTTGCCTCGTCCAACCTGGCCCGGCGCCCGGAGCGCCAAGGGCGAGGGAGGCGGGGCCCTGGCGCTGGACCAATAGGACTACAGAGACAGAATGTGAGGTAAGGGGCGTGGCCAGCGCCCGCGCTCCAGCCAATGGAATTGTTGTTGTCAGGGCCGCGCAAGCAGGGCCGCCCCCTTCTTAAAGGGGCCGCGTTCGTTACTGGCACGCCCCTCTGCCTGCGGTTCTGGCGAGCCTGGACCTTGAGGGTTGGGGGCAGGCGGGCTGGGGGCCCAGCGCCGCCTCCTCCCCTGCCTGCTTGAGCGTCAGAGTAGCCTCGTTCCGGCCTCAGTTCCCCAGGCGTGCGCGGGGGACGGGGCATCCAGAGCTCGCTGCTTCCCAGGCGGGCGACCCTGCACTTATGGGGTGCCCATGGTGTGCATTTGGATCTCCTGCAGCTGACGGCCCTCCGCGGGACCGCGGGGGGCGCCCCCCATTCCAGGAAGCCAGGGGCAGGCGGGCGCCAGGTGTGACCCCAGGCCTGGGCCCGTACCAGCATCTTTCCCTCGGTGGCCAGGAAAACGCCCTTCCAAGGACCACTGCCCCTACTGGAGGGGTCGGGAGGCTTGGTCCCCCAGGTCTCAGGGCCCAGTGCCCAGGGACGGTCTCCTGGCCCAAAGCACAGGGGCAGGTGGTGTGGATCTGGCCCCCCAGTGGACTCAGGGGGGCAACGGCCACGGCCACAACGTCCCCCCACCCCAGACGGGCCCTACTGGTCACTCTCAGTCTGTGAATCAAATCGGGCAGAAGGACATTGGCCAAACCCGCATTGGAACCCAACAGCCCACCCTGCACCTTGGTCCCCAGCCTACAGTGTCTCCGGGCGGCCCTCGGGGACTGGATGTGCTGGAGGCCCAGCACCCCTGCTGAGCCCAGCCCCAGGAATGGGGTTGTCCCTTTTGCCATGGGAGGTGGCACATTCATGGCCACGAGGATGTCTGTGGTGGTTGTTATTCAGCCGGCCCGGGTGTCTCAGGCTCCCCCCAAGACCCTGAACTCTGTTGTCACCATGGGCCTCCCTCCCATGAGGACATTGGGGTCCCCTGTCTGCTGCCAACCCGGGACCTCATGTTTTTCTCTTTCCTGCTTCCTGCCGGCGTCTGGGACATAACCTCAAGAGAAACTGTTTAAAGGTCTGCATTTCTCTGTGACTTTGATTTTTTTTCTAATAGATAGTTTTTTTTCAGTCCAGAGATTTTCATTACTCAAGCTCCTGCCTGTGTCTGAACTTGTCCTCTGGCCTACCTGGAGACCCCAAACTTGGACCATATCCAAGCCGTCTCTCTTCCTCCCTCCCCTCCCCTTCCAGCCAGGACCACATCCCAGCTTAAGCCACATCCTCAGGGACATCTCTGCGTGGACCCAGAGAAACCACAGGGACCCCTGCCAGTGAGGGGACCCCCTCACCTTCTTGCAGCATCTGTGTCCCTCCTTCCTTGGTACCCACGGGAGGGCCACCTGCACCCGACCCAGCCTCCTCCCCTGGGGCCTTGGTCTGGCCAGAAACCCTGTTCTTGCCCCTGGCTCACTCCCTGGGCCCCTCCAGGTCCCACCCTCCACACCTCCTTGCCTGGAGGAGGGGTCTGCACCCCCACGTGCACTTCCTCTGCACCTCCCTCCCCACATGGTCCCCCACTGAGGGGACCGCCAGCCTTTCCTCTTAAAACACTCCCGGCACCCACAACCCTGACCGACCCCGCATTTTTGAGGCCTCCTCTTTGTACTTCAAGTCCTGGTGCCCCCAGCCCTGACCCAGACATGCATTTCTTCTCCCAGAAGGAACCAGTCTGAATGCTTAGATCCATATCTCCTTCGGAGAAAGACTGAAAGCCTGGTGGTGTCCCTGAGGTGACCTGTATGAAGAGCAGCTGGTGTTTTGGAATGGGCTCCTGTACACAAGCCAGCCTGCTGCCCAAACCCACACTCAGCATCTTGGCCACACTTGGAACTGCTACCTGCACCTGGAGGGTTCCAGATTGTCAGGCTCCGGCCCCAGTGCCAGACCTGGGGCATCTGCTGCCTCCTAGGCATCCCCAGGTAAGGTCCCTGATGCACCTGTGCCAGCTGTGTGGTCACCACGGGAAACCAAGGTCACTCCATCCCTGCCCATATGGATGAAGGCCAGCATGACAGTTTTCTGCGGCTGCTGTGAAAAATTACCAGCCAGGCTGCCCAGTGTCTTCTGGTGGCCGGGCTGATGGGTCCTGCCTCTCCTTGGAACTGTGACAGGTGTCACACCTCAGGCACACCTGTGCCTGCTGCCCTGAGCTGCTGTACCTTCTGAGCAGCTCAACATGGCCAGCCACCAGCCCCACCTCTCCCCAACCACCGTCTGGGCCACCAGCCGTTTCATCAGTGCCTGTTCTTTCTGCCTCCAGCCCTGATTCCCTCTGCTCATTTGCATGCTGCAGTTACTCAGTGTGAGTTTTCTTTCTTTTTCTTTTCTTTTCTTTCTTTCCTATTCCATGTTCACAGCAGCAGGATTCACGGTAGCTAAAAGGTGGAAACAGCCCAAGTGTCCATGGATGAATGAATGGACAAACACAACGTGGTCCATCCACACACTGAAATATCACTCAGCCAGGAAAAGCAAGGAGGCTCTGACACAGGCTGCAGCGTGGAGGGACCTTGAGGACATTGTGCTCAGTGAGAGAAGCAGACACAGAAGGACACACAGTGTGAGACGCCACTCATAGGAGGTCCCTAGAGTTGTCAGATCCACAGAGACAGGAAGTAGAATGGTGGGTGCCAGGGGCTGGGGAGGGGCTGGGGAGTTAGTGTTTCATGGGGACAGTTTCAGTTTGGGAAGATGAGAAAGTTCTGGAGATGGAGGGTGGTAATGGTTGCACAACCACGTGCATGTATTTAATGCTGCTGAACTGTGCACTTAAGAATGGTTAAGATGGTAAGTTTCATATTATATGTATATTATTAAATACCATAATTTAAAATGTTATAAAAGGGGAATCTTCCTTATACATAAAAAAATAAAACTATCACCTGTTTGCTACCCTCATCCCCTCCCCAGAAGAAGCCAGGGCGTCAGGAACAGTTTGGTGCCTCCAGTTCCAGATGTTTCCATCCATTTACACATTCACAGGAGGGTTTGTAGCAGCTGCATTGGAAAAGGCAGAAATAAACACAAAATCTGGAGCCATCCCCAAAGTCCAGTCTTAGGGGAATCCACAGACACACGCAGTCCGTTCCCACACAGAATACTAAGGCGTGATGGCAAAGAAGGGGCTACAGCCACAGGCACCCGGGAGGGGCAGACGCATGACGTCACCAGAGAGCAGGTGCAGGAAGAGCCAGGCGCGGGTCAGCAGAGACACGGCACCCACTGTGGGACACTCGCATGGCACACAATCCCCATTTTAGGCTCAACAGCTCGGGGCATTAAGTGCACTCACACTGCTGTGCAGCCGCTACTTCTCTCCAACTCCAGAACATTTCATCACCCCAAAGGAAGCCCTGTCCCCATCAGCAGTCACTCCCCATCCCCTCCCAGCCCCTGGTGACCACGAATCCATGCCCTGTCTCTGTGGCTCTGCCTGTTCTGGACATTTCATATAAATGGAGTCTCATACTGTGTGTCCTTCTGTGTCTGGCTTCTCTCACTGAGCATGATGTCCCCAAGGTCCATCCACGCTACAGCCTGTGTTGGAACCTTGTCCCTTTTCCTGGCTGAGTGATGTTCCCATGTGTGGATGGACCGCGTTGGGTTTGTGTATTCATTCGTGGCTGGACACGTGGGCTGTGTCCACATTGTGGCTATTGGGGATCGTGCTGATGTGAACATCTGTGTACAGATATCCCTTTGAGTCCCTGTTGTCACTTCTTTGGGTACATACTTAGGAATAGGATTGCTGTATCATATGGCAATTCCATGGTTAATTTTTGGAAGAACTGTCAGACTGTCGTCCACAGCGGCTGCTCCATTTTGCATTCCCGCCAGCCGTGCATGAGGGTTCCAGTTTCTCCGTGTCCTCGCCAACACTTGTTGTTTTCCATGTGTTTGGTTAAAGCCGTCCTAGTGGGTGTGAAGTGGGGTTGCGCTGTGGTTTCATCTGCATTTCGCTGGTGGTTCATGGTCTATGGAGACTGGCCAGCACAGGTGTAAATGTTTAGGAACCATAAATTTAATAAATAAAAAGAAACAGTTGAAACTAATTTTAGTAATATGTTTAATCTAACCCAGTGAAGCCAAAATATTATCATTTCAGTGTGTAACCAACACAAAAATGATACAGGACATCGTTTATATATATTTTTTCCAGATAAGATTTTGAAATCTGGTGTGTAGATTATACTTCCAGCCTCGTCAGTTGAGATAAAAACACAAAGCAATGAAGTTGTGTTTAACACAAAAGTATTTCATACTGCTTCTGTTCTAAAATTTAAGTTATAATTAATTAAAGTTAAAATTCCGTTCCTCAGTCTCACTGGCCATGTTTCAAGCGCTAAATATCCACCTAGGGCTGTAGCAATTTATTAAACAGTTCAAGTCTACTGTGTGAAGCTATTTTTATAAAGTCCACAAAAAGACAAAATTAAACATATGTTATTTAGGGATATACACATGTGAGGTAAAACTATACAGAAAAGCATGGGAAAGATTTTTTAAAAATTAAAGATTTGGCCAAGTGTGGTGGCTCACGCCTGTAATCCTAGCACTCTGGGAGGCTGAGGCAGGAGGATTGGTTGAGGTCAGGAGTTTGAGACCAGCCTGAGCAAGAGTGAGACCCATCTCTCTAAAAAAAAAAAAAAAAAAATAGAAAAATTAGCTGGGCGTGGTGGTGGCGCCTGAAGTCCCAGCTACTCAGGAGGCTGAGGCAGGAGGATTGCTTGAGCCCAGGAGTTGGCAGCTGCAGTGCAGGAATGTGAGGGTTTATGGAGGGGGCTGCATGGAGAGGATTTGAGACTGGCCTCTGGCCAACGTCTAGTAGAGAAATGCAGCCCTTGGCCCTACAGCTGTGAGGAACTGGATTCTGCCACCAACCTGAGGGAGCGAGGAAGTGGCTCCTTCCCCATTCAAGTCCCTGGATGAGACCGTGGCCCTGGCCCACACTTTTATTGCAGCCTTGTGAATGCTAAGCCGTGCCCAGGCTTCTGACCTCCAGGAACTGTGAGATAAGAGATGGGTGCCGTTTCAAGGTACTAACTTTATGGGAATTTGTTACACAGCTGTAGCTGACTAACACAGATTTCCCAAGTCCACGGTAATGAAGTGGACAAGGATGTCAATGTGGTTCCAGAGCCATTCTTGGGCAGCCCTGTGAGAGCTCCCACCCTGTGGTGCCAGGCAGTGTGTCCACACCCTTTTCTCTACCCCTTGAGCTCCCTGGATGCTGGCTTGGATGCCTCCTCCTGGGGGAAGCTTCCCCCCAGACCCATTGGATCTACCTGTGACCTCCCTTGGGCACTGCCCCCGTCCTGCCCTGGGAGAGGCCCTTCCTACTGGATCAGAACACCAGAGTCCTCCATGGGGTGAAGCCTGTGTCTGAGGGGATGCTGCATCCTCACTGCCTGATAGGGCAGGTGGCACATGCCACCCAACTGTGCTGGGCAAGTGTGGGCTGCTGTATTTCTAGAAGACAAGGGTCTTGGGCTGGGTCCAGGAAGGCAGGTCTGAGAGAAGTGGGCAGGGGTGCGCGGCAGGGATGATGTAGCATAATGCTGGTGGTTTGGGGAGACAGAGGGTGAGACCTGCTGTGCCAGGGGGCTGGGAGAGCAGGGAGGGTTGGTTCTGCAGAAGGGGCAGGGGAGGAGCCTGGGACGGAGCAGAAAAGGCACTAGGCCTGGCCCACGCAGGAGCACACCACCTGCCTCCCCTCAAACAACTCTTCAGGCAATGGCCCCAAAGATGTCCCCGTCCTAATCCCTGGGACCTGTGGATATGTCACCTCACATGGCAGAAGGGACTCTGCAGATGGGATTGAGTCAAGACCCTTGAGACAGGAGACCATCCTGGATGACCCGGGGGGCCCAGTGTCACCACAGGGTCCTCCTACGAGGAGGCAGGAGGGTCAGAGGCAGAGAGAGACTGGAAGAGGCTGTGCTGCTGGCTCTGAACGGGGAGGAAGGGGCCCGAGCCGAGGGATGCGGGTGGCCTCTAGATGCTGGGAAAAGTGGGAGATGGGTTCTCCCTGGAGCCCCAGGAGGGACCAGCCCTGTGGACCCCTTTTGGACTTCTGACCTCCAAATTGTCAGATACCAAATTCACGTGGTTCTAAGCCACCAAGTCTGTGGTGATTTGTTACAGCAGCCATAGGAGACCTCACCCGGGCTGACCCTGAGGGATTTGAGGGCTTTTGTCCTCTGAGGCTGCTAAGAAGTGACTGGCACAGCTTCTCAGTGTCCTTTGGCACCTGGGCGGGTGGGCAAGGAGGTGCAGGTGATCATGGGCAGGAAGGACCCAACCTGAGCCCTTCACCCTGAACTCTTGGCAGGCGGATGCTCATCCTTCCTGCAGCCCCCATGGGTGCTTGGAAATCCCTGTGGCCCCCAGAGCCAAGCCACAGCAACAGGCACCTGCTTCCAGGATGCCAGGAGATGGGTGGGAGGTCAGGGGAACGGCAGGGCTGAACACCGGCAGGACATCTGTGGCCACCCTGGGCTGGCGTCCGCCTCCCAGCCATTGTGACCTTCCGGGGACCTTGCCACGGGGCTTCAGCCAGCCTGGTGTCCGTCACATGCTGCAGCCGTCGCCTGGCAAGACAGAGAAGTTTCCAGCAACTTGGAGGATCAGGGTTGGGGGCCTGGGGTGAGGGGATCTGAGGTGACCACGCTGGACCCCAGGTTCCACTTTCCAGCAAAGTGCTGGGGACAGCCAAGGGTCGCAGCTGGGAAAGGCAGGTGCACCCTCTGCCCGTGATCAGAGCTCAGGCAGAACCGCAAGGCCAGCAGGAGAGCCACAGGGACCTGCTGGACTGGCGGGGCGGGGACAGCTTGGGAGATGCTTCCCAGGACAGACAGACAGACAGAGCTGTTTTCCAGGCCGGGATTCCCGGGAGCAGAGTCCCATCCAGGCGCACAAGGTCCACTGTGGGGTGGGGCGGGGCAGCTGCTCTTGTTTTCCATCCACTTCTCTGGCTTGGAAAGAAGGGCAGGCAGCTCCAGAAATATCTAGGAACGCAGGCCACGCCCCTGGGGTGGCTACCCGGTGGTGGCACCAGAAGGTCAGCAGAGGTGCAGTGTAAACAGTGGCTGCAAAACACCAGCGCCGGATGCAAGCCTCGTGGGCAAGTGGGCACAGTGCGTGACCCATCGCAGCCACGGGGCAGAAACGGCCCAAATGGTTTATCCAGTGGGGAATGGAGCAATACAACGTGGCCCAGCCCGGGATGTTATCCAATAATAAAAAGGGACGAGGGTCTGACACAGGCTGCAGCGTGGATGGACCTTAAGGACATCGTGCTCAGTGAGAGAAGCAGACGCAGAAGGACACACAGTGTGAGACTCCATTTATGTGAAACGCCCAGAACAGGCAGAGCCACAGAGACCGGAAGTGGATTCGTGGTCGCCAGGGGCTGGGGAGGGGATGGGAGTGACTGCTGATGGGGACGGCGCTTCCTTTTGGGGTGATGGAATGTTCTGGAATTAGACAGAGGCGGTGGTTGCATAGCATTGTGAATGCACTAAAAACCACTGAACTATACACCTTAAATGAGTGAATTGTATGGTATGTGAATTATATCTCAATAAAGATATTTTAACCACAACCAAACCCCAGCACCATGGCAGTTAGTGACCCTGCCCTAGGAGAAGCAAACACTCCCAAACCCTGACGCCCAGCACGCGTCCTGGCCCCTGGCGGGTCACTGAGGGGCAGAATCCTTGAATGACGCCCAGGAAGGAGTGGGCAGCACACACATCAGAGCTCAGGGGTGAAGCCCGTGGTCCTTGGGAAATGTCCATGGCAGGGAGACACCTGCTTTTTTCTTTTATTTTTCCCCTTTTTATTTTTATTTTTTTAATATGAAGAGGGAGAGGAGTGGGGAGGGGGGTTCTATTTCATTTTTTTTTTTTTCTGAGACAGGGTCTCGCTCTGTCACCCAGGCTGGAGTGCAGCGGTGTCATCATAGCTCACTGCAGCCTCCAACTCCTGGGCTCACGCGATCCTCCTGCCTCAGCCTCCCGTGTAGCTGGGACCACAGGTGCACACCACACCTGGCTACTTTTTCTATTTTTTTGTAGGGCATTTCTTATCTGTACATTTCTTTTAAAGGATATACTTAGTTATTTGTGGTTGTTAATACGAATGAGATATTTTTCTATCACATCTTTTTTTCCACTACACTTCTTAAATGGTTAAGTCTGGTATATATAGAACATCTCATGATTTTGGAATTGATTTAGAAACTGGCTTCTTTTCTGAATTTTAAGTTAATTTGCTGGCATTTTCTAGGCAGGATTTTACATTTGCAGATGACAATAATTAAGTGTATTCATCTTTTACAGCCAGAATCAGTGGATTCTGTTTCATAGATGATGATAACTGGCAAAATCTAATTCACTCTGTTTTTTAGAAGCAACATATAGTTAACCACTAGGAAAATCTGAAACAGTTCATGTGTGCCTTTAGATTAAACTGGGGTGGGCAAAAGACAGGAACAACATCATCTACGAAAACTAAAGGTAGTAAATAAGGAAAACAGCAAGGACAAATGTTTTTAAAGCAGAAAATGAGATTAGCACAAGTAAAGCCAACTGGATCACTTATAGATCAGGCGTCGACTATTTTTGTAAATAAAGTTTTATTGGCACACAGCCATGCTCACTCATTTACATATCATTTACGGCTGCAGACTGGGGTAGTTTCAACAGAGACCATCTGGCCTACAAAGCCAACATATATACACACACACATATATATTTATTTTTATTATATTTATTTATTTATTTTGAGACAGGGTCTCGCTCTGTCACCCAGGCTGGAGTGCAGTGGCGTCATCACAGCTCACTGCAGCCTCCAACTCCTGGGCTCATGCGATCCTCTTGCCTTAGTCTCCCGAGTAGGTGGAACTACAGGTGCTCGCCACTGTACCAGATAATTTTTCTACTTTTTTGTAGAGATGGGGTCTCACTATGTTGCCCAGCCTACAAGAAGAAAAAATAGAAAAATTATACAGGTGTGGTGGCACAAGCCTGTAGTCCCAGCTACTCGGGAGGCTGAGGCAAGAGGATCACTTGAGCCAGGAATTGGAGGCTGCAGTGAGCTATAATGACGCCACTGCACTCCGGCCTGTGCGACAGAGCAAGACCCTGTCTCAAAAAAAAAAAACCTTTTTTTTTGCAAAGGGCGTATGAGTTTCCTACAGCTGCTGTAACAAATGACCACAAACTTAGTGGATTAAACGAAACAAACTTATTCTCTTACAGTTCTGGGGTCAGAAGTCCAACATGGGCCTCACTGGGCTGATGTCAGGATGTGGGCAGGGCTGGTCCCTCCTGGGGGCTCCAGGGAGAACTCGTCTCCCGCCTTTCCCAGCGTCTAGAGGCCGCCCACATCCCTCGGCACGGGGCCCCTTCCTCCCCCTTCAGAGCCAGCAGCGCAGCCTCTTCCAGCCTCTGCCTCTGACCCTCCTGCCGCCCCATGTGAGGACCCTGTGGTGACCCTGGGCCCCCGGGGTCATCCAGGGTGATCTCCCGTCTTGAGGTCCTTAATCCCACCTGCAGAGTCCCTTCTGCCACGTGAGGTGACATATTCACAGGCTCCAGGGATTAGAATGGGGACGTCTTTGGGGGCTGTAATTAAGCCAACCAAAAAATGATTTAGGAACCCTGTGAATTCCAAAATCCTTAAACTGGCCCTGGAAATAGCTGAGGTGTGTTGCAAAATCAAAGAGTCATAAAGCAGGGGTAGGAAACAGCTGCTTCTGCGGAAGGCATTTCCGAGTCATCTGCACTTTACAGAAGAGAAATTGTCCCTTACCCGAGCTGCAGCGCCCTCTAGGGGAGGGACATCGCACACAGCATCCATGGGGCGCAGGGCTGAGGTCTCCTGCGCCCCGGTGGCCTCAGTGTCGCCCCTCCCCTGCTTGGTGAGGAGCACAGGCTTCAGCCTTTGTTGCAAAAGACCGAATCCTCGAGTCAAAGCTGCTGTCCCGTCAGCTCCTGGAACCATGATGTTTCACGTTCAAAGGGACCCCTGAGATTGTCACCTGGTCCCCTCATATCTCACAGATATGAGAAAAAGTTTTGCCATAAATTCACTGTCTACAGCCGCAGAGCTGGTTAGCAGCGGGCTGGACCACAATACGCCCCTCTCTCCCCTCTATTTTTTGGCACGTGGTTCAAAGTTTTCTGCCTCATTTTCTTTTTCAAGGCAAACAAGGCATAGAGTTAATACCATCTGGTGAGAGCAGAAAGTAACTCTCAGGCAAGATAAAAGTAGAAAACCGATGTGGGCCCCTTTGACACCAGCTTTTCCCAATCTCTTCTTTCTAGACGTTTCTGTCCTAGTGGCCCTGACCTCCTGCCACGTGAAATTTAAATCCCAGCAATATACTGTGTGTCTTTATTTACTTGGGGCCCTTGTGATATCTAAGGTGTTCTTGGCCTCAAGAGGCAAGTCTGCCCCCTGGGCACGGGGCATCCGTTGACAATGGCAGGAAAAGACAACTAACCACCAGCAGCCGTGGGCACCAGAACACCACAATTTATTCTGAAGTTCACATCCAGCTTGGGAGGGTGGCTAGGACAGGGACCCTCCCTGCCACCCCCAACCCATGTGGGAAGCTGCCTGGCCAGGCCCCTAGGGACATCCTGCATCCTTGGGGAGATGGTGGTGCCACGGTTTGGGCATCGTCTTGCAGGGACAAGGAGATACATTCAATCCAACAGTTCCTGGTTTCCTGACGTCCTGCCAGGGCTGGGCGGTGAGGTCGTTTTCCTGGGCGCTCTGAGAGCCGGACCCCAGATTCGGGTGGTTTCTGCCAGGACTAGGGCAGGTTCCTGGAGCTTTGGACTTAGGCAGTGACAGTGGGTTAATTGCACTTGTTTGATCTTCCAGCAGAAACTGAGACACGAGGGGACAGGGCCCATCGCTTTTGTAATCATCCCAAACACCAAGAAATTAATCAGAGTTCTGTGTGTCCTGGGACGGTTCGGGGGGATGGGCGGGAAGGGCTGCAGCCAACAAAGGCCACTGACAACTCTGGTGCAGGGCAGGGATGCTGGGCAGGATGTGGCCCCTTTGGTCATAGGCCCTGGTCCCAGCTCCCAGGGTCCAGGGGAGACAGTGCTCACAGATTTGGTCCCAAAGCCCCTGGGGCCAGGCAGACCAAGGGTCGCCATAGGCAGCTGGCAGATATCTGAAGGAAGGCCAGTTCCGGCAGGCTCAAAGATGCCGCACCAGGGAGAGAAGTTCCACGAGACAGATTCATTCCTGTGTCAGTCACAGGAAGGGGGTGCTGTTCCAGAGGGGAGGGAGTGAATTACTGGTTAAGAAAACCTCTTTTAAAAAGATATCTTGCTGGGCACGGTGGCTCATGCCTGTAACCCCAGCACTTTGGGAGGCTGAAGTGGGAGGATCGCTTGAGGTCAGGAGTTCGAGACCAGCCTGGGCAACGTAGTGAGACCCCCCCCACCTCAAAAAAAAAGAAAGTCACGATGGTCGTCAATGAGATCGTATAAAAGTTACATCTTTTATGACACACGAAGGCTCCTTAGGAACTGACTGGAATGAGGGATGCAGGACCTGGGGTCCTGGGAGTCCAGGAAACCCCAGATGGAGTGAGCAGCACACTCTGGGGGAAGTGAGGAAGCAGAAGCGTGTTAGGCAGAGCTCTGTGTCCGCAGCTCCAGCAGGTGCCAAGAGGAACCGGGGCTCAGAGGCCAGGCAGAGGCGGATTCCTCCCCTCGGCTGGCCTGGGAGTGCCCGTCCTCCCCCCACAGGCAGGGCGTGCGGGGAGCCGAGCCGCTGGCTGTAATCAGGAGATGGGCCCAGGCAGGGCTCAGGCCATGGGCAGCACCCAGCTGTGCTGAGCCGGCCCCCCAGCGAGGTCCAGGCAGGGGCGAGAGGGGGACAGAGCTTCCCGGGAGGCTGGTGGCCACCAAGGGCTTGGGGCAGCTCAGGACACTCTCCAGCACCCTGGGAAATCCAAGTGGTTTAAAAACACAAAGGGTTTTCTCGGCTGCTAACAACACGCAGAAGTACAGAGTTCAGGTTCAGTCCCCCCTTCACAGATGGGAGACTGAGGCTCAGAGGAGTGGGCGCTGGGCCTGCGGCCCTCTGTGGCCAGGCTCGAGATTGGGGTGGGGGCAGGGGGCAGGGAAGGGACTCGCTGTCCAGGGCTGGAGTCTCCTGGTGACACCCTGATGCCCGATAGCAGCCGGAGCGCAGGGTGTGAGGAATGCAAAGCTCCCCAAGGTGCTGGGGTCGGGGAGAGACGCGCTGATCTTTCCCAGGCCGCCTCCAAGTCTCTGCAGCCTGGGGGTCCGGGTGCTGAGGGGCCCTCGGGGGTCTTAGTGGCACATCCGAGCGGTCATTTCTTTCTGTTAAGAGCAAGCAGGACGTCAGATATGGACAGCCATTCACGAAAGGGGCAGCGTGGATGGCGCACGCACGGAAATCCGCAGGAACTCAGATGGGGGGCTCCCTCGGCCTTCCCTGAATCCCAAACTGACCACAGCACGCCCCACGCCAGGCGGCGGCAAACTACTGTAGAGCCAGAGAGTCAGTACTGTTGCATATGCGGGCCACGTGGTCCCTGTCGCGATGACTCAACCCTGTTGTGTACCTCACAAGCCGCCGCCACAGACGATTGGTAACCTGATGAGTGGGCCCGTGCGCCCATAAAACTTTATTTACAAAAACAAGCAGCTGCCTGGAGGGCTGCAGTTTGCTGAGCCTTATCTAGTCTTTGGGACACTGAAGGAAAGTTCTGGAAAGCAGCCCAGAGCTAAAGATGGGGCCTTTAGCCATGTCAGGCATGCATGCGATTGATTTTTTTTTTTTTAATAAGACAGGGTCTTGCTCTTGCCCAGGCTGGTCTCGAACTCCCGAGCTCAAGCCATCCTCCCGCCTCGGCCCCTTAGCGTGCTGGGGTTACAAGCGTGCACCACCGCACCTGGCCTATGCTATCAATTTTAAATGCAGCAAAATTGTTACTGGTAGGCGAAGGCAATACATGAAAATGAAGAAGTCATGTGAAGATGGTTTTAACCATTTTTAAAAGTTGTAAAGAACAGACTTCCAAAGATCTGAGTAAATGAGGGAGTCTCTGGCCAACACTGGACTCCAGGTTCCCGAGAGCCTTGACCTTGATCTTCCTGGAGCAGCAAACCCACAGCCCTCACCCCGCCAGGCATTTCCAGCCGGAGGTGCCCCCATGGCCCTCTGTGACTGCCCTGAAGCCGCTGCGGGAAGAGGCTCTGGACCCTCAGTCCACCAGCTCTCCTAGAGCTGGGGCCGCCAGGGTCCCGCCCAGAGTGGGGCTCCCGGGCCGGGACTGCTGACTGCAGGGATGGGGCTTCCTCCTGGTCATGTCTGGACCCTTGTGAGAGCGGCAGTGGGTGGGGGCCTGGGACAGCCACCTGCTGCCTGAACCCCATAGGCCAGGCTCCCATAGGGCCTGCTTGCAGTCTGGGGCAACCGGGGAATCCCGTGGCAGCAGTTGGGAAAGTATCAGGTGTCCCTCACTGGGACCGAGTGACCACAGCAGGGCCTCCTGGAACCAGGATCCATGTCACATCCAGGTGAGGGGGAAGGTCCCCGCCAGCCTGTTCTTGCCATCTGATGATCCCTCCTTAGGTGGGGTCCACACTGACTGATTTGGCAAATCCACTTAGACAGAAAATGGATTCGTGGGTGCCAGAGCCTGGGGAGGGGATGGCGAGTGACTCCTAATGGGGACAAGGTTTCTTTTGGGGTGATGAGAATGTTCTGGAATGAGATAGAGGCGGTGGTTGCAGAACACTGTGAATGTGCTAAATGGCAATGAACTGTGCACTTTAAAATGCCTAATTTTTTTTTTTTTTGAGACAGAGTCTCTGCTGCTCAGGCTGGAGTGCAGTGGCCTCCTCACAGCTCACTGCAGCCTCCAACTCCTGGACTCAAGCGATCCTCCTGCCTCAGCCTCCCGAGTAGCTGGGACTACAGGTGCCACCACCATGCCTGGCTAATTTTTCTATTTTTTGTTGAGATGGGGACTTACTCTTGGTCAGGCTGATAAAATGGCTAATTTTAAGTTATGTGAATTTCATCTCAACTAAAAACAACAAAGTAAGTCCTCAATGTCCAGCCAGGCAGAGAGGAGGAGGCTGGGGTGCTGAGCTGGAAGCGGGTGGGGGCAGACGCTATGGAAGCTGCAGGAAGGAGCCTCTTCCACCTCCTAGGTTCCCCAGGCCCCCACGAGCCCTGCCATGGGGGTGACCTCCAACGGGGCCCCATGGGCAGCATGGCATCCCCAAGGTTGGGGCTCTGCTTTTTGGTGGGGAGTGAGGGACGACCAAGGCACTGATGCCTGCAGTGGGTGTCCCCCCTTCTGGGGAGGCTGGAGGGGTCCCCGTGTTCACATTCGGGCAGGTCGTGGGTGCCAAGTCCTACAACGACCTTTGAGATCTTCCTGCCCAGAAAGGGGGCAGCCTCTGCAGTGCAAGTCCCCATCACCTCATCACAAATGTGGGCCCCAATCTCCAGAAGTGCTCCTGAAGCATCTTGCTTCAGGTGCTCTGGTTTTGTGCATGAGACCCAATGATAACAACAGAGTACCTGCGTACGTCTCCCAGTACAACTCAGTAAAACTGAAAATGGACAGGCCAGGCAGGCACCAGAGGCTGGAATCCCCTCGCGCTGGCTTGCACGTCCCCGTTGTGAGTGACACTTAGTGGATATTTTCTGGACATCTCTGAGCTCAGGACTGTGAAGGTGGAATGAACCAGAGCGGGGACCCCATGGAGGTTGGGGAGAAACCTGCACTCGACCTGGGATCTTCTCTGGGGGGTCCTGGGATACCTCCTGGTTATCCCACCCCTGCTCCATCAGTAAAGTCCCCGGGGCTGCGACCCAGGGAAGGAGGGGGCCGTGTCGCTGGGCTGACCACGACGTCGTTGGGTGCCATGGCCCTGGGAAGGGGCCCCTCTGCTGCCCCTGTGACCTGAGCACTCACCAGAGGCTCTAGCTCCTTGGTGTCGATGAGGCCGAACTCCTTGACAAAGTAGTAGAAGTGCTTGTAGCAGGTGTTCACGTGGGCCTCGGAGCCCATCTGTGCGATGCGGTCGAAGTGGTGGATGTAGACATGCACGAACACACGGAATAGCCGTGACAGGATCTTCCTCACGGCCTGCAGGAAGTTCCTGGGGAACGGCGTGCCTGGGGGACAGACAAGAGGGGAGTGGGGTGAGGTCGGGATCGCTCCTCGCGCCTCAGCCTCCCAGAGTGCTAGGATTACAGGTGGGAGCCACCTCGCTGGCCAAGGAAGAGCTACTGAAAGCACCCAGCTTAGGCGAAGGATTCAGAAACGGAATCTTTGAGGACTTCGCTGCCCACACTTGTGATGATGCTCTCACACGGGGGTGCAAACTGCAGCCTGAGGGCCAAACCTGGCCTGTGGTGTAAGTAAAGTTTTACTGGCACACAGCTGTGCCCTTATTACACACTGTCCACACCCACGGTTCCTGCCAAGTTTATCTCCTGCTCTTCTCCCCAGCTGGCTCCTTGGTAGCAGGACAAGAACTGAATTTCCGTGTATGGGGAGCTGACTGGAGGTGCTCAGTGTCCTTCCTGCTCTGAAGTTCTAGGATTTGAACCCCTCAGGAGCTGGGCAGGACACTGGGGGTCCCAGCAAGTCCGTGGTCAGAACCCCAGGTAGTGTGGGAACACACGGGCCCACACCCAGACCCAATCGTGGGGATGGGGGACCCAGGAATCCCTGTTTTAGGAAAAAGCCAATTCTGGGATGCCCAGTTTCCAGATGAACATCTGAGAGCCCTCTGCCAGCGTCCGGCCCCTTGCCCCAGACAGAGGGCCGGTGAGGCAGAGCAGCGGAAACCCAGCCCAGGGAACGCAGCTGTCAGTGTCCGAGGGCTGGGGCCCAGACCCCAGATGCATCCAGGATGCTTCCACCGCTAGGTCCCCAGGACTGCCCTGCAGGCCCCGACGGTAACAGCGAGAGACCCCTGAATGCATCTCCTGGGCCTGCTGTAACAACCACCACAAACGCAGGGGCCTGAAATAGCACACGTTTGTCCTCTCTCCGTTCTGGAGGCTGGGAGTCCAAACTCCGTCTCACTGGGCTAAACCAAGGTGTGGGCAGGGCTGGTCCCTTCCGGAGGCTCCAGGGAGAGCCCGTGTCCTTCCGGCCTCTCTGGAAACCACTGCAGCCCTGGGCCCCGCCCAGCTCAACTCACCGACGTTGGTGGGGAAGAGGTCCTCGTTGTTGATCTGCACCTCGATCCAGTCCATGAGCAGGTCCATGTACCTGGGGGCAGACAGCGCCGTGGGCTTCCGGAACCGGTGCTCATCCTGCCAGCGGTACTCGTACTTGGGGCCCCCAGACATGACAGGGCAGGACTCCTCTGTGCAGCCATCACTGATGGTGCCGTAGATGAGGTTGACGCGGTTGAAGAAGTCCACCACATGCACGGCCACCCAGTCATTGAGGTCCTCACCTGGGGGCAGCTGCACGGCCAGCTTCAGGTCCAGCCCCGCGTTCAGCGATGCCTGCGCCTTCTTGTGCAGCTCGAAGCGCTGGGTGCCCGGCTCGAACTTGCGCTTGGGGCGGAACGTCTTGTCCTTGTTGAAGACTTGTTTCAGGAAGGGGTTGGACATCCTGGTGGCGCCCACTGTCTCACAACACTTCCTAGGGGAGATCCCGGCGGGCTGGTTCCTGAGAGGCCGCGGACAACTCACCAAGCCCCGAGGCTCTCCCCAGAGATCTGAAACACACAGAGGGGAATAATTGTGACCTGTCCCAGATGATGGGTTTTCCTGGAAACTCACTTCTGGAGGCAACAAGAGGCCAGATTTGGAACATTCCCTAGGACTTTTGGTTTTAAAGAGTTTCACCAAGAGGGTGTCAGTTTCTCAGTGGATAAAACCTCCACGTTTGCGCAGAGTGTATGAAAAAAATAAAAAATAAAAAAAATAAAACCTCCACGTGGCATGGCCTGAATGCCTCAGAGCAGAAGACGCCAAGAGCCAGGGCCCCGAGTGACCCAGAGTGGCCACATTCTTCCCCTGAACCTGGCCCAGATGCTCTGAGCACACTAAGATGCCCACAGTGGTCACAGGTGACCGCAGCAGCTGAACCGTGGCCTCCACAAAGGGACGTCCACATCCTGATGCCTGGAACCTGCGAATGTGACCTGAGGTTGAAACAGGGTCTTAAGATGAGGTCACCCTGGCTTATGTGTGTGGCCTAAGTCCAATGATGAGCATCCTTACAGGAGACAGAAGAGGAGACACACCCAGGGGAGACGGATGCAGGGATTGGGGCAATGTGTCTGGAAGCCATGGGACGCCCAGGATGGCAGCAACCCCCAAAGCTGGGGGAGGCCCGGGACAGACCCTCCCTCACGGCGTCAGACGGACCCAGCCCTGCCCACACCTTGATCTCGGACTTCTGGCCTTCAGCACTGGGAGAAGATGAAGTTCTGTTGTGTCTGTGTCCTCCCCCGTGTGACTGTGTCCAAACCACCAATCACTGGATTAGGGTCCCTAATGCAGTGTGACCTCATCTTCACTTAATTACATCTGCAAAGACCCAACTTCCAAGTAAGATCGAGGTGAGGTTACAGGTGGACATGAATCTTGGGGGGATACTATTCGCCCCAGCACACCATCTAAATAAAGAAACCAGCCAGACTTGGTGGCGGCATCTGTAGTCCCAGCTACTTGGGAGGCTGAGGCAGGAGGATGGCTTGAACCCAGCAGTTCAAGGCCACAGTGAGCTGTGATCGCACCACTGTGCTCCAGCCTGGGCAACAGAGCGAGACCCTGTCTCTAAAAAAAACCCCCAAAACAAACAACTAAAAAAGAAAAAACCTCCACAAGAACCTCTAAGTCTTTTCCGCGGCTACGTGGTGACATGGCAGCCGCCCTGGACAGGGCCCTGGATCTCCTGCCTGCCTCCCCCAGACTCCTCGTGTGCTGATCCCACCCCACAGTGGGAGGTGAGGGGAGGACACGAACCCCACAGCACACAGGTGCCTGGCTCACACTCACGACAGGTCCCTGTGTTACCACCCTCATCATTATTGTCACCACTAGGATAAGGCCCAGTGGCTCTGTGCCTTGTCCTGTTTGCAGGCCCAGCATCGGCGCTGGCTCCACCTGCTCCACCGGGCCTGCCCTCCCAGGGTGTGCCCTTGGCCGTGACAGAGAGGCAAGGCCCGTGTGGGGCCTGTGAGAGGAAGAGGCAGAAAGGGGAAGTGGTGGAGAGCAGGGGTGGGGGAGGCGGAAGCCACTGTGCCTGCACCCGCCCTGAGCCGGGCAGCACCCTGTGCTGGGCTCTCGACACCTGTCCCTCGAGCATAATACATGACCGTTTATAATGTTGTTATAAGTCACTTCACTCCTTTTCTGTTTGTTTTTTGCTTAAACTGATGGAGTTAGTTCCTTTACTTGTGGCCAACAAGTCTCCCCCGGTGCCCCATTTCTCTAGACCCAGAACTGGGTGGGTGAGTCTCTTGTGGCTGCTGTAACAAACTGTCACAAATTAGGGGCTTCAATCAACACAAATTTATCATTAGAAAGTTCTAGAGGCCCAGAATTGGTGGCTCATGCCTGTAATCCCAGCACTTTGGGAGGCTGAGGCAGGAGGATTGTTTGAATCCAGGAGTTTGAGACCAGCCTGGGCAACAGAGCGAGACCCCATCTCTACAAAAAATAGAAAAATTAGCCATGTGTGGTGGAGGTGCCTGTAGTCCCAGCTACTTGGGAGGCCGAGGTGGGAGGATGGCTTGAGCCCCGGAGTTGGAGGCTGCAGTGAGCTGTGATGACGCCACTGCACTCCAGCTGGGGTGACAAAGCAAGACCCTGTCTCAAAAAAAAAGAAAGTTTCAGATGTCTGCTATTTGAAACTAGCCAACAGGATGGCCCCCCCACCAGGGAATGATCTGGACCCAATTGTTCACAGTGCGGGGGGGGAAATGCTGCATCAATTGTTTGGAAGAAAATCAAGTTAGGTGAGGACCTTGAGATGGGAGGTCACCCTGGATGACCCGGGGGGCCCAGTGTCCTCACAGGGTCCTCCTACGAGGAGGCAGGAGGGTCAGAGGCAGAGAGAGACTGGAAGAGGCTACACTGCTGGCTCTGAAGGTGGAGGAAGAAGCCCTGAGCCAAGGGATGCGGGTGGCCTCTACACACTGGGAAAGGCAGGAGACGGGTTCTCCCTGGAGCCCCCAGGAGGGATCAGCCCTGCCCACACCTTGACGTCAGCCCAGTGAGGCCTATGTTGGACTTCTGGCCCCAGAACTGTGAGAAGAAAATGTTGTTTTAAGCCCCTTAGTCTGTGGCATCAACAGAAGACTCACACAAGAGGAAACAGTAAAAGGCTACTCTGATATTCACAAGAATGGCAGTCAGAACAAAGCGCAGGTCCCTTGCCCACGTCACCCTGAGCCTCCTGTCTCTGTGGCTTCACCTGGTGGGTCATCCCTCCTGCCTACTGCCAGGCCCCGCCATTCCTCTGGGCCATGGGTATGGAGGGCAGACTCGAGGCAGCACAAACATGGACACAACAGCTGGGCAGTGGGGAGCTGAGAGAGCCACCGTGTACAACGGGGCAGAGGAACAGCAGAAACCCTGTGAAGGGACAGGACCTCCTCACTAGCACTAGGACAGCGATTATCCAGATGAGCAGTGATCACAGTGTGGTCAAGGACTGCAGACATCGGACCCTCCCACGTGGCTGGTGGGAACATAACGTGGTACAGCTGCTGTGGCAAGTTTCTCAGGAGTTAATCAGAGATACCACCTGACCCAGCAATCCCCTCCAGGGGTCTACCTGGGAGAAAGGAACAAACACATCCACACAGACCTGCACACCCACATCCACAGCAGTGGGATTCACAACAGCCAAACAGGGAAACAGCCTGAGTGTCCATTGAGGGATGAATGGACACACACAACGTGGCCCATCCATGCCTGGAACATCACTCAGCCATGAAAAGTAAGGAAATTCCGACACAGGCTACAGTGTGGATGCACCTTGAGGACATCGTGCTCAGTGAGAGAAGCCAGACACAGAAGGACACAGTGTGAGATTCCATTTATATGAAACGTCCAGAACAGGTAAATCCACAGAGACGGGACGTGGATTAGTGGTCACCAGGGGCTGGGGAGGGGACAGGGTGACTGCTGATGGGGATGAGGCTTCCTTTGGGGCAATGAAAGCATTATGAAATAGAATGTAGTGGTGGTTGCACAACTCTGTGATGTTCTAAAAACACTGAATTGTGCACTTTCAGTGGGTGCATTATATGGTACGTGATTTGTATCTCAGTAACGCTATTATATAAAAACACCATACTCAGGAACCTTAAGAGAGGAACTAAAGCTGGCCGTCTCGGACTCAAACTTAGTCTAGGACTATCTTTTGTTTACCGTGAAATGTTAACACCACTACAGAAAAGTCTACAACATAAAAAGGTGGGGGTCAATAATTTATCACACAGGGAAGTTCCGGGAAAGGACACCCAGGAAAGCTACTTGGGGCGACCCGTGCTCAGGAAGGAGGACATGGGCCCTCCCCACTGTGTGTGCTGACCTGAACACCCCCAGAGCTGCCCTAGGGCCCTTGGGCACCGTGATTGCTCCCTGCCACCTGGGTGAACACTCACTAAGTGCTTTACACTTTACACTGTCCTGAAAGAAAAAGGCTGTCTCCATTTTACAGTAGAAAAATCGAGGCCCAGACAGGTCATTCCCTCTCGGCACTGTGGACACTGGGGCCATCCTGGGCACTGCAGGTGCTGAGCAGCATCCTTGCCTCCACCCACTCCATGCCAGGAGCACCCTAAGTCATGACAACCACAGATGTCCCCAGACATGGCTCCGTGTCCCCTGGGGGGTAGATCACACAGTTGGTAGCTGGATGCGCCACAGCTTGAACCCTGGACTGTGCAGTGAAGCTTCCCCTCTCTGCCCTGCCGGGCAACTCCCTAGCACACCACCTCTCAGGGACTTGGGCATCCAGTTGCCTGATCCTGAATCTAGAGACACTTGTGTCCAGGTCCGAGGGCCCTCAAATGCCCAGCACAGAGCCCTGTGGATGCTTTCTGGCTCTGAGTCCAGGGGCAACTGACCTTTCCTGGTTTTGCTGGGTAGGCATGACCCCAGGCGCCTGGGCAGCCAAGAAGGTCCACACCCACCAGCTTCCCGTGACAGGAACGATCCCACAGCCCAGCCTCAGAGCCCGCAGGACACGCCTGATCCAAAGAGGCCACCTCTGTGCTTGTCACATGCCCCCTGGGGCTGGGCAGGCCAGAATGCGCTCACACTGGGGCTGAGCAAGTGAGAGCCAGGGTAGGGACCCCGGCCTGTCACCTGTGACCACTAACTGCCCAGGACCTGTCTCCGCAAACCTGAGCTGTCCTCGGGCCACTCCGAGTGCAATTCAAGGTGAAGAATCCCCTACAGGCAAACAGGAAAAGAAAGCTCCTGTTTCCCTGTCCACCGATGGTCACTTCCAGGCCACTGTCCACCTGGCACCGAGTGGGACGCTCCTTCACACTTGGCCTTGTCTGTCTCCAAACGCCCGCGCATTCTGGATGAGCATCAGCTTCACTCATCCAGGGAGAAACAGAACAGGGGCATGAAGCTCCTCAGCCCCCTGGTGGGGCAGAGCTGGGCCCAGGCCAGGCCCCCGAGCCGAGCCTCCTTCCTCCTTCACTTCTAGGCCTCTTCGCGATTGTGTCACTGACTCTCAACACAACGGAAATCACAACACAAAGAACAACTCCTCCTGCCACCACCCAGCTGTTGATTTTGGGACCTTTCTAGTCCCTGCGTTGGGGGCTGGCCTCAAACAATGCCACCAGCTCAGGGCAGCTGGGGACGGTCGTCCAGGATCCTCTGAGGCTTCTGCTAGACAGGGCCAGCGTCTCCACTCTGAGCAGACTCTATCCTCGGGAGGAGACCCCTGCCTGGGCCGAGCCTTACGGGGAAGGTGACTGTCCCTATGGGCCTTGGCTTGTCTTTTTCTACATTTTTGTCCCTGTCTTCCACACTCACACCACGACTGTTCCAGAAAACAGGGCCAGGGTGGCTGAAAGGGCTTGCAAAGGTCCTGCTTACGTTTCTGTCTCCTCTCAGAAAGTGGGAGGGTTTTTTTTTAAGTGGAAGTAATCATTTTGTGAAAAACTTCCTGGACGGGCAGAGTTCCCACCACAAGCAGACAGTTTTCTATCAGAAACAAACACATGCGGGGCGGCCAAGGCAGGCCCGGGTGATGACTTCCCCGTCGCTGCCCCCCAAGTCCCACTCACCGTGTCTGGGGCTCTTTTCTTTCTGCTCTGGTCAAAAGCCGTGCAGGGTCTGTATGGGGCAATGCTGGGACAAGCTTCTCAGAATTTGATGCCACACCTTCTCAGTTCCCCTGGTCTTCCCGCAGAGGAGACTCCAGTGGCCCTTGGAAACTTCTAAAGGGACAGAAGGTAAGATGACAAATTCCCCCGCCCAAACACACACGTTCCTTTTTCTGAAAACAAGACACGACACAGCACAGTTCCTCTAAACGACCAACTGGGATGACCCCTCCCCAGCTGAGGTGCAGCGGCAGCTCAGGGCCCAGTCACCCACTTCCTTCCGGAGGCTTCCACATCCTGCCACTGCGTTGGGGACCGTAGCCCTGGATCACAAGAGAGACAAGCCCTGAGCTCAGAAGTCAGCTTGTTTGTTCTGCATCAGTGTGCAACACTGGTTCCTAGCCTGGCAGACCCAATATTTGGCTGGAAGATGCTCGAAGCCCAGAATCTGTCCTGTTAAAAAAAGCAGAGGCCGGGTGCAGTGGCTCACGCCTGTAATCCTGGCACTCTGGGAAGCTGAGGTGAGAGGATCACTTGAGCTCAGGAGTTGGAGACCAGCCTGAGCAAGAGCGAGACCCCATCTCTACTAAAAATAGAAAAATTAGCCAGGTGTGGTGGCGGCACCTGTAGTCTCAGCTACTCGGGAGGCTGAGACAGGAGGATCCTTTAGCCCAGGAGTTGGAGGCTGCAGTGAGCTATGATGACATCACTGCACTCCAACCTGGGTGACAGAATAAGACCCTGTCTCAAAAAAAAAAAGAAAAAAAAAGAAAAAAAAAGGCACAGTGCCCAGTGCTGTCTTCCATAATCTAAATGCTTATTTTCAAATATCACAACTGCCCTCAGCCCTGCAGGACTCACAAGAGGATGGCCGTGGCTTCCCCAAATCCCATGTGTGTCCTGTTGTTGTTCTGCACGCTCATCTTTCTTTACTGAGTGAAGTTCTCCAACTCCTACAGTACGAAGGCAGCCAGGTGGGAGGTGAGGCACCCCGGCCAGGTGCTGCAAGGGGTCAGCATATTTTTCTAACCCTCCTAGTAATCTTTTCTTTTTCTTTTTTTAGATTGACATATAATTCACATATCGCAAATTTCAATCTTTTAAAGTGTACAATTAAGCAGGTCTTAGTATGTTTAGAGTTGTGCGTCTACCACCTCTAATTCCAGAATGTTTTCATCACCCCAAAAAGAAACCCCAACCCCATCAGTAGTCACTCCCCACATCTCCTGTTGTGGGTTGAACTGTATTCCCCATAAAGATACCTTCTAGTCCTAAGCCCCGGTACCTCTGAATGGGAATTTGTTTAGAAAAAGGGCCTTTGCAGATGTCATTAGCTAACACAAGGTCACACGGGAGCAGGGTGGGCCCTGACACAGTGACTGGCGTCCTTATAAGGCAACAGAAATTTGGACACAGACACACAGAGGAGGTGGCCCAGGGAAGACGCAGGCAGAGACTGGAGTGACGTGGTCACAAGCCAAGGGATGTCTGGAGCCCCCAGGACTGGGAGTGGCAGAAGGACCCTACCCTGGTGCCTTCGAGAGCTCAGAGTGCACAGCAAATGACGAGGTGGATGTGCACTTGAACTGAAGGTTCCCACTTCTGACGCCCCTGCTCTACCAGGACAGAGAAAGGGGAGCTGGGTGTGGACAGACTGTGCTCATTCTGACCTCCCAGAAGAACCTGGATTCTGTGGCCTCAGTCTGCCACAGCGGCAGGTAAAAACATTCTTTGACAAGATCGTGTCAGCTGGGGAATGGTTACAGAGAAATGTGAGATGTCATCGAAGCCTGAGATGCCCCTTAACAGGTTTCCAGAGACACCAGGGAGACTGAACTCAGCATGAGGCCCAAGTGTCAAAGAGAGGAAGACACAAGGCAGGGCACCCCTCAAACCTCTCCAAACACAGCACTGTAATCCTCACTGCAGAAGTTTCCTGGGCCACTAGGGCCCAGCACTCCGGGCTTGACTTCACGCTGCCTTATCGGCCCCTGGACCCTTCCTGTCTGAAAGGGGAAAGGGTGTGGGGGAGGAACCAGTGGAAGCCGGGTGGCCCACGTAGGGTCTTGCTTCACTCCAGGTTGCTGTAAAGAGCTCTCAGCTGCTCTCAGCTATATTGTGGGTCTCATGGGGGCGATTCTGCCCCACCCAAGAGAACGACCCAGACCCAACCCAGACCCCATGCTGCAGGGCTGAGGGGCAAAAGCTTGTTCTGCAAGTGGCAGAGCCGGGGTCCACACCTAAGTGTTTTGGTCTCTTTGCTTTGTTTCCCTCTGTAGTGAGTAATATTTTTAAGTTGCCAGCTCATTACTCGTCAGTAGGCAGTGACTGTGGCTGTCAGAGGTGCTGATACGTTCCTGGCTCTCTGCAAAGGCACCAACCTACTCATCAGAGAGGAAGGCCGGGTGGGGCTCACCTCCCCATCTGGTGAGGCCACCAGAGCTGGTGGAAAGGGGACACCGTCATTCCTGCTAAGTGATCCGACAACCCTTAACTCTCACCTATGAGGTGGCTGCTCTGCAGAGCTTTTGCTGTTATTAAGAAACCAATCTAACATTTGCTGGGCCTAGCGGGAAAGCTCTCATGAATCCAAAACTTCCTGGAAGGCAGGAGGGACTGGCTCATCCCACATGGCAGGAAACAGGCCCCAGGGCAGGAATGTGTCCCCCTCCCCATGTCCACAGTGCTGGGGGGACCCTGGCCCACAGCCCCACACAGGAAGTACCAGCTCCCTACTCCCCAGTCAACGAAACATGACATTAGAACAGAGCAACCATAAAAACACGTATATAATTTTGACGTACTTTTTAAACTAAAAAACAAAATATAAGCTCTGCACCAAGACAAGAAGAATGTAGAGGGAAAAGGCACAACCTGTGGGTGACAAAAGGGAGAGAAATCCAAGTGAGACTGACCCCGTGGAAAGGAACCTGACAACCAAGACCCCAGGGCTGGCTGCAGGCGAAACCCAGACCCATCTGGCCGGAGAGAAAAGCCTCAAACTTGAGCCAAAACCTCTCACCAAGAGGAGGCTTCTCAATCCTTGTGTAATCGAGGCTGGCGCAGGAACGAGACAGAGGTGCTGACGTCCAAGGAAGGACATCCAACATCCGCTACGTGGAAAAATAAGTCGCAAAACAATATGGACATCGGGGCCTTTTTTGTTAAATAATAATAAATTGATACATTCATGAAAAAAATAAAGATGAACTATTGTTTTCTCTGGAAGGTGAAATTCCCTTTGTGAACCTTATGACAAACGTACATTTAGTTTTCCTGGGCTGGGTATATAAGACAAATAAAACAGTCAATTTGATAGAATCAAAAGAAAAAGGGAAGAGGTGGGGCGTGGCCCCCAGAAGGCACCTTATGAAAGTCCCTGGGAAGAGAGAAGCATCATCTTTCCTGGTGTGCAAGGCGCACTGAGGTGTGCAAGGTGTGGGCACACACTGAGCCACAGGCGCTGTTTCTAAAGTCAGATTCACCTTTTCTGGTTAAGCCATTTGAGCTTCTAAATTCCAGGAAACAGGAACAGAGCTCCTCGGCTGGGGAATGCCTAAAACCTCCCAAAGTAAAAACTCAGCTTCTCCATCAGCGGCATGGGGCATTTTCCTGAAACCTCCATTCTCTTGAGGCCCTTAAGGTGGGAGAACAGCTCCCTGAAAGATGATTAATGGCCGAATTTTCAAAGAACTTGGTGGCCTAGGACGTTTTTACACATAGAACAGACCTCGTTCACCTTGTTTATAGAATATGAAACGATTACAAAGCTTGGGAACTAGAATGGCACTCTCACAAACCTCCTGAGAGATTAAAATAACCCCTGATGCTTTTGCTAGGTGACAAAGAGAGGCGAACTTAGAAGCCAGTTTGCCAAAAACAGCCTTAAAAAAATATTCCGCTTGTGGCAGTTACTTTGGGGCACCTGCTATGTGAACACTGTGGTAGGCTTTTCAAAAGATGTAAAGACATTAAAACACAGTCCTTTCCTACAGGGGGTTCAAACGAAAAGTATACAAGCCACAAAAAGACACGGAAGAACCTTAATGCATAGGACTAAGTGAAAGAAGCAGGTCTGAAAAGGCTGCCTGCTGTAGGATTCCAACTACAGGACATTCTGGAAAAGGCAAAGCTATGGCGACAGTAGAAGATCAGTGTCTGCCACAGGCTGGGGGGAGAAAAGGATGACTAGGCAGAGCGCGGGGGTTTCGGGGCAGTGGGAGCACTGTGCAGGATGCTGTAACGGGGGACACGTGTCATCATACATTGGTCCAAACCCATGGAATGAACACCAGCATGAGTGAACCCTTACATGAGCCATGGATCTGGGTGATGCTGACGTGTCCAAGGAGGCCCCTCAATTCTAACCAACGCCCCGCCCTGTGGGGTGCTGAGAGTGCAGGAGGCTGTGCTTGTGGGGATGGGGGTTGGGGAGGGACATGGGAACTCTGTCCCTTCTGTCCAATTTTACTATGAATCTAAAACTGCTCTTAAAAATACTCTATTTAAAAAACTGTAGCTGACACTAATTCATCCATCAAAAAACACCAAGCATTTGGCTAAATCCTTTGAGTAACTCATCCCATTTAAGAAATAACTAAACACAAAGGCAGAACACAACGCATTACACGAAAGCAGGGGCTCAACACGTATCTACTGAAAAAATAAATGCCCTGGAAGGCACTGGAGACGTGGTGGGAGCTGCACAGGTTATACATGTGATTCCAAATTTTCTGGTAGTCACATCAAAAAGTAGAAATAAGAAAAAAAAAAGAAAAGAAAGGAAAAGAACCAGGTGAAGTTATTATTAAGGAGATATTTTGCAGTCCCCGAGATCTGGTGTGTATTTTGCACTTAGAGCACATCCCAATTGCCACAGGTAGCCAGTTCAGTTCTAGAAAGTTAATAGAAAAAAATCAGCCTCGTTGGCAACACAGCAAGACCCTGTCTCTACTAAACATAGAAAAATTAGCCGGGAGTGTTGGTGCACCTGCAGTCCCAGCTACTCGGGAGGCCGAGGCAGGAGGATCCCTTGAGCCCATGAGTTGGACGCTGCAGTGAGCTGTGATGACACCACTGCACTCCAGCCTGGGGGACAGAGTGAGACCCTGTCTCTAAAAAATAAAATAAAATGGGTCTACTCAGACCCCTGGTGAACTCAAGATGTGCAGGAAGGAAGGAGGGAGCTGCTGGTGGTTCTGGGGCCGGCCCGGGCACTGCCACCGCCTGTGCATGAAGCAAGTCCCAAACCAGAAAATACAGGTGGACCGTGGCATGTGAGATATGCAAAAACTGCACGTGTCACATCTCAAATCTTTCCAACTGTCCGCTTTGAATATGGGCGGTTTACTGCATGTCAATTAAACCTAGATCAAACTGTTAAAGAAAGAGAGACGCAAAGAGGGGACAGTAATGTGTGCAGAGACGGGAGTCTTTCCCCAGAATGGTCAGTGGCTCTCTCCGGATCTGTCCTGCTCTGAGGCTGCATTTTCCGATCTCCCCTTCCTGGGCCGTGTAACACAATTTCAAGCCCTGCAGGCAGCAGGAAGAGGGGCTTTCCAAGCCAGGGCGCTGAGCCCGCGGTGCCGCGGCCCCGCCACGTGCTCGGGGCGCTTTGGAGACCCGACTCCCGCGTGGGTTTTTGGGGGCCTGGAATGAATTTTAATCCAAACCGGGAGGCTCGGCGTCCTGCGAGAAGTTAGTGAGCAGACGAGAGTGGCCCCAACTCTCGACATTTGTACCCAAAACTCGACCAGCTGCCCCGTCCCCCCGCCTCGCCCCCGGCCTCCCCGGATCCGGCCTCCCCGCCGCCCGCCTTCGTCCCCCCACGGGACCCGGCCTCCCCGCCGCCCCGTCCGTCACCCCGGGACCCACCTGGCCTCCGCTGCCTGCCGCCGGCGCTCCCCGGCTCCGCACTCAGCACTCAGACCACGCCCCACAGCGGCGCGCGGAGGGACACACCGCGGAGGGACATACCGCACCCGCCCTGCCCGGCCGCACCCGCGGGAGCCGGACCTATTTCCCTTAAAGGGCCCGGACCTCGCGAGGAAGCGGCGCGCGGGGCTCCCCGGGCCGGGCCTGCGGGTTCTCCGCGCGGATTCTCGTCCGGGAGGCCGCCCTGGAGGCGGGACGCCCCGCTGGAGGCCGGACGCCCCGCTGGAGGCCGGGGGCGCCGGGCATGCTCTCCGTTGCCTAGCAACCGGGGGCCGACGGTGACGCCATTAGCGGGAGTCCCCGGCTCGCGGCCTGTGGGCGGAGCTTGCGCTGCTGCTGGAGCGCAGGGCGGGGCCTCAGGGGAAGACGGCCGAGGAGGAGGAGCTGGCGACGGCGTTGGAACTTGCGTGGGCGAGGCCGTGAGGGCGGGGCCAGTGCGGAAGCGGAGTCTCCTCTGAGTGGCGGCTCATGGGCGGGGCCTAGAGGCGGAACCGGCGCCGTCCGTTGTCCGTTGGGGACGGGTGGGCGGGACCGGGTGTGGGGGCGGGGCCTGAGCTGGGAGCGAGGACGGAGGTGCGGCCCAGGGCCCGAGGGGCGCTATTGGTTGGTGTGCGGCCGGGGGGCGTGGCACAGGGGCGCCGTTGGTTGGTGCGCGGTCGATAGACGAGGCTCGGGGCGGCGCCGTTTGGAGTGCGGCTGATAGGCGTGGCTCGGGGCGGCGTCGTTGGTTGGTGCGCGGCTAATGGGTGTGGCGCGGAGGCGCCGTTGGTTGGTGCGCGGCTGATGGGCGTGGCGCGGGAGCGCCGTTGGTTGGCTGGCGGCGGGCGGGGGCGGGCCATGGCCCTGCTGCTGTGCCTGGGCATGACGGCGGCGCTGGCCCGCGGCTGCCTGCACTGCCACAGCAATTTCTCGGAGAAGTTCTCCTTCTACCGCCACCACGTGAACCTCAAGTCCTGGTGGGTGGGCGACATCCCCGTGTCGGGGGCGCTGCTCACCGACTGGAGCCAAGACACGATGAAGGAGCTGCACCTGGCCATCCCCGCGGAGATCAGTGAGTGCTGTGCCCGGCCCGGGCCGGCCCGACCACCCGGCGAGACCCCCGAGCCAGCCGCTCACCTGACTCCTCCTCCGCCCGCAGCCCGGGAGAAGCTGGACCAAGTGGCGAGCGTCGTGTACCGGAGGATGGACCAGCTGTACCAGGGGAAGATGTATTTCCCGGGTAAGGGGCAGGAAACTGAGGCAGGGACCGCCCACCCCAGGACACCCCAACCGCCGCCTGCGCCTGACCTCCCTTCCCCCGCCGCCCTCATCAGGGTATTTCCCCAATGAGCTGCGAACCATCTTCCGGGAGCAGGTGCACCTCATCCAGAACGCTATCATCGAAAGTGAGTGGGGCCACGTGCACCACGGGGCATGAGCTCCTTGAAGGCTGGGGCCCCTGGAGCAGGGCTTGGCTGGGGCTGGGATGATGTGAACAGACCCAGGACAGAAGGGGATGAAGGCAGCCCCCAGGGAGGGACCCCTATCACCCCATGGTCACCAGCACAGCCCAGAGGATAAATGCCACCACCTCGCTGGCACCTACCCAAATTAGTCCCTGGAGGCACCAGGAGTGTTGCTGACACCCTCCCCAGGTTTGTGCCATCCCACCTCGGGGACCCCTTCCCTCTAGGTCATGGACACACATACATGAAACCAGGTGGCTGAGGGACAGGGCCTGGTAAGACCACAATGTCCTGTCCTCCCACAGGCCGCATCGACTGTCAGCGTCACTGTGGTGAGTGAACCTCCGTCCAGGCCTAGGGGTGTGGTGTTGGCCGAGGCTCAGGGCCCTGGAGGCTGAGGGGAGCCTGCGGCCACTTCTCCTATGCTGCAGGCATCTTCCAGTACGAGACCATCTCCTGCAACAACTGCACAGACTCGCATGTCGTCTGCTTCGGCTACAACTGCGAGTAGGGCTCAGGCACAGGCGGGTGCCTGGGGTCCCGGGCTCTCCTGGGACAGGAGTCCTCCGCCTTCCACCTGGCCCTGATCACTGGGGGAGGGTGGGGTCTGGGGCTCGGGGACACACCACTTCCAAGCCCCTGTCCCCACAGGTCCTCAGAGCAGTGGGAGGCAGCTGTGCAGGGCCTTCTCAGTTACATGTGAGTTGGGGGTCTCTGGTCAGCAGCAAACTCGCCACCTGGGCTGTGGGAGGGGACACTAACCCAGGCCACTTGGCTCCCTAACTCTAAACCTGCTGTCGTTGTAGAACTAACTGGCACAAGTAAGTCCCCTCCTCAAACCCAACACGCCTTACCAGAGGCAGTGTGCATGTGCATGTACGTGTGAGCACCCAGCCGGTGAGTATGTGCGCAAAGCTGGCTCCCATGGCCTAGGGGGACCACAGGAGGCAGGACCTGGACCCAGCTGCCTGAGGCAGTACAGGGGGCAGCCTCAGCCCCTCCTCCCTCAAAAGTCTCTAAACTCAGGTGGAGGAAGGGGGATTGTCCTGGCTAAAGGATCCTACAGAGTCCCATCCCAGCCTGCCCCACGTCTGTGGCAGAAACGTGGCCAGAGCCCAGGAGGGCTCCCCACAGTGGATGGATGGGGGTGCCCTATGGAGAGGCCTGACTGGGCCCCATCTTGTTTTTCAGACAGGACACGAACATGAGGTAAGGCTGCCCCGGCCCAGCCTTCCAGAGGGGAGGGAGGGGCACAGGGAGTGAGGGGAGGGGTGCCGTGGGTCCTCTGGTTCAGCGGGCACTGCGGGCACGGCTCTGTGCCTGGGACATGCCAATGTCACCTCTGCAACCATGGCTGTGTGGTCATTTCATGAACAAACCATGCACTGCTGCTTCTCCTCTGGGCCTGGGACACACAGAACCACCCCAGCCTTGTGAGTGAGCCAGGGAAGGGAGGCCTCTGGGGTTGGGGTGCACCTAAGCCAGAGATCAAAGCCCACCCGCCAGTGTGCCACAGGCCCTCCCCTCAATGCCCTTTCTCAGTCCCAGTCATGAGAGTGAGCCACCCTGGTGCTCCTGGGGACACAAGAACAGGCAGGGCCTCCGCCACACACAGGACCACTGCATGTCCCAGCTGGGAGGAGGCGCCCAGGGCCCCCAGGGCAAGACCCACCAGGAAGGAGGCAGGGGAGGCACAAGCGGGGGCTGAGACACCCCCGTCTCCCTGCAGCCTGGTATCTCCGAGCTTCACATGTCTGGAGCCCCCACACTTGGCCAACCTGACCTTGGAGAACGCCTCTGAGTGTCTGACTCAGCACTGACAGCCGCCAGGCCCGCCCCAGCGCAAGGGGGGGCCAGGACTCCCCTGGACTGTCCCAGCCTGTCACCCTGGAGCAGGCTGACTGCTGCCCCCGGCCCCCCTCCGACCCCCGACAGAGCCCAGCCGGCCCGGGCGGGAGGGAGGGGAAGGGGGTGGGTTTGTACGTAGCATTGGCACCTGGCAGGACCACAGAGCTGTTTGATGGGATGATTAAAGTGCCCTGACGTTTCTCATGGAAGCACAGTTCTTATTTGGGGGGCTGAAGGAGCAGCTGGCAGTGTGCTTCTGGGGAGGCCTGAGGGTCCCCAAATGAGCCAGGCAGGCCAGCTGGTGCAGAGCCACACTCGCAGGGCCCCAGGGTCCTGGGATGGAGACATTCTGCTGTGGCCCACCTGAGCACACCTGGTTGGCCTCGCACAGATGTACACGGTGGGGGGGGTCCTATTATGAAAGATGAGGCTGCAGTTTGGTGGCACCTGGGGCCAGCTGCACCCAAGGCAAGGGACACAGGACTCGTGGGCTCTGCCGCCTCCATTCTCCGTGGCCAGGACCGTGGCTGCCCCGCCCAGTTGAGTCATCCACAACACAGACGGGAGAAGGCCGGGAACTCGTGTCCACATCTGTGCAGCCAGGCGGTGGGGATGGTTAAGCGCCCAAGCACCCTCGCTCATCCCATCTCCACTCATGAGACCAGGCTGAGCTTTTCCTTGCTGCCCCAGGACCCAGGGGCCGACCCCCACGCACTGTCCCGTGGCCACTGTTATGCACGGAATGTCTGTGCAGGTCAGGAATGGCACCTGGGGAGGCTCCGGGGCACCCCTGCAGACCACCAATCGATCATCAGAGCCAAACGTGACGTGTTTGGGGGGACTAAGGGGATACTGGGGGTCGTGTTGAGAGCCCGCCCCCCCCAGCAGTGGCTGGTCATCAGCTGCATCCTGGCTGTTACCAATGCCAAGTGCTTCCTTTTGGACCTCTCAGAGGGACACTGGCCAGCTGGGGGCATGGGAAGAGGCTTGTGGCTGGTGTTTCCAGGGCATGATGTAGAAGGGACTGGGTCCAGGGCCTCGTCTGGGCTGGCATACCTTACCCTCCCACTTTGGGATTTACCGCAGCCTACTGTCCCATCTACATGGCGTAAGGCAGAAGTGAGGCAAACTGACACAGGCAGTGCTAGTCACTCTCCCGCCTCTGTCCCCACAGCCCTGAGCAATGCCTGGTGGAGGCCCTGCATGCCCTGGGACTCCCCAAAGTCCCAGGAGCCTGGATGGTGTGCTGGGGGCTGAGGGTGCCTCGGGGATGTGAGCCAAGGCAGAGCCTCAGTCTGCAGCGCCTGTGACCCCGGCAAGGGCAGGAGACCCCACGTGGAAATGTCTGTTTTGCAGCTTTATTGGATCATCTTGACACAAAATCATTACAGCAGCGTGATACGCCTCTCTCTTCTTTATACGGGAATGTCGATAGCAAATTAATTCTTATGTAACACATCATACAATTTCAAAATTCTAGAATCACTGCACGGGATTCTATAATAGATTACTCTACATGCTAAAGTGACAGTTTTCATCAAAGGAAAAGTTAAAATGTCATGGAGGACCATCATCTCTGAGGAACATCCAGTCTCAGTCCCAGTGGTCGCCTGGGGAATGGGCAGGTGAAGTCCCCTGCCCTGGGGCTGCTCTGCCTGGAGGCACCGTTCCTGGGGCCCAGCCAGAGGTCAGTCCCCACACACGTCCTCCACTGTCCAGCCTGGACCCTCCTGGCAGTGATGGGACGATGCAGCGAGGAGCCTTGTGGTGTGTGCAGTGGGGAGCAGAGGGCACGTAGGATCGCACAATGCCACCACTCACCCCAACCCAAGCCCAGAGAGACACACTTCTGTTGACCAAGAAGAAAGGAAACAGAAAGGCCCAGCCCTGTCCCCTCAGTGGTGCTGACTGCAGCCCCTCCTGGGTACCTGCAGCCCTTCTCTGCCTGCAACCTGGCCCGTGGCCTGGGGTCCTGCAGACCACGTTCCCACCACGGGTTCTGGGGAGAAGGGCCTCCGTGACAGCTGGTCCATCCTTCACCTCCATACAGAGGCCACTGGTCAGGATGTCTGGGGACAGAAGCTGCTAGAGGGGAAGAGGCAGGGGAAGACAGGAGATGGGGCCACATCAGTCCTGCCCACTGTGCACCCCTTACCCCGGTGCCCATCAGGCCCTGACCCAGACGGTGGGCGTGCTTGCTCTGCAGGCTGCCCCTGTGACCACATTCAAGGACCCGGCCCCCAGCGTGGGGTGGGGTGTGGAGCAGGTGGGGAGCCCCTTGCTGGTCTGGGGACTGGAACAGGGCTTCTTGCCAGAGTGGGAAGAGTCACGGTGACAAAGATGGACAAATAAATCAACGTGACACACAACCTCGATGTCTAAACAGCAGATGACAGTGGAGTTAAATTAATGCTTGGACTTGGCTACAGTACACACGACAGAGGAGTGGGAAGACACGCCAGACCAGTGGGTCCACTGGCGCCTGCTCCGAGATGGGCTCCCGGGTGGGGCTTGCAGGCGGGCTCAGCACGCAGCTAGTGTGGTCTTCATCTCTTCCAGCAAGTTGCTGAGGAGTGTCGCGTCGCTGCACTTTGCGTCAACCGACACGGAGTTCTCACCCTGCTCAAGGGAGAAAGGCCGGCATTTAAAAAGCTATATGCAAATACAGCCTCATGACCTTATGTGCTGTACTGAATCCTGCAAAATACTTTCTGGAGATGGAGGCTGGTGATGGTTGCACAACACTGTGACTGAACCGAAAGCCACGGAACTGTGTCCACTTAAAAATAGCGCAGATGGTAAATTATATGTGCTTTTTACCATGATAAAAATATCAGGAAAAAAATAGCAGAAAACTTCCCAAACGTTAAGAAAGACATAAGTGTAGAGACTCAACAAGTCCAGCAAACTCCAAAAGGGTTGCTTAGACCCAAAGAAATACACACTCAGACTCGTCATAAACTGCTAAAAACTAAACACAAAGAAAAATTTTACCAACAGCCAGAGAGAAACGATGCCTTCCCTATAAAAAGAACAATCGTTCAGATGATGGCAGATTTCTCATCAGAAACCATGGATGCCGAGAGGAAATGGCACGTTTTTAAGGTACAGAAAGAAAAGATCTGTTAAGCCAGAATTCTATATCTGGCAAAAAGAGCCTTGAGGAATGAAGGCAGAACTGCCACGTGAAGGAAGACTACGAAATGGTTGCCAGCAGACCTGCTCTAAAGGAATTATGAACAGAAATCCTTCAGGCAGGAGCCAATGAACCAAAAGAAAAATGGAACATTAGGAAGGAAAACAAAACAGACATGATAAACACTTGAGCAAATATAACAGACTATTCTTCTCTTTAAAGTGTGTTTGAGGGTTGAAAGCCAAAACGATCACATGGTGTGATGGAGTTTTCCACGAATGTAAACGCAACACATACGACGACTAGTAGCTACAAGGGCAGGGGGTGAATGGTGAGAGTTTTACATTCCACTTGAAGTGGTAAAATGTTAATCCCAAGTGGACTATGCAAAGCTAAGTACATATAGTGTAATCCCTAGACACCCACACATAGAAAGTACAGAGGATCAAAAACCAAACAGATGTTTACAAATGGAATACTAAATAATGTTCACATAAGCCAAAAGAAGGCAGAAAAAGAAGTAAGAGAAGGAACAAACAAAAGAAAATGGTAGACGGAAATTCCAATGTGATCTATAATTACTTTAAATGTAAATGGTCTAAACACACCAATTAAAAGACAGAGATGGCACAAGTGGATAAGGAAGCATGGTCCAAACTGGAAATTTACTTTAAATATGATAAAGGTACATGACAAGTAAACGATTATACCATGGAAACACCAATCAAGAAAGCTGGAGTAGCTACACTGATATCAGACAAAGTGGACTTCAGAGCAAAGAAATCACCAGGGATGAAGAGGGACACTGCATATTGACAAAAAAGTCAATACACCCAGAGGATATAACAATTCTAATTGTCTATACAATAGTGCTTCAACACACCTGAAGTACCATATGACAGAAATTAAATGGAAAATAGACAAACTGAGGATCACTGACCTCAAAACTCAACAGAACCACCAGAAAATCAGCAAGGGTCCAGAAGAACTGAACAAGGCCATCAACCCAACTGGATCTAAGTGACAGTTATTTCACATTCTACTCAACAATGGTAGACCCATGGAACACTCGCCAAGAAGGACAATACCCCGGGTCAGAACACAGACCTCAACAAGTGTAGAAACTTGAAACCTTAGGTAGTATCTTCTCTGACTGCAATGGAACCAAACTAGACATCAGCAATAAATAAACACAGTGAAATGTGTGGGGTACAGCTAAAGCAGGGCATAGAGGCAAATTTACAGGAACAAAAAGGGTCTCTTGGAAAGGTCTATGTTTTCACCCTAAAGAAACTTACAAAAGCGTAAAATAAAAGCAAGCAGAAGGAAGGAAATAAAGAGCAGAACCAACTGAATGAAATTGGAAACAGACAATTAAAAAAGAAATCGGCTCTTTGAAAAGCACAATGAAATTGATACGCCTCTAGCCAGGATGACCAAGAAAGGAGAGAGAAGACACAACTGCCAACGTCAAGACTGGAACTGATCCCATGAACTTTACCAGGACAAGAAGGGAAGACTATAAACAGCTACACACATACGAATTCAGTAACTTACACTAATTCTCTGAAAAGCATGAACTTCCCAAACTCACTCAAATGCAACAGATAACTTGCCCAGTACTACAACTATTAAAGAAACTAAATTTGTAGTGAAAAACCTTTAAAAAAGAAATTTCCAGGCCCAGATGGTTTCCCTGGTGAATTCTACCAAACATATATTTTTAAGGAAAAAAATAGCACTAATTACATACAATCTCCCTCAAAAATAGAAAAGGAGGAAACACTTCCCAATTCACTTTATGAGGCCACTGTTATCCTGAAGGCAAAACCAGACCAAGACGGCATAAAGGGAGAAAACTAAAGACCAACATTCCTCATAAACACAGACAAAATCCCCCAACAAAACATTCACAAAATTGAATTCAGCAATTCAATTTGTGGGATCGAAGAGACAACGATCCCACAGAACTCGGGTGAGAGGAGGCCCAGAGTAGAGGGCAAGGAAGCAGCACAGCAGTGAACGGCAGACACCGGGGCCTTGGCTGCCTACAACGTGTGGGGGCAGGGGCTCAGTGCAGGCAGGAGGAGGTCCCACCTGGCAGAGGGGTCTGGGCTGCTGAGTGAGGCTGGTGCAGGTGAGCGCTCCAGCAGCTTCCCTGCAATGACACCATCCCTCTCCCTGAGCCCTCTCTGGGCCCTGAAAGAAGCCCAAGCATCACCAGGACTCACCTTCTTCACCAGGAGACAGACGTGGTGGCCCTGGATGGAGCGGCTGTACATGGAGGCGCAGGAGTCCACTCGCTCCACAACTGCAACAGAGTGGGTGGGTGAGGCCCTGCCTGCCCAGAGCAGAGGCCACCTTTCCCAGGGCTGCCCTCGGCAACAGCTGCAGGAGGCCCAGCAGGGGTAGGAAGTGGCCCTGTGCAGCCCGGGCAGTCAGGGTACAGGAGTCCAGGCACCCCGCCACACCAGATCTCAGAGGGTGTGACCCTCGAGTACGAGGGCTACAGGCCAAGCTCCAACAAGGAAGGGGCTGCACTGGGCTGGCGGGGCTGGGGCCCAGCCAAGGGAGAACCACGTGTGTGTAAATGCCGGGCCACCAATCAGCCTCCTCACTTTCCTTACCAGAAAAATGATGGTGAAAACAGATCTTTGTCAGAAGGTTCTGGAAGGACATACTAATGCCATCGACTCTGATTGAGCTCATGCTCAGGTCCCCAGACTCCAGCAACTTGGCAAAGGCATCGCTATGGGAAGAACATGGGACAGGGAGGGGTGATGCCAGGCAGGAGCTGGGGCCTTCAGGACGCCCAGCACCAATGCACACTGAACCCCATCAGAGATGCTGTGTGATGGGACCCTCCTTTGTGTGTCTAAGGCCTGAGAGGTCGCCATGGTCTTGTAAGATGTTTTTCATATCGACATGTCAAAGTCCCAACATCTGGAACCTCAGAATGGGACTGGTCGTGTGGGGGGCCTTAATCCAGTAAGTCTGGGGTCCTTATAAAGCAGATGAAGGCACAGACATGCACAGAGGGGACACACATGAGGGTGAAGGGAGCCGTCTGCCAGCCAAGGATTGGGGCCTCAGAGGGAGACCACCCTGCCAGCACCTTGACCGTGGACTTCCAGCCTCCAGAACTGTGAGGGACTAAACCTCTGATGTCTAAGTGCCTGGTTTGTGGCCTCAGTTACGGCCGCCCAAGCAGGTGCAGACACAAGGCAGCAGAACCTCTCACGCCAAGGACAAGCTGGTGAATCGAGCCCTCGTCCTGGACCTTTCATAAGTTACGTCAAAAGATGCCTCCGAGGTAACTGCCCCGAAAGCCTCGGAGCCTGGGTGTGGGTGTCCCCTTCTCGGAGGTGGCGCACCTGTAGCAGGGTGTTGTGGTTAAGTACGAAGAACAGCTGAAGTGCAGCTTGAAGTCCAGCTTCTCGTGGGTGGCGCCTGTGTCATCCTGCAGTGGAGTGGAGGCCACGGCTGAATTGGGAGCAGCAGCCAGCCCAGGTCCCGGGAGCTGCCAACCTGCAGAGCCAGCTCCCTGATGCCAGCGCGAGCCCTGAGAGCACAGATGCAAAGCGGCACGTACCTTGGCGATGAAGGACAGGGTGCCCTTGAGCTTCTGGGCCATGACGATGCTTTGAATGGTGAACACAAATTGGGCTTCGTTTGAGACACCTGATGGGGACAAGCGGGAGCAGGACCTGAGCCTCGGCCCCGGGTGCCCCGTGCCTGACAGGAAGGAGGCTCACCCCAGGGAGCACCAGGGCTTGGGAGTAAACACAAGGGGCTCCCAGTGTCCCCACCTCGGCCCCCACTCCCACCCCACAGATGGCAGACTCAGTCACCGCGGCCAGGACCAAAGGAGGCCTAGGCCTGCCCTTGGGGCACAGAGAGCCCTGAGAGATCCCAGACACACGGGGGCTCACCTGGGGGCAGCTGGAAAGGCACAGGGACACCATCATGGACAGAGGAGCCCTCCGGCCGGGCCATCCTGGTGTTGAGTGAGTCCAGCACACTGAGCTCCATGCTCTTGAGAATGCTGCCACTGTGATTCTCCAGGATAATGGACACGGTGACCTGGCTGTCCTTCTGCAGGCTGCCCTGGATGCCATATGTCTGCAGGAGCAAGGCCCACTGTCAATCAGGCGGCCTGAAGGCACACAAGCTCCTCGCAGGAACGAGGACGCCGCCTTTCTCACGACCACATAAGCAACAGGGCTCTGCATGTGCTGAGAAGTGTGGGGAGAGGTGCACTCCTGCCCCGAGCGCCACGGCCCCCTCCTCTTTGTCAACACACTGCAGCGACCCTCCCATCACCCTGGCCCGCAGCAAGCAGGCGTCCAGCACTACAACAGCAAGTACTACCTCCCAGGGAAATGGCCCTGGGTGTGCCCAGGGGTTCCCACACAATCCTTGGTGTCCACGGAGGTCGCCCGCCTGCCGCCAGCCCCTCAGTAACACCCACATCACTCACCATTTTAATGTAAGAATTTTCAGCAAGGAGGGAGTAGCTGGACATAGGCTGGGGAGAAGAAGAGACACTTCAGCTCAGAGTGACAAGGACCCACGAGCTCCGTCCCCCACAGGACTGCAAGAAACCCTGGGCGAGGAGCATCAGAGGGTGCCAGGCTGGGTGCCTCGGCTTACGGGAGCACAGCCTCCACCATAGGGGTGCCGACGAGCCGGGCTGAGGACGCCTGCTAAGCTCCGGGGGTCCCACCACCCTCCAGAGAGGCTTGGCTCCTTCTAGAATCCACTCAGTTCTCTCCCCGAATGAGGCCACAGGAACTGGAGAAGCCCCAGCCCCGGCCGCCCTGCCGCGGGAGGGGCTGGGCGCTGAAGTACCCCTCACCGGGAGAGGCCCCTCCTCGAGCGCGCCGTTCTGCACGGGCTCCCCCGCCGCCTCCTCACTCCCTGGTGGCTTCTTCCTGGACCTCTTCTTGTCCTTGGACCTCTCTTCCTTCTCCTTCTTGTGCTTCTTCTTCTTATGCTTGGAAGATTTCTGGGACAAGGGAGAGTCTGGGCTCAGCAAGTGGCACACCACAGGGAGGCGCTGCAGCTCCTCAGAAGGCCCGGCAGTGCCCGCTGCTCTCTCTGCACAAGGATGGGCCACAGGGGCCAATCGCGTCAGGATAGGGGTCACCCATACCACGGTGTGACCGTGGGACCAGCCGTGCCTCAGGGCCACAGAAACTAGACTAGGCCAGACCCAGCTGCAGCAAGGACCTCACTCCCTGGCCAGCGGCAGGAGCCAGTGTGGCTCCGAGAACAGTCACCGCGGACTAGGGGAACAACACAAGGGAAGGACAGCAAGAACCCCAGATACGATGCCCAGGGACACGCCTGAGGGAGAAGACACGTCCACACAGGAGCTCGTATACGAATGTTCACAGTAGCACAGTTCACAACTGCCAAAAGGGATAAACAACCCAGTGTCCATCAATAGATAAATAGACACACACAACATGGTCCATCCACACACTGGAGTATCACTCAGCCATGAAAAGGAAGGAGGCTCTGACACAAGCTGCAGCGTGGATGCACCTTGAGGACATCGTGCTCAGTGAGAGAAGCAGACACAGAAGGACACACAGTGCGAGATTCCACTCATAGGAGGTCCCTAGAGTTGTCATATTCACAGAGACAGGAAGTGGGTTCGTGGGTCCCAGGGGCTGCGGAGGGGATGGGGCTTCCTTTTGGGTGATGGGATGTTCTGGAATTAGAGGTAGTGGTTGCACAACTGTGTGAAAATCTTAAAAACACTGAACTGTACATTTAGAAAAAATAAAATTCACGGGTTGTGAATTATATCCCAAAAAGCTCTTACGAGAAAGTAAAATCCTAACCACCAACAAAGACCACTGCGAGATCACAGATGTGAAGGCAGGCGCTGGGCCACCCTTCTCGCGGGATCCGGGGTGGTGCGTGATGGACGCAGCCAGAAGCACAGGCCCAGCCCGCCCCACCGGGGTCTGCAGTTCGCCTGCCTGCGGGGCCTCACCTTCTCCTGGTCGTGGTCCTCGTCCTCCTCCTCCTCTTCCTCCTGTGCCTCTCTCATGGGTTCCTCCAGCTCGTCCTTGGGGGTGGCTATGGTGTTCGTGTTCGCACTGAGCGTGTCCTGCAGGGAGCCAGGACACGGGGCTCATGGCTGCCAGCGAGGGCCCTGTGCCATCACCGCCTGAGCAGCTCCAGGGACGGGGCTCACGCTCTGCCCTCAGTGAGGGAGAAAGGGGCTTGGGTGCCTCCAGCGAGTCCTATGCCCTCGCTCCCCAAGAGGCTAGGGCCCCCCTGAGGGACAGACAAGTGACAGGGCCTGAGATGCCAGGGCCTGCGGCTGGGCTTCCCTTCCTGTTTGCCCCTCACCTGGCACAGCAGGACACAGGAGCCCCCCAGCTCTGCTGAGCACTCAGCCCTGCAGTGCACAGGTGCTGATGGGGAAGGTGCAGGGCTGGGCCAGGGGAGACCTCAGAGCTGTGGCTCCAGGCTCTGCCCTGGGGGGCCTGATGTGAGCTCTGAAGACACATCGGCACCCGCCAGGCTCTTACCGTGGACGGGACCATGGCAGGTGGTGGGGTGGTGGACAGCCAGAAGTCTAAGTCCTCACCCTGAAACCACAGGATGACGGGAGGAGGGCTCAGGGCACAGTCAGGCCCAGGCTGCCCCACCCACCCTTGCTGCTCCCACCAGGGCCCCGGGCCAAGTCGGATTTGCAGAACCTTCAAGTGTCGAATGTTGAGGGCTGACTCTGGCTAACGCTGTTAACGGAATGTCCGCAAACAGTTCCGCACATGGGCGCACGCTGTTCCCGCGGTCACACGGCCAGCGGCAGCCCGCACATCTGTCAGTGCAGAACAGACCCCACGTGCACAGCGGTGCTAAGCGGGTGTCGACAGGCCCCACGTACCCACACTTCTTTAAAAAAACTCATTTTGTTCCCTGCATGAAAATGCGTGGACTCCTGCGGCTGCGCGTGAGCGGCTTCCCGACCTCGCTGAGCTCTGACGGGTCTGGCGCTGCCTGCGGGAGCTCAGGTCCTCGCGGGCCTCCCTGATGGAGTCGCGGGCAGCTCCCTGCCGCCCGTGTCCCTATCCTGATGCCCGCACTACTCCAGGGCAAGGGCAGGAAGGGACCGGGACCTGGCCAGGCTGCTGACCGTACCTTCCGCTCCTTCTCCTTTCTCTTCTCTTTTTCTCTCTCTTTTTCTCTGTGCTTCTTCTCTTTCTTTTTGGGTTTCTTGCTCTTTTTTTCCACCACAGGAGCGTCTTCTTTCTCGGGGGATTTGGTCTCCGTGTTCCTGTGTTTCTGGACAGGCAGCTTCTCGCTGTCGGCCAAGGGCCTTGCAAGGGAAGGGGCTGGAGGTCAGGAGGGAGCATAGACCCCGGCGCGCCCGGGGCCCAGAGGACAGCCCCACTCCTCCCCTGGCCCCCAGCACAGCCCAGGGTCCGTCCAGCCAGGCCTGGGGTCCCTGACGACGTCTCCAAGGATGGACCCTGATGGCCATGCCCTCCCTGCCCTGGCATAGGGACCTCCCAGGCCCCGGGGCCAAGGACCTGGGAACCCACCGTTGGTCAGGGATGGTCCTGGTGAGGAAGATGGCTGCCTGACAGTGCTGCCAGCCACATTCCCTCCTGTCCACCCTACCCAAGTCCGGCCCCAGCCCAGAAGGCGAGCCCATCAGTCTGAGGCCAGCTGCAGGGCAGCCCCCACAGCCCACGTGCCAGAACGCCCACCAGCACCCTTCCTTACTTATCCAGGTCAATGTCCAGGGCCCTGTAGGGGTCGTTGGGGTCTTTGTCATCCTCATCACTGGGCAGAGCATTCTGAGGGGACAGAAGGGAACTGGGTGTCTGTGGAGCCTGCCCCATGGGCTGGTGATGCCCCGTCTATCCTTGACACAGTGGCACCACCAGAGACAACCACGGCGGCAGGCAGGGACGCAGCCCCCCAGGGAGGACGCCGCTCAGTATCCACACGCACCAAGGGCCACTGGGCCCCAGAAATGTCGTAGATGCGTATCTGCCCTGGAGGCTGCAAGGAGGGGCTGCTGGCCTCCCAGGGTGGGACGTGGGGGCGTCCACTCACGGCCAGCGAGTCCCCTCCTGGACTCAGGCCAGGGCAGGCTCGGCCACAGGGAGATGCAAAAAGGACGCTTCCCCCAGGGCCGGCCCCGGGGCCACCACGACGAAAGCCCCGGCTGACCTCGGGCATCTCCTCGGTGACGATGTCCACTTGCTGGGCGGGGGCGATGTCCTCATCGCTCTCTGTGGGCAGCGAGCTGTGGCGGCGCTTTCCCTTCTTCTCCTTGTCCCTCCTCTTCTTCCGCCGCTTGTCCTTCTCCAGCTTCTGCCGGTGCCTGCGCTCCTCCTCCAGCTTCACGTACTGGTCTGACAGGGGCAGCCCTGTGGGCGGACGGCGGGCTCAGCACCCGGCCCAGAGCCACGGGGGATGGCAGAGCCCCAGGAGCCGCGGGGCCGGCAGACACTTGCCTGGGACCTTCAGCGGGACGGAGAGGTCGATCTGCACCACGGGGATGTGCTCCACGCCTGGCGTGTCCTGGTAGCGCTGCAAGGCAATCGTGCTGAGTTACTGGCCGCTGGGCGGGGTGCACCTCACAGCAACATGAGCTGGTGGGGCACAGGGCCCCACAGCCCTGGGCTGCGAGAGCCCTCTGGGCACACCTCCTGCCCCTGGTGCATGTTTTCTCAAAAACCGGTTCAAACTCTGCCGTTCGCATAAGATAGCACGGGTCTGCGGCAGAGGGAGAAGCACAGTTTTCCTCGGAATCCTCTTTTTTGTTCAAACTGGAAAAGTAACACAAGCTCCAAGCCAAAGTGAGGCAGCACATCACGCCCACTAGGATGGCCAGAATCAGAAAGTTGGACAACACCCGGCGCCACTAACGGCATAAAGAAACAGGACCCACGTGCACAGAGGAGGGAAAGGAACTAGACAGCTGACCAGGGAATTGCTGGGGGCTCCTCCAAGGGCCCACACGGTCCCCGTGTGACCCCCAACTCCACTCCCAGGATCTGCCTAAGAGCTGGAAACACAGAGAACAATCCAGGGCCTGGAAGTGCTGGGCAGGAGGCGCCCCACGGGGGCTCGGCAGACGGTGGCAAGCACACGATAGGCCAAGATAGCAAGGGATGTGCCTGCCGTGTGCTGCCTTCCTGCCAAGAGACGCCACCTCCTCCCCGTCTCAGCACGGGAGCCCATGCTCCCGCTGCAGCCCCTCCACCCCTTTCACCTTCTCTCTCTCCCTCTCCCTCTCCCTCTCCCCCCTGCTTCTCCCCCTCTGCAGCGGCAGAGAACCACATACTACTGTGCATCAGCAGCCACTTCCATGACCTGGGTCCGCCTTGCAACCTGGCGCTCCCTGAAGACAGGCCCCCAAGCTGCTGGTGGTGGTTGGGCACGCTCACCCCTGGGCACCTGTTGAGCGGCATCGCCCCTCAGGGATGTTCGTTCAGGATCCCGCCTCACCTTCTGTGGGGACGGAGAACTTTTAATGTAGAAGGGGTTGCTGGCCTGCTCCTGCTTCCGGGCCTCTCGACGCTGCAGGGACAAGACTCGCTGTGAACATGGTACGCTAGGACAGCAACGCCCATGCCGGGGCCCTGCCAACAGCTCCCCAGCCCTGCGGCGCGTGAGGCTGGATCTCTTATTTTCACTGTCGGCCTTTTACTAACAAGGAAACCGAGACCCATGGCTAGAAAGACCACGTGTCGTGGAAAAGGTACTGCTAACAGCACAGGAGGGACACCTGCTGCCTCCACCGCAAGGATCAGGGCTGAGGTCGGCTGACCTGCCTGGGGTCACACCGCCCAAAAGCTCAGCCAGGAGGGCACAGGAGCACAGCACCTCCCTGGGCATCCACCACTGTGGGGCCGGGCCAGGAGGCAGAGCTCAAGGGAGGCTACCCCTCTCCCCGTGCGGGGGAGTAGGGTGAGGTGAGGCTCCCTGACTTCAGAAAGAAAGGGGCCAACACCAGAGCGGAGATGGGGGCAGGTGCCACCTCGAGAGGGACCCAGGGGCTGCCCTTTTGTCTTTGCCTTTTTTGAGCCACACACACCCCGCACACGTTTACAGCATGTTGCAGCAGCAGCACCCAGGAGGGCACGGGCCCAGCCGGGTACCCACAGGCTTGTGGGGAGGTCAGGCTAATGGGGTTCTCCCGGGGAGGCTCCAGGATCCAGAGAAGGTGCTCTCCATTTCAACAAGACCCAACCTTGATGTCAAGCGTCTACTCAGGGCACAGGGAGCCTGTCTGGGAGACCCCGGAATGGAGAGGAACAGAACGAGGCCTCAGTGCCTCACCCTCACCCGGGCCAGCTCCTCCTCGTCCACCTCGGGCGGCCGATGCTTGGCCTGCCTCTGCTCCTCCTCGTGGAACATGGCCTTGGGCTTCTCGTCCTCAGACTCGCTGTCTGAGAGTGGCTCGTTGATCCAGGCATCGAGGTCCAGGCTGCACCAGACAGGGAGGTCACAGGGTGCCCCAGCCTTGCCTGCCAGCTGAGCACTGCACTGAGATGACTGCAGGCATCCACCCTGAGCGGGGTCTCCGTGTGCCGGTTCTGCCCCTACAGACTCAGGAGGGCTGGCGGCCCCGAGGTCACAGCAGGGCCCACAGGGGCTCACGCTGCCCCAGAGGCTCACAGCGAGGGCTGGGAGAGACCCACTTCCGGGTGCAGCACCAGGCCCATGGGCACTCCCTGCCGCCCAGGTCAGCCCGAGCAAAAGGGGTTGCCAGCCCGATGGGCACCCCTTGCCCTCCCACACTCTCCTGACAGGGGGTCCTGGCTGCAATCAGCCCCACTGTCCTGCCTGGCATCGGGACATCAGCATGCTCACCCTTCTGGGACCGGAACCTTCTTCTGGGCCTTCGGAGCTACTGGGTTCAGCTCCCCGGTGAAGAGGGCACTCACTTCCTCTGCCACGGGCACAGCCTTGGCCTGGAGCTTCTGGACGTGCTTGACCAGCTGCAAGATGCAGGACGCCTGCGGGACATAGACAGGTCAGACAGCACCCCAGAAGGCCACTGGGCCACCCTCGGGGATGGCAACACACAGCCACCCCTGCTGCAGCCACATCAGCCATGGCCCAGCCCTCGAGCCACCATCTCAGTTGCCCTCAGGACAGCACGGGCCCCAAAGACGGAGCTTCATGCCTCAAGTGAAGATGCTCCCCCCCCAGCTGTGTGCCCTAAGAAACCCTCATGCTACCCCCCATAGGGGCCGCCTCGGGGCTCTGGGCCTCCATGCTGGCTCCCGCAGAGTGTAGAGACCACAGGCGAGGGCCACAGCCGGCCCTCCCAACATCAGCGTGCGTGGGTCCAGGTCCACAGCCCATACACACCCCTTGAGCCAATGTCACATGCCAGACCTGTCACGGGGAAGCCAGGGACCTAGCAGGCATCATCTGGCACTGGTGTATGGCCTAGTCCACGGAGAACCCGTGTCACCCACAGGGCACTAGGAGGAGCGGAGGTGGAGCGGGGGGCCCCTGGGGGCTGCTGGGCTCCCAAGTGTGGAAATAAAGGACAATCTTGGGTTCCCTCAGGGGACATTTCAGGCCCTGGCTGGCCTTGGAAGGTGAACAGGTGACCTGAGAAGAACAGTGGCCTCCAAGCCAGCCAGAGCCACCAGGAGTTTTGGTTCCCCCAGAAACTGACAGACGGCACTGTACTAACATCGTTCCTCAGGGGTTTTCTCAGAACACCCCCCCGCCATGGGAAGTGCAGGTAAGGGAGGAGCAGAGGAACTGAACTCTGGCCACTGTCCTTTGACCTAAATTTCCCCAGCTACGGGAGGGCACAGGGGTAAGATGGATGCTGGAGAGTCCCACGGGGGGAGCGTTGCAGGGGACTGATGAAAAATTATCTAGCGAGTACAAAAAAAATTTTTTTAAAGGTTTAAGAAAGAAAGATAACCCTAAAAAACTAAAAAATAATTCCCTGAGGATCGTATCACACCCACCTTCACATTCCTTCCCACTAACCCGAAAACCCCTGGATCTACCTACGCCTGCCCCCCACTTTAGGATATGCCTTTTGGGCCAGGCCTGCCCACAATGTCCCCACCCCTATAAAGTCTAGCTCGTAAGATATCAGGGGATCCTGGGATTAAGTATTAGCTGCCCCTTCTCTGTCCGTGGTGCCCTGAAATAAAATGCCCCCTCCTCCTGCCACAACTCTTGGCGTCAATGTCTGGGTCAGTCACAGAGCCACAGCCGTGTGGCCCCCATGCTGGGCTCCCACCCAGGCACCTGGCCATCTGCTGTGCACCCCATGAGCCAGCAGGGCCCCCACCCACCCAGCACCCCAGAAAAACCTGCTGCCACCTCTTAGGCCGATTAATCCCCAGTCCCAGGCGGGGTGAAGCCGTGACAAGGGGACCTGAGGCAAAGGTGAGGAGGCACCACACACACTGCCCACTGCTGGGCAGAAGGAACCGGCGGCTCACTGAGGGCTCTCCCAGGGTTCAGCCCCCGCCGAAGCTGCAGCTAGTCACCATGGAGCCCAGCGTGCACACCTGGCCTTACCCGCTCCTGCACCTCCAGGTCCGCGCTCTGCACAAACTGGGGCAGCCGGTCCACCATGAGCTGGGTGACTGCTTGGGCCGCCTCCGTCTCCGTGGCCTGCTCCTTCTGCTGCAGGATGGATGCGTACAGCTTGACAACATTCTGCACGTACACAGCCTGGATGTGGCCGGGCAGCGTAGTGACTTTGGGCCGCAGCATGGCCTCCAGGGTGTGCTGGGGCTCCTGCAGATGCCTAGGGGACAGGGGCCGGGGTGAGGCCTCCATGGACACCGGCCCCAGCGGCTCCTCGAGAGCAGGTGAGGAGCTGAGGCCTGGGCTGGTTACACAAGGGGTGACTGTGGGGCTCCCCTGTTCCCTGACCACAGGGGCCAGGCTGAGAGGTGGGCTTTGAAGGAACCAGGGACCATAAATGGCCCATAACAGGGACGTGGCGGAGACATGAGCACTGCAGAGCGGATGAATGGAGCAAAGGTAGAGAACAGCGGAAGGAAGACCCTGTCAGCACCATGGGCTGGCTCTGGAAAGGTTGAAGGGAGGATAGGAGGAAACGTGGGGAAAAGACCCAACGGTCTGCGAGAACAGAAGGGCTCTGTGTGATGTGACTAACACTTGATCTGTTGTTTTTTTTGTGATCAAAAAAATGTTTACAGTAAACTTTTTTCCCAGTAAGAGAATGACAGAACCACTCATCTCCAGGACGCAGGCCGGGTCTTCACTGAGCTACAGCAAGTCCAGGGCAGGGCAGGTGCTCAAAGACCAGCAGGGAGGAGTCGGGAAGTGGCTGGGGCAGCAATGATGGCATGGAGGGGCAGCTGCCCTGCAGCACCTGCTGGGCCAGGCCTGGACAGTGCGGCCAGATGTGGGGGATGGCAGCAAATCTTATGCTTTTCCAAGAGAAATCAGAAATCCAGATTTCTGTGTGACAGCTCCTGAGCTGAGGTCTTAGCAACATGCCTCACTTTCAAGGGGCTCAGCGATCTCATCTGCTTGGCAATGGCTGTAACTGTCCTCTTGGGGCCAGTGTGCCCCTGGACCAGTGAATCCCGAGCAAACTTAATGTTCCTGGAGATCGCAGAGGTGGTGTTACCAGGATCTCATGGCTCATCCATCCCTGCAGTCAACCTAAAGCCTGGCACTGAGACCCCCAGAGCCCCAAGAAGGGCCTGACAGCAGGTGGGCTGGGGCTGAGTGTCTCCCCGGAGTGCCTGCCTGGGCGTAGGGGCAGGTCTCACTGTCGCCCACCTCCAAGGTGTCTGAGCAAAGCCAGGGTTCCACCCTAACCCTCACGGATGCCAGGGCCGGCACCCCTTCAATAGCCCCCCCATGGTGGAGGGAACCCTGTGGACCCTGCTGGCTCCCAGTGTCAGTGCCCAGGGGCCCTATGATCTCGTGGGCACCACAGAGGCCAGAGCAGGGTGCAGAGGGACAGGGTGCAGCACCCCAGCTGCATGGAAGGTCGGCCGGCCACACCCTTGTCCCTGCCTCTAGGGAACTCAGTGAGCTGAGCCTGCCCACCCACACGCCACTCACTCCGAGAACTCCCCGCAGATCCAGGCAGCAGCATAGAGCACCTCGCAGATCCCGTTCCGTTGGGTGCTACTGGCCACCAGGTGGGCACTGTCGAGCAGCGCGGACATCTGGGACACGGCGAACTTGCGGATGGCCTTCACTCGGATGGCCACATCCAGCATCTGCGCAGCAATGAGGTGGCCATGGCGGGTGCCCTCCAGCCGGGTCAGCTCCACCAGGATGCTGACGTACCACTCGAAGTTGGTGATGTGCTGGTAGTTGGACTGGCTGCAAATGTCAATGATTTTGGTGAGGAGCTCATCACGGTAGGTGGTACCCTCGGCCTTGTCCACGTGGGTCATCAGCTTCTTGACGATCTCCATCAGGTTCTTCTTGGACACCTGGAGGGGACAGGTGAGGGAGGCCAGCTCTGGCCTGTGCTGTGAACATTGAGACAGAACCCCCGGCTCATGGTGGACCTGAATCTACAAGTCTATGTCGGGGAGGTGGCGTGCCCCATGATGTTGGTCAGACAAGAAGCACATGGCTTCGGTAAGGGAGGCAGCCAGCTGATCCCCACGGTCCATTCGGAGGGCCTGGCCCCAGCCCCAGAGTCCAGATGGACCCTTGAAGCAGAGGTCAGACCAGGACACGTGCCTCTCTTCCCAGCCCCAGGGCCCAGCCCCCACATGCTGCTGACCCTGAAGGCAAGGGTCTTGTGACACCCATGAGCTCCCCAGGGTTCTGATACCGAGAGTCAAAGTCCCTTGATGGGGAAGCCCAGTGGGTGGGGCACGCACCATTCCATATAGCAGGTCCAGGGCCCGCAGCCGGATGGACTCGTCCTTGTCGTCCAGACACTGCAGGATGAGGTCCTTGTGGGACTGCACGGACTTGGGGTGCGTTTTCAGGATCTTGGACATGGCCAACAGCCCCAGGTACTTCACTGTGGAGACGGTGAGAGGTGACTAACCAGGACATGAGAAAGGTGCTGGCACTGCGGCAGGGCACAGAGAATGTGAGGCCAGTTTCTACCTCAGACAGCAAAGCCATGGAGAAAGACTACTCTATTCACTGCCTGGGCCTTTACAGGAACAGTGTGCCGAACCCTGCTCTAAAAACAAATCTGGCTTCAAGGTGAGCATCCTCAACACGGCTCCCACACCTGGGTCCAGGTATGAGGGAGGTGGCCCAGAGCTGGAATACCTCACCAAGGACACACAGAAGCACACGTGGGCAGGAGTGCCATGTGCTGCGCTAACTGACCTATCAATGCCACACACCCAGCTAAGGAATGCAGAGTCTGGTACATCAGGACACCTTGGACCAGATGCTCGGTGAGCAGGCATCAGTGTGGCTCTCTACCTGCCCAATCTTCCTGCTTATGGGGCTTCACTACGTGTTCCCCCCACCCCACTTCTGCCCTGGGACCGGGCGTGTGTTTCTCAAGGACCCTGCCCTGGCTGTCTGCACACCAAGCCACCTGAAAACCTTCCAGCCTGGATACAGAAGGGCTGTCCACCACGTGGGGACAAGGGGAGTGGACGCAAGTGGGCTGCAGGGTACCAGCAGGGCCTGTCTCTGAAGCCCGTGTTGCTCTGCTAGCACCAGGGTCCATGAGGAAGAGGAAAGTGCGTCACTGACACCATGCATACTTTCTTCCTGTGCTGGTGAGAGGCCTGACCTCACAAAGGTTTAGGATACGGAAATCAAAGCGTGGGGGGGTGGGGAACGACTTACAGTTCTGATCAGAGTCTTCTATCAATATCCGTAATTTCTGAACACAGAGCTGAAAAGAGGAAACATGACGCTGGACATGTCTTCTGAAACCAAGGCTGAGTTCAGCCGACCCTGGGCCCAGGCCGTCCAATACGCCCTGTCCCACAGCCCAGAGGACAGGAGAGAAGCAAGCGGGGCCCACACAGTGGCACGGGGGGCAACCTGAGCCCCACACAAGGACTCTGCTCAGCGGGGACAGCAGTGAGTCTGCATGCACCAGCAAGGACAGACGCTGCAACCCCAGCAAACACACTGCGTGGGAACATACATGAGGGTGGGAGCACATCCAATAGCCTGGCATGCCCCCTGGGGAGGGACTGGGATTCGGGGACTGACTTTACATACTAGTCATGTTATTAAAATCAACTTGAACCAAACAACATAGAAAACACGGAGACAACCATGCCAACGGCCTCCGGGCCAGTCGGGGAGCCCTGGGGCTCTGGGCTTGAGTGGACATGGCATTTTATAAGCGTCACAGTGAGGCGGGCAATTGCGGGGGAGGCAGCTTGGGGACATGGGGAGGTAGGCAGCTTGGGGACAGAGGAGGGCTGTCTCCAAACACAGACGAGACACAGACACACGGCCTGCGTGGCTACCAGGGAGTGCCAGGGCTGAGGTTTGATGGGCGGACACACCCACAAACACGATGCACAGAACAGAGTGGGAACCAGGCACACGGTTTGCTCAGGGCACAGGGCAGACAGCAGGAGGAGGCTTCCGGGGGCCGCCAAGTGAGCGGAGGAGGGGCTCCCAGCCCGAGGAAGAGCACGGTGGCCCTGGAGGGCACCTGCAGGCCCCCATGTGGCCCCGACGTACCTGGATGCTGGCGCTGTGGTTGGGCATGCCGGAGGACAGGGAGATGAGCACTGAAACAGATGCCCGGTCAGTCAGCCACCACACCGTGGCTCCACCCCAGTGTCCACTATGGCTCCTGCCCCTCACCCGGTGCAGGGACAGGAGGAAAGCCAGAAATGCTACCATGTGGGGAACTGCTCCTCCCAACCGGTACCCACACAGAACAGAGCCCGCAGCATAGGCTGCGTCCTTGTCCTTGGAAGGCACAGGTGAGGCTGCCCTCGGGGTGTCCCAGAACCTGGCCGGGCCCCACCTGGCTAACAGCAGGGGCTGCTGGGCTGAAACTGCTCCTGCAAACACCGTGGTCTACACCTGCCCCTGCCGTCCCCTGGAGTCTGGAATCTCGGCACGGGCCAGGCAGGGGGGCCGGGTGACCAGCCCTCATGGAAACCCAGGTGAGGGCCTCTGCAAGCTTCCCTGGGGACAACACTCCACGCATGTCATCACAGCTCACTGCTGGGGTTGGAGCATGTCCTGCATGACTCCACGGGAAGAGGGTTCTGGAAGCTGGGCCTAGCCTCCCCGGCTCACCCCATGCACCCTGCCCCTTTGCTGACTCTGCTGTGTCCCTTTGCTGTCATGAACCACGGCCACCAGGATGACTGTGTGCTGTGTCCTGGGGCCCTCCCTGCACACCACTGTACCAGGTCCCAGGGAGGTCCTGGGACCCCAACTCACTATCTGTACCTCCAGGCCTGCACCTCCACCCAGGGAGTCTGGAAGGCTAACTTCAATCACAGCCCCAAGGCATACAGCGTCCCATCCAGGGCAAGTTCCACGAGAGCTTGGGCTACACAGGGTGTCAGGGCCATGCCCCGTGTGCCAGCTCATGGTACAGTTACCCAAGAGCTGCTGCCTAACCCTTGAGATGCCTCACCTGTGCCCACTGCCTCTCCCTGCACCCCAAATTCTCCCACCCCATCACAGGGCCACTTCTCATCCCCTACCCTGCCACACCCTCCTCCTTGGTGAAGGTCACCTTCCACTGTCCCAGAGCCTCAGGGACGCTCACGGCCCAAGCGGCTGTCACAGAGCAGACCTGGGCCGGCTTTTTGTGAATTACTGAATGTCAGGCCCCCCCACGGGTCCACGAGCAGCAGCTGCTGATGCATGAGCTGGCACAGGGATGCATGCCCACCCACCCAGCAGGCGCAGGCAGGCAACGAGACCCTGAACCTCATAGAGCCCCAGCTCTGACACCAGTTCAGGAGAAACACGTGAAGGAAGGAGACGCCAGCCCCACCAGGAGCCACAATCTGGTTTTCCAACAACCGATGGTGAGGGCTAAAGGGTACACGAGACTCCCGATTTACCAACTGCAAGGAAGTACATCAACCAAATTCACCCAGACAGACAGACTGGCTCTAAGGAGATTGTCGGTGACCCCTGGCGACATGGAGTACCGACTGCATGTCCCTGCTAGCCTGGTGGGGACTGAGAAGGGTGGATTCTGATTCCACCTTATAAGATGTTTTTGTCATAGACACCAACTCTTAGTATCTGTGTCGAAACATGTCTCAAATGTGCTTTAAAAAATTCTCAGAAATAACAGTTTTGTTGGTGGGTCTGACAGTGGACCCACGGCAGCAGGAGGCTGAGACCTCTGCAAGGTGAGAGATGGGCGGTGGCGGGGGGGAGGGGGGAGTTGGGCTTTGCCTGCAGATGCGAGATGACTCTCACATCCCAGGGGGACTCTGGAATGTGGCTGGGGGCCGAGCTGCTCCAGAGCCCTGAGCAAACGCCCAGCGTGAAGGGCAGTGGGAAACTGGGCAGAGACGCATGACCACCAGTTGCAGGCCCCGCCACCGGCTTTCCACCTCGGCTCCAGCAGGGGCGCTGCTTAGGAGCACCTTGTCCCCTCTCCCCCTATACCCCAGCCTGGTGGTGCCCAAGGAAGGACCCCCCACTCCAGAAGAGGACCCGTGCCAGCTCTCACCTGCAATCACAGTGTTCACACACTCATAGAGAAGGGACATGGCAGACGTGCTACGGAGGGAAGATACAGAAGTGGCGTGAGGACAGGAGTGGTGTCAGAGCAGCAGCGCTCCGCTGGAGGCTCGGCCCCACACCCAGTGTGTGGCCCCGAGGGGCGACTGTGCCTTGCTCCCCAAGCCCAACCATGCGCGGCTGATGTTTAAACTCACCTTCCCAGGGAAGGGAGCATGAAAAACCCTAATACAGTCATGTGCCACATAATGACGTCTCAGTTACTGACTGACTACACGCCTGACAGCAGTTCTGGCACTGTACTTGCACTGCACCACTCCCGTGTTCAGGTATGTTTAGATACACTCACACTCAGGCACACCTGCGGTGTAGGCTGTAGCCTCAGAGCAACAGGCATGTCGCCTGGGGGGCGTAGGCTGTACTGTCTAGATCTGCGGAAAAATTCCCTGTGACGTTCCCACAACAAAAACACCTAAGCACACGTATCTCCAATGTTAAGCGAGACACAACTGTGTCTGAAAGTCATGTCCTTGCCTGCGGCCCGGCTCAGCCCCTCCCTGCAATGGGGACCAGGGAGGATCCTGGCCCCTCTGCAGGAGGAAGCCCTGAGCCCTGCCCGTGGGCCCCCAGTGAACTCCTGTCCGGTCTCTGGGTTCCTGTCTAGTGTCCTGGCCCCTGCATCCCCACCGCAGTCAGTGCAGCTGGCCTGACTCTGCACCCGGGGCCATCAGACTGACTGAGGGACTGAGGCACACCCTATCTAGTAACCAAGGGCGGCCTGGCCTGAAAAGGCTCCCGCCACAGGACACCACCCCCAGCCTCTCAGTTCTGTGACACCCACGGGGCAAACCCAGTTTCCTTGACATGGTCCAGCTCTAACACGGAGAGCTGGACACACGGATAAAAATCTCTGAACCTGTGGTGCGTTGAGTCTGTGCCTTCTACCGGAAGAACCGGGGGCTGCCCAGGCCTGGCTCCCAGCACCAGTGAGGGTCAGGGGACAGGACCTGGACACCGGTCAGACATGAACCACAGGATGTCCGCCAGCATGAGCAAGTTTCCCAAGTGAGGGACCCATGTGGCTGGGGGTCGGACCACCAGGTGTCAGGCCCCCACCAGGTGTAAGAGCACCTGTGAGGGGCATGCTGTGAACACCTCCACCCGCTCCCTGCATTTCCGGCCAGGCGGGGCTGGCCGCAGCTCTGGCCCCAGAACCCCGTTGAGTGGGGCTCCCACTGCCCACCCCACCCCACCCCACCCCACCATGGGCTCCAGGACGAGCATAGCTGCACGTGTGCCCACCTGTGGATGAGGTTGGTGAGAGGCTCGATCAGCTTCTTACCCAGCCTTGGCTCCAGGGGCGTCAGAGCACCAAACTGCGGGAGCGAGAGGAGCCACATCACTGTGTAGGACACAGCGCCAGAGGCCGCGTCCAGGCAGACTCGGCTTGCCCATGACGGCACTGACCAGGGCCCCACGGGCAAGGCGAGAGCAGTAAGGGGTAAATGTCCCAAGCACTACTTGCCAGCTTGATGATCTTGATAAGGACCCAGTTGTTGGTGGAGGACGTCATCAGCTTGAAGAACAGCGGCGCCAGGGACAGGTAGTTCTTGGGGTTGCGTCTGGCCAGCTCACAGATGACGTTGACAGCGGCCGACTGGACCCCTGGGGAGCAAGGGGGGTCTTCGTCAGTAAGAAGGGGAGCATCCTCGTCAACAAGGGGGTGGTCCTCATGACGGGGTGGGGGTCCTCAGTAAGGGGGGGCACCGATGGAATCCCTGCCTGGAAGTGCAGGTATGAGAACAAACTTGCGACTGTAACCATGTACACAGCCAGAAAGAGCAGCTGATGTGGCGTGGGCAAGTGGCAACGTAGACACGTGTGCACACACACTTCCTAGCTCTGTGTGCCCAGTGGGCCCAGCAGCTATGACACCCCAGCACCACAAGCACATGTGGTGCCCAGACCTTCATCAATAAAGGAAGCAGGGCCATGTGGAGAAATGGTGGACCCGGGGCTGGGAAGGGGGATGTGAACCCAGCATCTTGTGGTGCCAGAAAGCAAAAAGATGCTCAAAAAATAAGGGGAGATGGCAGGTGGGCACAGGAACCCACACAAGGCACTCAATGGCCAACGTGGGACAATATGAGCAAAATATTAACAATGAAGGTGCTGGGTTACTGCCCGCATAATAAAACAAATACCTACGAGTCCGTCCTGATATCAACTGACAAATGAAGGAACGGACAGCGCCTCCTTCCCTGGGATCCCAATAAATAAATGGGGAGGATGGAGAGAAAAGCACCATCTGGCAAACGCCAGAGCTATAACCGTTTCAGTTTAGGCCATCAACAGAGGCTAACGGTAGCAGGGAAAACAAGCACTTACGCCATCACTAAGTATCCCCACAAGACACTGGATTGCAAAGGGAGAAACTGGCCCATGCTGCCCTGACCAGCGGTCACAGCAAGTACCAACACTGACCAGATACCGGGACAGGCCCGGGGAGGACACATGCCCGGGAGGGAACAGCAAACCAACCTGCCTGAGGGACATTCTGCAGAAAACTGACCCCTTCTCTATTAAAGAGTCAAGGTCATGAGAGACAAACACCAAGAGACTCAGGTCAGAAAAGGTCCAGGCCACGATGAAATGCCGCCGGACCAGAGCGGGACGTTCGTGAAGCCACTGTGTTATGTGATAGACTCTGTCCAGCCTTTGTCCCAGGTTCCCAGCAATGAGCTTCTGAAACCTTGGAAATTTCCACATGACAGGAATGGCTTGTTGTGCTCAGTTTATGCTGACACGATGGCTCAGGAAGGGGACTGGTCACCAAAGAGACCACCCCTGGGATTACGGGGTCGGGGGCCTTGAATCCCAAGACATCAGCCTGACCTCTGGGGTGGGGCCAGGGCTGGAACTGGGGATCACACGCCAGGCCGGGGTCCCATCATTGTGCTTGCACAGCGAGACCCCAAAGACCCCAAAGAGGATCCTGTGGCTTGGGGCTCCCTGGCTGGTGGACACATGCTGTGCTGGGGTGGGGACAGGCCCTGGCTCCCCCGAGGCCCTGAGAGCTCTGTGGTTAGAACCCCCGGACCTCCCCATGGGGCTCTGTTGTTGGCTGTGCCTGCACTGGCTGTTCATCCTCAAACTGCTACCCTGAGCACGATGCTGCTGAGACTTGGTCTAGAACCAGGGGTGGTAGGAGCCCCAGAATCCGCAGCCAGCTGGCCGGGTGTGACTGGCGTCTGCCAGGGAGGCTGGTGAAAAGGAATCCGGTCTATGCTCGGGCAGCAGGGTCCTGTCAACATTCACCTCTTTCCTTGTCTTCGTTTCACTTTGATCACGCAAGACAGAAAATTCCAGGAAGCCGGATGGAGGGCCTATGGGAATGCTTTGTACTATCTTTTCAACTTTTTTGCAAATCTGACGTTATTTCAATACCAAAAGGTAAGCTAAAAATTTTTAATTATTAAAAAAAAAAAAAAAAGAAAAGAGAAAAACTCAGGGGAAAAATAACCCCTTGGGCCACCCTGCAGTTGTCCGCGCATGGAAGGAGGGCGCCCACGCATAAACCCAGCTCACGAAGGAGAAGGAACAGGCTTGGACTGGGCAGAGGCCGTAGAGCAGGAGTCCTGTGGGCGCTCCCAGGAGCTGTGCGCCTCCTGCCCCTTCCGCACTTTAAAACTCTCAGCTCCAAAAATCCCGCCACAGTCCTCCCGACCAGAGAGGAGGTCCCGGTGCCTGTGGCAGCTCCACCAGACAGTAGGAACCCCAGTGCGTGGCACAGGCTCTGCCGCCTCCTCCTGCAGACAGGGACACCAGCCCAGGCCCCAACCCTGCAGGCAACAGGCCCAAGGCAGCCGGCTCACGGCTCTATGGGAAATTAGCAGGACCCCAAGTCACACACTGCACAGCATCCTGTGCAACTTGAGCATGAGGGGGCTTCACCACATACTCAGAGCAGCCCCAAAGGATGGCCCTCTGGCTCCATCTCTTTCCGTCAAGTCAGGGAGGAAAATGGGGCTGGGGGTTTCTGCGTGGGGAAGAGTCAGCCTCAGGAAATGTCTGCCAGGCCGTCAGCCTGGTGGGCACCATCGGGCAAGGCTTGGGAACCGCTGAGCCGTCCCGATCTGACTGAGTCCAGCACCTGGGGAGAAGTGCATCCAGACCCGAGTTCCCACACAGGGTCAGGTTTTACTCTCCCGCAGGCAGGGCCTGCAGACTCTTCTTGGCCGGCTTTGGTTCCCACAGACCCGTGCCAAGTGCCTGTTGCAAGCCAGATGCTCTAACACACGCAGTCTCGGCCATCCTGCCCACTGACTATTTAAACTTCAGTTAACCTCAGTGAGATAAAACATGAAACTGCATCCCTCAGTCACCACACCTCAAATGCTCAAAGCCCCGTGAAGATGGAGGTGGCCCTGTGTCTGACAGCATGGTCTAGCTGTCCCCTGCACTGCAGAAGGTCGCCTAGCGGCGCTGGAGCCATCTGGCGGCTCAACCTCCCCAGCTCAGGGACACTGCCGGCCCATAGGGAACGGCCACCAGGGCTCTGCTACCTCACCCTCACTATGAGTCTGCTGCACTGGATGGCACTGTCCCTGGGGCCCAGAAGGAACCCAAGGCCGCCCGCTGGCCACACTGAGCCTCCCTGCTCTGTCTGCTGCATCTTGAGGCTGCCCCACAGCAGGGAAGCCCTGGCATGTTTCACCAGGAGCAAGCCCTCCCACCTCCTCCCTTCAGCACCCATCGCAGCTCCCAGGGCTGGGCCACCCCACCCTGACCATAACTCAAATCCACGAACCAGGGTCGGGGTCCTCCAGCTTCTCCTTGAGCCTGGGGAAGGCGGGGCGCAACGACTCAGGGTACTTCAGGAACACCTTGTACATGATCAGCACAGCCTTCTTCCTGATGTAAGGCTTGGTGTGCGACATCTGCCGAGACAGCGGGCAGCAGTCTACACCAGGCTCCACCACCTGCCTCACCCCTGCCCCTCGCCCCACCTGCATCTCACCACCTCCACCTGGAGGAAAGCCCCCCCGCCCCCCACCACCCAGCCCCTCTGGCCATGGCCTGCACGCCCCACTGCACTGCCCACCTACCCCAGGGACCACAGAGCAGTGTCTTGGAGGAGTGGAAACCTGCCCGCACCCGTGCCCAGGCCTGGGCTCTGGAGGCCGACCCCTCCTCCCTCCTGCTCCAGCAGTCCCAGGGGCCCAGGAGGGAGGGGGGAGACCCGAAAGGAAGGTCACACAGGGAGCCTCCCCCCGCAGCATGGCCTGCCCCTGAAGACACCAAAGGCCTCCCCACGGGCCTCCCCTGCAGTTACCGGCTGTCCTCTCACCGCAGTGGGCCCCACATCACCTGTCAGGCCCCAAGGAGCCTTGCCCCTTGGCTGCTTGGCCCTGACAGAGCCCCCCAGCCCACCATGACAGGATGCCCACACCCACCCCTCCTGTGGGCTCTCAACTGCTCTAGTTTAGGGGGAGCAAACTATCCACGAAGACCAGATAGTCACTCTTTTAGCTCCGCAGGCCAGATGGCCTCTGTCGGGACCATATGACTCTGCCCTGCTCTGCTGAGGCCACTGTGCACAACGTGGGGAGGAAGGGGTGGGCCAGGTGCCTGGTTCACAGTGGCAGGGATGGGGGCCACGGGCCGCTGGATGTGGTCCTAGGCCACAGGCTGCTGACCTAGAGCTGAGCAGGCTGTGCCCACAATCTCCAGGACCACCAGCTGAGATCTAAACCTCTCGTAAGGCTGGTCACGCAGGGCCAGCACCCCAAGGAGGAAGCGAGCCCCTTCCCACAATTAAGGGAGTCCTGCTGAGTTGGGGCTTAGCTGGACACACAACACATGTCTGAGGGCTGTTCTGTGTCCTAGAAGGTCATTTGGGGCCCCTGTGAGAGGAGGACTAGCCTGGCTGTTTGCTTTAAGACCGGCTCGGCAGCCGTGAGACACGCAGGGTGGAGAAGGGCAGGCAGGACGACACAGCAGCTCACAGCTGCTGAGGCAATTGCCACCAGCACCCGCGCCTCAAGAGGGAACCAACATCCCCACCAGGGACACCCCCTTCCTACCCTAGCAGAAGGATTTCAAAGGTGAGCTCAGAAATGCGGGAGCACAGGTGGCTTGAGACCAGGCCCAGCAGGTGCTGCGGGTGACAGTGACTCAGCTCCCACCCCACTGAGCCACACACCCACACCCCTGGCCGGTTCCCGCAGGGCCCAGCTTCCATGGTGTGACATTTTAACCTGGGCTTCCCAGAGGTGCAGGGGTGGTGGACATGCTCGCAAACTCACCAGTGTCATGATGTCATTTGCCAGATCTCTGGCAAGATCTGGGGTGACAAAACAGGATAGACCAGTCAGTGCAACGCCAGTGTCATACTGGCTGGGGCTGCTCAGGTCCTGGAAAGGGAGGGAGAGGGGTTTAGCGGGCAGGGGCCGTGGCTGTGCACGTCCCAGGAGGGGTACACCCACTCTGGCTCAGCTGTGCCCCTGCTCCGCTGCAGAGGGCCCTGGAGCAGAACCTGGATGAGGAAGAACGATTTATAGCCCATTCGACACTGTCACCAAGAGAGGAGCCAGGACAGGCTGTCTGGGTACAGATGGGGTCTGAGGACTGGAACACTCTGCACCTGAGAGCCCAGTCTCTGAGCGCCTCACAGGACAGAGGTGCTTGCTCACTGGTCACTGCAGGTCTGGGCAAAGGCTGCCCCGGCTCTGAGCAGGGCCTGTGTCCCAGGGCTACGGTTAGGGCTGCCTGCTGGCCGTCCCTAGCCCGAGGGGCAGCTCCAGCCTGCAGACGCCCAGTGCCGAGCCTGCCCCAACCATCACCCAAGGAGAGAGCAGGCAGGGAGCCCCACAGGACAGGACCCCTAGAGACTGCCTCCATTTGGGGTCCTGACCCCCACAACCAAGGCAAAGAGGCCAGGAACAACTCCCATGGGTTCCTCTCAAAGCCTGGAAAAGCTTCGGTCTGAGGACAATTCCGTATTGGGACCACGAGACAAGAGGAGAAGCTGGCGGCCACCCCATGGCCTCCTCTGGACTCGCGATCTGCCAGCTTTCAACCCCCACAGCAATCACTCAAACCGGTCTCAACACTTAGGGAAATTCTCTTGCTATCACAAACTTGCTCTTGGGGAGATTTTCTTAAGGAGTATGCTGAGAAACATTTTAAGAGCTGGCCTTCTGTGGTCATAAATACAAAACCACTAGCTTTAAAAGCCACTCCGCTCCTAGCTGAGGGGGTGAGACGGCGGCACAACCCACAGTGCAGCCCTCATTCCCTCAAGGACTGGATTTTTCATTCAGCACAATTCACCAAAGGGCCAGAGAAGGGGAGCAGGGACCCTGGGAGGTTGCCGTAGGGCATTTCAGAAAGGAAGGTGTGTCCAGAGATGTCCAGGTATTCATGAAGCAGCCAGGACCCCAGCCCCAGAACCGCCCGACCCCAGGCCCCCACAGGAGGTGTGTTTCAAAAGTCATGGGTTTGTTTAAAATGACAGGGGGAGCACAAACATCTGGGGGTGCACTCCTGTCACGATCCTATGCAAAGGAAGGGGATTGCTAACTGGCAGCGAAAGCTGCGGCCACACAGACACAATCCTGTGTCTGAGGCCAGGACAGCAACAGGCAAAGGTGGGAAAAGAGGCAGAGACAACGGTACCTCCCCAAATCATTCCTAATCGAGCAGAAGCGTTGTGTGCTCACGTGAAAAGCAAAATCTCAGGCTGGAGCAGCACTTGGGATGGAACAGCCTGGGGCACGTCTCCCCAAGGCTGCAGCGAGGTGCCCACATGGGGTCCTGGCCGGGCAGTGGCGCCTGGGTGCCCAGGGCGCCGTGGCCCTCCACCCTCCTCAGTCCTGTCATCTACCCCCTCACCCCGGTAACCCTCTCCCCTCCCCTCTGGAAAGGCTTGACTCCTCCCATCAACCCACTCCCCTCCTGCTGGGCACCCCGACCAGCCTCACAGCTGAGCTGGACCCTCCAGCCGTGGCATCTAGACCACAGGCCCCATGTGGCCGAGGCAGAACACCCAGCTCCACAACCTTGCCCAGAACAGAGAGCCCGGCAGGGACAAGGGCAGTGGGATCTGCACCTCCTTCTGTGCCAGGCATCAATACACGGACAGCACCTGCAGAGCCCACCCCTTAGCATGCTGGGAGCCCCCAGCCCGAGTCACCAGGTCACCTCCCAAGGGTCTAGCCCTCGCACTGGGCATTTGAGAGGCAGGGCTGTGGGCTGTGAAATGTAGGCTGAGGCTGGAAAGGGGCTAGCTGCCCACATGAGGGGGGCCTTGGTTCCCTAACACCTCCAACTCCTCCACAATGAGGGAGAAACAAAAGATGCACAAAGAGCTGGGGCCAAAAATGAAATTTATTACTTGATGGTCTTCCAAGACCATCTCAAATGTAAAAAAAAAAAAACAAGGTACACACGACTAAAGACACGCACGTCAGGTAATTCAAAACAGCCAGGGGACACAAAGCCCCCACGTGGGCAGGGAAGGGCACATGACCTCGGGAAGCACTGCCACAAGGGGGATAAGGATGGAAAGAACACGGAGTGACCCACAGGGGCCAGCCTCAGTGCAGATGCCTGGAGCCCACCGGCCCTTCCAGGAAGCAAGATCGAGAAAGGGAGTGTTCAGCAACCCCCCAGCTTTGCACATCTGCCAGGGACCAAAGCTCCACCCACTAAGGCCATCTCTTCGTGTCTTTTGAGAAACAGAATGGCCCATGAAAGCCAGGCCTGCTTGCTAAGGGACCCGCAGACGCCTGAGGTCTGTCGACCCTTGGAGCCAAGGGCTCCTACTTCCCACTTTACCACACATGCGACAAGAAAACCAGCACGGAACAGAGGCTTGGCCGGGAGACCTGTGCTTAGCCTCAGAGTGCAAGGGAAGAGCCTACCTTGCGGATCTGATTCGTGGTCAGCATGATGACGTCGGTGCCCTCGTGAAAGCTCTGGGAGGCAGCGAGGTAGCCAATCCGCTGTGCAGAGGAACAAATGTGGGTGTCAGGGCCACACCGGCGGCCACGGGAGGGTAGACGGCAGGTCCCCCAGCTGGCCAGGATGCCAGGAAGCCATTTGTGAACCAAGCCAGGTCTCTTCCAACTCCAGAAGGAGGAAATCCCCCCAGTTTGGAATATATGGTTTTTGGAACATAAAATTCTTTCAAGGTTTGTCAAAACCACCCCAGTCCTGTTACTAACGTTCCCCTAACTTGCCGGCAGCCAGAAGTGCTTTTCCCACATAGTGAGTCTAAGTGTGGGATTTTATGACAGCTCAACTCTCTCTCTGCCAGGCTGAAGTGACACCTAAAACCACACTCACAAACGTATATGATGCTTTAAACACACGTGCATAGGGAGCTGCCACAAATATTGGCAAACATGGTTATTTTATTCTTCACCAAGTGTAACCGGCAGGCAGAACTGTGTCCAGCAAAGGGAGGCCAAGCCTGACCGTGGCAGTGACCCACAGGCAGGCGCTCAGGGCCCTTGGACTGGAAACCACAGGTGGGCCTTGGCCACCTGGAGAGTGTGTGTCCTGACAGAAGGTCAAGAAAAGCTTTCGCCCAAACCCAGGACAATTCCAGTATACATGCCACACACGTAATGGGACACGGGTGTGAAAAATTATTGTTCAGGGTATTTACTGACATGGGAGACATGCTTATATAATATTGAAAAGGAAACAACATGCAAAATTATTTACAAGGAGCATCACTACAATGTAAAAAGAAAATTTACAAACGTCCGAGAGGCAACAGGACACACTGACAAGTGGATGCCTCTGGGCAGGACGACCAGCATCTGGTTGGATTTTTTGAGGAATTACACATTTATCTGAACTTGCAGCCCCTCACCAGCACCAGCCCACTCAGGAAAGCTGGACTGTGTCGTAAGCCAACCGGGCCCTGGCCGCAGGACAGATCTGCGGGGCCGTCCAGCAGGGGCATCCCTCCTCCCACCACCCCACCAGCCCCCCATCCCTCAAGCCCACCTTGAACGTGAACTTGGAGGCGCTCATCACTTCTATGATGTTGAAGGCGGCCCAGCTGATGTCATAGCCCAGCATCTGTAACTGTTGTAAGAGGAAGGCACAGTCGTTTTTACTCATAAGCCAAAGTGGACAAGGGGTTTAAGCAATGACATCGAATACTCCCTCCCAGCCCATGAAGGACAAACTCCGTTCACTATCTCTTTTTTTTTTTGAGACAGAGTCTCACTCTTTCACCGAGGCTGGAGTGCAGTGGCATCATCACAGCTCACTGCAGCCTCCAACTCCTGGGCTCCAGCGATCCTCCTGCCTCAGCCTCCCAAGTAGCTGTGACTACAGGTGCCACCACCACACCCAGCTCCATTCCCTGACACAAAGTTCATCCAACACATACACCGGGGGCCTTTTCTTTCTTCTCGAGAAATGACTCTTACTTTTAAAAACTACGGGGACAGGCTAGTAACAGACCCTAAAAGAGGATAAACGTCTGCATTTGAGAAGCTAGTACGTACTTGCACTGGCTGAACTCCCCCCTACCACTCTTGGCGAATGGGCTGCTCACGACGGCTGCACGACAAAGGCCAACAGGCCAACAGCAGGAACTCCCTGGACAAGCCCTTCACTCCCTGTCTCTGACAAGGAAACAGGCCAGGGGCGGGAGCGGGGGAGGGGGGGTGCCTGTCCCCAGCTCACATGCCAACCTGGAACTACAGCCAGGCAGGAAACCTAGCCCAGGAAGGGTCAGAGCCCCAGCTCGACCCAGCAGGCTTCCTGGTGGGAGCTGAGACTGCAGGTGAGGGGCACCCCTGCCAGCCTCCTCTCAGGAGAGGGCCTCCCAGGGCCACCACCATGCCCAGTGTGCTGCCACCTGCCCATGCCAGCCACGTAACAATCACAGCACACCTCTCCAGGACTCTAACTTAACCCGGCATGGCTCACTGACAGCAGAGACGTAAAAGCAGTGGCATCAATGCATGTTTGATGGGCAGATGGATGGACAGAAGTACTTACATACGTCAGCTTGCAGACTGCATTTGCTTTCACTGCAATGTTGTCCTGCTTCAGCTCTTGCTTGATTTCATCAATGCACTGAGAGATGTATTTTGCCTAAGGGGGGAAAAACCCACACAAACATAGAAATTACAAATGTCTAACTAAAACTGTTAAAAATAACTATTTCAGAAACAAGCCAGACACAAAAGGCCTCACAGTGTGAGACTCCATTTATGTGAAACGCCCAGAACAGGCAGAGGCACAGAGACAGGACATGGATTCGTGGGTGCCTGGGTGGGGAAGGGGTGGGAAGGGTACGGTTTCTTTCTGGGGGGATGAGAACATTCTGGAATAGATGGTGGTGGGGGCTGCACACATCCCATTTTATTTACACTCCTCATACTTGATCCTTTGCACCTTTTGGCTGTGTGACATGTGCTGCCATGAACACCTATGCACGGGTTTTCCAGTAGGCGTGTTTTGATTCTCTCGTGCCCACTCACTAATTCAACCAGTCTACTAAACACTGCCTGAGACAGTCTGGCCCAAGCAGAACTGACGCACGAGGTCCAGAATGACGGACGGCAGCCCCTCTGGAAGCAGCAGTCACAAGGCTCTTACCACACCGCGAGAGAGACAAGAATTGGCACCACATTGGCTCTGAAGAGAACCCAGTCCTCCCCAGGATGAGAGGGTGGTCCCCACGGGGTCAGAAGCGACTCCATCAGCTGATGTGCAAGGGTGCCACACCAGTGAGGCCAGCTTGGCCCTGACTCCCCCATACCAAGCGCCCCATGAAGCCCCTCCATCATCTGACCATGGGCCCAAGAGCTGCAACCGCTAGAACCCTGTCCTGCTGTATCTCTGACCTCAGGGCTCAACATTCCTCCTGCTGCACTGTCCACTGTGCTGCTCCCTCCCCAGAGGTCCTCCTGTCCCAGGTCCTCTGCCCCCAGCCATTCCTGTGTCACACCAGGACCGCACCCCACCCAGCCAGAGACCCTTGGCCACCACCAGCACAGGTGCGGGGGAAAGAGCCACAGCTGTCCGGGTGCTCTCCCAGCCACAGAGGAACATGCTGAATATTTTATGATTGAGATGCAGTGCAGTGGAACAGGCATCACCGTATCCTTCCGACATGCTTCAAATTACTAAATCCCGAGAGGGATCCTCAGCTCCTGTTCCTGGTGTGTGGGTGACCCTTTCCTGCACCCCACAGTTCACAATCGTTAATGATTTAAAAGGGAAAGAACAAAAAGGCAACACAAGTGTTGAGAAATCGGCAGACCCCCCCCCCCCCAGACAGCCACCAACAGGCCCAGAGCAGCTGAGGACAGCCTGGGCTCCTCCAGAGGTTAGGCAGCGAGTTACCACATGGCCCAGCAGGTCCGCTCCTGTGTGTGTGCCCAAGAATACTGAGAACAGGTGTCCAAACAAAAATCAGTACGTGGATGTTCGTCGTACACCATTCCTAACAGGTCAAAACAACAAGCCAAACGTTCACCAGCTGAGGAAGAGGTGAGCACAATGTGACAGATCTGCACCCTCCCTTTCCCAGGCAGTCCAGGGACTCCCAACTAAGCCGCAACCCTGGGACTTCTGGTAACATCCCAGTAGCTCCTCCCAGGCCAGGCTCCCACAAACATCATGTAAAAACACAACCAGGAGGCACAGGGAACCACAAAGCACAGTGCCGGACAGTGTTCTGTTTCTCATGGCTCTTCCCAAAGAAGAGAGACTGAGGAAGCTACCCACATTCTGCACACGAACGCGGCCCAGATCTCTGGCTGACCCCAGAACAATGCACAGGTGGGGCACATTTCAACGGCCCAACTGACACTAAAAGAAATAAATAGGCCAGGCTCAGTGGCTCACGCCTGTAATCCCAGCACTCTGGGAGGCCGAGGCAGGAGGATTGCTTGAGCTCAGGAGTTGGAGACCAGCGTGTCCAAGAACGAGACCCCATCTCTACAAAACATTTAAAAAATTTAGCCAGGTGTAGTGGGGTGTGCCTGTAGTCCCAGCACTCCGGGAGGCCGAGGAGGGAGGATCGCTTGAGCCCAGGAGGTGGAGGCTGCAGTGAGCTGTGATGACACCACTGTACTCCAGCCTGGGTGACAGAGCAAGACCCCATCTCAAAAAAAAAAAAAAAAGAGAATCCAGACAGAGTCTACAATGTATCATTTTCCATTTTTGTTTATTTTTTAAAGACTCAGTCTCGGCATCTCCCCACCTTAGCAAAAGACAAAATCTCAGCAGAAACATAAAAGCTATATAAAGTAACCTAATAGAAATTCTAGGACTGAAAAATAATATCTGAAATTTTAAAATTCACTGGATGGACTTAACAGTAAGTTGGAGGTGACGAGGGAAAGAGTCAAGTATCTGCAGGTAGAACAACAGAATCACCCAGTCTGAAAGAGAAAAAGGTATTAGAAGGATAAGCAGAGCCTCAGGGGTGTGTGGACGTTACAAGGGGTAACAGTCATACAACCAGAGTCCCAGGACAGGAAAGAATGGGACAGAGAAGATATCTGAAAAACGATGGATGAAAATTCCCCAAATTTGGTGAAAGACATAAGCTTAAAGGTTCCAGAAGCTCTGCCACCCCCAAACAGGACGTGTACAAAGAAAACCACAGCTAGACATATCATAGGCAAACTACTGAAAACCAAAAATAAAGAGAAAATTGTAAAAGCAGCCAGAGAAAAGCGACGCGCTGTATACAGGGGCACAAGGTGTCGCAGGGCTGCCAACTTGTTGTCAGAAACGGTGGAACCAGAAGGCAGAGGAATAACATCCGCAAACACCAAAGGAAAGAACAGCCAAAAAGAACGTGTCAGAGGAGGCCCGCAGGAAGGAGGCAGGAACAAAGGCAGAACGGAGCAGCGGGACCACTCAGCCACCGTGCACCTGAGAACCACCCCGGGGAGGAGAATGAGACCCACGGGAGTGGCTGCCTCTCGGGGAGACCCCGAAAGGACATGGAAACCTGCCCACGCACAGCTGTGAAACGGAACAGGCTCAGGGTTCCCACACACGGGAAACAGGAAACCAGAGTCATAAGATATTGACAATATTCTGGGAAAAAATTTCATACTCATTTGAAGTGCTTAAATCTTCATCTTAAACAGAGTTACATGAAGTTAAAATAAAGCACGTGGGAAGAGGGTGACATGTTAACCTTTTATTTGCAGGCAGCATTGCCAACAGAGGAGTATTTATTCCCACTTTTACAAGAAGAAAACAAAAATTAATTGGTCAGCGTACAGAGACCTCATCCAGACCCGGAAGATAATAAACATGAATTAATACTATTTTAAGGCATAAAGTGTAAGTAGCTACATATCTTTGACACTTTTTACCAAAAAAAAAAAAAAAAAAAAGGAAATTAGAGGTGCAGCATGATGAAATTTCTCAACACCTCAGCCAGTTCCACGCAAAATTCCCACTCCACCACAGAGCAAGTGAAGCACTAAAACACTGGTGCTGGTTTCAGCACCTATTTAATTGTCCTGGAATTTAATTTAGAACGCAGTATAGGCACTTCCTTTCTATATGACCCCCTTGGGGCTATAAGACATGCCCTTTCAACCCTGGAGGGACATCAGAATTTTCTGGGGCACTTTTTCTTTTTTTAAAATTCAGATTCTCAGCCCCCTCCCCACGGACAAACTGAGTCAGACTGTCTGGGGTGAGACCAGAGAATCTGTATTAATTATCATAGGGCCCCACAGCTGGCCACGGTGCTGTCCAGCTCAAAACCCAATGAACGGGGCCCTCGGCATTTCCTGGAAGCACTTTCCCGATGGACCCAGAGGCACCTGCCCACCCTGCTCATGATAGTGAAGCCTGGCAATCCTCAGACCTTGGGGGGCTCTGCCGTGGTTCAGACCACCAGAGCCCAGTGAGCACGGAACGTTTTGGTGTTCCCACGGCACTTCAGAGCATCAGACCAGAAAATTCCAAAGTCTCTCCAGTCACTGGGGTAGGGAAGGGGATATCCTGGGAATTTGCTCCATCTTGCCAAGAATAACAAAATCACCATCCATGATAATCATCATTTCAAAAAGAAAAGGCATTTTAACACAAGAGCAGGAAAGTCCGTCTCTAAATGAAGAGTTTCTTCTTGGGAATACGTTGTCACTTTTTGAACAACTTAGGATGCTGTCCTCATTTTGTTTTATTTATCTCGCCGTGGATGGGCTCAACGCCCACAGCCAAGAGCAGCCGCAGTGACCTGAGAGGCAAAAGCCAAGGCCTGACATGCACAGACACCAGGTGTACGGTAACTCCAGTCATTAAAGACAGTGTGGCACTGATGTGAGGACAGGGGCGCACTGCCCAAGGGAACAGGACAGAGCCACACAGCCCCGCCCCTGCCCCACCCTCCGTGGCAGCTCCTTAGCTTCCAGCACGCACTTCGAGCCACTTCTGAGGAAGACAAAAGGTGATAGCCAGTCCTGTAAGTGACCCCCTTGGCTCAGAATGGACATGCCCAAGAGATGGCACTGTCACTGTGTCACCATTACAAACCTCAGGCTCAAATCTGCAGAGACAGCAGATCACTGGTTGCCAGGGCACCAAGGTTCCTTTTGGGGGTGAAGGAAATGTTCTAAAATTAGGCTGTGCTGAGGGCCATGCACTTCTGTGAATACACTGAAATCCACTGAGTTTCCCACTTAGAAAGGTGGATTTTATGGTGTGTAACTTATATCTCAGTAAAACTGTTCAACGAAAAAAACCACCCTGGCTAAGCCGGAATCACAAGATGGTCCTGGGCCTCTGACCCGGCTCCATCTGCTGCGCCTCCTAGAACAAACGCCTGCGCCCCTCTGTCCCACACGCCCTGATGGACTACCAGCCAGCTCGTCCCCACAGCAGACGACAGCAACTCAGCCGAGCTCCTCGCACTCTCCCATGTGGCGGGGCTCAGGGTCGCTCCACTGTCTGCACGCGGGCAGCACCCAAGGACCCATGTCCAGCAGACTCCAGGGCCCCCTACCTCTCAAAGTGGAAGCGGGAGAGGATGCTCGGTCATCAGACACACTCGCCAGCCTCCAGGCCCCCAAACTGGGCACCACCTGACACCATGAGATCAGCTTTAGGGACAAAACACCAGGAAGGGACAGTGAGGGTCCACCTAGGTGGTAACTCCTCGAGCTGGGAGAGCACCGTCCTGTGTCCGCCACAGATCTGGGCAAAGCAGGGGAGGGTCCTCAGGGCTGACATGGATTAGCAGGGAGTCACGGCGGATGAGCAGCAGGTCAACCTCAGACTCCCCGACCTTCCACCTGCCTCACCACCACCCCGGTCAAGTCGGCCACCAGCTGATCCCAGAGCTCTTAAAGCCGTGGTTCTCAGGAGGTGACTCGGTGCCCAGGACACACTGGGTGATGTCTGGGACACCTGTGGTTGTCATGCTGGGGGTGCTCCTGACATGGAGTGGATGGAAGCCCAGATCCACGGTGCCCGGGGGAGCAGCCCTAGCCTGGAGCACACCCAGCTCTGGTCTCGCCATGCCCAGGCTGGCCAAAGTGCAGAACAAGTGAGCGTCACCCCAGACACTGCCTGCAAGTGCAGATACCCCCACTGCACACCATTGCCTCCTGGGCCACACACCTCAGTCCTCAGTCCTCCCAGCTGCCCCCACCAGGCTTCACGTGGTCTGCCTAGAGGGCGCCTTTGTAAAAAATGCCTGGGAATGAGTAAAACAGACAAGTAGAAGAGGCCAAAGCCCTGAACAGAGCTTCATGAAGAATGCAAATGACTAAGACACCAGGAGAGAGTGAACCACATTCATAATCAGGGAGGGGAAATCACAGCTACACCCCACCAGACCTCGCAGCCCTGCGCAGGGGGCTGTCACGCCCGATGCAGGCTCCCGATACTATGCTACAAGGCTGGAGCCACTCACACCCCTGCTGCAGCACCTCCACTCCTAGACAGTCATTCATAACATGACCCAACCCAGAAACAGTCCCTATGTCCACGGACAGCAGAAAGGATAAATAAAGCGGCCACACAACAGAACACAGCACCCACAACAAGCACAGCTGTCACAGCAGGGGCCCCAAGAAGCCAGGCAGCAAAAACGTACACCTCAGGCTAAATGATGCTCTATGGTTTAGGGACACATATTTAAGTGATAAAACTATAAGCAAATCAAGGAAATTATATTCACAGAACTCAGGATAATTGGATAATTACCATAATAATTAACTACACAACGTTCTGTGCATTGCCTATTTCATAATTAAAGAGATTCAGAGGAAGAAAAAAAGCAAATCTAGAAAATGTACCTTCTGGGTCCAACAACATGTGACAACGTGGGGACAAGGGGGTGCGTGGATGAAGGGGAGGGCATTCAGGGATTCTGGGAGATTTTTCTTACCATCAAGTTGGGTCAGGGGTTCTTAACCTGGGGATGATTCTGTCCCCAGGGGATGCTGGGCGATGTCTGGGGACACCTGTGGTTGTCACATGGTGGGGGTGCTCCTGGCATGGGGTAGGTAGAGGCAGGGACGCTGCTCAGCACCTGCAGTGCCCAGGATGGCCCCATCTCAGAGAAGGATCTGACCTCAATGTCCAGTGCCCAGAGGGAAAGATTTTTAGGGGAATGACCAATGTTATTAAAAGAAAGGAAAAAACACTCAGTTCAAGCCTGATAATCTCTTTTCTACTCAGAAGCTGTTAAAAGGAATACTACAAAACAACAGCCAGCACGTCCTGAGGGTCACCTGTACCAGACATGCCAAGGACTTCAAGTTACAGTCCCTAAGGTGCTGCCAGGGTGACCCCCAGCCCTGCACAGTCTCATGGGCTGAGGCCCCACACACCTGAGCACGGGGCTGAACCACACAGAATCACCACTTTGAGCTCAGAGGCAAGAGAATACCAGCACTGCCATGTGCTTCTATCCTAACCCTACATTATGCCCAACTTTAAATTATTATTCTACACGATTAAACTAAACATTCAGAAACATCAGTTAAACAGGCTGTAAATTTTTAAACCCACGTGAAAATATGTTGATACTGATTGAGGGTGGTAAAAATCCAGAAATGACATCCTTTTAGTTTGCTAACAAGTCCCCGAGGCATGTGTACACCGGCTCCCGTGGGGCTCTGCTCTCCTCTCCTCTCCCAGGTGAACCGGGCCTCCCGCACCAGGCTCCTCGTCCAGCCACAGAGGACAGAGCCCAGCACCTGACACAGCGGTGCTGGAGGGACTGGCTACAGATGCTGCAGAACTCGACACCACGCTCCAGAAATGGCCTTATGCGCCAGTCAGCAAGCGCATGGGGAGGCGCCCACCCAGCCCCTCAACAAGCATCTCCTGAGCCCCCACCGCTGCCAGCTGCTGTGCCAGTGACCAAATGTGACCAAGTATGGGGGCAGAGGGGACTTCAGGCCAAGTACAGGTATACTAAGGCCTGGAGGTCGAGAGAAGGTTTGGCAGGTTGGGTGCTCTACCTGGAGTGCAGTAAGGCTGGAGCACAGGGTTGCATGTGGTGGGAGGAGGTTGACAAGAGACCAGGCTGGAAGGTAAGCATGGTGCTGGATCACCCAGGCTCAGAGCCACACCGACAGGGGTTTGGGGCAGGCATGGAGGAGCTGGGGGGAGGCTGGGAGGTAGCTGAGGTCAGGAAGGCCAGTGAGGAGGTGGATTCTGCAAAAATGTGGGAGAGAGAGGACAGTGGCCCAAAGCAAAACTGCAGCAGGGAGCTGGGAAGTCCAGAAAAGATGCCAGAAACTCAGTGAGGTGAGTGACCGGGAATGGCCTAAGGCTTTCCCAGAGCCAGGATGGGGAGAAAGGACGGGCTGGGGGCAGGGGAAGAGTCCATCTCAACACGCTGAGCTCGAGGGGCCCCGAGACGCCCTCATGGTGACGTCCAGGTGACAGGTGGACAGGCAGGTACAGAGTGCCAAGATCCGAGCTGCAGATGAGAATGAGGGAGTGGGACAGGAGGTCAGAGGCACAACAGGAAGCCCAGAGGGGGCAGGGGTGGGTGAGGACAGTATCCCAGGCAAGAAGAGAAGACTGAAGCCAGCAGCCAAGGAAACACCCACCAAGCAGAGGCAGAGAGCAGGAGGCACGACCTGAGGCCTGGGGAGGAGCAAACGATGGCCCCGGGCGCAAAGCTCAAGGCCCACCTGGCAGCCACTGGCCACATGTGGGCCTGAGCACTTGAAACCTGGCCAGCCAGACCAAGATGTGCTTGGGGGCCAAATAGGTGCCAGGCTCCAAAGACTCAGCTCGAAAACAAGAATGTGAAAGAGCTCCTTTGCCGGGTGACCTGAGAAACCACAGCGTCTGGGCTGGACTGGGAAAGGTAAAACGTATTATTACAATTAGCGGCAACTGTTTCTTTCTACCTTCTTTTAACATTAACTGCTGGAAAACTTTAAACTGCCTGCGTGGCTCCAGCTCTTTCCATAGGACAGCGCTACGGGAGTGGGCGGCACCTGTCAGCTCCTGCCGCCTGGCCCTGGCACTCTGGCGTCCAGCAGAGGACGGATCCTCTCACAGAGGCAGCAACTCATCTCCGGGGCAGCGCGGGAGCAGCCTTGCCCACTCCCACGCTGCTTGTCCAGTGTTGCCACTGTCCCTGTGTCATGTGCACATCACGGAGCCCGGCCTCCTGAGGCAGGACGGACCTGTCCCCAGTCAGCCACCCACCCTTTTTATCTACTGCGGTTTTAGTGAACAGAAGTTTTAACTTTCATGTAGCTGATTCTACCCTTTCCACAGACTTCTTTGTAAAGATGGGAGCTGCTTTCACATGTTTAAATGCTGATAAGGGGCTGGGCGAGGTGGCTCACGCCTGTAATCCCAGCACTTTGGGATGCTGAGGCAGGACAATTGCTTCAGGCCGGGAGTTCAAGACCAGCCTAGACAACACAGCGAGACCCCGTCTCTACAAAAACTAAAATTAGCCAGGTGTGGTGGTGCACACCTGTAGTCCCAGCTACTTGGGAGGCTGAGGCAGGAGGATGGCCTGAGCCCAGGAGTTTGAGGCTGCAGTGAGCTGTGATCTCACCACTGCACTCCAGCCTGGGTGACAGAGTGAGACCCTGTATCTGAAAAATTTAAAAAATAGATACATAAATGCTGACAAGAGGTAGCAGAGGAGGGAGGGGAATGGAGAAGTCACTGAGGAGACGGGAGGAGGGAGAGCCAGACGGCTCTGCACGTCCAGGTTTTGGCACAGAAAGCCCCGGTGAGTCTGAGAAGCACCCAGGCTGTGGAAGGCCCCAGCGGGGACCAGGGAAGGCCTCACTAGAGAAACACAGAAAGACCCCTCAAGGGGCACCAAGGACCACTTCACAGCATGCAGCGTGCACCTGCCTGACACAGTGGGACGAGGCCCACGGAGGCTGACCCAGAACAGCCAGCAGGGGAGTGGCTGGAGGAACAGCAGCACGGCTTGGGTGCAGAGGGAGGGACGAGGGGTGAGGCTGGGGCTGGTGCACCATGTGACTGCAACATGTCAGGTGAACAGGGGAGACTCTCAAGCCAGGGGAGAGTCAGTGTGCAACAAGTCACCACAAACTGGGGGATGGTCAATAGCAAAGATTGATCCTCTCACCCTTCTGAAAGCCAGAAGTCTGGCCCACCTCACTGGACTAAAACCAAAGCATCATTAGGGCAGGTCCCTCCTGGGGCTCCAGAGGAGAACCCGTCTCCTGCCTTTCCCAACATCCAGAGGCCACCCGCATCCCTTGGCTCGGGCCTTCACCTTCAGAGCCAGTAGCACAGCATCTTCCTGTCTGTGCCTCTGACCCTCCTGCCTCCTCATAGGAGGACCCCGTGGTGACGCTGGGCCCCCTGGGTAATCCAGGATGGTCTCCTATCTCAAGATCAACTCAATCCCATCTACAGAGTCCTTTCTGCCATGTGAGATGACATACCCACAGGCCCCAGGGATTAGCACACGGGCTTCTCTGGGGGCTGGTGTCCAGCTGAGCAGTCTGGTCATCCCTGAGGACAGCCAAGTCACCCAGGGCTTGGGGAGACCAAGACCATGAGGAAGGAGGCCATGGCTGCCTTGAGGCCAAGAGCAGAGGCAGCCCCAATACCTGGTGCCTCGGGGAAAGGAGGCCTCGCAGAGGCACAGGTGCCCTCGGAGGGCCCAGCAGAGCCAGCCACAACTGGGCCCTAAACTATGGGCAGCACCTGCCCCAGAGGGGGCAAAAGGGAGGCTCAGTGTCAGCCTGAGCAGGGAGAAGGGGACCCAAAGAGGACTTTGGAGGCTTGTGACCTCTGTTGAACGAGGTAACAGATTTCAGGGCCCAGCAGACAGGACCCAAGTCAGTCCCCTCCCATGGCTGGAGGTCTGGAAGACCCACTTCAGGGTGCTACCGTGAGGCACCCAAAGGGAGGCCATGCCAGGTCTGGGGAAGTGCAGAAGCTCCTAAGAGCCAGGCAAGGGAGCAGCGGGCACCAACACTGAGGAGATACGCACCCTCTCTGACCCCTAGCACTGTTTCTGGGCATCTCTTCCACCCCAGAGACTGTGCCCCATGAAGTGAACCGCGGCACTGTTGGGAATGCCCAAAGGGGGAAAGGCTGGCGGGGTGCAGTGGCTCACACCTATAATCCCAGCACTCTGGGAGGCCAACTGGGAAGAATGCTGGAGGCCAGGAGTACCAGACCAGCCTGGGCAACACAGCAAGACCCCATCTCTACAAAAAATACAAAAATAAACTGGGTGTGGTGGCATGTGCCTGTAGTCCCAGATAACTGGGAAGCTGAGGCAGGAGGATCCTTTGAGCCCAGGAGTTTGAGGCTGCAGTGACCTGTGATTGCACCACTGCACTCCAGCCTGGGTGACAGAGTGAGACCCTGTCTCTTAAAAAAATACATAAATAAAAAGGGGTGGGGGGAGGCTAAAAAAAGTATGGGATGCCCGTACTAGGGAGGAATTAGAAACAACAAGGTAGGTCTCCCTACACTTGTGTAGAGAGCTGTCATGATGACTGTAACACTGAACAAATTCTTACCAACCCTCAGAACCACCTGCAACCTCCATGGGGAGGGAAAGAAAATCCCAAGAGTATATATACCAAACCAGTAGAAGCAGCTCCTTTGAAGGGGTGGGGGATATTTACAGGAGATGATGTTTTGACTTTTTACTCAATAACACTGAGCTTGTTAAAAAGAAAGTTTAAAAGTTATGGGTAGACTTTGTAATGAAGAACCAAAGATTAAGAAAAGTTTTCCCCAGGCTGGTGCGGTGGCTCACGCCTGCAATCCCAGCACTCTGGGAGGCAGGAGGATCGCTTGAGGCCAGGACTTAAATACCAGCCAGAGCAAGAGCGACACCCCATCTCTACTAAACATATGAAAAGTACCTGCGAGAATAGATTATTAAAAATCATTAGGTTTTTTCCCCGAGTTATATCCAAGTTTTAGAAGCAACGGACAGCCCCAAGTGGGCCCCCCCACCTGCCGACATGATCCTTGCTGTATCTTAAGGATTGAAGTGACCTTGAGCAACCCAACAACCATGCAAATCAGACCACTACTTTTCAAACTTTTTGGACTCATTTTAAGAAATATATTTTGCATGGTCACCCAACACACTCAGACACACGAATCATATGCAGAAATACAAGCGTCAAGAAAAGACACTGACTCTACATGCCTGTAGTCGGGTATTTTCTAGTTTCTTTTCCTTTTTTTTTTTTTTTTTGTAGAGACGGGGTCTCGCTATGTTGCCCAGGTGGTCTCGAACTCCTGGCCTCAAGCGATCCTCCTGCCTCGGCCTCCCACAATGCTGGGATTGCAGGTCTGAGCAAGCCACTGCACCCAGCCTGCCTTTTCCTTACTTAGCATAACCCAGGAAATTGAATTTACAACCCACTAAGGAATGAGAGTCTCAGGTTTGGAAGACAGCGAAGGAGACAGCCTCTTAGGGCACCAGGGCTTACAGAAGACAGAAGACTGTGTGCATCCTTGGAACGATTCAGTGAGGAGGGAGGGGACTGCCACCCCAACCTGACGGATGAGGAAACAGAGCAGCGGGCTCTCCTGGGTCACCCAGTTAAGGAAGTCCAAGAACTGGGACTCAAGTCCCCCAAAATTCATACCATTTCCTCTCAACCACGCTGCCTTTCCACGTGGCTTTTAAAGTCACTGCTAAGCCTTGTTTCTACAATGTCACACGGAAGTTTTAAGTGAAAACCTATTATAAAATGAAAACCTTTTTTGGAAATTAAACTTCTGCAGAAAAAGCACACTATCAGCAATCTGCTCTGGGTGCAGTGGGTGGGAGGGAAGAACCCACAACACAGTCTATGTGGTAGCTGCTTTTGTACAGCGGGAATGGTAGGACTAAAACCGTCACCAAACCATCACTTGCTGCTCTCCAACCAGGAGAAGCCAGCGGCCGCAGACACACATTCCAGGAGTGAACACCTGAATAATGACTCTCCAGGCCATAAGGCCCCCAGACACCACGTGTCCTGCCCAGCATCACCAACTGGCCAACGGCAGGGCCCACGAGGAAACCTGGGACTTTCAAGGACTTCCAGCACGAGCCTGGCCCTGTGCTTTTAAAAAATCGTTTCTACCACCAATACCCCACTGAACAAGCCTGAGCCTGTGGGGAAGGCGCAAACAATCCACACCAATTCCAAATGAAGAAACCAAGGCCCACGGGACTTCCCAGGGTGACAGACATAACCCCCCAAAATACCAGGCTCCCAGACTAGAGTGTACACTCCTCCACTGGACAGACCCTGTGGCTGGTCCTCAGGATCCCAGAGCAGGTTGCTCAAGGACACCCACTGAAGGTGGGGCAGACCTAGGCGATCCTGCCCGTGCAGAACAGTCACCTCGGGAGCAAACCACATCCCAAACCTGCTTAGCCACGCTCGGTAAATAAAACCCAGGCCAACCGGCTACTCTTTCAACTCAAAAAGAAGCAGAAGACCCCATATGAGTTAGTCACAGAGGATGCAAAACCAAGGTGTAGCCTGAGAGAGGGAAGGAGGCTGAGGAGATGAGCAAATATAACCTCACTACATTGCAGATGAGGTCACACCAGTCGTGAAAAAGTGCAACAATGTGGCAAGAACTCAGGTTCCCAGGGAGGGGGACTAGGGCTGAGGGTGCCTCCCAGCAAATTCCTGAGCTTCTCTGGCCCTCCTGGGCGCCACTGTGGGAAGGATGAGATAGTATCTGGCATCGGGACCTGCAGGGTATCAGCTGCTCTTGTTCAGGGACAGCCGGGCTGGGCCCGAGAAGCATGCAGATTTTTCACTGCTTCCATTGCCTAAGTGCGCTGCACTGGCATCCTTCGATGAAGCTGGATGCCTGGTGGCCACTAACTACCCCTATTCTCCCCCAATCTAGGTCACAGGTTGGGAGAAGGGAGGGGCGGGAAGGAGAGCGTGCCCACAGTTACCGCTTCACTTCTGGAAAACGTTTCCTTGCCCTGGCTTTCGGGTTCCCCATTCCAGGCTCCCCCAGAGCTGCTCCCTCACTGCTGTCCTCCCTGTCAGAGGCAGGCCCACCTTCCTGGGAACCCGGGCCCAGGAGACAAGGCCCTGAGACCCCGCCCGGTTCCCAACCAGGCCCCAGAGAGCGACCTGGACACGCATTTACCCCCCACGGGCAGCCCGGGACCCCCTGCCTCGATCTTCCGGGGAGGGTCCCCTCGGGAGGTCCTGGGGCGGGGCCCTAGACCCCGCATTTTTCATAGGTGATGCGGAAAGGCACAAAGGTTGGAGAATCAGGTCCGAGACCTGGCAAGTCTCTTGGGGCGGGACAAGACAGGCCCGAACGTCCCTCGGAGCTGGTAAACTGAGGCACAGGAGGGAGGCCACCCAGCGGCGGGGCCCGGGGCTTCTCCCAGGGGATCCGACACCTGCGGGGGCCCGGGAGCCGCTGCTCGGGGGCCTTCGCCCCTCGGGGTAGACTGATGCTGGGGCAGGGAGGAGGTGTGCGGCGCCCCAGGCCCCGGAGCGGCGCGAGCGGGGGGCGGACTGGAGGCCAAGCGGACCCCGCGGGCAGAGGAGAGCCGGAGCCGGGGCCAGGGCGGTGACCAGGCCGGGCCGCCCCGCTCGGCGCGCCGGGCTCACCTCGTCCTCCTTGTGGTTGCGGATGCCGCGGACCAGGTCCTGCAGATTCTTGTCGAACATGCGGTCGATACTGCCCTTGACCATCTTGAGGGCCATCGCGGCGGCCGCTGGGCTCGTGCCCCGGGAAGCCAGCAGCCGGGAGCCGGGAGGGGGGCCGGGGGCCGCACCTGCCGCCCGCGGAGCGCTGCGCTGCCGGCCGCCGCGGCGGGGCGGGCTCCCAGGCCAGGGCGGCAGCGGAGGTCAGTGGACGGCGGCGACGGCGGCCACCCACTTAGCCGGAGCCGCGCTCCCGCTCCGGGCGGCTCGCAAATGGCGGACAAGATGGCGGCTGGTCAGCTGACGGCGGGCTCTGGGTCCCAGCCGACCCGCCCCCGGAAGCCCCGCCTCCCCGGAAGCCCCGCCTCCTCACCTCCGGGACACCGCGTTTCCTTGACGACGACAGGCCTCCCAATGGAAGTGTGGGCACCGCCCTCTCCGGGGCCTTAGCCTCGCCCCTAACGGATCAGAGCTGTGAGCTCTCATTGGTCAGTGGTCTCCGGAACTCCACCCACTTCCTCGTTCCGTGTTCTAACCACGCCTCTTAGGCGCACCGGCCCTGCCCCGCCCCTCGGCTAAGTGACCGCTCTGGGCGGGCCCTGGGGTGGGCGGGGCGCCCACGTGGAACTTAGCCGGCAAGTTCCTGCAGGACGATCCAGCTCTGCCTTTTCTGAACCTAAAAGCTGACGCTGCCCGAGAGCCTCCAAAACCCAACGCTGGGGTGAACGATCCTGTTTCCTGCAGCCTCGCAGAATCCTGTGATGTGGGCAGGACCGGGAAGAAAATGAGGCCAGAGCTAGGACTCCAACGTGGTCACCCATTCAATAAACATTTATTGAGGTCCTACTGCGTGCCAGGCGTGGTAAGAGGCGCGGGACAGACAGCAGTGGATGAGGTACGCTGAGTCCTCGCCCTCTGGGATACAACGTTAAGAGAGTGAAAAAAACAAACCACAAACTGGGATGAGGTATTTATAATACATATATCTGACGGACATTTTTATCCAGAATATAGTTAAACAAATAAAACAAAGCAGAACAAAACAAAAATTCCTACAAATAATGAAGAAAAAGACAACCCAGTTAAAACATGGCAAAAGACTAACACGCACTTCACGGAAGAGTTCATCCAAATGGCCACTTAGGTATACGCAAAAGGTGTTCTGTACCATTGGTGATCAGGGAAATGTAAATTAAAACCACAATGAGACACCATTACACCCCCTACAAGGATGGCTAAACATGCAAAGTTTGACAATATCAAGTGTTCCAGGGACGTGGAGCAACTGGAACTCTCCTCTCATACACTCCAGGTGGGAACATAAAACATCGCAACTACATCGGAAAACTGTATGGCAGTACCTACTAAAGCTAGCACCTGTATACTCTAAAACCCAGCAATTCCACTACCTTTCCCAACAGGAATGTGTGAATATGTCCACCACAGACATGGACATGAATGTTCATAGCAGCTGTATTTATATTAGCCAAAAATCCAAAACAACTCATATGTCCATCAGCAGAAAGTAAATTGTGCTATATTCATGTTGTGGAATACTATGCAGCAATGAGAAGACCAAATTCCTGACACATAGAACAAAGTGGATGAATTACATAGACATAATGTTGAACAAGATAAGCCAGACACAAAAGAGTGGCCACAGTATGATTCCATTAACATGTAGTTCAAGAACAGGCAAGACTAATCTATGGTGATAGAGTGCTATGGTCTGAATGGTCCCCAAAATTTATGTGTTGAAACTTAATTCGCAAAGCAATGTGATAAGAGGTGGAGGCTTTAGGAGGTGATTAAGTCATGAAGACAGGGCCCCCATACATGGGAGTAGGGCTCTAATAAAAGGGCTTCAGGGGCTGAACACAGTGGTTCACGCTTGTAATCCCAGCACTTTGGGAGGCCAAGGCGGAAGGATCACTTGAGATCAGGAGTTCAAGACCAGCCTGAGCAAGAACAAGACCCCATCTCTACAAAAAACTCAACAAAATTAGCCGGGCGTGGTGGCGCCCGCCTGTAGTCCCAGCCACTTGGGAGGCTGAGGCAGGAGGACCACTTGAGCCCAGGAGTTTGAGGCTGCAGTGAGCTGTGATGAGGCCACTGCACTCCAGCCTGGGTGACAGAGCGAGACCCTGTCTCTTAAAAAATTTTTGAAAAAGAAACATTTAAGTATATACAGAAGCCTGTGGTTTATGCTAACAAACAAAATAAATGTTTATGTTGATATAGAATGAAGAGTGATTTTGGCAAGAGCCGAGTTTTTACATCCTGGAAGCTAATGGGCTGCCTGCAACCTCTGGGGTGGCCAGCAGAGGGCAGTGCTAGACAGGCTCAGAGAAGGGGCAGAGCCTCTGGAAGGGTCTTGGCCCAGAGCCCTGAGCACTGGCACCTGGTGGGAGGTTCAGACTTCTGTCATCAGTCCCAGCTACACCCCTGAATTAGTCCCATCGTCCAAAACGATCCACTTATCCATTCATTCATCCAACTGTCCACCCATCCCAGCATTCACCTGCCTGTCCATCCACCTACCCACCCACTCACCCATCCATCCACCCATCCATCCATCCATCCATCCATCTGTCCATCTATCCACCCATACCTCTACCTATCTATCCATCCAACAACATACTGAGTATCTACAGTATGCCAACTTTGGCAAGGAACAGAAACAGAGGACAAAGTCACAGCTAGGAGAAGTTTTGGACAAAATTGGTCCAGGTAGATGTCAGGACACAGTGCAGGGTCCGCTCAAGCTTAGCAGGTGGAGGAGCAGAGGGGAGGCTGGCAGGGCTGGTGGGGATTGGAAAAGGTGAGCTCAGTGGGATTGGTAAGGGCCAGATCAGGCATCATTTCACAGGAGCATTCATTGAATGACTCTGGAATACCCCACATGTGTTCTTACATTTTGATACTCATGACAATGGGTGAAGGCAGTGGACATCCACTGTAATGGACTGACCAGGTTTCATGAAGGTATAGTGGATAATACCAGAGCTGGACCACCAAATAGACACCATTAGCTTTTTTTGATGAATATTCAGTTTTGGACTGTGTTTCTGCACTTCATCTTTATCCAACCATTGTGCCAGATGCTTGTGATTGTCAAAAAGAATCCATTATTCATCACAAGTCATGATACATTATAGAAATTGTTCACCTGTATGTCCTGACAGCAAAGAAAGGCAAGCTTTGAGATGATTTCTCTTCTGACGCTGGTTTAATTCATGCAGTACCCATCTATCCAGCTTTTTTACCTTGCCGATTTGTTTCAAATGGTCCAAAATTGTTGGAATAGTAACATCAAACCTTGCTGCTAATTCACGAGTAGGTTGGGATGGATTCACTTCCACTACAGCTTTCAGCTCATCATTATCCACCTTGGTCTCAGGTCGCCCATGTGGCTCATTTTCAAGATTAAAATCACCATAACAGAACTTCTCAAATCATCGACCTACTGTGCATTCATTGGCCACATCCTTCCCAAACACTTTGTTGATATTTCGAGCTGTCTGTGCTGCGTTGGTTCCATGACAGAACTCATATTCAAAAATAACACGAATTTTTTACTTATCTGTAGTGTCACAAAAATTGCTCTTAAAAAAAATGTGAGAGATAATCACAAGCCAAAACATTCGTTTGGAAGACTGAGGATATACCTTCATAGTGAAAATAAAACAAGAAATGTCAAAGGGAAATGTCAGAGATACCAACTGTCAAACTTAGTACTTAAGGAAATCGGACTCTTCATACTTAATAACGTAATATTATTGAGTTGTAAGAGTACTTTATATATTCTAGATACAAGTTCCCTATCAGATACATGATTTGCAAGTATTTTCTCCCATCCTACAGGTTGTCGTTTCACTTCTCAATGATGCTTTTTCAGCAGGAAAGGTTTTCATTTTGATGATGTGTAACTTATCTCTACTATGTACATTCTGTTCTTTTTTTGAGACAGGGTCTCGCTCTGTTGCCCAGGCTGTAGTACAGTGGCATCATCATAGCTCACTGCAGCCTCAAACTCCTGGGCTCAAGGGATCCTCCTGCCTCAACCTCCCAAGTAGCTGGGACTACAGGCACGCACCACCACACCTGGCTAATTTTTCTATTTTTTGTAGAGACAGGGTCTTGCTATGTTGCCCAGGCTGGTCTTGAACTCCTGGTGTCAAGTGATCCTCCTGCCTCAGCCTCCCAAAGTGTTGGGATTACAGGCATGAGCCACCACACCCAGCCCCTATGTACATATTCCTACATGTTTTTTGGTGGACCTGTGTCATGGTGTAAGTATATGTTTAGTTTTAGTTAGGTGACAGCAATTTTCCAAAGGGGTTGTAGGAATTTACAATCCCGACATCAGTGGGTGAGCATTCTCAGTGAGCGCCATTCTTGTCAACACTTGTTTTGTTTTGTTTTTTTTAATTATATTTTAAATTATCAGGGATACATAATAGTTGTAATGCTTGGTTTTCCCAATATTGTTTGTTGAGTGAATACACAAACATGACGCAATTGTGACAGTGCCACCTGGCAGGTGAGGAAGTCTCAGAGGCTCAGATCACCTAGCAGGGCTGTCTGGCTCAGAGTCAGGAGCACCTGGTGCCTCTGTCTTTGAGCGGCAGATCCCCAGGACCACGCTGGGTGCCCGGGTGAGTGACCGAGCACCTCCCGCCCCTGGAGACACCAATCAGGCCTTTGGTGGCTGGGGAGGTCCAAGGCGAGGGCCAGCAAGGAACTTTTCATCTTGCATCACCTGTGGTCCTGGTAACCACAGGCGCCACGTCCCCTGGGAGGTTGGGGAGGGCCTGACAATTCCTGGAGAGACAGTGTAAGGCTGGGCTGCCAGGGAGGAGGCTGAGGATCCCAGGGCAGAGGATGGAGCCTGGTCCTCACCAAGGTTCCACCAGACACTCAGCCTGACAGTGTGATCCTGGGCCCAATCAGTTTCCCCAATTGTATAGGAGAGTCATTATATTCCCTGTTGGCCTGAGCCCACGGAAAGTAGGAGGGACAAAGGTGGTAATAGTATTGACATTGATTATCATAACAATAGGCATATTTACTGAGCATGTATTATACGTTTTGTCTGTGGTACCTCATTTAACGCCCATATGAGGTTTATGTAAAAATCAGACACCCAGGACCGTTGCCCAAAGGCAGACAACTGCTAAGGGGCAGAACTGGGATTTGAACCCTGAACTGCCAGGTGGCACTGTGACTCCAGAATTTATGTTTTTCTTACCCCCACCCCATCCCAAGAACAGGGGTGTTCTCCTATGTAACCACAATAAGATGACCACGTTCAGGAAATTTAATATTGATACAACAATATGTTTGGGTTTTACTTTTTTTTTTTTTCTTTTTTAGAAAGGGGGTCTGGCTCTGTTGCCCAGGCTGGAGTGCAGTGGTGAGATCATAGCTGACAGCAGCCATGAACTCCTGGGCTCAAGCGATCCTCCCACCTCAGCCTCCTGAGTAGCTGGGACTACAGATGCCCACCCAACATGCCTGGCTAATTTGTCTTATTTTTTTATAGAGACAGGGTCTTGCTATGTTGCCCAGGCTGCTCTCAAACTCCTGGGCTCAAGCCATCCTCCTCCCTGGGCCTCCCAAAGTGCTGGAGTGACAGGCATAAGATACCAGCCTCAGCTATACCATGGTATGTTCATTTTTTAAACTCTGATTCCATAACAGATTAACAATATGTTTAATGAAACAATTCATGTTCAAAATCTCCCAACTGTCTTTTTTTTTTTTTCTTTTTTTTGCAGCCAGTCAAATTCAGCAGTGGGGGGTTGTATACCAACTTTAGTGACACTAATGTTAATAAGTTCTGATAACCCACTACCATCAGACCAGCCCCAACTGTCTTGATAATGGCTTATACAGCCCTTTTTGTTTTCTCTCTGATCCTGGAAGCTCTGTGTTTGTCTTCTTTAATCTTAGGACAATTTCCCTGTTTTTGTTTTTCATGACATTGACATTTTTGCAGAATATATGTTAGTGTATATAGAATATAAAATACAGTGTATTTTGCAGAATATATGTTAGTGGACCTGTAGAATGTCCTCAATTGGGGTTTGTCTAATGTCCTCACGATTAGATTCAAGTTAAACATGTTTGGCAGGCTCACACCTGTAATCCCAGCACCTTGAGAGGCTGAGGTGGGAGGACTGCTTGAGGCCAGGAGTTCGAGACCAGCCTGGGCAACATAGTGAGACCCTGTCTCTAGAAAAAATAGAAAAATTAGCTGGGCATGGTGGCACACGTGTAGTCCCAGCTACTCAGGGTGCTGATGTGGGAGGATCACTTGAGCCCAGGAGTTTGAGGCTATGGTGAGCTATGATGATACCACTGTACTCCAGCCTGGGTGACTGAGTGAGACCCTGTCTCTAAAGCAAAACAAAACAAAACAAAAGGAAAAGGCAGTATAACAACGACAATGGGCCAGGCATGGTGGCTCATACCTGTAATCCTAGCACTCTGGGAAGCTGAGGCAGCAGGATTGCTTGAGGTCAGGAGTTTGAGACCAGCCTGAGCAAGAGTGAGACACCATCTCTACTAAAAATAGAAAAATTAGCTGGGTGTGGTGCCGCACACCTACAGTTCCAGCTACCCAGGAGGCTGAGGCGGGAGGATTGCTTGAGCCCAGGAGTTTGAAGTTGCAGTGAGCTAGGCTGAGCCACGGCACTCTACCCGGGGCAATAGAGTGAGACTCTGTCTCAAAAAAAAAAAAAAAAATGGCAAATAACTTCTGTTAAATAAAAATTATAGGAGGCCATTATTTTGGACCAAACTCCTGCGAGGCCCCGGCAGACCAGACTAAAAATCAACATGCAGTCACTTAAGCCAAGGTTCCTGGATGCCAAACCAACACTGAGTTATCCAGCTTTCCCTACAAATCAGGAGATAACAACAGCCAAATTTCCCCAAACCGGCCAGTTTCAATGGGCGTGAACATGGAGTTCCCTCAGCTTTAATACTTCACGTGGAGTCACCTGCTGCGACCCACTCAGTTCTCTATCATTCTGTCGCCATTCCTGCCTTACAAGGAAAATGACTTTAAAACAACAAATCTGCTTTTTGTTTTCTGTGTCTGCTTCCCTCAGCCCTTGTCTGTCTACACAGCAAATCGCTTCTGCCCCACCCACTGGGACACTCATTCCATTTTATGGAGTAAAGTGTGCCCAATTCTAGAAGCACAATAAAGTTAATTGAGATCTTTGAATGAAATTTGTTGGGATTTTGTCCTTTGACCCTTCTAGGGCTCCATTTGCCAGGCACCACGGTGGGACCGTGGCACCCGCAGTTGCCAGGAGGAAACCAGGGGAAGGTGGTGACTCTCTCAGGGTCACTAGGCTGGGCAGGGATGGGCGGAGCCTGATGGTGCCAGAAGGGAGCTGGGAAGGTTCTGGAGGCGGTGAGGTGAGGTGAACTGAGCCCAGGGAAGGGATGGAGAATGGAGGGAGAAGTTCCAGAAAGAATGTGCCAGGCAGGGGACGGCATGTGCCCTGGGCCCCAGGTCTCTCCTGGCCAGGGTTGGCTCTGACCATCCCTCGCATGGAGAACCTGGGGTTGGGGGCGGTGGGGAGCAGGTGCCTGACAGCCATGCTCTGATTGACAGCCCTGCTCAGGTGTAAGGAACAGGAGTCTCTGCAGAGAGGGAGAGAGGAAGACAGAGACAGAGACAGACAGAGAGACAGATAGAGACAGAGAGACAGAAAGAGACACAGACAGAGACACAGAGAAAGACAGGGAGAAACAGAGATGGAGAGATAGAGACAGAGACAGAGAGACAGACAGAGAGAGGGAGAGACAGAGACAGAGAGATGAGACAGAGAGAGGGAGAGAGAGACAGAGAAGAGGAGGAAGAAGAAAAGAGAAAGGAGAAAGCCAGGGTTTCAGGGAGCTGGCTCAGGCTGAGTCCTAGGGGATGGAAGCTTAAAATAGCTCTTGTGGCTCTGGGAGGCAGAGGAGCCCCGCTCTTCCTTCAGGCAGGGGCTGGGCCTGGCTTTCTAGGGCTTGGAGGGGTGACAAGCAGGGAGGGAGCAGAGACCCTTCTCTCTGGGAGCTCAGGGCTGTCCCTGGAGGGGGACACAGCCCATCCACTCCTGGCTGTGTGACTGGGGGGTATTATCCATCCTGCCTGTTACCTGGATGACTCCCCTGTTCTCCCAGCTTCTTCCTTTTCCCCACCTCCTAAACCTCCCAATTTGTTCTTGTAGCCACCAGGGGAGTCTATTTTTAAAAAGCTTTTTATTGACACACATACAAAAAAGTTCATGATGGGGACATTTCACAAACTCATGGCCCCTGTAACACATCCAGCTCTGCAACCCCCCCCAACGCTGCAGCCCCCCCTAGGGACACCACTGTCCTGAGTTCTGTGGCCTTCTGCCTTCATGCACATGGAACTCTACTGCATCCACCTTCCCATCTGCTCTGTTTCCCAAAACGTAGTTTGGGAGAATCACCCATGTACATGTGTGTAGGGGTAGATGGTTCTGTAACACCTGTTTGAGAATATTCAGTGCTGCTATGGAGGACAAGAGAAAGAAATGGTGCTGATGAACAATTTATAAAGAAATAGAAAGAGAGAGAAAGAAATAGGATGGGTGAGACCCCCGGGATGTCTTAAGTCCAGGTAAGGAGTCACAGGCAGGGCCTGTGACTCCTGAACTTCTAAAGCAGGTCTTTTCCCCTCGGCACTGTGTGGACACTGGGGCTGGATCTTTCTCTGGGGTGGGGGACAGGACGTCCTGGGCAGTGTAGGTGCTGAGCAGCATCCCTGCCTCCACCCACCCATGGCAGGAGCACCCCCAGTGTGACAACCACAAATGTCCCCAGATATGGCCCAGTGTTCCCTGGGGGGTAAAATCATCACTTGTTGAGAACCCCTGGTCTAGATCACAAGGTAGTAACGTGTAGTAAGGTCACCATAGATGGCATGAGTGGAGCTTATGATAAAAAGGATGGAACAAACAAGAAACTGAGTTAAGGATGTGCTGACCCTAGACTCACAGAGATGGCATCCCCTAAATAGCCACCCATGGTGACCCTGCCTGTTCCATGAATGCTGTGCACCTGAGAAGCAGACACAAGGCTGGGCTGATCCCAGAGTCTCCTGCAGGACAACCATGTGGAGAGTGTTGGCTCTAGGCACCCTCCCCCTGCTAAGTCCTGGACCCATAGTAGGACAGCAGGGGGGGCCACCCATGATCACCAAGTCATCAAGTCCAGGTCACCTGACAGTTCCTTCTGCAGGAGGTGCCACACCCGAACCCCATCTCCTTCCTGGTGGGATTTAAGTTGATCCACTAACCATGTGAGTAAGCAGAAGTGGATGGAGTTTTCCATAATAAACACAGAAAATAAACAGAGGGTAAATATTTTTGGCTTTGCTGGGCAGATGGGCTGCTGACTCTTCCCGACTCTTTCCCCATAAGCATTGATCCATCCATCACCTGCCCTGTGCTGCTCTGTGCTGGCCCCAGGTGGTGGAAAGCTGTGTGGGGACACCAGGGTGGCTGAGTCTACACTGGGGTTCAGGAAGGCCCCCCTTGCTGCTCGAGGACTTAGCTGGGTCCTGGCTAAGTGTGGCTTCTGCTGTTAGAACTCCACCTGCGCTCAAATCTCAGCCTCCCCACCTCTCACCCGTGGGACCTTGGGTCAGCCGCTGCCCCTGTCTGATGCTTAGGCGCCTCACCTGGGAAGAGCAGACACCAGCACCACCTGCCCCTCTGGGAAGTTTCGACATGGAAGGGAGATATGGAAAGGACAGCAGGTGCTCAATGGTAACCATGGAGCACCGAGGAGGATGCACCTGTACAGAGAGAGTTTTCTTTTAAGGAACTGGCTCATGCAACCATGGGGCAGCAGGTCTGAGATTTGCAGGGCAGGCTGGCAAGCTGGACACCAGGGAAGAATCATTGGATGCTGCAGGCCTGGAGGCAGAATTTCCTCTTCCTTGGGAATAGGGGACCTCATTTTCTTTCTCTCTTAAGGCCTTCAACGGATTGGATGAGGCCTGTTAAAAATAAATGATTCAATGACACTTGCACAGTAGGGCAGACTTTATTCAGGACCCTCTGAGCAGGCATAGGGACCACGACAATAGGGTTTTGAGGTAGGGGAGAGAGATTGGGCTCAACTGACTCTGAATACGGCAAGGAAAAAATGGGAACTTCCAGCCGAGGAGCAGGGGGCAGGAGTCAGTGGATGGAAAATTACTAAAAGGCAGCCTGGGGATAAAGGAGGATTCTGGCAAAACCGACCTAACAGGATTCTTGCTGAAGGCAGGCCAGGGTGACCAGACATCACAAGGCCAAGGCAGGGGTGGGGGTGGAGGAATTTTGTCAGATACCCAGGTATGGAGGATGGGCAATGCTGGCTAACCTGACTTAGCAGGATTCTTGCTAGAACTGGTCTCCACAAGAAAGCCAAAGAGGGCAGGCGAGGATCACTTGAGCTCAAGAGACCAGCCTGAGCAAGAGCGAGACCCCTGTCTCTACCAAAAATAGAAAAAATTAGCTGGTGGGGTGGTGCCCACTTGTAGCACCAACTACTCAGGAGGCTGAGGCAGGAGGATCCCTTGAGCCCAGGAGTTGGAGGCTGCAGTGAGCTATGATGAGGCCTCTGCCCTCCAGCCTGGGTGACAGAGGGAGACTGTCTCAAAAAAAAAAAAGTTTGGTCTAGGAGGGAATATTGGTCAGGCCCACCCCCATCTTGAAAGCCATCTGCTTTACTCAAAGGCCACTGATTTAAATGTGAATCGCGTCTGAAAGTACCCTTACAGACACATCTAGAATAAATCTTGGTCTAGTGGACACGTGCATTGACCATGGGGGGAGGGGCATTTATGACAACATCATTATTTTTCCCCGTGACCATTATCACTACTATTCCTATAAAATGGAAGCCCTCTGCGGGCAGGGCATTTCATTCTTTTCACTGGGCCAGCATGGAATGCCCAGTGTCTCCCTGCGCATAGTAGATTCTCAACAAACTGCATTATATGGAGCCAGAGTTGGGGCCTAGACTGCGGCTCTTCTGTTGAATGAGGATTTATGGTTTTATTACGGGTTGTGCGGGGCGGTGGGCTGAGTCTTCCTCCGGGGACGAGATTCGAACTCGCGACCCTCTGGGCCTCGCCTGCAAGGTCTCCCCCAGCCCCCGCTTCGGGAGGCGGGGCGGGAGGGGGCCGAGGGCACCCGAGGACGTGCGTGCGTGCGTGCGTGCTTGCGCGCGTGAATAAGGGCGGGCGGGCGAGTCCACAGGGCGGGCGGGGGGGGGTGGCGCGCGCGGCGCGGCGGGCGTGGCGGCGGGCGCGCGCTGGCCTACTCGCGACGGGCCCCCCCGCGCGCGCGCGGCGAGTGGTTCCGCCCGGCCCCCGGCTCATTGTGCTCGCCTCACGCCGGCCCAAGATGGCGGCGGCGCTGGAGGCCCCGGGCCTGTGACCACAAAGAGGGAGCCGGGGGCCTGACGGGAGCGCGGCGGCGGCGGCGGCGGCGGCGGCGGCCCAGGCCAGGCCCCCCTCCCCTCAGCCTCCCGCCCCTCCCTCCCGCCCGCCCTCCTCCGCCCGCCCTCCCGCCGGCGGCCCCGCCCCTCCCCCAACCGCCCGACTAGCATGGTGCGGCGGCCGCGCTCGCCGACATGGGGGAGAAGCTGGAGCTGAGGCTCAAGTCGCCCGTAGGGGCCGAGCCCGCCGTCTACCCGTGGCCGCTGCCGGTCTACGTGAGTGCCGCCCCCTCCCCACCCTCCCGGGCCGCCCCTCCCCCGCCGTCTCAGGGACCCCCCGGACCCCCCGGGCCGCGCGCGCCGGGCCCCCCGGGACACCGAGCAGCCGCGCGCGGAAGTCGCTGTTGGAGACCCCCGTTCCCGCCCCGCCGGGGGCCCCGCGGCCGTTCCCCGGGGGGTGGCAGCCCGCGCGCGCTCGGGCTGGGAGCCGGACCCTGCGCCCCCTGGCCGGCCGCGCTGCCGTTGCCCCCGCGGGCCACCCCCGGGCGCCGGGCGAGCGCGCCGGCTTTCCGAGTTGACGTTTCGATCCTGAAGTTTTGTTGGCCGGCTGGTTCTTGGCGCTGTCAATGCGCTCAGCTTCTTTATTTCCATTTTCGAGGACACCCTTTCCTGTTTCTTTTCCCCTCCTGGGTTTTTTTCCTTTTTTTAAAATTAGGGATTTTTGTTCCACTGATCTTGAATGGGCAGGGCCGGCCTGACCCTTGGAAGTTAGGAAATTGGGTTTCCCTGATCGTGAGTGGGCAGGACAGGCGTGACCATTGGAAGTTAGAGATTTTTGTTCCCCTAATTTTGAGTGGGTTAGGGCTGGCCTGACCCCGGGAAGTTAGGAACTGCTGTCTCCTTAATCTTGGGGACCCTTGGAAGTAACAGGCCGGGTGGAAACTTAGGAAACTTACAAAGGCGTCACCCGGGTGGTTCCAGAAACTCACACGGGGCGCCGGGGGTCGGTGTCACGGCGTCCGCCCCTGGCGGAGGCGGTGTGCGTGCGTCCGCGTGTCCCGCTCTCTCGGTCCGTGCTCGGGGCTGGGCAGCGCGCGTTTCGGGTGGGAAACGGAGCAGGCGCTGTTGGCGAGCGACTTTGGGGCACCTTTTTTGTACGCACTGTGTTTTGGGGGGACGGCGGCGGTGCAGGGGCCCCGGCTGGGGAAACCCGCGCGCCCTGGGACTCCCGCGCGCGCTCGGCGTGTGTCAGTTTTTGGAAACGTGGTGGCCGGGGGCGGAGCCAGGGCGCTGCGAGCGCCCGGGTAGCCCGGGCTGGCTCCTGGACCCGGGTCCTGGCGAGTTTGAGGGTTCGGTGCGGATTCCAGCCCGGCCCGCGCCCGGAGGCTGGCCAGGTCCGGCCCTGGGGCTCTGGCTTTTCCGGTTGGGCAGCTCCGGGTGTGCACCTGGGCGGCCTGGGCCGGGAGCGGGGCGGGGAGACGGCCAAGGACAGAAACTGAAAGCAGAGGCGCCCCAGCGCTCTTACCGGTTTCCACTTTCAAACATTCAAAGCTCTGCAAGCCCTGCTACGCCTCCGCCCCCTTCTCCTCCGTTGTGCACTCATCCTACGAGGTGGTAGAAGGCGTCTGACCATTACATTGTTTTAAACTTAATTTTAATTTCTTCCTTTTAGTTGGCATGCAGTACAGTTCGCTATAGGGCGCAGTTCTATGAGTTTTGACAAACGTATGGAGTCCCTGAACCACTATGGCAGTCCAGATGTGGAACCGTGCAGTCACCCCCGACCTGCCTTCCACCTCCTGGCTAATATGTTCTTATCTGAAAGTTTTGCCTTTTTCGTGAAGTCGGATGAATGGGATCAGCAGCATGTGGCCTTTTGATTCTGGCTGGGCTTACTCAGGAGAATGCATCAGAGATTCACCCATGTTGCTGGGGGTTTCAAAATTATTCTCTTTATTTTGCTGAGTCAGATCCATTGGAGGGAGGACCACAGATTGTCCATTTGCCTGCCGGTCACAAGACGTGTGGGCTGTGTCCAGTTTTTAGTGGTTAGAATAAAGCTGCATTAAACATCTGCTGGTGGGTCTTTATGTGAACTTCAGCGTTCACTTCCCTTGGGAAGGTTCTTAGGAGTGAGAGTGTGGGGACTTGCTAAATGTGCGTTTCATGTTTTTCCATCCTAAAAAATTGTTTTGAGGATTGAAAGAGTTAAGAAATCCACTGGAGCCTGATACTGGCTGGGCAGTGGTCTTGCCAGTTGCCTTTGCCCTTTTCCCCAATACTAAAGTGAAAGTTTATCTGGAAACAGTCCGGGTGTCCCTGCCTGGGCGATTTGTGACTTGACTGGCTGTCACCCCGTTGTGAGTAAGGCCTTCTGCTGAGGGCTGGCGGGAGCTGGCTTTCTAGTGGCGGGCGGGAGTGAGCTGTCCAGCGCCTTTCCCTCGCTGGCGGGGACCCCACTTGGCAGGGGACAGTGTGTGCTAGGCCAGCGGGCGGGCCGGCCCAGTGGAATTCTTAGCACGAGTAGTAAGCAGCTACCTTCTTACAACCTTGTGGTGACGACTTCTAACTTTCCACGTTTCCATTGAGGAATGTGGCTTCTTATGAGGAATGGGGGGGCAGTACTTTGTAGGAATTTACATGTTGTGAGAATTCTGTGATTGTCACATCAGGAATGTGGACTGTTTCAGAAGCTTAGGTTTTTGGAGAGCCAGAGTATGACCACACGTTTTAAGGGACTGAGCACGTTTATTCATGATTCATTCTGAAAGCCCCTACTGAATACCTTCAGTGTGCCTGGGGAGCACAGAGGACAGTAAGCCAGTATTCTTAGTCTCAAGAAATTTATGGAATGAAGGTAGGTAGATTATAAACAAAAGAGTTGAGCAGATAAAGTGCTGAATACAGTGAGGTCCCAGAGGGAGAGCTTCCAGTTTTGCTCTGGGGGAGGTGTGGGTGGCTTCTTGGGGGAAAGGGTGCATATAGGAGGAAGTGGAAACAAACAGCCACCTCTGTCCACACTCTGAAACGAGCCGTTTGGAAATGGGGTTTGCCTTTTGCTAATAGAAGGGGGGGAAGAGTGATTTTTGTTACATGGCTTTAGAGTTCCTGGATAACTGCTTCCTGAGAGCGGTGCATGGTGGCATTTCTAAGGCAGGATGGACTTGCCCTTCTTTTGGTGGGAAAGGCGCAGGTGGCATTTTTGGTCGTTTGTCTGGCAGCTGCCCTCCGGGCAGTGGACGGGAAGAACCTGAGAGTTCCGGGGAGTGGGACCTTCCCCTTCCTGACTCATTCGGCTGTGGGTGGGCAGAGAGCGGCCTCCTGCTGGCGGAGGGTCCCTGTTCTCTAAGGAGCACAGGCCGCCTGACTGTGGGCGGCCAGTGGGTGAGTAGTAGCTGAGGGGGCGGAGTGAGCCATCCCCGCCGTGACTCAGAAGTTATTTTCTGACGCTGACCTCTGTGTGCATGAGTGTCCTGCTTAATCCGAGCTCATGTGGGAGGCAGATTAACCTTTAGACTACTTTGTGTGGGTAAGGGAGTTGCCTTAGAAAGGGAAGGAATAGTGGAAAAAACCTGGTGTTCCACGTTGGTGTCATAATAAAACATACTACTTCATTCCTGGTAGCGTAAGACGGGGCAGTCCAGGAACTAGATCCCCAGCCCGTCTCTCCCCGAGAGCTTTGTTCTTTTCTTCTTCTTCTTTTTCTTTTTTTTTAAATTTCATTTTATTTAAGAGATGGGGTCTGCTTTGTTGCCCAGGCTGGCTTTGAACTCTTGGACTCAAGCGATCCTCCCACCTCAGCCTCCCGAGTAGCTGGGACTACAGGTGCGCAGTGCCTGGCTATGTTCTTTTTTTGTAATTAAACTTTTTCTTTTGAGATTTACACTATTGACCTAAAAGAAAAAAACTGAGGCAAAATTAATATAAGTAGAGAGTTTATTTGGGCCAAGTTTGAGGACTGCAACCTGGGAGCATAGACCCAAGTTGCCCTGAATATACAGCCAAGAATTTATATTAAAATAATGTAAGTGACTGATTGGCTATATGCATTGTTCTTTGTACCACAAATTCCAGGAACCTGAAGATAAAGGGTGATGCTGCTAGGGCCCTGGGCATGGGTGTGGGTGGCTGGAGTCCTCTGCTCCCACCTCTGGGCCTGATAAACCTTGCATACTTCACAGAGCTCAGACTGCTCTGAGCTGCTTTTCTTTGCTCAACACTCTGATGATATGTGGGGAAAAAAGCCAACTCAGTTTCCCCTATACTCATTCAGCAATCAGCACTCAGACTCCTGTGACCAAATGTTTGGGGGGTTTTTCACCACACACTGAGCAACCAACCAGTTCTGCAGCCGATGGGAGCTGGGTCCTGCCTGGAGGCAGCGTCAGGGCCCACAGGTTGAGGGCTCAGCCCCCAAGACTGCCCCCCCTTTAGATGCCAGTTGTGAGCCCCGGGTTCCTTTACCTGCGGGCTGTAAATTGGGGTTCCCATGACCCCCCTCAGGCTTGGTTAACCTTGAGCAGCTCGTAGGACCTAGGGAGGCACTCACGTTGCCTGGTTCAGGATAGAGGACCCGTTGGACCAAGGACACAGATGAACACAGAGGGAGAGCTGCAGGGGTGCCACCCTCCACGTACCTTGAGAGTTGGCCATCTGGGACTTCCCAGAAGCCCGTCCTTTGGCGTTTTTGTGGAAGCTCCATTACGTGGGCAGGATTGATTGCATCGCTGGCCACAGGTCGCCTATTCCCCCTTCTTCCCCTGTCTCCTCCCCACAGCTGGGGAGGGGCTGAGAGTCCCAGGCCTCTAATCCTGCCTTGGTCTTTCTGGTGACCTGCCCTGCCCTGAAGCTCCCTAGGGTGGCAGCCACCCGTCAGCTCATTAGCATAAGGCAAGACACTTATCACTTAGGAGATTCCTAGTATTTTAGGAGGTAAGAGGACAAATACTAAATACATATTTCACAGTGTCACACACTCACACTTGCAAGAAATCATACAGAGAGAACCTGTTTTCTTTACCCAGTTCCCCCAATGGTGACGTCTTATGGAACAGTGTAATTATATCCTTGATATTGATACGGGCAGGATACAGGACGTTTTGGGCCCCCCCCTTTCCTCGCTGGAATCTGCAGGTGCTTGTGTGTTTGCAGGTAGTGGGGTCCTGGGGCCTGTCCTCATCTCCCGGGAACGTCCCTCCTTGCTCTTTCTATCTGACCTGCCCTCTTTGAAAGGGGTGGCCTGTGAGACAAATCTTTCTCTACCTGCACTATGAGCACCCACTAGGCTTTCCACCCTAACACTCTTCTCTGGGTGCTGTCTCCTCCCTACCTGGGGAGGTGTGTCCTGGCCTCCCTAATTGGGAGGACGCTATGCCTCATTTCCTTTCTCTTGCTTGTGATTATACACCTTAGCCTCTTCTGTGCCTTCTCTGTACCCTCATGGTGTTCCTGCTGGTCTCAGCAGTGGGTGCAGGCAGGGTGTGGGATGTCCTGTTACTGCAGGCCCGTGGCATCGATTGATGGATACCACTGGTGTTGACTGAGGACCTGCCGCCCCGAGCGAGGCAGGGGGGGTGCTGGATACAGCGGGGACCTGCGCTCCGTCCTCTGTGCGGTTCCCCGAGGCCCATGGTGGCCTTCAGCGCGCCCGACCGACTCGTTCTTGGGGTCCTTCTCTTCCTTCCCAGACTCTGCTCTCCCCATTCGTGTCCCCGGTTACATTTTCTAGCCGCAGGCTGGTTCTGTGCACCTCTGGGGCCCCATGTCCCATGCCCTGCCCTCTTCCCTGTCCACAGCAGAGCGGGACGTTTATGACCTGGAGGTCAGTGGTTGAGGTTCGAAACTGGCTCTGCCATTTCATGTGATCATTGGAGTAATCCATGTCCCTGTGGCTCAGTTGTGCCCCCTCTGTTAGTTATAGGACCAGTGAGACAGAACACAGAAAGCATGTTAGAATCTCATCAGGCACTTATGGGTGGTAAGTGTTTGATGTTAACTTTGATAATACTTTTGTAATGTAGTTTTAAAAACCTGACACTTTTTTGTCAGAATTATGATGAGTAGTTTGATCGGGCCTGTGGGCAGCCACCGCACTCAGCCTGGGCACTCGGCTGCACTCAGCCGGACTCCGACACTCAGTCCTGGGCTGCTCGTGGGCCTGGGGTGCAGGAGGGGGCCCCAGAGGACTCCTGATCCTGAAGGCAGCATGTGAATGGTCAGAAGGTTTCTTTCTTGAAAAGATTTCTGCATTTGATGGCTCTTTTGGCTGTGATCTATAAGGACTGATTAGTGGAATTGGCCCCCCCAACCCCTGCCCGTCCACGGGGCCAGGGTCTGGGGTGAGGAATACACCCCTTGCTCTGCAGGACTTCACCGTGGGGTGAGTGTGGAGGGGCGCTGGGGGTACTGCGGAAGGGTTGCCCCAACACAGAGCGTGGGACCCTGAGTGCCAGCAGCACTGAGGCCTAGCGGTGCTGCCCTCCCTGTGCACCGCGTGTGGTTGTCCTCGTGGGGTCCTCAGGACTGTGCACGTCTGATGGGCTCAGGCTCAAATCTAGGCCCTGCTTGCTGAAGACGCCCACCCTAAGTGTCAGCAGTTCTTGTTACGTCTGTTGTAGGCTCCACACTACGTCCACCTGGAGGGGGAAACTGAGGCAGAGTTAATATAAGCAGGGAGCTTATTTGGGCCAGGTTTGGGGGCTGCAGCCCCCGACACAGGTTCCCCTGGTCCTGAGCGTGGGCTGGACTGGGGCAGTTAGGAGTGGCTTTCAAAGGAAAAAGCAGCTTCATTAAAATAACATAAGGGATTGATTGCTTGACCAGTGTTCTTTGTTTCCCACATTCCTGGAGGGGGAAGATAATGGGTGAGGGTCACCTTGTGCAATTGAGATAACTTCTTAGGGGATTTATCAGCGGGGCTGGAAACTTCTGGGATGGGAAGGAGGGAAGAAATGCCTATAAACAATTGCCCTGGGGCATGTGGACCACTGAGGATTCCTGGCTCTCTGGGCCTGATGGATTTTGTGTATCTACTTTTCTCGCTCAGTGGATTGAGACAAACGTGGGTGCAGGCCCAGTGTGGAGTGGGCATCCCTGCCTTGGGGCCGAGATTTTGGGAGTCACCATTTCCTGACCTCAGAGCTGTTACCCTCCAACAGGAAGGACGGGGACCCATGTCTGGTCTGGGCTCGGGGTCGGCTGTGCTGCACCAGCCATGGGTGTGGGAGGTGAGAGCGGAGGAGCCTCAGGCAGGGCCGTGTGCCCAGGGTAGGGCGCTGAGTCACTGGCACTTTTTCACATACCACAAAATTCACCCATTTAAAGTGTACAATTCAGTGGTTTTTAATGTAGTCATAGATTGCGCAGCTGTCACTACTATCTAATTCTAGAACATTCTTGTCACTCCAAAAAGCCCCATCCCCATCAGCAGTCACTCTGCCCCCCCCCAGCCTCTAGTGACGATGAATCTACGTCCTGTCTCTGTGGATCTGCCTGTTCTGGACATTTCATATAAATGGAATCTCACACTGTGTGTCCTTCTGTGTCTGCTTCTCTCACTGAGCACAATGTCCTCAAGGTCCATCCACGCTGCAGCCTGTGTCAGAGCCTCCTTCCTTTTCATGGCTGAGTGATATTCCAGTGTGTGGGTGGACCAGGTGGTGGGGCCTTTGTTGGCCTTCATCCTGGGCTGCAGTGTTGATGGTGAACCCTGTGTCCAAGGTGGGGAAGGGTGGGGCTGGCGGCACACAGCGCCCCTGCCACCAGGGTGGAGTCTGGCTCACTGCTCGCGGTGGGGAGTCCTGGGCCAAGCTCCTGAGCTCACTTTTCCTGAGTGAAGGCCTCACCAGTGCCTGTGCTTTTCTCTCTTCCCGTTACATCCTTGGCTGTTGCCTCAGCTTAGTGTGGTCTGTGACAGTGAAGCTTTTCCTCGGCTGAAGGCAGGAAGAATTCTGGCGAGAACTTTGCTCCGTGTGCCCAGCCTCCTTTCTGTGTCACTTCCCGGGAGGTTGCCAGGCACTTACAAAGGGCACCCGTGTGGTTGCTGGGCAGCCCAAGCAGTCAGAGGGGCTGGTGGTTAGAACATCAGTGGGAATGGTCTTGTCAGCCCTCCTTGGTCATGGCTGTGCCTTGGAGCTGCACAGTGTGCTCTGGTCCTGTGGCAGCCTGAGCCCTCTGTGCGTGCCCTCGCTCCTGCAGAAAGGTAGCCTGTCCCAGCTCTGCTGCGAGCTGGGTGGACTTGGGCCAGGCCCTTTGGGGACCATGGGTTCAGGGTCAAGTCTAAAGATGCTCTGGCAACCGGGCACCATGGGGTGATGCTATAGAGATGCCCCACGAGCCACGTGTATCTAGTAGCCACGTTAAAAAGGGTCAAAAGAGACAGGCGAGACAAATTTCTGTAACATATTTTATTTAACTAAGTATAACCAAAATATTATCGTTTCAACATACCATCAAAAAATCATCGAGTGATTTTACTGTGCATGCGTGTGTGGATGGAGTCTGGAATCTGCTGTGTTTTGTGCTCAGCATGCCTCCACCCCGCTGGCCACATGTCCGGTGCCCATGGCCCTGTGGGGCCAGTGGCTGCTGTTGGGACATTGCGGCTCCGGAGCCCACTTCCCTGTGGGGTCCCCTTCCCCAGCTCCCACAGTGAAGCGTGCAGGGCTGATGGGGCATTGCACGGGCTGTCCTGCTGGTCTTCCGGTCAGCTGCTTGGGGCAGGAGTAAAGGGCTGCTGTGCCTGCCATCTCACCTGCAGGGACATCCTGCTTCTGAGAGAGACCCCTTTCCTCCCACTCACAGTCCGGCCCCTGGCAGGTTCTCTGCAGAGCACAGCCTCTCCTCAATGGGGAGATCCTTGTGGCCCCTGTCTGTTTCCCCACAGTGACCCCGGGGGTGTTCCTTCACTGGCCATCATTTGCCAAAGGGCCCTGCCTTGCCTGGGTTTGGGGTTTTCCTTGTCGCTTAGCGCCGCTGTCTGCTGGCTCAGTTGTAAGCCGCAAGGCTGGCTGGCTGGCAGAGTATTTTTAGCTGTGGTTTTGTCTTGCGAATACCTCCTTTGTCACAGGGCCTGTGCGGGTCAGAGTTGGCGCCAAGCGTGGGTGGCGCGCGGAGCCGGAGCTCTTCTTCCTGGTGATTCATTGCCTGGCCATGTTTCTCGCAGTTAAGTATTTTATTTGAGCAGAAGACATTCCCTGAGAGCCAGATGAATCACAGGTATGAGGGACAGAAGGCACTGTTAAAGCATTGACTCAGCGCCCCCTGCCCCCAGAAGAATTACTTGGAGAAATGTCATTTGCCCTTTTCTGCTCTCTTTTGCAGCATGACATTATTTTGGGGGGCCACGTAATAGTCGTTCTTAAAATGAGTGCCACGCAAAAGCAGTGGTGGGTGGACTCGCCCTTTGCTGCAGTCCTATGAGTCTGCTCCTGCCCTCCTGCAGAGAGCGGCCCTGGCGTCAGCTCAGGAGGCAGTTCCTCCAGCCAGGCAGTGCGCCGTGTGTCGCCGTGCATGTGCCTTTGGGGTAGCTTCTGCTCCTGCCAAGGACAGGAGGTCCAGAGATAGCTTGTGATGGCTGTTGCTGTGTAGACTGTGGGCTATGAGCTGGGGGTTTGTCTCTGAACCCCGATGGTTAATCAGAGATGGTGCCTGACGGGCCCCGACAGAGATCGGAGGTCTAGGAGAGCGGCTGGCAGGCAGGATGCCTTTCCAGCTCAGGCCTGTACCGGAGGGTCCAGGGGACAGACAGGGAGCTGGGCCGCAGAGGTGGAGCAACCTATCCAAAGGTCCCATTTCCAGAAGCAGCACAGTTGGATTCAGACTCCGGTCTGTGGGTCATTAACCTCCGTGCGGAAGAGGCTTGCACTTGTTAAGGCTCTTGCTGTCTTGGATTCTTAAACCATGCTTGGACAAGGAGCCCCAAGCCCCAGGAATTCTGCTTGCTCTCTTGCCACCCTGACTGGTCTCTCCCCAGCTCCCTGCAGCAGCATCCCCGGTCCCTGCCGCTCCTCCTGTCTCTTACTCCCCGTCGGTCCTGAGTGTGTCTGTGAGCCTCTGCCTACCAGCCTGGGTCCCCCGGTGGCTCCAAGGTTCTTACTGTCCTTTCCCTGGATGCAAGGTCTAACCCTGCCTGTCCCTGGGCTGGTCTTGAGAATGGGGTCAGGCAGGCTGAGCCATTGTGCTGGTGTGCTTTGCTCTCTGTCTGTGCACGAGGCCTCTCTTTTTGGGTTCCTGCTAATTTTGACCTAGTGGTAAAGGTGCTGTCATTACACTTTATTTGGTCATGTTAAGAACAAACCATAAATTAGTTACTTTTGCTCCTACCAGAAGAGTTCCTCCCTAATTAGCTTAACTGTGGACTTAGACTGATGTAACTTGACTTAAAGCAATCAAAGGCCCGGCACGGTGGCTCACGCCTGTAATCCTAGCGCACTGGGAGGATGAGGCGGGAAGATCACTTGAGCCCAGGAGTTGGAGACCAGCCTGAGCAAGAGCGAGACCCCGTCTCTACTAAAAAGAGGAAAATTTGCCAGGTGTGGTGGCACATGCCTGTAGTTCCAGCTACTCGGGAGGCCGAGGCAGGAGGATCACCTGGGCCCAGGAGTTGGAGGCTGCAGTGAGCTGTGATCCCACTACTGCACTCCAGCCTGGGTGACAGAGCGAGGCCCCGTCTCTGGAAAAAAATAAAAAGTTTGTTACAAGGTCATGTCGTAACATCTGAGCAGTGCTGGGAGGTGGCTCAGGAGCCTCCTGCCTCTGGTGCTAACCCCAGCCAGTGTGTCTCCAGCCTGGCTGGATGGACATCAAGGAGCTTGCCGTTCACGTCCTTGCCTGGCGTGACCGCTGTGGGAGCCTCAGCCTGGCGCCCTCGTGTAATAAAGAGTAGCTGAGGCCTCTCTTCCTGCTTGGCGGACCCCTTCTTTTGTATATGAACTGAGAGCCTTGGAGTCTCTAACTTTCTGCAGCATCTTTGCACGTTTCTTGCAGGCCCTTTCCAGGGTCGCTCTCAGGGAAGGTCTAGTGTCTTCTCTTCCACTTGTGCTGGCTGTGCAGGCTGCTCTCTGACGTGGCTGGTCAGGCTGGATGATGTTCTGGGTCCGCTCCAGGCTGGGGCGGACCCCGCTGCCCAGGGTGCGGGACTCCTCCTGTCCTGGGGCGTTCCAGTCACAGCTGCTGGCGTGAGCAGGGCCCCATCGGTTCCCTCTGGGCACTTCCTTACCATCTCTGGGTCCTTCTGAAGTCTCTGGCCCTTATTTTGTCACTCAACAATGTCTCTGATGAGGAGGGTCCGGGTCGCCACAATTGCTGTGTCCCCTCAGCCCCCCCCAGGGGCTCTGCCATGCCACACCGCCCACCCCAGCCTCAGCCTTCCCTGGACGTGCCACGATGGGCCTGCTGGGTCTGCTGAGCCCGCACCGCTCGCCTCCTCACCCCCTTCCAGCCCAGTGCTGCCCACCAGAGTCCTCTGTTGGATAGATGGATGGACAGATGCACCTGCCAGGCGCCATCCTTACTGCCTGAACAGTCTCCGTCCCTTCCCTTTGTTCTTCTCCACTTTTAGAAAGCTCCATCGCTTGAGTGCCATTTCATGTCTATGTGCACTCCCAAGTCCCAGCATCCCTCCACCTTCACGGCCTGCTCACTCCAGCCAGGGTGGACTTGCTATGTCCACAGGGGGCTGCCACCGAGCTCACGCTGTCTCCCTGAGTCTCTGTGTCCGACTGGCTCTGGCTTTTTGGAGCTCTGTGTGTGTGTGTGTGTGTGTAGTGGGGGTGGGGGGGAGAGAGAGAATATGGCCCAGCGCCTGCCCACCCCAGGGCTCCAGGAAGGAGGGCAGGCCCAAGCGGGCAGGAGCGGGTACCCTCATGTAGGTGCTCTCGTGGCAGCCTATCCAGGTCGAGGGAGAGGAAAAGGGGCCCGAGTTGCTAGGCCCAGTTTCTGGTTAAGGAAGAGGGGGAGAAAATTTCTCCCCTCTTGCCAAGTTAAGCTTCTTGCTTTATCATGAGAAGCAGAAGTTTGCAAGTGATATGCTTCTGAATTTTGCATCCAGGCAAGTGAAGAGGCAGAGTGAAGTCCAGCCCTGAGGTCCACCCTGTTTGTTTTGGGGAGGGTGGTTCTCAGCATGTGCCCCTGGGGTCCTGGGGATGTGTTAGAAATGCAAATCCCCAGGGCAGAGGAGCTGGTCTAGGGAGTGCCCCAGTACCGAAGCCCAGCTTCCCCTGGGCTTCCCCCGTTTACAGCATCCTGTGCAGACACACTTTTATCTGGAATAACCAGTTCTTTGCTGCTTCTTTTGGGTGCTCTGTTGTAATTAGTGAGAAGAGAGTGGGTTTGTCACTTGCTCAGCAGTAGGAATTCCTGGCGTGGGCTGGGAGGAGGTGGAGGGTGGGTGCGGGGCATGTCCCTGCAGAGCAAGACCAGGGCACTCGGGAACGTAGGGTTCCTCTGGGCTGTTCCCGGCTGACCTTCCCTGGGCGTGTTGCGCCCTCCTTTCCTGAAGGCCATGAGGTAGTGGGAAGAGGCGCATGCCGGGATCGGTGCATCTAGAGTCACACATTTCAGGGTTGTCTGTGGACACTGGCCAGTCCCTGGTAGGGTTGTTCTGAGATCCCAGGAGGCGCAGTTGTACACTTTTCCCCCTTTCTTTTCGTCTGGTTTTAAAGCTTGGGAGGGGTCGGGTTCATCCCATCACAGATGAGACACGGTTCCAGGCACCTTCGCCTGCTCGGGTGGGTACGCATGCTTTGGACTGAGACGGCTCACTCACCCAGGACCGCCACGGCCAGGAAGCCTGCGCCAGCCCCTTGAGCTTCGTCAGCCTCTGGGAGGCGCCTGTAGTGGGGCTCCCAGCGCTGCCCTCGCTGAGTCGTCCTGTTACTGTGAAGTCCAGCCCGGGCACGGTGCCCCCAGGGGAGTGTCCGCCTTACCAGTTCCCAAAATCTAGCAGCTTAAAACAACAAGCGTTGCTATTTCCCACCGTTTCTGGGGTCAGGGATCTGGGAGCTGCCGAGCGAGCTGGGTGGTCTGGCTGGGGGTCTTGAGGCAGCTGTGCACACGTCGGCCGGCCGTGCAGTCCAAAGGGGTGAAGGTTCTGCCTCCAGGAAGGCTCCCTCGCCTGGCGGCCAGCACTCCTCAGCTCGGGGCCTCCAGGAGCCTGCTCTACCCCTTCCTGCCTGGTACCTGAGCCAGTACTTGAGCCGTTTGCTTGTCTCTCCCTCCTGTAGCTCTTGGCACCGCCCAGTGAGGTCTTCCCTCTTGCAGGGCCAGAGGTGTACTTGGACCCGCAGCAGGGTGGGTGAGTCAGGCGGAGGTCTCACAAACCCATCTTTTCCTGCCGGGGTGGGGGTGGCACTAATGATGGGCGGCCTTTACTCTCACAGAGTCTCGCTCTGTCACCCAGGCTGGAGCGCAGTGGCGTCATCATAGCTCCCTGCAGCCTCCAATTCCTGGGCTCAAGGATCCTCCTGCCTCAGCCTCCCAGAGTGCTGAGATTACAGGCGTGTGCCACCGCGCTGGCCTGTTAAAAGCTCTTTTGAGGCATAATTCACACACTATACAATTCATGCCCTTTAAAGTGTGCCGTTCACTGGCCTGTAGTATATTCACATAGTTGTGTCACAATCACCACAATCAGTTTTAGAACTTTTTTATCCACACAAAAAGCCCCGTCCCCCAGCCCCTGGCAACCATGAATCTACTCCCTCTGTCTGTGGATCTGCCTATTCTGGACATTTCATGTAAACGGAATCTCACACTGTGTGGCCTTCTGTGTCTGGTGTCTTTTAGATGTAGACATCATGGTCATGGGGAATGTGGGGGCCCCAGTACCTCTTGGTTGGCTGTGCCCACTGCCATAAGTAGCTGGGGAAACGTGGTTGTCCGTGGTCTTTGTGGGAGGGCATGAGGGGAGGAAGTCCCAGGCCAGGGTCTCCAGACTGGGGCCTGCACATGTGGTTCCACCTGGTAGGGGGTGGGGGGGACAGCAGGCCCCTGCTCTTCCTGTCCTCCTTTTCTGTTCTGTCAGTGGAGTAGTCCACATATAAGTGCTCATACGTGCATTGGCAGGCGTGTACTGGTCTCAGTTTCTTTTTTTTTTTGAGACAGGGTCTCACTCTGTCGCCTGGGCTGGAGGGCAGTGGCGTCATCACAGCTCACTGTAGCCTCCAACTCCTGGGCTCAAGCGATCCTTCCTCCTTAGCTTCCCAAAGTGCTAGTATGACAGGTGTGCACCACCACGCCCACTGTGGTGTCTGTTTCTAATTGATGGCTACTGAGTCAGGCTGGCTGGTCCCTGCGGAGTGATGGGCCTGCCTGTGGTGTGGGCCTTGGGCGTGGGAGCAGATGGGAGCCTTGTGCAGGGGGAGATGGTCCAGTTCTTTGGGCGTGACATGTTGTGGGCTTTGGGGAGGCTGTCCATGTCTGCTGCCCCGTGGTTTTTACGGGTGTTTCCCCATTTTACAGATGAGGAGACAGAGGTCGAGGGAGCTCAGTTACTTGGAGTCGCATGCTGGGCAGGTGTGGAAGCGGCCTGCTAGGCCACGGCTCCTGGGATGGACAGGCCCTGGGGAGGAGCGCAGTGGGTGCGTGGAGGTCGGACAAGGTGCCTGCACTGCTGGGGTGTGGGCAAGGAGCCACAGACTCCACCCAGGCCCCTTCCCTGCTGCCTGTTAGGGGGCAGCATGCCAGGAATAGGTCCCGGCGGGGCAGCATTTCCTGCGTGGTCTTGGAGTGACCCTGGTGGTCCCTGCCTGGGAGGTGGGCTCGGGAGCCACATCAGTAGGAAATGAAAAGAGGTGGGAAGTCAATGGCATCGACCGCCCGGGAAGAAGGGGTGGCTTCCTCTGGCTGTCCAGGATCAACTCCGAGACCACACAGCTCAACAGCTCTAAATTGTCCCTTTCCTTTTCAGGACAAACATCACGATGCTGCTCATGAAATCATCGAGACCATCCGGTGAGTCCCTGGCGCTGCCTGGTGTGGCAGGAGGGGCGCTTGTGGGGCAGGGGTGTCTGTAGAGCCCGACCCTGTTGTGTGTACTCTGCTGACTCGGTCACCATGAGGCACCGCCTGTGTGCTGTCAGCTTGCTGTCCCCCTTTCCGTCCTGCTCCCTGGGTCTGTGCGTGCTGCGACCATCCCGCTGTGTTCTCCTTTATTCCATCAGGGAGATGAAGTATGGTGACTAACATTAGAATGTCAAATGGCTTCTTCTTGGGGGGACCCCCCTGGGTTGAGATGGACTGGACCGCTGAGTTCAGTTTACTCACGTTTTTAGAGAAGTTTTCTGTCTGTTCACAGGCGATGTTGATCTGTGGATTTCCTTTCCTGTGATGACTTTGACTTTACGACCCTTTGCCTCTCTCTGATTTTGGCATCAGGACAATGCTGAAAAAGTTTTTGTAGGATTAGTGTCATGTCTTCTTAAATGTTTGATAGAGTTCATCTCTGGGCCTGGGGCTTTCTTTGTGGGAAGGAATTTGATTAGGAAATAGAAGCTGGGCTTGGTAGAGGCACCCATAGTCCCAGCTGCTCGGGAAGCTGAGGCTGAGGCTGAGGCAGAAGGATCGCTTGAGGTCGGGGGTTCAAGACCAGCCTGAACAATAGCGAGACCCTGTCTCTACTAAAAATAGAAAAATTAGCTGGATGTGGTGGCTCACCTGTAGTCCTAGCTACTTGGGAGGCTGAGGCAGGAGGATCACTTGAGCTGAGGGGTTGGAGGCTGCAGTGAACTATGGTGATGCCACTGCACTCCAGCCTGGGTGACAGAGTGAGACCCTGTCTCAAAAACAGAAAAAGGAAGTGGAGTTCTTTAATAGGTATGGTGCTGTTAAGACCTTCTGTTTCTTCTTGTGTTAGTTTTGGTGATTTTGACGTTCAAGGAACGTGCTCATTCCGTTGAATTTGTTGGCATACCATTTTTCATAATATCCCTTATTTTCCTCTTTCTGTAAGATCTATGGTGATGACTCCCCTTTTGTGAGTTTGTTCCAGATTGTATCAGGACCTGAGTGAGGTTTTTGAGATAATGATTGGTTGGTGTGTTTTCCTGTCTCTTAATCAGTTGGTCCCTCTCCATCTTGTTTTTCCTTGCAGCGTGCTTGTTGAAGAAGCTCCAGTGTGTTTTGGGATTAGTCAATTCTTCAGATAATAGTTCACTTCAGTTTCTAGTCAATATATTGCTTTTCAGGCTCAGATTTGAGCCGCTTGGTCCCCTGGACTGACCCTGCAATGGGAATTCACTTAGCTCCCAACAGCCACATAAAATCTGTACGACTCACAACTTCGCCGTAAGCCTTCCAGCGTTTGTTTTGAAATAATTCCTCCCTTTTATCCTTCACATTTGGAGCTGAGGAATGGGAGTTTTTGTTTTTATGTTTGAGAGTAAACAATGTTTAAGAAAGTTGAACTCAAAAAGTGGAGCCTGAATGATTATATTCATTATTGTTTCTGCTTTTCTGTTTCAGGTGGGTCTGTGAAGAAATCCCGGATCTCAAGCTTGCTATGGAGAACTACGTTTTGATAGACTACGACACCAAAAGGTAAGCTGGGCTCTGCGGAGCTGCCCCTCCCCTGGGGACAGGCTCAGCACTCTTCAGGGACACAGCCTGTAATTAGCTCTTCTTAGATAGTGCAGCCGATCTGAAATTTCCTTTTAGAGTTGGCTGTAGCTGCCATAAAGTTATTTTGGGAGGAAATGTTTATCGACTATTGGCAGAGGCTGTCAGAGCGAGGACATAATTGGAAACTGCACACTGTGGAAACTTGTGTTGGTATGTGTGAAGTCACCCGAGCAGGCGGCTGACTGCCAGAAGTCAGCGCTCCTGCCCAGAGCAGTGCTGCAGGGCTGGCCTGCTGCGTCTCGGGCACAGCCCTGTTCAGGTCGCAGTTAGGTTTGGTGAGTAACTGTGTCTTCAGCCCTGTGGCTGCTTCTAGCAATTTCTTCCCGGCACCTCCTGGGTCTCTGAGGAGAGTCTTGTGGGTGGGGAAGGGCAAGGCCGTCTCTGGAATGCTTGCCTGGGATTGTTTTGTTTTTCTTTGAGAAAGAAGGAAGACATTCCAGGCTCATGCCTGTTTGAGCTCCCGAGAGGCCTCAAGTGGACAGGGCAGTCCTCCTTCAAGGCTGTGTTGTCCTGAGCTTGGGTAACTCCCTCCAGTGATCAAGCCCCCATGCACCCAGTACCTGGGTGTGATTTACCTCATCCCCCATTTCACTGTCATATGTGGAAGGGACTTTGTCCTCTGGTCTGTGGTTTCAGGCTCTATAAACCCGGCTCCTGTTTCCCCGGCCTCGAGCCCCTCCCCATCCCATGGTCCTAACTCTGATTGTTAATCAGCAAGAAGAGAGTCAGATTGTGTTCATTGCTTGCCTGGAGCAGTGGGACCCCGGAGGTCCCTCCCTGTGTACACGTGTTGCGGACTCTGTGGTGGACCCCTCAGGTCCTCAGGTTTGATCATTTGCTGGGGGGCTCACGGGACTCAGGAGAACACTTGTTACCTTTACTGGTTTGTTATAAAGGGTGTGATGAAGGGTACAGCCATAGGATGAAGCCCACAGGGCCAGGTCTGGAAGGTCCTGAGTCCAGGAGCTTCTGTCCCTGTGGAGTTGGGGCACCACGCTCCTGGCATGTGGATGTGGTCACCATCCGGGAGCTCTCCTAGCCCTGTCCTCATGCGGGTGTGATTGTTAACTCGGTCTCCGGCCCCCTCTCCCTTCCCAGAGGATGGGTGAGGCGGCTGCAAATTCCAGCTGCTGATCGTGGCTCGAGCTTTCTGGTGACAGGGCCCCGTTGACATCCCTGTCACCCAGGAAGCTCCCAGGAATTAGGGGCTCTGTGTCGGGATCCAGGGATGGAGGTCAGATGCACGTTTCTTATGATGCCACAGGGTCGCAACCTGTGGGGCAGGTGGGCGTCCAGCTGGGGCTGGCCCCGAGGTCAGTTAAGCTGCCTGTTATTCCTGCTGGCTGCACATGTGCCTGGCCCTGAGCAGTGAGTGTGTCAGCTGCTTTGCTGACAGCAGCCCTCCAGTGGGTGTGGATGTCCTTCCCCTCCACGTTCAATCCACTTAGAGGAACCAGAGAAGGCTGGAAGGACATCAGAGCTGGAGAAGGGAGCGGTGTGGTCTCCTGGCTTCTGCCCAAGGGACCGGTGTGACCTCAGTGTTGGCGTGTAGTGGGAGGTCCTGGCTCTCTCTATGCCTCCAGCCTGAGGGACAAGCCCAAGCGTCGACACCCAGTTCCTCTGAGCTTCCACATTTGCACACCCTTCCAGGAAAGGCTCTTCCAGGGAGTATGTAGAGGTTTTGGGTGGGTTACAGGTGTTGAGGTCAAAGGTGAGATGTAAAAGTTTGAATACGAGGAAATGAAGGTGTGAAGTGGTGTCACATTTATTACTTTTCTCCCTGAGAACTGCCTAAGAAATGAGCCAGAGATTTTAGGTTTGTTGTTTAATCCGTCCTTCCCTTTTGCACGTTAGGAGACAGGCCGGGGGAGGGCTTGTGTGCACAGCTGTGTGCGACAGGGCTTGGCCTGGGCCTGGGTTGGTCATGGCACTGCTGTCCCGCCTCCCCAGCCCGGCCAGCATCCCGAGTCCCGCGAGCGCAGCCATACGAGCCTTTACTCTGGGATTTCAATTTCAGGGCAGCCGTGGGCTCTGAAGTTGTGGGCAGTGTCTTGTTCGCTGGTTTTGAATTCTCTTGCTTATTCATGTGCAGCTGCTGTTTAAGGAAGTCGTGAACTTGTTCATTGAGTACTAGTTTTTCTGTTAGAAAAGGAAAATGTGGGACACGGTCACATGCAGAACAGTCGCCCAGGTTACTTAGTGCAAGGAGGGGCTGGGTGGCAGGAGGGCGGTGCAGGAGGAGATCGGGGGCTGGCAGTGCCAGGGCCCGTTGTGTGGAGAGGGTCCAACTCTCTAGCCCTCTCTAGCCAGCATCTTGGAGTATCTTCCAGGCTCCTGGTGGCACCTCAGGGAGGAAGCCGCTTGCACGTGCAGGAAGTGGTGGGTGAAAGGGCCCCGAGTGGCCTTTCCACAGGCGCAGGGCCCCAGCGCTGTGGACATTGGGCCGCCACGCTCTGGGGGGGCCGTCCTGGGCACTGCAGGTGCGCAGCCGAGTCCCTGGCCTCCACCCTCTCCGTGCCTTGCCGCGTGTCCCCTGGGGTCCCCAGGTGAGAATCACTTTGTATGACAGTGTTTTCAGAGCAGGTCACTCCACCTTTGTTTTTTTTAAGCCCTGGACAGCATTGCTGCCCTTGTTTGCCAGTGGGGACTTGGCAACCAGAAAGATGAGTGGGTTATTCCAGACAAAGACCCTGCAGCAGTCCCCCTGCCCCCTGTTCATAGCTCTTCTGAGGCTGGACTGGCTGGCCCAGCTCAGTCACTTCACTTCCTGAAGTTCAGGCTGCCCGTATGGACAGGGGTCACTTCCCGCAGGGCCCAGGCAAGGTTCGGGAGTCCTGCCTCTGTGGCTGGAAATGGTACCTCCTGCCGTCCCAACTGGGAGTCGCTGGGTCTTCCTGGGGGAATTGTGTGTCCTGGGGGCTGACCAGCTGCAGCCCTGCGGGACCCTTTAGAAGGTGGAAACATACGTACTAAACGCAGCATGCTTTTTGGTTAGGGGCTGAAGAGTAACACCTGGAATATCACTGTCTGGGAGAATTGAGTAGCATTGAAAGACTCCCAGCGACTTTCTCATTCTGTATTTAGCACACGCTGCTCGTATGTTTGGACGTGTCAGAGCTTTTTAAAAGATGTTTGTGCACAGAAGCAGCTATGCCACCCTCCCTTCTGCAGAGCTGGGCTGTCGCGGTGCCCAGTCTTGTCCTGGTAGAGAGAGGTCTGCTGGTCTTGGATGGGTGTCCTGCCACCGATCAGGGTGGGAGCTGGAGGCCTGGTGTGGTGGAGGCTGCCTCCAGCCAGGGAAGGGAAGGAGTCCCGGGCAGGTTTCTGGCCACATGTGGCTGGGTCCAGAGAGGGAGGGCCTGACACCGGTTCCATGCTAGGGCCTGTTGGGCACCCTTGGCTGTGGGTTTGACGTGTGAGCTCAGCCTAGCCAAGCAGTGGTGCCTGTGCATGCGCGTTGGCTGCGGGTTTCCTGTTGTTGGTTGGAAGTGAGGCTCCTGCCCAAGGGTTGCAGTGGCTGGTGGCTGTCGTGGGCACCCGGCCCCGTCCGATCCTACCCAGGTCAGGGGCAGTGCCCTCCCTGTGAGGTCCTGGGGTCTGTGCTGAGCTTCCGGTGACCGGTGCCTTCCCCTTGCCTTTTTCAGCTTCGAAAGCATGCAGAGGCTCTGTGACAAGTACAACCGGGCCATCGACAGCATCCACCAGCTGGTAGGTGGCCTTGCCCTCGCTGCTGGCCTATCCCCTTGTATGGGCACACTCGTGCCTCTGTCCCAGTCACCTGGGTGAGTTTTCACAGTTCTGGCCCTGGACCCCTCCAGACCACTTAAGTCACCATCTGGGAGCACTGGGGGCTCCTCTAGAGCCCCAGGGATTCGAATGTGCAGTGTGGGGTGGGAATCACTGCAGTCTTGATGTGTGTGGTTTGGGGTGTCCTCGGCAGGTGGGCTGGCCACGTGCTGGGTGGGAGCCAGTTGTAGTTTGCTGTCTGAGGCTGCTCCCTGGGGGCTGTCACATTTGCACACGCCTGCGCTCCCATGCCCTGTCCCCTGGGCTGTGCCAGGTGGGTGGCAGGCAACCCCCAAGGGAGTGTCCTCATCTTGTGAGGCCCCCGCACAAAGGATAGATGGGACAGAGTGGGCTGTGGACGCAGCAGAGCTCACTGCTAGGAAGTGCAGGGTTCCTGGTGTGGGGGTCATAGGCAGGCGTCAGTGGTCATGGGGATTGCGGTGGCGGGGAGGCATCTCCTTGAGGCCCTTGCTGCAGGGGATGGGTGGGTGGCCACTCCTGAGCGGGGCAGCGTGAGCAGCTTCGCAGAGCTCTCAGGACAGTGTTGGCCTGGGTGTGTGTTGGTGACAACCTTCCCTGCCGCCACTGATAGGGAGCAGGGAGAGGTTGGCAGACAGTTCAGTCAGAGGAGGCATGAGGCAGGCTGGGAGGCCTCCTGTGGCTTGTGGTGTTGGGCGGCCCGGGACAGTCCTATGGCATCAGCCCCACCGCCCCCCTGCCTGGGCCAGAGGGTCCCACTGCTTTGCTTTCAGGCTGACCTGGCTTGTGCATAGGGGCCTGCCCAGCCCCTCTCCCCGCAGAGCTGGGGCCTGGCCCCTGGGTGCCGATCCTGCATGGGGAGCTATCTCGGCCTGTCACCGAGGGCAAGTCTGAGGGACAGTGGTGTTGGTGGTGTTGGGCCGTAGCCTCAGGGCAGACAGGCCAGGAGGGGCTGTGTGCAGAGCCGCGCGCTGTCCTTGTGGGAGGTCAGCGCTGTGTGTAGAGCCACGCACTGTCCTTGTGGGGGGTCAGCGCTGTCCTCAGAGCCACATCTCGGGCCGGGACCTGTGTCCTGGGAGTTCTGGGCAGCTGAGCAGGGGCTGGTGTGTCAGGCCCTGGGCTGCCTTGCTCAGAAGGGAGCTCCTACAGGGACCAGTTGAGCTGTCTTGGTGTCCTAACCTTGGAGCTGGAAGTGCTGGCACTTTCTGGGGTTCTCGGCAAATTTCTTCTCCCTAATAGATTTTTGGTGAAAGACGGCCTCTCTGAGGCCAGTATGCCAGAGTCTGTGAGGCTAAACAAACCCCGTTGTCTTGTGAGGAGGTGTGTGCATCTTGGGTGGCCTGGGTAGCAGGTGGACTGCAGGAGCGGGCTCCTAGGACCCAGGCTGCAGGTCGGGCTCTTTACCTTTCATGGGAGTAGTGCTGGGTTAGAGACGGACCCGTGCAGCAAGTGCCCAGGAGCTGCCACGCCAGGGAGAGGTGGGAAGGAACTGTCCCGCACCCTCCTGTCCCAGCTGCAAGTTAGAACTGAGAAAGGTGTGTGTGTGCTCACGTGAGCACACACGAGCACACGCGTGCACACGCACACTCGTGTGCACACATTTTCCTGATTAGGGAAAGTACCCAGGTCTTGGTGTGGAGGGGCTGCCTGTGGCATGTGTGACGTGTCTGTGCCCCTTGTGTCCCCAGTGGAAGGGCACCACCCAGCCCATGAAGCTGAACACGCGGCCGTCCAATGGGCTCCTGCGGCACGTCCTGCAGCAGGTGTACAACCACTCGGTGACCGACCCGGAGAAGCTGAACAACTACGAGCCCTTCTCGCCTGAGGTGTATGGGGAGACCTCCTTCGACCTGGTGGCCCAGATGATCGACGAGATCAAGATGACCGAGGACGACCTGTTTGTGGACCTGGGGAGCGGTGAGTGTCGGCACCCACGGGCGGCTGTCATTACTCAGGCCACGCTTTCGGTGCCTGCGTGCCTATCCTCAGAGAGGAGTTTAGGGCTGGAGAAGGGCCAAGACTCCGGGCACCTCTGCTGAGAGCTCCGTTTCCGTAGCGCTGCCCGTGCCTGCAGCCTGTGGCTCCTGCCAGCCTGTGGCTGCAAGCCCACTCTGTGCAGTAGCAGCCTCCACTCGCCCTGCACACCCTTCAGGAGGCAGCCCTAGGTCCCCTGGGATCCCCGAGGCTTCCTCCCCTCCTTCCTGGGTTGTGGCTCAAGTTGCCTCTGTGTCCCCACAGGCCGGCCCCCCCCCCGGCCCCTGCCAGCTGGTATTCTTTCTCCTTCTCTCTGCACTTACGGCTGACAGGCCCTGCTTGGGACGTCCTGGGGCTGGAAAGCCTCTACGTCTGGCTCATGGTCTGCGGACGCGCATGTGGCGGACACTCGACTCAGTAAACGCCTTAGGCTGATTGATTCATGATCAGACCATCGAGTGGAGGTCACTGTCTGTCAGGGTCAGACTGTGCAGGGCCCACCTGGAGCACCTGGCCGTCCCCAGGCACCTCGGACATCACCAGACACAAACTCAAGCTTGCAGATGCAGAAACTCTGTCTCAGACAGGCCTGGCCTTGGTGCCAGAGAAGGGGCCCCGAGGACAGGAATGAAGGCGACTTCTTTGGTGATGTCACCCTTAGTTTAATCCCTTTTTAAGTGGACAGTTGATCAGTTGATATGCCATGAAGAATGCACGTCTGTAGTTCAGAAGTCAGTTACCTTTCCATACAGCCTTTTAAAGCTGTGTGATTCATACATATCTACTGTGTCAGTCCCTTCCTGCTGCTGTAACAAAACGCCGGAGACCGGGTGACACATAAACAGCAGACATTTCTCTCTCATAGTTCTGGGGGCTGGAAGTCCAAGGTGAAGGCTCTGGCAGGGTTGGTGTCTGGTGGGAGCCCGGACTCAGCTTCTGAGGTGGCACTGCCTGCCGTGTTCTCACAGGGCAGAGAGGGGCCATGGCCTGATCACCTCCTGGGGCCCCACCTCTTACTGCTGTTGCCCTGGGGATTAAATTTCAGCACGAGTGTTGGAGGAGACGGGCCTTCAGCCAATAGCGTCTCCTCAAAGGCTCATCCTTTCTGGTTGAAGTCCCAGCATCCTCAGGCCATCTTTATGCGTGTTTCTAATTAGCGTGCTTATGGTTATTCACATTCAACATGGAAAGTGAAGTGGCTCGAGACACATCATGTGAAATGCAAACTGACCTCCCAGGAGGAGGGGGGTTTACAGGTCCTGCTGCCCTGGTGGCACAGTCTGCAGACCTGGCCCTTGCTTTCTGGCCCGAACCACTGGGTGGTGCGTGGATGCCATGGTTGGAGACTCCGGTCCAGTTTGCAGGGTCCCCTGCTGTCCCCCAGCCCTGCTCAGGCTCAGCCAGCTGCCGTGGAGCTTTCTGGAGGCACTCTGAGATGTGGTCTGCCTTGCTGCCGCCTGCCTCACACTGTAGTGGTGGCCTGGGGTGATTTGGGGTGTTGATGAGCCCCCCAGGCCTGCTGAGTCTCGGGGAGCCGTGTCTGAGTCTGAACAGTGAACAGCACATGGGGCCCTTAGACTGAAGCCAGATTCCGGTTTTGGGGGCCATGGTGTGGTGTCCACAGGAGACAAGATGCACTGGCTGCCCTCATGGTTCTGTTGGGCCTGGCTCTCGGTGGCGTCCTGAGTGAGCCCAGAGGGTGTCCCGTGGCCTCCCTGTTGGCTTCAGTGCCTTGCTCTGTGGCTCATGCCCTGGTTCTGGTGCAGGCCTCCCAGGCAGTGTCCCAGGCGGGCCCAGCCTCCTTCCTGGGCACTGCGGGCGTGTGACGAGCACATCTCTCTTTGATCCAAGGTGTGGGCCAGGTTGTGCTCCAGGTCGCCGCGGCCACCAACTGCAAACATCACTATGGCGTCGAGAAAGCGGACATCCCAGCCAAGTACGCGGAGGTGAGCGGTCCTGGGGGCCGGGGGTGTGTCGGAGGTGGGGGAGGCTCTGAAGAGGCAGGTACTCTGGGTGGGCTTCCCTGCCCGAGTGGCGTTTTCTCTGGGCCTGGAAGGTTTGATTAAGTCAAGGGAGGGCCTGTGTGTGTGGCGCCTCCTGTCTCCCAGCAGGTCTAGGTGGAAGCCCTGTGGAGTCCCTGTGCCCTTGGGGTCGTGGAGTGGCCTGTGGCAGAGATGACTTGGGTGCTGGGGCGCTGTGCACTTCTCATGAGCCTGGCCCCCACCCAACCAGGTGTTTCCTCCCCACAGAACGTGGTTGGAGTTTGGGGCGTGCTGTGGATTCTGGTTGATTGAGAGTTGGGAGCCTGGGTGGGCCCCACGGTCTCGCCTCCTGGCTGTGCATCCCCTGGGCATGTCCTCTGAGGGCTGGAGCCTGATGCCCCCGCCTGCCTGTTCAGTCTGTCCCCGTGGGCCTTCTGGGCCGCGGGTGGTGGAGGGCCTGGCTGACCGGGTCTGTAACGGGCTGTTTGGTTTCTTTCCCTGCAGACCATGGACCGAGAGTTCAGGAAGTGGATGAAATGGTATGGAAAAAAGCATGCAGAATACACAGTGAGTGCCATCGCGCCATGCCCCGCGGCTATGCCAGCACCAGCTCTGGTTTCCTCCTCTCCCCTTGCCCCTCCTTTTTTGCTGTGGTCGACACGTGGCGCTCCCCTCCAAATCCTGTGGGCTGCCTGGCACAGCCTCCTGGGGCTGGCACGTGGGAGCCTCTGTTGGTGCCTTCCCTCCCTGCAGCGAGAACCCCTTTGTCCGCCAAGTGTGTGTGGCGAATGCGAGCCCCATAAAGGACAAGGGACTTGCCCAGAGGCCTCTGAGACAGGTTGGCCCCGTGGCCTTTGGGGCAGCTCTGGGGTCACCTGGGGGCCCTGACTTCTCCCCTCACCTGTCTTTGCTTGAGACTCCCTCGTGGAGGGCTCCAGCCTCCCCACTACAAGGTGGTGGACATGGCACGGGCTGGGTTCCTTCCTGGCCCTCACGTGACAAGGTCTCAGGAGCACTTGGGCTCCCCCAGTGACACTCCCTGGGAGCCGCGCGGACAGTGCATGTGTAGCTGGCTATGCGTGTGGGTGCTGAGTGCCTCTTTGCAGTGGCCAGCTGAGCATCAGTGGAGTACACTGGGGGTGCGAAGGGGGTGCTTTTTAGGCAACAGGAAGGACAGTTTTCATGATTCAGGCGATTAATTATTTAGACGACGTTTCTAAAAGCAGCGGCTACTCCTTCATCCTCTCAGGACTTCTTGCCCTGTGCTAAGCCCCCACAGGACGCCAGAGCTCAGCATCGTGTCTGCAGAAACAAGAGCTGCGTGGGAGAGGCGGTGTGTCCGCTCAGATGGCCTTGCGCGAGCCTTGCCCACACAGTGCTTCAGCCAGGTCCCTCACCCCGCTCTCCTTGGCAGCCTCAGTCATTCCAGCCCCACGGCCCATGGTTGAGGCTGGATCGCTTAGGTCCCCCTGGCCCTCCACCGGAGATGCCCAGAACTGCCCAGTCCTCCCCCGGTCTGGGGTCATTAGCTGTGGGATGCTGGCTGTGGAGCTGGACCGGCGGGGTGCTGGGGAGCGGGAGGGAGGCTGCTTCCTGTTCCCCAGACCTGGAAGGAGCCACAAGTGCAGGGCGGGAGTTGGGCACCCCTGGATCCGGTGGGTAGGCCATGGTTGTCCCGAGAGGTGCCTCCTGATGAGGCAGGCGGAGCTGTGGGGACAGGATCAGTGAGCACTGGGTCAGGAAACCCCAGCAGGGGTCGTGACAGGGATTTTGAGGCCAACCGCTCACCCTGGGTGCTGGCAGAGACCTGGTTATGGATTGAAGTTTGCTTGTCTTGGAGTCTGGTTGTGACAGGGCTTGCACGTGTGGGGCTCAGGGCCCGGCTGTCCTTCCTTTCTCTTGGCAGAATCTCCCCACTCAGTGGGAGATGAGTGTTGGTCTCTTCTGTTCCCCCAGTGTCTCTGGCGCTGGTTGTGCAGGCTGACCACACGGTGAGCCTGTTTGGGTGGTTCTGCTTGCCTGGCGTCCTGTCCCTGCTCGGTGCTCCAGCTGGGGGTTCCCTAAGGCTTCTTGCACCTGGTGAGACAGCCATGTGGTTCCAAGCGCAGTGTGGATGTGCCTGGGGCCTGCGGTGCTTTCCCAAGTGCCGTGTGAGCGCCTCGCTGCCCCTCGCTGGAGGAGGAGGCAGGAGTGTGGAGTGTCGGGTGGCGGGGCTGCCCTGGGTGGGTCGTTTCTCCTTCCTTCTTCCTCATCGTTGTCGCTGGCAGCGACAGTGCCTGGCCTGCTGGGTTTGGGGTCAGGGAAGCGGCTGAGAATGGTGCTGTCTCCTGTGGCAGGTGGGAGGCACTCTGTGTGGCAGAGCTGCTTTTGGTATCTGGTCTCGTCGGGGTTAGGGTGTTAGGATCATGCCAGTGGCTTCTAAGATGTGGCGGGGAGCAGGATTCGGCAAAAAGGATGCCATTCCTTGTGGCCTTGGTGACAAGTGTCCAGAGTGACCCCTGTGCCAGCCTCTGCCCCAGCATCAGCCCTTGGCTTCCGAGAGCACCCGTGTCACGGCCAGCCCTGCTGTCAGTCAAAGTCTTAGATTGTTTCAACACCCTTTTTGGCGGGAACTTGTGTCCTGATACTTGGAAAAAGCTCTCTGAGCAGCTTCCTGTGGCTTTGACGAGGCGCCCTGGTTGGCAAGCTCCGAGTCCTGCCTTCCATTCCTCAAGAAGCAAAGAGGGAAAACCAGCAGGAGGCTAAAAATAGCACAGCGAACTTTTCCAGGTCCAGAGCCTGCCACTCCTGCTGAGGCTTGGCACACGCCCTCCTCCCAGCATTCCAGGATTGGGCCTGACCAGGATTGGGCCTGACGCTGTTGCAGAGTCCGCCTGGGGCCCTGCAGTCGGGGGTCCCTGGCCTTCCAGGAGCCCTGGAGCCAGCCTCGGGGCAGGAGTTGGCCAGGCTCACTTCTGTGCTGCCAGCATCTTCCAGTGGGTTTCTCCAGCCCAGAGTGTGACCAGAGCCAGCGACGCCTCGGGTGGCTGTGGCGTTGCCGAAGCACCTTGTGAGGAAGGAGGCCGCTGCAGGGGGAGCCACCTGTGCAGAGGCACTCCCTGGTCCTCCGTGAAAGATCTGCCAACCTCTAGGGATGTGCGCATCAGGGCTGCAATGGGGCTGACCACAAGAGAGGTGACGTGCCCGATGGGATGGTCAGCCCAGGGCTGTGTTTGGAGGCCCTGGCACATCCTGGCCCTCAGCTCACCTGGGTTGAGTCCACCCCGGCCTCCCTGGCATTAGGCCGTCCAGAGACAGGCTCTGGTGATCAAGCCAGGCTGCTTGGCACGTTTGAAGGACAACAGGGCTGCAGAGGTCCACGGCCTCCCCGGAGATGCCCGCCCTTCCCGACGGCGCTCACAGCCCTTTCTTGGTTCAGGTGGGGCCTGCCTCAGTCTCCCCACTGGAGCAGTGCTTCGTGGAGGCCGGGCCTGCCGTGCTGGCACCCACTCTGCCTGGGTGCCACCCTCTTCTTCCTGCCGGCCAGCTGGGCGGGGAACGATGTGTGCTGGCTTTGGGGCCGTGTGGGAGGACATTGGCCTGCTGCCTGGCTTTTCCCGGATTGGTAGGTCTCAGTTACGTGGGGCCAGCCCTGGGCCCCACCCTGGGCGTGAAGGCCGCACGAATCTCTTCTAACGGAGTGTGTTTGGTCCCAGTGGTGCAGGCTCCTCCACAGGGCTCTGTGCACAGAAGGTCAGGATCTGCCCGTGCAGGGTTGGGGCAGTGCTCTCGCACAAGGCGCCGGCGTGTGGCATGAGGCAGTATGCCCTGGTCCGCTGGGCCCCGAGGAGAGTGGCCATGTGAGGGGAAGCCTGAAGGCGCCTTGTCGGGGTTCTAGGGTGACCCTGGGCGCGGGACTCAGCAGGTTGTCCTGGCGGCTGTGGTTCATGACAACGAAAGGATATGGCAGAGTCAGCAAAGGGGCAGGGCGTGTGGGGTGATCTGGGGAGGCCAGGCCCGGCTTCCAGAACCCTCTTGCTGGGGAGTCATGCAGGACGCGCTCCACCCCCAGCAGCAAATGTGACAACACATGTGGAGTGTTGTCCCCAGGGAAGCTTGCAGAGGCCCCGCCTGGGTTTCCGTGGGGGCTGGTTACATGGCCTCCCTTGCCTGGCTTGTGCCGATTCCAGACTCCGGAGGACAGCAGGGGCGGGCGTAGACGGAGTTTGCAGGAGCAGTTTAGGCCCAGCAGCCCCTGCTGTCAGCCAGGTTCCCGGACACCCCAAGGGCAGCCTTGCCAGCACCTTCTGAGGACACAGCCTGTGTTGCCGGCTCGGTTCTGCTCGGCACTGTTAGGGACTCTGGACTGAGTCACTTCTCCAGGCCTGGGTGGCTTGTCCGGGGTGCCAGGGAGATGCAGGGGGCTCCTCAGGGTAGAGCGAGGCAGAGACAGGGACCCTGGGACTGGGGCCTGGGGATGTGGGGTGTCCCAGCACCCGGGCTCGGGGTACTCAGCCTGCCCTTCTCACCTCATGCCCATCCCTCCTGTCTGTGGGTGGCCTCTCAGAGCTCGTGGGAGGATGGAGGATGTGCAGCTGCTGCTGGCCTGGGTGGACAGCCTTGTTGTGGTGGGGCAGCCACTTGCTCGTGGGGCCGACTCTGCTCGGTCTTCCTTCCCGTCCTGACAGGGACACCCTGGGCCGGGCACCAGGCCTGTGGTGCTGTGCAAGGCCAGTGTTCCTGGTCACCGCATACGCCTCGGGGACGCTGGCATGGGCCTGTGCCATGATGTGTAAGCTGGTACTCCGTGTCCTCCCCAGCCCCTGGCACCCACGGGTCCACTTCCTGTCTCTGTGGCTCTGCCTGTTCTGAACATTTCATATAAATGGAGCCACACACTGTGTGTCCTTCTGTGTCTGCTTCTCTCACTGAGCACAATGTCCTCAAGGTGCATCCATGCTGCAGCCTGTGTCACAGCCTCGTCCCTTCTCCTGGCTGAGTGATATTCCCATGCATGGATGGACCACGCTGTGTTTGTTCACCTGTCAATGGACATGTGGGTTGTTTCCACCTTTTGGCTGTTGTGAGTCGTGTTGTCTGTCACAGGCGCTTGTGCGCCGATTCCTGTGTGGTTGTATTTTTATTTCTCTTGGGCATAGATCTAGGAATGGTGGAGGTTGTGTCTTTTTGAAGAATTATGAAATCAGATATGTTGGTTTTCTGAATGTCATGACCCTAGGCAGTTAGGTTAATGAGAACTGTTTCTCTCTGACAGACTGTGGTCTGTAGAGGGCAGAGGGACAATCAGTCTGTAACCAGGATCGCCCGGGAGTGGGCAGTTGCATTGTAGAAACAGCTTTGTGTCTAGCAGACATGTCCGCAGGGGCTGAGGAGCACATGCTACAGGGACCCTCCCCTGCCCTCCAGCATCCACAGATGGTTTACCTCCTGTGTGCGTCTAGGGGGACTGTGAAGGAGGCAGGCACATGGACATGTCCTGCAGCCTGTTTGGGGCGTTGGTGTGCCCCAGTACCCTGCTGCCTCCCTCGGGGGTGGCTTGGGGTCTGCACAGTGGAGACCTCAGGCCTCGTCTCAGGGCGCCCCTGCTGGCCGCCTCGTCCTGGGGTGACCAGAGCCTCTGCTTTTGAGCTTCTGTAGGAAAGCATGTGGACAGGGTATTGGGGCATTGGGTGTGTACTTCAGTGTGGCCACAATGGCCTCACGCCCAGGCGGCTTTACCCTCCACCTCGAGTGGGCGCTGGAGTGTTTGCCTGTCTGGCTCTGCTGGGCCAGACCCCTCGGTGGTCTTGCCTGGCCTCCACGGTCCCCTCCTGCCTTCAGAGCTGCGGCTTGTGCCCTGGGCTTGTGCCCTGGGCTCTTCCCGCGTCCTTGCGTCATGAGCGACTGTGCGTCCATTTCATTGTTTCTTTACGGGGTGGGGTGAGGCGGCAGCAGCGAGGCCAGGTGAGGCCTCAGGAACAAGCGCTGGCTGCTGTCTTCTCTTGCAGTTGGAGAGAGGCGATTTCCTCTCGGAAGAGTGGAGAGAACGGATTGCCAACACGAGGTACGCGGGGTGTGGGGTGGCGCTCGGGGTGGCGGTGGGTGTGGAGCCAGGCATAGGGCAGGCTGGGTCCCTGCGCTCCCCAGGCCTCTCCCTCACTCTGGTGTCTCCCCGCGAGGGTGAGCAGGGCAGAACGCCCTTCCCTGTCATCTGCCTTTGGGGTGGCACTTGTCGCCGGCAGCCCAGCCCCGTGCCCCATGTGCAGGTTCTCACCCTGTTGGCTCCTCCATGCTGGGCTTATATGCTGCCTCCCAAGCTGGGAGGGAGGTCCGGGCGTCTTCCCTCCTTCTTGTCCCTCCCTCCTTGAGTGGCCAGTCCTGACCGGGTATAGCTGCTCTCAACCCTGCTCCCATGTGCCTCAACCAGAGGACCCTGGTGCCTGGCAGCTCACAGAGCCGAATCTCTGGGTCCCATCCACCTGCATCTTCCGTCTGTCCTGACAGCTTCACGTCCTCCTGCACCCCTGAGGCCCCCACCCTCTGTGGACCCCCCCACAGGCAGGTGTTCTGCCCTCTCTGCCCTGTGGGTGGCTCCACCCAGCAGGGCTGGGAGTGCAGCAGGGTTCCTCCTGTGGGAGTTCCCCGAGACACCGGGCTTGCGCTGACCAGCCTAGCTCAGGCTGTGGTCACCGTCCGTTAACCCCTACAGGAGCCGAGGGCTTTCCTGGCGTCCTGTTGGCTTCCCAATTCTCATCTGCATGGGCCTTGCACCCTGGGCCTCCGGGAGCCACATGTCTCTGCTCACCCGCTGCCCTGTTGGTGGTTCCGTGGCTCTCGTGCTTGCCTTTCTGTGGGCGGGGGTGTGAGTGCACCTTGGCCATGAGAGGCAGCTCTGTAGGCCCTGCTTCCTGGCTGGGGCGCCGCCTGGTGTCCTGGTGGAGACTGGGATGCTTTCCCTTGCGTCAGTTCCCTTTTTCCTTTCTTGTGTCCAAAAGGTGGCAGGGTGGTAGCTTTGGAGCTAGGTATTGTGGAGCTTCCTTCTCTGAAAAGACCAGTTCCCGAGGATCTTTTCTGGCCTCTGCCCCTCACCCCGTGGCCGCCTGGACTCACCGGCTCTTGTTCCCGGCCTGCCCCTGCGCAGTCCTTGGGGAGGCCCCGTCAGACGGGGACGGTGGGCCCAGCACCCTGGCCTGTGCGTGTCCAAGGACGCCTCCGCTTGGGGCCCACGCTCGCATCCTACTCCCTCTGCAGGTCGAGGCAGGACGGGAGCCTCCGCTTTTGTTCCCATCTCGTGGCGGCTCAGCTACGCTCCTGTGGCCCAGGGTCCTTCTCGCTCTTCTGGGCACCTGGGAGGGGTTGCTGGTGCATGTTTCCAGACTGCTCAATTTTAGAATAATCAAGATTCAAAACAAGCAGCTGACCCTGTTTTCTGCCACGTTGCAAAGAGGAAGTGCTTCTCTCCTGCCTGCACTTGCAGCCCCTGGCGTGGCTCTCAGTGGGGACTCGGCCACGGTGGGCAGGCTGGGGTGTGGGCACAGCCTGGCAATGGCAGGCAGTTGCTGCAGACTGCACTGGGATACTGTGCACCTGTGGAAACGGAGCCTTGGTTTTACTCAACTGGAACATTGTTTTGCAGTGTTATATTTGTGAATAACTTTGCCTTTGGTCCTGAGGTGGATCACCAGCTGAAGGAGCGATTTGCAAACATGAAGGAAGGTACGTCCGCCCCCGCACCCCGCCCCAGCCCTGCCCTGTGTCTGCCTCAGGTTTCGTCCCAGAGTCCCAGCATGCCTGGACGTGGTCCTGATGGGGCGGTGGCTTGGGAGACCCTGGGTGTCCTGCAGGGGCTGCTTGGGCACCAGGAGCTGGCCACCTCCCTGTGTTCCCTGTGTTTCCTGTTCCACGCTCCCCTAGTTTACACTGTCATGTTGGAAGTGAGTGCTTGACGCTCCCTGCCCAGGCCTGTGGCCGTCACTGTGGGAAGCTAATGCGGCCTGGTGCTCTGAGCTGGAGCCTCAGGGTCGTGTCAGCGTGGGACGAAATTCACTAGCTCTGGATGTGGAGCCTCTGTCGTGTGCTCTACCCTGTGGTGTGTCGGGACTGTGCTCTGACCCTTGGGCAGAGCCCCACGTGGGGCACTGCTGCAGATCCGCCATGGCCCTCCAGGGACCTGCCAGTCCTGCAGCAGGTGCCCCCGCCCTCTGGGCATCTGTGCCTGGCTCTGGTCGGCACCGCCCTCTCCCCTCCGCCGGCTTCCGAGTGCTGCAGCTCTAGGGCAGCCTCCTGAGGTGGGGAGAGAAGTGTGATGGGTCTCCCCTGGTTTTGTAAAAATGGCAGGCAGATGAGAGTCGACAGGCTGCCCCAGCAAAACTCAGACAGTCTCCAGCTGCCTCCGCACTGACGACCTGTGCCCACAGGGCTCAGTGTGTGCACGCACTCGTGCCCTCCCGTGGGCGTGAGGGTGGTGGAGGAGGGTGGTTCTGATTTATCTTAAAACCGTAACTGAGGATATGCTTCCTCCTTCAGCTGAGTGCCTGTCTGGGGCTCAGGGCCTTCTGGCCCTGCTGTCACGCTCAGGAGGGGCCGGGATTCCCACGGCTGACACTGGCTCCCTGGCCCCTGCCCCGCTGCCCAGGAGCACCTCTTGGGGGCATTTCTCCCTGAATTTCCAGCCAGCACCCAGGCCTGGCTCTTTGGCCCCTCCACCTGTTAGTAGTGATGGTGCCCGTCTGGCGTGCCAGGTGCCTGGTCCCGTGGTCACAGTGCTGTGTCACATTACGGGTCCAGCCCCAGAAGCCCCACTTCCCATTGGAGGTCCCACCTGGCCCACGAGTGTGTGGAAGCCTGCCCAGGTGGTCTCTGGAGAGAGCACTGCTTCTGGATGTCCCCATGGTACCCCCTAGTTGGAGTACTGCAGGCTGTGAGGCCCTCACGTGTCAGTGGAAGAGCAGCCGTCATCAGCACAGATCCCAGTGTGCCCCTAAGAGCCTGTCAGGCCAGCTCTGTGACGTTTTGACATGACCCTATTAGTCTTTGAGCTTTTTTGCTTGTTTCCTGACCTTGTCTGTACCCAGCCCAGCCCTGGAACCATTCTTTCCCTGTTCCTCCTGGTCACAGGGCAGCATTTAGAAAGCAAGGCGCGTGCCGGCGGCCCCTGGTCACTGGGCAGTGTGGCTTTGGGAGGAGAGAGATGGGGTGGGGGTGTGTGTGTATAAATCGATTCGTTTTGAGTTTTCAACTTAAATTTAACATTGTTACCTTTGATTTTTATATTTGTCTCTTTTTCTTATGCTGAAAAATTTGGTTCCTAAAAGTGTTAATGTGTTTACTTACTTAGGTGCTTTTTCTATAGTCTGTGTAAAAGTTTTGTAACTACTGTTAGTAGTAATACAGATGTTTAATAGCAGGCTTGCTGAATGACGGTCAAGGTTTCTCTGTGGGTCTTTTCGTCCTTAGAATTTATCACATTAGTGATGGACAGTCAGACCCCTGTGTTGAGTTAGTTGAGATAATTACTTTTTCTTTGTGGCTGCTGCCTGTTTGAGCCTGCAGTTGGGTTTGGTTTGTTTGTGTACAGGTCGGGGGTTTGCCCTGTGTCCCTTGCAGGTCTTAGTCTGGGACATGTGAAGCATTTGCCCACGTTCTGCCTCTCTGGCCCCATGGGCTCCCTTCTCAGGGCTCCTGCTTTGTCCTTGTGGGTTGTTTAAGGAGCCTACTGTGTGCACACTGGTCTGCCCTTCTTTTCCTCATTTAACAAGAAGTCCTGAAATTGCCCCAGACTCAGTGAGTGAGCTCCACCTCTGGCTGCATCTTCCCCTGGCAGTGGCCATCCTGGGCCCTGGGCCTTGGGGCTGTCCTGCGTGGGCCGAGCCTGCAGCTGCCTGAGTAGTTTCCCCTGCGGAGCCCACCCCATGTGTGCGAGTGCTGGGTTGGGGTCCGTGCCGTGGGATTTTGTGAGGACTTGGGATGTTTTTTAAAGGAAAGTTGTTTGTACGACAAGCTCAAATGGGGAAGGTAGTGCATAGTTTTGCTTCATCTTGTAAGAAGACGGATGGGACTCAGAGCCGTGGTTTTTGTGTGTTCAGTGTTTCATTCCTCCCATGTGACTTGCTCTGTGGTTGTGTCTGTGTGTGTGTTCGCTTTCCCACACGGGGCAGTGATCGGTGTTTATGTTTCAGGTGGCAGGATCGTGTCCTCAAAGCCCTTTGCACCTCTAAACTTCAGAATCAACAGTAGAAACTTGAGCGGTAAGACACTGTCACGTTGCCTTGATTAGTATGGATAATTTTACGCATGTGATATGCATTATCATGGGGCTCATTTTCCTAGGCACTGTGGACACTGGGGCTGCATCCCAGTCATGACAACCATAGATGTCCCCAGACTGGCCCAGGGTCCCTGGGGGGCCTTGCCCTGGGTGAGAGGTGCAGGGAGCTGTCCACAGAGCTGCTCACACACGTGCCGAGTGGCCAGGCTATGGCCGTGTGGATGGGCGAGACCTTAGGCTGCAGAAAGCCTGCAGCAGGGTGAGCTGGCCCCTCTAGCTCCTCTGTGAGCCGGGCCGTGCCGGGCGCCCTGCGGGCCGCAGGTCACACTGCTGGTCAGCATGGCCTCCTCCCTGGGGGAGAGCCGGGTCAGGGCTGGGCATGTGGCTCAGGAGGTACGTGTGCGATTGGGTGCTGGCCACTCTTGCTGCCCCGACCTGCATTGTTTCTGCATGATTCTGCAAGTCCTCTAGATCCCACTCAGCTGGGCCTGTCTGCAGCTTTGCTCTGACAAGCCCCCTCAGGTTAGAGGAGGCCACAGACTAGGTGCTGGTGACCCCATGGGCCTCCATCAGCTCTGGACCTCCTGGGCTGGTGATTGGGACAGGCCTCTGTGGGCAGCCACGGAGCCTGGACTTGGCGAGATGGGAAGAAACTTCCCTGGGCCTTGTGGCGCAAATAGGGAAGATGAACGTGGTTCAGGGCTGTTCCTCTTCCTGCCAGTTAGGATTTTTGAGACAGTGAGCACCTCACGCCACCTGCGGAAGGTGCCTGTAGCAGTTGGTTAAGGCCGGGGGCGGCTGTGGCCCTAATCTGTCCCATTGTGTGTGCAGACATCGGCACGATCATGCGCGTCGTGGAGCTGTCGCCCCTGAAGGGCTCCGTGTCGTGGACGGGGAAGCCGGTCTCCTACTACTTGCACACTATTGACCGGACCATAGTGAGTGTCCCAGTGGGCACCCCTGCCCTGCGGCCACTTTACAACCCCCCCGGGACCTCTCAGCCTGTTAGACATGGGGGAGCCGAGTCAGCTCCTCTCCAGGGAGTCCGGTCCTGACCACCCGCCACCTGTTCCTGGTCACTCCATGTCCAGGGAACAAACAGGACTCCAGGGTCTCTGGGCCAGGCTGGGAGGCCCCTTACTGCTTGTCTTCCCCACGGTCCTCTGATACAGTCCAGGGCCAGTGGGTGGCCTGTCTTCCCTCCCAGTGCCCTTCCCGGTAGCCCTTTTCTGCTAGGTGTTGCCCCAGCCTCAGCCCTGTCCTTGGGTTCAGCTCTCAGCTTCCCACAGGTGGGACTTGTGGGTGGTCCTCCCTCATGAACCTTTGCTGGCATGTTGGGACCCTTACATCTGTGGCTCAGAGCCTCAATTTGGATCCTTTCTAGGGAGCGTTGATATAAATTCAGGGCTGACAACCCAGGTGGATGTGCCTTGCCTCCTCCTGCTGGAGGTGGCCAGAGTTCCTGTGCTGTGGCACGGGGGCTTCATCCACACGTGTGGTTGGCTGTGTCCTGTGAGAGCCGCTGCTCCTGGCACTGGGGCCGCGTGACTTCCACTCTGTGACACAGTCTGCACAGCTGGGAGCCCAAGGGGGTGATGTTCCTCTGCAGAAAGTTGCTCCCTCTTCTAGGGGCAACGTCACATTATGTAGCACGTGCCTGTCCAGAAGGCTAAAGTGGCCCAGGTGTCCAGCTGTGGCTTGTTGGTGAAGTGAGGACGGTGCCCGCCATGGCTGGACTGGGTCACACCCTCATCTCCCGCAAGCGGGATCCAGCAGTGTGCTTGGCATCCCAGAATATCTCATGTCATCTGGGGTGTCCCGTTCATCTGACAGAGTGTGGGGCTCACTTCTAATAAGATTTTTAAATTTTCTTTTCTTTTTAGCTTGAAAACTATTTTTCTAGTCTGAAAAACCCAAAACTCAGGGTAAGTTTGTGTTTTCTTCCTTGAGCTAATAACGTGGATGTACTGCTGTATGAAAACTTGACAGATTCCCAAATGGCTGGTTGAAGGCAGGATAATGGGAGTGACAGGTGCTGCAGGGAGCCCTGTGGTTCCTGTGGGGTCTGAGCCCCGCTGCCTTCCCCACCGCCCCGTCCTCCCCCATCTCTCTCTCTCTGTCTGTGTCTGTGTCTGTCTGTCTCTGTGCTTGTCCTGGTCTTTGATAGGTTCACGTAGGCCAATCTTGTTTATAACCATTTGGGGGAGGTAGTTTGGGTAAGTTGTGGCCTTCTAAGGGTTATTTTTGGTGATTTGGTGACTAGCCATGAAGTACAGGACGAGGGAACTGCTGTTCCCCTTGCAGTGCCCTGGTGCATCTGAGGGCTGTGGTCTGTGCTTCTGCTGCCTGGGGCCAGAATGTTCCTTGTTCTCCATGGGGAGTGCCTGCGAAGGCCGATCTCACCGCTGTGTGCCACCCTCTAGAGAAGGGTAGGCAAATCCTGACTTTGAAGGAGGCAGTGGTGAAACCTGCTCACTGGTGCTTCTCCAGCCTCAGAGTTGCTTGTTTGTTTGACACCAAAGCAGAGAGGACATCTTTCCAAATGTTTTTTCTTTTTGAGGTCAATGTGCAGAGATGCCCCCACCCTTTGGGCTCACCTGCCGCCTCCATTCACGGCTGGGGCTGGGCTCCAACCTGGCCTCAGCCTGGCAGCCCCCCTGGGGTCACGCGTTCCCTCCTAGTATACTTAGAGGGCTGTGGGTCTTAACACCCATGTAACAACTGCTCCACTCAAGAGCTCAGAAACAGCCAAAGGTGGCTGGCATTTTCCAGTGTTTTCCTTGCTCATATTGCACCATTTCCAGTAACTGTCATTCAAGAGAACAAACTCTTGTGCACAGAATATCCCCTGGTGGGGCCTGGGTGCATCTCACCAAGAGGGGAGGCAGGAGAGAGATGCGGCAGACAGGAGGCTGTCGGGTGGGGCTCCTCCTTGTACTGAGGGTCTGTCTGCATTTGCTGTGGTTCACAGTTCAGAGGCCGCCTGGTTTATTGCTGGTGAGGGCGTCTGTTTGCCGCGGCTGCGAGTGCCGCGCCACGTGGCCTGTGGGGCTGTTGTCTTGGTTCCCTCATCTGTGCCACGGGCAGAGCGGGGTGGACGGCCCCCTCGAGTGCAGGCTCCGAGTTCTCTGGGGGTGCAGGAGGGGCTCTGACCAGTCCCAGCACGTTCCTGCATCATCCAGCTCTTCCTTTCCAGGAGGAACAAGAGGCAGCTCGGCGCCGGCAGCAGCGAGAGAACAAGAGCAATGCGACCACCCCTACCAAGGTGCCCGAGAGCAAGGCGGCTGGCCTCACGGATGCCCCTGTGGTAAGCCCCACATTGGGCACAGCTGGCAGGTGCCACTCCCTGGAGGTGTCCCGCTATTACCCCCTCTCTGTGTCGTGCAGGATTCTGGCGCCGAGGAGGATAAAGCCGGAGCAGCCCCCGTCAAAAAGCCGTCTCCCTCCAAAGCCCGCAAGAAGAAGTTGAACAAGAAAGGGAGGAAGATGGCTGGCCGCAAGCGTGGGCGTCCCAAGAAGATGAACACTGCAAACCCCGAGCGAAAGCCCAAGAAGAACCAAACTGCACTGGATCTCCTGCACGCTCAAACCGTGTCTCAGACAGCGTCCTCCTCGCCCCAGGGTGAGCCCCACGTCCTGCCCCGGCTGCTGCCTCCAGGCTGCATCTCTCACCCCTATGCAGCCACCTGGGGAGCCCCTCTGAGGGGACGCACCCTCTGGGGTCTCAGGTGTCTGCAGCCTCCCAGATGCTCTGCCTTCATGGTGGCTCCGCCCCAGGGTCCCTGGGTACCCACCTGTCTCTGTCACGTTGGGAGAGGGGCCCATGTGGGCATCACACACCCTGCTGGGGCCAGTTCTAGTGGGTCTCACCAAGGGGCTTTTTCACCTTGTTGCCAGCCAGGGTCTGGTAGTGTCAATGCCAGTGGGCAGTGATGCTGCTCCTGGGGGTCTCGGTTCCTGAGCCAGAGGGAGGCTTCCAGAGGGGCCTTTGCCTTGGCAGTCAGGATTGCTGTGATGTGGCAGTCGGTGGTCTTTGGACTCCAGGAAACGTATTGAGCCTTATCTTTAAGTAATCAGGGAGTTCCGTGGGATGGTCCTGGGGCTCCGTAGGAGTGTGACCGGGGTTGACGCATGGACCATTCTCTCGTGCAGATGCCTACAGGTCACCTCACAGCCCGTTCTACCAGCTACCTCCGAGCGTGCAGCGGCCCTCCCCCAACCCGCTGCTGGGGGCGCCCACCCCGCCCGCGCTGCAGAAGCTGCTAGGTGAGCTCGCCCTGGGATCCCCCGAGCCTCCTGGTGGAGGGCGCTGGCCTGGGCCTGTGGTGGTCCCAGCAGACAGAGAGTCATGACTCTTACCTGGCAGCAGCTCCTGTGACGGTCATGCTGGACTCCGCTTAGACTGGCAGGGCCTGGGGTCTGGCCTGGTAGAAGGGTCAGCAGATGGGCCCCAGGGTTATCTGAGGTCAGCATTCTCACCCCAGGGTCCCTGGGGGGTGCTCCTGGCATGGAGTGGGTGGAGACCAGGGATACTGCTCAGCGCCCTGCCGTGCCTAGGACGGTCCCCCCAGAGAATGGTCAGCTGCACAGGGCAGAGAGGGTCTGGGCAGTCCCCTGACACTCAGGTGCTTCCCGTGGCGTGAGGGTGCCTGCATGTCCTGATTGATGAGCTCGTGATACTTCTGTGATGGCAGGAGGGGTGAGGGGCCCGGGGTCTACCCAGGTGAGGGGACAGGCACTAAAGCAGCTGCTCTCAGCGGGCTGTCGAGCGCTTGGTGGGCCCGGGTCCACAGCTTGTTTCTGCAATGCTGCTTCCTCTTCTTGTAGCCTGAGGTGGATCATAGGTGTCAGAGCTCTTTCCTAAAACCATGTCACATGTCTGTCTTTCTAGAGTCCTTCAAGATTCAGTATTTGCAGTTCTTGGCGTACACAAAGACCCCTCAGTACAAGGCCAACCTGCAGCAGCTGCTGGACCAGGAGAAGGTGGGTCTTGCTCGCGCCTGTGACTCCCTCCTGCTAAGCAGACTTTCCTGCCCCTCACCTGCCCCTCGCCCGCCAAGCTTCATACCTGAGGCCCCCACTGTCACGAGGCTGCCCCGGGCCCAGCCGTGGGGAGGCGGCCACCTTTGGTCAGGGCCCCCAGCCACCCTTGGTGCTGAGTGGGTGGGGTGTTACTGCCTCAGGGATGAGGGTACGCAGCTTGGAAAGACTGGGTCATCCCCTGACCGTCTGTGTCCCGTGTGGCTCTGAGTCTGGTGTGGTCCATCTTCCCATGACAGCCCTGGGGCACACCTGAACCCAGCAACCGCCTTGCTGCCTGGTCCCTTGTTTCAACTGAGGGATGTAGGAGATGGAAAGAGCTTTTGTGTTTCTTTATACAGCGATGCTTACACTTGGAAAAGAGGTTCTGGCAGTCTAGAGACATCTCTGGAGGGAGGCCCACGGTCTCAGTGTATCTGAGCCCTAGTTTTTTGTTTGGACTTTTATTTTGCTTTAGAAACTGAACAGGCTCGTGCCATACTTTGCGCAGACATGTGCACATTCTCCCCGTTCAGTTGACAACTGCTGAGGTGTTATTTTCCGTTGGTGACTGGAGGTTGTCACATTTAAGTGGCTCCGGTATTGTGCTGTATTTAGGAACCAACCCTTCCTGCATAGACAGCCCCTCAGGATGTTCTGAATTTTTGCTGTTATAGCAGCAGACTTCCTTGTAAACTGGTGGGAAAAGCCCACTTCTGGTACTTCCTTGGGATAAATCCCCAGAGGAGTTGGCTGGGGTGTGGGGTGCCCCTGCATGCTGAACTCTTCAGCAAGTCTATGGGGAGTGTGTGTGAGTGTGTTGTGGGGGACCAGGGCCTGGGGCCTTTCCTGGCGGGCCCTTAGTCACCTACCCTGTCCCTGCAGGAGAAGAATGCCCAGCTGCTGGGTACAGCCCAGCAGCTCTTCAGCCATTGCCAGGCCCAGAAGGAGGAGATCAGGAGGCTGTTCCAGCAGAAACTGGATGAGGTCTGACCCGGGGCTGGAGTGGGGTGGGCTGTTGGGTGCAGCCTGGGTGGCCAGTACGTTTCCCATCTTACCCCCTTGCCTTTATGAGTGAGTCCTCCAGACAGGGAGGGGCCTGGGGAGGCAAGTGGGGCTGGCCTTCAGGGGTGGACCCCCCTCGGCTCCAGCGTGCCCACTGCCATGTGCCTGTGTGTGTCCACAGCTGGGAGTGAAGGCCCTGACCTACAACGACCTGATTCAGGCTCAGAAGGAGATCTCTGCACACAACCAGCAGCTGCGGGAGCAGTCAGAGCAGCTGGAGAAGGACAACAGCCAGCTCCGCAGCCAGAGCCTGCAGCTGGTGGGTGCCCCTGCGTCGGAGGAGAGGACGGGCAACTCAGAATACTCCGCGGTGCACGGGGAGGATGGCCTTCCCTCAGGCTGCTGGGACTCCCTGGTCAGCCGGGCAGGGCCTGGTCTTGTCAGTGACCAGAGGGCCTTTGCCTGGGGTGGAATGGGCTGTCCGTGGCCCTGCTTGTCTGCAGCGGGAGGTTCCGGAAGCCTCCCCTCTGATCACCTGTCCTTATCTTGTCCTTAGACTGCCTGTGCAGCCTTCTAAAGCTCTTGCAGGATGTTAGGGTGGTTAGGCCAGGGGCTCCCCGAAGGCCTTGCTGCCTTTGTGGCTCTGGGCTCTGCCCCCCGCCTGGGCTCCTGGGAGCCTGCAGAGCTGGCACAGCCCCGAGGGCTTCTTGGGCTGTGGTGCTGGCTCACCTGCCTGCCTTGCCCTTCCCTGCCCCGGGTGCAGCACTGAGGCCACGTCTGTGTGTCCTGGGGGGCCTCAGCCTGGTGTTGCAGAGGGTGTGGACCCATACCCTGTTCTCTCCACGGGGCCCAGCTTGCCAGGCTGTTGCCACAGCTGCCCTGTCCCTGTCCCCCAGCTCAAGGCCCGGTGTGAGGAGCTGAAGCTGGACTGGGCCACGCTGTCCCTGGAGAAGCTGCTGAAGGAGAAGCAGGCCCTGCGGACCCAGATCTCAGAGAAGCAGAGGCACTGCCTGGAGCTGCAGGTGGGCATCATGGTGCTTCCTCCTGAGGACAGCATCAGTTTGGGGGTCATTGTGGTGGTAGCAGCCCAGGAGCCTTCACCTTGCAGCCCTCGGAAGGGGGTCCATGGGGGTGGACAGACAGATGGATTGTGTCTGGACACTCTGTCTTGGAGCCCTGGGCACCGCATGCTCACTGTGCCAGGCTCCTGTGCGGCCCTGGGGGAGGCCCCAGCTCACTCTCGTCCCCTCGTCCAGTGTCTCGGGGCTCATTTGGCTGAGCGCTGAATGCTAAACCTAAGATTTCCTGGCTGCCTTCCAGCAAATAGTTTGTGAAAGAGTCACCAAAGAATTTGCTCATTAAAAGAGAATAGTTTGTGACCAGCCTGAGCAAGAGCGAGACCCCGTCTCTACTAAAAATAGAAAAATTAGCTGGGCGTGGTGGCGTGTGCCTGTAGTCCCACCTACTCAGGAGGCTGAGGTGGGAGGATCACTTGAGCCCAGGAGTTGGAGGCTGCAGTGAGCTATGACACCACTGCACTCTAGCCTGGGCGACAGAGCAAGACCCTGTCTCAAAAAGAAAAAAAAAAAGAAAAAAAAAGCTGAAACAGAAACATGCCCACTGGGGTGAGTTAGGAGAAGGCGTGAGGAGGACAGGGGGCACAGTGTGTGGTGTGTTTCCTTTCAAAGTGCTCCCAGGAGTTGATTCTTGTGTATGTAGCCATCACTCAGTAACCAGAACAAAGCAGAAAGACGTGTGGCATCAACATCTTGGTTACGGAGACTCATCCGTGAGGGCCGTGTCCTCCTCATATGTTTCCCTGCTTACAGCACAGTTTTGTCATTTCCGTGGAGTGTCCTGTGTCTCTGAGCCCTTGGTCCTTTCAAATGGCTAATTATTACTACAAAATAACACTGCAATGCATTTCTTTGCACCAAAGACTGATTTTCACGCTTTCCTTGATGGCGTGCTCCTAGAGGTAGATTTCGTAGTGTTTGAAGGCTACACAATGCGTTGCTCTCTGACACCAGCGTGTCACAGAAAAGGGGTTTGCTGGCCTCGTTCCTGATGCCAGGCCTTGCTCCCATGGGTTTTCCTGGAGTGGATGTCTCCATAAGAGAACGAGTTTGGGTTCTCTTTCTGTGATAGTGTTTTCTGTGTATCCATGAAGCCACACGTATCCATTGCAGGAAAGGAAACCAAAAAGACTGAATAAACAAGAGAAAGAAATTTCTCCCAGGCTCCGCCCAGGAGGAAACACTACTCCATCTGAAAGTGGTGTGATCTTTCTGCGGGTTTTCCTGGTTGTTCTTATATTTACAAATCTACTTTTAACAGAAACGAGGTCACTCTGTGTGTGTTTCTGTGTCTTGCTTTCCTTGGTGGCCTGTTTCCTATTGACGAGAACATGTCTATGGAACCGTCCATGACACCTCCATGCTATTTCATCTGCGCTCCCCTGAGCTTCCCAGCCCCTGACGCTAGACAATTGATTGGGGTCCTCACGGCTCTCTTGGCAGGGTTCTGGGGGGCTGGGCGGAGCCTGTGTCTGGCCTGGCTCTGGGGCCTGACGCCTGCTTCCCCCCAGATCAGCATCGTGGAGCTGGAGAAGAGCCAGCGGCAGCAGGAGCTCCTGCAACTCAAGTCCTGCCTGCCGCCCGACGACACCTTGTCCACGCACCTGCGTGGGAAGGGCGCCCTTGGCCGCGAGCTGGAGGCTGACCCCGGCAGGCTGCACCTTGAGCTGGACTGCACCAAGTTCTCACTGCCCCGCTTCAGCAGCATGAGCCCGGAACTCTCCATGAATGGCCACGCGACCAGCTACGAGCTCTGTGGTGCCCTGAGCCGGCCCTCATCCAAGCAGAACACCCCCCAGTACCTGGCCTCCCCACTGGACCAGGAGGTGGTGCCCTGCACGCCCAGCCACAGTGGCCGCCCGCGCCTAGAGAAGCTGTCTGGCTTGGCTGTGCCCGACTACACCAGGCTTTCCCCGGCCAAGATCGTGCTGCGGCGGCACCTGAGCCAGGACCATGCAGCATCTGGCAGGGCGGCCACCAGCGAGCTGCACCCACGGTGAGTGCCCATGAGGGCAAGGGCTCTGCCCCGGAGCTGGGGGGACCTTCTCAGCAGGAGCTCCTCAGTGTGGAAGAGCCTTGGGGCTGGCTCCTGAGAGTGACTGGGGCTTCTCCTCCCAGAGCCGAGCATGCCAAGGAGAATGGCCTTCCCTACCAGAGCCCCAGCACGTCCAGCAGCATGAAGCTGAGCCCTCAGGACCCACGGCCCCCATCCCCTGGGGCCTTGCAGCTCACCGGGGAGAAGAGCAGCGAGAAGGTGCGGCCCAGGCCCTTCCCGCCCTCTGTCTGTGTTCCTGGGGCTCATGCCCATGGAGGCTGACTGCTCAGGACTTTGTGTTAGCAGGAGAGGGGGTCCCTGGTCACCCCGGGATGGAGGAGAACGTGTGCGCCAAGTGGGTGGGTGGTGGGAATGGCACAGGTGATACCAGACAGGTGCTGTGGAGGGTGCGGAGTCTGGGTGGTGGACAGGGCTCTGTCTCCCTGATGGGCTGGGAGCACTGGTGCAACACAGAGCCCCACTGAGGAGGCCGCTGCCCGAGGGACCTGGCCTGGGGGCCTGCTGACGCACGCTGTCTGGCGCTGTGCCCACAGGGTCTGAAGGAGCGCACCTATGGCAGCAGCGGGGAGGCCATCACCAGCCTGCCCATCAGCATCCCACTAAGCACTGTGCAGCCCAGCAAGCTGCCCGTCAGCATCCCTCTGGCCAGTGTGGTGCTGCCCAGCCGCGCGGAGAGAGTGGTGAGTGTCCCCACATGCCATGCTGGGGCAAAATGGAATTTGGGGGTTTTTGCAAGATCTAGGTCTTTTTTATAAATTGCATGCTGTTCAATTTCAAGCACACCCTAATATGAGAAAAATAGAACGTCCAAGATGTGCTTTTAATTATGGTGCACTTTGCATTTTTTATCTCCAGTGGTTTTTTTCGGATAATAGGTAGTATATGCAGATAGAGAGGGAATAAAACCTTCTGGATTCGGGAGGACGCCAGCCTCCCTCTTCCTCACAAGGCTGCGGTGGCCACGTCCTGGTGCCCACACCGGATTCTCCCGCCCCACGCAGGTGGATGCACAGATGACCATCTGTGTAACGTGTGGTGGGGTTTTCTGGGCAGTGAGCCATTTTTTTTTTTCTTTAATTGAATACAATTCACTCGCTTCAGTGGTTTTTAGTGTAGTCACCGAGTTGTGCAACCATCTACCTCTAATTCCAGAACATTCCATCACCCCCAAAAAGAAGCCCTGTCCCATCAGCAGTCACTCCCCATCCCCTCCCCAGCCCTTGATGACCACAGATCCACTTCCTAACACACTGGGTTTTCCCTCTGCAGAGGAGCACCCCGAGTCCCGTGCCGCAGCCCCGAGACTCCTCGTCTACACTTGAAAAGCAGATTGGTGCTAATGCCCATGGTGCTGGGGGCAAGAGCCTAGCCCTGGCTGCCACAGGTAAGGCCTGTCCTGCTCCCCAGCCTCAGGCCTGGCTGTACCCCCCCAGGGCCCACTGCACAGGCCTCTGCTGCTGTTGCTTTTTAAGCAGGAGGGCCAGGGTGCTGGGTGTGAATCGGGGTTTCCCAGGGTGAGGACTGTGCTGCTGTCCCCACTGCCAGGGGCAGTGTCCTTTCCTGCTCCCGACGACCCGGGGATGCCTGGCAGGCTCAGCTTCAGCCTCAGCACCTCCTGGCAGTGTGTTCTGAGCTGTAGTCACAGTGAGCCTCAAGGAGTTGGGGGCTCTGTGGCCTCGGGCCTGGGTCTCCCTGACACTGACACGTGCGTTGGATGTTTCAGCCCCATGCTGTGCTCCCCTCCCGTCAGCGCTGGTCTTGTCACTCACCCAGCTGCAAAGCTTGGGGGTCTCTGAGGCCCAGGCCTCGGGGATCAGCTGGGTACACAGTGGTGGCCTATGGTAGGCGGCCATGGTCACCCAGGGTGCCTAGCTTCTTGCTGGGTTCTGGTTCTCCTTCAGAAAGCTCCCAGTCACGAGTCTGTGGTGTTAACCAGGGCTCTGCACATGCTTTTGTTATGACCGTCCATCCTGTCATCCTACCATCCTACCATCCTATCATCCTGCCATCCTACCATCCTATCATCCTCTCATCCTATCATCCTGCCATCCTGCCATCCTGCCATCCTGCCACCTGCAGTGCGGAAGCAGCCAGGGCCAATACGTGAATGAGTAGGCGTGGCTGTGCACCAATAAAACTTTATTTACAGCAGCAGGCTGTGGGCCAGACCCACGGGCTATAGTTTGCTGGCCCTGTATTAACATGTAGTATGTCGTGGCAGTTACTTTTTTCGGAGTAAAATGCAAAAGGCTGCTACTTAGGCAAGATTCTTCCCTGGGCCTCTTGGCACAGCACGTGGAAGGTCATCTTCCCTAAGCCTGGGGGAGGCCACCGGACAACACCAGGTCCCTGGGGATGCTGTTGGGCCCAGGGATGGCCTGTTCTTTGCCCAGTGCTGGCCCTGTAGGGCCGTCCTCTCTGAGACACCTATGTCAGGAAGTTTTTAACCAGGGCTTTGGAGGCATCTAGGAACGGGCTCCTGACAGGCCAGCCTGTGGAGTGGGACTGTGGGTACAGTCATGCGCACGTCTCAGACCCACCCGCAGCTTCATCCCTTGTTCCCGAGTGGGAAGAGCCTCAGCCCGAGCTGGCCCTGCCTCCCCGCCACTCACTGCCGTTCCGCCGCATCCTCTGTGCTGCGGCTCGCGTCCCTTGGCACCCCTCAGCAGGCCCTCCTCCCCCCATCCTGAGCCTCCCTGGTACTCATGATGCCTCACCTGGTGAGCACTCAGCTTTCTCATGTGCCCAGGAGAGGAGACATGTCTAAAGGACCGTTCTGCACCACACTCCTGCTGTTGGGTGTACCAGGGGCTTTTTTTTTTTGTGTGTGTGTGTGTGTGGAGGCAGGATCTTGCTCTGTGACCCAGGCTGGAGTGCAGTGGTGTCATCACAGCTCACTGCAGCCTCCAACTCCTGGGCTCAAGTGATCCTCCTGCCTCAGCCTCCCAAAGTGCTGGGACTGCAGGCATGTGCCACTGTACCCAGCCAGGGGCATTTTTTAGGGCCCTTGCCTTTTGTGCCTAGGATGTGCTGGTGGCTTAATCCCCTGTGGTGGGGGCTGGAGAGGGCCCTTGGCGTTCATGGCTTCCATAGCAAGCGGACTCGAGTTTCTGAGCCCAGAGCTGTCCTCTGTTGCCAGGAGGGAGGAGGTTGTTCTGGGAGTCAGGCTAGCCTGGGCTCTTCCCTGGGTGGTGTCTCTGGGGCGGGGGTGCAGTCAGGCATACTTTGCTATCCAGGGACACTTAACCCAGTCCAGGTCCAGCTCAGGATGGATGTCCCGGCATAGGTAATGTCTGAGCTGAGACTCGGGGGGGTCTGGGCAGCTCAGCTCTGGTGGCCAGGGCACAGGTGTGCAAAGGCCTGACCCCTGAGGGTCTGGAGATGGGGGCAGGTAGGGGCCAGGCTGGTGGGGACAGCCTCTCCCACCTGCCAAGGGACACTGCCAGGGCACAGTTGGGGTTGGGGTGGGATCTAGTGGCAGTGAGGGTCTCTGAGACCCCGGGGCAGCGAGGCAGGTCCCTCCTGCTTCAGATTCCTTGTCCCCTCCCGACTCCCTCTCCCGCATGACCCCAGAACCCAGATCCCTCAGCATCTTTCTCTCCCATGCGAGATCGCCCATGGAACCTTCCAGATCCACACCCAGAGAGGCCATTTCTGACTCCAGGACTCTCCTGGCTCCACCCTGGGTAGCTCTTGGAGGAAGGTCTTCCTGAAGCTGGGCTCCATCCTCTGCCAGGATGGCTCCTGGTGTCCATGCCCTGGGCTTGGGCCATCCTGCTTTCCTGAGAAACTGTGTCCCCTGCAGGCTTCTCCTATGCCGGCTCGGTGGCCATCAGCGGTGCCCTGGCCGGCAGCCCTGCACCACTCGCCCCTGGAGCAGAGCCGGCAGCCTTTGAGGAGTCCTCCGGCTCGGGGAGCGTCTTTGCCACTGTGGGGTCCCGCAGCTCGACACCACAGCACCCGCCCTTGCTGGCTCAGACCCGCAGCTCCCGCCCAGCTTCTCCTGCCCACCAGCTCTCTGCTAGTCCCCGACTATGTGGGGCCACCCAGGGCCCCCTCCCCGACACCAGCAAGGGGGACCTGCCCTCTGATGCCGGCTTCTCAGACCCGGAGAGTGAGGCCAAGCGGAGGATCGTCTTCACCATTTCTGCCGGTGTGGGCAGCGCCAAGCAGTCGCCTTCCAGCAAGCACAGCCCTCTGAGCGCGGGCACCCGCGGGGACTGCGGGCAGAGCCACGGGCAGGACAGCCGCAAGCGGGGCCGGCGGAAGCGAGCGTCGGCTGGGACCCCTAGCCTGAGCGCAGGCGTGTCCCCCAAGCGCCGGGCCCTGCCCCCTGTCGCCGGCCTCTTCACGCAGCCGTCGGGGTCCCCCCTCAACCTCAACTCCATGGTGAGGATGGGGGCCCTGGGGCAGGTGGGGGGTGGGGAGGCAGACAGACAGGGGCCTGGCGGCACAGCCCCCGCCCAGGTGAGCACAGGGCAGGGGTCAGACGTGCCACCAGCATGTTGGGAGACCCTGGGGTGAAGGAAGAAACCCCATGACGCCTGTCAGGTGCCCTGTCTTGGGTATCTGTCTGTCTGTAGGGCTTGTGCGCATCTGCTTTGTCTCTGGCCCCTCAGGTCAGTAACATCAACCAGCCCTTGGAGATTACGGCCATTTCTTCCCCCGAGAACTCCCTGAAGAGCTCCCCCATCCCCTACCAGGACCACGACCAGCCTCCCGTGCTCAAAAAGGAACGGCCCCTGGGCCAGACCAATGGAGCACACTACTCCCCACTGACCTCGGACGAGGAGCAGGGTTCGGAGGATGAACCCAGCAGTGCCCGGCAAGTTACTGGGTGGGCGGCAGGGCCGGGCTGGCAGGGGTGGGTGCAGGAGTCAGGAGCTGGCCGCTGCTGGCTCAGAGGAAAGTGTTGACTTTGTAGGAAGCACCTTCGTGCAAGGCCCTGGGAATGCGTGGGGTGGGGTCTGTGTGCCTGAAGGGCTGGGCAGGGCTGGCTTCCCTGGGCCTGGGTTCAGCATCGTGTCCTGACACATGTTTAATGTCACTGGGTTAGGAGAGACCAAGGGAGTGGAGTTGGCCACAGCAAGAGAGAAGTTTTACAAAAAAGTTGAAGAGTCTTATCAGCACATCTGGCCCAGTTTATTTGATTGTGAAGAATCATTTCCTTTTTGAGTAACAGCTTTATTAAATATAATTCACATACCATACCACCCATTTATGTAATTCAGAGGTTTTCAGTATACTCATAGGGCTATGTAAATGTTACTATTATCTAAATCCAGAACATTCCATCACCTCATCCCTAGGAAACACTAACGCTCCACCCCCTCCCGGGGCCCTGGCACCCACGAATCCACTTCCTGTCTCTATGGATCTGCCTGTTCTGGACGTTTCATATAAATGGAGTCTCACACTTTGTGTCCTGTGTCTGGTGTCTCTCACTGAGCTTGATGTCCTCAGGGTCTATCCATGCTGCAGCCTGGTCAGAGCCTCCTTCCTTTTCATGGCTGAGTAATATTCCAGCGTGTGGATGGACTACCTTGTGTGTGTCCATTCATCTGTTGATGGGCACGTGGGTTGTATCCCCCTTTTGGGCTGTTACGAGTCGTGCTGACGCGAACATGGGTGTGGAGATAGCTCCTTGAGACCCTGCTTTCAATTCTCGTGTATACTCAGAAGTGGAATTGCTGGGTCACATGGTAACAATGTATTTAACTTGTTGAAGAACCGCCTTGTTTTCCGTGGCAGCTGCGCCATTTTACATTCCTGTCGCAGTGCACGAGGGTTCTGATTGCTCCACGTCCTTGCCAACACTTCTTTTTTTTTTAATTCTAGCCATCCGAGTAGGTGGGAAGTAGTATCTCATTGTAGTTTTTTTCCTTTACTTATTTGCTTAAATTTAGGGGGGTACAAGTGGTTTTCCGTTGCATGGATGAATTTCGTAGTCATTGTAGTTCAGATTTGCATTTTCCTCATGCCCAATGATGTCGAACATCTTTTCCTTTGTTTATAGGCCAGTTGTAGATCTTCTTTGGAGAAATGTGTGGGTGCTTTCCCCATTTTTTATTTTTTATTTATTTTTAGAGACGGGGTCTTTCTCTGTCACCCAGGATAGAATGCAGTGGTGCAGTCACAGCTCCCTGCAGTCTTGTAGCTGCCATTTTTAATTAGGTTGTTTTATTGTTGTTAATTTATGAGAATTCTTCATGTATTTTGGGTACAAGCCCCTTATCAGATACAGGATCTGTAAATCTCTCCTCCCCTTCCTGGGTTATCTTTTTCACTTTGTTGCTGGTGTCCTTTGAAGCACAAAGGTGTTAACTTTTGCTGAGGTCCCACTTGTCTCTTTTCTTTCAGTGTCTGTGCTTTTGGTGTCCTATCTAGATTATTTCATTTGTTCCTATTCCACACATGTAAGTTATGTTAAAAACATGTTTTGCACTTGGGTGCTCTGTTTTTGTGTTGGGAATGCCCAAGGTAGTGGTTCCAGAATCTCTTGGGAATTCTCGTGTCCTCAAGGTTATGGTGTTGTCTGGGATATACGATCAAATTGTTTACATGCAACACACGATTTGATGCAACTACGACTCTTGGCTCGTCATAGTGTACTTGTGCATATCTGTGACCATGTTCTGTGACAGACACAGAGGCTTGAGCAGGGGCTTATGAGAGGAAAGAACAGTTCCCCTGGGGCCCTGCCTATTTCTCTGTGTTGGGAAATCGCTTCCCTCAGTCGCCTGCCGTGGCTGAGCTCTGGGCCCGTTGCCCCAGCAGAGGGCCTGGAGTCCCCGCCAGGATAGTGCTCTGCGCAGGGCCCACTGCCCAGCGCAGTGGAGCAGGTCCAGGCCCTGGTAGGATCCTGGCACACCAGATGGTGCTGTTGGGTGGGGAGTGCGCTGTGCCTCCCCCGCCTCCTGACTTCCCCAAGTTGTTGGCATTAGCATTTGCACAGCTTTCAGTGCACAGCTGGATCTCAGACATTAATGATCTCTTTTTTTCCTCAGAATTGAGAGAAAAATTGCAACAATCTCCTTAGAAAGCAAATCTCCCCCGAAAACCCTGGAGAATGGTGAGTAGCAAGTGCTCCTGGGTCATCAGTCCAGACCCCATCCCTGCGGCCTGGACGCCCAGGGGCGGTTCCTCTGCTCGGCCTGCGTGGGGCCAGGCCGGGGCCAAGCCGCCTTCTAGCCTTGTCTCTGGTGGTGCTTGGTGTAGCCCAGAGCCCCTGGGCAGGGGGTGGGCACCTGTCGAGCTGGTGTCTGCTGGGTGGTGGCCCTGGGGCTCCCCATGTTCTTAGCCGCACGGGCCGTCTGTCTCCTTGCACCCTGGCTCCCCAGGCTGCTCTGACCGCGCCTGCCTGTACCTGTGCTGCCCCTCGGTCTGCCCGGGGACAGCCCATCCCTGCTGCTCAGAGCTGTGTTTGCACCTTAGCACCTTCCCGCACTGGGAAGGGCCCGTTCTGGGCAGAGGTCTGACCTGCAGGGCTTCTCCCTCCCCTAGACCCGCCCCAGCTGCCTGTCCTATCATCCTGTCTCAGCCTCCGGACCTGTAGAGTCACTCTCCAGGAGCAGCCCAGGTCTCACGCCTCTGCCTGTCCTCCCTGTCAGGTGGCAGCTTGGCCGGAAGGAAGCTGACGCCCGCAAGCGAGCCGGTCAACAGCAGCAAGTGGAAGTCCACCTTCTCGCCCATCTCGGACATCAGCCTGGCCAAGTCCGCGGACAGCCCGCTGCAGGCCAGCTCTGCCCTGAGCCAGAACTCCCTATTCGCGTTCCGGCCCGTCCTGGAGGAGCCCATCGCCCCCGACGCCAAGCTGGCTGTGCACCCCAGGAAAGGCTTTCCCAGCGCCCTGTCGGGGGCCGACGGACTCAGCCCGAGCGCCAACCCCTCCCACGGCTTCACCTTCAGCGGGGGCCTGGCCGGGGAACTCAACCTACACAGCTTCAGCGATGGTGCTTCCCTCTCCCACAAGGGTCCCGAGGCTCTGGGCTCTGCTCTGAGCTTCCCCTCGCAGAGGGGCAAGGAGGCCTCGGAGGCCAACCCCTTCCTCAGCAAGAGGCAGCTGGATGGCCTGTCTGGCCTGAAGGCCGAGGGCGGCAAAGGCAAAGAGGCAGGCGAGAGCGGCCTGGCCCTGTGCGGGCCTGTGGAGAAGGCGCCCCCGCCGCTGGGCAGCAAGGCCACCAAGGGCCGGGACCGAGAGCTCGACCTCAAGAATGGCCACAACCTCTTCATCTCTGCGGCGGCCGTGCCTCCCGGGGGCCTCCTCAGCAGCCCGGGCCTGGCCCCGGCGGCGTCCTCTGCAGGCAGCGTGGCCCCTACTGCCCAGAGTCACCGGCCCTTCCTTGGCGCCTTCACCCCTGGTCCACAGTTCACTCTGGGGCCTGTGTCCCTGCAGGCCAACCTCAGCTCGGTGGCCAGCTCGTCTGTGCTGCAGTCCCTGTTCAGCTCTGTGCCGGCTGCCGCGGGCCTGGTACATGTGTCCTCTGCTGCCACCAGACTGACCAACTCGCACGCCATGGGCAACTTCTCCTCCGGGGTGACAGGCGGAACAGTTGGAGGTAGGCAGGAGTGTGCCTCTCCGCCTGTCTCGGTTTCCAAGGGCAGGGTTCTGGCTCCTGTGCAGGTGGCGACTCCTTCCTGGACAGCTGAGAATTGGTCACCAGCTGCCTTGCAGGTTCCCTGCCAGGGCCCTCTGCAGGGCAAGCAGCTGTGCCTGCGAGGCCCCCATCTCCACTGGTACCTGCTGCCTTGTTCTTGTCACAAAATCCCGGCGATGGCTGTGCGGGCAGTGGGCTCCTTGCTGAGCCGCCTGTCAGGTTCTCTGGTTGTAACAGCGTACCTCTTGTTTTCAGAAGGCCACGGTGCACATGGTCACTAGGGCATTACTCTCTCCCGTGGAGGTCACCTGTTTAAGAGTGACCACCCCCGGGCTCTGGCACGGCCTGGGAGCTGGTGTTGTAAGAGCGAGTCCTGTGGTGCCTGCCGCAGACGCAGGCCGGAGCGGCGACCCAGGCCGGGCGGGCTCCCTGCGGGGCGGGCGGCAGGTGGGCCCGGAGGGGCGGGCGCCCCGCGCAGGTAAGCTGGTGCCTGCGCTGCCGCTGCCTGCGCTTTGAGCCTGCACGCGCTGGAGCTGCGCCTGTGACTTGCTTCCCCTTTTGTGCGTGTGCTTCTATTCACTTTGACTGAACAGTGCCCACCTGTTGAAGCTGAGTTTTTCTCTCCTGTTTGCAGGTGTCTTTAACCACGCGGTGCCTTCCGCCTCTGCTCATCCGTTTGGAGCCCGTGTCGGCCGTGGGGCCGTGTGTGGCAGCGCCACGCTGGGCCCGAGCCCGCTGCAGGCGGCGGCCAGCGCCTCGGCCTCTTCCTTTCAGGCCCCGGCCTCGGTCGAGCCTCGGCAGGCCCCTCCGCCTCCACCTCCCCCACTCCCTCCGCCTCCACACCTGGGCCGGCCCCCTGCGGGGCCGCCCACCCTCCACGCACCCCCTAACGCCGCCGCCTTGCCTCCTCCCCCCACGCTGCTGGCTGCTAACCCTGAGCCCGTGCTTCTGCAGAGCCTTGCGTCCATCCCGCCTAACCACGCTTTCTTGCCCCCCGCCTCTGCCGCCTCCCTGCAGCCTGCTAACGCCTCTTTGTCTGCCAAGCTGGCCTCCCTCCCGCACAAGGGCGCCCGCCCCTCCTTCACGGTGCACCACCAGCCCCTGCCTCGGCTGGCCCTGGCGCAGGCCGCGCCCGGGATCCCGCAGGCCAGCACCACGGGGCCGTCCGCTGTGTGGGTTTCCCTTGGCATGCCGCCTCCTTATGCCGCGCACCTTTCGGGGGTTAAGCCGCGATAAAGACTTGCTTAGCTAGCAGTTCGTATTGTGTAAGGTAAGGCCAGAGCCGTGCCAGCTGGCTCACTCCAGACTGAACTGCCCTTCCCTTGGCAGAGAGGACGGCCGCAGGGCGCAGCGGAAGGCTGGGGGTTCTGAGGCGGATGGAGGGAGACAGCCACCAGGGGAGGGCCTCAGGACAGGCGGCAAGCGCACTGGCTGCAGTGTGGTCGGAGCACAGGGCCCGTGGAGCTCGAGGAGTGTTTTGGGGCTGTGGCTGCCCGCACTGCCCACAGTTGGTCCCCACAGATTTGCTCTGCAGCCCTGCGGTGAGCCCTGGGCCTGCTCCGGCTGAGCAGGGGGAGGCTCCCAGCGTGGCCTCCACAATCCCTTCCCACCAGGCCCAGGTGACCCAGGAAGGCTGGTGCTGCCCAGCCCAGGTCCAGGGTGCCTGGCATGTGGCAGGGACAGTGCCCGCAGCAGAGTTGCGGGGAACTGGGGTAATGTGGTGGGAGCCCCACGCCAGGCCTTGGGAGCACCTCCTCGGGCAGGGTGGGGAGCCTGCGGCCCAAGGCCACTTGTGGCCTTCTAGGTCCTTAAGTTCGGCCTTTTTATGGAATCCAAATTTTGCGTAACAAATCCTTTTATTACAAGGGGTGCAGCAGAGAAAGATGAAGCTTTTCTTGCTTCCTTTGGTGCTTACAAAAAGTAAAATCTTGACATCAGAAGGATGCGGGTACTAAGAAAACACACCACCTGTGAGGCCCCTGGGGTCTGCCCGCCTTCTCAGGTGGCGTGATCTTCTCGATGAAGTCCCTGCCCGCCAGCCCACCTGCTCTGGGGGAGCCATGGGTGACAGGCCAGGCCATCAGGGCAGGTTTTGTGCCCTGCACCGGGCCTGCGGTACCCTGTGGCTCTGGTGGGCAGCCGAGTGCTCTCAGCCTCAGAACGTCAGCACTGAATTGGACCCACCAGTGTAGACAGCACCAGCTTTGGGGCCAGGAGGAAGTTTGGGCGAGAGTTTGCTGGTGGGTGCACAGCCAGCAGGGAGCGTCCCACGCCTTCCCCCTGCGGAGAAATTGCTGCCCATAGCCTCCAGTGAGGGCTGGGACAGGAGCTAGGTCCAGGGCAGTGCACTGCCTGCAGCCCTCCCACATGTGTGAGTGGAAGCAGATGTAAGCCTTGGCTGTTGGGTGGGATCAGCCACCTGGTGAGTGCTGGTCACCTAAGGGCTGGGGACAGGTTGTGCTGGGTCCTGTCAGAGTGCTGAAGGTAGGGTGGCTTTAGCTGGACTGGACCTCGTGTCCTCAGAGGAGGTGGTGGTGTGGCCGGGCTGTGCGTCTCCTCACGGGGGCAGCTGGAGGAAGGCAGGCGATTGGCCGGACGTGTCCCGGTGTCAGGCTCTGCATGTCGGCCCACAGGGGTCACTCGCCTCTGGCAGAGGGAGCTGGCTCCACGCCTACCTCAGAAGGTCCTGCCTGTGTGGGGCAGTGTCCCAGCGGGCAGCCCCGGCCCAGAGTGGCTCGTGCGCATAGGAGACCTTCGGTCCCCTGGCCTGGGTGCGTGTTCGGGTGCCTCAGACTGAGGTGTTTATAGCTCTTCCTCCCGCTGTGCCCTCTGCAGGTAACTAGGATTTCTACCTCAACCGCGAGACCTATGCAAGGACGGTGTGGACCAAGGCGCCCGCTGCACGGTGCTCGCTGGCCCGCCGGGCTCCCCTGAGGCAGCGAGGAGGACGAGCTCTACTGTGAATCGCGGCACCTGCAGGAGAGGCTGGGCCTGGTCCAGTTTGTACTGTCGATAGTTTTAGATAAAGTATTTATCGTTTTTTAAAAAGTATAAACAATTCTGACTTATTTTATTCCATCTAAGTCGTCAGAGGCAACCTATTAAGAAATATAAATATCTATATATAAGAGGATCTATATAAAGACACGCGTGTGAAGGGCTGGCCCGCCAGCGGAGACGCCAACAGCCTGCCCTGGTGCTATTGTCCCCGGCCTACGCCCCTCCACCGTGCTTGGTGCTGAGTCTAGACGCTGACCAACGCCGACGCCAGTTCTCAGAAACACCTGCCCACCAGCTTCTGCCTGCTCTGTTCCTATACCAAAGGCACGCCCACTCCTGCCACCCCTCCTCCCCCAGTCCCTGTGCCTGCCCCACTGCAAACACATCCAGACTGTTAACCCTCGGGGCTCAGGATGGGTGCCTTTGGCATACGGATGGGCTGGGCAGGCCCCTTCCCCATGTGCGTGGTGATGTGGCCTTCTGGGGCCGAAAGGAGTAGGCCCCGCAGCTTAGCTCTGTGGTGTGTTCCGAATGGTGCTCTGAGGAGGCTACCCTGGCCCCCAGCGGCTGGGTGGCCCTGCATAACAAGTGCGTTACTTTGTATTTCTTGGCTGCCGTGGGCTCGGAGCAGATATGTGGCGTGGACAGGAGTCATGGGTCCTGGTGTTTCTGGACAGAGTCACGCCAATGAGAGACAGTATTTTATAGATGTGCTGGAAATTTATACGCTTCACAGGCTTGACTGCATTTATTTTTAGATGGTATAATGCACAGTGAAAGAAAAGCAAGAGAAAAAAACTTATTTATTCAAGTGCACAAAAGTGGCCCCCAGGCCAGCCCCACCCTAGACCCCTCAGCCCAGGAGCCTGGAGCGCCACTGCCGTGCTGCCACCCAGGCCCACGTGGCCCCTACGTCAGGTTCATGCCCATCGCGCACGTCTGCAGGTTCTCATGGCTCCTGTGGGTGTCTGCTGGAGCCTTGTGTCTCTGGTCCCAGGCCTAGGGTTGACGCTGCCCCCCGCCCCCCCAGTAGCCTTGCTTGGGATGGGGGGCTGGGGGGGGATTGGGTTGTGGACAGGACAGCAGAGACTGAGCTTGATGGGAAGGCAGGACTGTTGCAGTTGCAGGCACTTCCAGAGGTTTGTGAAGGGTCTGAGGCTTCTCAGTTGTCTCAGCAGTGGTGTCTCTGACCCTCCTGGAAGGTGGTGTCCAGGGGGACTCCTAGGTCCCCTGACACAGTCAGCATTGGCCAGAGGCCACCTGCTGTGGCTGGCAAATGGCAGCTGGTTCTGGCAGGCCCTCAACCCCCGAGGTATGTGCCTGGGGCCTAGCCAGGCCGGTTCTCAAGTGCTTGCCCCTACAAGGTGGCATCGGGGACCCACCTTCCCAGAGGGCCCACAAGTCATCCCAGTGCTGCCCAGCCCCTGCCAGCCCTACCTCCCCTGGGACCCAGGCCCTGGCAGGCCACTGTACCCAGCCAGGGCAGGTGTCTGCCCCCAAGGAGAGAGCCCCTGAGAGGGCCCTATCCTTGGTTCCCAGCTGGGGGCGGGCCTGTAAGAACCCTGCTTGCCCCTGGGGGCCTGTCCTGTCCTGCCCCAGCCTCCCGGGCCCCATCTCCAACAGCCTGTGTCTCAGACCCCCTCCGCCCCACCAGTAGGTTCTGAAGATGGTGCTTGTGACCTGTATTTAAAACTGGCCTGTCCTCCCTTAGGTGGCCACCCTGGATCCTGTCCCTCCCTTCATGTTGGTGCTCTCAGCTTGTAGGTGCTGTGCCCTGGCCTTCAGGACAGGGTGGCCACTGGGCCCAGGGAGCCAGGGCTGAGCTGCCCAGCGCTGCTCCCTCAGACGCTGTGGGGTTGAAGCAGAGAAGGTGGCACATCCCTAGAACAAAACACATTCTTTAATAAACACTGTGCGCTTCTGCCTACCACCCCCAGGGGACATAGGCGGCCCAGTACCAGTGCAGGTCCTGCTAACCCTGAGCTGCTGCTGACGTGCCATGTGTAACTTATCCCTCCTACAAAACCAATGTCAGCGTATACTTGAGTGTTGGGATACAAAATACCGTGTATTCAGGACATGCCGACGCTGAGCAGCGCTGGGTCTTGGGTGCAGCTGGCACGGGCAGTCTCTCAAGCCTGTTGGGGGCCACACGTGCATCCATACACATGCTAACTGTGGTACCCCATTATCTGAGCCCCAGTACTGTGCCCACCCAGATGTCCCCAGAGAATAGTGTAACGACGCCAGCGCACAGGAAGGTGGGCAGCAGGCGCGGGATAGCCATAGGGCCCAGTGGTCTCGGGGTCTGGTGCTGGTGCCTGGGCTTGGCTCTGCCAGGGCAGCTGTCTCGGGGTGTCGTGCTGCTGACTGCAGGCCACTCCAGGGAAGCCTGGGAGCTGCCAGGTGGCCCTTGCTCAGGAACCCCTAAGGAACCCCCTAAAGACAGCCCCCTCTGAGACCCTGCGAGATGGTCTGCCTAGCCAGCAGGGACTAGCCCAGGAATGGTGACTTATTTATTTATGCGCCCCCAGGACAGGTCCTTCTGCTCAGGGGTCAGTAGGGGACCCCCCTTCCCACCCACCCATCATTTGTCCATCCACCCAGCCACTTCATTTTCTCATGTCTCAGCCTTTGTCTGTAACTCGAAGCTTTGCTTTGTCTTTACACAGTGAACTCTGTATTTCAATTGCGTGCATTGTCACGGTCGCCCCTGTGGGCTGCTGCCTGGCCCCTCCGCTGCATTCTACATTTCCACCTCTCGACGCTGTAATAAAGAGACTGTTTTCACTTGGACCTGGTCTGAGTGGTTTCTTCCTGGTGACACAAGGCATCCCTGAAAGGGGGGATTGGTCCTGTCCCCTGGCAACAACTGTGGGAGCTAAGGCCAGCAGGGACACCCACGGAGGGCTCACACTGGTCGAGCCAGGCCCACTGGGACAGCCTTCCTTCTGACGAACTCAAAACCAGCTGACTTGAGGCCCTAGCAACACAGGCAACACCCTTGGCCTTTACCCAGTCCCGTGGGTGTGAAGCCAGTCAAGGTCCCAGCCACACCCAAGTGCTGTCCCCTGAATACCAGGGGTGGAGCTACAGATCACCTTAGGATTCCTGCAGCCCCAGTGCACCCACATCCCTAGGGTCCCAGCCACCCACACTGGCTTGCGGTCCTAGGTCTCCCCTCAGCACGAGTGGCCCAGCCCCTCCCCCTCAGGCACTTAAACACTAAACCTGGAGAGGACCCCCCCCCCAACCTCCCCTCCTTCAGAGGAGGGGGCTCCCCGGCCTGGGGAGGCTGCCCCACCCCCTCTTCCTTCACTCCACCACCATCCAACATGGAAGAGAGGTACCTTTATTTGAACAGAACAAGCACACTGACCTGGGGTGACCACCTCCCCAGGAGTCCGCCCGATTCACAGCTGGTTGAGGGAGACTCAGCCCCTCGCTATTCACAGTCTAGCTTGGTACATTCACCTGGTGCAAGACAGGAGCCACACCAGCCCAGGTGCATGCGAGCCCTCGATGGGTGTGGCTGAGGGGCCAGGGCAGAGCTCCCGGGAGTGGACGCTTGTGCCTGGCAGCAGCACGTGGCACCAGGTGCCACACCAGTCCAGTGGGTCCCGAGGCATGGGGAGAGAAGCTTGACGGGTCGGGTCATTTCTCCAAAAAGGCAGTCCATGCCCACCCTCACCCAGCCTCGGGCTTTGATCTTTAAACCAAAACACTTCCCACTGGCAATCCAGGCTTGGCCAGGAAACCAGGGCCCAGCAAGGCCCACCCAGCTCAGCATGGGGCGGGTGGTGGTGTGGCCACCCACCCACGCCCTCGTCTCATGCCTTCAAGCTGTTCAGCTGGAACCTGGCCTCCTCAGAGATGCCAAACTGCTCCAGGGGGTCCTGTGGGGCAGACAGTGCCATGAGCCAGGCTGGAGGGCTGCCCCTGCCACCTCCAGCCCTGCACACACCTTGCCTGTCATCTTTTGGATCTCACTCCTGTAGAAGATGAGGCTCCTCCGCATGAACTCATAGCTGCAGGAGAGGGCAGCGCTCCATCAGATTCCCCCTCTGCAGAGTTGCTGGGCCCCAGCCCCCAGCTGTCCCCGCACCCCACCTGGCCTGACGCAGGGCCTCCATCCACTCTTCACATTGCTCCTCGCTGCAGCATTCAAAGTAGTACTTCCTCTCTGGGTCCTCCACGAAGCCTGGGGAGGGAGCCGGCACCGGTCAGTCACTGCTCTGCCAGCCACAAGGCTCAGCTTCCTCTTGCCGGTGTCCCAAAACCATCCCCGCGCTGGCCCCACTGCCCGTCATGGGTTGAATTTCACCCCCAGAAAGACACGTTCAAGCCCTGACCCCCAGAACCTATGAATATGACCCTAAATCCTATCTGACTGGCCTCTTTATAAAAAATGGGAAAACTTGGACACCAAAGCGCACACAGGGAGAACTCCCTGTGAATACGAAGGCGAAGATCGAGGTGACGCTTCTACTAAACAAGAAGCGCCAAGGACTGACGCCCACCACCCGAAACCCAGAGAGAGGCCTCAGAGGGAACCAGCCTTGACCTCGGACCTACGGCCGCGGAAACTGCAGAGAGTAAGTTTCTGGTACTCGAGCCACCCAGTCTGCAAGACCGTTACAGCGACCCTGGGAAACTTGGGGAGTTTGAGTCCCCCACAGAGACCCGGGACCACCCCCGTCTCCGGTTCCGGGCCAGGCGCCCCGGAGAGCAACGCTGGACCCCAGCGAGAGAGAAGGTGCCGGTGGCGCCTCAGAAAGCGACTTGGCCGGGCTGCCAACCGGGCCGGGGAAGCACAGCCGGGGTCCCACGGGGAAAGGGCCTCCGGGGCACCTGGCAGGTGCGCGGGGCTGCCCAGCGCGCAGGGCCTGACCTTGAGCTGCCCGCGGACAGCGGACTCGCGCGTCTGGGGAGGGGCCCGCCGGCCGCGCCCCCCGCCCACTCACTGATGGAGAAGCCGCTGGGCTCTTCCCGGGCGACTCTGCAGCGCTCCAGCAGCAGGGCTCCGACGGGCTGGGGAGGCAGCGCGGGCGCCGGGCTGTGAGCGCGCAAACTGCAGGGAGACCACCCCCCCGCCCGGGCCCGCCACCCCCGCGCCCCCACCTCGGCCTCGTCCGTGCGGAAGTAGAAGAGGAAATTCACCACCAGCTTCACCAGCCGCCGCTTCACCACTGCGAGCACAGAGCGGGCTCAGGGTGGCCGCGGGACCCCGGCCCGGCCCCCCGCGCGTCCGCGCCCCGCGCCCCGACCCCGGCCCCGCTCACCGCTGCCCTTCTTGGGGCCCCGCATGCCCAGCTCGGCCGCCATCTCGGCCGGCTGCCGGGACAGCGCCTGCAGCTCCTTCTCGTTGTAGCGCATGGCGCCGGCGGGACCGGCGGGACCTGAGCGCGGGCCGGGCCGCGACCGGCGCCAGAAAGGTCTCGGGGCGCAGTTCCAGAAACGCCGCGCGAGCTGCTGCGCCTGCGCACCTGGGCCCGGCAGTCCCACCCGCACCGCTGGGAGATGCCGGCGCCCCGGGGGCCGCACGGGCTCGTGGGGGCCCGGGCAGCCGTCACGTAACCTTGAGATACAAAATAAGCCCGATCCGGGTAGAAGCAGAACCAAAGCACTCCCCGCCTCACGATTGGCGGCGCCCTCCCCTACGGCCCCCAGGTACAGGCGGAGGAAACAGTAACGTTTCCGAGCGTCTCAACCCGCCCTCTCGCGATAGCCGGCCCTGCGCGGCCGGGAGCCCACAGATAGCTTGCGGAGAGCGACGTGCGCACGCGCACCTCGGCTTCCGGCCACAAGTTCAGCCCCGCCCCCTCGAGCCCTTTCCCTCGCGCCTCCAGAGCGTCTGGCCCGCGCCGCTGGGAGGGCCGGGCATGCGCACACGGCAGACCCCGTCCCATTTGCCCCGGAAGTGCTTGCTTCGCCCGCGATGCGCGTGCGCAGAGCTAAGTCGTGGTGGTGGCCGCTAAGGCGGCTACAGGGAGGCCTCGGGCGCGGGTGAGGAGCGGTCCTGGGTGTGGGCGGCGGCCGCCGGGGTCCCGGGGTTCCCTAGATGGGGTGGATGTGGGAGTGAGGCGCCTGTGGCGGGGGACGCGGGCCGAGGGGCGGGCGGCCCCCCTTCTCCTGCGGGCGTTTAGGCCTTGCGCACCCTCCGGCGCCCCGCGCTGGGCGGGACCCTCCTCCCTGTCCCCTCGGCGCTTTTTCGTTGGGATTCGGTCGGTGACCGCGGCTAAAATGGCTTCGGGCGCCGGCCGTGTATCCTGGGGCTTTTCTGAATAGTAATTTATATCTGTTAGTTGACTGGCTTGGGATCTTGGAGGGTCCCCAAAGGGTACCGCGAGCCTCGATTCCCTTAACTGTTAAGTCGGGAGTTACAGCTTTAGCTTCACTCCGAGGGCGACCTGAAAACGTTAGCTGGCCCGCTTTGCAGGTGCATCCCCGGGCAGTCAGATTAGGTGCCCGGGTCCGCTGCTCCCGTCTGCCCTTTGACAGCACAGGACAGCCAGGAGAAGCTCTGAAAAAGAGATTGTTTTCTCAGTTTAAGGAGATAATGGTATTTCCACCAAAAGCGGCAATTAATTCCTGCTCGCTGGTCAAGTCCCAGGCCCCAGAGACTACCTCTCCTCAGTTCTTAAAGCCGTTTCCCCTGTTCTTTACCTTCATAAATAGTACACTTCTTTCTGGATATATCAACTTTTAGATATCATCTGCTGATTTCCTAACATGGGCGGTGAGATCTTATTTTTCCCTCCCATTCTCCCACTGCAGTGTCACCTTCTATACCCTAAATGAGTTCACATCACGAGCTTTAGTCAAATTAGTGGTCGTATTTTCTAAGGTTGGAAATATTGTTGGGTGCTAAACCAAGTAATACATTCTACCGGACTTCTTTTCTTGTATCCCCCCAAAACTAATTAACTTTGGGGGGTTTTGTTGTTGTTGTTGTTATCCCATAAGCCTGATTTTTATTTTAATTGTTAGTTTTTTTCTCAAAGCTTCAACATCTCACACACTTTTCAAGTGTATTTTCCACAGGTTTGAATAAATTGATTCCCTTCCTCCACTTTCCTGCCAGACCCTCAAGTCCTCCTGCTCCAAATGGGACTGGTTGCTCTCTAGCGTTGTAGCAGAGCCATTTTCCTAGACCTTTGTGTCATTTCTCTCCTGGGTTGGCTTCTGTTTTCCATCTGGCCATCTCTTCTTTTTCTTTTTTTTTTTTTTGCAAACGTGAAATTAAGTTTATTGAGGAAGGACAAGGTAGATTTATAGAGCAAGAGCAAGATACAGGTTTACAGAGTAAGAACAAGATATGTTCGCCACAGAACAGTGAAGGGACCCCTCTGTCATAACAAAAGGGCTCTGATCATGGTCACCAAAATGTCGGGGCTCGGGTCTGTAATCTTGTCTGTTCTCAGTTCTTGGTGTGCTCTTGGCCGAAGAATGACCGGACACACCAAAAGCAAGGGAAGCATGAAATGAAATTTATTGAGGAAGGACAAGCTAGATTTACAGAGCAAGAACAAAATGCAGGTTTACAGAGTAAGAACAAGGTACATTCGCCACAGAACAGCAAGTGGACCCCTCTGTCGTAACAAAAGGGCCTCTTCTTTCTTCATTCCGTCAGCAGATCTCCTCGTAGCTTCTCAAGTAATAGGTGATTTTTTTTTTTGAGTCCTTGATTATCTGAAAATGACTTTATTTATCCTCATACTTAGTTGTTTGGCTGGGTATAAAAATCTGGATTGGAAGTCTGTCTTCAGAATAGTGAAAGCTTTGCTGAAGTTTCCGGCAAAAGGTCTGGTCCTATTCTGGTTTCTGACCTTTTGTTTCCATTGTTCTTTCTATCTAGTAGATGCTTAAGATTTCTCTTGGTGTAAAATTTCCTGACCCATTTATTGAGGGTCTCTTTATTTGCTGATCGGGGTGGGTCCTTTCCATCTGGACAATTAGGTCCTTTTAGTCCTGAGGTTTTTTTTCTTTTTACATGTCTTTGATAACGTTCTTATTTGTTTGATAATCTCCAATTTTCGTTTTGTTGGATTTTTTTTTCCTGTTCTCACTCTGGAACTTCACCTAGGTTCTTGCTTTTCCTCCTATTTTTTTTTTCAATTTTTTTGTTCTTTATGAAAGATTTATTTGACTCTTACCTTCAAGCTCTTGTATTGAGTTTTTTGTTTGGATCATCCCATTTTTACTTTTCGAGGGCTTTTTGTTTTAATTTGACTTGTTACCACTTGGCATCCTGTTGTAGTTTCATGGCACAGTAACTTCCCTGATAGTGAAGAAGAATGTTAACGATATCTTTGTTGGCGTTTCCATCAGTTTCTTTTTTCTCAGATACATGTGCATTTGCTTAAGAACAAAGCAGTTGACAGCTCTGTGTGAGAGCAGTATTTCTCATCTCATGAGTGTCACTGCTGATTGGCCTGGCAAAGAGCAGGGGTTTTCTTTGGGGTGTGGGGGACACAGAATGTCAATATCTGAGAATTCTTCCTTTGGGGCTATTTCCACAGAAAAGACCCCTGATCGCCCCCTTGACTGGGGCATCAGGCTGAGTCTGCCATTTGTGGACCGTGTGCAGCGGGGGCGGGCCTTTTCACTGCTCAGTCCTTGGGTCTTGATTTAACCTCAGAGTTCCAGCCTGACCCTGGACCCCCTCACTCTGCCATGCCTGGCTCTCTAAGTCTGGAAGTGCTTTTGTTCCACTTCTTCTGAGAATAGAGTTCGATCTACCCTGGGGTTGGAGGGGATTGGATAGCATAACCTTCCTCCAGGTGTGGCCTCTCATTTCAGTTGGGGTGGGGATGACGCAGGTTCAGTGGGCTGTGTGGCCTGTGTTGGTTGTGGATAGTTTTTGGTCTTTACTCGGATTGGAGAAGTTTTAGTTGTTAAGTAGCTAAGTATTTGTTTGGATTTGGGTTTCCCTGAGCCAATCAGATTGTCTCAGCAACTCTGAGACAGGAGGTGCTTTCTGTGACACCCCACCCAAGTTCATGTTCCTGAGCCAACCACTAGCCACTCAGAAGTTTGATCTGGCCATTTAAGAAGTAACTGGGTTCTTCCCCAGATGGATTTTAATTCTTGGCTTTGTTAACATTTTGCCTTCTGAGTCACTTTTCCAGGTCTTCCCAGCCATTGGGCCGATAGAATGTTCTGGAGATGTCACTAAAAGGTGGCAGGAAATAAGGGCATCAGTGTAGATTGGTGGCTCTTGGCATGGCCACCTGCCCTATCCCAGCCCCAGAAGTAATGCTGCCTCTTCCTGCACAGAGGAGCAAGGCACAGGTTACTCCTCTGAGCTCCCCTCCCAGGCGAGGGTTCTCTATGGACACATCCTGCCCTCTGGGTCTTCTCCATCAGAAGTGTTAATCAGTGTCTGCCACGAGGAAGCATCAGGCCATGTGCTGTGGAAGAGAACACCCAGACGGGGTGAAGAAGGAGCCTTTGCGGTATGCAGACTCAGTGGGGGCGTGGTCCAGAGGAAACATCCAGGGATAGGTGGGAGTACTTGAATAACGCACTTGTCCTTCATTATGGAAGTGACAGGTCGTTCTCTTAGGAGAGAGAGAAGCATTTGGTGATTCATTCAAATCCGTGGGTGTGCTTACTAGCACCAGGCCGTTCTGAGTTCTTGGGGCACATCAGTGAATGAAGAAGCCAGATTCCCTGCCACCTTGCACTTCCCTCCCAGCGAGGACCTTGTTCAGTTCTGTGATGCTTCCACACAGCTGCTGAGTTTTGATCAAAGCACATCCCACTCTCAGAAGCACTCATTGGTTTTCAATGTTCCAGCGCATGCATACCTCTAACAGCCTTGGGCAGGCTCCAGCATTGTGGGAAAGCTGACTCCCAGGCCCCACATCACGCCCAGGCAGGGGCTGGGGTGCTCACAGCACATCCCCTGGTGTGAGTTCCATGTCACTGAACAAGGAAAGGCTTGGATCTCCTCTAGGGAAAAATTAGGTGCTTCCTGAACCGGTGCAGGCAGTACCCACATAGTAGCCATCAGCCTGTGGCCACCCAGACAGGGCCTCCTCCGAGGAACCTGTGAGCTGACAGCAACAAGGATGTGGAGGTTCAAGTGCACCGAGGCTGATGGCCCGTAGGTGGTGGGATGCAGTTTTCCCAGGTCTCAAAAAACATGTCACCGAGGAGGGCAAGGCTGGGAGGGTTCCCTGGGGCCAGAGGGTGGTGTTCACAGCAAACGACCGTCCTGGCCTTCCGCGCTCCCTCTTTCGTGTTGGGGTGTTCTTTGTTTTATGAAGTGATGGCGATGGTGACAGTGGTTGTCTCTCAAAACGCACATGACAAAATTTATAAATTGGTATCTCTAGATGGACTTCTGTGAAGTAGAGTCTGAAGCTCTGATGGGGGTAGCCGCTGATTCTACAGACCCCTGGAGATTTTGCTTCACTGGTTACCAGACTTGATTGTTTTCATAAACTTGTCAAGGGAATAAGACCTGGGCAGGGGTGGGGGCTTAGGCCCCCATAGAGCTAGGGGGTGACTTCAGGTCACACTACACGTTGATGGCACAGTTGGCCTGTACCTCAGCTTGTACCTGTGTACCTGTAGCAAATCACTGCACACTTGGTGGTTTAAATGACACAGATTTATTATCTTGTAGTTCTGGAGGTGAGAAATCCAAAACAGGTCCATGGGGGCTACATTGCGTTTGGAGGCTCCAGGGGAGAACATATCTCCCGCCTTTTCCAGTGTCTAGAGGCTGCCCGCATCCCTCAGCTCAGGGCCCCTTCCTCCACCTTCAGAGCCAGCAGTGCAGCGTCTTCTAGTCTCTCTGCCTCTGACCCTCCTGCCTCCTTGTAGGAGGACCCTGTGAGGACTCTGGGCCCCCCAGGTCATCCAGGGTGACCTCCCTGCTCAAGATCCTTAACTTAATGCCACCTGCAGAGTTCTTCTGGCCATTCGAGGTGACCTCTGCACAGTTTCTAGGGATTAGGATGGCGATGTTTCCAGGGAGTGGGTTATTCACTCAGTCTCCTGGGCTGGGGGTAGGGGAGGTGGGGAGGGTGTTAAGCCAGGGGCCTGGGCCAGACATTGAATACTGAAGGAGCAGAGTGTTAGGAGAGCAGAGAAGGCTGCCTGGAGGTTGGCTTCAAGCTGAGAATGAAAGAATGTGGGAAACACGGGCAGGGGGCCAGGCAGCAACGCTGGGAGAGGGTGTTTAGGCCTCAGGAGAGCCTTCCTCCACCATAAACAGATCTTGAATATTTCCTGTGCATTAGGCGGTGAGAATCCAAAGATAGATGTCTTCCTAGCCTCCAGCAAATTTACAGCTGACCCAAGAAATAGAATTTAGGTTGGGATGAGTAAGCATAGCCAACCAGAAAGGGAATTGGGAGGAAGGAGTGAACACTGGAGACTTGGGCAATCAGGGAAGGCTTCCTGGAGGTGGTGACTCATTTGTGAGAACTTGGCCTTGTCTTGCCTGATTGGGCCTTCTCTGGGCTCCACGTTGCCATTTCACTCTGGGCTGTGACCTACTCGCCACCTTCCCCGAGGGTCACTTGGAGACATGCCTGTGACCCTTTAGGACCTGTGTCAGGAGGCTCTCAAAACAGGTTCTGGCTTCCTGTTTCTGTGGCTGTCCCACAGGGGCCCCCAGCCTCCTGGAAGAGACTGGTGGACTAGGGAGTGGTCCCCCCAGGGCTGGCTGGATTCCGGGTGGTGGGAGTGCAGGGTGAGGGGAGGTCCCACCTGCAGCCACTTCACCCTGAGCCATCATTGTCGCTGTCCTCTTTGCTGCGCAGGTTTCACCCCACCTGCTGAAGCCCCAAGGCTGTCACCATGGACTTCCAGCATCGGCCAGGGGGCAAGACTGGGAGTGGGGGCGTGGCCTCCTCCTCGGAGAGCAACCGTGACCGCCGGGAGCGCCTCCGGCAGCTGGCGCTGGAGACCATCGACATCAACAAGGTGGGCCCCACGGGGCGGGGGGGGGGGGGGGGGGCGGGGGGGCAAGCAGGCAGCCTGTGGTGGGGGCAGGGATCCAGGGCAGCCAGGAAGAGGCGCTGCAGGGCTGTACCGAAGACCCCATCCCCTGCCCACGCAGGGTGTGCTGTCCATAGCCCAGGGAGCTTGACCTTGGATATGACCCTAGCTTGTGCAGAGACCCCAGGGGGCCAGGGCCTCCCCAGGCACTGTGGAAGCTAGGGCCTGGGGCCAGATGATTCTCTGGGGTGGGGTTGTCCTGGGCACTGCAGAGTGCTGAGCAGTGTCCCTGGCCTCCACCCACTCTGTGCCAGGGGCCCCCTCGCCAGCTGTGACAACCAGTGTCCCCGGACGTTGTCCTCTAGGGCAGAATTGCCCAGGTGAGACCCCTGGCAGTTAATGTGTGGTTCCCCTTAGTCTCTGAAATCCACCAAGACATGCTGAGCCCTGGCCATGTGCTGGGTGCCCCCGAAGCTCCCCACAGGCCTGGCCTGTGAAATTGGTTCTATTACTGTCCCCATCTTCCAGATGAGGAAGCAGGCTCAGAGGGAGATGACACAGCCATGGGTATTGGGGTCAGGAGTTGAGCCCTAGTCTGTCTGCTCCAGCGCCTAAGATCAGAAGTGCACACCCTGACACCCCTGCTTCTAGAAAGAAGGAGTCCAGCTGCCCCTGGCTCAGGGTCTGCAGGAACGTGGGTCTTCAGGCCATTCATTTAACCCATTTGCTTTTCTTCTGCCACATCAGGCTCATACCAACTCTTGGCCTGTTGGTGTGGTTAGGGGACAGACCCCTGGCCCGGGAGATGGTGACCAGCAGTGCTGTCCTGGCTCTGTACCCCCTTAGACTCAGAACTGCCCAGAATGTGGGCCAGGGACTCCCCAGAGTCAGGCGCCCCCAGCCCTGCTGAGTTGGCTTCTGTATTTTCATGAGGCCCTAGGTGGTCCCCACCCACGTCATGAAGGCCACCTGCCAGGCCACAGACCCCAGTCTCACCTGGTCCTGCGTCTCAGAGACACTCGGCCAGCCATAAGGCAGAGCCTGCTCTGACAGAAAGGGCTGTCCCACTTCAGAGTGCCATGACCGAGGGGCACACACAGCTCAGTGTGGGTATGATCCTCTGCTGTCTAACCAGAGTGTTTGTTCCCTCCCCAGGACCCGTATTTTATGAAAAACCACCTGGGTTCATACGAATGCAAACTCTGCCTGACGCTGCACAACAACGAGGTGTGTTCTTGCGGCTCCCATGGGTCTGGCTGGGGCTGGGCTTCCTGAGGTGCCACCCTACCCCGCAGCTTCCTCTCCTGCCCAGCGTGGTGCATACCTCCAGCACTGTGCCACCCCGTCCCTGGCACGTCCTGGCCCCCACGCCTGTCCTCTGAAACAGTATTAACAACCTGCACCCACCGCTCCGAACTGACTGCTCACTCACTGGGGCATTTGCTCAAGTCGTGTGTTTCTGTGCAAGAAACTGATGGCCTTAGGTACAGGCTGAGTCCCCTTGTCCCCAGCTCTGTCCTGGACTTGTGGCCCCCAAGGCCAAACTACTGCTGGTTTGCTGGGTGTCCTTCAGCCCACTTTCTTTGGACAGTGTTGGTATCGCGTCTCACCTAAGCCTGTGTCTGTGAGCAGGAGGTGCAGCCGTGAGTGGTAGATACTATCACATGCCTTTTGTATTAAGTCTCCCACAAATAATAACAGAGACCTGTCACTTGGCAGTGGTTTTCATGCCACATTGTGGTTCTGAGATCTAGTCAGCTGGGTGTGGCTCCAGGTCATTTTTTTAAGGGTCCTAAGATCATCCAAGTGACACTCCAGTGAATATCCACTGGACTGTCATTCATATTGGACTACTTCACTAAGGAACAGGTTTTCTTTATTTTTTTGCATGTTGAACATTTGGTTTGCTTTCCAACTCATTCATGACTGTAAACAGTGCTGAAGGGAGCAGTCCTGTAAACTAGGGTCTCCCCACTGCCTGGCATCTGGATGATTCTCTGGTGTGGGGCCCGTCCTGGGCACTGCAGGTGCTGAGCAGCATCCCTGGCCTCCACCCACCCCGTGCCAGGACCACCCCCAGTCGTGACAACCACAGATGTCCTTGGACATTGCCCAGTGTCCCCTGAAGGGGTGTTGCAGGGTCACCCCCAGTGAGACCCCCTGATAGGTGCATTGCATCCTGTCCATGTGGGTATGCATGAGATGGAATGATGGGGTCACAGAGCACATTTTTTGCCAAGCAGCTGTCTGCAGCCCAAGTGGGTTCACCTGTACATGCCCAGCAGTGTCCACGCACTCCTGAGCGCTGACATTCCTGAGACTTCCCGTCCCTGCAAACCTGCTAGAACTGGTTTCTTCAATACTGGTCAGGTGCCCGCTTTGCTCCAGGCCCCTGCAGTTACCCAGTTCCTGCGGACAGGCCAGCCTGGCTCATCTCTGGGTGCCCCGCTCATGGCATGGCACCCACCCAGGCAGGGCCTTGGTGAGGGCTGCAGGGCTGGGCGGTGATGGCTGGACTTTGGAGTGGGGACCTGCCCCCTTTGCCTGTGCACTTGGCCTTGAATCGTGTTTCCTTTTCCACCCCAGGGGAGCTACCTTGCACACACCCAAGGGAAGAAGCACCAGACCAACTTGTGAGTACCTCTTGCCCCTTCTGATAGCTGGTGCTTGCACCTCTGTGAGTCCCTTAAGACCTGGCCCCCAGGTGGGGAAGCTGGAGCTGCCCGTGCCTGGGGCTGGAGCCAGAGTGAGGGCTCTGATCGGTGTTGGAGAGAAAAGAGGTGTGGAGTTCTTCGAAGAGCCCCCAGCAAAGGACAGTGGGGAGTGTGATGAGAACCTGTCACTGTTTCATCCCCAGAGTAGATGAGCTCCAAGGTCAGGGGAGGGGGCGCTGCCAGCACCAGGGCCTGTGGCCTTGGTGGTCTGCATGGGGAGGGGCCGCAGTGCTGCATCTGTCCTGCCTACAGGGCCCGGCGAGCAGCCAAGGAGGCGAAGGAGGCCCCTGCCCAGCCCGCACCCGAGAAGGTCAAGGTGGAGGTGAAGAAATTTGTGAAGATCGGCCGCCCAGGCTACAAAGGTGAGTCTGTCTGGGAGTGGTGCTGACTGCCAGCTGCTGCCGCAGCATGAATGGGCTCTTTGGGCTTGAGCACAGGAGGTGGGACCCTGACACCCTCGTCCCTGAGCCTCAGAGCCACTGTCCTCTGGCCTTTGAGGCCATCTCTCACCCACCCGTGGCCTCTCACTGCCGTGTAGGAGCTGTCGGGCTGGACTGGGTAAGCGTCCATCCTGCCCGGCCGCCGCTTTCCTGGTGGAGCTGGGGTCCACACCCTCCTCACCCTGCTGGCCTGTGCATGCCCTGGGCCCTGACGTGTGGAGCTCAGCCTCCCTTCTGCGCACTCCTGTTGGGGCGGGGGGGTGGGGGGGGCCTCACGGAATCTCTTGGGAATTCCTTACACTCCAAGCAAAGAAGTAAAAGCAGTGGGAGGGCACTGGGACCCTCGTACGTCCTCCTTTGAACTTGAAACTGCATACCGGCTCCTCGTCACCTCAGAAGGGGAAAGGGAGAAGGGTCTGCCTAGGAGGCAGCTCACTGAGTGGGACTGTTAGCAGAGGTTCTTGGGTTGGCGGTTTCAGAAAGCTGGTTAAGTGGCCAGGCTGGAACACAGACATCGTGTTTCTGGGAGTTAAGGAGGAAGGAAAGCAACCTACCTAGCAAGTGTTCTTTACAGAAGGTAGGGGCATCCTGTGTGCCTAGCACTGCGAACAGGACACCACAGTGCTAAGGCCCTGGGCAGGCCTACTTGAAGAACAAGGGCTGGCTGGAACCCTAGGATCTGGGTGGGGAGGCCATGGCAGGGTCCTAGGTCTGTCCTTAGCACACTGGGGAGATGGAGGGCTTACAGGGTGCGTGATATGCCCTGGGGCCACATTTAGAACAGCTAAGAGGCAGGTAGCTCCGCAGAGATGGGGCCACCACTCCCAGGGCTGAGCTGTGATGTGCAGGGGTTCGGGCTGGCCTCATTTGGGTCCCAGAGTGAGGTGGCAAAGAGGCCTCTCCCAGCCCCAAGGTCCCCAGCTCCTGCCTAGTGGTGTCCCAGCATCGAGGGGTGAGGGGCAAGGCTGATGCCAAGGCCTCCAGGGGCCGACAGACTGAGCACCCTGTTGAATGTCATTTCCTGGTGGGCTCTGGGGAGAGGGCCTACTCTCCAACCCTGCCTGAGTGATCTTGGGCAGGTAACCCGGCCCTGGCACACCTGTGCCTCACCTGTAGCACAGAGTCCCGGGGCCCAGGTGGAGCCCATCCAGCTGCCGTCAACTGCAGAACCTCCCTGGCGTCCTGCCTTCCTGTTGGGTGGGCGAGGTTAGCTGGGGGGACTAGCCAGCCCTGACCCAAGGCTCTTTCTTGTGTGTTGCAGTGACCAAGCAGAGGGACTCGGAGATGGGCCAGCAGAGTCTCCTCTTCCAGGTGAGATGAGGCCCCTCGGTGTTGGGCATGAGGGGAAGGGTGCCAGAGGTGCCCCCTGAAGGGCAGTGCTGCCACCTGGTTGTGCCCCACAGATTGACTACCCCGAGATTGCCGAGGGCATCATGCCCCGCCACCGCTTCATGTCCGCCTACGAGCAGAGGATTGAGCCCCCAGACAGGCGCTGGCAGTACCTGCTGATGGCCGCAGAGCCCTACGAGACTATTGCCTTCAAGGTAGCATGGCTGCTGGGGTCCCCCAAGACCCTATGAGATGTGGGATCAAGAAGGGTCTACACAGTCCAGGCGGAGGCGGCTGCCAGCCCACTCCAGGGTGCCCTGCTTTTGGCTGGAGGTGCCTCTAGTAACTCCTACTGTGCCCACGAGGTGCAGACCCTGACGTGGGGTCAGGGCCTGGATCTGTGAGACCTTGGCCAAGTTACTTAACCCTCAGAGCCAGGCGTTTTAGGGACTACTGTAGCCTGTGTCCCATGCCTGGACAGGGCGATGATAAGTAACATAAACTGCAGCCTTCCCAGGGTGGTGGTATTGGTAAGCAGCTGAGCCAGAATTTGCACTGAGTCTGTTTGACCCCAAAACTGAACCTTGTCTCCCTACAAAAAGGCCTTATCAGGCTGGGCCTTCCCCAAGGTTCCAAGGAGGAGTCCTTAGAGGACACAGGAAGCTGACACTTTGGGCTCAGTTGAGCTCCCTGCCTGAATGTCAGCTCTGCAGCCAGCCTTGGGCCCTCGTGGTCCTGAAGGCCAGAGACCAGGAGCCCTCTGTGTCGCCCCCCGGCCCCCCTAGGTGCCCAGCAGAGAGATTGACAAGGCCGAAGGCAAGTTTTGGACTCACTGGAACAGGGAAACCAAGCAGGTCAGTTAATCTGGGTCGTGGGCAGTTCAGGGCCTTCTGGCAGCTGCCCTGGCTGGCCTTGTCCTCGTGCCCAGGGCCCTGCCAAACCTCTCCTCCATTTCTCTCTCCAGTTTTTCCTCCAGTTCCACTTTAAGATGGAGAAGCCCCCAGCTCCGCCCAGCCTCCCCGCTGGGCCTCCTGGGGTGAAGCGGCCCCCACCCCCACTGATGAATGGGTTGCCCCCTCGGCCACCACTGCCCGAGTCATTGCCACCGCCCCCACCAGGAGGGCTGCCTCTGCCACCTATGCCCCCCACGGGGCCTGCACCATCAGGGCCCCCGGGACCTCCTCAGCTGCCCCCTCCAGCCCCTGGGGTCCACCCCCCAGCACCAGTGGTCCACCCCCCCACCTCTGGGGTCCACCCCCCGGCTCCTGGGGTCCACCCCCCAGCACCAGTGGTCCACCCTCCCACATCTGGGGTCCACCCCCCAGCTCCCGGGGTCCACCCACCGGCTCCAGGGGTTCATCCACCAGCCCCAGGGGTCCATCCTCCCCCATCAGCTGGGGTTCACCCCCAGGCCCCTGGAGTACATCCTCCAACTACTGCAGTTCACCCCCAGGCTCCGGGGGTGCACCCACCAGCCCCAGGGATCCACCCCCAGCCCCCTGGGGTCCACCCCTCAGCTCCTGGGGTACATCCTCCAGCTCCTGGGGTCCACCCCTCAGCTCCTGGTGTCCATCCCCAGCCCCCTGGGGTCCACCCCTCAAATCCCGGGGTACACCCCCCAACTCCCATGCCTCCCATGCTGAGGCCCCCTCTCCCCTCCGAAGGCCCAGGGAGCATACCTCCTCCTCCCCCAACCAACTGAAGCGCTGCCCCCTGGCCCAGCACGCCTGGTGTTCTTTGTTCCTGTGTTTTCCCAGGAGAGAAGTTTTGTCTTTTGTACTGCCCTGAGCTTATTAAACAGCCTCCCCCATGCCTGGCAGGGACTGATGTGTCTGTGGCACCTGTGGGACCCAGAGGGCTCCTAGTGAACACTCAAGTGTACTGGGCACGGGGCCCACCACCACCATGTACGGGGCAGCTCAGGGCCTAGGGCTGACTGGGGAGACCCTGCAGCCCACCAGGAAACACTTGTGGGTGGCCCAGGGTGGCAGCTGGTCCCTGGAGGCCATCCTGTGGAGGACAAACCCACCAGCCAGCCAGGAGTGGGTCTGGGGGCCCATCCTCCAGGAGGGGAAGAGCAAAGACTTCTTGCTGCCCTTTGGGGTCTCTAGGCAGCCCCCCAGGGGTAAGGAGACCAAGCTGAGTTTAGGGTCACCCTCCAGGCCCACCCACCCAGGAGCCTGAACACCAGGACATCTGGTCTCTGCCCTCCCCGGCGCCACCCCTGCCCAGACCCACTGCTGTCTACAGTCTGGCCACACCGCCAGTCACTCCCTGCTCAGGTTTCCACCCCCCTGGGAGGGGAGTGTCCCTCAAGGACAGGGTTTGACACATCCCTTTGCAGGCTGAGAGGGGAGATAGGCTGCTGGGCCCAGCATAGAAAGGGCTCTTTGAGAAGGCTACTTGACTTGGGCTCTGGGGGTGCTGGGCATTATCCCCCAAGGTCACCATGGAGATTAGGGCCTGCCTGCCCACACAAACATCCTGCCCTCAGCTTGGCCCATTTAAGCCAGGGCAGCACAGCTCCTGGCAGCACCTGAAATGCAGGGCCTGCCTTTCCCTCACCTGGCTCTGCTGCTGTCAGCCATGGGGGCTCTGCTGGTGGCCGAGACCCCTGGAACAGAAGAGCAAGCTGCCAGCACAGGGGGTCTCATCTTCCAAGACTGGGACTGGCCACCTCAGGACCTCTGGCCACCAGGCAGCCCACAGGACCCCCTGTGTCTGGTGACCCTGGGTGGAGGTGGCAACCACAGCAGTGTCCCCCTGCAGGTGGCGGGGTCCCTGAGCAGCTACGAGCGGGCCTTCCTGGGGGCTGTGCAGCGGGCTCACTGGGGTGCCCGAGACCTGGCCACCTTCGGGGTCTGCAGCCCTGGTGACAGGCAGGCTGCCCTGCCCCTTCTGCAGCGCCTGGGGGCCTGGCTGGGGGCACCAGGGGGGCAGCGGCTGCTGGTCTTGCACCTGGAGGAAGGTAGGTGGGGGCCCACCACTTGTATCCTTTAAGGCAGCTGGGGTCCTCCCAAGAAAGACTGGGTGCTGGAGCCCCAGCACCCAGCAGTCCATGGCCTGGGAGGTGGGCACCGCTATCTTTCCTGTCTGGGGTCAGAAGTCCCCAGTGTCCAGCTCTCAGACCCACCCCTCTCTCAGTGACCAAGGAAGGTGTCCCTCCACCCACCTGCAAAGAATCTGAGGATGTGTGGCCGGCAGAACTCGGGGTTTCCCTCCCCACACCCCAGGCTGCCTGCCCCCAGGAGATCCCCCACCCAGAGACCCCAAGGCAGCAGCCCCACCCCAACCCTGACGTTGCCACTGCCCAACTGATGGTCACTCCTCCCTGGCTGCAAGAGGCAACAGAGGCGGGCAGCCAGTGTCCCTCCCTTCAAGGTCCAGAGCAGCAAGGATGGATCCCAAAGGCTTCTGGCTGGGGGGGGGGCTCTCCCTGTAGGACAGGCGGGAGGAGGGGCCCAGACCTCTGTGGCTCAGGCATCCCCTTGTCCTGGCTGCAGTGACCTGGGAGCCAACACCCTCGCTGAGGTTCCAGGAACCCCCGCCTGGAGAAGCCAGCCCCCCAGAGCTGGCGCTGCTGGTGCTGTACCCCGGGCACGGCCCTGAGGTCACTGTCACGGGGGCTGGGCTGCCGGGTGCCCAGGTACCAGGGAGGTGCACGCCCTGGGCCCCTGGGAGCCCTCACGTTTTGGGGGAGGGGGCATGGATTTCTTAAAAGTTCTGCACTCTGAGTCAAGTCTGGGATTTGGAAGGGGTGGTGGGAGAAGGGGCCCGACAGAGCAGGGCTGGGCACGTCGGTGCTGCCACCCACCATCCAGCCAGGCCGGGCCCATCCCCGCAGAGCCTCTGCCCGTCCCGGGACACCCGCTACCTGGCGCTGGCCCTGGACCGGCCGGCGGGGGCCTGGCGCGGCTCCGGGCTCGCCCTGACCCTGGGGCCCCGCGGAGACGGTAGGTCCGAGCGGAGAAGGGCTGGGCGTGGGGACGGCTGCCCAGGGCCCCCAGCGCCTGATCCAGCCCCACACTCGCCCGCCGCAGGTGCCCCCCTGGGTACGGCCCAGCTGCAGGCGCTGCTGTTCGGCGACAACCCCCGCTGCTTCACGCGGATGACCCCCGCCCTGCTCCTGCTGCCGCGGTCCCAGCCCGCGCCGCTGCCCGCGCACGGCCAGCTGGACACGGTGCCCTTCCCGCCGCCCAGGTGCGCGCAGGCCCGGGAGCGGGGGCGTGGGCCGGTGGGGGCGGCGCTGCCTGGCGCCCACTCTCCAACTCCCCCCACTGCGGGTTGCAGGCCGTCCGGGGATCCCGAGGAGCCGCCGCCCAGCGCCGATCCCTTCCTGGAGACGCTCACGCGCCTGGTGCGGGCGCTGCGGGGACCCCAAGCCCAGGCCTCGGCGCCGCGCCTGGCCCTGGACCCAGGCGCGCTGGCCAGCTTCCCCCAGGGCCTGGTCAACCTTTCGGACCCCGCGGCCCTGGAGCGCCTGCTCGACGGCGAGGAGCCGCTACTGCTGCTGCTGCCGCCCGCCGAGGCCACCGCCGGGGACCCCGCGCCGCCGCAGGACCCCGCATCGGCACCGTGGGCCGAGAGCCTGGCGCGCCGTGTGGCTGCAGAGCTGCAAGCGGCGGCCGCCGAGTTGCGCGGCCTCCCGGGCCTGCCGCCGGCCGTGGCCCCGCTGCTGGAGCGCCTGCTCGCGCTGTGCCCGGGCCACCCTGGTGGCCCGCTGCGCGCGCTGCTGCTCCTGAAGGCGCTGCAGGGGCTGCGCGCAGAGTGGCGCGGGCGGGACCTGCGCGGGTCTGGGCGGGCGCAGCGCAGCGCGGGGACCGCCACCGCCGACGGGCCGTGCGCGCTGCGCGAGCTCAGCGTGGACCTCCGCGCCGAGCGCTCCGTGCTCATTCCCGAGACGTACCAGGCCAACAACTGCCAGGGCGCGTGCGGCTGGCCGCAGTCCGACCGCAACCCTCGCTACGGCAACCACGTGGTGCTGCTGCTCAAGATGCAGGCCCGCGGGGCCGCCCTGGCGCGCCCGCCCTGCTGCGTGCCCACCGCCTACTCGGGCAAGCTCCTCATCAGCCTGTCGGAGGAGCGCATCAGCGCGCACCACGTGCCCAACATGGTGGCCACCGAGTGTGGCTGCCGGTGAGTCCGCGGCGTGCGGACTGCTGCCCTCGAGAGGCCCCGAGTGCTCCTTCCCATATTTATTCGGACCCCAAGCATCGCCCCAATAAAGACCAACAAGCACCCGGCTGGGGTGTCCGTGCGTGTTCGGGAGCCCGTGGAGCCTCCTTCGCTCTCTCCCCTCGCGCTCCTACCGCCTCTTTTCCCGTAGGAAGCACCCCCACCCCCTCATTCGGGCCCCGAGTTTCGTTCCTAGGTCCAGGCGCAAAGGAGCAGGCGACGCGGCGGCCGCAGCACTCTCTTTATTTCGCGGGAGCCGCGGGGCCACAGCGGGGAGTCGAGAAGGCGCCCCGGGACTCGCGCGCTGCCACCCAGGCCGGCTCAGTCCCGCCCCTTCCCTGCGCGGTGCTTCCGGCGGCCCAGGGACCCGTCCTGCTCGTCGGGGCGCCGCGGGGAGGCCCAGGCCTGCCTCTTCCTGTGCTCCGCGTCCCTGGAGTCCGGCGCCCACGTCCCATGGCCCCCTTCGCGAGCCTCCCAGCGCCGGGGCATGGCTTCCCGGGGCTCCCTGGCGGCCCGCGGCCTCTCCTTCGGCCTCTCCGCCTTCCTCGGCCTCTCCGCCTTTCTCGGCCTCTCCGCCTTCCTCGGCCTCTCCTTGGACCCTCGGTCTGCGAGGAGCACGCGGTCCTCCCCAGAGGCCTCCCCAGGTTCTCCCTCGTCCTTCTCTGCAGCCTCCTGGCACCCAGGAATCTCGGGCTTGTCCCCTGCCTCCGCCTGGGGCGCAGGCGGCCCTGGTGGGGGCGCCCAGGCCGTGGGCTTAGGCTGCAATGCAGACAGGGCGGTCCTGGGGTCAGCGCCCACTTCTCCCTCCAGCCTGGCTCCCTTCCCCCATGAAGGCCCCACTGCCCGCTGTCACTGGAAGGAAGCGCTTACCGGGGGTGACTCTGGCTCCTTCGGGGCCGAGCTTGGCGGGACCCACGACTCAGGGGTAGGCGCGGGGGCGGTCATCTCTCCAACCACTGCGTCTAGGGGGGTAGGATCGGGAGGAGAGTCATCCAGGGCGCAGGGACCAACCACACAGTCCATCCCTCCCTTGCTCCTAGAGCCTTCCTCCCCTGGACAGATGGAGTGGCGCGCGTGCCATCGGGTGCGCTGAGGCAGGTCTGGAGCCCTCCGAGGGAGCCCCTTTCCTCAGAACCTCCGTTTTTCCGGTCACAAAAGGACTGGTCATTCTTTCTCCGCGGGCTGTAGGAGCGTCCCCAGCAAGGGAGGGACGCAGGCCTGTCCCGGGGGGTGCTCACTAGCTGTCCTTAGCGGCGCACAAGGAAGGCGGGGGGACAATATGGAAGGCGTTGCACAAGGTCCGTGGGGAAGCGAAGGCCCTTTCACTGGGGAGAGGAGCGCACAGAGCCCACCCTGGAAGGGGAAGGGCACCCGCAAGGTCCACAGCGGGGGGGCCCAGGCCTGACCATGGGGCGCACCAGGTCCACCCCTGCGGAGGGAGTGAGCGCACAAGGTGGGGGCACGGCAAAGGAGGTCCTCGCACGAGGCCCATCGTGGGGTGAGAGGGCGCGTAAGGCTGGTCACTTAAGGGGAGATGCGGAAAGCTCTAGGGAGGGACGCAGGCCAGGCTATGGGGGTGCACAAGACCCCTCCCTGGAGAGGAGGCTCGCAGCCCCGGCCCTTGCGGTCCCTCCCTGGAGGGGTGGGCGGGCGCACAGGTCGACCCCAGCCCTACCTCGCCAATGGGGAGTCCCACTCACCGCGACACAGCTGGAAAGCCGAGCCCAGCAGCGCCACCAGCGAGGCCAGCACCAGGCACTTATTGAGCGTCAGGTCTCCCCAGGGCAGCTCCTCGCTGAAGGCTGGGGGCGGTGGCGGCGGCGGCTGCGGCGGCGGCGCGGCCTGCGCCTTCTTGCGCGCAGGGGCGCTCCTAGGGGCTGCAGGGGGGAAAGTGCGGGCTGCGCTCAGGCGCAGGAAGCAAGGGGTGACTTGCGTCCTGAACCCAGCTCCCCGCCCTGCCAGGCTGTGCGGCCCTGGGCAGCTTCCCCACGATGTCCAGACGCTTCTGGAAGATAACTTGCTTGAGCTCAAGTCACCTTAGCTGGTGTCTTCACGAATTAGTGGAGGCTCCCCGCCCATTTAGTCGCTGCCTGCCACACCCGGACGCCACCCAGACAGAAGCCCCCGTCGCATCCTCCCCTCTCCAGATCCAAGGACCCAGCCCCAGGGACCTGCCCCGTGCTTTCCCATGCCCACCCCCCACCTCATCCATGCCCCCTGCAAACCCACTTGCTCCAGCTTTCAGCCTCTCCTTCCCGGATCCTGGGGCCCCCCTAGCCCCAGGCTCCTTTTCTATCTTCCTGGGCCTGGTATCTGCACTGCTGCCTTCAGCCACGGGCTCCTGAGTGTCCTGTGGGAATCATGAGAACTTCTGGGTGTTTCCCTCCAGTCCCAAACCCTTCCCTTGAGCTTTAGAAACCCACCCGCCTTGGTCAGCGTGTCCATGACTCGGGCTGAAACTAGGATGGCCCCAGCTACTCACGTGGGGCCAGCTGCTGGGGTCGGCCAGCCTGGGTGTCACTGTTGGTGGGAACAGAGGGAGAATCAAGGTGGCAGGGACCCCCAGGCCAGTTCCGCCCTCTCCCGACAGTCCTGCTGGGTGGGTGTGGGTGACTGTTCCCATTTCACAGGCAGGAAAGCAGATGGGCTCAGAGACAGCCTTGTCCAAAGGCAAATAGCACTTCAGTGGCAAGGTGGGATTGAAGCCCGGATGAGTGTGGACCAGCGCCTGTGTTCCTGGGGGGCACCTTACAGACCCCTGAAGCAGAAACAGGGGCCCAGGGTTGGACGCGGGGAGGGAGCACAGTTCAAGCCAGTCCAGTGTGGGAGACCAAACCCTGGTCTCTGAAGGTGAGCCACCCAGCTCAACAGCTCCATAGGGGATGGGCGTCATCCTGCCAGCGCCTGGGGGTACCTTGGGCCCTGTCATCCTGGGGCTCAGCCAGCGCAGACAGGTCCTCGCTGGCCTGGAGGCCTCCATCGAGCTCCTCCCAACCTTTGGTCGCCATGGAGATGGCCAGAGTGGCTGCGGGTCCAGAGCCACCTAGGAGCGGTGGGGAAAAGGGGTCTCACATGTACTGAGCCCCTGCCATGGCCTGGCCCTGACCTGTGGGCTCTGTGGACACCAGTTAACTGGCCCCTGCACTCCCATGTCACAGCTCTTGTTCTCTGCCTTGGGCACCCTTCACTTGGCAAATTCATCCTCATGCCAGTTATTGCCCCAGCGCCCTCCCTCGCCCCACATGCCTGCCTTGGGACCCCGCCCTATAGCCCAGCCTCTCTAGGCTGCCCCAGCACCATGAGTGCAGCAGCAAAGGCTGCTGGGGCCCAGAGAGGGCTGGAGCCCACCCAAGGTCACACAGCAATGAGTCAAAGACAAAGCCCAAGCCAGAACCCTTGGCCCCAGGGTCAGCTCATATTCTGTGAGGCCAGGGACTATTTTTATCTGGTGCCCGAGGTCAGCGGGACAGGCCAGCAGTGGCACAGTCCCTCCTAGGCCTTTGCTCCCACGGGGTCTCCCTCCGCACCATCCCGACTTGCTATTCCTGGCACCCAAATCCCCCGACCGACCCTGTGAGTCTAGAGGCACAAGCCCCAGTGGCCAGACCTAGCCTGGCTCTGTTCCCATGTGACAGATAAGGAAACTGAGGCTGGACACGAAGGCGTTGGCTGAAGGCCGCATGAGTGTCAAGTCAGACCCTGCTTTTTGGGGTCCCCCTGGCCTCCCGCTGCCAGCAGGCAATAATGTGTCCCCATCCCTGGGGCTCCAAGGCTGGGAAGGGGCCTAGAGTGTGGAGTGGGGGAGGGGCCTCACAGGCAAGGGTGGCCTGTGTGTGGCCCTGGGTGTGTGTGTAGGCAGGGGGCAGCCACAGGAGTTGGGGACCCCTATGGACCTTGGTGACACCCTCCCAGACCCGGGGGACCCACACTGCTGCCCAATCCACCCCCAGCCCCGCTTACCCCCCAGCCGCTGTGCTGAACCTTGTGGCCAGGATGGAGTATGGGAGGGTGGCCCCATGACAGACAGCAACAGGTGGCCGGACACAGCCGCGTGCACCAATCAGCACAGCCTCGGAGCAGGGGGAGGGGCTGGCACGAGGTCACGGCCAGGGAGTCCCCCACCCATCTGCTATTGGATCAGGGCAGGGCATTGGCCTGGGGGGGAGCTCCACCCCTATTGCAGCCCAGAGCCACTGTCAGGCCAGGGAGACTTGCCTCCTCTCTCCATGTGGAGGGCTCAGCAGTTGCCCACAGGGAAGGAGGGGACCCTAACCTGTGGCCAGGGGCAGAAGGGAGGGCTTCCTGGAGGAGGTGGTGTCTCCATCAGTGCATCCCACACACCTGAAGCAAAAGAGCTGCCTGGAATCCAGACTGTGCTGGAAGACCAGCCCAGAGACCCCTGTTTTCTCATCTAGAAAGCGAGGGTGGTAGCGGGGTGGGAACAAGTTAATCCTCATTACATAACCACTAGATGATTTCCCAGCCCTGCCCAGCCTAGCTGCACAGGAAATTATTTTGTCATCTTTGCTTTGTCTTGTTTTGATAAATAACAGCCTTATTGAGATAGAATTCACATGTCCTACAATTTACCTTTTTAAAGTTCAGAGGTTTTTATTCACAAAGTTGTGCAACCATCACTACTATACAATTCCAGAATATTGTCATCATCCCAAGAAGACACCCTGTCCCCATCAGCAGTCACCCCCCACGCCCACCCCAAACCCACCCATTGCCTGGCACACTATTCTACTCCCTGTCCCTGTGGCTCTGCCTGTTCTGGACATTTCATATAAATGGAATCTCACACTGTCCTCCTGTGTCTGCCTCTCTCACTGAGCACGATGTCCTCAAGGTCGATCTACATCATAGCCTGTGTCAGAATTTTGTGCTTGAGCCGAGTGCCTCCCTCTCCTCACTCTGGTCCCTGCCCTGGAGGACCAGAGGTCCCTTTGCTTATGGCCACATCCTGTGATGTGATGCACAGGCCTAGCTCCGAGGCTGAGCAGGGCCTGGCTGATTCGTTTCCACTCCCCCGGCCTCATTCTCCTCTTCTGAGAAATGGGTCTGCAGGATTCACAAACTTGAGGGTCCTTAAAATAGGAAGACCATCCTGGATGACCTGGGGGGCCCAGTGTCACCACAGGGTCCTCCTACGAGGAGGCAGGAGGGTCAGTGGCAGAGACACTGGAAGAGGCTGCGCTACTGGCTCTGAAGGGAGAGGAAGGGGCCCCAAGCCGAGTGATGCGGGTGGCCTCTAGACGCTGGGAAAGGCGGGAGACGGGTTCTCCCTGGAGCCCCAGGAGGGACCAGCCCTGCCACATCTTGACATTAGCCCAGTGAAGCCCATTTTACCCCTTCGAAATACAGAACTGTGAGAGAATAAATTTGTGTTGTTTTAAGGCACTAAATTTGTGATTAATTTGTTATAGCAGCGAGACGAAATTCATGCAAGCATCTAGCTGGGATAATGAACAAACGTAGAAATCCCTGCCTACATGGAGATCCTTCCTAATGTGCAGGGACATTTAATAAACAACATAATAAAGTCAATTGCAGCCACACATGGTGGCTCACGCCTGTAATCCTAGCAGTCTGGGAGGCCAAGGCAGGAGGATCACTTGATGCCAGGTGTTCAAGACCAGCCTGGGCAACATAGCAAGACCCCATCTCTACAAAAAATAGAAAAATTAGCCAGGCTTGGTGTTGTCGTGCACCTGTAGTCCCAGCTACTCAGGAGGCTGAGGCATGAGGATTGCTTGAGCCCAGGAGTTTGTGGTTGCAGTGAGCTATGATGACGCCACTGTGTTCTAGCCCAGGCAACAGAGCAAGACGCTGTCTCAAAAAAAAAAGTCAATTGCATTGGGTGCAGGAGTTAATTAATTCGATGTTAAAGGAACCTGACTGCAAGGGAGGGGCTTCAGTGACTCGCTGAGACAGTGAAATGTGAATATAAACTCAGGAGACGTGGGAGTGAGTTGCATGGCTATCTAGGGGGAGAGCGTGCCAGGCAGAGGCACAGCCCGTGCAAAGGCCCTGGGGCAGGACCGCATCTGGCTGTTGGAGGCACAGCGAGGAGGCCTGTGTGGCTGGAGCAGAGTGAGGAGGGGGAGAGAGGGAGGAGGGGAGGGCAGGGAGGGGATGGGGCAGGTCATGCAGGGCCTGGTGGGTTCCAGGGAGGACTTGGGCTTTGACCCCAAGGGAGGCAGGAGCCATGGAGGGCTGTGGGCAGAGAAGGATGTGACTTACACTTTTTTTTTAAATAAACTTTTTATTTTGGAATAATTTTAGACTTACAGAAAAGTTGCAAGAGAGTTTGCCTCTCCCCATCATTCCATGTCCCCTAATTTCAACATCTTACACAACCAGGGAGAAACCAGCCACTGTTAACTGAAGTCCAGACTTCATTTGCATGTCAGTGGTTTTCCTGAATGTCCTTTTTCCTGTCCCAGGGCTTTGTCTAGGATCCCATGTGGCATTTAGTCTTCTCTGGGCTGTGACTGTTCCTCAGACGTTCCTGGTGCCCTGGACAATTTCGAGGAGGGCTGGTCAGGTGTCCTGCAAGGCGTCCCCTGATCTGGGAGTGTCTGTTTTCTGGTGATTAGACTGAGGTTATGGGTTTGGGGACAAACACCCAGAGGTGAGGCCCCCTTCTCCTCACATCCTACTGGGGACACCTCATACCCAGGCCACATCACCTGGTGGAGGCAGGGTCCCCAGGTTCCCCACGGCCAATTACTATTTTCCCTTCCCACCCCCTTCTTAGCCCACCCCACCCTCGGGGAAGGCAGGAGTGTTTAATTTCTGCCTCCCAGAAATGGGGTGTCCACACCTCAGAAATGGGGTTCTTCTGGGAGGGAGATGCTGCCGTACCTTTTACAAGATCGCTTTGAGCGAGGAAGCCAGGACTACAGGGCGGAGTCGGCTGCAGAAGCCACATCATTCCTGGGGAGTCAAGACAGAGCGGCTAGAAGCTCATGTCCCCCCAAAGTCAGGGGTTCCCTAGTCCATGCCCTGCTCAGATGAGGAACGTCTCCCCCCACATCAACGGGCACCCCCATAGCTCACTCAAGGTCCTTTGCCCAAGGTTGACCTAGAGGGGTTGTCCTTCCGCACACTGCCCCACCCCCCATTATGGGTGGAATGGTGTTTCCGAAAAGGTATGTCCAAGTCCCAGCCCCTAGGACCTCAGAAAGTGATTTTATTTGGGAATGGGGTCTTTGTAGATGGAATTAGTTGAGATGAGCACTACAGTAGGGTGGACCCCAATGCATGCATGGTGCTCTCATGAGAAGAGACACAGGGTCACATAGAGACACAGCAGAAGCCACGTGGAGACGGTGACAGAGACTGGAGCAATGTGGCCACAAGCCAAGGGACACATGGAACCCCCTGAAGCTGGGAGAGACGGGAGGACACTCCCCTGCAGCTTCTGGAGGGAGCTTGGGTGTGCAGACACCTTGATTTTGGACTTCTGGCCTCCAGGACTGAGAAAGGATAAACTCCTGTGGTTTTAAGCCCTGCACTTTGTGGTCATACACCCTGAAACTTCATTCTCCCCCCGTGGCTGTGCAGAGAAACCCGGGTCCCCTTCTCTGGGGGGCTCTGGGCTCCCTCTCAACACCCAAAGGTGCATTCCGAGGCCTGTACCCAGATGTTTGTGCCCTAGCTGGAAATGTGGGCCACTAGGGGAGCCCCGAGGGAAAAGGAGAAGTGGATTTTTGTGGTGAGTCACCACCGTTAAAAATCCTGAGCAAATAAGGCCTCCCGGAGCCACCAAAAAACCTGACAAACCAGCCCACCTGCATAGCGAAGGCCAGAGGCCTCCCTGTCCCCTCTTCCACCCGGTGCAAAAACAGCTCTATTTTCTTCCTTTTAACACACGCCAGACACGAACATTTAGAAAATGTAGACAAATTGAAAAAAAAACTTTTTTAACACCTATCATCTTACCACACAAAAACAGATGCTGTTGAATAGTTCAGTGTTTTTTCCTCTGGCGTTTGTTTTCATAACTGTTAATTTTATTATTAGTTACATATTTACTTTTATAAAACTGAGAGATCATCATTACTGAAGATCTGAACATCTTGTTTTGTAACCTAGATTTTTTTCTACCTCTTTAAAGTATATTATGGCTTGGCAATTCCTCAAAAAGCTAAACACAGAAGGACCATATGACGCAGAAATTCCACTCCCGGGCACCTACTCGAAGGAATTGAAAGCAGAGACTCAAACAGATACTTGCACACCCGTGTTCACAGCAGCACGATTCACAACAGCCAAAAGGTGGCAGCAGCCCACGTGTCCATCAACAGGTGAGTGGATAAACACACCTGGTCCGTCTACACACTGGAACATCACTCAGCCAGGACAAGGAAGGAGGCTGTGACACAGGCTGCAGCGTGGAGGGACCTTGAGGGCATCGTGCTCAGTGAGAGAAGCAGACACGGGATACACAGTGTGAGACTCCATTTATATGAAATGTCCAGAACAGGCAGAGCCACAGAGACAGGACGTGGATTCGTGGTCTCCAGGGGCTGGGGAGGGGGTGAGGAGTGACTGCTGATGGGGACGGGGCTCCCTTTTGGGGTGATGTTTGACTTTTTGAGGAGCTGCCGGACTGTTTTCCAAAGTGGCTGCACCATGTTACTTTCCCACTGGCAGCATAGGAGGGTTCCAGTTTCTCCACATCCAACACTTGTCATCTTCCAATTTGTGTGTTTGTTTAATGGCCAGACCAGTGGGCGTGAAGTAGTGTGACCTCATTGTGGTTTTGATTTGCATTTCCCTGGCTGACTGCATTTTTATGTTCCCATGACTGCAGTTTCTTCCTCCAGACGCCTTTCCCGGAAGGCTCAGCTCTCCCAGAAGCACAGCGCAGACTCAGACTCAGGGCTTCGGTGACACTTTTCTTCAGGCCTTGTTTTGAAGGAGCACGATGGACTCCAGGCCCTGCTGCAGGGAGTTCTCCCCGGGGCCTGGGCGGGTCCCAAACCTTATTAATAGAAGGTCCCTCATGTAGGTCATTTGGTGATGTTGACAGTCAGCTAATGAGAGAAGAAACTAAAATATGCAAACTCATTTCTCCCAGGGCAGGAGACAAATAGCAAAACAGAGGCCACCTGTGACCATCATTCACCGAAGTTCTTTCCTACCTACCTGGCCTCCCCGCCTCCTTCCCGGGACACCAGAACAGGGGTCACCGGGCCCATTCTGCCTGGTGTATGGGACGCTGTGCACACTCATAACCTTACCACAAAGCTTTCCCTCTGCATCCACTAATCCTCTTGCAAGATCTGTTGTCAGAGATGGTTCCAGATTTTTCCTTGACATAAATTTTGTCCAAGTGTTACCTAGGCCTTCTGACTGGTTCTGCTCATTTTGTAAGAGACGGTGTTGTCCGAGAGTGTCAGCTCTGGGTAGACGCTACCCAGATTCAAACCCTTGCTCTACTGCTTCCTAGCTGTGCCTTAGTCTCCTTTCCTGTAAAATGGAAACATAATGGAGACCCCAGCTCATGGGCTTATTGTGAGAATTATGCCAAGCGGCTGGGCGGGTGCCTGGATCCCAGGAAGGGCTGTGGGCCATTATTGTCGTGACAGAACTGCAGCAGCCCCGGCCATGAAATTCTGTGCCACGTGGACTCCGAGCCACAACCCACCACAGCAGGGCCCTTCTGGCCCCTAGAAGAAAAACACCCCTATGGGAACTCCCAGGGGCCCTTGGGACACGCCACTGACATGCCTGAGAACTTTGGGGAGTGCTGGGCAGTGGGTGGGTGTGGCCACCTTCTCTGCCCCTGCAAGGGCAGCGCCCTAATCTCGTCTGGGTGCCCACCCTCCTTGTCCTCAGAGAGACATGGCCCCGTTCCTGGGTGACTCCCAGTCTGGGTCTTTTTTCTTTTTTTCTTTTTTTTTTCCATTTTTTGGCCTTCCTGATGCAAATGCCACCAGGCTGGGTCTTTTAATTAAAGAAGTGAGACCTTCTGGGGCCTTCCTTTCTCTGCTATAGTGACATTCAAGATGGCAGGGGTGACAGGGAGTATCTCCTATCGGCCAGAGAAGGTCAGGGAGGGAGAGCAAGAAATAAACCTTTCCTAGTTTGCAGGGGGTTGGGGGGCGGGGGCGGTTAATTTTTTTTTTTATTGTAGTAAAAAATACATAACAAAATTTGCAATGTTAATTTTTTTTCATAGGGGAAAATATATAACTTTATTTTTAACATAGTAATTAAATTCCACCACAGAATAGGGACACTATGGGATTTTTTTTCATTTAATAATTACAAATGAATAAAAGTACTTTGTTTTGTAAAGAGACTGCCTCTCATCCCTCCCCTACAATCTTAATTTTTAAGTCTACAGTTCAGTATTGTTAAGCAGTTCACGGTGTTCTGCAACCATCACCACCCTCCATCTCCAGAACTTTCTCATCTTCCCAAACTGAAACTCTGTCCCCATGAGACACTAACTCCCCACCCCCTCCCCAGCCCCTGGCACCCACCATTCTACTTCCTGTTTTTTGTGGATCTGATGACTCTGGGGACCTCCTGTGAGTGGAGTCACACAGGATTTGTCCTTCTGTGTCTGCTTCTCTGAGCACGATGTCCCCAAGGTCCAGCCTGTGTCAGAGCCTCCTTCCTTTTCATGGCTGAGTGATGTTACAGTGCGTGGATGGACCACTCATCCCCCGATGGACACGTGGGCTGTTTCCAACTTTTGGCTATTATATTATGAATCATGTTGCCATGAACATTCGTGCACAAACATGTGTTTGAGTTCCCGCCTTCAATTCTTTCGTATACATACCTAGGAGTGGAATTGCTGGGTCCCATAGTAATTTAGTAATTCTATGTTTAACTTTTTGAGGAACTGCCAGACTGTCTTTCACGGCGGCTGCACCATGTTACATTCCTACAGCAGTGCACAAGGGTTCCAATTCCTCCACGTCCTCACCAACACATGTTATTTTCCTTTTCTTTTTAAAAAATAATAACCATTCTAGTGGATGTGAAGTGGCATCTCATTGTGCTAAATCTTTCCCATCTTATGGCAGTGAGATCTGGGGGCTATTTGTTCCTGCAGCAAACTCCGGCCTATCCTGACTCACACAAACACAACTGGAGAAACTCTAATTGGAATGGAAACTGTCCATCCTCACAAGTAACTGTTCACATGCAAATCAAAACAAAGAGATTTCTCAAACTTTTAAAAATGATAATACTTCTTATTGGTAAAGCAATGGTAAAAACAAACCTTCATCTATGCTACTTGTAGGAGAGTAACTTGTAGCATTTCTAGAAGGCACTTAGGTAATAGCTATAATATTTCTTTGACCTAGGAATTCCACCTCTAGGAATTGATCCTAAGAAAATTCTCTAGAATATAAATACATACCAAGGGAGCCAATGCATCATTAGTAAAATAACTATGAAACTGGAAACATCCAAAATGTCCCACATGGGTAAGTGCTTAAGTAAATTTTGGTATTCTAAATAAATAGAGTAGAAAATGGAGTGTTCTATAGGCAATAAAAATGATTATTAAGATGCACTTTACATAATAGACAAAAGGTGAAAATAACCCAAGTGTCCAGCAACAGATGAATGGATAAACCCAACATGGTCCATCCACACACTGGAATATCACCCAGCCAGGAAAAGGAAGGAGGCTCTGACACAGGCTGCAGCGTGGATGGACCTTGAGGACATCGTGCTCAGTGAGAGAAGCCAGACACAGAAGGACACACAGTGTGAGATTCCATTTATATGAAACCTCCAGAACAGGCAGATCCACAGGGACAGGAAGTGGATTCGTGGTCTCCAGAGGCTGGGGAGGGGGTGGGGAGTGACTGCTGATGGGGACAAGAATTCTTTTTGGGGTGATGGAATGTTCTAAAATTAACTGTGGTGATGGCTGCACATGTCTGTAAATATACTAAAAGTGACTGGATTGTAAGCTTTAACTGGGTAAATTGTATGGTATGTGAATTTTATCTCAATAAAGCTGTTAAAAAATATCTGGAGTTCCAAAAAACAGATGCACTTTAAAATACACATTAATAAATGCAATGAAATTACGTATGGCAAAATATATGTGTTTGTTTATAAATATGTATTATATTAAAATATATAGTGCATAAATATAAATAGAACATACATAAATATAAATACACACATATATAGGTATGACCACAAATATTAAAAATATACATAGGCCAGGAATAGTGGCTCACCCCTGTAATCCCAGCACTTTGGGAGGCCAAGGCAGGAGGATCACTTGAGGCCAGGAGTTCAAGACCAGCCTGGGCAACATGGCAAGACCCTATCTGGTAATAAACACAAAAATATTAGCCGGGCATGATGGCAGCACCTGTAGTCCCAGCTACTCAGAAGGCTGAGGCAGGAGGATCACTTGAGCCCAGGAGTTTGAGACCACCCTGGGCAACATAGTGAGACCCCATTTCTACAAAAAATTTAAAAAATTAGCCAGGTGTGGTGGAGGCGCCTGTAGTCCCAGCTACTCGGGAGACTGAGGCAGGAGAATCACTTGAGCCCAAGAATTGGAGGCTGCAGTGAGCTGTGATGTCACCACTGCACTCCAGCCAGGGTGAAAGAGCAAGACCCTGTCTGTAAAGAAAACAAATAAACAAAAAAAACATTGTGAAAATAAAGGCCTGGGAAAGCAGAACAGGAAATACACAGAACTGTGGAGCAATTATGTTCAGGCATTCGGCCTAGGAATCTCCTGCGTTGTATAATGAAACCTTTGTAAAAACATCGGAAATATTGCAAAATAAAATAACAAAAGGAGGGATGGATGATGAGAAATCACTTAACCGGTACAATGTACATTTTTCAGGTGATGGTCACTCTAAAAGCCCAGACCAGACCACTACGCATGTAATAAAATTGCACTTGTACCCCATCGATTTACATATATTTAGAAAAAATGAAATAACAGGCAAATGTCCCCATAATACTCTAAAATAATTTTTAAAAAAACTCTATTAACTTGCACATACACAAAGAATATAGAAAGAAATTAGGGAAGTGGAGTTGGGTTTAAAAACCTAAAAATGAAAACCAAAAACTGGATTAAGGAGAAATATTTTTGTTAAAAATAATAAAAATTAAAATGAAATAATCCAAAAAAATAAAACTCCAGGCAAATGTAAAAAAATAATGAAAGTATAGTGAGGAGCATAAGAATAATAAATATAAGGGAAATGAAGTAAGAAACAGCCACCCGCCTGAGCTGAGCCCATCGGTCTGGGGTCAGGCTTCCGACCGAGGCTGTCGTGCGAGCGTGCACGGCCTGTCACAAGGCCGCAAGCGCGAGTCTGGGTCTTATCACCCAGCAGCAGGGGCCCCTGTGGATTTGTGGCCAAATTCCGGCCCGTTGAAGCCTCCATGGGGCCTGATTTCACCGCTGACTGCTTGAGGCATATTAAAAATGGTCGATTCTTGTTTTACTTCCTTTTTTTCACGCTGTTTGCTCAAATGAGTCCAAAGGCCTTCTGACTCTTTGTTTTAGCGACTCGAGACCAGGAGACAGAGACAGACTTGAAAATGATGCCAAGCAGAGGCTCGATCCTTCTTCTTTTTTTTTTTTTTTTTGGCTAATTTAAAAAAATATATTTTTGTAGAGATGGGGTCTTGCTATGTTGCCCAGGCTGGTCTCCAACTCCTGGCCTCAAGTGATCCTCCCGCTTCAGCCTCCCAAAGCGCTGGGATGACAGGCGTGAGCCACTGCGCCTGGCCTCAATTCTTTATTTTTTTACCTTTTCACATTCCATTAGGAAAATTTCCACACACAGACAGAAGAATGGAGAGAATTGTACGGGGCACACCCACACGGCCGCCAGCTGGACCCTGCACGTAACAGTTCGCTGTACTCGCTTCCTCCTATCTCCGGCCACCTACCCACACCTCCCTCCACCTGTCTTACTTTTAAAATTTCATTTCAAAGTCTATTGCAGGCATCATTCCCAGTCCCCACAACACTTCAGCAGACACACCATTAATCAGAGCTCAACTTGCTCCTGGCTTTAATTGTTTAGATGAAATTTACATCAAGTGAAATGTACAAGTTTTACAGGCTGAAGTTGGATGAGTTGTGGGAAGTGCCCACGCCCACAGCCACCATCCAGGGGCTGCTGTCACAAATGACCATCTCAGGATCCTTAACTCAATCCCATCTGTGAAGTCCCTTCTGTCATGGAAGGTGACATATCCACAGGTTTCAGGGATTAGGAAAGGGACGTTTTTGTGGGCTGTTATTCAGCCAACCATACTCCACAAATCATTTTTAAAATTAAAGCAAGACTCCCTGTCCCCACGCCCTGCATAGCACCCCCTGTTCCCCCATCTTGATTTCAGAGGGAGACCCAGGCACGGGTCCTCCATCCCCCCATCTGCTGTCCCTCCCAGGCAGTTTAACTCTCACCACCTCCAAGAAGCCCTCCCTGATACGCCTCTTTCCCTCCCTGCTGTCTGGGGGCCTCTCACCTCCCACTGATCCGATTTCTCTGGGGGTCCCCAGCAAGGGTGGGCTGGCAGGACACATTTGCTGATCCTGAGCATTTATCCAATGAGGCCTGGTGAAGTTGGAGGTTTCCCCTTCGAATAGCCTCACAGCATTTGAAGTGGCCACCAGAGTTAGACACAGAGAGGAGGTGAACTGCTGCGGTAGGAGCAGACAAGGGGACAAGGCTCCCCTGGTCTTGGCTGGGCTGGAAGCCTCCCACCTCCCACCCCCGTTCCCTTAGGAAACACTTTGCCTCAGTTCCCAGCAGAAGTCCTCAGCTGGGGGCAATTCTACCCCCAGAGGACACCTGGCCATGTCTGGGGACATCTCTGGTTGTCATGACTGGAGGGAGCTCCTGGCATGGGGTGGGTGGGGGCCAGGGATGCTGCTGAGCACCATGCAAGGCCCAGGACAGCCCCACCCCAGAGAGTGATCTGGGCCTGAATGTCGACAGCGGGAATTAATTCTGTGTCGACACCCACATAGTGAATGCTCAACAACCGAGATGCAACAGCCAGCCTTTGGGTGCCATATGAAATCTCAAAAGACTTCTGGGTCTGGCTCCAGGGTTTATAGTCCGTGGGGGTGGCAAGAGGCAGAGGAAATGTTTCTCATCTGGGTCACTCCCACCCTCCTGACAGCAGGAAAGCTGTTCCCCTGCTCCTCTCTCTGCCTGGGTGATAGGAAAGTGTCCCCACATCCCTGCCCAGAGCTGAGATCCTTCAGATGCCCAAGACCCCTGCAGTGACTTCCCTTGACACCACCACCCAGCCCCACACACACCTGTCTTCCCCGCCAGCCCCCGCTTTGCTTTTGTGCAAGCTGCTCTGGTTTGTTTTTTACCAAGACGCTCCTTTTTTTTTTTTTTTCTTTCCACCCACAACGATTCCAAATTAAAGCCTGTTTTGGCCAGCGGCTGCAAAAGGCCTGCCAATGGAGAAAGAGCCCTGCCCGCCCCATGTCTCAGGCTCCAGGCTTCTGCTGGTTCCATGTGGCCCACACAGGCCTGGGTATGGCCCAGATGTCCCCCCTAGAGACAGCCCAGCAGGCAAGGAGCTCTTGGACACCCCACTAGCCAGGTCTGCACCGGCTCATGGCCAGATGGTCTGGCACCCACTGTGCTGGGGGTCAGTTGTGACTTCTGCCACTTTCTGGCTTGAGTTTTGGGGGTAAACATGGCGTGACCCAGTGACCAGGGGCCAGCCATTGGCAGGTCCAGATTCTGGACTCTTGGCCCAGAATCGCCTGTGCAAGCCCCGGGGAGCTACCAAGAGGTCAAAAAACAGATTTTGAAACCTGGAGGTTTTTCTAGCCCCAAGAAACAGGCCTAAATAATAACAAAGATATGAATGCTCCTGCCAACAAGGACACTGGAATCCTCCCCTGCTCGGGCTGGTGGGAGCGGGCCCTCACAGTGAAAGCGTGCATTCTCTGCAGAAAAATTTAAAACAATTATAAAGTTCACTGAAAACCCATTTGCTTTTTATTATCATGGTGAGCTGCCATCCCTAAGATATTCTTTCCCCGGAAAAATTCTTTGGTTGGCCTAACACCTGTACTTCCTACAGTTTCTGTTGAGTTTTTATACATGGAAGCTTCAATTTAGACTTTTTTTTAGGTATCTTTTAATAAATATCGCAGTCCACATGGAGGGGAATTTGGAGACACATGGAACTTGGCCTTGCCCATGGCAGAGTAAGTTTCTGTGGGTTTGTAATCATTCCTAATCATTTTTGGGGAAAGTTTGTGTCTCTTTCCTCTTTGGGGAAAGTTTGTGTCTCTAACTCAAATGAACACAGTAGATTCAAAATAACATGAGAGCCAGAGATTCTTAAAGACAAGGAAACAGCAGTTACTTCAATACTACGTTTAACTTCTTGGAGTTTCTATTTGTGCTTAAAAATTAAAACTGTGAAACAAAGTGTGACCTGCAAGGAGTAGCATTTTTGCTTGAACAAAATTTAGTTCATACATGAAATATGAACTATTTTATTGAATGTAACTTCAAGGTGGAATATTTTTGTGCAGTAAGTCCAAATTTTAGTCTACACATGAAATACGTACCTGAATTGAACCGCAAGGAGTTACATCTTTGCTTATTAAATGCAAATTGTACTTCATACATGAAACATTTCTTTGTATTTAACCAGGAGGTGAAGTATCTTTGCTTGATCAGTCCAAATTTCAGTTCACACACGAAATAGTTTACCAAACTGAACATAACTGCAAAAGAAATAATTTTGCTGGGTAGATCCAAATTTTACTTCATACATGAAATGTGTTTCGGAATTTTAACTCCCAGGAGTAATGCTCTTTTGCTGGGGGCAAATTTTAGTTCTCACGTGAAAAATCTTTCTAACTTTATCTGCAAGGAGCAAAATTTTTGCTTAAGTGTAAATTTTACACGAATCTTTTATTATACTAAATTTGAATAATATCTTTAACATTGAAAGTTCATTTTTAAAAAAATGTAAGCTGTTTTAAAACTGAAAGACCGAATCAAAGAAAACTATAATTACTACCGATTATTACAAGGTTATTACAGAAAATAGTTTTCTTCTATGGGGGGGATGGGCACGGTGGGACCCCCCCCCCCGCCCCCAGCAATACCCGAGGGTCTTTGTCGCCCCAAGCCGCCCGGTGAGGGGGGGGTCTCGCGGGGTGAAGGGACCCTAGTGAGGTCGACTGGGACGATGACGGAGCCGAGGCCACCGCGAGACCCCCCCCCCAACACGCCGCCCCTTCCCCAAGGCCGGCTGTTGGGGGCAGGGCGGCGGGGGCGCGCGCGGCGCGTACCCGGCGCCACGGCAGCCCCGCCCCCCGCGCGCCCGCAGAGTGACGTCCGCGGGAGGGGTGAGGTACGAGGCGTATTGACCAATCACCTGCGCGACCCCGCCCCCGGCTCCTTCTCCTTTCACCAATCAGATGTCCGGACGGGCGGGAGCGCTTGGGTTTCCCGGCTACCCTGTGGCTCCGCCCCCTCGTGCGGCCGCGTTCCCGGCGGCGTGGGGGGCGTGGCCTGACAGCGGCGTCTATAAAAGCGGGCGGCGGCGGCGCCGCCATTTTGCGAACGGCGAGCAGCGGCGGCGGCGCGGAGGAGTGCAGCGGAGGTTTTCCTGGTTTCGGACCCCAGCGGCCGGATGGTGAAATCCTCCCTGCAGCGGATCCTCAACAGCCACTGCTTCGCCAGAGAGAAGGAAGGGGATAAACCCAGCGCCACCGTCCACGCTAGCCTCAGCATGCCGCTCCTCAGCCTGCATAGCCGCGGCGGCCGCAGCAGCGAGAAGTGAGCGCCCCGCCCCCGCCCGAAGCTTCCAGAAGCGCGGGCCGGTCTCAGGGCGCCAGATAGGTCCCGGGAGCGCGAGATCCGCCCCTTTGTCAAGGCCACGATCGCGCGGGGGGGCGGGTTCTCGGCCAGGGTGGGGGCGGGGCTGGTCCCGAGGTCCCCGCGGGCCTGGCCGCGCACTCGGAGGTCGGGATTGGGGGGGCGCAGAAGGGGAGTCTGATTTTGGGGAGACGTGTGCGGCTGGGAGTCGGGCTTGGGGGGCGCGGGACGGGGAGTTGAGTTTGGGAGAGGGTCAGGGTCGGGGGGGGGCACAGATAGTCGGATTTCAGGCAGGACCGGGGCGTCGAGTCGCATGTGGGGGACCCGGGATGAGGACATCAGCTGGGGGCGGGGTCGCCCTTGGGCTGAGGGCCCGAGGCGGAGCGGGGCCCGTAGGTCCCGTGAATCTGCACTTTTCCGTCGCCGCCGCCGAGCGTTGGCTGCAGCAGCCGCGAGCTCTTCCCGGCGGACAGACCGGGCCGCGGTCCCGGCCCCAACCACCCTTGAGGGCTGGGTTTCGAGCGAGCCGGTGTGGTTGGCCCAGGGCCCCAGGGCGCGCGGGCGAGGCCGCCCGCTCACAGCGCCCGCTGCTTCTCGGCGGTGACGGCCGGCCCGACGACCTCCCGTGGCGCGCGCTGCGGACCCCATTTCCGGGGGCGCGGTGCCCGATGTGTCGCTGGTGGTGCTGCGGGTCGCAGGCTCGTGGCCGTGTCTCCCCGAGGGGCGTCTCGGCCCGAGGTGGGCGTCCCGGAGTCCGGGGCCCGGGGGCCCGGGGGCCCGGATGGCAGCCGCGCAAAATGGAGGCGACTTTGGGGCTGTTGACGCTGCGCGGCAAATGGCTGCTGGCGCTGTCGGCCGCGCGGCGGTGAAAACCTCCCCCGGGGCGCGAGGCCGCGTCTGCCGAGATGACGCAACCGGGAGGGCCCGGGCCGGGTGTGGGGGGGCGGCAGCGAGCGAGCGCGCGTCCGCCGCGGGTGGTGTGTGGACCGCACGGTCTGCAGCGGGGGGTCTCTGAGACAGGTGGCTGGTGTCCGGGGAGCAGCGGGGTTTCGGATTCTCGCTGCAGCGCCAAGGGCAAAAGGGGAAGTTGAGGTGCTGGGGTTAGGAATGGGAAGTGAAACTTGGGCCGGGGAGGGCTGGGTTCGTGAGACTGCCCGTCCTGGGGTGGTGTAAGGGGACAGACCTGCACCCGGGCAGAATGCGACCCATCTTCGGGTGTCATGTCTAAGGGCCACTTGTCTCCTGTTTGGGGGGTGGTGGAGCGGCCTCGCGGGGCCCCCGATGTATGGGAGGGCCGGGTCCCAGCCGGGGCGGTGGGCGCTGGACGCTGGCCAAGGTTGAGGGTGGAAGGCCCCTTGGGGCTCTCTCCAAGCTGCGCCTCCCTGCATCCTGACGGCCGCTTCCTGCAGTTCCAGGGTCTCCCTCAGTTGCTGTAGTAACCTGGGTCCGGGGCCTCAGTGGTGCTCCTGATGTCCCTCACCCACCCCTGAAGATCCCAGGTGGGCGAGGGAATAGCCAGCGGGATCACAGTCTTTCAGCTAACTTATTGTACTCTGTGAGTATCCAGGGCCCTCGGGTGGGGTGGAACCTGGTCAGGCCAGCAAGTAGCCCTGCAGGCTCCCTTTTGAGCCTCAGAGTGGGGCCCCCATCTGCCCTGCACCCCAGCCTCCCCCTTCAGGCCCCAACCATGGCACTGCCGGTGGTCTGGTGTTTTTCTGCGTTTTCCAAATTGCCACCAGCCACTGTTTGCTTTTGCCTTGAGGGGCTCATCCCACCGTGGGAGTGGGGTTTGCAAGATTCGGGACATGGCTGTCCTTGAACAGGATAATCGGCTGAATGTAACAGAGGAACTAACGTCTAATAACAAGACGAGGATTCTTAACGTCCAGTCCAGGCTCACAGACGCCAAACACATCACCTGGAGAGCAGTGCTGCGCAGCAACAGCCTATACATTGAGATCCCGGGCGGCGCGCTGCCCGAGGGGAGCAAAGACAGGTGAGGGGGCTCCAGTGTGCACCCAGGGTATTCTGCCCCCCAGGGGATGCTAGGCAACATCTGGGAGCCTTTTCTGTTGTCATGGTGGGGTGAAAGTGGATGGGGGCAGGGACGTTGCTCAGCACCCTGCAGTGCCCAGGAAGTCCTGCCCCAGAGACTGGGTCAGGGGCTCAGACGCTAGCTATGAATGAGGCCCCGGTGGGAGGTGTGGGACAGGGTCCTGGCAGAGGGGCGGGTGCTGAGGGCCACGTTCTTCAGTTTCGCAGTTCTTCTCGAGTTTGCGGAGGAGCAGCTCCACGCCGACCATGTCTTCATCTGCTTCCACAAAAACCGTGAGGACAGAGGTAGGTGACACCTGTCCCCTGCTGGTCCTGGGGGAGGAGGGTAGAGGAAGGGTGGGCCTGCCCCATGTGTTATTCTCAGCACCAGGCCTACTGCCTCTCCTCTGCCCTGCCGGGATCCTGGGTTTGCGGTGCCCCTGGGTACTCGCAGGCTCTGACAGCCTCTACCCCGCAGCCGCGCTGCTCCGCACCTTCAGCTTTTTGGGCTTTGAGATTGTGAGACCGGGGCATCCCCTCATCCCCAAGAGACCCGACGCTTGCTTCATGGCCTACACGTTCGAGAGAGAGTCTTCAGGCGAGGAGGAGTAGTGGTGGTGGCCTGCTGGCTTCGCACCTGTGGAGATGGGGCTGGGGGTCCAGCCTCTCCCCAACAGCCCCTGGTGTCACCGTGGGGTGGGGTGTCTGCCGCTGTGCTGGGGGGGGGAAAAGTGAGACTCTGTTCATCTCTTCTGGGTTTGTCCGCATGTTGTAATTGTGCAAATAAATGCTCACTCCAAATTAGCGGTATATTTCTTGAAGTTTAATATTGTGTTTGTGATACTGAAGTATTTGCTTTAATTCTAAATAAAAATTTATATTTTACTTTTTTATTGCTGGTTTAAGATGATTCAGATTATCCTTGTACTTTGAGGAGAAGTTTCTTATTTGAAGTCTTTTGGAAAGTCTTAGGTCTCTTAACTTGGAAAGATAGGTATTAATCTACCCTTCTATTGCTCTCAAAAATCCGAATAAAAGTGATTACCCCTCCAAGACCCGTGTTGGCTGGTGATGTTGACTGCAGGACTGGAAGGGGGTGCCCTGGGCGGGCCCAGGGGAGGGTCTTAGAGCACCTGTTGCTGGAGAGGAAACAGGCCTCTGGCCTGACCACCTCTGCCCACACCCCCACGTCACCCTGCTCTCATTGGGGGCCCCTCAATTCAGTCTCACCTTACTTCTGTACCCAGCTCTGGGGGGCGGCGGGCCTGCCCAGGTCTCTGCTGGCTCAGTCCCCCGCCGGTCCGCTGGACCCTGACGGCATCCGCAGCCCGGCTGGGACTGTCCCAGCGGGAGCGTGGCGGGGGGTGGGATGTGGGGGTGCCTGACCTCTGGGGTCCTCGTGCTCCCCAGTTGCTCCTGGGGGGCCTCGCAGCCCCGTGCTAGGGGCAGGAGCCCTCCTGGGGGGTAGTCTGGGCGAGGGTGGAGCAGGCCGGAGACCGCGCGGAGGTCAAGGGCACGGGGTCCCGCAGCGGGGGCCGGGCTGGTCCGGGCAGAGGCCGAAGTCGAGCGCCCGGGCGGGGCCGCCCCCGCCGCGGTCCGTGTGGCCGCAGCGCCACCTGCCGGCCGCGTCCGGGAGCACCGCCCGGACGTTCCCGCCAGGCCTGGGCCGGGCAAGCGGGACCGGCGCCTGCTGCTGGGGAGGGAAGGTGCTGGGACGGATGGGGCAGACCTGGAGCAGGTGAGACATTCAACCATCCGACCCATGGTGGGTCGGCGGGGAATACAGGGCGGGGAATACAGGGCCGGACACAGACACTCAGCCCGTTTGGGCGACGCAAATGCAGGCAGAGGGCTTTGGGGTGGAGGTGTTGAAGGATGAATAGGAGTCTGAAGCAGAGCGGAGGGGAGGGTGTTTCCAGTGGAAGATACAACGTAGGCAAAGGCCTGGCGGCCAGAAAACACATCTGAGGATGAGCAATGTGGCATGAGGGGTTGGCCAGACAGAGCCTGCAGAGCCTTTGGAGGAGCCATGTGTGTATTCTGAGGACACTAGGGAGCCCTGGGTGGTGTTTGAGCAGGAGAGGGACCTGGTCATATCTGGGGGTTAGAAAGATTCCCCCAGGATTGCCATGGGGGATGGGATGGGGGGGCACCTCCAGGGAGGAAGCCTCTAGTGAGGGCAGAAGGACCACTCAGGGCTCCTGGGTCCATATTTCAGAGGTGTAAACAGGGAGCCCTGAGGAGTCTTGTCTCTACCCACTTGCGCGTTCTATCATCTTATGCTATTAATTGAGCACCTACTGTATGCCAAGCCTGGCCCTTCTGAGTTGAATACGTATGTCCAGGTGGTGATAGGTGCTGTGGCGGAGAGATAACAGGGCAAGGAGCCAGCGAGGGCCCAGGAGGGGTGACTTTATTTGCTTAGAGGAAGTTTGGCAGAGGGAGTAGCCTAGACAAAGGCTTGGCGGCTGGGAGGAACTTAAGAGTGTAGCAGAGGAACAGGGAGGGGCCAGGGTGGGTGGGGAGAGAGCGGGGAGGTGGCAGGGACACCATGGGAGCCTTTGGGGCAGGAGAGTCCAGACTCCTCCTGGGTGGGCTGGGTGCCTAAGGTTCCAGGGAGCCCCCCACGCCCCTGCCTGTGAGCACCAACCAGTTCTCCATGAGGGCCTGGGACGTTCACACTCTCGGAATCACTGGCTGTCCCCAGCACGAGGGGGTGCTCCAGGGCCAGAAATGCCTCTGACCCGGCGTTGGAAGGACAGCATCCACACTCTCACGGAGAAAGTGACAGTCCCCAGCCCCATGGCTTCTCGGAACATATTCAGAGAGATGTTGATTGGCAGGGGGTGTGTACCCCTGGAAGAGGGGTGGTGGCCCTGGCATCAGAGAGGTGTCCTGGAGGGGGCAGCTGCACTCTTAGGGAGCCCTGGGCCTAAGTCCCCAGCATAGGAGGGGGCGGTCATTGGAGGGGCCTACACTCTGTGTTGTCTGTCTTGGAGACACCAGCCATCAGCCCCCAGCCCTGGACCAGGTGTGTCCGCTCCGGGCTGGGGTCAGTCCCACAGCAGTACCAGGGCCTGGCCCAACAAGGCCTCGGTGGCCCCGGCCAGGTATTCAGAGCACAGCCAGTCCTCGAGGCCCGGTGCCTCTCCACCCACAGCCCGCTGGGCCAGGTGCAGGACCAGCAACGCGCGCCGTGCCCGCAGCCAGGGCCCGAGCGGGGCTCTGTGGCCACGCAGCTCGGGCCCGGGCCCCCAGAGCAGCGCCTGCACCGCGCCGCGCGTCTGGGCCGCTGAGGGCCGCGAGCGGGGCAGCTGGGCCGCCAGGCGCTCCAGGCCCGCGGCCAGGGGTGAGGCCAAGGGCGCGGCGGGGCCCAGCAGTGTGCAGAGCAGGCAACCCAGCTGTGGCGCGTGGGTGCCCCGGGCTCCCGGGGCCTGCCGGCGGACGCGGCCAAAGTCAGCCAGCAGCAGGCGCGGGGGCCCGGAGGCCACGCAGCCCCTCGGCGCCACCAGCAGCAGGTTCTCAGGCCGCAGCTCGGCCAGGGCCGCGCCCTGCTCCTCCAGGCGCTCCAGGGCCGCGCTCAGCTGCAGCAGCAGCAGGGCCACGGACCAGGTGAACTCCTGGGGCCGCTGCGCGCTGACCTCCGCCAGCCACTGGGTCACCGTGCTCTCCGGCACCTCGGCCACCAGCACGGCAGGGCCTTGCCAGGGTGCCAAGGGCAGTGCCCCCTCGGGCACCAGGCCACACAGCCCCTGCAGGTTGAAGTGTGGGGGCAGGGAGACCTGCAACTCCAGGCCCCACAGGTGGGGCACCTCCACTCCGGGCTTGGGCACCTGCAGGACAGAGGGGGTGTCACGGCCTGGACCACTAAGCCCCCAACCAGCACAGCCTGCCCCAGCGCTTTACCTGCCCTGAAGCCTTCCCCACCCACCCCCAAACTGCCCCCACTACGGCTGGGGGTGGGGGGCTGGCTGCATCACCTCCAGAAGCAGGGGTCAGTGTTAATTTGGATGTTAGTCGCAGATAATGACTTTCAGGAAAATTAAACCAGGGAGGATGGTGTTCAGAGGTTAAAGTTTGTTTGCCAAAGGGCTGGTTCTTCCTGACCACTTGGTAAAGAGCTGGGCTGTCCAACAGAAATACGAAAGGGGCCACTTGTGAAATGTAAAATTTTCCCCATAGCCACATTGGGGGGAAAAGTTTAAGGAACCCTGGTGAAAGTAATTTTTATAATATATTGTATTTAACCCAGTAGATCCAAAATATGATTTCAACAGGTCCTTAAAAAATATTGAGATATTTTACATTGTCATTACTATTATCATTTTTGGATACTAAGTCTTCCAGATCCAGTGTGTATTTGACACTCAGCATATCTCAATCAGGACCAGCCACATTTCAAGTGCTCAGAAGCCACATGTGGCCAGCGGCTGCAATGCTGGACAGCGAAGCTCTTTCTAGAAGTCAGTTCTGGGCATTACATTAGAATCACCTGGGGTGGGGGTGTTTAAAAATTACATTTGCTGGGATGGGGATTTGAGGGTATTTTAAAAATAAGCTTGGCCAGGTGCAGTGGCTCATGCCTATAATCCCAGCAATTGGGGAGGCTGAGGTGAGAGGATCACTTGAGGTCGGGAGTTCAAGACAGCCTGGGCAACTCAGCAAGACCCCTGTCTTTACAAAAAAATTTTTAAAAAATAATAACAATAAAAAAAGCAGATTCCTGGCCCTCTGAGAGGTGTGGGGAGGGATTTTCATAAGACTCCCAGGTGATTCAAATGTAGGTGGCCTCACACTTTAGAAACTTGGTTCCAAGGGTTGACTGTTTTTTGGGTTTTTTTTTTAATTTTAATTTTTTGTTGAGACAGAGTCTCACTCTGTCACCCTGGGTAGAGTGCAGTGGCATCATCATAGCTCACTGCAACCTCCAACTCCTGGGCTCAAGCGAAACTCCTGCCTCAGCCTCCTGAGTAGCTGGGACTACAGGCACGTGCCACAATGCCCGGCTGATTTTTTGTTCCTATATTTGGTAGAGACAGGGTGTCACTCTTGCTCAGGCTGGTGTCAAACTCCTGAGCTCAAGCATCCTCCCGCCTTGGCCTCCCAGAGTGCTGGGATTACAGGCATGAGCCACCATACCCGACCCAAGGGTTGACTGTTGATTTATGTTAGTTGCAAAATAAGCTGTTAAACCCAAGCTGAACAAGCCCCGGGTTATGTTTAAGATGGAAAATCGGGGACATCTCCAAGAAGGTGGGATGGCAGCAGGGCTCACCTTGGCGGCCAAGATGTGCCACTCCTCCTTGTGCTTCCGCACCACCCGGTAGTACAGGGCGTCCTTGCTCTCCATGCAGGGTGAGCTGTCCAGGAGGCGGAAGCTGTCACCAGGGCAGCAGGGGCCGGGGATGCCCCCCATGAGCCGGGCACCGAGCTGGGCGTGGATGGCGCGGAGGCCTTCCAGCTGCTGGGCAGCCAGCGCAGCGTGCACAGCCTCTGGGCTGTGCAGGTCTCGGAGGAAGAGGCCCAGTGTTGCATCAGGCATGCTGAAGGTCAGCTCTGCAGGGGGACAGGCTGGCCCGGCCTCAGCCTGGCTCTCGTCCACACTGTGGGACCCCAGAAAGGGCCTCCGTGGCTGCCCTTCTCTGTCAGAGCCAGGGGTGGGGGCCCCGCGGGTGGGCAGAGACTGGGTCCGGGTTAAAGTCTTCTTGGGCAGGGGTGGAGGCAGGGGCTGTGGGTCTGTGGAGGGGGACCGCCGGGGGCTGCAGGCCTTGGAGGGCAGCAGGTGGGCACGGACCTCACCTGTGGGGCAAGAGAGTGGGGGGGTTGAGGACAAGGTGGAGTGTGGGACCCTGGACACGTGACTCTGCCCCTCAGGCTCAATTTCCCCATCTCTAAAATGGAAATAATCCCAACCACCCTGCACCCTATATGATGGGATACATATCCCCACCCCGATGTACAGAAGAGAAAGCAGAGGCTCCGAGGGGGATGGGGCAGTTGCAGAGCGTCATGCCATCCCAGCACCCGGCGATCGAGTTTCCCTGTGTGGCTCTGGGCAGGTGACTCACTTTCACAAGCCACTGTTCCCGCCCTCCCCCCAGCCTGGCCCGAGAGGCGCTGCTCACCGAGGTTGCTGTAGGTGGGCTGAGTGGGTTCGAGGGTCTCGGGGGCTGGCTCGGGGCTGGTCATGCCGCCGGAGAAAGGTCAGAGGTGGGGGCCTGTGCGGGGTGACCTGTGTGCACACGCAGGTGAGCTTGGGCTTGGGGTCTGCATGTGCTTGATGGGTGGTGTTGGGGGGGATGCTCCAGGGCCCTCGGTGAGAGCAGGGCCACCCAGACTCCAGCTCCCCTGCCCTGTGACCCTGCTGTGTGACCCTGAGCGGGTTTCTCGCCTGCTCTGGGCTCATTTCCTCATTCAAGAGACAGGAGTGCTACCCATCAATCTTCACCATGGGCAGGGCCCCCACTGTGTGTGTGGGCTGGGGACAGAATGTCCAGCCCAGATGACAGGCCGTCAGGGGCACTGCTGGGATGGGCAACAAGATGCAGGGACCCAGGGACCCACCCTCGGGCCGTCTCCAAGGGCTCAGCTGTGTGGTTGCCCACAGCAGCCAGTGCCCAGCCCTCCCCCACCACAGCCCCAACCTCAGAAAGTGGCAGCTTCTGTCTAGCCACCCTCCTGGAGCCCCCTACCTTTAGGACCGGAGTGACCTTGGGGGAGAAGGGGGGTCCTTAGGGACAAATTCCCAATGGCTGCAGCGCCTGGCCTCCCAGGAGGGGTCTGACCGGCAGCCAACAGGAAACGTCCATCCGGGCAACTGTTAGACCGCAGGCCGGGCTGGGGTGGGGCTGGGGTGGGGCTGGGGTGGGGCTGTCCCCCTCCCCGGCGGTACTTCCACTCCCTGGGCGGGATGGAGGTGGGACCTCAAAGGAAACAGTTCCAGGGCTGAGGGGGCGTGGGGGGAGGCGGAAGACAGGCTGCACTCCTGCAGGCCAAGCTGGGGTGCCAGGCAATGGGGTGCTCCTGAGATTGGGGGATGGGACATGTTCTGCTCCCCCACCCTAGGTGAGGGCAGAGAACCCCGGCAATGGCTGTTCCGGGAGAAGTACAACCAGGGCACCATTTCCCTGTGGTTTTCGCTTCCCTGAGAACTTCGTCCCCTCCTGCAGGACCATCTGAAGAGCCCCCAGCGCATGCCCTGCCCTGTCCCAGAGCCCTCGCAGCGTGGGCAAGGACCCTCCAGCTCTGTTCCACCGTGCTGTGTGACCGTGGGCAAGTCTCCACCCCTCTCTGAGCTCCAGTGAGTCGAGGAAAGTGTCTCCCACATCCCGCCTCATAACAGCTGCACTTGCTGGATTTTTCTTTAAAAAAATTTAATTATCTCACTTCCTCCCCACCTCCCCCTCCTCCACTGCCCTGATGCATTTTTTTTAGAAAAGATGTTTTATATATAATCACCATAAATGGAAAATCAAGAATGGTTAAAACCTAAGGAGGCCAGGTGCCGTGGTGGTGCATGTCTGTAGTCCCAGCTACTCGGGAGGCCAAGGCAGGAGGATCGCTTGAGCCCAGGAGTCTGAGACCAGCCTGGGCAACATAGCAAGACCCCATCTCTAAAACAAAATTTAAAAATTAGCTGGGTGTGGTGGCACGTGCCTGTAGTCCCAGCTACTTGGGAGGCTGAGGCAGGAGGATCGCGTGAGCCCAGGAGCTGGAGGCTGCAGTGAGCTGTGATGTGGCCACTGCACTCCAGCCTGGGCAACAGAGGCAGACCCTGTCTCTAAAAAAAAAAAAAAAACCCAGGAAAAACAGGCAGGCAGGCAGGGTGTGATATCCCAAACCGCAGCTTAAGCACTCACCTGTCAGAGCTGTCTTTGGATTTGACACTCCTCCTGCCTGTTAAGAGTCCGGAAAGATGTCCCAGCCCCAATCTGAGCCTCTCCCCCACCTAATGCTGAGAGGACTGAGGAATTGTCGCAAACACGGAGATGTTCTTGCTGCATGGTTTGAGTGTATTTCACGCAGGGTTCCCTGTCCTGTTTCCCTTAGACAAGCCCAGAGAGGGTAGGGAATCCATCCAGGGTCACACAGCAGGTCAGGGCTGGGACCAGAGGTCCATGAGCCATTACTGGGTCCTCCTGTCCTCCCCCCAGCCCCTGGAGGGGGCAGCGGAGAAGGAGTCGATCCCACGACACAGTTTAGACAATATCGTCCTTCTGACTCCTAGAGGCACTTCTAGTTTGAGGGTCCATAACGTCCTATATTTTTATTATTTATTTATTTATTTATTTTGTTTTATTTTATTAAGAGACAGGGTCTCGCTCTGTCACCCAAGCTGGAGTGCAGTGGCGTCATCACAGCTCACTGCAGCCTCCAACTCCTGGGCTCAAGCGATCCTCCTGCCTCAGCCTCCCGAGTAGCTGGGATTACAGGCGTGCACCACCACGCCGAGCCATAAATATCATTTTAATGTAATGTTTGACAAAATCGAACTGGCAAAGGATGCCCTACAGGCCAAGCCCCTGTTTTTGTCAATAAAGTTTTATTGGAACCAGGACCGAGGAGCAGGGTCAGCATCGTGCAAGTGCAGGTGGGGTCCTGTCTTTATCTAAAACGTCAATATTTTGTTCATCATGGATTTAGGGCTTTAATTAATTTCATTTCTAGAATGTTTATCACAATGACTGAGATTTTGGTGCCCCCCCCCCGCCGAAATTCTGTGCCTGAGGGCAGCACCAGGCTTGCCTTACCCTGGAGCCTGCCAGGTATTGGCAGCCAAGTGGCCAAGCCTGGGGTGGGGGTGGGGGGGCAGAGGGACATTTCCACCCAGAACAGGGCAAGCTGGCTGACAGCTAGCCCACGGGGATGGCCCTCCTGGGAGTGGTCTCAGTGGCTTTTGGTGGTTCCGCTTCCCACATGGGTGGGAAGGGAGGGCAGGGTTGTCAGCTGGCATCTGCTCAGCACCAGCAATGTGCCAAGCGCCCTGCTGAGCTCCATTAGCCAGTCCTGCCCTGGGACCCCAGCTCACCCTGAAAGGTGACCTCCTCTGCCGTGCGTCAGGCCCTTTCCAGACCTGAAGCTGTCCTCCCATTCGACAGGCATTTATTGCGCGACATAGGAGCTGGGGCTATGCTCTCTCTGGGTACCCGGCATTGCACAGCATGGGGCAGAGATGCCACATGTTGGTCGATTTCATATGACATTGGCCTTTCTGAGAAAAATGCCTCCGTTTTTGTGGTAGGCAGAGTAACAGCCCCCAGAGATGCTATATCCTAATTCCCAGAACCTGTGACTGGGTTATGTTGTTTGGCAGATGGGATTGGGGTTTTAATCAGCTGCCCTCGAGATGGGAGGTCACCCTGGATGACCCGGGGGGCCCAGTGTCACCACAGGGTCCTCCTACAAGGAGGCAGGAGGGTCAGAGGCAGAGAGAGGCTGGAAGAGGCTGCGCTGCTGGCTCTGAAGGTGGAGGAAGGGGCCCCGAGCCGAGGGATGCACGTGGCCTCTAGACGCTGGGAGAGGTGGGAGACGGGTTCTCCCTGGAGCCCCCAGGAGGGACCAGCCCTGCAGATCTGGAACTATCAAATAAATAAATCTGAGTTGTTTTAAGCCACTAGGTTTGCAGTTATTTGTTACAGCAGCTGTAGGAAACTCACTCAGTTTTCATCCTGCGTAACATACAACTAGTGTAGGATTATTATCCTCCAGTTTATAGATGAACAAACCAAGGCACAGAGAGGGGCAGCGACTTGCCCCAGGCCACACAGCAACTGAAGTGTGTCTGTGTCTGTAAGATGGGGGTCAGAGGTGCGTGAGTGTGCAGGCGTGGGTTGGGGGCACACCGCATGCTGTCCTAGCTCCATCTGGGACAGGAAATCGAGGCAGGCATGATCAGAACCCACCCAGACCCAGCCCCATCCTGTGTTTTTAGGGGACCCTGCAGACACCCTGTAAGGAGCCCCCTCTTTGGGTTTCCAGCCATCGACGAGACGGGTCTTACTTCAACTGCGCCTTGGCCGCCCAAGCAAGGAGGGCGCTCGGCTGGGGTCTCCCCTTCCCTCCCTCCACTGCACCCCATGAAGGAGATAGGATGCAGGGAAATCTAGGATGTTGTACCTGGTTCAAACCAGGGAGTTAGGGGCATTAGTTAGTTTCCCTCTGGACGGGGAAACTGAGGCACACAAGGCAATGGTTTCGCCTGCTTTTGCTGCAGGAGGAAGAGGAGAAACAAGACACTCTGGGAGGTCGGCAACGCGCCCCACTTCTTGGCTGTGGCTTTTGTGGACGATCTTGGCTCCGTCCACCTCCTTCCAGAAAGAGCACGGGCCTCTCTGTGCCTCAGTTTCCTCATCTGCCAGGTTGGGTTGCTGTGAGGATAAAGCACTTTATTAGCATTATGTCAGGACTCGGGGCTCCCTGCTTTTTCCCAGAGCCCTCAGAGACAGGCAGGGAGGGACACAGAGCGGGGAAGGGGCCAGCCTTCTTCTCTCCTCCCCGGCTGACTGCCCGGCTCTGCTGCCCCTCTCAGCTCCCACCTCCCCCTAGCTGGGGACTCTGGGCAGATTCCCTCGTCCTCTGGTTCCCTCTTGGCCCATCTGTAGAGTGGGTTCCCGGAGGGACCCAGCTCCCAGAGTTGTCAGTGTGAAAGGAGTTGATACAGACAGTGCCTGGAACAGCACTGGGAACAGCATGGGCACTCCCGAGGTGTAACCTCTAACATTGTCACGGCGCAACATTCCCTCAGAGTCAGCTCCTCTGCCACCGCTGGGGACCCCAGCAGCCCCCTTATACCTCAGCCCTGCCTCCTGCCCTCCCCTCCCTCCACAGGAATAAAAAAAATCAGAAGTTTGTTATTAAATCAGTTTCATTTTTTATTGGATTTTAACCAAATATAGCAGGGTGGGGGGGCGGAGCGCTGAGGGGTCTTGGTCCATGTTGGGATGGTGGGGGGGGCCGGGGGGCTGGTAAATCCCACTATACTGAAGCTCTGTAAACCCTAATGCCGCTGAGAACGCACCCCCTCCCATCTCTGATGATACTAAAGGCACTTGGATGTCGGTTTGAGGGGCCCTTGGAGTTGTCATGGCAACCAGGGTCAGGTGGATGCTAGGGCAAAAAATAGTTCTGCCCCACTTGGGGGTGGATTTTGGGGGTTGCAGGGTCTTCACCCCTCACTCACACCCAGTCCTGCTGGCCCATCCTCCCAGTCAGCAGCCAGGCCCCTTTCTGGCCAATGTCAGGCCCCACAATGTTTCCTGTGCTCCTTCTCCCAACAACGTCCTAACTGTCACCCGGCCAAGGTAGAGGGTAGGGGCAAGAACTGGGTGGGGGGAGGCCAGTTCATGGATGGTCCCCATCTGGTGTCTGAATCCTGCAAAACCTCAGCTCCTGTTTGCTTAGCCCTAGTGACAGGGAACTCACCACCTGTAGAGCAACAGGGCAGTGACCTTGGGGAAGCTATTCCTTAACCTGAACTGCAATCTGCCCGTAACCCCCATTCTGGTCCTAGATCTGCCCCACCCTGAAAGTTGCAGAGACCAAGGACCTGGGTCCTGTAGCGTGAAGCCCTTGTTCTGGCCTTGTCCCCATCGCTGCCCCTGTGGTGCACATAACAGGGACCCTCGAGAACGGCCCACACTCTCTGGTCTCATTCCCCACCTAAACCACAGGTCAGCCAGGCCTGGGCACAGTGAGGCCATACTCAGGGCTTGTCTGAGGCTGGCTCAGGGGTCAGTGTGTACTCAGGGCTGAAGGTCCCTCCAGCTGGCTTGTTTGAGGGACACTGACACCCCAGAGGTCATGCTCCTGGGCCAGGGGCCAGGGCATCTCCCTCTCCCATGCGGGGTAGGCACCCTCTTGCTGGCTGCCCCGGGAGGCAGGTGGCAGTGGTGAGGGTGACATAGGAAGCTGGGAAATGGCTTCTCCTAGTGGGTGGCTCTGCTGGGCAGTGGGCCCTGCTGGGAGGGAGGATGGAGGGCAGGGTGTGGGGACCTGTGACAGGAATCACCGGAGTGTGCTGGGACCCTCAGGGTGAGGCTGACCTGCTCCACAAGACCTTAGCCCAGTCCCCGAGGTCTGCTGGGAGACACTTGGCTCAGCAGGACCTGGGGGTGGGCTGTGCCTGTCCCAGGTGAGCTGTGTCTCAGGTGTGAGCTCAGTGGGCCCTTGGTGTGATTTGTGACTGCCTCAGGTGTGAGCTGAGTGTGTTCCAGGTGTGAGTTGTGACTGTCCCAGGTGTGAACTATGTCCCAGGTGTGAGCTGCACATGTCCTAGGTGAGAGCTGAGTGTGTCTCAGGTATGACCTGTGCCTGTCCCAAGTGTGACCTGAGTGTGTCCAGGGTATGAGCTGTGCCTGTCCCAAGTGAGGTAAGTGTGGCCCTGGTGTGAGTTGTGCATATCCTGGGTATGAGCTTAGCATGGCCCAGGTGCGAACTGAGCATGTCTCTGGCATGAGATGAGTGTGTCCCAGGTGTGAGTTGTGCTCTCACAACAGCCCTGCGTGCCCCTGTGGTCAGCTCCGGAGCCCAGACCTGGGTTTAGCATCGGCTGGGTATGAGGTGTGTGCATGTCACCTCTGAGCTGTGTGTCTGTGTCCCAGATGTGAATAATCATGTGCTCTGGGTGTGTGCCATCCAGGTGTGAACGGTACAGACTTTCTGTGCACCCTCCCCTCAGGGCTGTGGGCCTTCTGTGGGTCCTGGGTGTAGACCATCCCCCCAGGTGTGAGCTGTGCAAAGGGGCCAGGCAGGGGCGGGAGTCCTGGGGCAGCAGCGGTGTGTGTCCTGGGTGTGGCTGTGGGCCCTGAGGATGCAGGGGTCTCTGAGCTTCCCCTGCTCCCCATCCCTTCACACCCTCTCCACCCCCACCAGCTCAGCGACCACAGCAGGGGCAGGAAGATGGGTTGAAACCTTTAGAAAACGCTTGAGAAACTGCAAAAGGTGCATCCTGATGAAAAACAGTCCTGTGGTTGGGTGTCTACAAAAAAGGGGACGTTCTGCCTGGAGCTGCCTTGCAGCCGCCCCCTCCCCCTCCGGAAAATGCATAGGTGGAATCAGCCCGGCCCTCCCGGCTGGGACGGAGGCCGACAGGCCCAGTGGGGGTGGGGTGGAGTGGCCCCTGGGGACCCCTCAAATCATCTTCATGTTGAACTTGCGAGCGCCGCCCTGGCCCGCCGCGGCGGCCGGACCGTCCACCTTGCGGAAGGAGTACTCCACGGAGAAGTTGTTCTTGTGCTGGCCGCGGCCGCGACTCCACACGAACAGCAGCAGGAAGCAGAAGAGGACCACGCCGAGGAAGGTGATGCACCCCATGGCCGTGGACACCAGGATGGTGGTGAGGTCCAGCGGGGCACGCGCGGCCGCCTGCGTCTCATTCCGGCCCTCGTCCAGGGTCCGGTTGGCGGCCGGCTCGGGCTGCACGGTCAGCGTGGCGAAGTAGGTGTCGTTGCCGCCCGCGTTGCTGGCCACGCAGGTGTACGTGCCGCTGTCCTGCGGCCGCGTGTCCCGGATCTCCAGGGTGCCCCCCGGCAGCACGCGCGCCCGGCCCGCGCTGGCGGCCGTCACCGCCCGGTGCTGGGGCGTCACCCAGGCCACGGTGGGCGCCGGCTCGCCCTCAGCGCGGCAGAGGAAGCGGACGTCGTCGCCCGCGGTGGCCGTAACGTGCTGCAGCCGCCGCTCGCGGATCTTGGGCTTGCGGCACACGAAGTACTCGAACAGCACCGAGTCGGGCAGGTTGTGCAGCGCGTCGCCGCGCACCTCGGCCGGAGAGGCGCAGGCCGGCAGCCGCCCGTCGAAGTTGAGAGTCTTGCGGCGCTGCACGATCCACAGCAGGCGACAGTCGCAGGCCAGCGGGTTGCCGTCCACGCGCAGCGTCTCCAGCGTGTTGACCGAGTGGAACGTGCTCTCCTCCAGCGTGGACAGCAGGTTGTTAGAGAGGTTGAGCAGGCGGATCTGCCGCAGTCCCAGGAAGGCCTGCGGCTCCACCACGGCCAGCAGGGCCCCGGCAAGGTGCAGCTCGCGCAGGCGGACCAGGTCCCGGAAGGACCCGCGCGGCACCGTGCTGATGGGGTTGTGCGAGAGGTTGAGGCAGGTCAGGTGCACCTGGTGGCGGAGCGCGGCGGCCGGCACGGCGGTGATGTTGGTGTGGGTGACCGACAGCGAGGTGAGGTTGAGGCCCTGCAGGCTGCCCGCGGCCACCTCCTCCAGCCGCGGCCAGTTGTCGATCTCCAGGTGCAGCAGCCCGGGAAGCTTCTGGAAGTTCTGGTCCTCCAGAGCGGCGATGGCCAGGTGCCGCAGCCGCAGGGCGCCCAGGCCCCGCAGGTGGCCCAGCGACTCTCCGGACAGCGCCGTGAGGTTGCAGCGCTCCAGGGTCAGCTCCTCCAGAGCCAGCAGCCCTGCGAAGGCCCGGCGCGAGATGAACACCAGGTCGTTGTCGCCCACCTCGAGCCTTCGGAGGCTGTGCAGGTCCTGGAAGGTGTAGTCCAACAGGATGACCAGCTTGTTCTCGCTCAGGTCCAGCAGCGTGAGGTTGTCAAGGCGTGTGAAGACGCCGGGCGGGATGAGCTTCAGCTGGTTGCCGCGGAGGCGCAGGACGCGCAGAAGCGGCAGGTTGGCGAAGGCGCCCGGTTCCACGTGCGCGATCACGTTCTCGCTGAGGTCCAGCTCCTCCAGCGCGGGGAGCGCCGCCAGGTCGCCCGGGTTCAGGCAGCGGATGCGGTTGCGGCTGAGCTCCAGCACGCGCGTCTCGGCCGGGATGCCGTCGGGCACGGCGGTGAGCCGGCGGCGCGCACAGGCCACAGCGCGCGTCGGGGCGGTGCACTCGCAGCGGGCCGGGCAGCCCCCGGCCGGGGGCGGCGCCGCGGGCAGCAGCAGCAGGTGCAGGCTCAGGACGCACAGCCAGCAGCTCATGGTGCGGGGCCTGGGCCTAGGGCCGCGCCACCATCCTCCTGCTCACCTGAAGGCGGGCGGGGCAGCGTTAGCACGGGCGCCTGCGGTCCCCGCCCCACCCCCAGCGCTCCCCAGCCTAGCAGGTGCGTCTCCACCGCGCCCCCACAGCTCCAGTCCCGGGGACCTGCGTGCAAGAGTGCTGAACACAGACGGCCACGGAAAACCTGTGCACGGATATTCGCAGTGGCAGCATTTGTAATAGGCAAAAAGCGGGAGCAGCTCAAATGTCCATCAGTGGATGATGGATCAACACAACGTGGTCCATCCACACATGGGAACATCACTCAGCCGTGAAAAGGAAGGAGGCTCTGACACAGGCTGCAGCGTGGATGGACCTTGGGGACATCGTGCTCAGTGAGAGAAGCAGACACAGAAGGACACACAGTGTGAGACTCCATGTATGTGAAATGTCCAGAACAAGCAGATCCACAGAGATGGGAAGTGGATTCGTGGGTGCCAGGGGCTGGGGAGGGGGACAGGGTTTCTTTTGGGGTGATGGAGTGTTCTGGAATTAGATCGTGGTGATGGTTGCACCAGCTTGCAAATGTACTAAAAACTATTGAATTGTACGTTTTAAAAGGGTGATTTCTGGGTACAATGAACACTATTCTGGTGATGGGCACACCAAAAACCCTGGCTTAAGCATCATAGAAGATATCCATGTAACAAAATCACCTGTACCCCCTTAATTAATATTTTGAAATAAAAAAGAACAAAAAATAGGTGATTTTTATGTTATGTGAATTTTATCTCAATAAGAACATTGCAAAAGAAAGGATTTGTTCAACTGGAGAGGAACCACACACATATAATAGAAAAATTTTTGTTTAAAAACCATTTATTCCAGGAGTTGGAGGCGGCACTGAGCTATGATCGAGCCACCGCACTCTAGCTGGGGCGACAAAGTGGGACCCTATGTAAAAAAAAAATTTTTTTTTTTTATTGAGCACCTACTGTGTACCAGGCTCATAAACACCAGTGTATAAGTTAGACGTGGTTCCTGCCCTCCTGAGGCTCACATCTGTATGGTGGGGACACAGGTGACCCAAACAGCCCCCAGCCCCCCGGGAGGCCTCATCAGCTAAAAGCCACCCCCATCTTGTCCTCCATGCATTACCCTGTTTGTCTACATGGCTGCATCACCTGAAATTATGGTGTATCTTAAAGCCCTGCTTGCTGTCTCTTCCCAGTGGATGGTCAACTCTCCAAGGTCTTTGTCTTCATCACGGCTGTCACCCCAGAGCCTAGAACTGTGCCTGGGACACAATAGCTTGATAAACATCGATGCCTTCAATAAACATGGGCGACAGGCCACAGGATGCCCCGTTATGGGCTCTGAGGGGAAGTAGCCTGACCAGGGTCGAAGGAGGTCATGACATCATGCTGGGAAAGTGACATTCACACTGAGATGCTGTTGTGGGCAGGACTGTGTCCCCCAAAAGATATGTTCAAGTCTTACCCTCTGGTACCTGTGAATGGGACCTTGTTTGGAAATGAGGTCTTTGCAGATGGGATCATGTTACAATGAGGTTGCACCGGAATCGGGTGGGTCTTTGTGCAATGACTGGTGTTCCTATAACAAGAGGAAATTTGGACACACACGCAGACCCATGCAGAGGGAACAAAGCCATGTGAAGACGGGGCAGAGACTGGAGTGATGAAGCCACAAGCCATGTTTTACTGGGAGCCTCCAGAAGCCAGAAGAGACAAGGATCCTCCCCTGGAACCTCTGGAGGGAGCACGGCCTTGTGGACACCTTGATTTTGGACCTCTGCCCTCCAGAACAGGGAGAGAATGCATTTCTGTCGTTTGAAGACCCCAGTTTGTGGTGTTTTGTCACGGCAGCCCTTGCAAACTCAGACAGACCCAAGGGATGAGCAGAAAAGTGCCCCTTGGTTGTCCCGGGGAAGGGCGTTCCAGGCTGGGGGAACAGCTGGTGCAAAGGCCCTGAGGTGGAGTGGGCAGCTGGCGAAGCTGCAAGGGGTGTGAGTGGGGGAGGGGAGGGAAGGTCAGGGTGGGTAGGGAACAGCCGGGTGGCAGCTACACAGTGAGGCCCAGCCTCTTCTGCTTGGCCGCTTCCCCGTCTGCTAGGTGGCTATTTTCAGCACCCTGGCAGCCCAACCCCCCCAGGCATCCCCCCAACACCCCTCGGCCCACACCAGGCTGCCTGTTCCCTCACGGTTCCTGCAGGCCTGGCTCAGCTGGGACCCAGCCTGTAGATCCTATTCTGCTAAATAAATATTTGTGAGGGTAGCTCCTGCCTTCCATGGCCCTTTTGAGACTTTAAGGCAAAAGTCAACACAGAGCCCCAAGTGACTGCTTGCTTCATGCTGGAGATGACGCATATGTAACAGGGGACAGCGTTTGTATTTTGCAGATGTGATTAGTTAAGATGAGGTCACAGTGGATTAGGGTGGGCCCTGATCCAATGACCGGTGTCCTTATACGAAGGAAATGTGGACACAGAGACACAGGGAGATGGCTGTGTGACAACAGAGGCAGAGACTGGAGCGATATGTCTACAAGCCAAGGGACACTAAGGAGTGCCAACAGCCACCAGAGGCTGGAAGGGGCAAAGGAAGATCTTCCCTGGCGCCTCTGAAGGAAGCACAGCCCTGCTGACACCTTGATCTTGGACGTCTGATCTACAGAACTGCAAGAGAATCAATTTCTATTGTGTTAAGCCACCAGTTTGTGGTGCATGGTGATGACAGCCCTGGCAGACTAAGACAAGACTTGAATGAGTATCGATGTATCCTTGAGAAAAATTCACACATAGGACCAGACCGGGATGAACAATTAGGTTTCCTGCAGCATTATTTGAAACACTGAAAAAAACTGGAACTAACCCAAGTGTGCACCAATAGGGGATCAGGCAAACCAACTGCAGTCCAGGTGCATTGTGAGATGCAGGGAGATTGGAAGTACCGCCAGGGAAAGGGGGCTGAAGTGCAATCGTACGGGGTGGGGGAAACAATGGAACTAACCTCCGTGCCCATCAGTAGGGATCAGTGAAATAAACCGTGACCTATACGTGTTGTGGAACGCAGGGAGATTCATATGTACCAACAGACAGTCAGCTGAGACCTAGTTATGTGTGTGTGTGTGTGTGTGTGTGTGTGTGTGTATTTGGGGGGAATAGAACTAACCTAAGTGTCCATCAGCTGGGGATCACTCAAATAAGCCATGATCTATGGTTATTGTGAAGTGCTGGGAGATATGTGTCCAGGGGAAAGACAGCTGAGTGTCTTCATGTGGCGAAAAAAAAAATCAAGGTTGTCAAACAGTTACAGATGGTGCAATCCTATTCATGGCAAAACAAAATGAAATGCCAAACTGAATTCTAGATTTGGGTGGACACGTGTTTATGTGCAGATGCCCAAAAAACGTCTGGGAATTCACACACCACATGGAGCGGCACTGTGAGTGGCAGGCAGGAAGTTGCCGTAGCTGAGAATGTGGTCACACCTCGAGAAAACTCAGGGACCCCTGGTCTCTGGGAGGTCAGCAGCCTTAGCCTCCTGCCCCCAAGCCTGGGGACACGAGAAGACAGCAGACTGGACGGGGTCCTCCCACTGGAATTGTCCTTAATCCCGACCCGGGCATTGCAGGAAATGTAATCTTCTCTCACGGCAAACTCCCTCCCGAGGCTGTTTTTCTAGGTCATTCTTTCTCAAGCTGTTGCCCCCGGACAGTGCACGGAGAGGCTGTGTCCCGGGAGGGGACAAGAGAGCTGGAATGGCCGATAGGTCCCCTATAGCAGCCCACATCTCGAACCTCTAGCAACTGCCTACCTTAAACCTGTCCTGGGTTCTCTGGCCACCCCTTGGTCCCTGTTCCGGCCTGTGCTTCTCCCTGTGGTCAAGGGGAGCTGTGTCCTCACCCAGGAATGGGGACTAGATCCTCAGCAGCCTGCTTCGGAGGGGTTGGGGCCCGGAAAGGGGGTCTCTTTCAGCCCCCAAAACATAGACTCCTTGTAGGAACACAGCTGCTTGATTTGTCGTCTGCTGGAGAGAATCTCATGACCCTAGAATAAAATTTAAAGTCTTACGGGCAGCCCACAGACCCTGCCTCACCTGGCCCCATCCCCTCCCCGCCCTGCCCTCCCCTCCTCCCTCTCTCCCCCTTGGCACTCTGCTTCAGCCACAGGGGCCTCCTCGCTAAGCCTCCAACGTGCCAGGTGCGGTCCTGCCCTGGGGCCTTTGCACGGGCTGTGCCTGCCGCCTGGGACACCTTCCCCACATGGCTCCTCCCTCACTTCATTTTGGTCTCACCCCAAACGTCACTTCCCTGGTTGCTCTAACAAGGTCTCCCCCTTAGTCTCCCTGAAATGCCATTTAAACCCTTGTTGAATGTGAGTATTTCTTCCTGGACTGCACAAACAATGACACTCACAGCCCTATCCCACCTCCCTGGCCTAATCCCGGCCACCGAGAGCTCCCTCCCCTCAGCAGGAGACCCTCATGCACGCTGCTCCCTGCTGCCCCAGGACCTTTGCACGAGCCCTCCCTCCCATTTCTCCTCCTTTGAACAGACTCTCAACAACCCTGCTCTGCTCCTCGCATCTGGGCTGAGGGGCCACGCTGGGAGTTCAGAGTCAAGGCATCCAACGTCATGGATCCCCGTAGGAAGATGGTCGCTCCCTTCTCGGGCACCACTGGATCCCTCCTGTAGGGGTCAGGGGTCCTCACACCCCGACACCCCTAGGACACTTGCTAATCTTTTTTTTTTTGAAACAGAGTAAGGACAGAGTCCTAACAGCTCCTCCATCTAGAACTTAAAACACGGTTGTGTTTTCGCTGGACCTATTGTTATCATTACCTCCCAAGATACCATAAAGCTGGTTTCCCCTCAATCACTGATGCAGTCAGTCAGTCAACAAACGCCGACAGCATACCAAGCGTTTTCCGGGTGCCAGGGACACAGCAGCGCGTAAGACAAAGAGATCAGCTTTCTTGGAGCAGACAGATAATAAACAAGGTAAATACACACACCCTCGATAAGCAGAGAAAAATAGATCCAGCGGGGGGCGTTGGTGAGTCTTGAGAGAATCACAATTGTGTAATTTACTCACAAAGTACGTAAGTCTTAAAGGATACGAGGAAGAGGGCGTGGGTAGAGGCACAGCCGGGAGGCCACGAGGCCCTGTGGTCTTAGAGATGAAAATGAACTTTTTCTTTTCTTTTGTTAGAGACAGGGTCTCACTCTGTCGCCCGGGCTGGAGTGCAGTGGCGTCATCACAGCTCACTGCAGCCTCCAACTCCCGGGCTCAAGCGATCCTCCCGCCTCAGCCTCCCGAGTAGCTGGGACTACAGGTGCGCCACCAGGCCCGGCTAATTTATCTAGTTTTTGTAGAGATGGGGTCTTGCTATGCTGCCCAGGCTGGTCTCGAACTCATGGCCTCAACTGATCTTCCCACCTCCCGGAGTGCTGGGAGCTACTGTGCCCGGCTCACTTTCTTTGAGAGTTTTTTTTTTTAAGTTGAAAAGAATTTTTTAAAAAGTATTTCCCATAGGATGGAAAGACAAAATCAGGAAGTACTCAAGTAACCGAAGGTCAGGAATCGCTAGGTCACAGCTACTGAGACCCGGCAGCAGAAGTGCTGGCAGGAGACCTCAGTTCTGATGGGCTGTGTGACCTCCAGTGAGAACTGCACCCTCTCTGGACCTCGCCTGTCAAAACCCAGGCACGAGAACCCTCCAGGTGACCGCAGAGCTCTTGCTCTATAATTACTCCCGGGCTGGGAGGACAGCTGATCCTCGTGCTGCCTACGGGGGCCACTCGAGCTATGACCTAGTTTCTCAACCCTCACCTCTCCCCACAGGCCTGGCCCTGTCATCTTCTCTGCGGGGTGTAGAGAGGGGTGTGGGGGGAGGAAACTGCAGCTGGACTAAAGCCTCTAAGGTCTCCCCTTAGGGTCTGGTTCCCCCAACGTGGGAGGAAGGGCTGGTGCTTGCAGCAAGGACCTGCATTTGTTCACTGTGTGGCCTGAGGGAACTGCATCGGCCTCTCTGGTCTTCCTTCCCCTGACATTCACTGCCTGGGAGGCTGGCAGGCGTGCAGTGGGGTGGGCTTGGGTGGAGGTCTGCGGGGGGGCTCTAGCCAGGATGCCTGAGTATCCCCTCCGTTCTGGCCACTGTTGGGTGAGGAAGAGGCTGGGCGCCCTGAGCAGACGGGTGACCCTCTCTCGGCCTGTGCCCTCACCCTGGAGCCCTGTCCTCATGTAAGGTGGGGTTAGGAGGCCAGGGCCCCGGTTCCTGATGAGGGTGGGACGTCTGGATTCCAGTCTTGCTTCTGCTGCTGAGTTTGAGGACACTGGGCCATTGCCGGGTCATCTGTGAAGGGACGTGAACGAAATGAGCAAATTGGCCGCTGGGAGGGCAGACGTGCTGGGGGCACCGCAGGGCGCAGGCCACGGGCAGGACTCTGCTGGACCGGCCGGGGCTGACGTTGGTTCTTTATGTTCCTCTGCCCTTCCCTTTGCCCCAGGCTGTGGCCCTAGGAGAGGTGACACTGCAGGGCTGTCTCTCTCTGTCCCCACCCCTCCCAGGGACCTGCCTGGGGCATCTCTTGTCTCCCCAGGATGCAAATACCATCTGTTCACTGATGACTCTTCCTGGTGCATCTCGGTCACCACATGTCCCCTGAGCGCCAACCCTGGGGACCCAGCCACATGCCTGACCTCTCCCGGGACGACCATGTCCCAGCCTCACCCCCGGTGGCCACACCGGGCCGACCCCAGCTCCACCCTCCCTCCTGCATAGGCTGGAATCCTTGCCTACACTCCCGGCCAGTCTGTCACCGGCTCGACCTCCAAACGCATCCCTGACCCACACCCCAGCAGACAAGAGTCGCTCCTCCTACTTCTAGCCTCATGGTTCCCACCTGCACAATGGGACTGGGGGTTGTGCAAGGATCACACGAAACCCTGAAAACAGGCCCCATGTCCCAGGGGCAGAATCGCCCTGAGTGAGCGCCCCTGCTGTAGCAGGTGTGGCACAGAGCAGGCATCCCACAGGTACCCTGGAAGGAAACAGAATGATTCAGCCTGTTATAGACAGGGGAGCAGAGGCCCAGAGAGGGCAAGCAACGTGCCCAGGGCCACACAGGATTCAAGAAGCAGCTGCAAGACTCAACCCCATGACCACACACCCTGTGTTCCTCCCATGGCTCTCCAAGGGTTGGGGGGACCCCGTCCTCCATGGGACCCTGACTCCTGTGTGCTCTGCAGAGCCAGGCGCCCCGTCCCATGCCAGCCTGGCAGAGCCGTGAGGCTGCCAGGAGCTGCCCTGGCTGAGCAAGGCTCCCTCCTCTCTGGCCGGCCCCGCAGCCCCACCACAAATCACTGGGGCCAGCACGCAGGTGTTTGGGTGACGTGGGTGGGGGCCGGGGAGGTCCTGGGGCAGGCCTATACCCCCGTTTCCTCAGCCCCAGCCCTGGGCGCCCTCCTCCCTGGGCTGAAGGTGGGGTCCATGTTGGGGCCCACGGGGGCCCTGCTGTGTAGCTGCTGCCACCAGAGAAAAGTCCTCTCGGATGTGGATTGAGCATTTCCGGAATTCCAGGGCCTGCGCTAAACATGTTACAGACCAGACCCCATAGGACCAGGGCCCTCGACCACCCCCACTTTCCAGATAGGGAAACTGAGGCTCGGGGATAAATGAGAGACTCGCCCAAGCCACTACCGAATGTTTTTCAAGGACTTCCTCTCTGCCAGGTCCTGGGATTCCTTCCTTCCTTCCTTCATGCATGCATTCATCTCTTCCAGGAACTGGGAATACACCAGGGGACAGAAAAGCGCAGAAATCCCTGTCCTTAAGGAGCTTATATTGTGGCACAGTGACACACAATGAAATGAGCATATGGCGCATCAAAGCCGGGCACAGTGGAGTACCTGTACTCCCAGCTACTTGGGAGGCCAAGGCGGGAGGATGGCTTGAGCCCAGGAGTTGGAGGCTGCAGTGAGCTGTGATGATGCCACTGCACTCCAGCCTGGGCGACAGAGAGAGACCCTGTCTTTAAAAAAAAAGGGAAAAAAGCATATGGCGTATCAGTTGTTAATAAATGCTATGGCAGGAGGGTACAGCTGTGTCCCCGGGTGATGTCACCTCCTCGGCTCTATGCCCCGCCATTCACTGGCGTGAAGCTGGAGCTGGGGCCGATGGCTGAGGATCTTCCTGCCTCCCCTCTCCACCAAAGGGCGCATCCCACAAGGGCCAGCCTGCCCATCTGTCCCCCATAGGGCCCTGCTCAGGCCCTGGCCTCGGGGAGCATCCATTGCTTGGCCTCGGGGGTCCAGGGGATGCGGTATCGACCCTTGTGCACAGATTATGCATGTTTCAAGGACAGAGGCTCATTACCATGCACGACACCGCAGCAGAGGCCGCAAAGGCCTTTGGCAAGGGGGCCAGGCTGGGCCGCAGGGACGGCGGCCGTGATGTTTGTGGGCAGGAGTCGGGGGCCTGCCCTGAGCGGATGGGGATGGCCCATGTGCAGACACCCCAATACCCAATCACACTCCAGGACTCAAGTTCTCCTTCTAAACCCCAGCACGTGGCAGGTCCTGGGCTGCCGTGGGGGGCACAGAAAAGTTCATGCATACCACGGCACCCCAGCCTGTGTGCGGTGCATTTTCCCTACTCCAAGTATTCCATTCAATGCTCTTCAGTATATTCAGAGTTGTGCAACCATCACCACTATCTAATTCCAGAACATTCTCATCACCCCATGTGAAGCCGTGTCCCTGTCAGCAGTCATGCCCTATCCCCTCCCCAGCCCCAGGTGACCACGATCCACGTCCCGTCTCTGTGGCTCTGCCTGTTCTGGACATTTCACATAAATGGAGTCTCACACTGTGTGTCCTTCTGTGTCTGCTTCTCTCACCGAGTAGAATGTTGGGTGGACAGACAGACAAGGATCATGCAAACAAATAAATGAAGTAGATCGTTTGGGAAAGTGCTGAGGGGGTCTATTCCGTGGTCTACTGCTTTACGCTGCGTGGCTGGGGAAGGACCGTCTGCGCTGACACCTGGACGGTGAGCAGGAAGCAGCCAGGCAAGGCGCAGGGAACAGTGCATCAAGGGAGGCTGGGGGCCGGGGAGTGTCTGAGTTTGGGGGGGGTGCGCATTGGGGTTGGCAAGGGTAAAACGACACGGGGAACTAAACCCACAGTGAGGTGTTTTCACTTGACTCTACGAGCAATGGGGAGGCACGGAGGGTGCTGAGAGAGAGCATGACACGACCCGAGATGCAGTTTGAAGACGTATCCAGTGCTGTGTGGTGTGACCCCGGGTCACCCCACCTCACCTGAGGCTGGAAACCCTTGTCTCCTGCCTAGACCTTGACCTGGAGAGAGCAGGGCCCTAGTACTCTCTCCAAACCCTCCCCGACCACCTCGCAGAGCTGGGTGTGCCGGGTATTCAGCCATACCCGCTGAATGCAGCACAGACACAGAGGAGGCCAGACTGCAAACCCAGCGCCCATGCCACTCCAGAGCCAGGACAAGGGCTCACGGGTCTCCACCTGCGCCTGCCACTGACCACCTTATGCAGAGACGTTTAACTCTCTGAGCCTCAGTTTCTTCTCTTGCACACAGGACTCACGGGACTCCTGACTGCCTCCCGGGGCTGACGTGGGGAGCAACAGGGAAGTTGGTCGAGAAGGTGCTTCACGAACTGGCACCTCCTGGACAGTCTCCACCAGGTGCTGGCTGGCTCAGGAACGCAGAGCTCTAGGCCCCGTGCTGCTCCTGGCCAAGCCTTCACCTCATTCATTCATTCAACAACTGTTTAACAGGCGCCGCTGTGTGCCAGGCGCTGTTCTTGCTCTTAAGGGAAATAGCAATGAACAAAACAGACAAAATCCCAGCCATTCTGTCTAGGGGGGTTTTGAACTAGGGCCTCCCCATAGACGTCCCCGTCCTAATCCCTGGAACCTGTGGGTATGTCACCTCACATGGTAGAAGGGACTCCGCAGATGGGATTAGGGTAAGGACCTTGAGATGGGAGGTCCATCCTGGATGACCTGGGGGGCCCAGTGTCACCACAGGGTCCTCCTACGAGGAGGCAGGAGGGTCAGAGGCAGAGAGGCTGGAAGAGGCTGCGCTGCTGGCTCTGAAGGGGGAGGAAGGGGCCCTGAGCTGAGGGATGCAGGTGGCCTCTAGAATTCTGGAAAAGGCGGGAGATGGTATTCCCAGGAGTCCCCAGGAGGGACTGGCCCTGCCACGCCTTGATGTTAGCCCAGTGAGGCCCCTTTTGGACTCTGACCCCAGAACCGTGAGATAACAAACGTGTGTGGTTCCAATCATTCGAGGTGACTGTTACAGCAAGGAGAGGAAGCTCACACAAGGGCGTGAAGACGGGGGTGCACAGGCATCCTGGAGGTGTGCACCTGCTCTCTGGGGCTGGGAAGGTGGGGGGCACCGAGCTCCCCGCAGGGTCTGACACCTGCATTAGCCGCAGTGCAGGCCCCTGTCTAGGGGATCCTGCCAAAAACGGTCACTGAAGTAGGGCCTGGGAAGTGGAGGCCCCTCTTCCCTACGCCCCAAGCTGTCCTTCGATATCGATCCTGGACTAATTTGCCAGGAAACTCTTAGCCCAAGCCGGAGGCGGGAGGCGGAGTGTGGCGGGGGTACTGGGGTCCCTCCCCTCAAACAGAGGCAGCCCAGTCCCCTTGGCGCCTGGCAGGTGGGCAGCTCCCTCCTTGCACCCCCGGCCAAGCCCCAGCCCCTTTCTGTCCTCTTCCTCTATTCTGAGCGGAGCTTTCTCCCTTGGGCCGGTCCCCACCAAGGCTACGTTGGACACATTCTCCCTCCAGCCCCCTCTCAGGGCAGCGGATGCTGACGTGCTCCCTCCTGGAGGCAGTGGCTGATCCTACAGGGGGCCGGGGAGACAGAAGCTTGGCAGCTGGCTCCTCTGTCCCCAGGCCCCCCACCACAATTGGGGCGGTGGGAGCACAGGGAGTGTGGTCTGGAAGTGTCCCCCATTTGAGCTTCTAAGAAAGATGTGGGAGGAGGGGGCCCAGACCCCTGAGGTCTGCTTTTGGGGACACACTGCAGGTCCCCCAGGACTGGTGCAATCTATGTCCTAGATCTGGGGCCTCCCAGGGCTTCATCCATGAAATTCATTAAGCCCTAATTAGCTTCCATCTGCTCTTAGTCCCTGTCAACCCCTCTGGGGGCTGGGGGCCTCTCAACCCACTTTCCTTGCCAGCCTGTGCATGGGGGCTACGGACTGCCCTCTGCAGGCGGGGCCTCCAGATCTTGAACCGCTTTTGGAGCGACCACTGTATACCCTGGCTGCCTCACCCACTAGCTCAGCCCTGAGGGTGGGGATAATGAAGCTCATTCTGGAGAAAAGGAGACTGAGGGTCAGAGTGGACCCCAGCTCACCTGTCATCACTCAGCTGGTGACAGTCAGCTTTTGAACCTAGGTCTGATGCCAGCTCCTCCCCACAAAATCCCAGCTCCCTCCTGGAGGGTGGAGGGCACTCCTCCGAGGCTGGGATTGACATGTGGTGGTGGGTGGCTTGCTGGGGCCCCCTGGGACGAGCTTTGTTGGAAGAGTTCTCTGAGAGGCTCTCTACCTGCTGACGAGGTGGTGACTCAGGGGCGCCCGGGAATGACAGCATGGTGGGAAGAGACATCAAACTGCTGCTTCAGAAATGCTTTCTATTCCCACTCAGCAAGGCACCTTCAGATCCCAGGCTTAGGCTGGGGGTGGATGGCAGTGGCCACCCCCATTGTACAGACGGGAACACTGAGGCTGAGCAGGGCAAGGCAGGGCTGCCGTCATCACCACTGTGATCCTCTGGAGCCCCTGTTTTCCGGTGGCACCATGCTAGGGGCTCAATGGACAAGTCTCATTTAATCCCATGTCAGGTAAATCTGAGAGAGGGGGCGTCATGTGCCCGAAGTCCCAGCCCAGCCTCCTCACACACAATCCCCTACTCCCCGACCTGTTAGCCTGCACCCTCTACCTCTCCTCCCTCACACACCACCAAACCCTTCCCATCCTCCACACCTCTTCCAGGAAGCCCTCCTGGGTTGCTCCAGGCCTCTCAGCTCTGCTGTTCCTGAAAGGTCCCCCTGACCCGGCCCCAGATCAGCCCTCTGCCTGCTACCATGCCACACCAGACACCCCCTCCCCACTCCTGCTGAAGCAAGAGGTGCTCAAGCATGGCTGTGTGCACGTGGGCTCACCATGCACTGTTGGCTAAAAATGCAGTTGCTGGGGCCCATCTCCCCCGAAGTTCTGATTCCTCAGAAATGGGGTCTCTGGGACATCTGCATCTTTAGTGCCCAAGGTACATGCTGAGAAACCCAATTACAAGGTGGTCTCCAAAAGAAGGACCCAGATCTCTTCTCCTGCCCAGATGGAGGCACAAGGTGCTGCTCCCCCCAACTTGTTGAATGGGGTTCAGGGACCTCCACTGGCCAGGCCCCAGAGGCCCAGGGGCAGCCAGGCCCAGCCTCAGGGGATGCAGAGAAGCCCCTACCATCCTTGGTGCTGCTTGGACACAGGCCCACAGAATAGGGGGCTCAGCCCTGTACCCCCAAATTCCTCCCAGCCAGACTGAACTGTCTCCAGCTCCAGGGATGGAGCGGGTTGTGGGGTGGCCCCTAAACACCCTGTTTGCCGGATTCCTGCTCCGGCACCCGCAGGCTGGACCAGACCCGGCTGGGGGAGACAGGAAGGCAGGGCGCTGAGGCTCCATCCAGACGGGTCCCCACATCCCCAGACCCAGACAGTCCCCCCTCATCCGCCCCAAATGGGGGCGCATCCTCCCGGGCGTCCCCACTGCCACCGGGAGATGCCCACCAGGTTCCCGCTCCTTGGCGCCCCAGGGGAGGGGCGGGGGGACCCTAGCGTGGGGAGTTGCCCCCCAAAGTTTCCAGGGGGAGCGATGGGGGCCTGGCCAGGAGCGATGCGCCTGGGAGGGGAGCGCGGGGCGAGTCCCCCCGGCCGAGGATGGGGGCGCCGAAGGGGGGCTGCGGGCTGCAGGGGCGCGGGGCGCAGGGAGCGGGATCTCCGGCCTGCGGGCGCGCCCTGCCCGGACCCCGCGCGCGGCCACTCACCTGGGCGGCTCCGCCGTGCGCGCCCCCGCCGCGCGCGCCCGCCGCCGGCCCCCCCAGCACGCATGGCGGGGGCGCGCGGGGCCTGCGCCGGGGCGCGCGCGCGCGCGCGCCGGCGGCTGGGGCCGCAGGTGTGCGGGGACACGTGGGCGCAGGTGCCGGGGGTGCCAGCCCCGCCCGCAGCCGGGACGCGCGCCAGGACCAGCGTGTGCACCGCCCACACTGTGTCCGAGGACCCTCTGTCCCCATGGCCTTGGCGAGCCTGCGCAGAGTGCCCTGCAGGAGATGCAGGGGTTCCCCAAGTGCGCAGGTTGTCCCATCTGGAACCTTCTGGAACCTGCCACCTCCTCCGCTCCTCCTCCCTCAGTCCGGGCCTCCACCATCTACACCGGGACACCTGCCCCAGCCCAGCCCTCAAGTCCACTCCTCAGAGGAAGCTTAGCCACTGGGCTCCAGAACCTCCTGTGGCTCCCTATTGCCCTGGGACCCTGTCTACACTGCACATGCGCCTTCGGATCTGCCCAGCCCCACCTCCTCCCACCCTCGGCCTCACTGTCCTCTCCCTGGTGCACCAGTCTCAGGGACTTTGCACTTGCTGTTCCCCAGCCTGGAATGCCTTTCCCTCCACCCTTCCTTAGAGTGGTCTGTAATCACGGTGTTTGTCTAACCTGGCTCGTCCACCGTCGCACCCCCTGCCCGACGTGTGGACGCTCACACGAAGTGCTCAGTGAGTGTTTGTGTAAAGAATGAGTCTTTTACTTTTACACGCAGTGGCCAGTTTGGGGAGCCGTGGGTGCCCCCATACTTGGGAACTTGAACCATCAAATGTCGGGGTGAAGGGTCCTACTCCCACCCCCAAGCTGGGTCGCTGTGGGTCCCCAGGGGAGCAAGCCAGGGCAGGAGTGGGACCAGGAGTGGGACCAGGAGTTGGGTGTCCTGAGCCCCAGGACAGGGTCTGCCCGGCATCAGCCGGGAGTGAGTGCTGCCGCATGTAGGGGCTCACCCTGCAGAGTCCGGCGTGGGAGGTGGGATGTTCTGCAGCGTGGTGGGTGCAGGGTCAGAGGGGAGAGGTGAGGGCACCCCCCTCCCCCCGCCGAGATCATACTAAAAACACCAGCCGAGACTCACCAAGCACTTGCTGTGTGCTGGGCTCCGTTCTTACCGGGGACTTTGGTCCTCGCTGCATCTTAACTGTCACAAGGTGGACGCTTGTGTCATTGCCATTTCTCAGATGAGCAGACTGAGGCTCAGAGAAGCCATTTGTCCCAAGCAAGGGGTGAGAAACCCCACTGCCTCGGGCGCCTGGGCTTGTAACCCTGCACTCCCCACCCGCTTCAACCCCTGCTGCAGTCCTCGCTCCCCACCCCACTGCGTCCTCCCAGTGGCTTTGGCGATGGCTTGGCATCCACTCAGCCACCTGTGCCTCAAGCAGGCTCCGATCCCAGACTGTCGCGTTGGCTGGAGGCCCAGAAACCACATCCCGGGAGGCTGCAAGCCAGTGCCCCCATGGGACCCTGCAGGGGGGGTGGTTCCCTTCCTGGCTCCAGAGAGGCAGAAGGACCACATGACCCCTCCCGGGGTTCCCCTCCCCCACTGGCCAGCCCAGGGAAGGAGCATGGAGGTGCCACTGCGCTGTGTGACCTCAGGGGAGTTGCTTCCCCTCTCTGGTCTCTGCAAAATAACTTCCTGATCTCTGCCTCTTGGGGCTCTTGGAGGAAGGCATTCATTGAGCACCTACTGTGTACCAGGCCAAGCTCGGGAGGGAGGAAACACTTCGAGGAACAAGGGGAGCAGACGCATGAAATAATCACAAAGAGTGTGGGGGGGAAAGACAGCAGAGATCCCCAGTGCCCAACCCAAGCCAGGTTTAGGGAGGCTCCCCAAGGAGAGGACACTTGCTCTGAGTCCTGGTGAGGGACGTCAGCCAACTGCTTGTGTTCAAGTCTAGCTCCTGCCATGCCCTGGCTGTGTGACTGTGGGGGACTCCCCCCCAGCCTTAGTTTCCACATCTGTACAATGGGGACAGGAACAGTTCTCATCTCCCCAGGCCCCCAGTGACAGAGGGGCAAACCAGGGCACTTGCTGGTTCCAGGAACATGCCTGTGGCTGAAGGGCTGGGGTGAGACCTCGGGGCGGGGGCATGAGCCAGGCTGTTCCCTTGTCCTAGAGCGCCCTTCCCACAGATATGCCCCTCCGGCCCCCCCCTTCCTCTGGACTCGTGCATGTCTCCGTCTGTCCTTTCCCAGCCTCCTGCCCCTTCCTGTTAAGATATCCTGTAATTTACTGATTCATCCTGTGCGTCTCTGCCCTCCTCTTTCCTCACTGTGTCTCTGGTGCCCAGCACACAGCAGGCGTCTGATAAATGCTGGTTGAATGTGTGAATGATCCAGAGGCATTGAGGCGGGTAGAGTTTGTTCCCGGGACAAGGGTGTCTGGGGGTCTGAGCGGTTTCCCTGGAGGCGCTTCCTGCTCCCAGAAACCACCGCCTTATTCCTCCCTTTCTTTGCTTGGCCAGTGCCTGCTGGGGGCCAGGGACCGCAGCTGGGCCCAGCATGGGCCTGGCACACAGTAGGTGCTCAGTGAATGACGAAAATGTGCAGGTTCTGTTGCTTCTAACAGGATGAGGAAGGTGGGTTTGAAGTCCTGTGGAGCATCCCAGGCAGGGCCGCTTTCCAACACTGGGTGACCTTGGGGCGTCTCTCGCTGCCTCTGGGCCCAGCATCCCAGGCAGGTGTCCCCTGGTCCTTCCCGGAGAGCTGCCCTGGGAGGGTGTGGGGAGTGTGGGAGGGGGACACTGGCGAGGATTAGAGCCTCCCAGGCACTGGGGCGGTAGTACCTGGTTGCTAAGGTTACGACCACCTGTGATAGGGATGTTGCCATGGAGATGGACCACCTGGGCGGAGAGGGCGGCTCCAGATGAGAAGCCGTGGGAGGGGCTGGGGGCAGGGAGGCGGCTGTGTGCTGAGGGGGTTCCTCTGCCCCTCTGGGGAGGGGCTCTCCCCATCCCACGCCCTCCTGCTGGGGAAAGGCAGCAGGAGACCTTCTGTGGCAGGAATTATTTCTAAAATTAAAAGCCCTCTCTCTCCAGCGGGACGCACGAGATCGGAGCGGTGGTCACAGCCCCATGGTGGGAGGCTGTGGGGGCAGGTGGCCTGGGAGCCTCAGGTGTGGCCTCAGACAATGGGGCTCCCCCTCTGTAAGTGGGGGTACAGCCATCAGTTGCTAGGAGGCAAACGCTAAGAGTAACTGAAGCCCTGGACTCCAGAGGCCTGGGGTCCAGCCCCAGCTTTGCCAGGTACTCGCTGTGTGACTTTAGCCTTGAGACCTAACCTCTCTGAGCCCTGATACCCTCATCTGTAAAGTCAGACTAGTAATAACTCCTTACAGCTTTGGGGAGGATTAAACGGGCATATCATGTTCACAAGACTGCCTGATCCCCCATTGGCAACCAGGAAAGATGAGACATTGTTTTGCTCAGCACTGTGCATAGTGCAAGGTGCTGGGGACACTGGGCCCCCCAAACAGTCCCCACCATGACAGCTTGGGGACACAAAGGGGCCCCCAAATCAAGGCTGCAAGGACGAGTTCTGTAGGCCAAAGAGGTGGCGGAGAGGCACACAGGGAGCACTGTGTGTTTGGAGAATTGCACAGAGTAGAGCAACAAAAGGAGAAAATGGAAGAGGCACTCAGACATTATCTTAAGGGAAGGTGGGAGCCATAGATGGTTCCAGGGAAGGAGGAGGATTAGGATTAGATGTGTGCCCACGCAGGAGGATTCTAGGCACAGAAGCCAGGAGCTTCTAGAATTGTGCCCCCAGTAAGTGACCCCCCCAGAGCAAGAATGGAGTTCATCCATCCCCCGTCAAAAAAAAATCTCTCCTCTGACATACATAGAAATTAATAGCCTCCATCAGATTCTGAAGGAGCCTCTTGCTTACGTTAACTTTTTATTATGGAAAATTTCAAACACAAAGCCCCGAGAAAGTCATACTATGGACCAGCTTGAACCCATCACCAAAGTTAGGCCCATCTGGTTTCATCAGTTGCCCCCTCCCCACCCCAACAGACGAAGTCAAAGCAAATCCCAGACACTCCATAATTTCACCCATAAATATTTGCATCTCTAAAATATAAGGACTTCAAAAAAAAGAACATAACCTACAATTCCATTATCATTTTTAAAAAAATGGACAGCAATTCCTTAATACTCTTAAACATCCAGCCAGCATCCAATTCCCCTGATTGCCTCATGAAATGTTTTTCACACTTTGTTCAAATTGGGATCCAAATGAGGTGCATTTATTTATTGCAGTTGGTTGACGTCTCTTTTACTGTGTAGGTTTTTTTCCGCTGTCTCTTTTTCCTTGCACTGTATTTGTCGAAGGAACCAGTCATTCTCTCCCTGCTTCCCACTGTCTGGGTTCTGCTGCTCATTCGTTCCATGATTTGCTGGGCACCCCCAGGGTGATTTGCTGCTGGGCTGTAGGAATTTGAGGGGAGATGGGAGGCAGGTACAGTCCTGACTCAGAGGAGGGATGCTGAGGCCTGAAGCTCACATTCCCTGTGCAGGGGAGCCTCAGTGGGTGTGCTCACGTAGATTTTACTCAATCTAGCTTAGCGCAGCCTCGGACTCCTGGGCTTGAGCGATCCTCCCGCCTCAGCCTCCCAGGCAGCTGGGACTACGGTGCCACCACCACGCCCGGCTACTTTCTGTATTTTTTATAGAGATGGGGTCTCCCCATGTTGCCCAGGCTGGTCTTGAATTCCTGGCCTCAAGTGATCCTCACGCCTCAGCCTCCCAAAGTGTTAGGATTACAGGCGTGAGCCACCCTACCCAGCCCCGAGTTTCTAATCTGAATGGGTGTTGAATTTTTGTCTAAGCGGGTGTTGCATTTTCTGCATCTACTGAGGTTTTCCCCCTTTATGCTGTGATTGTAGCTAAACCAACCTTGCATTCCTGGGATAAACCCCACTTGGTGGTCATGATGCATCACGGTTTTTAGAGACAGCTGCATACAATTCGTTACTGTTTTATTAAGGATTTTTGCATCTATATTCACGAGGGATATTGGCGGATGATTTTCTTTTTCTGTAATGTCTTCGGCAGTGTGTGGTTATGCTGGCCTCATAACATGAGGTGGGAAGTGTTTCCTTCTCTAGTTTCTGAAAGGGTTTGGGGAGGATTTGTGCAATGTGTTCCTTAAAAGCTTCCAGATTATTCTGAAGGTGGAGTTGTCCATTTGCTGATGGATGGGATGTCAGGGTGGGGAGGGAGGGGTATCCCAAGGTTTGGGGCCTGAATCACAAGGCTATGTTCTCTGAAGCTGGGGAGGCACCCAGGGCATGGGGGAGCAGAGGTTTGGGGCACGTTAATTTTGGGGTTTCTCTGGTGCTGGGGCAGAGCCGGGGGCAGGGAGAGAGAGTGAACCCAGACATGTTTTTCAGCAACAAGGGTGGGACCCAAGGCTGCCTGTGTCTCAGGCTCTGCTTCCTGGCCCTCTGCCTGCCACACACCTGTCCCCTGTCCCCAGACCTGCTCCTGCGCATTTGCCTTTGCCGTCTGTGCTCACAGGAAGCCTGGTGACCTTGGGGCCCTCATCCCTGGGTGAATCCTGACACCTGCTGGCTCTGTAAGCACGGCCAGCTGCGGACAGGGCGGGCAGGTGGTGGGTAGAGGTTCACTGACTCAGTCCGAAGGGCGGCAGAACGCTAGAAGGGCCCGAGTTCACTCATTCAAGGCAAACGCTTCCTGCATGACAGACCCAGGCTGCCCCCATGGAGCTCCTGGTCTAACAGGCAGGTGGGGCAGCGGGACCCCCGGAGGTAGTGGGGGCTCTGGGCAGTGTGGAGCCGGAGGGACGTGGTGAGACCCCAGTGGATCCAGCCTGGGCAGTGGGGCTGGATCCCAGGGGTGTCCCAGCTGTGTCACCCTGGGTGGTCCCCCGTGAACCCTGGGCCCCCCCCCCGCCGCTTGCACAGATGCCCCCATTTACAAACCTTCTTCCTTTCACACCCACGTGCTTGTCTGAATCCAGGCAGAAAACCGACCAATGAAACATGTGCCCCAGTGGCCGAGGTGCAGGGGGCCTCTGCGGCAGGAGGTCACACACTATATGGCGTCGTCTGGTCCCCTTGTTGGGCGCCCTGGGGTTGCAGGGGGCAGACACAGACCTGTGGTGTGAGGCCGACGGTGGCCACTCTCTCCCAGCTCCGGGCCAGGGCGGGTTCATTCCCTTTTCTGTTTATCCCTCTCACAGGCTTTGGGGCTTGGTTTCTGCACCCACAATGTTAGGAGCCTGCGGCTTAGGGCAGAGGAAGGGTGTGCGGGGTGGGGGAAGATGGTGCTGCTGGCAGCCACTGCCTGGTTAGAATCCTGGCTGTGTGACCTTGTGCTAGCTGCTTAACCGCTCTGGGCCTCAGATAATACGAGGACCTACCAGAGGGTCTCGGGGAGGCAGCTGGGGCGGAGGAGGTGCAGGGCTGACCTGTCAGCAAGGTCAAGATCTTGTCCACCTTCAGAAGCCTCCGGAACCTGCTGTGAGGCGGTGTCCTAGGGGTCCCCGGCTGGTCTGGGGTCGAGCTGGGGCCTGCCCTGTCTGGCGGGGCTTCTGGCGATGGATCCCAGAGTGGGGCCTCCGAGGACAAGACCCGAGGCCTCTCGGCCAGCACCTGGAAGCCGTGGGCCGTGGTGACCAGGGGCACGTGCAGCAGGGCAGGCGCCTGGTCTGAAGGCCCCAGCCCCCGCACCATGACCCGAGACCTGCGCTGGCCGTGGGCAGGGAGTTCAAACGGTGGGATCCCAGCTGGGGTCAGTGGGCAGCCTGTGGATGGCATGGCGGGCAGGCGGGCGGGACCACTGGGGCCGGGGATTTATACCAGGGAGTGGGTGGAGGCCCGGGGGATCCAGTGTCCGTAGTGTCCTCATTTCTCTGCTGCTTCCTTCCCTAAATCGCTGCCCCTGTTTCTGCCTCTCCTTATCTCTCTTTAAATCTCTCTGCGTCTCCCTGTTTCTGGTTTTGTCTTCACTCTTTGTAAAATATTAAATTTCAACATGATACTAAATGTAAGATGTTAAATATTAAATTTCTCCTTTTAAAATATTAAAACATTGTGAGCAGGCTAGAATCCCCCTTCGACCACATCTATAATCCCAGGTCAGCACGGATCCTTCCAGATCTTTTTATTTTTTTTTTGAGACAGGGTCTCACTCTGTCACCCAGGCTGGAGTGCAGTGGTGTCATCATAGCTCACTGCAGCCTCCAACTCCTGGGCTCAAGCGATCCTCCTGCCTCAGCCTCCTGGGTAGCTGGGACTACAGGTGCACCAATACGCCCAGCTAATTTTCCTATTTTTAGTAGAGACAGGGTCTCATTCTTGCTCAGGCTGGTCTCCAACTCCTGAGCTCAAGCGATCCTCCCGCCTCAGCCTCCCAGAGTGCTGGGATTACAGGCGTGAGCCACCACACCTGGCATTTAAATGTACAGAGATATAAGCTCTTATACCATCTGTATTATTGTGCAAAACTTGCATTTTCACTGTGCGGTTTGCCATAGGCTTCTGTTAGCAGGTTTCTGAGATCTATCACATGTAACAAACACCCCCGAACCCAAGATGCAGAGGCACAAAACAATGGTTTGTCATTCCTCCTGATCCTGTGGGTCGGCTGCACAGTTCCCAGGCTGGCCTCACCTGGGCTACCTCATGAGGTCTCAGACACCTGCAGGGTCAACTGGGCTGCCAAGTCTGAGGCCCTCCCATGTCCACAGGCAGCTATTTTGCCTCAGCAGCATCTCGGCCTCCTTGAGTCCCAGCTGCCTCAGGGCAGTGTTCCAAGCCACAAGGCCCCTCCCTTTGTGAACTGGGCTCTAAATTCCTACAGTGTCACTTCTGCCATATTCTCGGGGTCAGATCAATTCCCCTTCTTGGGTCCCCACAGCACTGTCTTTGGGCATGAACATAAAGCTTAGCACCCAGCCACAGAGCAGATACTAAGTGCCTTTTCTAAACCTAAGAGAGAAGGAGTTGGATTTCAGAGAGGTTGGGACACTTACCCTAAGTCACACAGCAAGTGGTAGGAGGAGATTTGCGCCCGGGACTCTGTGGCAGCAGAGGGTGGCTTCTGCCTTCACCACTCACTGGGAGGTGACAGAGTGGGCAGAGAGCAGCCTGGAGCGGGGGGTGGGGTGGGGGGGACTGTTTTGAGGGGCACAAGGGTGGGGCAGGGGTGCCAGGATGGGCCTTGCTTCCTCTTCAGGAAAGACTGGGGGGCCAGACTTTCTCATCCTTCACCCTCTGCCGGCCCCGGGGCTCTAATGAGGCCCCATTAGCCTCTAAGGCCCTGGGACTTCCTCCCGGCTGGGGTCAGGCCTCTGGGCGTCTGGGACCCCGGTTTTTGCCTTTGGTCTGGCCTCAGACAGGGCAGGCTGGGTGTGCCAAGCAAACAGAGTGTAGACTTTCAGGGCTCTGGTGCCTGGGTCCTAGGTTTCCCCACTGTGTGACCACCCTGAGTCCTGGACCCCCAGTTGTCAAATGGGTACAGCAGGTCGGACGTCAGCATGCTGGGTACACCCAAACTCTGGCTGCCCTGCCCTGGGGGCTGGGACCCTGGCAGCCCCCGCCCTCCGGGCTCGAGGATCCGGCTGGGGCTTGTGGAGGCCTCTGATGAAGGAGTGGTGGAGGCAGGGTTGGGCCAGATGGCTGGTGGGCGGGAGGGACGCAGGGCTCGGCTGCAGGACTGATAACTAATTCCCCAGCTGCTGGGGCTAATGCCACCCAGGCCACAGCAAAGCCCTATCTGTGGGGCCCAGATCCCCACTGTAAGCCCGGAAGCGCAGAAGCCGGCTGGTTTTGGTTTTATTTGGAGGCAAAAAGGGATGGGGGCGGGTGGGGGGAGTCCTTCCAGCCCAAGGCTGAGCCCTGCTTGTCCTGAGGCAGCTTCCCGCACCAGCGGCTGGGAGTGAGGGGCCAGTGCTCCTGCCAGGAGGACCCTTTCCAGCTCAGTCCTAGCCCCAGGTTGGGTCACCAGGTTTGCCCTGGTCCTCTCTCTCAGCCTCCTGAACAATGACCAGTCAGACACGCCCTGCCCTCAGCGTGGGGAGAGTCCTGACAAGGACAAGGTGGAGGGCACAGGGTCTGGGAGGAAGGGCATGTAGAGGCGTTAGCAGTGACCCGAGCTGGCCAGCTGGAGCGTGCAGGGTCCTGGTGCAGGTAGGGAAGGCTGTCAGGTGGGCTGAGGGCAAGAGGGTCATGTGACACAGAGAGGTGGCAGAGTCCAGCAGGACCACAGAAGCCGGGCCAAGAAGCCAGTGCCAGGGCTGGTCTGTCTGCCCGGGCCAGGACACACTTTTTGCAGGGCAGGGACCTGGGCTTCAGGTGATGGGTGTGGGTCATAAGCAGAGGAGGCGGAGAGGGGACAGGCATTAGCAGGTATGGGCTGCTGGGGTCCAGCCTCCTGACACATCCAGGCCGCCGCTGTCTCGGGGGATGGACTGGGGGCTCTGTGAAGCCCCTCAAAGGAGCGAGATTCCCAACTTGCCTGTCCCCATCCCTTTCCCCTGGCCTGGGCCTGCCTTGGTCACCACTGAACCGTTGTCTGTGTCCCGCTGGGACCACAACCAGCGCTCAACAAACTCCAGGGGCTGAATGCAGGGCTCAGGGCCCTGGGTTTCTCTGGAAGGTCAGGGATGAAGAAGCAAGACCCTGGGGCTAGGCGCTTGAGGTTTGCCATTTTATTAAGAAAACAAAAATTCAACATATACAAAAGAGAAAGACCTTCCATTCCAGTGGCAGTAGGTGCTGTGGGAGCGGCAGCTCCGAGTCCACGGGAGACCGTGCTTGGGCCACCACGCCTGTCTGGTCTGCTAGGCATCCTGCTGCTGGATGAAGGGGTTGGGGATGGCCTCCATGCCGTCCTGCGGGCAGATGAGCACCACGGACGTGCCCCTGCACACCACCAGGCCCAGCTGCCGCGTGTCCTCTGTGAGCTTGTACTGGTCGTCAGGATCTGGGGGGGCAGACAGAGGCTCAGGAGGCCCCAGAGGCCTTGGCCGCATGTACTCAATGTTAAGATGTCCCCACCTGCATTCCGAGGGTGCTGACAGTGACCCAGGACCACAGAGGGGATGAGCTCTGCCCTGCGGGCCCCCGGCCTCCCCAACTCCCTGAGCCCGACACACGGCCTTTCTCTCGGGGACAAGCCACAGACCGCCCCAGGCCCAGCAGGAGCTCCAGAAACAGCAGCTGCGGACTGCTCTGCTCCACAAACCCCGGGAACAGGGAGGCCCAGAGGATGGCAGTGACCCTGGTCTTGGAGCTAACTGGAGCACAGGGCCTGGGACCAGTCATCGGCCAGGCAGTTGGGAAAGAGCAGCCAGGGCCCCCCGGTTCCTGTAAGGCCCGGAACAATGAGGCTGTTAGTGGTACGGCGAGAGGATGCCCAGGGAAGTGACCGTGAACTCCAGGTTGCAGGAAATCAAAACTTCATTCCTGCTGTCCCGTGGTGTTGGGGGAGAGGAGAACCCAAGGGCCCAGCTCCGGAAATCAGAGACCCAATCTGAGGTCCGGCTCTGCCACTACAGGGTCTCTTGGGGATAACAACTGTTCTGGACCTACCTCTCCCTCACCTGCCCAGGACGGATGGTTCTAGTGCTCATGTGACCGGGTTGTTCTGGGGACAAAACTACAGATCAAACAGGCTCCGTGGCAAAGGACAGAAGAGTGGCCACCAGTCCCAAGGCACCTGGTGCTGGGCTGCACTCCATTTCCCCAGTGGCTTCCTGAGGCAGGGCTGTCCTTCTACAGGCCAGGAAAGCCCCCTGCCCAAGGAGGCCGTGGTGGGATCCCAACCACATGGCCAAGCCAGGAATGGGGACAGACCCAGGCAGGAAGAAATGAAGAAAGGGAAAAGCAATGAGCCCTGAGGGGCAAGACCCCCACCCCAGAGGTCGTGGCATCCCCCAAATGCCTCAGGTGGGCTGAGCTGGGTGCTTGCTGGCTGATGGGTAGGGGCCGCCTGGCCAGCAGGGACTTGGGGCCTCACTGGGAGGGGAGACTGGGGACACGGGGGAGGGCTCTCCAGGAGCCCGTGTGAGCACAGAGAAGCCCCAAAGCACATTCACTTCTCATCGCTGGTCTGTCCTCTCTGGAACCATGTGGCACATGTTAAGCAGCTGGTGGGTGTTTAGGAACCAGGAAGTGGACCGGCAAAGTATCTCCACGTCTCTCTAGTACCTAAGGCGATGGTCTCTCTGGCTCCGCCAGAACACGCAGGACCAGTGAGTGATCAAACACACCCGTCACCTGTCTAATCCACAAAGCTTCGAGTCCTCAACGCAGATGGGTGTCAAGGGTTTGGGAAAGAAATTTAAAAAAAAAAGTCCCCAGCTCACCTCGCATGTACTCGATGGTCCCGTCAAGCACGAGGTTGAGGAGCGGGTCAAATCCTTTGAGGATTCCACTGGCTTGGAGAAACCACAGGAGGAGAGAGAAAGGGGAGGGTGTGAGATTTGCCCTGGGGACAGTGCCCGCCCAGCATGACCTCTCCAGGGAGAGGAGGCCAGCTAGGAGCTGCTGGGGGCCTGATGACAGCTGCCTCCAGACCTCCCGCCACAACACCATCTGCAGAGCAGAATGGCAGAGATGCTGAGACTGTGCGGGCCGCAGGGGGTCGATCACAACTGCTCAGGTCTGCCTGATGTGCAAGCAACTGCTGACAACACGCACATGCACAGGCCTGGTGGTGGGCCAGGAAACTATTTACGGGAGCTGAAACGTGAATTTCATGTAATTTCCATGTCATGAGCTATTCTTTTGATTCTTTTTCAAGTATTTAAGAATTGTAAAAACCATTCTCAGCTCACGAGCAGTGTCACAGTAGGCAGTGGTATGACTCTACGATGGAATGGCCGGCCAGGAAAAGGAGGCTCTGACACAGGCTGCAGCATGGACAGACCTTGAGGACATCGTGCTCAGTGATAGAAGCCAGACACAGAAGGACACACAGTGTGAGACTCCATTTATATGAAATGTCCAGAACAGGCAGAGCCACAGAGACGGGACGTGGATTCGTGGCTGCCAGGGGCTGGGGGCGGAAGGGGAGTGACTGCTGACAGAATATTCTCGAACTAAAGGGGATGATTGCACAGCATGGTGCCTGACCTTTGCCATCTTCTTGCTCTGCAATGTCTGGCGACTGCCCCTGAAAAAGGGGAGCCAAGTGCCCCCAGCAGTACCACACAACCTCTCTGCCTGGAACTTCCTGCCCCTCCTCTGCAGGTTCTTCTCAGCCCTGGTTCCCCGAGGGGGTGGTTCCTGCCTCTGTGCTCACTGATGCCTCTTCCTGCACTGACCTGCCTCCACCCCTCCCAACTCCTCTCCTCTTTCAGGCCCCCCTCCCGGCTCCCTCCCCTCTGGTCTCACCCCATGAAGTGGGTACCCTGGGTCATGACTCCATCTGCCCATCTCCCCAAAAGGCAGGGAGGATTGGCCCATCTGTGGCTGTACTGCCCACACGAGGGCAGCCCCGTGCAGTGGTGTGTGTATGTGTGGGGTCTGTAAACAATGGCCCTCACACCAAATCTGCTCCATCGTCAGATTTTGTAAATAAAGTTTTATTGGCACAGGGCCTCGCTCACCCGTTTAGGTATTGTTTATGGCTGCTTTACTGTTGCAATGGCAGAGCTGAGTAGTTGTCACGGAGACCATCTGGGCTGCAAAGCTGAAAACGTTCACCATCTGGCCCTTTCCAGAGAAAGTCTGCCTGCCCTGTGTGGATTTCCACCCAGATGCCTAGGTTTGAGCGCCTGCTCTGTGGCTTCCTCTCTCTGTGCTCAGGTTGCTCCCTTGCAAAATGAAGGTCATGGACTCATGGCATGGTGAAGACAGTAGATGCAACAATGCACTCGAGTGTTGGGCATGGGCCTGGCTCGCAGTGATGTGAGTCTGCCCTCCTCAAGGGGTGTGAGCACTGAGGTAGGCAGACAGGTCTCTAAGATGCAGCCAGTGTTCCTCTACCCTGGTGAGCCAGGTAGGTACTCCTCTCCCCTTGAGTTCGGGAAGGGACCTGTGACTTGCATGCGATGTCACCCCCATGCTTAGGATATGTGACAAAGATGAAGGAGTTTTGTAGCTGGAATTTAGGTGCCCGAATCAGCTGGCTTTGAGCTAGTCTAAAGGGAGGGGGCAATCCCAGGTGGGCCTGACCTAATCAGGTGGGACCTTCAAGGATGGAACACTTTCTGAAAGAAGTGATTCTCCCACAGGCCCAAACAATTTGAATCTGACAAATGTTTGCTCAACCTATACCACTGTGGGAGCAAACTGCCCTGCTGTGAAGAAAGTCTGGAGGCAGGCAGCCTTCAGGAGCTGGGAGTGTCCCAGCCAACACTAGCCAGAAAATGGGGACCCCAGTCCTATACTCGCAAGGAACTGAGTTCCACCAACAGCCAGAGGGTGTGGAGGACCCCGAGGCTGACATGATAGGCCCCAGGAGACACCCCTCTATTACGACCCCATGAGAGACCTTGAGCTTGAGATACCCGGGCTCCTGATGCACACATTCTGCGAGATAACAGATCCATGTTGTTTAAGTAGCTAAATTGGTGGTAATTTGCTACACAGGGTAGAAAACAAACCCAAGCACCTTGAAAGGCAAGGGTTGCATCTCATTCATCTGTCCCGGAGCCAGCATGGCATAGACTGAACATTTGTTCAGATTCAAATTCTCATGCCAGGTGCCTGGACTTTTGGGCACTATACTTTCAGCGACTCTGATGCCACCCAACCGCCCACATCTTGGGGAGGAAGGTGTTTGGACCCCCATCTTCCAAAGAAAGGAACCAAAAGAACCAAAGACCAAAGAGGCTGCTGAGTAAATGAAATGTTGGTCAAGTGCTTACCACGTGCTAGGAACTGCCTCAATTATGTCACATGCCTTTAACCCTTTAACTCTCACCACCACCTGGTGAAGCAGGTGGAGTTACCAGCCGCCTTTGACAAATGAGAAAACCGAGGCTCAGAAGGAGTAGCTACTTGCCCAAAGTCAAGAGCCGAAGAGTTGGGGTTCTAACCCAAGCCATCCAGAGCTAGAACCCAGGGGTCAGGCTGTCCAGCTGCTGCTCTCACTCCCAGACCGCACTGCCCAGGTGAACAAGCAGCACCACCTAGTTCCTGCTCTCTGAGAGCTCATCCTCTCCTCACTAGAGTCTGTGGGAGGGTAAGACGCAGAGTTAGGCATCATGTTAATGAAACTGCAAACTGTGACAAGTGCTACCAGGAGGGTACAACAAAGGGCCTGATCTGGGATGGAGGGGCAAGGAAGGCTTCCCAGAGCAAGTACCTGGAGCTGAACAGAAAAGTGACCAGGAGTTCACCTGCCAAAGGCATTGCAGGCGGAGGGAAGCATGTGCCTTTGCAGCCCTGTGGCAGTCAAGAGCTCGATGCCTTACTCAGAGCTTCAAAAGGTTTGGACTTTACCCTGGAAAAATGGGGAGCCCTGGAGGGTTTCAGCAGGGAGCAAGGAGATTCCATGTGTTTTTAACCGGTTCATGAGGCTGAGGTTCCCAACAGGTGCAATTCTGCCCCCAGCGACAGTTTTGGTTGTCACAACTTGGGGGAGCTCCTAGCATGGGGTGGGTGGAGGCCAGGAACGCTGCTCAGCACCTGCAGTGCCCAGGACGGCCCTACCCCAGAGAACGATCCGGGCCCAGTGTCCACAGTGCAGAGGGGGAGAGACTCCGGCTTACGCGGAGAAGAAATAGAAGCCGGGAGATCATTGGGGAGCTGGAGAGACAGGACCTCATGGGAGGCAAAGCCGTGAATCTCAACCCCAGCTGCCCCAGTGTGACTTTGGGTTACGTTTGTTCCCCGTTCCGTGCCTCGGTTTCCCCACCTGCAAAATGGGCATACCAGTTCCTATCTTAGGCGTTATTAGGGAGATTGCACGAGGTAGTCCGCGCCAAGCGCTTAAAGCAGCGCCCCTGCATAGTGCCCACGACCGCTGCTGCCGCAGTTATTTATTCCAAGTTGCTAAGGAAGAGCGCCGGCGGCGGGGACCTCACCTTCGCGGCCTCCCTGGAACTTCACGCGGATCGTCTTGTCGATGTACTTGGACAGGTCCAAGATGCTCTCCTTTTTCTTCTTCTCTTTGTCCTGCGGGGAAAGCAGAGCACGTGAGGCGGGGAGCTGCGGCCGAGCGCCACGCCGCCCGGCCCCGGCCCCGCGGCCGCCGCGAGCTCACCGCCATCTTGCCGCGCCCCGCCGCTCTGCGCAGGCGCCACCCCCACGTCCTTTGACCCCCGCCCGCGCGCATGCGCGGCGCATGCGTAGCGCAGCGCCCCGGGGCGTTGCTGGGAAACATCTGCCGACTGCTGCGGCGGGGACCGGCCGACATGGCGGCGGTGGCGCCGGCGGCGCTGGCGCGGCTCGCGGCGGCCTTTCTGCTTCTCGTGGCCCAGGTGAGCGCTGCGCCGGCCGCGTCGGGCCCGCAGCCTGAGGCTCCCCGGGCCCTCGGCCCCGGGCCCCGCGCAGGACCCCGCCCGGCTCGGCTTCGGGGGCCCAGTCTCGGGGATCCGCGGTGCTCGCGCGGCCGCGGCCCGGCCGTGACCTTGCGGGCCGGTCCCCGGCTCCTCTCCCTTCCTCGCCTCGGAAACCCTCCCCCGCTGCGGCGCCGCTCCCTTCCGCCCGGGTCTGAAGTTTGTGGCCCCCTCCCTCCCCGGGTTCTGCTTGTCCGTTTCGGGGTCTCCAGCCGCCGCCAGGGACGCCCCTCTCTGGCTCTGTGGCCTTGGGCATGTGGCTACCCACTCCCCTCCGAGCCGCCCTTTCCCTTAGAGGCAACGGCACGGAGCTGGCCAGCTGGCCCACCCCGGGGGTTGCGGTAAGGCCCCGGAGGCATCTGGCGCGTTCCCCAGTGCCCGGCAGCGTCGAGGAGCGCCGAGAGTCCAGCCCGGGACGGGGCCGAATCCCCGCTCCGTCCTTTACTCCGTGACCTTGGGCGGAGGAGCTCTTTGCTTTGAGCGTCAGCTATCCGTCTGCAGGAGAAGAGAAGAGTGTGGTGTGCATTCAGGAGGTGATGGGCAAGGCGCTGAGGTCCAGGACCAGCGCGCGCTCGTTATGTTAATTGTGTGTCCTTTAATGTCAAGGGTGTCGGGTTCCAGCGAAGGACAGCCCATGAGATAGCCCGCCTATACAGGCGTAAGTGCATCTTTTATTTCCAAATCTTCCCTCTTTCTTGGGTTGCTGACTCAGGGAATGGTACTCCTAGCAGCCCTGCAAATGTGGCCCTTAACCTTAACTCCTCCCTGTAGTTCTGACTCTTACAGAGGCACTGCAGCCCCAGTGCCATCTCTCTGCCTGTGGCTGCTTTTGTCCTTGACATCCCTAGTCATTTCAAACACAGCAGCACTGACCTTTTTCAAAGCGTGTCAGAGCTTGTCAAATCCAGATGAGAGCCGTCCCGTTGTCACCTGGCTGCTCGGGAAGCTGCCCTCCCTTTCTGGCTGCCTGGGACAGATGCAGTTCATTGCAGGTGTTTCCTCTATGGTCTTTTCTGTTACCCTGGAATGCCCTCTGCCAGGCTGTCCCTTTCCCTCCCCAGCCCCTCTGCCACCCCCTTGTGCTGCCGCCATTCGTGTGCTGGACCTCCCTGTTTACTCACCATCTGTGAGCAGTCTGAGGGCAGGGACTTGGAGCTCTGCAGACACTTTTAAGGAAGGGAAACCAAGAGGTGGAAGAAGGACCATGAGACACTGTGGAGGGGGTCTCCATTAGCCTGGGAATGCTTTTCAGAAGCAGTGGGACGGAGGGGTATTCTGAAGGATGGGTAGGAGTTTGCCAGGGCAGGCGGGAGAGGAAGGGTGTTGGAGACAACCAGAGCTGGAGGTGGGGCTGGGAGGTGTGAGAACTGGCCATCTGTTTGGGGATGGCTGTGGCTGGCACGTAGGGTAGAACGATGCTTGAAGGGGGAGTTTACCCCCGAGAAAGATGTCACCCCAAAGGAGGCCCTTCAGGTGGGCCTTGGAGGGAGGCTGGGGTTTCCCCCTCAGACTGGAGGGCAGGGGCAGGGGGCCCCAGGACGGGGCAGCGGGAGTGGCTCCAGGCAGAGGATAAAGGATGTGGCAGAGCCTGTGGCCCTCTGGGCTTGAGGCCAGGCTGGGCTGGGCAGGTCTAAGCCAGGTGGTGGAAGGCTCATGGCACTGGGGCGCTTGGACTTTATCTTGGGCGGTGGGGGGAGCCTGGGAAGTGTCTGAGGGATTGAGGAGGGCAGGTGCACCTGCCCTTCCCAGAACCTCAGTGGTAAACACGCTCTTTGAGATGCCACGTCCCTCGGGGGCATGGTTCGTGGAGCTGGAAATTTGAGTCCGTGCCCTCAAGAGTGAGACTCGCTCTTCTCTGGGCAGGAGGCTGCTTGTTGACAATCCTAAACTCACTTGCTACCGTTTTGTGACCCCGGGCGAGGGGTCTGACCTCCCTGGACACACCTGCCTCTCCCAGTTACCGCCCTTGATACAGGAGCTGTCACTCCCCCACCCTCACCTCTTCCCAACCTTCCTGAGCCCTATTCTGTCACCTTCTTAGAAAGAAGACTGCTCCCCAGCCTGGACTCTCTTGTTAGTTTTAAAACCCCACTGACATCAAACACTTTCTGTGGTAATTCTGAAGCATAGTCTCCCTAGAAGTTTCTAAATCTGCTTGGTAACTGAAAAGCGTCTGGTCTGTAGTTGTGGATGGTTCCAAGGTGGATGCCTTCGCTCTGGGCCTGTCCTGGGTAGTCCTTTAGCTGTCCTGGTCGGTCCTCCAGATGTCAGCGGACCCTGCTAGAACTCAGAGTCCTTTAGAACTGTGTCCTTTTGAAGAACTTCTCCCAGTTGCTTCCTCAGCAGGTGAGGAAACCGTGTTCAAAGTGAGACTGTGCTTTCTCTGGCCTTTGATACAGGCACAGGCTTGTTTTTGAACAGAAAACCAGTTTTGTAAATTGTGGGAAGGAAAATCCATGAATGTGCTTTTGTGCTTTTAAAGGACCTTTTTAAAAAGAAGCAATTCTATCAATTCCCGTTTTATGTAAAAGACACTTTTCACCAAAAACCCTGATCTCATGGAACAGGGCTTGCTTGGCAGGTGTTTTCTGGAAAGGGCCAGACAGTAAATATTTTTGGCTTTGCAGGCCACCTGGTCTCTGTTGCAGTTACTCAACTCTTCTGTTGTAGCTCCAGAGCTGGAGACCCTTCGCCCAGAAATATTCTAGTAAAACTTTATTTACAGAGGGAAAAGGTGGGCCGGGTTTGGTCTCTGGACTGTAGATTCCTGGCCCTTGCCACAGCCCATAAACTCCCTCCTGGAGCAGGTGCCAGGGGGCTCTGAACATTGGGTGGCTGTGTTGGAAGGGGCACACTGTGGGCTTGGCATCGGGTGGGGAGAGCGTGGAAGAAGGGGCTCCGAGCTCTGCTTCGGGTCAGGAGGGGTGGTGGAGGTGCGTGGAGGTGGGCTGGGGTAGGGGCAGGTGGGGGAAGGAAACCACTTCAACCCTGTGCTCTGAGACCCTGGTCTGCCTCGAGCCACCTTCCTGCCCTTGCCTCCCGAGAGCGCTGGTGATGTGGACTCTGTTCACCTGGCTCCTGCTTGGTGCCCTGGGAACCGGCTTCCCTCAACACACCCAGCACCTGGGCAGGAGGGCACAGTCATGGTCTTGTTAGATGGTGGGGCCTGGGGCCTGGCCCTCACTTGAGATGACACAGCCAGCAGAGCCCCAGAGCTGGTGCTGGGTGACAAGAGCACAGGGCTGGGGACCAACAGGCCTCGTCTGCTGGCTGGGTGGACTGGCGCCTGGCGCTTCTTGTGCCAGGCGGTGGGTGCAGGGTCTTGTGGGTTAGCCCTAGGCTGTGGGGACTGGGTGCTGTGGGCCCTCACCAGGCCCTGGGCCAAGTCAGAGCTCCCCTCCCTAGTCCCTGATTTGGCAGTGCCACAGCTGCAGTGTGGGCTGGGCTGTTGCGGTGTGGACCCTGCAAGCTGGCCTCGCCAACTAGGTGCAGGGCAGCGTACATCCACATCACGTGTTTGTCATCAGGGCCGTATAGCTTGTTTGTTTCTGTGGCAGGTTCCCTGGGGATACCAGGGGGTGTGGTTCTTTCTCTGCCCAGGAAGTTAACAGCCAGCGGGAGGAGCAAGAGGGCTCCAAGGAGGCCACAGGAGCCTGGAGTGTGCAGATGGGCGCGGGGGGCCTGGGCTGGGCTCTTCCGAGGGGCCAAAGGGCCCAGGGCACGTAGGCAGGCAGCGGCTGGGCTGCATGGGCCTCCTCAGTTCCCAGCACAAGGCTTCTCTCCTGGGACCCCTCCTCCCTCTGTGGGCCTGGGCTTGGGGCAGAGCCACCAAGACCTAGAACTTCACCCTGTGACACTCCCTGGTGACGGGCATCCCCAAGATGGTGCCTTCTCTCCCCTCCTATGAAACGTGAGCTAGGAGCAGGGCTGGGTGGTGGGTGGGCCAACCCTGCCTGCCCTGTCCCACCTGGGAGCTGGCGTGTGCCTGCTGGGGTCTTGCAGGGAGCAGGGGTGAGGACAGCTGTCTGTGTCCTGCTGGTATCAGCCTGACTCTAGCCTGGCTGGAGCAGGTGCAGCTCCTGCTCACCCCACTTAGGACCTGTGTGTCCTGTGGCCCCTCAGCCTGGCCGCTAGCTGCTGTGCTTCTGGGGGCGCTGAGGGGTGCTGACCTGGGGATACCTCAGCTGGTGCCCCTTGGACTGGTCATGTGACTGGGCCCCAGTGGCCCCTGGAACACCAACAGACGGTTTCCACGCAGGCCTGTGGGTCAAAGACTGTCCCCAAACCTGTCGGGGTGCCGGAAGCTTGTCCAGGCGTCTGGCCTTGCCCTGTGGTCTGGGCCATTGTCCCCCAGCTGCAGGTGGCTGTCCAGGGCCTGGGGACAGAGCTGCTGGCTTGCTCTGTCCCTCCCTCTGAGGGTTCCTCCTGGGTTGTCCCCATTGACCCTGGGAGGCCCCACAGGGTGGTGCAATCCCAGTTTATTGATGTGGAACCTCAGGGGCCACAGAGAGGTGAACTGACACCCCTGTGGTCACGAGCCCAGGTCTCCCTGGGCAAGGCATGCTCGTCTGTGTTCTTGCCATACGACGTGTGTGGTCATACCCTGCCTGTCCTGTAGAAGGGAGGGAAACATCCCAAAGCACCTTATGAGAATGGCTGTCCGGGCCCTGTTTCTCGTGGGACCCCTGTGTCTCTGCAGCCCCGGTGCTGTGGGCTCTGACCGCTGCCTTGTCACTGCAGGTGGCTTGTGAGTATGGCATGGTGCACGTGATCTCTGAGACCGGGGGCCCCAAAGGCAAAGACTACTGCATCCTCTACAACCCGCAGTGGGCCCACCTGCCGCATGACCTCGGCAAAGCGGTGAGTGCCCACCAGGCTCCGGGCTCTTCTGTGGGGCTCTCTAGGGACTCATCTTGCAGGGAGTTGGCTGGGGGAAGACCTGAGTTAGGAAACAGGGTGCAATCTGGTCAGAGGCAAGAAGTGGCCCCCGGCCCGGCAGCCACTTGCGACCAGAACTGCTGGGGTCTGGGGGGTCCTTGGATGGGCTCAAGCTCCGTGGCCTCAGTTTTCCTGTTCGTAAACAAAAGTTGTCCAGAGGGGCATCTGGGCACAGGCCCTGTAAAGATGCCAGCTGGGCCCCCACGTGCTGTTCTGTGCTGCGGTCCTTGTAGGGACCAAGGGTCCTAGGAGGAGTGACAGGGCAGGCGGGGTCGTGGGGATGAGGCCACATCCCTCACTGGCTTCCCTCCAGGGTGTGGCCTCCACTCCTCAACCCAGAGGGCCCCTGGGAAACTCTGGCCAGGGGAGTGTCTGCAGGCAGCTGATCAATGTGGTTGATCAATGTCTCACCTCAGAGACCGCTGCTCCCTCTCTGACGGCACCTCCCCCGCCCCGTCCCATGATCCTGCAGGGCCTGTCCTCCATGCAGCCACCACCCTCCCTTCCTGTCTGCCCTGCGCAGTGTGTGCATGTGAGCTCTTGTGAGCACCTGTGTGCACGTGTGTGTGTCTATGTGTATGTAGGTGTGCATGTTTATGTGCCTGTGTGCTCATGTATGTCTGCGTGCAAGTGTGTTTGTATGCACACAAGTGCATGCATGTGTATGCTTGTTTATGTGCACTGTGTGTGAACATGTGTATATGTATAGGTGTCTGTGTGTGCATGTATGCATACATGTATATGCTGTCTGTTGTGTGTGCTGTGTGTGAGAGCATGTGTGTGTACACAGTGGTGCCTTGTGTGTGCATGTGCATGTGTTCACCTCCCCCTGGCAAGGGCCTCACTTTCTCCACTTGGGGACCCCTCCCCAGCACAAGGTGGGGACCCCCTTGGTCTTGCTGGATGAATTGTGACACCACCACAGTTGGGGACCCTGCACCAAGCAGGGCATCTCAGGTGTTTCGAGGAAGCTCTGAGTCTGGTTGGGACCTTGTGAGGCCGAGGACACAGTGGCCTCCCTGTTAGTGCATGTTGTGTGGGCTCTGAGAGAGAAGCCGGCAGAGGGATGGACACGTCCAAGCCCAGCTGTATCTCCCCTTACTCTGGGGCACAAGAGATGGCTGGCCCTGCTCCCTGACTGGCAGCGGGTGGGCAGACACTGGCTTTCTGGGCAGGTTCTGGGGTGTGGTGGGTTGTGGGTCCAGAGTGTGGGGCTCCAGGCTTGGGCTGGCAGACGCAGGCCCCGACCCAGCTCTGTCCCATGGGAGCTGCTGGACCTGGGGCATCTCAGCCTCTGACTGGACAGACATGTGAGCACCTTCTCCTCGGGCTGCCAGAGTCTCCTGCTTAGGGTTGGCTGGGCAGGTGGCGAGAGCCAAGTCTTTCTCGAAGACACAGAGCCTTGGGCCGCTGGCACCCCCGGTGGCCCTGGAGACCCCACCGAGGCCCTCTCAGAGGAGCTAGTGGGAAACAACTTAGAGCAGCCCCGCCCAGCCCCTTCGGCCGCTGCCTCTTGTCACAGGTGGGGCTGAGACCATGTGGACGTCTGGGGGAAGCTGCTGAAGTGCTTTGGCTTATGGAGGGGCCGGCGTGTGGCCCAGGCAGTTCTCCCTGACAGTGTAGCTCCAGGGACCTCACCCGCATTCTGGCTCTTCTAGAAGTGGTGTCCCCCCCGCCCCCCGCCCCAGTCTCTCCTGCAGCTGCGCAACTGGACGGCCTCCCTGCTCTGCTCTCCCACCGACCTCCCCGCCTATGGCTTCAGCAACCAGATCCCGCTGGTGGCTCGGGGAAACTGCACCTTCTACGAGAAAGTGAGGCTGGCCCAGGGCAGTGGGGCGCGCGGGCTGCTCGTTGTCAGCAAGGAGAAGCTGGTACGGCTGCCCCAGCTACCAGGGTGAACCGGGGCCCAGCACGCCCAGCATGTGGTCTCTGCCCCACCTCTCCAGGGTGCTGGGGAGGGTGGCTGCTCTTCTAGCTTCTCACTGTGGCAGGCCCTCCTGTGGGGAGAAGCCCGGTTGAGCTGGCAGTGGGGGTGCTGGAGGAGAGTTGGGTGGGATGGGGCTGGCGGTGGGTGGCAGGGCCAGTGTTTGAGGCTGGTGTTGCTGGCTAGGGCTATGGACCCTCAGATGTTGATTTAGAGGGATCCTGTCCTAGAATAGTCCTGGGGGGTGGCTGGAGACCCCACCCTCCAGCAGGGCCTCAGGGTGGGCCTGGTGTGACCACCAAGCCAGCCTCTCCCCGGGGGCCCCTGCGTCCTGGCCCGTGGAGCTGGCCAAGCTCAGCCCTGGCAGTGGGGCTCATGTCTGTGGCCTTGGCCAGGAGGCTCGAAGCCCGGCCTCAGTTTCCCCTTCTGCACAATGGGGCTGTAGTTGAGAGCTGGGGCCTGTCAGGGTGGCTGCAGCTAGGGTCATACCGCAACCTTGCTGGGCTGGGCAGGTGCATGGCCTCCCCTGAAGTGTGGTGTTGGGGTGGGAGGGGTGGGGCTTGGGAATTCCCTTGCAGTCCTGCCAGTGGCTGCACTGACCCTTGCTGACGCCCTAGCCTGGGCCCAGCCATTACAGGGCAGGGGGCTTACGGTAGAACAGGCCTGGGCAGAGCAGTGTGCCTTCTCCCCCTGCACGGCTGCTGTCACAATCAGAAGAGAAGGCTTCAGCAGGCGCCAGGCTCAGGGTGGTTTAGGGGGTGGGCACTGGGAGACAGCAAGACTGGGCCATGCCTGGGACCTATAGGTCCTCTACGGGGTGAGCGTCAGAGGACGTGTCTGCACGGCCAGTGAGCCACACGCCCAGGGGAGGCCCTTTGGTTAAATGGGGAAGGGTTTTGATGTCCTTGGGCCTCACTGTTGTGCAGTCCTCCTGGGAGGCTGGAGGCTGTTGGCTGTTGGGGGCGATGGTGGGATGTGTGGGCTCACCCCGCCTGGACCTGAGCTCTGAGCAAGGGTCCCTGGAGAGGAGGCAGGTAGGGACAGGGGCTCGGAGCCCCGTCAATTGCCTGTGAGCAGTTCAGCCCACTCCACTGCTCTGGATGTGACTGTCCCTCCCTCCTTTCGGTGCAGGTGCCCCCAGGGGGCAACAAGACGCAGTATGATGAGATTGGCATTCCCGTGGCCCTGCTCAGCTACAAAGACATGCTGGACATCTTCAGGGTAGGCTCTGCCACCTGCTCAGGCCTGGGGGCCCCAGGATAGGGTGGGCAGGGGCCTAGGATGGCTGCCGGGGGGTCCTTGCCCAAGTCAGTGCAATCAGGAGTGGCAAGTGAGGGCATGGCCCCTGCAGGACAGGGTCCCCAGCCCCCAGCCCCATGCGGACTCCTGGCCTCGGCTCTGCGAGGTGGCCCCGACATTCAGCCTGATGTGTTCTCCGAGGCAGCGTTTCGGCCGCGCGGTGCGGGTGGCGCTGTATGCCCCCAACGAGCCAGTGCTGGACTACAACATGGTTGTCATCTTCATCATGGCCGTGGGCACCGTCGCCATCGGGGGCCACTGGGCTGGGAGTCGGGACGTGAAGAAGTGAGTGCCATGTGCTCTGTGTGCACACGTGATTGGTGGGCGGCTCTGACGCTGGGAACCGGGCAGCCCAGAGAATGCAAGGGGCTGAGGTCACAGGCCTGGGGCCCACAGGAGTCCTGAAGACAGTCAGGGGCTGGATTGCGCTCAGTGTGGGAAGGGGTGTGGGGGGAGAATGTTCCGCAATCTTCCCATCGAAAACAGTCACTAGAGCTTCGGCCCCTGGGTGGGTTGGGGCTCCCCTGCCTACAGCCTTCCCTGGAGGATTCAGCTCCTGCCTTAGTCTCAAGAGTCCTTGGAGCAGGACCTGGCTCTGGACGCCCACAGCAGCAGGGTCTCTTTCTGCGCCTTGGGCACGTTTGGGGGCAGCGGCTCCATGTGCTTCTGTCCCTTCCCGGGTCCTCTCGCTGGTCCTGGGTTTCTGCCCCGTGCCCCGGAGTTGTGCCCGCCCAGGCGCCCCGTGACCCAAGGTGTCTCCCAAGAAGGTACATGAAGCACAAGCGGGACGATGGGCTTGAGAAGCAGGAGGACGAGGCCGTGGACGTGACGCCGGTCATGACCTGCGTGTTTGTGGTCATGTGCTGCTCCATGCTGGTGTTGCTGTACTACTTCTACGACCACCTCGGTTAGTCAGCCTGGGTCCCGGCCCCCGGGGAGGGGTGGTGGCGGGTGGCAGCTGGGGGCTCCCGCCTCATGGCCATGTCCCCACAGTCTATGTCGTCATCGGGATCTTCTGCCTGGCCTCCTCCACGGGCCTGTACAGCTGCCTGGCGCCCTTTGTCCGGAGGCTGCCATTCTGTAAGTGCAGGTGAGCCTGTCCCCGGCAGCTTCCATCTCCTGTTTCCGGCCCCTGAAGCTCCCAGCTCTGCCTGGTGAGGGCCGAGGCCCCCAGCCTGTCCGGCAGAGTCAGGAGGTGGGTGTCGGGTTCAGGTTCCTGGTCCCCCTCCCCGCCTCACATTCTGTCTGAGGAAGCTATTAACTGACCCTCCCAACCCCCTGCTGCTCCCCCCCCCACCGCCTGCAGGGGCCAAGTGCAGTAGAGGATGTGGGGGATGGGGTGTCCCTGGCTGACTTGGGCCCTGTGGGCAGGAGGTGGGCATAGGAAGGTACCCACCTCAGCTGGGCTCCAAGGGGTCTCTGGGCCAGCCTCACTCAGGGCACCCAGCTGGCTGCATGGCCTGGAAGGTTCCCTGCAGCCCAGGAGCTTGGTCTGGCTCTTGCAGGGTACCTAGGGAGCTGCTGCAGGGTCTCAGGTTAGGGCTGGATTAGTGTCTGAGAAGCTGGGCTTGTCACGGAAGAGCGGGCCGGGGCGGGGGGTGGCTGGAGCAGGCAGGGCCTGGGAGGGGAGACGCTGCGGGGACGGGGGTTCTGTGGGCGTAGCCAGCTCAAGACCCCAGTGCCTGCCCCATGCTGGGCTCTGCTCTGTAATGTAGGGGGTGTTGAGTCTAAGGAGGAAAGAGCAGGGGCTGGCTAGTGGGGTGGCTCTGGGGCCTCAGCAGAGCGGCGGTGGGGTGAGGGGTGGTGGACTTCTTGGTGTTGGTGGTGGTCGGCTCTCTGACCACCCCGGCCTCCCCAGGGTCCCCGACAACAGCCTGCCCTACTTCCACAAGCGCCCTCAGGCCCGCATGCTGCTCCTGGCACTTTTCTGTGTGGCTGTCAGCGTGGTGTGGGGCATCTTCCGCAATGAGGACCAGTAAGTGCCATCCCCTCCCGGGCCTCTGGTGGGCTGCAGGCCCAGCACTCCCTCCCACGCCTGTCCTCAGATGCTCCTACTCCCTCCTCCCTGGAGGCCACTCAGGGCAGCCTGGAGAGGGATGAAAGGCCCCCTGCCTGCTGCCTGCGGTCTCTTACGCCTGGGTTTGTCTGGGTGCCATGCAGGCCCTGATTAGAATCTGGATAGGAGAGGCCTCCAGCATGCCTGGGCAGGATCCTGGGCAGGGCTGGGGCAACACTGCCCGGAGCCACTGTCCCCGCCCCATCCATGCTGCAGGCCCCAAGGCCCAGGGCACGGGCTCCGCTGACACCTGACCCTCCTGTCCTGCCTGCCCATGGCCTCTGAGCAGTGGCAGGATGAGGGGCAGGCGCTGCTTCCCCACCCCCACTCGCTTGCCACGTGTCACCGGCTTGTGGGTGCCTCCGCCAGCCTCCCCTGTGAGGCAGAGCGCCTGGTGCCATGGCCGCGGAGGACAGAGGCGGCCTGTCGCTGCCCGGCTCCACTGCTATCGCTGACACCATCTGGCGCTTTCTCTGAGCCTTTCCTGAGGCAGCCAAATGCTCTTGGCTTCAGCACCGATCAGAGCCACAACAGATTTGACTGGCAGAAGGAAAACGTGAAAATATTTTGAGTCCTTTGTACACAAAGAGAAAATGAACTCTTTCAGTTAAATCTGAGCCAGGAAACTGACTCCATTGCATAAAATTAGAACCGGCTGCAGTTTCCCGCATCTGGGAGCTGCAGCAGTGTGTGGCCATCCGAAACTGGCTTTTGGAAACCTCTGTCCTTTACACCCCACCCACCCTGCCTGGGAGGTATTTTTATTCTGTTTTCAAATGAAGCATTTGATGCTTTGAGACTCTGAGGAAGCTCAGAGGTGACTTGCCCAGGAAGTGGCAGGCAGAGCCTGCATCCAGGGGGCCGGGGCTGGCGGGAAGGGGGACATCAGACTCATGTGGGCGAGGAGAGAGCATGAGGGTTGAGGGAGGCTGTGGGGCTGCGACCTCTTGAGGAAGCATTTTTGTGTTTTGCCCCCTGGGCGCCTGGCTGCACGATGGCCCACCCAGAGGTTCCATGTGACAGCTGGTTGGTGCAGGTTTCACTTGAACAGGTAGCTTGGACGGAGTGGATAACCAGTCCTTCAGCACACTCACCCCTTGCCCCCACCCTGCCCAGGGTCTGTGGTCTCTGTGAAACCACCGCTGTCTCAGCCTTGTGTCTGCCCCTTGGTGTGGTGCATTGGCAGCCCAGCTCTGTCCCAGTGTGATGAGGGGCCCCTCCCAGAGGTCTCAGGGGCCTTCCCTGCCTTTCTCGGTGTCCTCCTCCGGGCAGGGCGGGATGGTGACTTAGACACTTGGTGGCTGAGGTGGCCAGGAGCGTGATCCCAAGGGTTATGGCTGGTTGGTGGAGGAGGAGGCCTGGGTGCAGAGCCCCCGCCCTGGGCAGTGACCCGGCATTGTCTTCTAGGTGGGCCTGGGTCCTCCAGGACGCCCTGGGCATCGCCTTCTGCCTCTACATGCTGAAAACCATCCGCCTCCCCACATTCAAGGTGAGGGGTTGGCCGGGCCTCCCCCAGCCTAGCTTGGGCTGGTGGCTGCAGGGAGTTTTCCCCAGCGTGTCCCCAGGGATGAATTGTCCCCAGGGAAGAAAGAAGAACAAAGAAAATGAGGGCAGCAATGGGGGAGTGTCCCGATGGCAGAGTGTCCCCGACAGGGGCATGTCTTGGGCAGTGGGGGTGTGTCCTGGGTGGGGGATGCCCCTCAGACTATGTGCTTCCCCAGGCCTGCACATTGCTGCTGCTGGTGCTCTTCCTCTACGACATCTTCTTCGTGTTCATCACGCCCTTCCTGACCAAGGTAGGCACCTTGTCTTGCCAGTCTCCCCCTGCCCCTGCCCCCGCCCCTCCCCACCCCACCCTGACGCCCACCCATCTTGTGCAGAGCGGGAACAGCATCATGGTGGAGGTGGCCACTGGGCCCTCTGACTCGGCCACCCATGAGAAGGTACGTCCTCTGGCTTCATGAGGCGGGGCGTTCCCTGGCACGGCTGGTCCTGGAGGAGGCGTCTCCTTCCTTCTCTGCAGCTGCCCATGGTCCTGAAGGTGCCCAGACTGAACTCCTCGCCTCTGGCCCTGTGTGACCGGCCCTTCTCCCTGCTGGGCTTTGGAGACATTTTGGTGCCAGGTATTGAGGCTGGTGGGGCACAGGGGTCAGTGCCCTGGACAGGCCCCAGCAGGCTCTGAGCCAGCCTTCCCATGGGGCAAGGCCTACCTGAACCCGAGCCCCAGGCCCTGGGCTGCCCAGGTCTGCCTTCGGGAGTGATGGGCCGGGGTAGAGGTGAAGCCCTGGGCTCAGGATCTGGCAGGGGTGGGCGGCAGCGGCTGGTGCCTCAGTGGGGGGGCCCTGGTGGGTTCCTGAGGATCTGGATAGCCTCCTCATTGGCTGTCCTAGTCACAGCTGCACTGCTGCCTGTGGGGACTACCTGCTGCAGAAGGTGGAGGGTGTGCCCTTACCAGCTCCACTGCCCCAGGAGCATGGGGTCCATGCTCACTCACTGTCTCAGTTCACGCACTAAGAGTGTCGTGTGGCACTGTCCCAGCTCCACCCAAGCTGGTGGTGTGGCCTTCTGTGAAATGCCAGTGATAGCCGTGTGCCTGGCAGACGTTGAGAGGCCGCCTGGTTCTTCCCAGGGAAACACCTGCTCTGAGGCTGTGGGGGCAGACTGGGTGTGCCCTTGGCAACCTGGGTGAGTCTTGCCCTCCTCCCCTAGGGCTGCTTGTGGCATACTGCCACAGGTTCGACATCCAGGTGCAGTCCTCCAGGGTGTACTTCGTGGCCTGCACTATCGGTATGTAATGCAGACGTGCATGAAGGGCCCAGGCCGTGTCCAGGGGCTGGCAGCTCCAACTGCAACCCCTATACCCCACACTCCACCTCTGTCCTACCCTTTTTTTTCGTTATTAGTCCCTAAACAATACAGTATAACAACTATTTACTTAGCATTGACATCGTATCAGGTCTTATAAGTAACCCAGAGGTGACTTAAAGTGCACGGGAAGATGTCTGCAGGTTATGTGCAAACACTACGCCACTTTGAGCATCTGTGGATTTTGGTATCTGAGGGGGGTCCTGGAACACCGGCCATGTGTACATTTACGTACTTGTGCACACACACACGCAAATTGTAGCATTTTTCTGGACTGTGAGAGTAGCTTGCAGGCACTGTGCCCTGTTCCCCTAAATGCTTCACTGGGTGCTTCCTTTTATGTGACCAGGAACAAGGGCATCCTTTTATGTGACCATAGTTCAGGTGTCAGAGGTTGGGTTTTCTAATTACGTAGCTGTGTTTCCTTAATATTATTTTTCTAGTTAAAGGTGTATAAACCCAGCTCCTTGGCCATAGCTCCTGGCTCCTCCTCTGGCCACTTCTGAGGTTCCACTCTTCCTGCGTCTGGCTGCTGCCCCAGAGCGGCCTTCTCCCTGTTGCCTTCCTCACACCATGACCTCTCAGTGACCCCCGACCCCTCTCACCTGCTGAGGCGGGGGTGGGGTAGGCGTGTATCCCAGGAAGGTGCCGGAAGGATCCATGTACCTGGGGATGTGTGTGACCCCACTGCCCACCTCTCCCATCCTTGTGTCCTCTCCATCCTCCACTGTCGGCTCCTCCTGCCCAGCTCGGCATTCCTGCAGCCCCAGCTGGCCGAGGTAATGCTCCCTCTCTCTCTCCAGCCTACGGCATCGGGCTCCTGGTGACATTTATGGCCCTGGCCCTCATGCAGCGTGGCCAGCCTGCCCTCCTCTACCTGGTGCCCTGCACGCTGGTGACGAGCTTCGCTGTGGCACTCTGGCGCCGGGAGCTGGGTGTGTTCTGGACGGGCAGCGGCTTTGCGGTGAATACCAGTTTGCTATGACTGTCTGCAAGAAATAATAACTAATAAGCCCTAACTAGAGTTAAAGTTGAGTAAGACCTCCTAGTATTTAACTAAGCCCCGCGCCTGGCAGGTTCCGTGGTTGGGGTCTCCCCATGTCTGGAAGGTTTTGCTTTGGGTGCCACGTGTGTGCGGCTCCCATGTGAGGGGTGACTCCAGGGTGCGCGTGGACTCCTGTGGGGTGTGGGTTTGCTTGCCTGAGGCTGCTCCCCCCACTTGAGTGCACTCAAGACTCTGGCTGCTTCTGCCACTGAGAATGCAGCCCCAGGTGTGGGGCGAGGCAAGTGTTGGCTGGCGCCAAGCTGCAGGGGAGGGTGGCCCTGGCTTTGCCCTCACGTGTGGAAACCGTGTCCCCCTGACAGGGGTGGCTGGGAATGAAACGCACTGATGCAGGGAGGGGCTTAGGGCTGTGTTGCTTTTGCTTTCCTATTTTTTAAAACACAAGAGGGAAGTGGTGGGCCCCTTCCTACATGACACACCATTAAGCTAAGAGGGACGATGGCACAGATTTCCAGAATGCTCAGGCACACTGTGCCCTGTGTGCGGCTGCCCCCGGACACTGTGGGAGTAGCCGCGGCAGGAACAGGGACCTGTTCAGACCCTTTGGCATCTGGATAAATTGTCCCATAAATGAAGCCTCCCTCCGTGGGAAATTCCTCATTTCTCAGCAGTGCCAGTCACGTGTGGGGTCACTGTGCTGTGTTTCTGTGGAAGCGAAGCCAGTCCCTTCCATGTGAGTGTGAGAGCACCGGGGTGGGCACAGACCCCAGTGCCGAGTGGAGCTCTCAGATGCTGCGGTTGGGCCTCTGGCCCTCACTGGCCACCGAGGCCCAGGGTCTCCTTTCTGGTGGGTGTTGCCTTGGCCACAAGAGCAAAGGGTCGGTTCTAGAAGGTTTGGGAAAAGCCAGGGGACCAGAGGGAGGAGGGGCAGGCCAGGCCCCTGAGGGCTGAGGGTGTTACAGAGTCTGAGCTTTCTTTATGGCCATGTCAGCTCCCAGCTTCGGGAGGCCTCGACTTCCCTCCTTAGCCCTGTGGCCAGGGTGCCGGCCCTTCTCCCTGGGCTGCCTTCCTGCTTGCCCTGAGCCTGCGTCCAGGCCCTTTGGGGACAGTGGCTCTTCCTGCCCCTCGGGGCTGTGGGTGTTGGTGTCCTGCTGCCCCTCACTGGCCTCCCTTCTCTTGCAGAAAGACCTACCTCAGCTTCCTTGGGCCCCAGCTCCGGCCGACGGCCCGCAGCCTCTGAAGGACTCGGACGCGCCCCTCTCCCCATCCCCGCAGCCTCCAGGCGAAGAACTGGCCAAGTCTCCTGCACCCGCCGAGCAGCTCCAAGAACTGACCGAGCCTGAAGAGATGGCCACAGCCCCTGCCCAGGAGCCTGGGAGCCTGGCCAGCAGCTCCCCTGAACCTGTAGGCTGCGACCTGACCCAGCCTGACCCTGAGGCCCGGCCTGGCGCCTTGGCCTAGGGGAGAGGGAGCAGGACAAGGACAGACGTGAGATGCCCGTGGACTGAGCCCGCCGGCCGCCCTGCCCCATGGTGCTCACGTCCTTGCGAGGTCCTCACGGGCCCCGCATGCCCTGCACTGACTCACGCAGCTGCCACAAGCCCTGGGCAGCCGGGGTCTTCCTCGCCGGCCGTTCCCGGGCCTTCTGCAGCGGTGGCCGGGCCGGGCCAGGCCACAGGCGTGTCCGCATCTGGTGCTTCCCTGCCGCTTCCTCCAGCGCTGCTCCCCGTGCCCCGTGCCCTGCGCTGGCTGGCGGGAGAGGAGATGCTCCTGCCTCCCGAAGGCGCCGCTTTCCCCTCTGGCCACAGTCCACTCGTAGATCCCTTTCTCAAGTCCAGCTGGCCCAGATCTGAGACCCTGAGGTTTGGCAGCAGCTCCTGCCCCCTGGGACGCAGACTCAGGGCCGGGACGGGGCCTCTGAGGAGGGCGCTGGGGGCCGCGGACGGGCTGGCAGGGAGTGGACAGGCTGCTCCCTCTGGGCCCAGAGGTGCCATGTGTGCACTTCTCCCGGTTTTAATAAACAGTCACGACTTCTGGTTCTGGTGTCGCCTCACAGGATGTGAGTCTCAGGCCGCCCTTCTGATGGGGTGGGCGCGGGCGCCAGGCAGGCCGGGGCGGGCCCTCGGGGTCCCTGAAGCCGGGAGGGAGGGCCTGGCCCCCACGGCGCTCAGCCTTGTCTTCCACATCCGCTCCATTTTGCTCTTTGGTTCTCCCTGCATCCCGGTTTTGTGTGCAGCCTCTTGACCCTCCACGTGCGGCACCGCGAGCTCAGCCCTCTGCACTCAGCAGGCAGGTGAGGGGCCCTGGAATGTGCCGGCGTGTTTGGGAGCTGGCACTTGGTCTTCTACCTCACTGACGGGGTTCTCTGGAGCCCGTGGCACAGATGCCCCTGGTGGAACTGACCGAGGCACAGCCAGCCACCAGGCCCCGGCGCCCTTCTCTGTCGCCACATGTGGCCACTTGTGAAGCAGCGTTCCCTGCGGCCACCTGCACAGGCGCCAGGGCTGTCTGCAGCTCCAGGACCCCAGCACCTTTGTGCCGCCCTCCCTGTCCGTGAAGCCTCCCGACGCAAGTCCAGAAAGGGGTTCCTGTTTACACGGAGCGAAGGCAGAGACCCCTGACTGCATGGGGCAGCCCAGTACCGCGGTCTCACCAATCTGTTCCAGCCAGAGGTGTCGGGGCAAGCTGTGATCCGTTCAGAAAAATACCAGCACCAGAGACCTCAGCCCCATTTTTCCAGGGAAAAATGATGGCTTTTTCCTCAAAAAAGAAAAAGGTAAATGTCTCTTTCTGTGTTTCCTAAAAAGCGCTGGATGAGCTGGAACAGGCGCAAGTGGACCTTCCCCCCACAGTCACTGTGAGGACGGGCTTGGGGCCCGGCCACCTGCTTCTGCCCATCGGACTGCGCCTTAATTTAAGCCATTTCATACGTCAGGATGAGAGTGGGCATATCTCTTCTTGGTGTTCGGCGTTTGGCCAATGTCAAGGAATCAGAGGCAGTTGTTCCTTCCTAAAGTTTCCGTTTGTGTGTTTTGCCTGGCTTCTGTTTGAGTCTGATAATTAAACACGGCTTTTGATATCTGCGGCTTGGCCTGTCCCTCCTCCATGGTGTGTGGCGTGGGGGGGACGTGGCAGATGGGGCGTCAGTGAGGTTGTCAGCTTTGCCTCAGGGGCACTGGCCCCCACGTGCGGTGTCCCGATGAGCGGACTAGACCACTCGCTTCCGGGCTTCTGCACAAGGATGGGTGCACATGGCCACAGTGGGCTGGGCCAGCACTGTGAGGTGCCTGGTGTCTGTACTGTGGGCCTCGTGAGCCATGCGGCCCCGTCACGCTTCTCAGCTCTGCCCTTGTTGCTGGAAAGCATCGCAGACCATGTGTGCAAGTGGGCGTGGCTGTGGCCAAAATACCTGTATTGGTGGATGCTGAAACTGGAATTTTATAGCATTTTCACATGTCTCAAAATAGTCATCTTTTTATATTTTTCAACACTTTTAAAATGTTAAGGTTCTTCTGGCTCATACATGTAGTCCCAGCACTTTGGGAGGCTGAGGCAGGAGAATTGCTCTTGTCTGGGAGTTTGAGACCAGCCTGGGCAACATAGCAAGACCCCATCTCTAAAAAAAATAAGACAAAAACCGTAAAGACTCTTCTTAGCAAGCAGCTGTGGGGCAAGGTTTGGTCTCGGCCCTTGCTCGCTAGCCTGGGCCTGTAGGAATGTGGGTGACAGACACAGGTTTGTGCACGTCCTGCACCTTGGCTGTGTTGGGGACTCCATGCGTCACTCAGCTCTCACAAACCCCTCCTTTCCATTGAAAAAAGTTGAGTCTCCAAGGCTGCATGGCTCATAAGAGGCCAGAGATGTGTGGACTCCTGCAGACCCTTGAGCCAAACCACACATGCCGTGAAGCAGCGTCATGTCCCCCTTCCCAGACAAAAACACCCTGCACGTGAGACAGAACAAGGGCGCAGCACAGGGTGCGCTCAGGCCTCACCACACACAGCAAAGCCCACTTTCAACCAACTGGAGGAGGGATGGCTTAGTTTTGGGAAGCCAATTCCGGAATATTTGAAATTGCAATTTTGTTTCATTTTTAAACTTTATTAGCAATCCATCAACACATTCTAGAAAGAGCACCACTATTGCTTGTCCATTAGGGAATCGCTTTGCTCAGAAACAACTTGGTGGTTGCTCTAAACGTTCCTCCCCTGTGTTTTTCTCTAGTGGAATTCATCCTGCCCACAAAAAGAAAAACTTTGCTAAGCACAGGCAGATCTGAGCCCCGGGGCTAAATGCTACAGGCAGGGCTCAGGGGACAGGGCCCTGGGTTCACGCCATGTCCAACTGTGACCCCGTGAGGTCTTGGGCAAGTTGCTCAACCTCTGTCTCTGTGTCCTCTGTAAAGTGCCCTGCTGTGGGGCACAGTGGCCAGGATGCCACGAGATCAGCCCTGATTATGGCTCTAAGAGATGGTCTTTACCATTTTATCAGTGATGTAATTGGTCACCCATCCCCCCACATCCACATATCCATCCACTCATCCACTTATCCATCCATCCACCCACCCATCCATCTACCCACCCATCTTTGCTGGGCACTTGCTGTGTCCCAGGCACTCCACTAAGGACCAGGGATGTGTGATGTGTGAGTCACAGACCCAACTCTGTCCAGTGAGGAAGGACAGGACACAGGTCAGCTCAGAGGACTTTGGGCCCACACAGGAGAGGCCCCCAGCTCTATCCTGGGGAGGCAGGTGTCAGGGAAGGCTGCCTGGAGGAGGCAGTTGTCAGCTGACCCCGAGGGAAGCATAGGAGTCATTCTGGGCCAGGAGAGGGGAGGTGAGTAGGGCTGGTGCCCCATGTGCAAGGGAGAGCCTGGCACCGAGCTGGAGAGGTGAGAGGTGAGAGGTCGAGAGGTCGTCAGAAGGTGAAGGATGGAGTTCTGGAAAGAGCCCACCATCTCCCTGAGGAAGAGGGGAGGGTGGCCTCAAGGGGTCTTAGGCTCCTCCCCACACAGCTCAAAGGATGGTGGAAACATCCCCTTGGGAACTGACTGCAGCCTGCAGGAGGGTGGACAGGAGGCACTGATGGGAGAACTGGGCTTGGAGCCAGGCCTCGTCCTGGGAGCCCTGTGACCTCGGGCTCTCGGGGCTGGAGCTGCCTCTCCTACAAAAAGTGGGTGTCAGCTACTTTTGCAGGGTCGTTGTGAGAACCCGGTGGAGTCCCTGGCCAGTGCCGAGCAGAGCACATACTCGGCACACTGCAGGCAGCTGGGGAGGCCGCACCCTGCAGGATTGCGCCCCTCCAGCACTTCCTCTAAAGTCAACTGCCATTCAAGGCACACAGATGGTGGAATGACAGGCTGGCCTCCGAAGGCACTTCCAAAAAATGTCCCCAAAGTATCTTGAGATAGAGTGGTTCTAGCGACCTGCACCATCTCCCGTGGGGAAGCAGGAGGGCCAGGCGGGGGGGGGGGTGTGTGTGTGTGTGTGTAGCCGGGGTGGCTGTGGGCAGAGGCGTGTCAGAACCGGGGCCATCTCAGCGTGACCATGAGGAAGGTGCCAGCCAGACCCACAGAGGGCGTCCTGCAAACACCTGACCTGCCCTCCCCAGGAGACAGAGATGGGAGGGGGCATGAGGGGAAACTGAGGAAACCCGAATCAAGTGTGGGTTAATGATGATGGGTCATCGTTGGTGCATCAGTCATGGCACACACCCGCACCAATAGGGGGGCCTGGGTGTGGGGTATGGGGGCGTCCTCTACCGTCTTCCCAACTTTCCTGTAACTCTAAAGCTGTTCTAAAATAAAAACTTATTTAAAAAATATTGTAATTATTCATGCCCCTCCCCCACCCCGCTCCCCAGAAAACGCCGAGTACCTGCTCACCTGCACACGGAGCCACCTCTGCCCACCCCTCCCCAAGGCTCAGGCCCTCGGCTGCTCCACGGGATGGGGGTGGGGGTCAGGGGTAGGGGGTGGGGGGCCCTGAGGTGGCAGCCCCAGGCAGTGGTGGCCCAGTGGAGTGGGGGTGGGGAAGGGGCTCAGCAGGGGGCGGGTGACGAGGGGGAGGAGGAGGAGAGGGGGAGGGGAGAGCGCCCCCGCCCCGCCCCTCCTTCCTCCCCCCAAGGCTGTGGCAGGATACCCGGTGCAGCCTCCTCCCCCAGCGCGGTGAGTACAGGGGTGCCCCATGCCCTGCACTTCAGTTCGCTGAGACCCCGGGCTGGGGCTGTGTAAACGTGGTCGGGTTGTGTAGACGAGGCCGGGGCACCCGGAGGGGCCCCCATCCCCATCCACACTCTTCCGCTTTTTCTACTTGTGAACTTGGCTAAAACCAAGTCCAGAGCGTCAGCCTGGAGCCTGCTGGGGGCGCGCGGTAGGAATCAGAGGGACAGGGAGACTCGGGTGAGACCGAAGATCCCATAACGAGCCCCCCTCCCTCCCCAGCACCCCCTCCTGCCCTGCCGGAGGTCTCAGCCTCCCAGTTGCTTGTGAGTAAACACTTGTGGAGGATTTGGGGGGGAGGGTGACAATTTGAAGAGGGTGAGGTCAGAGGGTCTGAAATTGGGGCTGGGGGGCGGTGCCTGCCTGGCGGGGGTGGGGGGGGAGGTCTCATGACTTGAACTAAATGTGGCAGGAAAGCCAGGTGGGGTGGGGGTGTCCACACTGCGGAATGTCAGCACGTCCTCACTAGTGCGGTCCCGAGGGTCCTCTGCAGGCTGGGGACCCTCACCCTCCATCCTCGCCCCTATGAGTAGCTGCCTTGGGGCCTATGGGGGCCCGGGGATGTCGTGTGATGGTGGCCGCCCCCCCCCCAGCAGATCTGTGATGCTGGTGCCGCAGACCTGGCGGGCTGTGTGGCCACGCGTGGCTGTGTATGATGATATAATGGTGTTTGTGTGTGCAATTGCATATGACTGTATGTGGTTGTGTGAGACTGTGTGTGTGGCTGCGTGTGATTGTGTGTAGTTGTGCTGTGACTGTGGATATGAGCGTGTGACTGCATGTGTGGGATTGTGTATGGTTGTGTGTCTGTTGTATGTGAGACGTGTGTGGTTGTGTTGTTACAGCGTGTGTGTGGCTGCATTGTGAGATCGTGCAGGATTTTGTGGATGGTTGTGTGAGGTTGTGCGTGTGAACTCCCCTCTTCCTACCTTTCTCATCTGGAAAATGGGACGAGCGTCCCAGCTACTCAGGCTGCTCTGACCATGCACAACGCGAGCCCCTCTTGTCCCCGCCAAACAGACAGTGAACATGTTTGTGCTCCTCCAACAACAGTGTGTGGATTTGAGCCAGTGAACCGTGCAGCCCCCCTGGAGTCCTATCCTTCACGGGCATCTGTGTGTTGTGCAAAGTCCACCCTGCGGAATTCTGAATGTTTAGGGTGTAAAATATGGAGCTCAGAGAATGCTTAGGCAAAAGGTGTTGGTGTGGCCTTTTATCGAGGCTGGGGACTCGTCCGCTGGTGCACGGGCTTTCTGTCACAGCCACTGATTAAGGGCTTTGGAGGCCTTGTAAAAGGGTCCCGAGGGAGGCAGAATGAACCAGCAACGGCGGGGGTTTCTCTGATCGTCCTCGCGGAATGAGTCCTGCTGATTCTGGAGAAGCTGGGAAGTTGCAGTAGGAGTGTGGGAATTCATAGGTCTGGGTTTCTGCTCTTTCCCAGGAAGGTGAAGGCACACGGGCAGGGAGACGGGTGGCCACGGGTGAGCGAGGTCGTGTGATCCTGCGTGCATCTGTGCGCGACTCTCGCAGGATGGTGTAGCTGGTGCTCGGGGAGGTAGGACGCGACCCCAGGCGTGGATGCCACCCTCCTTCCCGCCCCAGGGCAGGGTCTGGAGCTCTTGGCACCCCTCATTCCCCAGCCCTCTTGCTTACCTGCCTCACCTAGAGAGAAGGACCCGTCTCATCATAGAGATGCCACCTGGCAAAGTGGGGTATCAAAGAACTGTGTGAGTGTGTGCGCGCCTGTTAAGAGAGAGGGAGAGGAGATATCTTCTCCAAGCCTCAGTTTCCTCATCTGTAAAATGGGTACACTCATGCCAGATCCCCACCCCCATCCCCTGGGCTTACCGGGAGGGCTGGATGAACTACCTGAAGCCTGTGAGCCTTGTGCACACATGAGGCATCAACTTTCTGCTTCTGCATTGGCACAAGCATATGTCATCCATGCCAGCATGCGCCTCTGCCCTACAGGCTGTTCCAAGCCAATTATGTTCATATTCGTGGCTCTGAAGGGAACGCAGAGGAAAACATATCCTGGGTGATCGGTGGATACCTGCATAAGGCCCCTTTGTTGATTTTTACACATTACCTTTATTAATTAAAAAAAAAGTTTTCAGAATAATTTTAGTTGCAAAGACAATAGAGACAGTCCCTAACGTTGACATCTCACGTAACCCATAGGACAGAGATTTGCGCTAAGGAATTACCGTGGGTACAACTGCCTTCGCGGACTTTACCCGGACTTCCCCGTTTCCCTCACTAATGTTTCTGTTCAACCTTCCAATCTGGGCTCCCACATTGCATTTAGGAGCTATATCCATTTGAAACAATACCAGTCATAAGTGATTGGAAGTTTACTAATTTTTTCAATCTACGCGTTTTTATCTGTTTTCCTTGGTATCACTCATGTTTATCAGCGTTTTCCCTCCTGCATGATCACCGACTCCTTTTTCCCCCATGCACATTGTAAAGCTGAAAGAACACAAGATATCGCTGCAAATAGTTTCCTCACAAACACCTCTTCCCATGAAAACCTAACAAAAAGTCCATAGACAAAAAGAAAAGAAAAAAAAGACCAAGCTTATTAAATTTCCTTTAGGCTTGCTGAGTGATTTATTTCATGAAGTTGGGGCCACGGAGGAGGGGGAGGTTTTTCCGGCTAGATCTGGGCCCGAGGAGAGGCAACAGGGAGAAATAAGAGCTGCCTGTTCCGTAGACAGGCTTTGGCTGCCGTGGGACTGAGGAAAGGCAGCCTGATGGGGTGGGAGTCTCTGAAAACTGTGACCATCCTGAATGAGGGGGAAGAAAACTGTAGCGACTGGTGGGCGAGACAGCTGAAGAGCCGAGATCAAGATGGAGAAGAAATTTAGAAGCTCAGGGACGGAATGGAGGCGAACCTTTGGGCTTCGCCAAAGTTGACCCTGCCTGGATAAAAAGGCACCTAAAGGCTGGCCTCGCCCTTTGAGAGGCTGAACCACGGTTTTAACCAACTAGATAATTTCAGCCATTAACGGCAGAGGGAAGATTCACCATGGATGGGAGGGAGTGCACGGAACTGAAGAGGAGGACGGGCAGATGGGAAGAGGGTGGGCCACCAAGAATAGAGTGCGTGGTTATTGGGAAGGAAAACAGAAAACCAGACAGAAACGTTATGGGGCCTGGAGTCCTGTGTATCGGTTACTGGTTGCTGCATAACAAATTACCCCCAAATTTAGCAGATTAAAATGACAAATATTTATCTTCTCGCAGTTTCTGTAGGTCAAAGATGTAGGAGTGATTGATCTGGGTGGTTTTGGTCCAGGGTCTCTCACGAGGTTGCAGTCACACACTGGCCGGGGCTGCCTCAACTGAAGGCTCAACTGCAGCTGGAGGAGCCGCTTCCGAGCTGGCGCCCTCGCGTGGCTGTTGGCAGGAGGCCTCAGTTCCTCCCCATGTGGACCACTCCATAGTGCTGCTTGAGTCTCCTCACGACATGGCCGCCGGCTTCTCCCAGAATGAGGAATCCAAGGAGAAGAAGAAGAAAACCACAGTGTTTATATGACCTACCCTCAGAAGTCTTACTCCATCACTTCTGGTACATTCTATTCATTAGAAGCAAGTCATTGAGTCTAGCCCACACTCAAAGGGAGGTCAAGTATGCTCTGCTAAGGGAGGAAAGAAAAGAATTTGTGGACATTTTTTTATTTTCTTTTTTGTTTGTTTGAGGTTTTTTTTGTTTATTTTTGTTTGTTTTTTCTTTCTTTTTCTTTTCTATTTATTTACTTTTTGTGGACACATTTTAAAACCACTGCATCCCATAACCTCAGGCAAGTTACCTAACTCTTCCGTGCCTCTGTTTCCTCTTTGGTCAAAATATAGTTGGTGTCACAGGAGAGTTGTGGTAATAAATGACATGATGCATACAAATGTTGTTTAGTGCAATGGCTGTCACATAGAAAATACTTATCTACTTATTTTTATTAAAAGCATTTTTGCCCAGTGTCACAGCTCCTGAGGAATGGTACATCAGCAGTTGTTATTAAATCGTAGCTCCCTGGAATTGTAGGTCCAGAGGGGCAGAGGGAAATAATTTGCTCTCTTAGTAAACACTAGGCTATTTCTCTCCATTCTTTAGCCTCATGTTAGGAATGGCAGTGAGATATTGGCCCAGGGAGGTGAGGATGGTTGTGGCGAATTTTGTGAGCCTGGATGACGTCATGCTTAGACCAGGCTAGAGATGATGGCGGTGTCCAAGTTCTGGACATATCTTGAAGGTGGCCTGACAGTGTTTTCGGATGGCTTGGATGGGGGCTGTGCCAGGGACACCAAGGATGACCCCAGGGGGTTTTGATCTGAGCCACTGTGAAAATGGAGCTGCTGTCTGAGCTGGAGGAGACTAAGGGAGGAAAAGGTGTTTTTGGGGAGATCAAGGCAGGATGCCAGTGACTCAGTTTGGTGTGTGTCAGGTTTAAGGACCCTGTTGGTTATTGTATTCATTTTCTACAAATTACCACAAACTTAGCAACTTGAAACATCTCCTGTGCGTCATCTCACAGTTTCATGTGGGTTGGGGGCCAGGACATGGCTTGGCTGGCTTCTCCGCTCAGGGTCTGACATGGCTGCAATCAGAGTGCTGGCTGGGCTGTGTTCTCATACGAAGGCTCAAATGGGGAAGGAGCTGCCTCCGAGCTCATTCAGGTTTTCAGTGGATGACCAAGGGCTGGGCTTTTTGCTGACTGTCAGGGTAGTGGCCACCCTTAGCTCCTAGTCACCCAAATTTCCTTGGCACAGCGGCCTTCTCTAGGATGGCCACATACCTTATCAAGCCAGCAAGGAGGGTCTTCAGCTCCAATTTGGCTAAGGTGGAGTCTTATTTTTTTTCACTTTATTTATTTATTTATTTATTTTGAGACAGGGTCTTGCTCTGTCACCCAGGCTGATGTGCAGTTGTGTCATCACAGCTCACTGCAGCCTCCAACTCCTGAGCTCAAGTGATCCTCCTGCCTCGGCCTCCCGAAGTGCTGGGATCACAGGTGTGCACCACTGTGCCTGGCCAAGATCAACATTTTAAACAAAATCAGCACTGTACCAGCAGGTCTAGGGTCAGGGGCAGGTGAGTGAGGTGTGGGTTAGACAGGTGCAAACTCAGATCCTATCTTTATGTCAAATGTCAACATTTTGTTCGTCATGGATCTTTTGGCATATTATGTGACAATATGATGTATCTCGATGACTAAGGCTTTTGGCGCTCCCTTCAATTTTGCCCCAATGCCAGTGCCCTTCTCGCCTCACCCTAGCCCTTGGCCCCAGATGTCCTCCGCGAAGGCTCTGAGCCTAAGGCTCACACTCTTTTTTTTGAAAACAGGCTCTGGCAAGCCTCAGGGTGGCATTAAGGACATGTTGGCCCTAAACCGAGACTGTCCCTGGCTGGCCTCCTCGGGAGGCTGGAAACAGACGTTGTTCCTGCCTCATTCATGGCGATGCGGCTCTGCTCACAAAGTCCTTGGGTAGCACCTCCCGGGGACCCCTGAAAGGCTGCAGACCCTTCCTGATGGGTGAAGACGGAAGGGGAGTAGATCCACCAGATGTCCCGGTTTCCAGGTTAAAACTGGAACAGTCCCAGGTGAACCAGGATGATGGGTCACCCCAGAAAGGAGTCAGTTGCTCAGGGTCAACCCGTCGCTGTTGCGTTGGGAGGAGAGTCAACCCTCTGCTGCCCACCTGGGCCCAAGGATGCCCACATGGTGGCGTCCATGGGGCCAGGGGCTGGTTAAGCCTCAGGCTCAATTTGGAGACCTCCGCACAGATCATTCACTCTTCAGCCCTGTGTGCTCCGGGCTTTTGTCATGTGTTCTAAAGACCCATCTTTTCTCTCCCCTGTATCTCGGCACACAGTTCAGCTTGCAGATCCAGTGTGGAAGCTTCTCGAAGCTTTTACGGATTGTTCCTGTTGCTTTACAAGTACACATTCATCTTTTTGGTTTGTCTGGGGTATTCTCATGTATCTCTCAACCTCAGCTGTAACTTATCCTCTGTGGCTTTCAAAAAACTAAATGATGCCTCATCTCGTCAAAGGCTTTCTGTCACCTCAAGGTCACCCCGGGAGCCAGCAATCACCGCCTTGTGTCCACTCCTATTTCATTTAATCAGCTATCTCCCCTCTTTCTACTCAGCCTTTGTATTTCATCCTGTCCCACCCCCAATCTTCGCAAAAAATAAGAATAAAACAGACTCTAGAAGATATTTTGTCGTCTGAGATTAGCGGTGTGAAGGATGTTCCAGAACCTTCTCTCCCTATGCCTCTCTCTGAATTAAAGCACCCGCTTGTCTGTGGTGGGCTGTCTCCATGGCATCGCTGTGATAAGAGAAAGAGCCATCTAGACAGGCAGGTTTGGTTTTTGGTCTACCCAAAATAATTTGTTCTGTCTACGCTTTTTTTTTTTTTAACCCTAAATGGACTTCACATCTTGGTCAGAAGTTTATTTCAATTTAGAAATACGGATGTTCTGAAAAAGGTGGGTTTTAAACCAACATGGCATTCTATTTAATAACTGGGGACTGACAATTCACCCATCGTGACTCCTGCCTTTGGCTCTTGTTCTCTTTGCCTCACAATGACCCGGGAGGCTGCTGCTTGGCGGTTTTTAGTTGACTTTTTGCAAAGCTCATAAGCGCACTCCCGATGTATTCTTTGATAAGCTTTTCACTCAACTGACGAATGCTTTTTCGCGCCAACCGTTTGCAAAGTACTTTGTGGGGACAGTCGAGGAAAGTGAAGGTGAAGAAGGCTTGTGTCTGTCCTCGAGGAGTTGACAGGAGTCTAGAAGGTTCTCTACCCCTACCTAGCACATCTATGAAGTACTTTATATTATCTTCCCAAGCCAGGGAGCTCTGGCACCTTCATGGCTTCACTGTTTTCTTCTCAAGTTATTGCAGACACCAGATATTCCTTTGTTTTTAGAGAAAGACAGGGTCTCACTATGTCACCTGGGCTGGAATGCAGTGGCGTCATCACAGCTCACTGCAGCCTCCAACTCCCAGGCTCAAGTGATCTCCCATCTTGGCCTCCCAAAGTGCTGGGACTACAGGCGTGAACCTCCACGCCCAGCGTGTCAGCACCAAATATTCCTTTTTCTTGTATTCATGGCGACAGGCACAAACTCCTGCCTGTCCAGTCACCAGTGATCTCTCTCAACAATTTTTTTATTGTGGTAGAACACACGCAACGTAAAATTTGCCATCTTAAGCATTTCTAAGCACACAGCGCAGTGGCATTAAGCACATTCGCAATGCTGTACAACCATCACCACCCTCCATCTCCAGAACTTCCTCATTTCCCAAACTGAAACTCTGTCCCCATGAGACACTAACTGCCCACCCCCTCCCCAGCCCCTGGCACCCACCATTCTAATTCCTGTCTCTGTGGATCTGACGACTCTGGGGACCTCCTGTGAGTGGAGTCACACAGGATTTGTCCTTCTGTGTCTGCTTCTCTCAGTGAGCATGATGTCCTCAAGGTCCATTCACGTCGTCGTGCCCTGGGTCAGAGCCTTGTCCCTCTTCATGGCTGCCTAATACTCCACAGTGGCTGCACGATGTTGCATCCCCACCTGTAGTGCACCAAGGTTCCAATTTCTTAACATCCTGACCAACACTTGTTTTTTTCTTTTCCTTTACTGCCTGTCCTTGTAGAAGTCACTGCTACCTGCTTTGGTGCATCCACGAGCTATAAATCTCGATCTCGTAGGAAACACAACCTCAACTTGCACCAGCTCAAATGGAAGTTGGCCCCATGACCAAGCAGAGTCTGGTGGGGGATCTGGCTCTGGGTGGAGCTGGGTGTGAGGCCTCCCGAGTGTCGGCGGGCCCTCCCCGGCAGACGGCCTGAGCCAGCCCCACCGCACCTGGGCCTCCTGTGAGGCAGCGACCTCATCCTCAACTACTGTTGGCGCCGGGATGGCGGCCCATGCCCCACGCCCACCAATGCAGCATAGGAGCCCCCTGGAAAGAAGGCTTCTTCCTCCCTGCTTCCGTTAGTTGAACCGTACGAAACAGATCTTGGCCTATAGTTTCATACAGTTGAAACTCAAGGTTCCCAAAGAAATCGGTGCCCTGCTAGAGTCATGTGCAACCCCTTGGACCAACCACTGATGGGATGGAGGGGTGGATGCTGTGATTGGCAGGTCTGGGTCCAGCGTGGACCAATCACTGATGGGGAGAGAGGAGCTGAACACTGTGATTGGCAGACCTGGTGGCCAGGTGGGTGTGGCACCATGATTGACCACCCCACCAAGGACATCAGGGATTGGGGTGATCCTTCCTCAAAGAAAGGGATGCCGGGAAAACAAGAGGGACATTGTCACCCCACATACCATAGAAAATCAGAGCTGAAGGGACAGAACTGATCAACAAGCTGGGGAAACTGAGGCTGGAGAGCTGAACCCCTTTGCTGGGCATCACGGACCTGGTCAGGTGGAATGAGGACGTGGCCACTGTGGCCCCCGGGGCCAAGGCGAGCAGCATTGCCACAAAGGACACGTGCAAGCTCCCTGCCGCTGCCCTAACAAAGTGGGCCTCACTGGGCTGACCTCAAGGCGTGGCCGGGCTGGTCCCTCCCGGGACTCCAGGGAGAACCATCTCCCGCCTTTCCCAGTGTCTGGAGGCCGCCGGCATTCCTTGGCTCGGGGCCCCTTCCTCCACCTTCAGAGCCAGCAGCGCAGCCTCTTCCAGTCTCTCTCTGCCTCTGACCCTCCTGCCTCCTCGTAGGAGGACCCTGTGGTGACACTGTCCCCCCGGGTCATCCAGGGTGACCTCCCATCTCAGTGGCCTTAACTCAATCCATCTGCGGAGTCCCTTTCGCCATGTGAGGTGCCACATTCACAGGTTGCAGGGATCAGGACGTGGACATCTTGGGAGCCCATCATTCAGCCGACCACGTCTATAAAGGCACAGAAGCAAACATCACAGATGCACCTGGATCTCAAGGGCCCCGGGACCCTTGCTGGCACCTTCTGTGCTCTCTGTATTAGACTGGGACTTTGCAGGTAGGCACGGCCTGGTCCCTTCTCCCTCATACGCCTTTTCATGAGAAAAGAAAGGTGAAGGCTGGCTGAGGGCCGGCTGGAGAGGCTGCAGGCAGGACGACACCACGTCCCCTCTCCCTGGAACTTGGCTGGCTCTTTCCCAAGGTCGGGCCAGGACCCGGAGGGCTGGCCCCCCAGATAACCCAGGGTGTTCTCCCCATTTTATGGCCCGTAACAGTCCCATCTACTGAGTCCCTTTTACCATGTGAGGTGACCTATGCACAGGTTTGCGGAGTAGGATGGGGACATGTTTGGGGACATTATTCTGGGGCCATGGGACCCAAGCAAAATGACATTTCTAGGAAAGTACCCAGAGACAGCGTCAGAGTCTCTGCACCAAAGAGTCACGGCTGTTTCTGAGCTTTGGTTGGTTCAAAGGCAGATTTTGGAGCCTGATTTCTGTCTGCTCTCTGCCGCGCCTGCCAACTGCTGCGATGCAGTTTCTCTGGCCTCCGAGGAGGACCCGGCAGGGTCATGCCGGGGCGGAGATGCACCAGCGCGTGTCTGCCCGAGGGTTCCGAGGAGCCAGCGTCGTCTCGGGTGCGCGGCCACCTCGCGCTGGCTTCTCTCAAGTTTCCTTATTTGTTCATAGATACCCGCTCCTGGCTGTCCACATTCTGGCTATTTCTGTATGGAGACAGTCCAAATGTGTCCCACAGCGGGGTGGCTGTGGTCCCTGTTGCTCTTGGGCTTATCGTCATTGGCCACCAATTTTTCCTTCTCACATCGCAATCCCCGGAATGTGTCAGTACCTCTCTCTCAATTCTTGCTTGTGGTAAAATACACATAACATAAAATTTACCATCTTAGCCATTTTTTTTTTTTTAAGAGACAGAGTCTCCCTCTGTCACCCAGGCTGGAGTACAGTGGTGCAATCACAGGTCACTGCAGCCTCGGACTCCTGGGCTCAGGCCATTCTCCTGTCTCGGTCTCCCGAGTAGCTGGGACTACAGGTGCACCCCAAAAACCTAGCTAATTTTTTCATTGTTTGTAGAGATGGGGTCTTGAACTCCCAGACTCAAGCGATCCTCCCACCTCGGCCTCCCAAAGTGCTGGGATTACAGGGCCTTTCGGATATTTTATCCTTACTGGATGGAATCTCTTTCTCCCACTGGAAACTTACTGAGTTTTTCTTTATCCTTCAGAACTCAGGTAACTAACTCGCCCCTCCTTTGGAAACCCTCCCCCGGCCCCCTGTCTACATCCAAGGCCCCTTTACACAGACTCAAAGCTCCGTGGGTGCACTACTAGTTTTGAGCCTTTATTGTGGCATAATTTTCACTTATTTGGGTCCCTCCCACCGAGCCCAGGGCGGTGGACCCTGCACGGCATGGCCGGGCTGGAGGGAAAAGCCAAATGAATAGCACTTCTATATTCAATGCTAAGGAGCAGTCGGGTCCTTTCTGTGAACTGGTGATGACAAGACAATTCAGACAACACAGGGATCCTTAGAAACCCGGCGGGGCGGAGCTAGCTGAGGCCGCCCCGGCTGAATGAACACAGTGTGTGCGTGTGTGGGGGTGTGTGTGTCCATGAGCTCACACTCTAAATTTGAGTTTCCAGCTCTAATCGCACAAGTGAATCTTGGTGTCTTTTGTTCCTAAAACGTTTCATCAAGTGATTCTTAGAGATTCTTGGCTCCTCAGAAGGCGACTCAGCTCAACTGTAAGAATAAAGACGTGAGTGTTGTGCGGCCTTACTCCCCCAGCGCCCTGCACATCTCCCCTTTCCCGTCGGCTCCAGATGGTGGCAGCCAGGTGTGGGGTGGCTGTTCCCAGCAGGGACACACGCTCCCCTGCGGAGGGACTGTCCTGGCCGGGCCCCAGCACGGGGCTGTCAGACTGAACAATAAACACACGGCACACTCAGATACGTCTGAATTTCAGATAAACAACAAAAACTTTTTTTCTAGTATATTACCCAAATATTGCACAAGAGAGACACACTTATACTAAAATGCATACTGGGGGCAGGTTCTCCAGAGAAACAGGACCCACTGAATGGACACACACACACGCACACACACAGAGATTGAGATTTATTTTGAGGAATTGGCTCACAAAATCGTGGGGCTGGCAGGTCCAGAGTGTGCAGGGCAGGCTGCAGCCCCACGGAAGACCTGATGCTGCGACTTCAGCCCCTTGACCGTCTAGAGGCAGAATTCTCTCTTCTTGGGGAATGGCCGTCTTTTCTGACAGGCTGAGCAAGAGCAAGACCCTGTCTCTACTAAAAGTAGAAAAACTAGCCAGGTGTGGTGGCACACGCCTGTAGTCCCAGCTGCTCAGGAGGCTGAGGCAGGAGGATGGCTTGAGCCCAGGAGTTGGAGGCTGCAGTGAGCTGTGATGAGGCCACTGCACTCCAGCCTGGGTGACAGAGCGAGACTCTGTCTCAAAAAAAAAAAAAAAGACTTTCAACTGATTGGCTGAGGCCCACCCATGTTATGGAGAGTCACGTGCTTTACTCAATGTCTACTGATTTAAATGTTAATTATATCTAAAAATTACCTTCACAGAACATCTGTAATAATGTTGGACTAAATGACTGGGCACCACAGCCTGGCCAAGTGGTCGCATAAAATTAACCATCATAGGGACATTCTTAGGCTACAAAAGCGATACTGTCAGCACAATAGCGGGTGTGATTGCAGACAGAACAAGGCATGGGCACACAGGATGGGTGCTTTGGGAAGGTTGGCATCCCCACGGAGGTGATCTTTGAGCAGAGACCTCAATGAGCAGGGAAGCCCTGCTAGGGGTGGTCTGGGGAGGGGCCTCCAGCCAAAAGAAACAGAAGATGAAGTTGGAGGAACACTTGCCCCTGTAGAGGGACAAGAAAGGGGGACAAACACCTGTCCCTCCAGAGAGGATGCTGGTGGCCCATCCAGAGTGGTGGCTGTGGATAGGGTAAGAAATCACAAGATTAGGAATCTATTTTGAATGTTGAGCCAATAGCGTGACAGAAAAGGAGTCTGTGGCCACAAAATCTTTGACATGTATCTCCCTTGGAAAGATGATGATAAATACCCCTCCCCTGGAGCATGGGCTGGACTTAGTGACTTGTTTCTAATGAATTGAATGGAGCGGAAGTCATGGTGGGTGACTCTGGGACTAGGTCATAAAAGGCACTGTGGCTTTCACCTTGCTTTCCCTTGGATTCTGCCCTCGGAGGGAAGCTGGCCGCCATGTTGTGAGGGTGCTCAAGCAGCCCCATGGTGGTCGCATAGAGAGACCAGGGCCACAGAGGACGACATGAGCATGGAAATAGGTCTGGCTCCATCCTGTTCTCCCTACGTCAGTTTATTGTATTCTATGACAGGCTGCCTAATGGCCACCAAAGATGTCCACGTCCTAATCTCTGGATCTTGTGTTACTTTACACGGCAAAAGGGACTCTGCAGATGGATTGAGTTAAGGCCACTGAGATGGGAGGTCATCCTGAATGACCTGGGGGGCCCAGCGTCATCACAGGGTCCTCCTACAAGGAGGCAGGAGGGTCAGAGGCAGAGACAGACTGGAAGAGGCTGCACTGCTGGCTCTGAAGGGGGAGGAAGGGGCCCCAAGCCAAGGGATGTGGGCGGCCTCTAGACTCTGGGAAAGGCAGGAGATGCGTTCTCCCTGGAACCCCCAGGAGGAATCAGCCCTCCGTTGTTAGACTTCTGACTTCCAGAACTGTAAGATAATAAATCTGTGTTCCTTTAAGCCACTAACTTTGTGGTCATTTATTACAGCATCCATAGGAAACTCATACTTATTCTTTCTAGCAGTGGATGCCAGTGACCCATGGGAAGCCTGCACGCACAAGCCCAGCCACAATCACGTTCAATCCATGTTTAAGGGCACTGCTGCGACCCTTGCTGAGGGGAAGAGACACCTGCAAGCTCTGACCCTGTGTTTCCACCCTGTTTTGCTGGCATCTAGCTTGCCGTCCGGGTGTCCCCGAGCCATGGAGCCCACCGTGGCTGACTTGCAGCTCGCACCCCGGGCAACCAAGGAAGTCCCCGGCCCAGACACTGCGTGCTGCCGAGCGGCCATCACTGGACTGGTGGCCACCATTGTGGTCGTCCTCACCCTGGGAGTCCTTTTGGGTAAGTGGCCATGTGATTGGCTGGGTTCGCAAAACCAGGCGACGTGCACAAAGACACCCTGAAGTGGGCTGTGATGTCTCTGTGATCATCTCAGAACCACAGGGCTGAGCGTCCAAGTGTGGCAGTGAAGGCTGACCCTAGGTCAGGTGCCTGGGACACAGGAGTCACACTCTTGGGGTGGACGGGACAGGTAGTCAGGTTACTGTGTATTTCAGTTTTCCCAACTGAAAGGATTCCCCAAGGAAGTGTTCACAGCTGGGGTGAGGTGGACAGAAATAGAGACAGAGAAACGAACTGGCTTTAAATCTCAAGAAATTGAAAAAGTAGTAAAAAGTATTTAAAAACGAGCAATCACTTATATTCCCATGACCTGAAATTTACAATTGCTTAAATTTCCTATTTGTTTCCAGTTTTTTTCATAGTGGCATCATATTTATATTATTGCATATTAAAAGCTACAGAGTTTTGGCACCTCTGTACAATGTAAGGGCTGCAGTTATAAACATAAACAGAGGAAGTTCCTTCCGTATTTGAATAGAATGATCTACAAGATAACTATGTTTAAAAAAGGGAGGGTGCAGAATAGCACCACTGCATGCCCATGTGCATAAATATTTTCTGGAAGTTTTAGAGTCTCATTAATTGGTTGCCTCTGGGGCCAAAGCTGGGGCATTGACCAAAACGTGCAGGAGGGAGATTTTTCACTGTATACCCTTTAGCATTATTTGATTTTTTGGAACCATGTGCATAAATTACACCCATTCAGAAATTTGTATTTTTTTAAAGTATATAACCTGTCATCACAGATGAGTATAACCTACATTCCATTCTTTTCTGTGAAGCCATCCTCCTGCCTCAGCCTCCCAAGTAGCTGGGACTACAGAAGCACGCCATCATGCTGGCCAATTTTTCAATTTTTTGTAGAAATGGGGTCTCACTATGTTGCCCAGGCTGGTCTCAAACTCCTGACTCCAAGTGATCCTTCTGCCTCAGCTTCCCAAAGTGCTGGGATTACAGGCGTGAGCCACCGTGTCTGGTCATGAGTGGTTTTAAAACATACGTTTACATACATGTATATGTTTCCATAAAAATATTTTTTTTAATGCACTGTTTTGCATGGACTCATTACGTGAATGGAAGAATGTACCTACTTTTCGGAAACTTGCCTTGTTTCATTCCACCATTTGTCTTAGTGTCCTCTGAATGTTAATATACAGAACACAGGAACTCCTCTTGAGAGACACAGAGCGATTTCCAATTTTAGCAACAATTAGTGCGGCAGTAAAGATTCTCTGGAATATTCCTCCAGTGTCAGTCTGCAACAGTGCTGTCCAGGACAGCAGCCCCTGGCCTGTGTAGATATTTAGATTTAATTCATTAGTAAAACTAAGTCACATCTAAAATTCAATTCCTCAGCCCCACCAGCCACATTCCAGCTGCCCAGCGCCACATGCGGCTCGCTTGTGGTGACTGTATTGGACAGCGCTGATCTAGAACATTCTATTATTGCAGAACATTCTGTTGGACAGCAGAGATTGGGACAGGTTCACTCCGCAATGATAGGTTTCCTGTGGTTTTATTTGGGGATTTAAAAATCACCTTTCTTCTATGAAATGATGACAGTCAATGGCAATTTAAGGGAAAATGCTCTTGTGTGGCAAAATAGTAAGTTGGTGATCCCATGTGGGTCGTCCCAATTTTTTTTTTAAAATTTTTGTGGAATTTCTGGAACATCCCACAGCCTGACATGTTTGACTGATGCCCCCTAGTGGCCACAGGCATCAAGTACAATACAATTTGGGCTCCTCGTGCGTGTGTGCGTGTGTGCATGCGTGCATGCATGTGCAGTGTGTATGCATGTGTGCATATGCCTGTGTGTGTGTGCATATGCCTGTGTGTGTGCATGAAGATGCATCCTTGCTCTAGGGAGAGGCAGGTATGGGGAAGAGTTTCATACCTGCATTCTAGAAACACAGATACATGTTGGGAACAACAGATAAATACAACCTCCATCAGGACCCCCTGAAACCACAGAAAGTCTTAAGAAACACTTAAAATTTAAAAAATTTTTAAATGAAAATGAAAATTCAGCCCCTTCCCACACAGCTCAAAACTTCAGTTGGAGGTGTCGGGAGAGGCTGGGTGAAGGGTGCATGGGACCTCTCTGGACTAGTTCCACAACTTCCTGTGAGTCTATAATTATTTCAAAGTAAAAATATAAGAGTGAGTTGGGACACAGGGCCTGGCAATTTAGTCTACATACCAGGGTGCTTGTTTTTCTTTATTTTTATATAGTTTCTTGAACAAGAAAAATACCATTTTTAGAATTGGTTTAGAATATTTATTCTATCTGTTGAATATATGAATATCTAAATATCTAGACTATCTATCCATTTAGGATCAATAGAATTAGGACCCAGCTTTCATGATTTATGATGTTGCCATTTTAATCTTTTAAATTTTGTAATTATGATCTTCTTTTGCTAGTGTGCACTTTCGATAGTTGTGCTTGTGCTTTCGTGGTTTGTGTGCTGGGTGTGGTAGTCCTTATTTAGAAATGTTTTATGACTATTATTCTTTGCTATGGTGTACTTTGGGCACAATGTCCTGGACAGTTAGAAACCCGTGTGTTTTTGGAGGGTGGCCCCATGGGGCTGTGGCCTGAGGGTCCCCACGTCCCCTTGTTGTGCTCACGGCCCTGTGGTATTTGGGGTCCCCCTTCCTGAGCCAAGGGCCTCCTGAGCTCACTTTAGCCATTGTGTCCTGAAATCGGCACAGGCCCTGGGCTGGACACTTCCGGGGGGGTAAGCGTGAACCAGACGATTCCTGTTCCCCAGAAAAACCTGAGGACCTTTGGGTGGGTGGCCACAGAATTTATCACTAAACCAGGACGCTTTGGGGAGTTGAAAGGTTGCACTGTGGATAGCTGTTCAGGACAACCACGGGGCACCAGCCACCCTCTGTGTGTCCGGAGTGACCTTCCTGGGTCCTGCAGGTGCAGAGAAGGCGGAAGCCTGCAGTGGCCTGAGGTGGCCGGCTCAGCTGAGCCCCGAGCCCCCGCGGGTGGGCTTTCTCATGGGGCCCTGGTCTCGTCCCCAGCCTTCCTCTCCATGCAGGGCGTCCACATGGACCACACGGCCAAGCTGCGGGGCATCCGCTGGGCCACGAGCTTGCAGCAGGAGGCCTCGGACTATTCCCGAGCACTGACGCCCGCCTTGGAAGCACTGGTGAGGGCGGCCTGCGTCCGGGGGCCGGGAGGCAAAGCGGGTGGCCGGGCCCCTGGCACGCGCAGGATGAGGCCAGGTGGTGGGGCTGGTGCAGGCAGGGCAAAGCTGCACCCAGTGGGAACTGACTCCTGCAGGATTTGTAGGTCACATTTAGAGGTTTGACGTTTTATTCTAGTGGAGAAATTAGGACCCTCATCCATAGCTGGCGGGAGTGTAAAATGGTGCAGCCATTTTTATGGGTGGTGGTGTCCCTTTGTATGGACACACCCCATTTTCTTTAACTGTCCATCTGTTGACAGAGTGATATTTTTATGTGAATAACTTCAAAATGCCCCTTTCCTGTCCTTTACATGGTGCTGTGAACTCTGCATTTATTGGGTTTAGAAGGAGATGCTTTCCCACGGGACCGACACCCTCTCTGGGTCCCTTGGACACACGACAGGACTCCCCGGTGCCGGGTGCCCGTGCTGTGGGGCTCAACATTTGCTGGTGTTTCCATTGCAGTTTGTAAGTAGCTTTCAGAAGACGGAGTTAGAGGCAAGCTGCGTGGGCTGCACGGTGCTGAGTTACAGGTGAGTTGGGGCCTGCACTGGGTGAACTTGGTGGACTTCTGGGAGGTTCTGGAGGATTCCAACAGGGAGGAGCCCCTCCCTCTCCAAGGGCCTCTTCTCCTACCTGTAGGGACGGGAACTCCAGTGTCCTGGTGCGTTTCCGGCTGCACTTTCTGCTGCGAGCCCTCCAGCCGCTGAGCCTGGCCCTGGAGGAGGAGCTGCTGCAGCAGGGGGTCCGGGCAAGGCTGCGGGAACGGGACATCTCCCTGGCCACCTACGGCACCATCGTGTCGGCCGAGCTCGTGGGTGAGTGGTCAGCCCAGACCGAAACACCATCAGGAGGAGGCTGGTGGCAGCTGCCGTGGGCGGGGGGAGCCACAGCAAGTTCCATTTTAGGTTTTCAGTCATCACCCCTTCCCCTGAAAAGGAAACAACTGACCTTGCTTTCGCCTCCGTGGTACAGACTAGGGGTCAGCCTCCTCTTTCTGTAAAGGACCAGAGTGTGATCATTTTCATCTTTGTGGGCCTTTGGGTTTCTGGGACAGCTACCCAACTCTGCTCCTGTGGCACAAAAGCAGCCAGCAGCAATACATAAAAGAATGGGCATGGCTGTATCAATAATACTTTATTGATAACAACAAGAGGGCCGGATTTGGCCCACAGCTGTAGTTTGCCAACCCCTGCTATAGAAACAAGAGCAAATGCTGTGCTCTAATATTGTACAGTGCAGCAGGTTGTGACTGGAGAGCCGGACACCAGTTCAGACTGTCGTTAGGTTAAAGATTTATCACCTTGACCTTTCTGTGCGGGACAGCTATGGTTCCCTCCCCACCACGCCCGACACGCTGGTGAGGTCTTAGTGACCTCTGCTCCGGCGCTATCTAACAGCACTTCCCTCGGTGATGGAAATGCTCCCCGTCTGCACAGTCCCATACGGGGCCACCAGCTCCCTGTAGCTGCCAAGCGAGACTGAGAAATGCTCCATTCGATTTCGTCTGCATTGATTTAAGTCAGAATTTAAGTGGCTTCCACGGTGGGCAGCGCAGCTTTTTGCTTTACTTCACCAGCTGCCTGCAGTCAGATGTTTTCAAAAAATTTCACCATTCACGGAACGAGCTTCTATCTACTCTGTTTTGCTGCAGGAAGCCGTGAGGGGCCTTTAGCGGAAAGAGACTTAAAGTCAGGTATGTTTTTCTGTGTCGTTTTCTCCGATTGCAGTTACCTGCACAGATTTCTTAAGGCTTCTTTCAAGTAAGCAAAAGAAACCCCTGGAACGTTGTCCGTGCTGGTTTTGCGTGTGCCGGTCTCCTACGGAGGCGGTAGATTCACAGTTCCATGTGAGCAAAGACTAAAGAGGAGGCACTTTGAATTGTACGTGGCCGTGCGTGGTAGTGAGAAAACATTAATTTTTTTTTTAAAGAGGTGGAAGCCTGTTGTTAAAAGAAACGTCAAAAAACAAATCAATAATGTTTGGTTTGTTTATAAAAAAAAATCAGTTTAGAAAAATCCTCAATTACAAAATCCTGAAGGTTGAATTGCCAGATCAGAACATGCTCATCTTGCACCTTTGGTTAAGATCATATCTTTTTGGTTAAGATGATATCTTTTATGTTATGCATACTTTACCACAATTTAAAACTTTTATTTTATTAAAATTTTTTTTTAATTTTAATTTTAATTTTTTTTTTTTTTGGACGCAGAGTCTCACTGTGTCACCCAGGCTGGAGTGCAGTGGCGTTAGCCTAGCTGACAGCAGCCTCCAACTCCTGGCCTCAAGCGATCCTCCCACCTAGGCTAGGATTACAGGCATGAGCCTGGCCTAAAATTTTAATTTAAACTGTTTCTTACTTTCTAAAAATGTGACTACTAAAAAATCTGAAAGTGCACATGAGGCTCACACACGTTTCTGTTGTGCAGCCCCGGCCTTGCTGCTGACCGACACTCCTGTGTCATTATTCTCTGCACTCCCTCCAAGAAAAACATTTCTGAGATATTCAGAGATGAATAAACAGATAATAGATGTTTTCCAAGTGGAGGGCGGTGTCTCGCTGTGGCCAGGAGAGGTAGAGCAAGATCAGGAACCGGGCCCTTCTCTGTCCTCAGGTCAATGTCCAGGGAGCTCCTTTTCCTGTGGGAATAACCAGTGCGTGACCAAAGTGAACCCGGAGTGTGATGACACAGCAGACTGCTCCGATGGATCCGATGAGGAGCGCTGTGGTCAGTCTGCCTGTCTGGCCTGGTCTCCGGCCACGTCCTCTTTGCAGGGTCAGCTGCTGGCTCTGCTCCCCAGCTCGCTGTGCACGTGGACACATGGGCCTGGCATTTACTAGAACCGGGCAGAGAAAAGGGAGGGGTGCCCGTGGTACGGAGAAGAACATGACCAAAAGGCACAGAAAAGGAAAAGCCCGAGTGTGTGAAGTGGAGAGTCTTTGGGAGCAGGGGGAGGATAGGTTCCGGCCAAACTGTGGGAAGTCTTGAATACCAGGAACTGGAGCTCTGTTCTATGGATAATGGGGGGTTGCCAAAGGCATTTGAGCAACAGATATAGACAATGAAAAGGCTGTAAGAGTAGTCAACAACTCCAGTACGATCTCATCTTGACTAATTACATCTGAAATAACCCTATTTCCAAATAAAGTCACATTCACAGGTAATGGGGGTTAGGATTTAGGGGGGAGGGATACAGTTCAACCCGTAACACTTAGTCTCCAGCCCCTCTGGGTGCCAACACCGCCCAAGGCCCCCACTGTAAATCACATCATCAGCGTAAACTCTCTGGAGTGGTCCAAGGCCCCAGGTAAAAAAACACTCTTTTCAGACCAGATATTTCAAGGGCTTAGAGATTACCTCCCAGGAGCTGGTCAAGGACCAGATCTTTCTTTGAGATGTGCAGGGTTTGGACAAGCCAGGCCTGCTGAGTTAACCCGTACTGCATGGCAACGTTAGCGGAAGTTGAGATGTCAGAAGGAGTGTTCAGTGTGAGGAGGAAGAGGAAGAAATTGTTCACCAGGCAGCTAGAGACGCAAAAAAAACAAGGACTCAACTCTGGTTTATGAGTCAGTTCAGCCCAGATTCAAGTCAGACGTGTCTGTGAAGTTCCCACCCTGTACCTAGCACTTGGTCGTTAACAGTACGACAGTGTGCCATGTGGCAGAGTGAAGGCTGCATGGTTTTCACGTTGGGGCAGAGAAAAGGTTCCTGGAGGGAGACCTCTCTCAGCCACTAGCTGGTGCACGTGACCTTGGGCATTTGACCTACGTGCCAGGGACAGGGAGGCCCCGAAGGAGTCAGAAAAGCCCAGTGTGGTGGGGGTGACACCTGAGCATCTCTTTGAACTTGGGGGCTATAGATGAGAGACTCTGAGACAGATGTTCTGGGGAGCTTGGGCCAGGGTCCTGCCTTCTTGGGGTCCTGGCTGGTGACTTCTATCTTGCAGACTGTGGCTTGCAGCCCGCCTGGAGGACAGCCGGCAGGATCGTGGGTGGTGTGGAAGCGTCCCCGGGGGAGTTCCCCTGGCAAGTCAGCCTTCGAGAAAACAAGGAGCACTTCTGTGGGGCCACCGTCATCAGCGCCAGATGGCTGGTGTCTGCCGCCCACTGCTTCAGCGAGTAAGCCCCGCCCCAGCCTCGCACGTCCGCGTCCCTGCGGGCTCAGGGCCAAACCCGACGCCTCTGTCTTTCCCTCATGTTCTCTCCCACTGCGGGGCCTCACGGTTCCTGGGTCTCCTCAGAGCGAGCCCCTTGGAACTCTTTATTTCTTTTCTCTTTCTCTCTGCCTTGCTTTCTGCTTTCTGCTTTTTTGTTGAATCTGAATGCATTCTTTTTTCAAATTTATTTTCTTAATTGTGGTAAAACATAATTTACCATCTAACCATCAGAGTTCAGTGGCATTAAGTACATTCCCATTGCTGTGCAGCGATCACCACCCTCCATCTCTAGAACTTTCTCATCTTCCCAAACTGAAACTCTGTCCCCAAGAGACACTAACTCCCCACCCCCTCCCCAGCCCCTGGCACCCACCATTCTACTTCCTGTCTCTGCGGCTCTGCCTGTTCTGGGCGTTTCACATAAATGGAGTCTCACACTGTGTGTCCTTCTGTGTCTGCTTCTCTCACTGAGCACAATGTCCTCAAGGTCCATTCACGCTGCAGCCTGTGTCAGAGCCTCGTGCCTTTTCATGGCTGAGGGATGTTCTAGTGCGTGGACAGACCCTGATGGGTTTATCCACTCGCCTGTTAATGAACACTTGGGTGGCTTCCACTTTTTGGCTGTTGTGAATAGTTCTGCTGTGAACGTGGGTGTGCAAGTATCTACCCAAGTTCCTTTGTGTAGATATCCAGAAGTAGAATCGCTGAGTCACATGGTAATTCTATCTTTACTTTTTCAAGGAGACACCAGACTGTTTTCCATAATGGCTGCAGCATATTACATCCCCACTGGTGATGCACAGGGGTTCCAGTTTCTCCACATCCTTGTCCCCACGTGTTATTTTCTGTTCTTCTGAGCGCAGCCAGAAGCAGTAGCTCTTGGTGGCTTTGATTTGCAGTTTCTCTAATGACTATTAGATACTATTTGGTTGATCTTTTATTCATTGTGGGTGTTCTTTGCATTCATTTTTATTTTTCAAAATATTGCGTTGCAACGTTATTTATCTTGACCCCTGAGATTTTTGGCACCCCCTTAATTATTTTGCCCGAGGCTACCACTGGGTGGCCTGTGAGCTGGGATTTTGTCCCTGCAGATTCCAAGACCCCACAGAGTGGGTGGCCTACGTGGGCACGACCCACCTCAGCGGCTCGGAGGCCAGCACCGTGCGCGCCCGGGTGGCCCGGATCATCAAGCACCCCCTCTACGACTCGGACACGGCCGACTTCGACGTGGCGGTGCTGGAGATGACCGTCCCTCTGCCCTTCGGCAGGTACATCCAGCCCGTGTGCCTCCCGGCCGCCACGCACGTCTTCCCGCCTGGCAAGAAGTGTCTGATCTCGGGCTGGGGCTACCTCAAGGAGGACTTCCGTAAGCATCTTCCTCAGCTGGGGGACCGCGCTGAGCCTCCCCTACCCCAGGCAGGCAGGCGGCGGGCAAGACACAGCCGATCCTCATTAGTCTTGGATTCTGTGTTCTTGAATTTGACTACTTGCTAAAATTTATTTGTAACCCCAACATCGACACATGTGGGATGTTTGTGGACTTCCACCGACATGCACAGAACGGTGGAAAATTTGCGTTGCCCAATGTGCATATTCCCAGCTGAGCTGGAACGAGGCCATGCTCTGCCTTCTTGTTTCAGTTCATCCTGCAAACAGTGTCCTTTTTCAGGTCTACTGAAAGCCACAGTTTTTTGCATTTTTGTTCTTTTTTTGTTGGTGTTTCGCTGTGTAGAATGTCCCCCAAATGTAGTGCAGAAGCGCTGTCTAGTGTTCCTCAGTGCAAGGAGGCCGTGGTGCGCCTCACTGAGAAAATCCGGGTGTCAGAGAAGCTTCACTCGGGTGCGAGGGATAGTGCCTTATGGTAATGAATTAACAATACATATATTCAATAAAGTGTCTTTCTAGATTTTTTAGAGACAGGGTCTCGCTCTGTCATCCAGGCTGGAGTGCAGTGGCATCATCACAGCTCACTGCAGCCTCCAACTCCTGGGCTCAAGTGATCCTCCTGCCTCAGCCTCCCGAGTAGCTGGGACTACAGGCATGCACCATGGCTAATTTTTAAAAAACTTTTTGTAGAGACAGGGTCTCGCTATGTTGCCCAGGCTGGTCTCAAACTCCTGATCTCAAGCGATCCTCCCACCTCAGCCTCCCAAAGTGCTGGGATTACAGGCATGAGTCACTGTGCCTGGCCCAGTGCAGCATCTTTAAATAGAAACACAAATAAGGCTCTGGATTGATCTGTTGATGAAACTGTTGTGACCAGAGGCCCACAGGAACCTAACCCTGTGTTTCCCCTGGGAGTAAAGTTTCAGTATTTGCTAACTCAGTGTTCACGGCGACTTTACAGAACAGAACTGCCGTGAGTAATGGGAATCAACTATAATTTGATGTTTCTAAGTCTGGGAAGGAAACCTACAGGATGCTGGGGGAACAGCTCCGGGAAGGAGTCCTGGGAAGGCAAGGTTTCCGCTGAGGCCCGCGGGGCAGACACAACGCAACAGGGGTCTGGGGAGGGCGTCCTGCAGTGAGAGCAGCCAAGGGTGGGCTCTGGGAGGCAGGCAGGGCCCGGTGCATTCTAGAAACAGTGGACAACACAGAGTAGAACATTCCCACCATCTGAGGGATTGCTACTGGGCAGCCCTGGTCTAGAACATTCTAGGGCTACACTGTCCAATACAGAAGCCACAAGGCACGGGCCGTTTCTGCAGACATACGGGTTTTCATAGACAGTGCCTGGAAATGACTCTTATGCCCAAGTGGGGGCTGCCCGTGCAGGAGGCCCTGGGCCCCCCAAATTTGGGTCTGAGACCTCCCAAGCAGGGCCGACCTCCTGAGCAGGGCCCGTCGGCCTTTGCTTCGGGGTTTTCTCAGATCTGCCCACCTGGAAGACGTTTCCACCTTGCAAGAAGGAAACACATTTGCCACCAGGATCTAATGAGGAAAGATAGTTGTTGATGATTTTGTTCCATCAATAACCATCCACGCTCCTCCAAGGAGTGGGCAGGAAGCAAAATAGACAGGAATCCGTGCTGGGAGACTCTGGCCCCAGGTGGACCATTTGGAAGGTGGCCAATTGGAGAAACTGAGTTTTAAATTTTATTTCATTTTAATAAGTTTCGCTCTACGTCTGAATGGTCACGTGTGGCTGGCGGCTACTGCATTGCACAAGATGATCCACAGGAAAGCGTGGGGTGGGGGAGAATCAGGCAGGGATGGGGGCGTGGGGGCTGCAGTTTTAAACAAGGAGGTCAGGGGAGACCTCCCGGAGAGAGGAGATGAGGGAGGAATTAGGGCAGATTCAGTGTGGATAAGCATGCCAGACAGTGGGAACAGCAGGTGCAAAGGCCCTGGGGCAGCAGGAATAGCAAGGAGACACCCAAGGCTGGAGTTGACGAGTCAACGTGCAGCAGTGGTGGCACTGGCCACTGGGTTGGGAAGGGATCTCTTGGGGCAGCACCAGAGGAACCACAGAATCGGGTAAGAAGCGACTGTGATGACCCAGGCTGGGACCGACGGTCACCTGGCCCGGCAGAGAGACATGGGCAGGAACTACATATATTTGCTAGTTTCTGAGCCAGGTGCTGCTGGCAGCCATGCTAGCAGCTGGGGAAACTGAAGCTCAGAGAGGAGTTGTTCTTTAGCCTCCTGGCTCCAGGTGGCTGCCGGGGCCCCGGCGCTCTCACCCTGCTCTTCCCTCTCTGTTGGGGCAGTGGTCAAGCCAGAGGTGCTACAGAAAGCCACCGTGGAGCTGCTGGACCAGGCCCTGTGTGCCAGCCTGTATGGCCACTCACTCACGGACAGGATGGTGTGTGCCGGCTACCTGGACGGGAAGGTGGACTCCTGCCAGGTGAGCCCCTGGCACCCAAGACCGGTGGGGGATGGCCCCCGGGTTTCTGTCCCATCACCCCCTCGATGGCCCATCTCCCCAGAAAAATGCACAAATGGACATGCATGTGTTCAGATGCCGAGGGATGCACAGACGTCTGGACCCCTTCCCTGGAGGAATTTTAACGCAGTTGGGACTGAGCACCAGGTGGTGCCTTGACGATCTCACAAAAGCTCTAGGCTGACGCCCTCTCCCCTCTGTCCTCCTGACAGGTCCAGGTGCCACAAAGGCTGCCCACGGTGGGGTCCCTGTGTAAATCCCCCTCTAATCCGGGACCTGTCGGGGGCAGGGACATTGTCCCCAGCAGCTGGCCTGGTACAGCACACCACCCGAGGGACACCTCTTGTGTGAATGATGCCAGTCCGTGCCTGGGCCTCAGCTTCCCCATCTGTAAGGGGAAAGAGATGGTTGGTCTATGGGAACTCTGTGGTCTCTTTACCCCTGGGCAGTCAGTCAGCCGTGAGTGAGCAGCAGGCTGGACTCAGGAAGGTTCCAGCCACACAGCAGAGAAAGGAGGTGTCCTTTTAAAGTGACCCCTGATTTTCAAAGACAGTGTTGTTGATTCTCTCAACTCCAGATTTGACCTTCTCTGAGTCTATCTTGCCTAGCCATGGACAGATTAACAGCCCTCCAAGGACATCCAGACCCTAATCCCCAGAGCCCGTGACTATGTCAGGTTACGTGGCAGAGAGGAGTTAAGGTTTTGGATGGAATGAAAGTTTCGAAGCAGCTGACTTTAAGATGGGAGGTCACCTGGATGACCCGGGGGACCCAGTGTCACCACAGGGTCCTCCTACGAGGAGGCAGGAGGGTCAGAGGCAGAGAGAGGCTGGAAGAGGCTGTGCTGCTGGCTCTGAAGGGGGAGGAAGGGGCCCCGAGCCGAGGGATGTGGGCGGCCTCTAGACGCTGGGAAAGGCAGGAGACAGGTTCTCCCTGGAGCCCCCAAGAGGGACCAGCCCTGCCCACCCTGACTTTAGCCCATTGAGGCCCATGTCAGACTTCTGACCTCCAGAACTGTACAAAAGTAAACTTACATTGTTTTAAGCCATGAGGTTTGTGGTGCTGTGTTGCGGCAGCCATAGGAAACTGACACACCACCCAAAGGCTTCTACCCCTTTTAAGGGCGTGACTGTGCATAACACAGTCAGCTGGTGCCTCCAGAGCTTGCCTTCTGTGACCGGACAGGACAGTGACTTCATCACAGAGCAGGTAGCACCGATTCAGAGGATAGCAGTGGTCTTGATGTGAGTTCAAGACGAACATGCCCCTTTCTTTCCACCTGGAGAATGACCTTGGTTTTAAAGAGCTGCAAAGAAAACCAACATAGAGCAGAGAAACCCAAAACCCATTGTGCCCTAGGGTGTCTGCAACCACCTTTCAAAACATAGTCTTCGGAGACTATAAACAGAGAGAGAGAGAAAGAGAAATTGTTGGGTTTATTCCTAGGTGCTTTATAGCTTTTTGTCGCTGTTGAGGATAAGACCTCTGTTCTTGTTTCGCAGTTTCCTGTTCTTGTTGTGCAGATACCACTTCTTTCCTTTTCTCTGAGGACCATCATTTAACCCTGTTGTGGTTATTCCAGATTCTATAGTTGTGGTTAACTATATTTCAGGCAAACATAAGTTATTCTGTTTTTTTACTGAGTGTCTTTGTTACATGGATATTGGCGTCCCTCAAATGTTGCTTGATTCTTGATTTGATCTCATGTTTGCTGTCCACTTTCTCTGAGTGGGGACATTGGCAGTTTGTGTTCCAGGATTGGATGTTTCCTTTCCAGGGACCAGGGACCTCCCTATCTCCCTGACCCTTTGCTGTCGCCCAAATCCCTTTTTCTACCCCAACCAACACCAGTCCTCTCGAGAAAGCTTGCTCTTCTGTCCTGGATGTCGACACACAAGCTAGGCTGCCACTTCTTTCTGTCAGCTTGTCATGAATCTTCATGGTTTCTGGCCCACCACTAAGACCCTCCCTGCTTAATTTTTAGCATGGCTATGGACTGCCTTCTTTTGCATTTATATCTTTGCTCTCATTTCTAAGGCCTGGTGGGTGAGGAAAAGGCAGGGAGACATTGCTTCACGGGCTCAGGTTACCATATGAAAACCCAAAACTGGAGAAAGTGTGGGGAAATAAGAGAGAGCTTGTGTTTAAGAATGTAAGAGCCATGGTGAGCTGGACACCAGGAAGAAGCAAAGGATGTGAGACGGGATGAGAGAGAGCAGATCAAGCACTTTGAGAGAAATGCTGCAGCCACCAGGAAGATGTCTGGAGGCTCCAGACTGTCAGCCTAAGCAAGTGGTGACATTATCAAAGATCTACTGGGTTAAGGAGGGAAGGGGACGTTGTTTATTTGGGTCAGGTTTTAGACTGCCAGTGGCAGACCTGAAAGAGATCTTAGAGACCCTATAGTCCAACTGCCTTGGTTTTTTTTTTATCCCCTCAACAGAAGAGGAAACTGAGGTTCTTATGTGAATTATCAGCCCACCTGTGCACTTGAGCTCACGTGGAGAGAGATCTCAGGAGTTCTGGTCTGGGGTTCCTTTTTTGGCCTTGTGGCTCTGGCTTTTGGACTGGCTGCTTCCAGAGAGCCCTGGCCCATCATGAGGCTGTGCCTTTGTTCCCCAGGGTGACTCAGGAGGCCCCCTGGTCTGCGAGGAGCCCTCCGGCAGGTTCTTTCTGGCTGGCATCGTGAGCTGGGGAATCGGCTGTGCAGAAGCCCGGCGTCCGGGGGTCTATGCCCGAGTCACCAGGCTGCGGGACTGGATCCTGGAGGCGACCGCCATGGCAAGCCTGCCTCTGGCCCCCACGGTGGCTCCTGCCCCTGTCACTCCCGATGCTGCCTGGCCCACCAGCCCCGAGAGCCCTGTGGTCGACACCCCCACCAAACCCACGCCGGTCCCCAGCACTGTGCCTCTAGACCCAGTCACCATTCCTAAGCCACAAGGTATTTTCCAGGCAGACAGGTAGGAGTAATGTCCACCCCTGTACGGGGCCAGACTGATTGGTACTGGCTTTCCAGAGCACTCGGTGGGAAAGAGATTGATGATTGATTAGTGATGTCTGCCATGAGCACAGGCATAAAGGAAGCTCATATTGGCCATCCTTCAGGTTTATACTTTTTATTTTTATTTTTTTGAGACAGGGTCTTGCTCTGTTGCCCAGGCTGGAGTGCAGTGGTGTCATCATGGCTCACTGCAGCCTCCAACTCCTGGGCTGAGGCAATCCTCCTGCCTCAGCCTCCCAAATAGCTGGGACTACAGGTGCCACCACCACCATGCCTGGCTAATTTTTTAATTTTTGTAGTATGGGGGTCTCACTGTGTTGCCCAGGCTGGTCTTAAACGCCTGGGCTCAAGCAATCCTTCCACTTTGGCCTCCCAAAGCACTGGGATTATGGGCATGAGCCACCGTGCCTGACCTCTTTTCACATTCTTGATGGTGTCCTTTGAAGCACACATGGAGTGGCTTGCAGAGAAGGAAGAGTTGGGTTACTGGATTTGGGGACAGAGTGGGGTGCAGGTGAAGTTGACATGAAGCTTGGAAATGCACAACATCAGGTCTGCACTGCAGAGGGGACCTGGGTCCACAGGAACCAAAAAGTTAAGACAAAGGTACAATATCATGTCCAGAAGAAGCCCCTTCTCCCAAGTTCTGCACTCAGGTTGTAAACTGAGGCAGGTTCTCTGCCTACCCTGGCCGGGCTGGAGCCCTCATCCCGAGACCCCTTCTGGGGCCCAGAACGCTCGGGTTCTGGGCAGGCCAAGATGCCCAGATTGGTCTCTCTTGTCACCTCACAGAGTGTGGGGCCAGACCTGCGATGGAGAAGCCCGCACGGATCGTGGGCGGGTTGGGAGCTGCGTCCGGGGAGGTGCCCTGGCAGGTCAGCCTGAAGGAGGGTTCCCGGCACTTCTGCGGAGCCACAGTGGTGGGGGACCGCTGGCTGCTGTCTGCCGCCCACTGTTTCAACCAGTAAGGCCCACCTCCCCCGGGAGGGCTGCCCGGCGTCCCCTCCTTGTGCCGTGTGGTCAGACCCTGCTCTGTGTGACGCACCGTCGTTCTGGGGCTGCCAGGTGGGCCCGGGTGGGGCGGCCCTTCCCCTCGGGGCTCTCCGTGAGGGTGTCTGAATGTCTGATCGCAACCCAGACAGGACGAGCCCCCAAGGAGAAGTGGGGGGCTCTGAGAGCCAGTGCTCGGGCTTCAGAGGGTCTCACCGGGGAGTGGAGGTGGCTTCTGCTGTTGCCTGATAAACGGGCAGCATTTTTCTTTAAGGTTCATAAAGCTGGGGGCATTTTTGTCACAGATGTAGACAATGAAGCCCCACGGGTTCCCTGACTTGCCCAAGGTCCCCCAGCTTGGGAGCCTGGGGTCTGAGGTGTGGCCCTTGTCCCGGGCAGCCCCACCTGGCCCCGGGGTGGCATGTCTGAGGGCCCTTGTCTCCCAGCACCAAGGTGGAGCAGGTGCAGGCCCACCTGGGCACGGTGTCCCTCCTGGGCCTGGGTGGGAGCCCGGTGAAGATCGGGCTGCAGAGGGTGGTGCTGCACCCGCTGTACAACCCTGGCACCCTGGACTTCGACCTGGCCGTCCTGGAGCTGGCCAGCCCTGTGGTCTTCAACAAGTACATCCAGCCAGTCTGCCTGCCCCTGGCCATCCAGAAATTCCCTGTGGGCCGGAAGTGCATGATCTCCGGGTGGGGTAACACGCAGGAAGGAAACGGTGAGCCCCGCCGAGGGGGGGATGGCTTTATAGCTGGGCCCTAAACCAGCCCGACTGCACGGGGACCTCGGTGGCAGATCCATTTGCCTTTGGTCCCGCAAACCGCTCACCTTTCCCTTACACCAGGGGGGCGATACGGCCCGTGGCCTCTTTGTGTAAATAAAGTTTTTTTGGCACGTGCCATACTTGTTCATTGACCGATTGTCTACGGCTGCTCTCCTGCTACAACAGCAGAGTTGGACAGTCACGATGGAGACTGCATGGCCCAGAAAGCTGAAAATACGTTCTCTGTGGCCCTTTATAGGAAAATTGCTGACCCTCATGCTATGCTGGAGGGAGACCCCTCCCCACCCCAAGAGTTAACACTTCCTTTGAAACCTCAGAAGGGCCTTCCTACAGGTCACCCCGTGGGGACAGTGGCTCTGAGTTGGGAAGCTAGGGTTGGCATCCTCACCCCTGTGGGTTTGGATGATTCCTGCAACTCTGTGACCCTCCATCTCATCATCTGTAGGATGGGGCAGGCCTCACTGTCAGGGTTGTTGTCAGAGCTAAACAGAACATGGTTTGGTGACCACTCTGTAAGTGGCCTTTTGGGGCTCTGCTTTCCCGGCAGCTACCAAGCCTGACCTTCTGCAGAAGGCGTCCGTGGGCATCATAGACCAGAAAATGTGCAGTGTGCTCTACAACTTCTCCCTCACGGACCGCATGATCTGTGCCGGGTTTCTGGAAGGCAGAGTTGATTCCTGCCAGGTACGCATTCAAAGGGGAAATTGGGCGGTTTGTAGATGAAATGAAAACATCCTTTCCCCGGGCAAGCCTACATCCAGATCTAGATCTCTGCAGTGCTCCACCTGTATGCAAAGACAGAGGTAAAAGGATTTTCAGTGCAGCGGAGTTTGAGGAGGGAAAACCCAGAAGGTCCATCATCCCAGATGTCCCTCGATGGAAGACTGGTTAAAGGAATTCTATGTCCAGACAGAAGATGAGGCAGCAGTTAAAAAGTGTGTGGTCGATCTATACAAAATACACACATACTGATTTTAAAAGATGTACAGTATAAGTATATATTAACTGAAAAGTTGGACAGGCGCAGTGGCTCACACCTGTAATCCCAGCACTTTGGGAGGCTGAGGCGGGAGGATCACTTGAGGCCAGGAGTTCGTGACCAGCCTGGGCAACATAGTGAGACCCGCCTCTAAAAACAAAGAAAAAAGAAAAAGGAAAAGAAATGCCATGGGAATCTAACTAGCCAGCCCAGCTGCTGGAGCCAGACTCCAGGGTTCAAATCCTGGCTGGAACTCTTACTGGCTGTGTCACCCCAGGCAAGTTACTCAACCTCTCTGGGCCTTGATCCTCATATGTAAAGTGGAGACCATAGCAATACCTGTCTTCTAGGATTGTTGTGGGAACAGTGCCTTGTACAGACTCTTTTTTTCCTATATATTCATTATATTTATTCTTTCTATCTAAAAATAAAAATATCTATTATTCTATTTATTTATTCTATACATAAATGGCCAATTCATAATAGTTGCCTTGTTATCTTGAAAACAATGTTGAATGAATAAAGTTGCAAAATGTTACATGTAACAGATTTAAACTTTAAAATAACATTATATATTTTCTAAAAATACAACTGTACACACATAGTTGGGGGAAAGGCCTAGGAGAAAATCCCTAAACTGTTTACTCCTGGGGAGGAGAGGGAGTGGGATCAGGGACAGGGCCATATCGGTCCCTACTGCCGTCACAAAACATCCCAAAGCTTAGCGGTGAATAAACAACCACTTTACTCAGATCACAGATTCCATGGGGTGGGAATTCACGTGGGGCACAGCGGGGCTGGCTTGTCCATGCCACACAATGTCTGAGGCCTTGGCTGGGAGGATTCAGAGGCTGGGGGAGACTCAATGGCCGGCGGCCAGAACGATCGGGAGGCATCTCCAGTGGCACGCCTGGTGCTGGCCCTGGGAGGATCCTAGTCTGGGCTTCCTCACAATATGGCGGCTGGTTTCTAAGAACCAGTAGCTCCATGAAAGCAACAAGGAAACACATAGCATTATTACGACCTAACTTTGGAAGTCAAATTCCTGCCCCCAAACTCTGTTGGTGAAGGCAGTTACGGGGTCTGCCCGGATTCAAGGGGGGACATAGACCCCCCCCACTCAATGGGAGGAGTGTCAAGGTCTCTCACACTCTCAAAGAGTGTGTGAGATATTGTGGCCATCTTTAGAAAGCACAATCTGCTACATGGCCTGTGCTTTGTTTGTAACATTCTAGAATTTTAAAGAAAAGTAATAAGTTAGGGTGTAATTCTTTTGAAACAGACCAATGACTAGCGGCTAATGAGAATGGCTAGTTTCAGGTCATGGGCCTATCCATGGCTGTTGTCTTTTTCTTTAGAGTTTCCCACACCGTTTTACATCTCCAAAACAAAAGCAAGAACAATGGAGGCTCAGAGAGAAGTGACTCGCTTGAGGTCACACAGCCAGGCATGGCTGTGAAGCCAGGTCTCCCAAGTCCCTGAGCTGTGTCCTCCCGCTCCCCTGTCGGGTCTCACCCACTAGCGGGAACTCAGAAGGGCCCTGCAGTGCCCTGCAGAGAGGGCACCCAGAAGATCAACCAGCACTCTGTCCTTTTTTAGGGTGACTCCGGGGGCCCCCTGGCCTGCGAGGAGACCCCCGGCGTGTTCTACCTGGCGGGGATAGTGAGCTGGGGCATCGGCTGTGCGCAGGCCAAGAAACCCGGTGTGTACGCGCGAATCACCAGGCTGAAGGGCTGGATCCTGGAGGCCATGTCCTCCCGCCCCGTCCCCGTGTCTCCCCCCTTGACCACGAGCACGCCGGCCACCACCAGCCCTCCCCCCAGGTCGACGGCTGGCCTCACAGTCCCGGGCGCCACCACCCGCACCACCCCCGGGGCCACCAGCCAACCTGCCAACGCAACTGTATCCGCCATGAGCACCACTGCTAGGGCACGGACGCCACTGCCGGACGCCCCTGAGACCAGCACGCTCTCCCAGCTCCCAGGTACCGTGAGCAACGGAGGGGCACGTGAGAGTGGTAGGGGTCTCGCGTTAGTCTGCTTGGGTTGCCGTAACGAACACCGCAAACCAGGCGGCATAAACAAAGACCTTTATTCCTTACAGTCCTGGAGGCAGAACTCTGAGATCGAGGTGCCCTCGGGGCTGGCTCCTCCTGAGGCCTCTCTCCTTGGCTTGCAGACCGCAGGGCACCTTCTCCCTGCCTCCTCACACGGTCGTCCCTCTGTGTGTGTCTGTGTCCTAATCCCCTCTTCTTATCTGGCCCCCAGTCCTGCTGGATCAGGACTCAAAGGACCTCATTTTACCTTAATCCCCTCTTTAAAGACCCTGGCTCCAAACACAGTTGCATTCTGAGGCCCTGGCGGCTGGTTAGGATGTTGATGTATGAATTTGGAGGGAACACAGTTCAGCCCGTAACAGGCCCTGAGAGTCACACACACAAGAATGTGGGGCAGGTGCACCTTGTCTAGTGGCAAATGCCTGATCCTTCAACCCCTGTCTTCTGTTTGAAGAAGGAAACCCTTGGGGGCCCTGGCGTGGGAGGAGGGTCTCCATTCATTTCACCCTGTTCATAACGCCCTTCGGGGCTGCAGCAGGGGGTGAGAGGCTCAGGAAACAGACACGCACAGTCACGGCTGGCGGTGAGGAGGAGCCATCAGACAAAGCAGGGAGAAGCAGGGGCTTCAGGGTGGCCGGGAAGGGGACGCCTGCAGGCTGTGGCCCCCGTGGGCGCTGGTTGGAGTACAAGGGAGCACAAGGGAATTCGGCTGTGGCCGAGAGAGGGAGATGCCAACAGAGAATGTGCCTTTGCCATCTCTCTGCTCTCAGTTACGATACTGAGTTGACTTTTACTAAATAGTAATCAGAACTCTATGGAACTGCCGTATTGGGAGGTCAAAGGTAAAAGCTCCATCGAGCACAGGCACCGACTTGGAGCTGATGATGTCGGGGTTGTTGGCTTCGTGAGGATGGAGTCTATGCCCCACAGGAACCCGGGGTTCACCGAACACACAGTGGGGTGATTGCGGGGCTTGGGGACAGAGCAGGCCCACGTGTAAAGGGGTCAACACCAGCCCTGGCCCCGTCTCCTTGGGAACCGCAGGCACAGGAAGCTGTGGCGCACTGTGTGCAGAAACCCCTCGTGGGAAGCCCTGCCACTGGCAGGGAGACCGAGGCACACTCCACCCTCCAGGCCAGAGTGACATTTCATTCAAACTGATTTACGACTTCTAACTGCAAGGTCTCTGACAGTCTGGTTGCTCAGTGAGGTAAAAAGCAGTGACAGCTAAGACAAGGTGGTGTTTTGACACTTTACAGCTGTGCTGATCGCGTCCTCGGGAGAAAGGGTGTTTCTTGTCACTTTGCAGCTGGCCTTCCCCGGGTCTGGCCTCCCTGCCTGGTGACTCTACTCTTACTGTCTCAGACTGTGTTGATTTTTACTCTTCAACAGCTATAGCCTGGGAGCTCTTAACCTGGGGCCCCAAAGAGGTGGAGAAGCCCTCTTGGGGAAAAGAGGAAATGGAGGCTGGGTTCTGCGTGGTGGTAGCTAGTGTCTCCGAGGACAGGGGGATTCTCCAAGGCCACCTGGTCTTGTGCAAGGGCTGGATGGTGCCAGGAAGCTCGTGTCTGCCCAGGGGTGCAAGGCTCCAGGGCTGGCAGGGACCTACCCCCTCCTCTCCTTCCAGGTGGGGACACTGAGCTCCTTCTTTTCCTCACCAGGCTTTGTAGCTGAGGCCGGGGCAGGAGGGCATTTCCCAAACCTGGAGGGCAAGGAAGCCAGCTGGGTGGTGCTGGGGATCTTGCTCCCAAGGAGGAAAATGCCCTTGGGAGTTACCAGGTGGGAGCCAGAGCCCCCTCCGTGGGTGGTAAAAGTGTCCCTGGAGCATCTCTGGAAACCACTGTTCTCTTTTTACAACTGTGTTGAGGAAGTGCTTTGTGCCTGGCATCCATTATGGGGAGGTGACCCGCTGGGGAGGGGAGGTGTCACAGCCTACAGGGAAGGATCCAGGCAAGCTGGGGCAGTGGCTCATACCTGTGATCCCAGCACTTTGGGTGGCCAAGGCGGGAGGACTGCTTAAACACAGGAGGTCAAGGCTGAGTTATGTTAATGCCACTGCACTCCAGCCTGGGTGATGGAGCAAGACCCTGTCTCTGAAAAAACAAGGATCCGGGCAAATAGGGTCAGGGAGGGCATGGTAGGGGGCAGGGCATCCAGGAGACCAGCTAGAGCAGGTGCTCGTGTGCAAAGGTCCTGCGGCAGGAGGGAACCCCGCCCCTGGAGGACTGAGAGACGCCAGAGGTGGTGGTGTGGGAGGGGACACTGGCCTGGCCTAGCCCCCAGCAGAGGAGGAGGGACAGCCCAAAGCTGAGGTCACAAGAAACAAATGGGTTTCAAAAATCCCAGAGAAGGCTCAGGTATAGGACCAAGCACAGGCCCAATGTCCTTTTCTGCAGTTCTCCAGGGGTGGGTCTCCCTAATCCATCCTCGGGGTTCCGTGTGGTGATGCTCAGAGGGGCGGCGCCTGATAGGCTGTGTAGGGGAGTCGCCCTTGGCTGCTTGCCCACCCACCTGGCTCCCCGCAGACTGTGGCCTGGTGCCAGCGGCAGCACTGACCAGGATCGTGGGTGGCAGCGCTGCAGGCCTTGGGGAATGGCCGTGGCAGGTGAGCCTGTGGCTGCGGCGCCGGGAGCACCGCTGCGGAGCCGTGCTGGTGGCAGAGAGGTGGCTGCTGTCGGCGGCACACTGCTTCGATGTGTGAGTACCCCCCCCCTTCCCTGGCCTGTGTCTGTAGTTCACCTGGGACTGAACTGTTGCCTGAAAACTCAATGTGCCTCCTGCCTTTGCGGGAATGTCCTCCCCAGACACCAGCTCCCACTGCCCCAGGCCATCCCCTCCTCCCAGCAGCCCTCCCCTGCCTACCCACCACCTTGCCCACACTGCCTGGAGCTGGAGAGGGTCCTGCCCTGGGGCTGCAGCTTCTTCTAGCTCCTGGCCAAGCCTGCAGGGCACATGGGGTCACTTCCTTCCCCGGCCCTCCCTTCTGGGTCTTGGCCCCAGCCCTTCTCCCCAGGGCCTGAAAGGCCAGGGGCCCTGCAGAGTGGACACCCAGCTCAGGGTGTGCACCCCATGCCTTGTGGGGCTTGGGGTCAGAGGGTGAGGGCAGGGACCCTCATGGCCACCAGAGCCCCCTTGCAGAGCATTAATAATGTACATGGATATAGCCCATGGTGTCATCTCAGTGCCCAGGGACTGGGCTGATGCAGCCTCCCTTGCCCTCCCCATGCTTTAGGAGGAAGTGGTGACCCTTAGCCCATTTCCAGAAGAGCAGCCCCAGGCTGAGCAGTCAAGAACCCAGCCCAAATCCCAGGGGAGGGGCCAGGGAAGCCGCAGGCGGGCGGGGCCCCACGTGGGTCCGGCCAACGCCTGTTCCTGCGCCCTGCAGTTACGGGGACCCCAAGCAGTGGGCAGCCTTCCTGGGCACGCCGTTCCTGAGCCGCACCGAGGGGCACGTGGAGCACGTGGCGCGCATCTACAAGCACCCGTTCTACAACCTCTACACGCTTGACTACGACGTGGCACTGCTCGAGCTGGCCAGGCCCGTGCGCCACAGCCGCCTGGTGCGGCCCATCTGCCTGCCTGAGCCGGCGCTGCGGCCCCCCGACGGCGCGCACTGCGTCATCACCGGCTGGGGCTCTGTGCGCGAAGGAGGTAGGCGCGCCCAGGGCCGTGGGGGCGCGCGGCGGATCCTCAGGCGGGTCCACGCAGCGCGCGGCCCCACCGCCCCGTCTCCCCGCAGGATCGATGGCATGGCAGCTGCAGAAGGCGGCTGTGCGCGTCCTCAGCGAGCAGACGTGCCGCCGCTTCTACCCGGTGCAGATCAGCAGCCGTATGCTGTGCGCCGGCTTCCCGCAGGGCGGCGTGGACAGCTGCTCGGTGAGTCCCACCCGGGAGGAGAGCTGGGATTCCGAAGCCCTCGGGCCAGGCGCCGCCCTGCAGTGCACTTCTCAGACCGCACCAAGCAGGGCACCTTTTTGGCTCTGGAGGAATTTTCACTCCACAACCGTTTATTGGGCACCCACAAGCCAGTTCCCAGCCCAGTACGCCCTACCTCGAGCTTTAGGGACAGCAGGCTGGCAGTGGCTGCAGTGCAGCCCTGTTCCACTCCGGGACCCCGTGGGGGGTTTCCATAAATGCCCGAAGCAGCATGAAGAGTCATCCTAGCGCTGAACCCATTTTCCAGACAATAAAAGCGAGGCCCACAGGGAAAGTCATTCATCTGGGGGCACCCCTGTAGCGGCCAATGACCTGGGTTGGAAGGGTCAGGCCAGCCCTCCCTTGGCCCAAGGGCTGCTGTGAGGGAGGTACTGGCCTCCTCCGAGCACCCTTTCTTCTCTCCCATTTCAGGGTGACGCTGGGGGACCCCTGGCCTGCAGGGAGCCCTCTGGCCGGTGGGTGCTAACTGGGGTCACCAGCTGGGGCTATGGCTGCGGCCGGCCCCACTTCCCGGGTGTTTACACCCGGGTGTCGGCTGTGAGAGGCTGGATAGGGCAGAACATCCAGGAGTGACCGCCATATGGCTGCCCAGGCCCAGACACCAGACGTGAAGGCAGCAAGAACCACAGACCATCCAACTCCTCCTTGGGTGGGTGTCTAGGTGGCGGGCGGGGGTGGGGGGCTGTGGGTAACGGGGCGCTGCTTGACCGCATACTTTCTTCCAATAAACACAGCCCTTGCACCCTAGCTTGCTGGCTGAGCACCTCCATGGCCCCACAACGACCACTTGCCCGTCCCTCCGCGGGGCCCGGAGATGGAAGGAAGATGGGGCAAAGCAAGCCCCTTCCTCAGGGGCAGAACCATCCCCTGTAGCCTTTGGGGCAGGGGTGCACCAGCCTCACCTTTAAGGTCCCCTTCTGTGTGACTCAGCAGCACACAGCGGTACCAAAGGGAAAGACAGACCTCCCCACCCAAGGGAGGCTGAGACCCAGTCTGGGCTGGGGTTCCAGGGACACGCAGCACCTCCTCGCAGAGACCCCTCAGAAGGGAAAACGCACAGAGCTCTCTCTGCCCTTCCCCCAGCAATTTATTTGTCAGTCCTCGGGGGTCACAGCTCAGGTGGGGTCTGATCACCCCCAACTCCAAGGTCCAAACAAAGGTTCTCTGCCCAGGGCATGAGGCTGACCTGGGCACACCAGCGACTCCGGGCCCGAAGGAGGTGCCGCTTGGGGAAGGCACGGCCTCCCCAGGCCCAGGCTGCACTCGCCGGCAGGGGCCAGGGCGGGGGTGGGGGACATAGTCCCAACCGTCCCAGCAGCGGTGCTCTCACCGTAAGCCAGGGCAGGCAGCGCACACGTGCGGGCCCCGCCGCGCCAAGGACGTTCGTGGAAACGCGTCGGGGCAGCCCGCGCCTCCCGCTCACATGTTGGCTCGCTCCCGCTGCAACCGCGAGTTGTAGGCGCGGGACACGGTGTTCCAGGCGTCCATATAGCGGTCCATACACATGGCGATGCACTTCTGGGGGCGAGGAGCGCGCGGCTCAGCTCGGGCACCCGGGACCGCTCGCGTCCCCCGGACCAGCCCGGCCGCAGCCCGCGCACGCGCAGCGGCCCCTCCCCGCCGCCGCGACGCCCCGCCAGTCCGCGCACACGCAGAGGTCCCCCCCGCCCGGTCGCCACCTCGCAACCCCCGCCCTGGACGCCCGCGGGCCTTACCTGCTCCGAGTTGTCCAGGGAGCCCCCCGGCTTCCCGATGCACTTCCGGAAACACTTGTCCGTCATCCTCTGTGGAGACACGCGAGGCCTCAGCCGCGACGCCCGCCCGCAGGGGCGCCCCCGGCCCCCGCCCCCGGCCCCGGTCCGCCCCGCACCTGCAGCAGCTCCTGCGCGTTGGCCACGGCGATCTGCACCTTCACCTGCTCCATGATGAGCCCCGGGTCCAGCTTCCCGCTGCCGGAGCCCCCGAAATCCGAGCCGAAGCCGCCCTCCATGGCTCCGCAAAGTCAAGAGGGCCGCGGCCGCGCGCGCCGACCCGTAGCCACGCCGGAAGCGGGCCGCCCGGGGCACGACGGGAAGCGGAGTCCGGGCGGCCCAACTGCAACTCCCGCAAGGCCGCGCGCCGACCCTCTGCGCACGCGCAGGCGAGCCGGCCGCCGACGGGAGCTTGTTTACCGTGTGGCGGCTGCGGGGGTCCTGCCGAGGCCGGTGCCTGAGCACTCCGGCTCTGCCCCGGCTTGTCCCGTAAGGCCCGCTGCGCGTGCGCACAAGTCACTGGGCGCACCGCCTGGAGCTGCCGCGGCGACGCTAGGACCCCGCACTGCCGGGGGACCTGACGGCCGCTCACTAGGGGCAGAGGCAGAACTTAAAACCAAAATGTTTATTGGAGCGTTGTACAAAAGAGTTTCCAGTCATAAAATGTATATTACAAATCATCGGGGAAACAAAGACCACACACTTGGCATGCACCCTCTTACAGACTGGCAGACTGCACGTGGCTGCCGCCGGGGCTCGCAATGCAGCCCCGCCCGCAGGTTGTGCCCTGCACTGCCTGCGGAACCCGGTCCCACCGGCTCTTTAATATAAAGACAACCGTCGCCTCCAGGGGGTAGGTTAAGAACAGCCCGAGTCAGCCGTCGCTGCCACGAGAACAGGCGCAAGGTCAAGCTGGGTTCTGGTCACGGGGCTCCCGGGCTCGGGCCTGTCCCGTCCCGCTGCTCCAGCAGCCCAGGGCCCCGCTGGCCAGGGGCCGGCGGAGTCCGACTCCGTCCGGGGAGGGCACCACGCGGAGAGTCGCCGACGCGGACTCACAGAGAGGTCTTTTCGCAGCCTTCTCAGTGGCACACAGCTAATCAGCTTATTTGAGGGCAAGTGCAATTGTTTCCCAGGCCAGTCAGCTTTGTAAAATTGGATTCTGCTCTGTTTCCAAACACTTGATTACCAATGACCATCATTGACCTGCAATCACCAACTGGCCACCCAATTAACTCCCCACCTGACCCCTAGCAGCTAAGGGCACCCTGACTGCCTGGGCCACTTGCAGCTCTACTCAAGGCAAACGTGGGGTAAGGCCCGAGACCAGCTTGGAGTTGAGCACTCTGCCGGGAGCAACCTCTGTGCTCCCAGGGGGGTCAGCAGTCTTTCTGTACATCTGGGCCCGCTAGGCCTTCTCCCTGAGCCCAGCCTGCAAGTCTGTTCAGCAAATCACAGCCCCAACTCCAGGATATGATTTTATTCCCCCAGAGTCCCAAAATACATAGGAGGACGTGATTGAAGCCAGCACAGAAACCCCTACATGTCAGGACCAAGACCCACCCTCCAGAACGCTTGCTTGCACAAAGGCCAGCTGGTCAGGTCTGGGCAGTTCCTGCTGTGAAAGTGGGGAGGGGAGATAGCACCTGGAACCAGCATTCCTGCTTCTTGGTGGCCCGATGGAGCTTTGCCTGCCCTGGTGGACACATCCTCCTCGCAGCTGGGGCGGGGGGGGGGGGATGTATCCACCGGGCAGGCAAAGCTTTCCACAAGTCTGTCTGACTCAGAACACAGTAGTTAAGCCTGTCTGGACCTTCCACCAGGAATTGCTTTGGTAAAACACATTTCCCTCCACATGGGGAAAGAGCCCACAGCCCAGGGAATGCTAAGTCACCACGGAAAGAACCAGGGACTTCTGGAAGCAAGGGCAGCTGGCAGATCCTCTGTGGTGCAGGTGCAGCAGCGATTTCACTTTGTCAGCCACTGGCACCTTCCTGGCCTGGGGCTCAGGCCTCCACCTCCCACCTCACCATAAGCAAGTCCTCAGGGAAGCCAGACACGCAGCCTGGGAGGGCAGTGCTGCCCTGCCCTGCAACGAAAGCAAGGCCCGTGGCTCAGTGTTGCGTCTTTAAGACTCAGCTGCACTTTCTGAAGGAAGTTTGCCGTTTGGGGGTCCCCGCACCAGCGCCACCCCCTGGGGGGATGGTCAGCCTACCCTCAAGGTGTGAGCCCCTGAAGCAGGGTCCCGGCAATCTGTGTACTGACCAATGTAAAAAAATAAATATCCATTAAAAAAATAACTTCTGTGTATCTATGTGGGAGGGGTGTAAACGGTAAGCTATTGCCCAAGGGGGGGGCGCTGGGCGGCCAGAAGCTGGTCTGAGGGGTTGGTGCCATCGAGACAGGAGTCAGTTGGCGTTGGCATGTCTGTCTGAGAAACATAATTTCAGCGAGAAAATTACAGATAGAAGCTACAGTATCAATATATGTATACGTATATACAGGAGACCACACTACACTCAGCGCCACACACAGGGCACAGAGAGCCAGGGGCGCAGGGGAGGAGGCTGCAGCCACCCTATAATCTCTCTCCTCTGGAAGGGTCAGGAATTGGTGGCGTTACCCGCAGACAGTGGTTCTGAAACTCAAGGCCTCTGATCCGAGGTTATCCAATGTGTCCCCTCAGCTGTCCCCTTCCCGTTTATCATCCTGACAAGTCTTGGGACAGGACTATCCTTGTTCCCCAGGTGTCCCTTCTCCTGCCCTATAGGTCCTGCAGGGTTAGTAACTGAACTATAGAAAGCTCCAGAATCAAGACCCAGAAAATAAAATCAAGGGTCAGAGAAACTGGCCTGCCCCTTGTGTCGTCAGAACGGGAGTCGCTACAAACTCCCTAGATTCATCTGCCCTCATGTCAGCACCCAATTCTTGGACGCACGGTGGGTTCCCACTGCCTGAACTATAGCAGCGAAGACGCAGGCCAGGCCCCCTGCCCCACCAGGGCAGAACCTGGACTCTGAATTTGGTTTTTAAAAAGCTTTAAAAAAATAAAACCCACAACCACTGAGTTCCTTTGCAGTTTCTGCTTTTTGTCCCCTGCGAGGCCTAAGAGACCATCTCCTGTCCCCTCCCTAGCCCTGGCCTGCACTCAAGACAGAGGCAGCAAAGCGGCCCCACCGGCCCTCCCGCGTCCCAGCCTGGGCCCCTTCTAGCCTCCAGGTTCCTGGCCCTGAGCCTCAGATTCAACCACATGGTGAAACAGGGGGAAAATACTAGAAAGGTCTCCTGGATAGTGGTGGGGCGGTGACAAGGGGAGGGTCCGAGGGCACCCACCATGGGAAAGTCCTGGCAGTTTGCTTAAAAATCTTCTAGAAATGTATCAAGAACTAAAGAAAGCCAATGATATAAAAATAGTTTTCAGTGGCTCTGGGTAAGGAAAGACGTGTGAATGAGGAGTGCTGAGTTCACATCACGCGACAGCCTCTCGAGGTGGTCCTGGGGTCCCCCTGCAAGGAAGGAAGGAAGGACAACAGCAGTCAGGCGAGCCTGGGGGTGGCCTGGCCCACCTGGCCAGGCCTGGGGGCCGAGCACCACAGGAAAGGTGGCTTACAAGGTGACAGGCTCCACAGCTTCGGCCACAGCAGCCCCTATTTCCAGAATTTTCCATTTCTCCATTACCCCGACTGTGGGCTACATGCGTCAAGTTTTTATGGTTCCAAAATTCAGAGGAATGCTACAATGTGTGCATTTAACACACTGGTTTCTAGACCCTTCGCCTCTCCCACAAAAGCCACCATTTAGTGCCTGGTGTCTTAGACTAGACGAAGTGTGGTACCAGAGTGTTTTAGGAGCTGCACCCAGCACCCCTATGCAATGCAATCGGCTTTTCAACATCTCGTCTCCCACGGGACCCCTGGGCCAGCAACTTGAGGTCCATGACGTCCCGGAATCCACATGATGGGCAAGACCCAGGAGGCGGGAACGGTTCTCCACCCACACCCGCCAGTGTGGCTGCAAACCGTGGGGGCTCAGCAGAGCCCGGCACCCACAGCCCAGTGAGCATCTTGCCAGGGATCCAGTGAGTACAGCGTGTGTGTACGTGGGGATGCGTGTGCATGTGCACGTGTGTGATCACCGGCTTGCTCTGCTCCTGAAACTGCCCCCTGGATGCAAGTGGGCACAGGGGCACCTACCTGTTGGTGGAAAAGATCCTCCTCGCCAAACTCGGCTTCCTCCTCCTCCTCCTCCTCCCCGCTCTCGTTCTCCCGCACCCCTGAGGACTGCTTCACAGCCCGCACAGCCACTTCCTGCGCGAGATGAGAGCCACCAACACTCAACACCCCCAGTGCCAGGCACTCCCAGCCCACGCTGATGCTCCCATCAGGGCACTGCCAGGCCGCAAACACCATCCTGGGATCAGGCCCCAGGCTACCATGGCGGCTGCACAGGCCCCCAGGCTGTAGCCCAGGACGCTAGCACCCCGCTGGCACTGGAACACACAGCCCGAACCCAGCACCCACCTCTCCATCGGCGTTGACCAGGACAGTGCGGAAGCTCTCACCAGCACCCCAGCTGTTCTGGCTCTTCCACACGAGGGTCGAGGGGGGGCTGTGGGCCACCCCCGCTCCAGCTGCCCACACCTGGGGACCCAAGAACAGCCTCCCATCAATGCTACCTCTGGTCATGGGCCCCATGACCCTGGGGACATGGGCCAGCGACTGGCCCCCTACCACACAGCCCCCTTCAATGCCTGGGTGTTCAACCTTTCTAGCCTGACTTGGGCTTGTCCAGGAATGACAGTCCCCAGGGTACAAAAGAAGAGACTGAGGTTCACAGTGGCCACGAAGTCTCGGCAAACAGGGGCCGAGCTGGGGTCTGAAGCCCACCAGGCTGTGACTGTCACACTTTGCACAGGCACCTGCCAGCCCTAACGGCCTGAACTCAGACCCCAGGCACGTTGCTCAGGCTCCGGGAAGGCCCAGTGGTGAACTGTGGGCGGCACTACCCCCCCCTCCGATGGCCCCCAACTCACCCCGCCAGTGGCCCCCCTTGCCTTCCTGCTGCGCCCCGCCCCCCTGCCCTGCCACCTACCGTGACCGTCTGGCCAGCCCGCAGGACGTACTTGGGCGTGAACTTGTAGGCAATCTCGTCCCCCTCCAAGATCTGCCTCTTGATCCTCCAGTTCCCCAGAGACTGATCCTGGAAAAGGCAGCACACACTGGACATGTGGCCCTGACAGGACGGGGCCACTGCAGGAACCTCCCCCTCCCTCTGCCCCAAGCGCGGCGGCCCCAGCACCTTGTCAGAGTTGTTCTTCAGCTGCACAAACTTGCCCTCCAGGTCGACCTCCTCGATGGTGACACTGCCTGAGGCTGAGGCCTGCTGGGCCAGGTGGAAGCTGCTGCTGCTGCTGCTGCCCGTGCCCAGGCCGCTGGAGCTGCTGCCTGGGGACTCCTCCACTTCCAGCCGCTTCCGCTTGCTGCGGCCCACACGCCCGGCGACCGACACACTGCTGCCACTGCTGCTTGAGGTGGCCCTTGAGATGGTGATGCGCGAGGATGGGCTGGGGGACAGCTTCAGCCTTGGAGGAAGAGGAGGAAAGGGCGTGGCTGGCAGTGGGAGCCCTGGGTGGCATTGGGTCCAAAAGGCACTGTTGCCTGGCCCCTCGCCTTGTCCCTGTCCCCACCTCTCCTCCTCGCCCTCCAGCAGCTTGCGGTAGGCATTGATCTCCATGTCCAGGGCCAGCTTGACGTCCAGCAGCTCCTGGTACTCGGCCAGCTGCTGCTGCATCATGTCCCGCATCTCCATCATCTCCTGCTCCTTGGCGTCCAGCATCTTCCGGAACTTGTCACGCTCCCCAGCCATGGCCTCCTCCAGCTCCCGGATACGGTCCTCAGCGGCACTGGCCTGGGGAGCGGGTGGGCAGTCAGGTCAGGGCAACCTGGGGGTCACGGAAGCCCGGCTGATCCCAGGCCTCTTGCAGAGGCTGCCGAGGGTGTGAAGCGGGAGAGACAGCCCCTCAAAGTGGGGCTTAGGGGAGCGGTCCCCTCAATGGAGACCAAGCCTGGGGGACGGGGGGCCCAGCAGTGCAGCCATACGGCTGCTGAGGATGGGCTGGAGCAGCCATGGGGAGGAAGGGCAGGGCCAGAGGTCAGGCCAGGTGGGGTGACGACAGGCAGGGCAGGGTCTCTGGTGCGTCACCTGCTTCTGCAGGCTGGACAGCTGGTAGCTGAGGGACTCGACTCGCATGCGGGCCTCCTTTAGCTCCTCGCGGGCGGCGCTGGCTGCCTTGTCGTTCTGGTCGGAGCTCAGCTTGGCATTGTCCAGCTGCGGGGAGACAGGCAGGTGAGGGGCAGGCGCCGGCTAGGGGTCCCATGTTACCTGGCGCCCCGCGGCCCTGGTGGCACCTTGGCCTGGTAGGTCTGCTCCAGCTCCTGCTTGTAGAGCCGCACTTGCTTGTCGTGCTGGGTGCGCAGCTCCTCCAGCGCCTGCGCCATCTTGAAGTCGTACTCCTGCTGCCGGCTGCTGTCCACCTCCACCAGGCGGCGCTCGTGCCGCCGCCGCGTCTCGCGCACCTCCTGGGGACAGAGCCTCTGTGAGCGGGGCACCAGGGCAGGCACCAGGGAACACCCCCAGCACAAGGCCCAAGGGAAGGGCTTCAAAATGTCCAAACTGACAACCTCCAGGCAGCCACCTGATTCCTTGTTCACAAGTTACCACCGACACACATGCTCACGTGGCACGGGCTGGGACTGCCCCAGACCAGACGCAGCCCAGGTGCCCATCCACAGACTGATGAACAAACAAACCCAATGTGGCCCATCCACACGTGGAATATCACTCAGCCATGAAAAGGAAGGAGGCTCTGACACAGGCTGCAGCATGGATGGACCTTGGGGACATCGTGCTCCGTGAGAGAAGCCAGACACAGAGAGACACACAGTGTGAGACTCCATTTATGTGAAATGTCCAGAACAGTCAGAGCCACAGAGACAGGACGTGGATTTGTGGTCGCCAGGGGCTGGGGAGGGGATGGGAGTGACTGCTGATGGAGATGGGGTTTGCTCTGGGGGTGATGGAATGTTCTGGAATTAGAGGTGATGGCTGCACAACCCTATGGAGATCCAACAAACACTGAATCGTACACTTTAAAAAGGTGAACTTCACGGTATGGGAATTGTATCTCATAAAAGCCGTTATTTGAGAAAACAAACTAGTCACGGTGCCCATGCCAGGGGGTGGCAGATCTGGCCCTCAGGACACATTGTGACAGGCCACAAGGCACACGTGCCACACGGGCGCCGTCCCAGACACACGGCAGGGGCAGTGCGGGGCAGAGGGCGCCCGACCCACAGCTCACGCTTCATGGGAAGGGAACGTCCACTTCTTGCTGCACCAAAGCCTCTGCAGCACAAAGTCCAGTGACTTCTTGCTGCGTGACTGGTTCATAAAAACAGCAGAAATGCTTCTAAGGGACGTGGTTACCTTCACAAACAATGAAGCTGGTGGCTGAGCCCATGGGCCTGAGAGCAGCACACCCACCTTCCCTGCCACCGTTAAGGCAGCACCGCTCACCATGCCCCACATGGGCCTCCGCCTGGTGCCCCTCAGGGGGGTCTTCAAGGACCCCCGTTTCACAGGTTTCTTCCTGGGTCCCCTCATGGGTCTCCTCCCACGTCCCCTCACAGGTTTCTTCAAGGGTCCCCTCACGGCTCTCCTCTGGGGCCCCCTCACGAGCTCCTTCAAGGGCGTCTTCATGGGTCCCCTCACAGGTTCCCTTGCGGGTCCCCTCATGGGCCACGTTGCAGGTTCACCCACAGGTTCGCTCACAGGTCCATCCATAGGCTCCCTCAAGGGTCTCTCCATGGGTCCCCTCACAGGTGCCCTCTCAGGCTCAGGTCCCCTCACAAGGCCCCTCGCGGCCTCCCCCCCGGCCCCCCCCCCGGCCCCCGTGGTGGCCCACATGCTTGCTGGGCCTGGCCGGAGCCGTGCCCTGCTCCGGAGCTGCACGGGCATCCTGCAGCCGGCAGCTCTTCCTGGGCAGTGAGCGCACCGGCCCGGCCCCAACATTCCACCCTGGAACACGACATCACAATGGGCTCTGTGACAGACGTGGGCCAAAGGGTCTCTCGGGGCCGGGGCTCCCACACCACTAGCCCAAGGAGCCAGAGGCCCAAAGATGAGGAGGTTGGAGGGTGAGAGGGGGCCCGGGAAGCAGATGGGCCCCACCCTGCCTTTGATAAGGAGGACTTGTGGTGGCTGAATGGTGGCTCCCAAAAATATGTGTCCAAGCCCTGATCCATGGAACCTGTGACTGTGACCTTATTTGGAAATAGGGTCTTTGCAGATGTAATTAGATCATTCTGGATTATCCAGGTGGGCCCCAAATACAATAAGTGTCCCTGTAAGAGACACACAGAGGGTGGACATAGAGGAGGAAGAGGCCACATGAAGACAGAGGCAGACACCAAGTGATGCAGGCGCAAGCTTGGGGGGCAGGAAGGACCCTCCCTGGTGCCCCCAGAAGAAGGGCAGCCCCACAACAACCTGACATCAGACTTCTGGCCTTCAGAGCCCAGAGACTGGATTCTGTTGTTTTAAGCCACCTGCTCTCTGGCACTTTGCTCCGGCAGCCCCAGGACACTAACACACCCAAGCCAGGCCGAAGGCTGGGCCCACAGACTCACCTCCTCAAACACATTCTTCCGGAAGTCAAGCTCCTCCTGCAGGCTCTGGCAGCGGTTCTCCAGGTCCACGCGCATCAGTGTCTCCTTCTCCAGCTGCTTTTTGGCCACTGCGTGACCATCCTCTGCCTAAGAGACATAGGACAGCAAGCGGAGGTGACAATCTGCCTGCTGAGGCGTCCCGTGGCCACCCTGGCCCACCACCCACACTGGCAAGGCTCCCTGGCTCCAGACCGGGAGCTGGAGGGCACCAGGAGCTGCCCGGGGCCTACCTTGGCCAGCTGGGCCCGCAGCTCAGTCACATCGCTCTCCAGGCTGCGCTTGTCACTGAGGGCAGCGGCCAGCTCTGCCTCGCTCCGGTGGAACAGGGACTCCAGGTCCTTCACGCGGCCCTGGGCCACCGTGAGTTCGCCCTCCCTCTTCTTGGCGCTGAAAGTCAAGAGGACAGGTTAGCTGGGCGGGCTTGGGGGGGGACACACGAGGGCCACTTGGCCCTAGGGAGCACCTCAGGCAGTGCCAGGCAAGCTGGCAAAGGCACCAGGAAGCCCAAGGACAAGGTCACCAGGGCCTCTGAGCCCAGCGCACTCAGTGTTAAAAGGGCCTTAACATATCTGATCTCAGAGAACAGAGCCCCACCTGCCAAGGCCAAAGGTGCACATGCTCCTCAAATCTGCCCTGCACCATCGGGAACCTGCAAGCAACACACACAAGTGCCCAAAACCAACTTCAAGGCCTGGGCTTTCACATCCTTCCCTGCCAATTTTGGACACAGAAGGGATCATTTGGGGAGAACTTGGGTTTTTAAAAAAATTAACGTACACTCCATTAAAGTTAGAAATGAAAATCCTGGCCTTTGTGAAGTTAGTCTTGTCTAGAAACTTAAGCTATTTTACACAGGCTCACCTGGTATTCCATTAAAACAAATTATTTCCAATAATAAATATGTAAGATAGCAAATATCCAGATAATTTTAACGTGCAAATGTTAACAGCATAGACTTCAGGCTCTTGAACATTTGTAAATGTAATTCTAAATCTTGGAGTTGAATGTTTATCCCCTTGCCCCCAAATAACTGTGCCCCTCCCCAAGCAATAGTGGGGACACCCAAAGTTTCTCAACGTCACAACTACTGACACTTATTCTCTGTGGAGGGGCCATTCTGGGCCCTGCAGGGTGCTGAGCAGCATCCCTGGCCTCCACTCACTCCATGCCAGGAACACCCCCCATGTCATGACAACTACACATGTCCCAGACATCACCCTTGTCCCTGGGAGACAGAATCACCCCAGGTTGAGGGAACAGCATAGCAAAGCATGCTGCTGACATTAGCAGCAGACACCACACCCAGGTGGCTCGAGCCTGAGGCCAGAGATAAGAACTGAGGCCTCCCTTTGGCCCAGCAGACTAGGCTGCCCACTTCTGCTACCACTTCCCCTTGAAACAGGCCACTGAGGCATTTGCCCACTACCTTAAAATGACCCACATGCTATTCCCACGTATTTATATATTGCTAGCTGCCACGCGCTCTCCCTGCCAAATCTATATTCCTGCCTCTCGGGAACCAGGGACAGAGGACTGCCCTCCCGACCACAGGGCCCTCCCTGCCCAAGATCTGTAATAAATCCCTGAACTTGTTTGCTGTCACAATGGTGTGCTGAATCTGCACCTTCTGTCAGAAGAACCAGGGGCTGCCCAAGCCGGGCTGCCAGTGCCAGGCAATCGTCAGGCAAGCATCATCTGGACGCATGTCAGACACGAGCCACGGGGTGTCCACCAGTGTGAACAAGTTTCCTGAGTGAGGGACCCATGGTCGGGGGTTGGACAAACCAGGCATTAGGCTTCCGCCAGGTAAAAACATCCTGTGAAAGGCGAACTGCAAACACCACGTCCGTTCCCTGCATTTCCCACCAGGGCAGGGCTGCCAGCTGCCCTGGCACTAAGACCCCCTGGCTAGCTGGGGGCTCTCAGACACTGAGATGCTGCGTCAGCTTGTGTGAGGTGGGGTAGTGTAAAAACCAGTGACTTCAGCCACAAAGCTGACCGTGTCCTATGCGGGACACTCAGCTCTATTTCTGGGCACTGCCTGCACCTCCACTGAGGGTCTCAGGGTACAAACGATCATAGTCCTGGGCTTACACTCACAGAGGGCTGCAAACCCTGCATTCCCAGAGTGGATTTTTACAGAGGTTTGGGGGAAACTGGAATAATTTGTCCAACAAACCCTGCCTGAGCACCGGCTGTGTGGAAAGCACTGTTCTCACAACAGGGATGCCTCTGGAACAACACCCTGTCTCATGCCACACGTCCTCTCGGGAGGAGGCCATGGCAACACAGCTGCCCGTCAGATGGAGCCTGCGATACAAGGATGCTGGAGCAGGGAAGGAAGATGAGGCCTGAATGTGCGCTGGGAGGTGACCGGAGGGACAGAGACCTGAGGGGGAGCTCAGGAAGGAGCCATGGCGACCACCGCTGACACAGGAGCATTCCAGGCAGAGGGGATGGCAATGCAAAGGCCCCGAGGTGAGGCAGGCCAGGCAGGTGCAAGAGCAGCTCAGACCCGGGGTGACGGAGCAGAGACATCAGGGAACCCAGGGAATTCCTCAACAACTCTGTCTAAACCGTAGGTTCCACGAAACTACACAGCACAACCCAGAAAGCAGGGGCGCTAGCTCTTGCTGCCTTAAGCACCTGTTTCTTAAGAGCTTCAAGGTGCTAAAGCAGATTCCCCAACTATGTGCAAACCATTCCTGGGGGGGTTACATGGTGGAACGTGGCTCATTAGGTCCTCCAGGGGGCTACCCGTGTTTGTCATCCCGGGGTTTTGGTGATAATTTGTTAGGAAAACAAAACCACTAGACGCAACCTGTCAGGAAGGCAACTGACTGTGGCTACACGAACGAGGCCGAGAAAGGTGGCACCACTGTGGGATGCCACCCGAGCAGCTGTGCAGGAGACCCACAAATCAGGAATCCCGAATGCCTAGGTCAGCACAGCGTAGTATTTTGAAAAATTTTTAACATTGAGGTGAAATTCACAGAATGTAAAATTCAATATCTTAAAGTGAACAACTCACAGGCATCTGGAACGTCCCCCACGCTGTGGCTTCTGCCTCTGTCCAGACCTGCACAGGACCATTCTGATATTTTATAGCTCCCATAAATCCCTTTTGAGTCTTATAATTATGCCAGAATCCATTGGGGCTCTGCTGATAAATCTACTTATTAACCATGGAGCAGGTGCTGGAGGCAGACGGCCTGGAGCCATGGCCTACTCAGGCCTGCCTGCTGGGCCCCAGCCGCTCCTGTGGGACGAGGTGCTGCAAGGAACACACTGAGGGCAGGTGACATGTCCTCACTTGTGCCTGGCCACTGGGTCCCCGGCTCATGGCCACTATCTAAGAACAACTGATCCCTACTGGAGCCTGGGCCCAAGCAGGTGGGCAGGGGTGCCTGGCCCGCCCAGAGGTGGCCTCTCTTGGAGAAAGGAAGCCAACTCTCCTGGGCAGATGGAGGGTGCCAGGATGCAGGACTCCCCATTACCCATTCATGGAGGTCTCTGGTCATTATTTTGGCCACACTCCAACATGGGGACGACATGGATTCCCAAGCCGCCTGGCAGTGCTTCCTCAGGCCACCAGCTGCCCGTCATACCCCGCGCTAGATGTTGGAAGCACCACCGGCCCCGGGGCACCCTCCACCAGGAGTGCCCGTGCCCCTCTTGGCAGCAGTGGCAGCGGGCACCCACGGGTCCCTCCAGGTTGGGCCAGGCCTGGAGTGCAGGGTGCACGGCTCTGGGGAGAACAAGGAGAGAGTAGGAATGCCCCTTCCCTTCCCTGCTCTGAGATGGAAACCACAGATGGAGGGGCGCTGGCAGATGCGAAAACGCCAGTGGCAGAGGCTGTGGGCAACGTGCGTGCAGGCAGGGCCAGGAAGCCTGCGTCTGGGCTGAGCCTTGAATTGAGAAAAGCCCTGAGCCCAGTGTTTCGTGGGCCCCTCGGGCACCACCGGATAAACAGGCCTTTGTCGTGTCATCCTGCCTGAACTGTCTGCCTACCACACCCCGTGCCCAGAACCGGGCGAGTGTCACAGAAAGGTTAAGGGTGGTGATCGCTCCTGACAATGGACACAGCTGCCACCCAAAGGGAAGTGGCAGGAACAACAGGAGCAGCCTAAGTGACCCATGACCGCCCTGCACACACACCCCCAATGCTGGAACCTCCCAGCAGGTGGGACAAAACCAAGGCCCAAGGTCAAAAGCATCTCACTGCTGTCCACTGGGCGTTGCCTGTCGTTTGAATGACAGCGCGAGTGTGCACCTGTGCGCATGAGGAGCAGAGCCAGGTTCTCTTCAGGAAACTTCCTTACATGTCCCGCTTTCTAGACGGTGAGTATCTATGACTTTCGCAGAATCGAGGAAAAAAGTGACTTGGTAGTCGCTGGCAGGGGATGGAGGATAAGGGAGGCCCACGCTGGGAGTCAGCGTCGCATAGGCTGCCCAAGTTGGACACCAGCCCCCAGAGGGCCTGGGGGGTTTCTCAGGGTCCCGCTGCACCGGCCTACTCTGCTGGCACCACGGTCCCAGGATCAGGGCCACACAGCGCCCAGATGAGACCACTCACCTCTTGTTGACCTCCTCCAGCTCAGCTCTCAGTTTCCCTAATTCAATCTGCAGCCGGGCGCGCTCTCGGGCCGTCTCGTCCAGGACCCTCCGGGCGTCAGCCAGCTCCGACTCGTACAGCGCCTTGATGCCACTCACCTTGGGAGACACAAGCCAAAGTGAAGGCCACAGAGACCCTTCCCTGGGGCAGTGGCAGCCTGGGGGGCTGGCTGCTGGCACCGCTCAGCCCCATAGCACCCGCGCACCAACCTGGTGGTGGTGGGGGCGGGGTCCCAGTAATCCCAGGAGCCCCGCCTCCTCTGGAACCCCTCTGGAACAATCTGTCTCCTCTCCCCAAGCCCCAGCCCCCAGTACAGGGCAGCTCCCAGGTGTGGGAGCCCAAAGGCCCTGGATCCAGCCTGGACCAGAGTACCATTCCACTTGGATAGAGCCTACTCCCTCAACCAGAGGCCACACCTGGACACTCAGCCCCTTAGCCGTTGTCATGGCTACAACATGCCTGCTCATTATGTACATTTTTCACGTTCCCAGTTTCTGAAATCAGAAAATTGGTGTGAACATTTAATCGAGGGGCTCTCCACACCATGGACACTGGGGCCGGGTCGTTCTCTGGGGTGGGGCATCCTGGGCACTACAGGTGTGCACCAGCGTCCCTGCCTCCCCCCTCTCGGTGCCAGGAGCTCCCCTCCCCCAGTCGACAACCACAGATGTCCCCAGACATGGCCCAAGGTCCCATGGTCACAACCACTGGTCTAATACAACGTTTTCTCTCCTCCAAAAGCCACTGTTTGGACAGTGATGAGCCAGGCACAAGGACAGATGCTGTCACCAAGCTCCTGGGTGTCCGTCTTTGGATGCTCTGCCTGTACTCACGCTCCTGCCGCCAGGATGGCAAACTCGGGCTTCTCCTCTGAGACCCAGCTCAGCCTCCCTGTGCGTGAGGCCGGCACGCGTCCCTCTGTGCCTCAGCCCGCAGGCGTGCAAACACGCACGGGGTCTGCACCCCTCTGTGGGGCTGGCTGGCTGATGTATCACCTTCAGGCTCCTGGGCAGGGCCCCTGCCCCCGACTCACTGTGCTCTGGGGTCGGAGTCCCCAGCTGCCCACTCCACCAGCCACCCCCACCTGTCCCCACAGAGACCTGGCCTAGCCAGCAAGGCTGGGGGGAAGGGAGAAGGGGCTGGAAAAACCAGGGGCTGCAGGGGCAGGCAGAAGGGACTAGATGCCCTCCAGGGCCGCCAAATGAGGAAAGCCCCTCCCAGAGCCCGCTGCTAGGACGCCAAGTTCAAAGCCCAGATGGTGATTACAGCTAGGCCCTCCAAAACCAGTCCCTAACGAGGACACTCTGGGGCCACTCAGATGCACAGGCAACCCCCTGAAAGGCAACCACTTCCATTCCTACTAACCCCGCCAAAACCACAGCTGCCACCTGCCTGGCCTCCCCATGGGCCGCTGCTACCCCAGTCACACACGCCAGCTGGGAGCATGGCTCGAATTTCTGTGGCCTCCTTGTCCTCCTCCCTCCCCCTACAAGACCATGCGCTTAATGTGTTTAAAAATATGTGGAACCAAACCACAGCAAGATACCACTTCATACCCACTAGGGCACTGATCAAAACAACAGACGGTCACAAGTGCTGGTGAGAATGTGGAGATATCGGAGCCCCTGTGCATCGCTGGTGGGAACGTAACATGGCGCGGCTACTGTGGAAAACAGGCTGGTGGTTGCTCCAAAGGTTAAACATGGAGTCACCGTAGATCCAACAAGAGAAATGAAAACATACATCCATGTATGTTTGAAACGTGTATACGAATGTAAACAGCACCATCATTCGCAACAGCCAAAAGGTGGAATCACCCCGAGTGTCCATCAGTGGATGAATATATAAACCTGACATGGTCCACCCATGTAACAGCATGTCTCTCAGCCAGGACAAGGAAGGAGGCTCTGACACAGGCTGCAGTGTGGACGGGCCTTGAGGACATCGTGCTCAGTGACAGAAGCAGACACAGAAGGACACACAGTGTGAGACTCCATTTATATGAAATGTCCAGAACAGGCAGATCCAGAGACAGAAGGTGGATTAGTGGTTGTCAGGGGCTGGGGGGATGTTTCTTTTTAGTGTGATAAGAAAGTTCTAGAATTAGAGGTGGTGGTTGTGCAGCTCTGATTATACTAAAAACACTTAACTATACAGTTTAATTGGGCAAACTGTAGGAGATGTGAATTAACTACTACAACTCTACCTGGTGCCAACAGAAAAGACAGGCTCAAGGATGACAGATGGAATCAGGCCCAGCGCAGCCCACCTGGGAAGCTGTGCCATTCCCACAAACCTACAGGACAGCAAGCATCTAAGCTTGGGAGGCACAGGGTCAGGGTGGACCCCAAGAGGGCCACCTCCTCCTTTACAGACAAGGCCCCTGAGCAGAGGGGGCTGGGAGCTACCAAAGACATGCCACACTTAGTAGGACAACCAACTGTCCCAGTATGCTCAGGACCACAGGGGCTCCCGGATGTGGGACTCAGTGTTCAAACCAGAATATCCTGGGCAAATTCAGACGAGGTGGGATTTAACAGCCAGTCTGAGCCTGGCTGGTGGTCCCATAAGATTATAATACCATGTTTTTACGGTACCTTTTCTGTGTTTATGTATGCTTAGATACACAAATACTCACCACTGTGTTACAGTCACGTGCTGTGCAGGTGTTAGCCTAGGAGCGACAGGCCACACCACATGGCCTGGGTGTGCAGTGGGCTGTACCATCCAGGTCTGGGTAAGTACAGTGTGATGTCCCAACCACAACGGAATTGCCTAACGATGCATTTCTCAGAACACATCCCTGTCATTAAGCTACACATGACTCGTATAGATATTTTGTTCATTGCAGATTTTTTGCATTAATTTTGATTTTTAAAAATATTCCATTAAAATATTATTCATCTGATCACCCCAGTCTGACCATGAGAAGAACACGAGACAAACCCAATTGAGACATTCTATGAAACACCTGACCAATCCGCAAGACCATCCAGGGCATCAGAAACAAGAAAGTCTGAGGGACTGTCACAGCCCAGAGGAGTCTGAGGAGAGGTGACAACCGATTGTCACGTGGGATCCTGGGTGGGTCCCCGGGGCAGGAAAGGACACTTGGGGAAACTGAGGAAATCTGAATAAATTATGGATGTTAGTTAAGAGTATAATGTTTTCTTTTCACAAGGCAGTTACCTATAGCCAGGCCTGCAAACCCTGGCCCAAGGGCTAGCTCCTGCCACCACCTGGCTTTGTTCACCCTGCCAGCCCGCAATGGATTTTACATTTTTAAATGGCTGGGGGAAAAGGACAGGAAAAAGAAAAAGATATATTGTAACACAGGCAAATTCTATGAACATCACATCTCAGCATGTACAAATAAAGTTTTACTAGCACACAGCTGCGCCCATTTATATGCATATTGCCTAAGGCAGCGTTTGCCCTACACCAGCAGAGTTGAGTAGTGGAGAGACTAAAAAATACCCAAAAAATACCGTACTGACCCCTGGCCCTTTTCAGAAAACATTTGCCAACGACAACACCCAGTCTACAGCACTGTGATGACGCAGAAGCTTCTTGTCTAGAGGAGCACACATCTCACAAGGACCCTTTCAGCCCCCAGGACAGGTGCACGCCTCACTCCCTGCACTTGTGAGGGCTTGAGAAATCCCAACAAATGTGTCAGCACCTGTTGGCCTCAGGCGGTGGTGTTCAGATAACCCGAGATGGCCTTCTCCTGGGATCCCACAGACACACAGCATGGCACAACTTGGCTGCAAGATGTCACTAAGGGATAAAACTGCCCTGGTAAAGAACTACAGCTCTGTAGGGAAAACCCAGACGCCAGCCTGGGGCCACCTCAAAAGCTGCCGCCTTCCACCACGCTCCCCCCAGCCCAGCCCCGGCTCTGAACTCCCTGGGTCCACCTTGGGCAGCCCTGAGCAGCCACCGGACACCAGGGGTGGGGGAAGGGAAGAGAAACTGAAGCCAAGTTTCCTCCTGCAGGAACTTAACACCTCAGGAGAGGGCTCCTTGAGTAGCTGCCCCCCCCCAACTCCCACTGCTACCCCAGCACCCAGGGATCTTTCTCCAACAAACATCTGCCTGGCCAGCCCCCCACCCCTCTGCCTCCCCCAAACCCTCCAGTGATATCTGCACGTGGCCATTTGTCCACGCCACCAAAAATGACAACTAACATCACACGGGAAAGGTCCCGAATCTACATTCAGTCCTTGTTTTGTTCATGACCAAGTGTGAAAGGAAGAGAATTCACACGGACAGGGAAAACGTGGGCAAGATGTGCACGATGTGCAAGATAGGGGTGTGGGGGGGTTCGGTCCACCTTATGTACCAGGACTTCTTGAATTGTACATTTGTTGTCATTTATAAAAGGCTAAAGGCATTTCAAAGAATTCCTGCAGCGATTCCCCACCCCCAACGGGGTTTCTCAACCTTGACACTTATGACAAGTGGGCCGGGTAATTCTTTTCTCAGGGTGCTGAGCAGGGAGCACCCCTGGTCTCCACCCACTCCACACAGGCAGCATCGCCCTCCAGTTTCGACAACCACAAATGTCTCCAGTCTGGGTCAGATGTCCCCTGGGGGCAGGATCCAGCCAGGTGAGACCACTGCTGTGCATGTCAATTGCACACTGCTGGGCACCACAGACACTCCGAGGTCCCTCCTAGTCAGAGCCCCCTCCCCTGTCCCCTTTCTGCCAGCCTAAGCCCAAGGCTGCCCCCTGAGCCCCAGAAGGCCCATCTCTGTCTAGAAGGCCCCACACTGCAGCCCCCAGCCACTCCAGGTCCCTCCCTCTGTACAGCCCGTGTTATGCCCCCTTCTCTCCCCCAGTGGGTTCTCAGTGCCCTCCACTGACTGGCGAGTGGGCATTCACCACCTCACCCCTGGCAGCCGGTTCCTGGACAACTGGCACTGGGTATAACTCCCAGCTGTTCCCCTACAACCCGCCCAGCAGACATGGCTGGGCGACAAGGTGGGAGTGACACCTCAGGCGCTCAGGCTCCCCTTGTTCCTACTTCAGCCTGGAGTTAGTCCCGCATTCCAGCCAGCCTGAGCCAGCACAGCAACAAAGGATGACACCACCACTGCCCAGACAGGTGGCCAGCCCAGGGTCCCTCCGGCAGGACACCTGGCCCGTGGGCCTGGGCCGGTGCCTCCCAAGCGCTCACCAGACCCCCCCACAAAGTCCCTGCAGCTGTTTGTTCCACTTGCAGGTGGGACAGCGGAAGCCCAAAGACTGGCAAGAAACCAGCTCAGACCCCACGTGCCCACCAGTCTGGCAGGCGGGAACTGGGCTGCGTCCTAAGGCTGCCCTGCCCCACTGAGACAGGCGGCCACTGGAAGCAGGGACGATCCTGCCCCCACTGGACAGATGGCAAAACCAAGGCTTCAAGAGACTGAGTGGGCTGCTCAAAGTCACACAAATTAAAAAGCAGGGACCCCAACGGCTATGACACCACCACCAGCCATGGGATCTTCCACTTCCCAGAAAGCACAAGCTACATTCTTGGGAGTTCCCTGTCCCCAGGTACTATTAAACTATGACAACACAACAGTCCTTTATCTTATTGCTTTTATCTTACAAAACAATCAATTGTTAACTCCTTGTGGCCAGGCATACAACTCCAAGAGACAGGTATTGTAATTACACCCACTTTAAACACAGGACACTGAGACCCTGAGAGGTTAAGTGACTAGCCCAAGGTCACACAGAGGATAAGTGGCTCCTCTCCCAGAGGCCCATTACTTGGCCCATTCTCCAGATGAGGAAGTGGGTGCTCAGAGCCATAAATCTCAGCTTTAGGGCCTGGCTCTCCTTCTGAGACACTGGGACCCTGGGACCCTAACCCTGGGCAGGAACCAAGTGGGGGTGCTCCTCCCTGCCCCCTTATTCTGAAGACCTGCCCTTGAACTGGGCATGGCCGGTGGGAGGGAGAAAGAGCCTCTTGGGCATTAGGCTGGTGGCAGGGGTCCCCACCCCAGGACAGATCCCACCCAGGACCCCAAGACACCCTGCCCTTGTATCCTCTTGGGAGGCGGGTTTTCCTAGCCCCTCCTCCTGCAGTCTGCACTGAAATCCCAGGCCTACCTGGTACCGCAAGCTTCCCAGTAGACCCCAGGGCTCATGTCACCCACTTTCTTCATATTCCCTTGGGGGCAACCGGTATTCCCCAGGGCCAAACTAAGGGCTTCTCAAGTTTCCCATGGAACCCCCAAGGCATCAGGACCCCTCCCTTGGGGCCCCCCCAGAAAGACAGAGCTTTCTGCCTAACCCCCACCCCAATCACTGATCTCTCAGGGATTCATCAAGGGACCCCCCCCCAAAGTTCCATGGCGAACTGAGGCCACGTGACTCACCCCAGGGCCCCTCCAATGCCCCAAGACCCCCCTCAGAGGGCCTGAGCCCCCCAGTCTCTTTGGACACCAGAGACTCCTCCCAACTCCCCCCAAAATACCCGAATACCCAGATTCATCCCTGAAGAACCCCCTATCGCTTAGGGGTGGGGTCTACCCCGGCTCACAACCCCTCAGCCAGGGGGTCCCCCAAATCTCCTTGGAACCCTACGAGGAACAAGTCACACGGGAGACTGCAGCCTGATACTCAGGGGATCCCTCTTTGGGTAGGGCTCCCCAGCCTGCACCCATGCAGGGGGCCCTAAAATTCTCTAAGGACCCCTCTCTGCAGCCCTCACTCAGGGGGCTAATACGTCCTCAGGCCCCCTCGGTGGGTGAAGCCTGCCTGGTCTGCACCCCTCACTCAGGGGCCCCTGAAACCTCTTGGGGGCCTCTGAGAGCACAAGGCTCCTCCCCTTCTGCATCCCGTGGTCAGGGGTCCCCCGAGATCACAGACCCTTCAATGGCCCGGACCTGCCCGGTGTGTACCCCTTACTCAGGGCCCCCTGAGAGGACGGGGCTCATCCCCTTCTACAGCCCCTACTCAGAGGCCCCCCATTCGGTGGGCGGGACCTGCCCAGTGTGTACCCCTTACTCACGGGCCCCCCCGAAGACCCCGGAAAGGACGGGGCCGGTCCCCGTCTGCACCGCCCGCTCAGAGGTCCCCCGAGGTCGTGGACTTAGCGGTGGGCGGGGCCTGCCCGGCCCGCACCCCTCACTCGGGGGCCCCCCGAAGCCGCCTGAGAAGACGTGGCCTGCCCAGCCTGCACCACTCACTCAGAACCCCCCGGGAACCCCTCGGAGAATGGGACCCGTCCCCGTCTGCACCCCCCGCTCAGGTGTTTCCCAAGATCGTGGACCCGCGGTGGGCGGGGCCTGCCCGGCCCGCGCCCCTCACTCGGGGCCCCCCGAGTCCCCCCGGGACTCTCCCGGGGGCCTCTGCGCGCCCGGCCCGCGCCCCTACCTCGCGCGTGGTCACCTCCTCCTTCTCGGAGATCTTGAGCAGCAGCCGGTCGTTCTCGAGCTCAAGCGCGCGGACGCGATCGATGTAGTGCGCCAAGCGGTCGTTGAGCTCCCGCAGCTCCTCCTTCTCCTGCAGCCGCGACAGGCGCGTGGGCGACAGCGGCGTGGCGGGGCCGCCCGCGCGGCCGGACAGCGGCGTGGCCATGGCGGCGGCGGCGGCTCGCGGCCTGCGCGGCTCCCGACGGGGGCCCGGGCTCGGCGGGCTCATTCAATCCGCGCCGCCGGCTGCAAGATGGCGCCGCGCCGCGCCCGCCGCCCGCCGCCGCCGGGCGGCCTGGGACTTGTAGTCCGGCCGCCGGGCGCGCGCGGGGCGCGCCGGGAGTAGTAGTCTCTGACCCCGCTCCTGCCTGGTTACGGAAGGAGTCGGGCGGAGGCGCGGCGGCCCGGCTGCGAAGTCCCGGCCCGGCCACTAGGAGGCAGCATTGCGTTGCTGTCTAGTGCCTCAGTTTCCCCACTTACGTAACCTCACAACGTGCTCAGTCAAAAGAGCCAGACACGAAAGGCCACACAGTGTGTGGTGCCACTTATATAAAGTGTCCGGAGGAGGCTGTCAGGGAACACGATTTCAACAAATTGAGTTTAATGATCTCATTGGTTTTTATTACCAATTCATGAATGGGGAAGCATCCCTTCTGTGCAATAGAAAGGCGTTCCACCGAGCTGAGCAGGGGGGTGGGCTTTGTGTCTAATGCGGGAATTTACTCCAAAACAATGGCCTTCCTTAAATTTTATTTTACAAGACAAATCTATACAGCAGGGTTTCCCCAACTCTATGCCAGTGATGTTCGGGGGCCAGGTCACTCTCTGTCGCAGGGGGGTGGGGATGAGAGGGCTCCACCCACTTGATGCCAGGAGCACCCCCCACCCAGTTATGACTGCCAAATACGTCTGCAGACATTGCCACTGTCACCTGGCGGGCAAACTTGCCCCCAGTTGGAGAACCGCTTCCTCTTGCCCTGGAACCGGCCAGGTGTTCCCTCCGCCTGGAGAACTCCTCCTTCCCACACATCCCACCTTGGGGAACTCAGCTCAGCCTGCCTCAGGGGCCCCGACAAGTCCCACGCTGGGAACCTACTGGGGACCCCAGGGGAAAGTGTCCACCTGCTGCCCACCTGCACTGGACACCTAATGCTCACTAACATTCCCCACCTACCAAACGGCCCGGCCTCGGAACCCAGGCAGGCCAGAGTGCCTGGCTAGACTGTGACCTCCTATTTAAGGCCCTGATACTGTTTTGTTCCCTCTTAAGGGCAGGAATATACACTATAAAGGCAGTTGGTAAAATGTGAGAGGATTTAAAGCAAAATGGGAAATATAGTAAATAATGCTATAGGAGGCGGGAGCCAGAGAGGAGAAGAAGGACAGGTTTGGAAACGGCTTGGGGTCACTTTCCGGCCCTCCGTCTGCACCCCCTGCGCGTCAGACCTCTCCCTGACCACCGCCTTGGGCACAGGTCGGCCTGACCCCCCCACTCGCCCGCCACCGGAGGCCCTGCAGGCCCCACCCACGTCCCACTCCGACGCCCCCACCCACCCCCCAGGTCTTTGCTTGGGCTGTTCCCCCCGCCAGGAGCGCGGTTCCCTTCCTGACTGCGCGGGCCTGGGCTTCAGTCTTGCTCTCTGCAAACTGGGGTTTCCAACTTACTCCCCGCCCTCCCCATCCAGGCACTGGGTAGGGGCCGGGGGTGCCGGGGACTGGACTCCAAGTCCCAGAAAACCCTGCGCTTCTCGTGGGTGGGGCTCTGGGCTGCCCCCCCCCGCCCATCCCCCCGACCCTCGCCCAGTCCCGCGCGCGCAGTTTCGGAGGCGTGGGGCAATTTTCAAACCTTGGCGCCGAGTGGGAGGGGCGGCGACAGCTGCGACCGTGGTCACCCCACCCCTACCTCCCTATCCCCTCCCCACCGCCCTCGCTGGGGAGCCCGAGGTCCGCGGAACCCGGTAAAGCTGGCCCGTCCACTCCGCGGGCTCCCGAGGCACGACATGCGACGGGATGGGAAACTGAGGCACGGGGAGGTTAGGGACTAGTAGGAGACCCCCCAGGCCCGAGCAGGGGCGTAGCGGAGGTGGGAACCGAACGCGGGACCCTCTGAGCCCTGAGAGCTAGAAAGTTAATGGCTAATTGCTGTCTGCTTTGGGGTTAGAGGGTGCAGGGCCCGGGGTGAGATGTCGCGGACCCCGGGGCTGTGCAAGCCCGGGAAAGCGCCCCCAGTCCCGAAAAGTCTTTCCCTCCACCCCTGCGCCGCCAGCCTCACCCGGCGCTGGATTCTGGCGCCAGATTTAAAAAATCTCAGCCCAACGGCTGCCGCTGGCTCACGGCCCGGACTGCGAGGCCGGATCCGGGATTCCGGAGTCTGGAGGCCAAACCTGGAATCTAGGATGAGACAGAATTCAGGAATCTGGGGCTGGAACCCTGTAATCCCGACAGAAATCTGGGAGGCAGGCAGAGTACTGGGCTTGATGGAGTGAATGGAGTAGGGACATCAACAGATACTGCTTGGGCATCTGCTTTGTGGCAGGCCCTGGAGAGACAGAGAGGAAACTAATACACATAATAAATAAGTGGATTATATGGTGTCCTAGAAGATAGTAGGTATAGTGAAAAAGTAAAGGGGTAAGGGGGCTGGGGAGTGTGTGGAGTAGGGGGTTGCAATTTCAAATAGGGTGGGACTCTTGGAGAAGGAGGGGAAAAGCATTTCAGGGAGAGGCAACAGCCAGTGCAAAGTCTGTTTCCTGGACACAGTGGATATGGCAATGAATGAGGACTGCCAGTGGGTAGAGACAGATATGAAAGAAGGAAATAGGTTGGGTGCGGTCGCTCATGCCTGTAATCCCAGGGCTCTGGGAGGCCGAGGCGGGAGGATCGCTTGAGGCCAAGAGTTCAAGACCAGCCAGAGCAAGAGCAAGACCCTGTCTCTACAAAAAATAGAAACTTTAGCTGGGTGTGGCACACACCTGTAGTCTCAGCTGCTCCGGAGGCTGAGGCAGGAGGATGCTTGAGCCCAGGAGTTTGAGGCTGCAGTGAGCTATCATGACGCCACAGCACTCCAGCCTGGGTGACAGAGCGAGACTCTGTCTCAAAAAAAAAAAAAGAAAGAAAGAAAGAAGGAAATGCACATCATGTAACATCAGTGTATTAGTTAGCTATCACTGTGTAACAAACTGTCCCAAAAATATAGTGGCTTATAATTCACTTTTCTTATCTCACAGTTTCTGTGGGTCAGGAATCTGGAGGTGGTGGGTTAGCTGGGGTCCTCTGGCTCAGGCTTCAAAGGCTGCCACCAGGGTGTCAGCCTGGGCAGAGTCCATTTCCAAACTCACTCACGCATTGTTGGAAGGACTCAGTTCCTTGCAGGCTGCTGGACTGGGAGCCCCATGTCCTTGCCCACTGCAGTCCAGGGGCTACCTCAGTTCCTCATCATCTAAGAGAGAGGGTTTGATTTGGGTTTTGAAACCTTCAGTGTTTGTATTAATAATAATAATAACAGGGAAACAAGAACTGAAACCACCCAAATATAAGAACAGACCAATACCTTGATATAGATTCACATGGTGGAATATTATACAGCAATGAAAATGAATGCAGCTCAGCAACACTCCCAAACATAATATCCTGCAAAGAAAGAAAATTGCAGCAGAACACAGACAGTGTACTTCCACGGGGCCCTGATCTAGTGACTGATGTTTTTATAACAAGAGGGAAATTTGGACAGAGAGACACAGACCCACAGGGAGATGGCCAGGTAAATAGAAAGGCAGAGATAGGGGTGATGCATCTACCTGCCAAAGATTGCCAGCAACTACCAGAGAGAAGCAGGGAGTAGATTCTCCCTCAGAAACTCGAGAAGGAACCAGTCCTGACATCTTGATTTTTGGACTTCTGGCCTCTAGAACTGGGAGACAATATACTTCTGTTGTTTTGAGCACCCCCAGTTTGTGGCATTTTGTTATAGCAGCCCTGGGAGACTCATACCCTGTTCCTGAATCAACCGTAGAGAAAAATTATGAAAGAATGTTGAAAGGGACCAGTAATTTACTAGATGTCTTTCAATGGAAAACTAGGTGTATTAGTTAGCTATTGCTGCATAACAAATGACCTCATGCAGCAGTTTAAAACAACATTTATTATTTTTTATAATTATATATGATAAATACATAATTATAAATAGTAATAGCATTTATTATTTCACAGTTTTTATGGGTCTGGAATCTGGGCATACCTTACCTGGGTGCCCTATGTCAAGGTTTCCCACAAGACTGCAGTCAAGCTGTTGGCCAGGGCTGTAGTCTCACCTGAAGGCTGTACTAGGGAAGAATCTGTTTCCAAGCTCATTTGTGTGGATGTTTGGCAGGATCCATATCTTTGTGGGCTGTTATATTGAGGCCTCAGCTGCTACCGGCTATTGGCTGAGGCTGCCTTCAGTTCCTTACCAGGTGGGCCTATCCATCAGGGCAAGAATGCCAGGCTGGGCGCGGTGGCTCACACCTGTAATCCCAGCACTTTGAGAGGCCAAGGTGGGAGGATTGCTTGAGCCCAGGAGTTTGAGACCAGCCTGAGCAACATAGTGAGACGCGGTCTCTACAGAAATCTTTTAAAAATTAGCCGGGCTTGGTGGCTCACTCCTGTAGTTCCAGCTACACAGGAGGCTGAGGTGAGGGGATCGCTTGAGCACAGGAGTTAGAGGCTGCAGTGAGCTGTGATTGCACCACTGCACTCCAGCCTGGGTGACAGAGTGCCGTGGCCCAGTCATGTTGACAAATTAAATAATAAAATAAATAATAATAATAATAAAATTAGCCATCATGGGGAAATCACTGGAGCCAGGGTGGAAGCTGTCCACCCCACTAGCATTGTCTGTATTGTCTGATTCTAGGGGTCCCAGCCTCTCTCATTGTCTTTGAGCCCTTTTACAAGTGTGTAAGGTATAAAACACTGAGAACATGTAAATGATTCCCGTCCATTGTGTAGTGAGAAATGTAGCCTCGCCCAAAAAGAGGCCTGGCCTTTGTCTTGGGCTACTGGGAGGTGACCTTTAGGCCCCTGGAATGTCCTGCCTGATGGGCATATCTTTGTTTGCCTGGAGGCGCTGGCCTCTGGACAGTCCAGTCTAACAATAGGGTGTGTGACCAGGGCCTTGGGCCATGCTGTGTAGGTACTGACCTCTGGGAGGGCTGCAGTCAAAAGGCCAGTCATGCTGCTGGTATGTGATCGAGCCCCAGTGAAAAGCTAGACACCCAAGGCTCAGGCGAGCTTCCCTGCTTGGGAATACCCTGTGCATATTGTCACACGTCCCACCCAGGACTCCAAGAGGAACCGGTGACCAGAAGCCCTGCCTCTGAGTCCCTCCTGGGCTCTACTGCTCTGTCTTCTCAACTGATTGTAATTTGTATCATTTTGCTGTCATAAAACTGTCATCATACCTGGAGTCCTTTCCCTGGTGCTGAGTACTCCTAGCAAGCTGTCAAGGCCTAGGGTGGTCTGGGGACCCCAAACTTACAGTTCGTGTCTGAAGTAATGGCCATCTTGTGGGGACTGTGCCCACTGACCACACATAGAAATATCAATTATCTCCCGAGAACTAAAGATTGCCCTGTATAATTTTGCATCTACCAAGCAAATTCATTCCAGCACCCCAGTGGCCTATAAAACGTGTGGTTCTTTGAATTCTTTGAACTGAGGGTATCATTCTTACTGGTCCCCTCATTAATTAATGCATTGAATACTATCTTTGACACATTCATTGTATATTCCTATGACAGTCACGCTTCTGCCTTTTTATTTATTTTTAAAATGTGTCCTATAACATAATGCTCAGACCCTCAAAGTGTTGTCAGGGAGCTATTCTTTCATTGAACTGGCCCATATTTATTTTATTTATTTATTTAGTCATTTGTGGTTTTGGGGTTTTTTTTTAGTTGTTGGGTTTTTTTGTTTATTTTTGAGACAGAGTCTCACTCTGTCACCCTGGGTAGAGTGCAGTGGCATCATCATAGCTCACTGCAGCCTCCAACTCGTGGGCTCAAGAGATCCTCCTGTGTCAGCCTCCTGAGTGGCTGGGACTACTGGTGCCACCACCACACCCGGCTAATTTTTCTATTTTTTAGTAGAGATGGGGTCTCGCTATGTTGCCCAGGCTGGTCTTGAACTCCTGGGCTCAAGGGATCCTCCTGGCTCAGCCTCCCGAGTAGCTGGGACTACTACACAGGCATGTGTCACTGCACCCGGCCAGCCCATAGTTATCGAGCACTTACTATGCACTAGGAATACAGCAGTGATCAAAAGCGAAAGAGAAAATTCTTGCCCTGGTGGCACTGACATTCTAGCAAAGGGCACAGATATGAGAATTTGGATGAACAAGTAAACTATGTGGTATGTTAGATTGTGTTCAGCACTAAGAAAAAAGAAACAAAACCAAGAAGGAGACGTGACACGTGGGCGTTGGGGAGGTGGCTGGGGAAGCCCCGCTGGGAGGTGGGGACACGGATGTGAGGACGCGGGGTGAGGAGCGGTGTTCCAGGGACAGGAGCCAGCGGAAGCAGAGGGCTGCAAGGGAGGAATGTGCCTGGCTCATTCAAAGAACAACAGGAAGTGTTTTCCGGTGGTGTTTTGTTTTTGGAGAGTGAGCAGCAGAGGAACATGGCCCGGCTTAGGTTTTGGAAGCCACTGGGTGCCGTAGGGAGAGCCAGCTGGCGGGGGTGCAGGTGTCCAGGGAAGAATGGGGGCGGCTTCAAGTGACTTACAGCGGAGAAGGTATATGAAGCACTGTGTGCATGCCGAGCCCACTTTAGCGCATTGCTTTTAGTAATCCTCTCTGCAACCTGATTTTCCCAGGAAAAGAGGGAGTTTCAGAGAGGTCAAGTCACCAACTCAAGGACACACAGCTCATGAGGGGTGCAGGTGGGATTTGAACCAGGCAAACTTGACCTCAGAGCAGAGCTTCCCCACACTGCATTTCTCGGCCAGACACAGATCCAGACACCCCACATTCCTGCCACACACTGTCTCCCCCACCCCTACCCTTCGATTGATCGTCCTCTGTGTTTCCCAGATGCGCCCCAGCCTTCCGGCCTTTGCTCTTGCCATCACAGCCACCTGGCATCTGGTTCCCACCTCCTCCCAGCCCCTGCCTGTCTTACAAATGTCTCCAAGTTCAGATAATGACTCATCTCCATCCAGAAACCTCTCCTTGGGGACAGGAATCACGTCTTGTTCATCTTTTCGAAAAAGCATGATGTCAGAGCCCAGCCCTTGCCAACAGCTTCCTGGCTGCACCCGGAGTCAAATCCAGACCCCTCCCCACAGCCCCCAGGCCTCTCTGATCTCCTCTCCCCAACTCTGCTCCTCCCTCACTCCGCTCCAGCCACCCTGGCCTCCTCCCCCTTGGTATCCTCCAATATGCCAGGCGAGGTGCCACCTCAGGGCATTTGCCCATGTTGTGCCCGCTGCCTGAGAGGCCCTTTCCTCAGAGCCTCTCGGAGCCTGGCTTTTTCATGTCATTCAAAGTCTTAGCTCAAATGTCACCTCCTCAGAGAAGCCTGCCCTGACCACCCCCTCTGTAGCAGTGTACTGCCCCACCCCCACCAATACCAAATCAGCACCCAGTAGGCATCAGTACATGTGAAAGTCAGAGAACGGCCCCAGTTACAGGGCAGTTACTACACACAGAGCCCTCTTCTAAGTGTGGACCAGAATTAACTCATTTCATGCTCACAATGATCTCAGATAACCAACGTTATTGTTTCCATTTTGCAGAGGGGGAAACTGAGGCACAGAGAGGGGAAAATGACATGCCCAAGCTCACACAGCTGGCCAGGAGAGGAGCTGGGATTCAAAGTTGGAAGCCTCCTTGGCCACCCTGATCCCTCCCGACATACTGTTTGGGGGATGCCATCTGTCCCCATATCCCCACCCCAGCCCCTCACACTGCTCTTGTCTTAGTCTGCTCTGGCTGCTAGAACAGAACACCATAGACTGGGCGGCTGAAACAACAGGAATTTATTTCTCACAATTCTGGAGGCTGGAAGTCCGAGGCCAGGTGCTGGCCAATTTGGTTCTTGAGGTGAGGGCTCTCTCCCTGGTTTACAGAAGGCAGCCTTCTCACTGTGTCCTCATGTGGTGGAGAGAGTGAGTTCTGGCCTGTCTTCTTCTTAGGAAGTCACTAATCCCATCATAAGGACCCCACCCCATGACCTCCTATAAACCTAATCACCTCCCAAAGGCACCACCTCCTAATAGCATCCCACTGGTGATTAGGGTTTCAACATATGGATTTGGAGGGGCAAATACTCGGTCCATAGCACCTCCTGTAATGTCAGGAGGCCTCCATTTCTATGCCCACCTCTCTCAAACATCCCTCCCCACTCCTGGAACTCTTAAGTCTGCAGAGTTCTAGCCACCATGCTGGGAAGGACCCCTGGATCCACCCCCTCCAGGAAGATCAACCCTAACCCTAACCCCACAACGTTCTGGAGACATGGTTTCCTCCTTTGTCCCATGGGAACAACCTCCCTGCCTCCCAGGTTTGCAGGGACAGGCAAGGCAAAGGGATGTTAAAGGCAGTGTGCTGAGAGTCAGTGGGGGTGGCGGGTTGGGGGGGGTGGGATTGGTGGGGGGGTGAGGCACTCACTTCTGGGGCAAAATGCTAAGGAGGCATCACAAAACTCAGTCACAACGACAAATAATATTTTAATGCAATTTTGAAAAAAATCTAAGTGACTGCAAAAAAAAATTCATGCTGGATAAAAATTTTAAATCAAGACAGGATCACTCATACTGATTATTCTCCTCAGCTCAGGCTCCCAGAAGGCACTGTTATTGATCTTGATGAAAAATTTTAACATCTAGTTCATCATGGATTTTTTTTTAAAGACATGGTCTCACTCTGTTGCCCAGGACAGATCACAGCTTACTGCAGCCTCAAGCTCCTGGGTTCAAGCAATCCTCCTGCCTCAGCCTCCTGAGTAGCTGGGACTACAGGCAGGCACCACCATGCCTGGCTACTTTTTTTCTTGTTTTTTGTAGAGACGGGGTCTCACTGTGTTGCCCAGGCTGGTCTTGAACTCCTGGCTTTAAGCAATCCTCCCACCTCAGCCTCCCAAAGTGCTGGAATTACAAGCAAGAGCCACTGGGCCCAGCCATTGGCATTCATTTTTATTTAAATGACTGCATTAAAATATTATTTATCTCATCCTGGATTAGGGGTGACAGTTACACAAACCTGAGACCTTACTAAAACCCACTGAATCGGGCACTTTTAAAAGGGGAGTTTTATGGTACATGAATTACATTTCAATGAAAAACGAGAGAAGAAAATATTACTTACCATGACAACTGAGTTTTTTAGCACCCCCTTAAATTTTGCACCTCACTCTTCTTGCTAAAGAGGGCACACAGAAGTTCAAAGAATATTTATCCAAGTCCTGCCTTACATGCATCCTCCGTAGCAGCCACAACAACCTCTTCCCCGAGAGGCTGGGCTCTTGTCCACCCTGTTTCCTCTGCCTGGGATTGCGCTTCCGTCTTCACCAGGAAAACACCACTCATCTCTCAACACTGACTTTGCTTTGTCCCCACCCAGACTGACCACCCTCAACCACGTCGCCCTCCACCCTCCAGCCTTCTCTCTCTAGACCCCAAATACCTCGTGACCCTCTTTCCCTAGTCCTGACTCCAGGAGTCTTGGAATATCTAGAATATCTTGGAACATCCCCAAGAAACTTGGAGCTCTGTGCCCTTGAGCTAAGAACATTACCTTCCCGAGCCTTGATTCCTTCCTCTGAAAAATGGGAGCAATCACAGAAGTGCTGGTTCATGGGCATCGAAGGAGGAAATGCTTAATACCTATTAGTACCTAGTAAGCTCTTAAGAAATGTGTGCTTGACCAGGCTGGTGGCTCAGGCCTATAGTCCCAGCTACTCAGGAGGCTGAGGCAGGAGGATCCCTTGAGCCCAGGAGTTGGAGGCTGCTGTGAGCTGTGATGACGCCACTGCACTCCAGCCTGGGCAACCAAGCAAGACCCTGCTTCCTAAAAAAAAAAAAAAATTGACTGGGCTCAGTGGCTCACGCCTGTAATCCCAGCACTTTGGGAGGCCGAGGTGGGAGGATTGCTTGAAGCCAGGAGTTTGAGACCAGCCTGAGCAATAGCAAGATCCTGGTCTCTACAAAAAATAGAAAAATTAGCCGGGTGTGGTGGCGTGCACCTGTAGTCCCAGCTACTTGGGAGGCTGAAGCAGGAGGATCACTTGAGCCCAGGAGTTGGAGGCTGCAGTGAGCTGCGATGATGCCAATGCACTCCAGCCCGGGTGACAGCGCAAGACCCTGTCTCTAGAAAAAATAAAAAGGAAGGAAATTCTGACACAGGCTACCACATAGATGAACCTTAGGAACGTCATGGTCAGTGAAATAAGCCAGACACAATAGATAAATCCTATGTGATTCGACTCATAGGAGGTCCCTAGAGTCGTCAGATTCACAGAGACAGGAAGTAGAATGGTGGGTGCTGGGGGCTGGGGAGGGAGATGGGGAGTTAGTGTTTCATGGGGACAGAGATTCAGTTTAGGAAAATGAGAACGCTCTGGAGATAGAGGGTGGTGATGGTTGCACAACAATGTGAATGTGCTTAATGCAACTGAACTGTGCACTTACAAAGGGTTGCAGTCACAACTATTATATATATATTTTATCATAACAAAAGGTTGCCCAGACAGTAAGTTGTCGATTTAATTGTTTTTTAAAAATTGCATCTATAAAACATAAAATGTATATTGCACTTGTAAAATACTGTATATATAAAAGTATATAAAATATTGCATCCCACCCTTACCCCCAGCCCTGTGCCCCGCCGGTCCGTCCCTTCTGGCGCCGCGGGCACAGGGACCTCGCGCGGCCACCAGGTGGCGCCGCCGCACCTCGCAGCCGGGGCGTTGGAGGGGGACACTTCGCGCCCTCCGGTGGGCGGCGCGGAGGCGGCGCGATGCGTCAGCCAGACCCGCGGGCCGGGGAGCCGGGGAGCCAGGGGATCCGAGCCGCGGGGCCGAGGCCAGGCCCCAGGCTGGCGGAGGAGGGGACGCAGATGTGAGTCAGCTGGGAGCCCCCGATCGACCGTGGGAGACAGTCTCCCGCGGGCCTGCCCGCCTGGCTGGGGAACTGCCCTCCCGGGGCGGCGGAGAGCCTGGCGGCCGTCCCTGCGCGCGGCCGTCCCTGGCGCACACGCGTGGCTGCAACACGAACTAGCCTATGGCTTTGGGCAGGGACGGCCTCACTGAGCCTCAGTTTCCCCTTTTGCATAATGCACCTAAGCATCGCCCCTGCTTCCCAGGTCCTTGGTTAAATAGAATCCATGATACGAGGTGGGGGGGGCCTGGCGCACATTGCGCACTCGACACATGTCGGCGCCCACCCGGAGGGAGGAAGTAAAACGGGCCACCTTCAATGCAAGCGGGGCGGAGGCGGCGGCGTGCAGCGCCATCCAGAACCGTTCCCCCGCTTGCCTTCTCCCTGGCCTCGATTTCTCCCCACGGTCAGGTGCGCAGATACGGCCAAACCGGGGGACGCGCGACAGCCGGCAAGGGCGGGGCCGCCCAGCGCACACCCGGGGAGGCTGCGCCACCTGCGCCCCCCACGCGCACCCGACCCTGAAACTCGCGGGGGGTGGGGGGCGCCTGGGTTCTCCCCCAGGGCGCCTAGGGCTTTGCAGTTCCCACCATTAGGGACCTCGAGGCGGATAGCTGGTGCTTACTGAGCGCTTAGGGTATGCCCTGTATTTTATTTAATGCTCTCTTCAACCTCCTGAGGCTGGCACCGCATTCCCATTATTCAGATGGGACGCAGAGGCCCGGAGAAGTTAAGCCAACCCAGGGTCTGGGGTCGCCCCAGCCAGGAGAGACCCCCACCCCCCGGGAGGGATCAGGCTGCAAACCGGACCCCTTCCCGGTGCAGCCCCCCCAGCAGAGCCTGGGAAAAGCACGAGCCTGGGACTCTCCGGGGAATGGGAGGGGATTCCAGGCCCCCCCGAAAGTCCGGGCCGCCTCGCGCCCTGGAAATCCCGCGCGCGCCCTGAACCGCGGCGCGGCTGCCGGGAAATCAGGAGAAAAACTTCTGCTTTTTTTTCTTTTCTGGCACTGGCGGCCACCCCCCGCGCCCTCCTCCCTGCGTTCGCCCCCACGTGGGCGCCCCCGCGCGGCGCTCCGCCCCCTCACGGCTGTCGGCCAACCACAGCGCTGGCTGCGCTCGCCTTTGTTTTTCCACCAATAGGAAAGGCGAACGGCCCAGTCGAGGCCTCGCCCCTGACCGTACAAGTCTATAAAAGGCAGCGCCGGCGGCCTCAGGCTCAGATCACGGGAGCGGAGGATTTGGGGTCGTGTCTGCTACTGCTGGGATTACTCTTCCTAAGGACTTTGCAGCTTTTTTTTTCCGCCTTTTTTGGGGGGATTTCATTACCTCCCGAAGATCTTGGACGAACGCTCCGGCTCTGGAGGAAGATTTTGGGCTGTCTGGCTCGGATTTTGCAATTTCTCCCTGGGGACTGTCGTGGGGCTGCGTCCACTGTGGATTATAACTGCAACATGACGCTGGAAGAGCTCGTGGCGTGCGACAACGCGGCACAGAAGTAAGTAACCGGGGCCCCCCCCCGCCTGAGGTCGGCCAGGCTGGGATGGGCCGGGGGAGCGGAACGTAGTGGCCGGCGGCTCGCCGGCCGCTGAGCCTCCTCTCCCCTGGCTTCAGGATGCAGACGGTGACCGCCGCGGTGGAGGAGCTGCTGGTGGCCGCGCAGCGCCAGGACCGTCTCACAGTGGGGGTGTACGAGTCGGCCAAGCTGATGAATGTGTGAGTCAGACCCTCTCCCCTGGCTGGGCGCGGGTGGCGACCCTCCTCCGCTCTGCACGCTGTCCCTACACCCTTGTCTTGCATGGGGCTGGGACTTCCCCAAGTGCCCCTACTGTGGAATCAGGGCTTTTCGGCTTTTTTGCGGGGGGAGGTTGGGCTGCAGTATTCTAAGGTTGCATCCTCTGCAAGTGCTGCTCCCTCTCTGGTCCTATCTCCCCCATCAAGACTTTGAACCGTGTGCCCCCTTCCCCACCTCCATCAGTCTACAATGGCAATGCCCTGCACCCGTGCAGTTTCTCTTTGCTCTTGCATACTCCTTTTTTGCATGCACAGTGGCCACTCCCTAGCTGACCCACCCCCTCCTTTGGACCCCCTCAGGGACCCAGACAGCGTGGTCCTGTGCCTCCTGGCTATTGACGAGGAGGAGGAGGACGACATCGCCCTGCAAATCCACTTCACGCTAATCCAGTCCTTCTGCTGCGACAACGACATCAACATCGTGCGGGTGTCGGGCATGCAACGCCTGGCACAGCTGTTGGGGGAGCCGGCCGAGACCCAGGGCACCACTGAGGCCCGAGACCTGCACTGCCTTCTGGTCACGGTGAGCTGGGCCTCTGCCCCGCCCCACCTTGGGCACCTGGGTCCGTGTTTGTCAACAAAGTCGGGCTGGCCTGCTGTGCACCAGCTCAGCTCTCAGCCATGCTCGGCACTTCCCATGGGCAGCCCGGCCGGGGCCTCCTCACCCAGGGAGTTATTTGGAGTCGCCTGTTTTCCCCAAACAGGAGCCTAGGCCGAGGGAGGCTCCCACTAAACCCCGTCTTTCCCCCTCCGACAGAACCCTCACACGGACACCTGGAAGAGCCACGGCTTGGTGGAGGTGGCCAGTTATTGCGAAGAAAGCCGGGGGAACAACCAGTGGGTCCCCTACATTTCCCTTCAGGAACGCTGAGGCCCCTCCCAGCATCAGAACCTGTTGCGTTGCTGCCAAAAATAAAATAAAATAAATATTTGATCCCCCTCCCCCCAGAACAACCCAAAAACAACCCAACCCATGAGACCATCGGGGGCAGAGTCATTGGAGACTGAGGAGGAGGAGGAGAGGGGAGTGTTCGCCACCCCCAGGGCGGAGAGCCGGGAGCAGCGCCAGAGAGACGGCGGCCACCGGGGGCAAGGAGGAAGGGCACCCAGGCCAGCAGGAGATGGGACCCTGGAGCTCAGGCCTTGTGACAGAGCAGAAGCCGGAGTGGGGGAGCTGCTGCCTCCCCATCACAGAGGGCCCGGACTCCACACCTCTAGGGTGGGGTGAGACCGACTGTGTCCCCCACCCTCCTTGAGACGGGAGCTGATGACTGGGAAGGCAGACGTGGCTGACCGAGGGCGTGCACCCTCGACAGGACTACACGGTGGGACTTGGGAGCTGGGGCTGCTGTTGCTCTGTGCCCATGAACTCCCAGTTTGCAAATTATATAGACAATCTATTTTGTTACTTGCACTTGTTACTCGAACCACTGAGAGAGATGGGAAGCTTAGAGATACATATATTTTTATTTCTACTATGATGGCCTTGTAATAAACTTCTAAAGCCTCTGGGTTCTTGTATATTTTCTGCTTCTGAGAGCCCCCGTGCTCCCCAAACACACCGCGTGCTCCAGCGACACTCTCGCCCCCTGCCCCAGCTCACCAGGAAGTGTTACTTAAGTCCCTGTTAGCAGTTCCAGGCTCCTTTGCAAAAACAGTGCCTCTTCTCTGTACAGCAGGCGCCGCCACCCAGCTCTAACAAATCTTTGCCTCTTTCCTTCTGCTCCTGCCCTGTAGCAATTAAGAGACCGGTTTATTACGAAACCTGGCCCCTGTGCCACCGCTGTTACTGGCTGTACTGGAGCCAACCTCAAGCAGCTCTGGGCACATACAGACGCGCCCCGGGGGGGGGTGGGGGTGGGGGTTGCTGGCTGCAGCCCCCAACTGCCCAGCCATGACCGCAGCCCGAGGTCCAGAGGTCAAGGGGGCACCTGGGACCACACAGCGAGGTGGGCTCAGGCCTGGCAGGAAGAGCTCCTTTGGGGATCCCCCAGGAGGAGGTGCCCACTCCTCCCCCCCAGGCTTTCTCTTTCCTAGGATGGGCCTGTGCACTGCACTAAAGAAAAGAAAATTTTTTTTCTTTCCCTGAACTAAAATCAACAAGCAGAAAAATACCCCAGGAAGTCAGCCTCACGGCCCAGCTGGGCTTGGCACGCTGCAGCGCTTTGCCTCTAAACCGAAACTGCGCGCCCTGGCCGGCCACCTCCTAGTTCTCCCGCCCGAAGCTGCAGCGCGGTGACGCCCCCCTGCCCCGGGCTGGGAGCGCGGCCTAGCCCTTCCGCCCGGCCTCAGTCTTCCCGCCCCGCGTCTGCAGGGTGGGTGCTACCCGGCCCGGCGCCTGGGCAGCCGCGTCTCCCCTCGGTCCCCCAGCCCCAGGGCCTGGGAGCTGGGGAGGAGCGGGGACGCGATCGCGGGGGGGCCTGCCCGCAGGCCACGACCTTTCCACGGATCCCCACGTGGGCGCGAGAGGAAAACCCCGGCGGCTCCCTGGGAGTCACGGGGCTGGGGGGAGCCCCGGCGGGGGAGGATGGCGAGGGGAGGGTGGAGGGGGAGGAGGGGGGAGGGGGAAGTCCCAGAGGGAGACGTGGGAGGGGCGGGGATCCCTCCTGGGGCTGGGAGGAGGGGAGAACCGAAGTGGGAAGTGGGGAGATGGGAGCCCAAGAAGGGCAGGGAGGGAAACCCTCATACGGAGCCCTGAGCGGGTAGGGGAACCCTGCAGGGGCTGGGGGAGGGGAGAATGGAGGGGAACAGGTGGGAGCCCCCATAGGGGGAGGAGGGAGTCCCAGGGGGTTGAGGGTGGGATGGGGGAGGTAAGGGAGGAACCCCGAGGGGTTAGGGCACCTGGAGGGGGAGGGGCAAGGAGGTAGGAGGGAGAGGGGGCGGGGGGGGGCCTCCGGGTGGGGCGATATGTCTCCGTCCTGACTCTGGCCATCCATGTGCTCTCTGGGTCCCCTGAACAGTGCAGGCAAGACCCCAGGCTCCTTAGCCCCAAGGAGAAACAGGGCATGGGTGGGGCCCCAGTGGTGGGACCCTCAGCCAGGACCTTAGCCTCCCTGTGCCTCATTTTCTCCCTCTGAATAATGGGGATAATAATGCCACCTGGCTCATATTAATAGATTGTTGAGGAGATTAACTGAAACATAGATTCATTTGACTAGGTTCCTTCAATTATTGAATTCCTTTGCTTCTATTAACATTTCTAACACAGTATAAAAAAGATTAGCCATTGGCAGTGGCTCACGCCTGTAAATCCCACTGCTCTGGGAGGCTGAGGCGGAGGATCACTTGAGCTCAGGAGTTCCAGACCAGCCTGGGCAACATAGCAAGACCCTGTCTCTAAAAAAAAAAAAACAAACAATTATAAAGAAGGTTAGCCATTATTATCAGCACAATTATTATGTTCCATGCATTTCCAGGGTCATCTTTAATCCTCTCCCAGCTGCCCCGTGAGTCAGCAGAGCCCAGGCTAGCGTCACACAAGACAAAGAATATTTTCAAGCAGTATTTTTGAAACTGAAATGAGTGCAAAAAAATCTGCGGTGAGCAAAATTTCAAAACTGTAAATCAAGACAGAGTAAGCATTGCTGATTTTTCCCTTTGACTCAATCAAGCTCTGAAGCCCGAGCTCTCTCGACTGTCACCCATGTGAAAGTGCAGGACTGTGACTTATGTATTCTGACAGTAGTTCTCCCATTATTATTACTACTGCAGTTGTCACTGCTATCATTAATAAATGTTCCAAGGTCTTCCTGACTGAGCCCGAGGATGCACAGGAATCAGCTCAAATGCTGCCATTTCACTGAAGGGGTAACAGCAGCTATGTGTTTAATATATTCAGTCCTCCCTGGGGATAAACTATAAACACCTTTAAACTTGACCACGGCCCTGTAACGAAGATTCTGTTGTCCCGTGGTCCAGAAGAAGAGACTGAGGCTCAGTGTGGAGGAGCCACAGCCTGGCCAGCCCCTGAGGAAGACCCAGGCTGGGAGGAGGGGGGAGTTTGCGCCACACCCGGCTCTCCCCCCCACTTCAAGTTCACGCTGGGGCAGGGAGAACTTGTCACAGGTCAGCAAGGCTCAGTCAGCTGGCACAGGCCCTGCTCTGGGCTCCCATCCTCGGGACTGGGTGCCAGATACTTGTGTGTGTTCTTTGGACTACGATGAGCAGGAGAGAGTTGGCAACGTCAGCCTCAGGTTACAGACAGCCAGGCTTCCCCAGCTAGGCACGTGTGGCTGGGGTGCGCGCTCACCTTGGGGTACCCACACTCGCACCTCTGTCCGCATCTACATGCACGGGCCCAAGACACACACGCACGCACACACCCCCTCTACACATTTATACGCACACCGGAGACATACGTCCACACGTATATACACACACACGTCACAGGTGCAGGGACACGTAATCGCTCACATGAGGTTAGATGTGTAAAGACAAATGTACTCCTTGTCCCCACGCCTCAATAGTTTATAGTCTTCCAGCTGTTTCCCTAAACCCTCCCTCTCCAGGGAAGCAGGGATGGCCTTGTGAATATGTCATGAGGCACTTGGGACCAGCTGGGGGAGCAGGGAGTGAAACAGCCAAAATATGACAGTTTTGGGGAGAAATAATGTAATAACAGCTGGCCTTGCACTGGGCTATCCCTTCACTTCTGTTATTTCTTTTAATCCTGGCAAAACCCCTACAAGGTAGGTACTGTTATTATCTGCTTTTTACAGAAAGGGAACATAGGGTTCAGAGCGGTGCAGTGATTTGCCCAAGATCACGCAGCTGGACAATTGCAGCGCCAGGAGCCAAACCCAGACCAGTGTAATTCAAAGTTAGAACTGTTTTACCATATTTATACACTCATAATATATATTAATATAATAATATATGTTATTGAGATATAGTCCAGATACCATAAAATCCACCCCTAAGTGAACTCAGTGTTCAACTCAGTGGTTTTTGGTATATTTACAAAGTTGTGCAACCATCACCTTTATCCAATTCCAGAACATTTTTATCACTCCAAAAGAAGCCCCATCCTGTTAGCAGTCAGTCCTCATCCCCCTCCCCCTGCCCCTGGGAACCACTAATCCACTGTCTTTCCCTGTGGATTTGCCTGTTCTAGACATTTCATATCAATGGAATCATAAAACACGTGGCCTTTTATGTCTGGCTCCTTTCACTTGCGTACCGTTTTGGAGGTTCATCTGCGTTACAGTTTGCCCTGTGTCTGTGGTCCCCAGCGAATGTGCCTGGGAACCTTAGCAGTATACTAGCACCCTCGCGTGTGGACAAGGACACACACACGCAGGCATTGAGTCATGCACACAATTCATATTTAGTGAGCACCCCACATGTGGGCATCGCGCACACACATCCTGGACCCACACGCTGTTCACACACCTGGCTCTCTAACCTCTGGCCTGTGCACATGCTAGAATACTCCTTCTCTACCTTTCCCCAAGTCCCCAATGCCCACTCACCTTTTTGTTCTCATCTCAGATGTCACCTCCTCTGGGAGGCCCTCCAGATAGGACCCAGCAAAGCCTGTCCACTAGCTCTGCCCACCTCCCCTTCTTGGCACCTGTCCCCGTTTGTAATGACATATTTAATGCTGTCATTATTTGCTTCTTGTCTATCTTCTGGGTTAGGCCGCACACTCCCAGGCAGATGGGAGAGGGTCTGTTTTTCCCACCTCCAGACCTCTACTGGCTAGCTCAGAGCCTGGGATACAGTTGGCAATTCATAAGGGCTTGCGGCATAAAGATTCAATCAAGTTCTGTACAATTAGAGATTGACCCATTGATGACCTTCTGTGTCCAGGCCCCAGGACAGACTGTTTCATTTCTAAGGGACACACATTGGCCTGCCAAGTGCTGGGTCCTGGCCAGGTACAGTGACACCACTCGGCTCAGGGAGGCCGGAACCTGGCCCTGTGGAGGTGGCCGCCTGTGTGACCTTGGGCAAGTTGCTTCACCTCTTTGGGCTCAGTTTCCTTATCTGTACAATGGGGATACTAATAGTAGTGCCTATCTCTCGGGGCTGTTGTGAGCATTGAATTAATTAAACTACATAAAGCATTGAGAACAGTGGGGAGTTTCCAGAAAAGTTAGCTATTATTATGTGAGTCAGTATGCAACTGTACATACAACCCTTTCTACCTATACACAAATATCTGCATCTGTACTTACCCATGAGTTGGGATTTGTTTCTGAATCTGCACACAGTGGTGTACTTAGGCATGAGAGCTTGTGCTGCTACGTGGGAACACAGCAGTACACATACACGTATGGCTGCCCCTGGAATTCCCGAATCCCTGGAGTGAGCCCTGGGCACCCAGAACTCTTGACCAATTGGGGTACCCTGATTGTACCTAGACCCCTCCCACTCCGATTTAGAGGTGCAGACCTGTCGATTCTGCATAGAGCTCACCTCCCACTCCAAGGTGGCCCCAGGGCATAACCTCTGAGTAGGAAGCCTCCGATGTGGCTGGTGACCTGAGGACTGTCTATTTATTCTAAGCTGTCAGCATGGATGGCCACATGTACACACACACGTGGATAGCAGACACAGATACATGTGCAAATGCGCATGGACACACACACACGCAGGTGCCATTATTCTTAGCCTCACTGCACACTCACCCACTGTATGAGTGTCCTGGGGCTGCCCTAACAACACACCACAGACTGAGGGGGCTTAAACAACAGAAATTTATTCTTTCACAGTTCTGGAGGCCAGAAGACCAAGATCAAGGTGTTACCAGGGCTGGTTCCTTCTGAAGCTGGCAGGGAGCCAGCTCCCCAGTTCTGGTGGCCTGAGGTGTTGCTTGGCTTATAAACAGCTGTCTTCTTTCTGTACACTGTCTTCCTTCTGTGCGTGTATATGTCCAAATTTCCCCTTTTTCCAAGGATACTAGCCATATTAGATCAGGGCCCTCCCTAACAACCTCATCTTAACTTGAGATTACATCTGTTCCCAAATAAGATCATATTCCCAGGTACTGAGGATTAGGACTTCAACCTCTTCTATGGGAGACAGAATTCAACCCCTAACACCCTCACCCAAAAATACCCAACCACGCGTTCCCAGTCACGCATGCAGACACTTGAGAACTCACACTCACGTTCAACAGACACGTACACACTCGTGTGCACAAACTCTTTATCTTGTTCTCTTTTTCTAACACCAGCACAGGCTCTAGCACACAGGAGGACTCAGGAAATATGGAATGGATCCAAACACACACCCAGTGCCACAGAGTCTCAGGGCACATGGATGTGTGCACTTGCGTGTAAACCCCTCCACTCATGGCTGAACACGCGCCCACGATGAAGAGGTGAGACAGGAGAGCGATGAAAGACCACTGTGGGCATCGGATGAACCCCACGGAGAACTGTGAGAGATGTTGGTGGGGTGAGTGGGAGCTGGGCACCTGCTGACGGGCCAACTCCATCCTCCATGCTTGAGTTGTTGTCCCTGGTACTTCCTGCCTACCAGGGAGAGATTAGAGTATGATCCTGCCCTTAGAGAAAGCTCTCAGGCAGGTAGACAGACAGAGAGACACAGGAAACTGTTGGGGTGTAGGGAATTGTCCCAGGCTGCCTCCTGGGTGGTCCACCCTCTGCCAGGCCCATCCTCAGACCCCTGGTGCCCTCTGAATAGTGGCTCTTACACTTCAGGGTGCATTGGTGCACCCCCCTCTTTCAATTTGGTAGGTTGGATGACATCCCAGGGCACACGGGTGTCTGCACTAGACCGGGTCCCCCCTTTTCGAATCCAGAGGCTTCCTGGAGAAAGCCTTTGGCCTGGCTTCTGAAAAAGTTCTTCCCACCTTTCTTCCAGGGTCCCCATCTCTCTGCAAACCACAGCCAAGAGTCTGTCCTGGCCCTCAGAGCCCCAGAACTCTCCGCGGTTTCCCGCCCCCTGGCCTTGGCTGGGGGATCCTCTCCACCTGGTGCGCCCTCCGGGGCCTCTTCCCGGCTTGGTGTTTTCTCTCCTGACCTCTCTTCCAAGAGTGTGGTCTCTCCGCTAGATTTTCCCCTTCCCAGCAGCGCCCAGCTAGGGTTCTGGGGAGGTGAGCGAGTAGCCAGCGTGGGTCCATTTGGAGGAAGTGGATAGTCCCGGAGTTTTGCAAAGAGGGAGCCTCAGTGACACGCATGCCGCCCTTCCCAGCCCCCACCCAGTGGAGTGAAGTCTGTACACCACACCCGGACACATAGGCCATGTGACCAACAGCTTTACTGATCCTCAGGGACCCACAGCGACCGGGGATCACCTACAGAGGCCCACAATGACCCATAAGATACAAAGCCCAAAGGCCAAGGACCTCCTCCCAAGGGCGCTGCGCCCGGAGACTGCAGACGCAGGCTCATGGCCACACCGAGGCCGCATCTGCAGAAGGGGCAGGGGGGTTTCCTTTAGCGACTCCTCCCTATTCTTTCCCTGCATTGTTTCATCCTCGTTCCCACCCCACCCCCTCCACCCGGACGTCGGCGGTTCCCAGGCCCCGGGGCTGGGCTGGGCTGGGGAAGGGTGAGGGGCGTCCCGGGGCAGCAGGCTAGACCCTACTGCACACGTGGGCGCCCCCACCCCCAGGCGGGAGCACACACACACGTGGGAGCTCGAGCCTGCGAGCACATGCGCGCGCGTGCGGGGGTGTGTGCTCGTGCCGCCGGGTACACAGCAGGCACGCCATAAATGCCTCCAGCATAGCTCCACGGGGTGGGGGTGGGGGGAAGGCAGAGTTCAGGCCGCACTGGCAGGGGTGGCGCCCTAGCTTTGGGTTTGAATCTCTGCTGATTACAGCTCAGCAAAAGTGTGACTCAGTTTCCCCGTCCATAAAAGGGAAAGTCGAGTCGCCCTCCCACGTGGCGAGGTGAAACCAGATCGTGCACCAAAGCGCTCAGCAAAACGCGCTGCCTTGAGAACCCTTATTACGCCTTCCCTCCGCCCCACCCTCTCGCCAGACACTCTGGGGGTGGAGAGGGGCGCTGACCGGGACCCAGACGCCCCTCCCGCCTTCCCTCCCCGGCAGGCCAGGAGTTCCGAGGCTTCCCCGTTCCTTAAATTGGATAATTGGAGACAGAGGCGGGTGTGAGAGAGACAGCGAAATCCTCAAGTGGGCGAAATGCATGGACCTGTACCCCTGGTTTCTCCACACTGGGGGCCCCGACCCTCACCAGCGCTCCTTCCGGTGCGCCCTGGGCACGCAGCCTGTGCGCTCGGGAGCCCCCAGCGCCGGCCGCCGACCCCCTCCGGTGCCCAGCGGTGCCAGCCTCCCTCTGGTGCCCGCCAGGCGCGGTGTCTGCGGCCGCCGAGGCGGGGGGGGGGGGGGGGTTCGGCCCGCGGCGGCTCCGGCGGCGTCGCCCTCCCCCAGCCCCTGGCGGCGGGCAGCTGGGCCGAGGGCGGGGCGTCTGCACAGACCCTCCTTTTGTGAGCGGCGCCTTCCCCCGGCGGCCTGGCGCGCAGGGCCCGGGCACTGCGCCAGGGCCGGGAATAGCCTCCCTGCTCGGCCGCCCGCCCCACGCCCCGGCGGAGCCGCCTGACCTGCCTGGCCGGGCGCTGGGGGAGGCCGGGGCCGCGGCGGCGCTGGGACCGGGTGCGTGCTCAGCCGCACGGGGCTGCAGCCGCCACACTCGCCCCGGCAGGCACCGGCAGCATGCAGCCAGGCCTACTGCTACTGCGTGCAGCCTCTCTCCTGCGTGCACATGCCTGCTGCGTGCGACCCCTTTCTTGCATGCAAGCCTACTGTGTGCAGAGCCCCATCTGCGTGTAATGTCTATTGTGTGCACACATCCAGATACATGCAGCACCTCCTGTGTGCAGGCATCCATCCACGTAAAAACCAATACCCTCACGCGTGCCAACACCCACTGTGAGCAGACACAGACATGCTTTCAAACACCCACTGTGCGCAGGCACACACTCACCAACATCCATTAGTGAAGACCTCCCCTATTTCAAACACTCTGTCTATGCAAGCCCTCACCCGTGGGTAAAGACCCCAATACCTGCGCATTTATCTGTACATCTGCATTCTGACAGTGCACTGTGTGTAGTCACCAGGGAAGTGCTAACGTTTCTAAGTTCAAATGCTCACAGTGTAGAGCCTCAAAGCCTGCAAGCACCCACTGTATGCAGAGATCCACAAGGTGCTGGCACCCAATCTATGGAAGTGTGCATGTGCTGATTTGGGGTGGGAGCAGTGTGCAGGGCGCCCACCTGTGTGCAGCCTCTCTCCAAGGGCCCTTTTTGTGTACCTCGGTTTACCCCACTGGGGAACAGACTCTGCCCTGGTTGAGTCTCTCCAGGTTCTGACTTTGAGGGACTCTGAGGTGTGGGAGGAAAAGGGGGCTGCATTCCCCCTCTGCTGTGTGGGTCTGGGTGGTGGATTCAGGCAAGCAGGGCTGGGGGCTGGCCTTCCTGGAAGCCCAGGGGGCAGGTGCAAGGGCAGGCAGTCTCCGTGGGCAGGGTGCCAGCCCTTGGCTTCCCTGAAACTGGGCACAGCAGCTGGGAGAGGTTTCCGGGCCCGCCCAGTGCCACCTGGCCCCGGGCACTCTCGGGAGATGGGAGGGGCCAGTGGGCAATGCCAAGGACAAGCCAGGCCCAGGCTGCACATGCCCGCACAAGAGCCATTGGTGGACCTGTGTGCACACACATGTGTGCATGTATGTGTGTGCCACACTGGTGCAAATTCTGTACCCCACATACAAACGTGTGTGCTCGTGCATACACACAGGCTCACATGTGTGTTGCACACTAACTGCACAACACAGGCAATGGCCCTGGGGGTCCATGTTCACCCACAAGCTCCACAGGACAGAGATATTTGTCTGCTTTGCTCATTGTGCATCTCCAGAGCCTGACAGTGGGCTCTTGGTAAATATCTGTTGAGTGGACAAACAAATGAGTAAAGGAACACATTATTTTTGCAAATACATACTGAGTGTCTACTATGCACCAGGCATTTGTACATCTTCAAACAACAAAAAGATCCTTGGAACTGACATTTTGGACACATACACAGGGGTGGGAATAAGCTCACACCTGCACACACCTGTGGGTACACACGGGTCCATCAGGAAACACCTGAGTCCACTTTTATTTGCTCACCTGCAAAAATGAGAGCCAGATGTAGAGACACAGGCCCTCGTAGACAGGCACACATTTTTGTACACACAATTTCTCCCTCTTCTCAACCCCAGCTAACCCCCTCCTGGCCTCCCCTCCTGAGGCTTCTGGGTGTCCATCCATGCCTGGGTTTGGAGGGGTTCCTTGGAGCATGGTGAGCCCTACACCCAACTTGCCAAACATTTTCCATCATTTGAGCCCTCCTAGGGCTAAGGCTGTTGCCTGCAGAAAACTCCAGAAAGTATGCAGCCAGGGTGGATGGGGTCAGAACTGTGCAGGATGGGGGGCTTGGGGAAGAGGCTCCCAGATACTCTCAGAAACCATCCACCCATTTTACAGCAGGGGAAACTGAGGCCCAGAGAGGGCAGAGTCTTCCTGTTGAGCTGGGGAGGGAGATTATGAGAAACAGATGCCCTGGCTGGGCACCGTCCTCCTTCTCCCCTTGCAGCCAGAAACAGTAGGTTCCCGTGGCCACAAGGGTGGAGACAGGAAGGTGGGGACCCCACTGAGAGGAGGAGGTGGGGGGGAGGCCCTGTGGGGAGGAGGGGCCTGTCTATGTCCTGGAGACAGACACAGAGGTGGGCAGCCCAGAGACCTCCACCTGGGCAGACACACACACCCTCGGCAGCTGGCAATAGAAACCAAATCTGGGACACACAGACACTCATCTGCTCTTCCTGTTGCAGATGCTGTCTCTGCAGCCTCCAGATGGGACTCCTAGGGGCTGCAGGGGGGGCCCTTCCCTGTTAGCGTGTGTGTGTGTGTGTGTGTGTATGCATGTGTAATTGTGGGTATGTGTAAGTGTGTCTATGTGTAGGTGCACATGCATGTTTTTGTATGAGTATGTGTATATGTGTGTTTGTATGTGTGTTGGGTACATAATTGTGTGTATGTGGGTACTTGTGTGGGGGGGTGTTTGTGTGTGCATGTGTGTTTGTGGGTACCTTGTGTGTGCACACGTGTGTGAATTTGTGCACATGTGCTCATATGCTTATGTAAGTATGTATTCGTGCACATGTGCTTGTGTGGGTTTGTGTGTGTCTGAGTGTATGCATGTGTGTTTGTGGGTATGTAGGTGTGTAGTTTTTTGAGTGGATGTGCATATGTGTGTGTAGGAGAGGGAAGGCTCAGGACTACAGGTGTCCCAGGTATCCAAGCCCCCAAATCGGATCTAGTTTTATGGGGCCTGGATACTCGCATTGCACACACACAACAACAGCAATAATAGTAACAGCTATCCTGTATGTGAGGGCCTGGAATTCCTGGGCTCCAGCAATTCTCCTGCCTCAGCCTCCCCAGTAGCTGGGACTACAGGTGCCACGACCACACCTGGCTAATTTTTATTATTTTTTCTAGAGATGGGATCTTGCTATGTTGCCCAGGCTGGTCTTGAACTCCTGGGCTCAAGTGATCCTCTTACCTCAGCCTCCCAAATTGCTGGGATCACAGGCATGAGCCACCATGCCAGCTCGTGTATTATTATTATTATTGCTATGTATCAGGCATTTAAAAAATCACTTTACATTTATTTTTTAAAGCTGAGTTTATTAAGGTCTAATTCATAAATAGCAAATTCATACTTTTTAGATATACAATTTGATAAGTCTTGACAAATGTATACAGTTATGCAACCCTCACACATTCAAGATACAAGGCATTTCCATTATCCCCAAAATGCCTTCTCCACTCCCAGGCCCACCCCGACTCTGACCATGGCCCCAGCAGGCAGTCACTGGTCTATTCTCTGCTCCTATAGCTTTGCCTTTTCCAGAAAGTCACACAAATGGAATCGCACAGTAGGTAGCCTTTTGAGCCTGTTCCTTCCACTCAGCACAATGCATCTGACACTTATCCATGTTGTTGTGTGTATCGGCAGTTTGTTCCTTTTGTAAAAATTTGAGCTATAATTCGTACATCATAAAATTCACTTTTTAAAACGTGTACAATTCAGTAGTTTTTAGCACATTCACAAGATTGTGCAACCATCACCACTGTCTAATACCAGAACATTCTCATCACCCCAAAGGGAAGCCTCCTCCCCATCAGCAGTCACTCCCCACCCCTTCCCCCAGCCCCCAGCAAGTGCTTTCTGTCTCTATAGATTTGCCCGTTTCGGACATTTCAAATAAATGGAATCATACAGTATGTGGCCGTTTGTGTCTGAGCACGTTTTCGAGGTTAGTGTGTTCCTCTGTATTGCCGAGGAGTATTCCATCTTATGCACGGACTTCAGTTTACCTGGTCACCTAGGGATGGATATTTGGGCTGTTGCTAGTTTTTGGTCATTAGGCATATGTAAACCTGCCCTGAGCATTCCCCTCCAGGTCTTGGTGTGGTCTTAAGTATTCATGTCTCTTGCATAAGACCAAGAGAAATGGGGTTGCTGCGTCCCCATAACCTTATGGGGTAGGGACTATTATTAGATCCATTTTCTTTATCTGGAGACCAGACGCTGCCAGACTCTTCTCTCTCTCTGTCTCTCACAGGAGCGCACACACACGGCATACACGATGCCATCACTCACGCAGACCAGCCAGGGCTCCCCCACGGCACACTCAGCACCAGCTGTCCCGCACTCCACCCAGGGCCGCGTCACGGCCCACACCCCCGGAACAGACGCCGCCGGGGCCTGCAGACCCAGAGGTGCTGCAGACACACTGCGATTTGTTCATCTTTCCAGCCAGCCCGTCTCGTCCTGACAGTAATTAGCTCCCAGACTGCTGGGGAGACGGTGAACAGTCTCACAGTCATCGCCGCGGCCCCACGCCCACAGGCCACGGGCACCGGGAGTGTGTGTGTGAGTGCGTGAGTGTGTGTCCAGGCTGGGGAGGGTTTCGGGCCAGGGCTCATCCTCTGGCCCTTCCTCCGCTGCAGCACCTGGACGTCCGCCAGCGTTTCCCACCCTCTGCATAGAGCCAGCGCCGTGCGCTCCTGCCCACCGTGCATTCCACGCGGGATCGTGCCCGTGACTCGTGCACGCCTACACTCACAGGGTCTGCCGTGCGTCCGTGCACACACACGGCACCCCGTGCCCGTGGAGTGGGCACGCGTTGGGTGGGGGTGGGGGTGCGGGGAAGCGCACGCGCAGTCGGCTCGCGGAGGACGGAGAGAGGCCGCGCGCGCTCCCGGGCCGGGGCCCGAGTGGGGGTGGGGCGGCCGCGCTGGAGGACGCCCCGCCCCCCGCCTTCCCCGGGCGCGCGGGCCGGAAGACCGGCGGCGGCGGCGGGCGCTGGCGTCACGGGTTTCCACTGGGGCCCCAGCGCGGGGGCCGGGATTCCCTGGCGCAGGAACGCCCGTGATTGCGGCGCCGGCCTGCGGGATGACATCAGTCCCTGCGTTTCTGGAGCTGGCCTGGGCGGGCGTCTGGGGGCCATGGAGAAATACAAGTGACATTGACTTTTATTTAGGGTTAACACTTGCAGAGCGCATAGAGCGCTTAGTGCGTGTGCGGCCGTGGGCCGAGCGCTGCGATGCAGATGCTCTTAATGTTCTCATTTCACAGACGGGGAAACTGAGGCCGGCGCACTGCCTGGCACATAGTTGGTTGCTCAGTTCTCATCTCCCGGCCCAGAGTGCGGGGGGCGGGGCTGGAAGCGCCCCCTTTTTCCAGCGCCCTCTGGAGTCCAGCCCCCCCCCCCCCCGCTGGTCTCCCTCTTCTGCACAAGTGGGCTCAGAGAGGGCCTGTGGGTGTCCCAGCGCCACCCAGCAAGTTGGGCGCTGAAGCCAGATCTGTCTACATAGTTGGTCTCTCCCCAGCTCTGGCCCCTGCGGTGGCCAGAGGCGGTGCCCGCGCCCGAGCCAGGGCGCCCCGGCTGCCTGGTGGGGTGTGCCCGCCGGCTGCCTTTGTGCTGACGCCAAGGCGAATGGATTCTAAATATAGGCTGGGAGGAGGCGAGGGCTATTTTTAGCTCGGGCGGCTTGGGCTCTCCCAGGTCAGCAGCCCTTGGGCCGCAACCTTGGGGTGGGGGTAGGGGGGAGCCCCACTTTCCAGGGTCCCCACGCGTGGGGTCAGCTGGCCTGTCCCCCTGCGCGCAGCCCGCCCTGGAGGATTGTTGGGGACAGAGAGCCGTGGGGGCCCGGGAGGGGGTGTTATTGGGGATGGGAGGGTCCTCCATCACCTTTTCTAAACCCCACCCCGCTCTAGCCGCTGGCTCGCCTTTGCCTTTTGTTGGGCTGAGAGGCTGCGTTCTATTTTGGGAAGGTGTTGGAATAATTTCTCTGGCTATTTTTAGCGGCTTTGGGGATTCCTCCACCCAGCCTGGCCGCCCCGCCTCTCCTCCTCCTTCTCCTTCCCCTTCCTCCTCCTTGCTGACCCACGGATTGCCTCGCTTGGCAAGGGCAGAGGGGGACACACAGCCCCTGGGGCCGACCCAGAGTGGGGAGACCCCTGTATTTCCTGGTTTTGGGGGGAGGAGGGGCTCTCAAGAGCGTTTCCAGGTTCCAGGTGAGCCAGACATTCTGGTCTCAAGGAATCCGTGACACCCCACATCTGAATTCTGTCTCCAGGGCGGGGTGGGGCTCCCCGGACTCTGACCTTTTCACCTCCTTTCAGGGTTGTCACGCTAGTGCCCTGCTGAGAACAGGTTTTTCATTCCTACACCCCTTGGCTGGGGGCTCCCAGGTCCCCAAGAGGAAGAGCTGCGTGGTGAGGGTAAACCGAGGCACAGAGAGGACACTGGAGTGGGACACTTCTTAGGCTTGTTCCCTGATGGTTTCGTTTCCTTCCACACTCTACCCCTTAACAGCTGGTTAACCTTGGGGCAGTTGCTTGACCTCTCTGTGCCTCTTTCAGGACATGGGGTGATAGTCACAGTGGAGTTATAGTGAATATGTGAATGAATATATTAAAGATCTTAGAACAAGATCCTGGCAGGAGATGGCCCGGTGGTCCTAGAAAGGATGCTGAGGTACGTGTGGCTGGACCTGAGAGGCACAACCTGGGCTCTAGCTGGCTCCATACTTTGAGAGGACACTCAGTTACTCCCTTACTCCTCCCAGTCCATAAGGCTGGCGAGAGTGACCCCATGTTACAGATCAGGAAACCAAGGCCCTGGAGTAGTTTCACAGGCCCAGGGTCTCATGACAGGTGACACACAGGAGGCCAGCACAGGCTCCTGACCTGGCTGTGACCCACACCGTATTCCACAGCTGCCTTCTGCATTCTTTCATCTACTCCTTTCGCTCAGTCAGCAAACATCTGTTGGGCACTGTATGAATTTCCTAGGACTGCTATAACAAATCACCACAGTTTTAGTGGCTTAAAACGACACAATTTATTCTTTTACAGTTCTGGAGGTCAGAGTCCAAAATGGGACCTCACTGGGCTAAAGTTAAGGTGTGGAAGGCTGGTCCCCCCGGAAGCTCCTGGGGAGAATCCATTTCCTGCCTTTTCCAGCATAGAAGCTGCCCACATCCCTTGGCTTGGGGCCCCCTTCCTCCACCTTCAGAGGCAGCAGCGCAGCATCTTCCAGTCTCTCTCTGCCTCTGACCCTCCTGCCTCCTCTTATGAGGACGCTGCGATGACACTGGGCCACCCCAATAATTCAGGATAATCTCCCCCTCTCAAGATCATTAACTTAATCCCATCTGCAAACTCTTTAAATTATTTACAGCTTCCAGGGATTAGGACGTGGACATCTTTGGGGAGCTGTTATTCAGCTTTGGTGAGGCCCTGCTGGGTGCCCGGCAGACAGTGAGGAACAAAAACTGAGGGGTGCCTGTCCTCCTGGAGTATATAGTCCTGGGGCCATGGCCAGCATTGATCACGTGGTCACAATGATACACAAATAATTATAAATACGGTTGCCAGATAAAATACAAGGCACTCAGTTACGTTGGAATTTTACATAAATAATTTTTAAGTATAAATATGTCCCATGTAATACTTGGGACATATTTATCGTCTCACTTAATATTTTAAAAATTTAGTATAAGTATGTCTCATTAAATACTTGAGTTATACTAAAAAAATAGCTGAATAATACTCCCATGTGTGACTAACCATAAGTTATAATTTATCACGGAAAGGCTTTAATCAGAAGTAACAAGCTGACTTGTGTGTCAAGATGGCTCTGGCCGTGGAACAGACAGTGGGCTGTGGGGACACAGGTGCGCGCTACACCCAGGTGCCCCACCCAGCGCTTTCCTACCTGTTCCTTATTCTCCATTACAGCCTGCGGTAGGCAGGGCCTATGCTGAGGCTCCGCCTCTCGTGCCTGCACATGCGCATTCTGCCCGTCAGGGGTCTCAAGTACTCAGCCAATCAGAGGCCGACCTTAGCCTCGGGTACCGAGGCTCCGCGTGCCCGCGTAGCTCGAGCCCTTCTGCCCAGCCTCGTGGGGGCGGAGCCTCGAGGTAGGCGGGGTCTCACTCTGGCTTCCCGCGCAAACGGCGAGCTGCGGGATCACCTGAGGGCCCTCGAGGGGAGCAGAGGCCTCGGAGCGTCCGAGGCGGGTCCCGTGGGCGCCCGGAGACCCCGGCGTGTGGTGGGCCCCGGTTAGGGCCCGGCGGGCCGCCCGTTTCCGCTCTGAAGGCCCCCGCCGGCTGTGGGGACGAGTCTGAGGAGCGGCGCCCGCCCGGTGTCTCCTCACAGAAACCTCGGCCGCGTTTGAGGCGCCTGGCGGGGCGGAGGCCGCCCGGGAAGCAGGCCGGTGGGGCAGAGGGCCGGAGGCTCGCGGCCCAGCCAGGCCCCTTCGAGAAAGGAGCCGGATCCTCCCGCCGGGGCCTCCTGACTTCGGAGAAAGGAAGCAGGACACTCCCCTGGGCCCGCAGCTGCTCATCTTCGGAGAAAGCGGCCGGAAACGGGGAGGAAGCATCGGCCGGCGAAGCGGGGAAGTCTGCGCCCAGACCCACTGAGCTCAGCTCGGAGGCCCCGGGACGGGCTCAGGCCCCTAGCGCCTCTGTCCTTCAGGCCCAGGACGGGTTTTGTGATGGAAGAACGTTCCAGCACTCTGCCCCAGCCCAGCGGGCCAAGGCTCCGGCCCTCAGGGAGCCTCCTGGGACTCGTCATCCCTTTGCATGGAGCTGGATGACAGCAGCCGTTATAGCTGGCCATGGTTTTCTTTTAAAAAACAAACTTTTTTCATCATGAAGTTGATTTTTTATGAGCTCTTCAGGAGCGGATAGCCTGACTGGGGAGATAAGACCTGCAAACAGTAAACATGGGTTGGGCATTTGGCAGGAAATGCTGGTGACATTCAGAAGGAGACAGTTGCCATTTATTTGTCCTATATGCCAGTTGGATATTGAGTACATTGCAGAATCTTAAGACCATCAGTCAGTTTTATTTGTTGAATGCTTCTTAAGTACTTTACATCTATTGAATATCTTCACAACCTTGGTGCTATTAATCATCCTCATTTTACAGACTAGGAAACACACACAGCCATGAGCTGTTGGAAGTCCCACAGCTAAGTTGGTGGCAGAACCTGCTTCGCCTGTTCCTTTTCCATGTAGCCCCACTCTTGCTTAAATGCTTTCAGGGGCTGTGCAGACCCACTCCTGAGCCATCCCCTTGTTCCAGCCCTTTGGCAACAGTCATGGGAAGTTAATGGGTTCTGCAATCCTGGGCCCAAGCCCAATGCAGCTCTCCCAGTCTGAGGTGTCTTTTGAAAACAGAGCCTCCGAGAGCCCACAGAGGGAACATTTGGAAGTGTGCTGGCCAGGAAAGAGACCAGATGAGAAGGGCACTTCCTCCCTCGCTCTCCTCGAAATGGCTGCTCCAGAGGTGGCCAGGATGAGGCTGCCAGATAGACAAGACAGCAGGAGTGTCAGGAAGAGGACAGCTTCCACCACTTCCTCCCAGTGGGGGGATGTTGCTAGGAGAGTAGTTTCATGACCCAAGGGTCAGGCTTAGGCTTTCGCGCACCTTCAAGCTAGCCTGTTACATGCCTTCTGCTAGTGGGTGATTGTAGCTCTGACCCTGTGGTTGTGCCCAGATTGTCTCATGAATTCCACCTTTCCCGAGGCAGCTGTGGGTGGGGTTGGGGGATGTGAGTATTTGCCAAACTCAGAACCTTACTAGATTCCCCTGATTCTTAGAGAGTGGGCTGGGGGCAGCTAAACCACCTAGCAGTGCAAGCAGGGCTTTTGCTGTATGTTTTCTGGAGTAGGTGATCATTTGTCCCCTCCTTAAAGCCAATCTCTTACCTAGGATTTGAGGCTTTAGAAAGGGGAGTGTCACTCCTACTTGCTCCAGAATCCCAGTGCTGCCCAATCTGTAATTCCTCATTTTACTGATCATAGATAGACAAATGGAGCTAGAAGACGTCACTGAGCTCACCTGTGGAAACCAAAGGTACAAGAAGGGATGTGGTTGCCCAGGATCATGTAAGTGAGAAGTTCTCCACCTCACCCTGGCCCGCCTTGGCGTGAGCTGACAGTCTATATTCTGAACAGAGGAAAAGTTTCTTTCTCAACCTTGGCTTGGAGTTCTTCCCAGAGTGATAAATCTTGGCTAGAAAGAGTGCCACATTCTTAGGGCCGGCTCGCCAGTGAGGCCTTACATCACTCTTTCCACTGTAAACTCTGTGCCGGCTTCTACAAATCAGCCACAAGTGCACTGCTGAAAGTGCTGAACCTGCCGTGGCCACCCAGGGGGAACCCCCCTATCCTGGAGACTCTGCTGTGCCCTCCAAGGCCCCTCATCCCTCAGTGGGATTTTTTTTTTTTTTCCTCTCATGTCTTTGAGCCTGCCTCATTGGCCACCTGGGCTCCAGGGCCCTGCCATTGCTTGTTAAGGACTTTCTCAGAATCCTGCGGATTAGCCAGCAGGGGTGGGAACTGGAGTGCAGGCCAGGGATTCTGGAAGAGGGAAGATCCCAGTGGGAGGGATTTGAAACTGGCAGAGGGTCAGAGACAGAAGTCCAGATAGACAGGTTTAAAGTCTTTGCTTAGATAAGCACTTACAGCACCGCAGCCATTTCTTTTACCCTTTTCTTTAGTATGAAAAAAAACCCTTTCTAATTATTATAAGTAAAATGTGTGCAACGTGACGGCTGGTTGATGGTACTCATTATCCTGCTCTTATTTGATGTCAGGAGAAGGGTAAATTGTTGCCTCTGGCCATTCCCACCACCAAAAATGAGGCACAACGCCTAATGGGTCTCTTTGGATTTTGGAGGCAGTATGTGCTTAATTTGGGTGTGCCACTTCAGCCCAATTAGGGAGGCCATCATACCCTCCCTCAGTCTGCACCCTGTGGCACAGACCCTTCTTTGCTTGGCTGGGGCAGGATGTTTGCATTTTGCATTGCACCCAGCCCAGTCCATAGTTTACATTAGGGTCACTCTTGGTGGTGTACATTCTGTGGGTTTTGGCAAATGTATAATATCATGTATCCACTGTGACAGTATCATAAGAATAGTTTCACTGCCCTAAACATCCTCTGTGCTCTGCCTATTCATCCTTCCGTCTCTTCCCTCAACCCCTGTTAACCACTGATCTTTTTACTGTCTCTGTAGTTTTACCTTTTCTAGAATATCATATAGTTGGAATCATACAGTGTGTAGCCTGTTCGGACTGGCTTTTTTTTGCTTATTCCCAGGTCTATTCCAGCTTCTAAAAGAGGCCACTTGTACTCCTTGGCTTGCATTCCTTCACTCCACCCTCTTGCTTCTGTTGTTGTATGTCCTTCTCTGACTCTGACCCTCCCGCCTCCCTCTTATAAGTACCCTTGTGATGACACTGGGCCCACCGGATAATCCAGGATATTCTCCCCACAGCAAGATCCTTAGTCGAATCACATCTGCCAAGTCCCTTTTATATGTAAGGTAACATATTCACAGGTTGTGGGATTAGGACATGGACATCTCTGGGGGCTGACCACACAGGCTGTGCACAAGGTTTGCCTGTTCTAGGATTTTACATAAATGGAATCATACCATCGATCCTCTTGCGTAAGGCTTATTTCACCCAGCGTGAAGTTTATGTGAGTCATCCATGTCCTAGCACTTATTAGTAGTTCATTCCTTTTTATTGCTGAGTGGTATTCCGTGGTATGACTGGATCACAGTTTGTTTATCCATTCACCTGTTGCTGAATACCTGAGACGTTTCCAGTTTTTTACTCTTACGAGAAAAGCTACTCTGAACATTCTTTCCAAGACTTTTTGTGGACATATGTTTTTATTTCTCTTGGGTAAACACCTATGAGTGGAACCTGCTGGGTTATAGAGTAGGTGTGTGTTTAGTATTATAAGAAACTGCCAAACCTTTTCCCAAAGTGGTGGTACGAATTCACACTCTCACCAACAACTCTGAGAGTTCTGGTTGCTCCACATCCTCACCAACACCAATCTTTTAATTTTAGCCATCAGGTGAATGTTGGATAAGTCTTTTTGTTGTATTTTTGTTTTTATGGTAAAATATACACAACATAAAATTAACCATTTTAACCATTTTTAAGTGTACAGCTCAGTGGCATTAAGCACATTCACACTGCTGTGCAGCCTTCACCACCGTCCATCTCCAGAACTTTCTCATCTCAAACTGAAACTCTGTCCCCATGAAACACTAACTCCCCACCCCCCTGGCACCCACCATTCTACTTTCTGTCTCTGTGACTGTGACTACTCTAGAGACCTTATATAAAGGTAAAGTTTTAAATGTTTACTTCAATCTGGTGTGACATTTTTTCTGTCACAGGAAAGCTAAACAAACCCCTTTTAGAGTGTCTGAAAAGTATTTTGTTGGGTGTATGAGACAGGGCCTACTTCATGGGTATGTGACCTATGAGTCACCCAGGGCCCCATGCTTGGTTTAATGCCCTGCTGTCATTGTCTTGAAATTCTTAATAAATATTTTTTTTGAGACAGGGTCTCGCTCTGTTGCCCAGGCTGGAGTGCCGTGGTGTCATCATAGTTCACTGTAGCCTCCAACTCCTGCGCTCAAGCAATCCTCCTGCCTCAGCCTCCTGAGTAGCTGGGACTACAGGTGCCACCACCACGCCTGGCTAATTTTTAAAATTTTTTGTAGAGAGGGGTTTTGCTGTGTTACCCAGGCTGGTCTCAAACTCCTGGCCTCAAGTGATCCTCCTGCCTCAGCCTCCCAGAGTGCTGGGATCCCAGTGTGAGCCACCGCACCTGGCCTCTTTATAATTTTTGAAAAAGGGCCCTGTAATTTCATTTTCTATTGAGCCCTGCAAATTATGTGGCCAGTCCTGTTATGAGATCCTTCTTATGCCCCCCTACAGAGCCTCCGGGCCTCACAGTCTGGCTCTGTTGTGTGTTGACTGATGTCACACGGGTGCAACCTTCTGCACCTGGGCTTCCCCCATGCACATGGGCAACCACAACCAGGCAGTGCAGGGGTGAACCTGTGAGTAGTGGTGAGCCGGTGAATCACCCCGGCTGGCCTACTGGGCCCTGAGATGCTGTCTATGAGAATTTGTGGGGACATGGTCCCCTATATCAAGCCATCAGTTGCACTAAGCCATGGCTGGTTCAATGACACACCCTGTAACCAGCCTGCTCTCCCTCCCAACTTGGCTGATCTAGTCCCTCACCCTTGTGCCTAGGATCAGACTGGAGTCCCCCGGAAAACTATAGCACATAAGCCTTCTGTCTCATGCTCTGCCATCTGGGGAACCCAAGCTGTGGCTGGCTGAATAACTACCCCCGAAGATGTCCTCGTCCTAATCCCCAGAACATGTGTGTATGTGACCTCACGAGGCAAAAGGGAATTTGAGATGGGACTAAGTGAAGGACCTCAAGACGGGAGGTCACCCTGGATGACCTGGGGGCCCAGCGTCACCACAGGGTCCTCCTATGAAGAGGCAGGAGGGTCAGAGGCAGAGAGACTGGAAGAGGCTGCGCTGCTGGCTCTGAAGGTGGAGGAAGGGGCCCTGCGCCGAGGGATACGGGCAGCCTCTAGACGCTGGGAAAGGCGGGAAATGTTTTCTTTCCCGAGGAATCATCCCCCTGGCCATTGACTTCAGTGAGACCGATTTTGGACTTCTACTCTCCAGAAATTTACGGTAGTAAATTTGTGTTGTTTTAAGCCACCAAGTTTGTGGTGATTTGTTTAAGCAGTCAGAGGAGACTCTGGCTAAGATGTGGGGGAGGGATTATAAATTTGATGTGTCAAAATGCCCACACTATTGTTCTGAAATGCCTCTGCCATCACATAAGGGGTCTACTCTGGGATTGTTTTTTCTTTTCTTTTCTTTTTTTTAAAATAGAGACAGCATCTTTCTATGCTGCCCAGTCTAGATTTGAACTCCTGGGCTCAAGGGATCCTCCCACCCCAGCCTCCTGAGTGGCTGGGCCTGCAGCTGTGCACCAGTGCACCTGGCTGTGCTCTGGGATTTCTATCCCCGGGATTACTGGCAGATGCCTGAGGCCCTGGGCAGTCTCTCCTTTCTCCCCAGGCTCGCTGTTGACCATCCTGGGTTCTGCCTCTTCCATCCCATTTAGTGAAATTGGAAGGCCCAGGGACGGTTCAGTGGATTTAGTGGAGGCCAGATGAGAAGACCCTTTATTCTGTAGGCCACAGAAGGAAAATTCTGTAACTGTGCTTTTAAACTTTATTTCTGTTTATTAAAGTAAGACTTTTTGCCTATTTTGAAAAACTTGTACAGCTATGAACTAAGAGGAAAAGAGCAATTGTGCAAAATTTCTGCCATCCAAAGATAAGCCTCTTCTTGGCTACCATCTTAAATCTTAGTTGGAAAAAGGCTTGTGAGCAAGCCACAAAACCTAGAGAATCAAGAAAGGAAAATACTGACAAACTTTGCATGTTAGAAGTAACATAAGCAAAGGCAAAAGCTAAATGGCCGTCTAGGAGAAAATATTTGCAACATATGTAGCAGACCAGAATTAATGTGCCTGTATAAAAAGTGCCTTTAATCTCAGAGAAATAGGCAAGTGATTCAATTAGGAAATAAAAAGTATGAATTGGCATTTTTATATGCAGAAATAGAAATGTCTGATAATTGTAGGGACAAGTATATGCACGTATTCGTGCACACACACATACACAGACGTATGCATGTGTGTGTGTAGGAATAAATACATTCATAAGGAGCTTCATTGAAAGATAGTTTGTAAAAGTATTAATAGCAAAACTCAGAAATAACCTCAATGTCCACCAATAGGGGAATAAGTAAATAGGTTACTCTGGAGTTGTTAAAATGCACCGAATTAGAAAGCTGGCCATGATATGAAGTTAAGTGGGAAAAAAACCATGCCCAGCTAAACTAGTTTCAGAGCAGTCTATATGGAGCGGGCCCAGTTTTGAAAAACACATTGCAATTCTACCTATGAGGCAGTACCTGTTAGGGACGACAGTTGTGGGCACTGGGGTCCCACAGTCTGGCTTAAAATTCCGGCCAGACCACTGACTGGCTGTCTCACTTGAAGGAGTTGTTTAACTTCTCTGAACCTTCGTTTGCCCATCTGCTGATCGATGGGCATGACCGCGGCTCTTACCTCACAGGGTTTCCGGGAGGATCAGGTGATACAATCTCAAGTAAACGGACCATTAATGCTAGTTCCTGTCACTACCTTCTTCCAACGCCAAGGTGGGCCCATGCTTAGAAGTTTGGGGCACCTGCCTCAACTGTGAACAGTGGATACAGGTGCTGAGAGTGGGTCTGATGAAAGGGTATGCAGGGAAATTTTCATTTTTTTACTTGTAAAGAAAAAGAGGCAAAAGTAAGGATGGCTTTTGAGTACTCTATTATTTTCTGTAACTTCTATAAGGATTATACTTTGTTTGGGGGATCAGGAAAAAAGTTGTAAGCATTTTTAGTTATTTCCTATGCGTTTTTTTTTTCATTTTAAAAAACACAGTTGATAGTAATGTATGCACAACTTTGCACCTGGGTTTTCAATGATTATTATAGAAGCGTTTTCCTATGTCCTTAAAAACCAATCACAATGGATAAACACAGCGTGGTCCATCCTTATAGTGGAACATCCCTCAGCCAGGAAAAGGGACAAGGCTCTGACACAGGCTGCAGCGTGGATGGACCTTGAGGACATCGTGCTCAGTGAGAGAAGCCAGACACAGAAGGACACACAGTGTGAGACTCCATTTATGTGAAATGTCCAGAACAGGCAGAGCCACAGAGACAGGACATGGATCCGTGGGTGCCGGGGGGTGGGGAGGGGATGGGAGTGACTGCTGATGGGGATGGGGTGTCTTTTTGGGGTGGTGGAATGTTCTGGAACTAGACAGAGTTTGGCTGCACAACTCCTACATCTTAAAGAATGACTTTTGTGCTATGTGAATTACATCTCAATTTTGAAAAGCATAAATATTTTGAAGGCTGCAAACATGCAAGTGCGTGACTGTATCGCAACAAGGGACTGAACCACTGTGGCTGGATATTGCCTGAACTTCAGATTATTAGTGTGGATTCTCGGAAGTGAATGTGTCCTGGGATAAATTGTCAAAGCACTTTGTAGGAAAGGTTGACCCAGCTTACAGGTCCCCTGGCAGTATGTCACAGCTTGAATCTTCCTGCGTCCCTGCCAGCACAGAACCCAAAAACTTGTCTTAATCTTGATGAGTTTGAGGCAAAAGGAGAAATTCCACCATTTAAATTAATTATTAGCAAACACTTTCTCATCTGTTCCCTGCACATATCCTGGGTCCATTTGTCTACTGAAACGTCAGGAACCTCTTTCTAATTCTCAGGAGTCCTTTTTTTAAAAATTGTGGTAAACTTTACATAATAATAAATTTGCCATCTTAACTAAGCGTATAATTCAGCGGCATTAAGCACATTCAGAATGTTGTGCAACCGTCACCACCCTCCATCTCCAGAACTTTCTCATCTTCCCAAACTGAAACTCTGTCCCCAAGAGACACTAACTCCCCAGCCCCTGGCATCCACCATTCTACTTCCTGTCTCTGTGGCTCTGCCTGTTCTGGACGTTTCATATAAATGGAGTCTCACGCTGTGTGTCCTTGTGTGTCTGCTTCTCTCACTGAGCACGACGTCCTCAAGGTCCCTCCTCGCTGTGGCCTGTGTCAGAGCCTCCTTCCTTTTCCTGGCTGAGTGATGTTCCCATATGTGGACGGACCACGTTGGGTTTACCCATCATCCATCAATGGACACTTGGGTCGCTTCCACTGTTTGGCTATGTGAGTCCTGCTGCCACAAACACGGGTGCACAAATACCCCTTTGAGATCCTGCTTCCCGTTCTTTTGTGTACATACCAGTGGCAATCGCTGGGCCACGTGGTAACTCTATGTTTAGGTTGTGAACTGCCTTCTAATCTTACACTTGTTAATCTACAGAGGGTCATTTTTATGTAGTTGCATCTGTACATGTTTTATGCTGACAAAGTTCCCTGCTCTGAAGTCAGAGTCACCCATTTAAATACTTTAATATCAAACATTTAACTCTTCAAAGTACAGTCCGAGATTGAGCTTTGACCCACTGGACTTCTTCCCCAGGGGTTGGGCTTTTATGGTCCAGGGTGGTTTCAAGGTGATCGGAAAGCCCAGAAGGGGGCTGAAGGTCCAGGATTAAAACCTTCTCACATGTGAGCCCTTACAAGAGGGTTGTGCCTTCCCCTCCACAAAACAAAACAGAAACAACCCCAAACTGTGGGCCACACAACTGAGGTGTGTGCAGACCTTAAACAGCTGCTCCTCCTTGATTTTCTAACTACGAATCTTAAAGCCCATCAGAGCCGAACACTCCTTGTCTGTGCCGTGGACCCCGCCCTGGTTGGCATCAGCGTGGCATGGAGTCACCCCGGGGATCCCCTCCGGGCACCTCTTCCCTGGGTGGGCGGCGGGAGTTAGGACAATGGGGCCCAGCCTGTCCCCTCTGCTGGAGCCGCAGAGAAGGAAGAGCCCAGAGCCAGGAGAAAAGGAAAATGAGCCTTTTTATTGTGTATGAATTCACTTTGTATCAACAACTCCACACAATATTAAAACACTGCGAGAAAGTGGGTTCAGCACGCCTGGAATCTTAAAAAAATAATAAATAAAAACAAGGGGACATCGAAATGCAGATGGAGTGGAATCTGCCAGAAATTGGTCTTTACCATGCTTGGCAACTGTGTCCGAGGACAGAGTGGGCGGTGAGCGCCCGGCGTATGGCTTCTTAGGTTGGCTGACTGTTTTTATGGAGAGTGACGGTTCGGTGGCTTCACCTCAGCCCGGAAACCCTCCTGGGTCACTCTTGCACTCTGATGGCCTTTTCCTGTGGCCCCAGAGCTTGGTGGGGATGGATGAGCGCCCGGAGGCCCATCAAAGGGATGTGGCAGAAAGGGAGAAAGACAAACACCTTCCGCCCTGGCCCCAGGCCACACCACCATGTATGTTCCTGGAGGCCCGGAGGTCACAACTGAGCCACTTCATGCTTGGCCTGGGGGGGTGGTCACCTTTGGGGAGGGTGGGGGAGGGGCGCACATTCTAGTGCCTTCCTGGAGTTGCGGAGGTACCCCCACCTGGTACCTGGCCCGCAGGCAGCTCTGCACCAGGCCACAGGGGAAGGGAAGCTCCGTTCCGTCCCGCTCCCTGCCCGCTTTTTTTTTTTTTTTGGTGCAGGTGGGTGCGTGGATGGGTGTCCTCAAATCTCCTTTCCCCTGACGTGGTTGAGAGACGCTGGCCTCGCCAAGGCCAGGGCTGGTGCTGCCACCCACGCCAGCTCCCTGCCGGTGGTGCACTGGCAATCCCGAAAATGCCCCAAAATAGTGCGTTCTCGCCAGACATTCCTGACAGACGTGCACATGCGGCCGTGGGCATGTGTGCCATCAGGAGTCAGGTCTGCGCAGACATCTCCCTCAGTGTGGGCTTAAGAGATTGACTCTAAAAGCTAGAAAGAAACCCACGGGCTTTTGCCAAGTGCCACCTCCCTGGGGTCCGAGGCTGTGGGCACCTGGTCACCAGGCTCGAGAGCTGGGGAGGAGGAGGAGGTGGAGCAGGTGTGGAGATGGTGGGGCTGGGGGTAAAGGCAGGGGACACCCAGGGACGGGCAGCTGAGGCCCGACTCTTGGGAGACACCAGCCTGTCCTTACCCTTTCTGGGCCTCAGTTTACCTAGAACACTCCGACCCCAGGGTACTCTCTGTGGGGCCTGAGGATGTGGGTTTAGTGTCCGTGGGTCGGGTGAGCCCAGAGCGGGTGCCCGGGGCTGGGAGGCTCGGGCTTAGCCCCGTCATCTCCCTCGGCCACGGGGTCCCCCTGACTTCTCTGGGATTGCATCGGTGGGGCACACGGGTGGAGCTGGGCTTGGTACAGCTGCGTCCTCCTCCTCCCTCAGCCTGGCATGGCAGGGGGCAGAGGAGGAGGAGGAGGAGGGAGGCTTGGGCACCTCGGGTGATGCTGACACTGAACTCAAAATCTACCGTCCTCTGCGGGGCCTGGTGGCCAGAGGACCCAGACAGTGGGGATGAGGGAGGAAGGATGGCCGTGCAAGGATGTGACGCCAGCTTAAGGGATTAAGGCTTCTTTCAAGGAGAAACGGGGGCACCTTGGTTCCCAGGTGCCCAGATGGTTGGCTGGAAAGGGTGGGGGTGGGGTAGGGTCTTCTCGGCTGCTTCTAACATCACCCCCACCTGCCCCTGCCTTGGCCTCCCTGCTGGGGATGCTCCTGGGTTTCTGGGACAGGCTTCTGCCCCTTCCCACCGTCCCTGCTAGGGGCAGCGGAGAGGCCCACCCTGGGCCCCGCAGGCCTCCAGCCCAGCAAAAGGAGGCTGCAGTCTTTGGGGAGCCTTGGCGGCTCTCCTGGTCGTGCTGCAGGTTTGGTAGAGCCAGGCCCCCCGAGTCCCAGCCCTCCCGGACCAGCCGTAGAGAGCTGGGTGCCTGGGATAAGCCTGCTCTACCGTCTGTGCCCTCTGGGAGCCAGCCCAAGGTGGGGGATCGAGGGCCACCCCCTGCACCGGCACCTGCTCTTTACCCGCAGCTGCCCGACGCCTTCCAGCCTTGGCAAGACGGGAACCTCAGCCCAGCCCTGGGAGGTGGCTGCACGGGGAGCGTGGGAAGTCGTCGAGGCTTTGGCCCCTGCCCTATGGGCCTTCAGGGAGGACCCGGTGGCCATCCTGGAACCCTCCTGGCACGAGCCCTCAGACTCTGATTTCCACTGGGGCCTCCCAAGTCTGGGGCTGTGCGGGGTCCCTGCTGCCCGAGAGCCATCTCAGGTGTGGGCACAGGTGATGCAGGTGGATGCCAGAGGGTGTGCTCGCGGCACCTCCCTCCTGCCACCTGCTGCTGTCACTGTCCGTGTTGTAAAAGGCGACAAAGTCATGTTTCAAAAACCCCTCCCCCTATGACATCTTAAATTTCCTGGGCCGTTGGGAAGAGTGACTGATTCTCTGCAAAAAATGAGTCTCTCATCGTCAAACCAGCCCTTCCGGGTTGTGACTGGGTGGAAAACCACAACGATCGGGCGTGAGGGACAACGACGCAGAGACCTGAGCGGATGTTTCCATCTCTGGGACGAAGGATCTCGCCTCCCACAGTCCTGTGAGGTCACTTCAAGATAATTTGGCAACTTGTTACACACCTAAGCATGGGGCAGCTGCAGCTACCAGGTAGGGGCTCCCCAGATGGCATTTCGGTTTGAAAAATGGCCCGGTGATGCGAGAAAGTGGAAAACAGCCCAGAAGGGCCGAGTGTGATCAAAGACTCTCACCGACACACGGGCGCCTCGTGCTTAAAACAAAACACGAGTGGCCGGGCCAGTGACCACAAACGCCACACAGGGGAGTGACGCTTGGCAAACTGGGGTGCGTATCATGGACAAAGCCCCCTGGCCAGCCCCTGCGACCCATTTGTGCGTGACACGTACAGTTTAGCTACAGGGTCCGCCACTGAAATCTGATGTCAGCAGTATGGAATAACAATTTTTTAAATGGAAAGGAGAGGTTTTTTGTTTTTTTTTTTACAAAAAAGTTCATTATGTCACCCAACCCCCAAACCCCAGTTTTACCTCTACCAAAAAAAAAAAAAGAAAAGAAAAGAATCCCCAGCCACCTGGTAAAGTCTTTTCACCTGTGGCCAACTGTGAAGGAATTACTGCCCCCGGGACAGGTCCCCAGAGCTGGCAGCAAACTCACCCTCCTTTCCTCCTCTGCTCCGATTCCACAATCCCAACGGCAATCGAGAGTTTTAAAAAATTGTTACCACATCACTCGGGCATCTCAGTCATTCTTAATTGGAAGTGGCTGTAAAGCCGCCTTCCCGTTTTGGCCAGGCCCACGACAGAGCTGTGCCGTCGGGTCTGCAAATCCATCTAATCTAGAGGATACGTTTCACCCCATCTGGGCAGTGGCAATGGTGTTTTTTGTGTGTGTGTGTTTCTTTCTGAATTTAAAGTTTTGGGGACTCAAGATGTTTTGCTTAAGCTGGGTACTGAATGATGCCCTGCCCGAGAGAGAGAGAGAAAGAGAGAGAGAGGGAGGGAGGGAGGAGCTGAGCACACGGGAGAACACAGCTATAGAATAATACAAGGCTTCTTGTCCTTAAAAGGGTTCTCGGAGGCAGGGACCCCGACCAGCAAAGGGTCGTTCCGGGCGTGCTGTTCGCAGTAACTCATGAGTTCGGATGAGGCTTTGGAGACCTGTGTGTGGCACAAGGAAGAGAGAAGAAAGGTAAGAAGGGGTGGATGCACCCAAGCTCCCGCAGCATCATTCACGACAGCCCAAAGGTGGAAGCAGCCCAAGTGTCCATCGACAGGTGAGTGGACTCACACACTGTGGTCCGTCCACACACGGGAACATCCCTCAGCCAGGAAAAGGAAGGAGGCTCTGACACAGGCTGCAGCGTGGAGGGACCTTGAGGACATCGTGCTCAGTGAGAGAAGCAGACACAGAAGGACACACAGTGGGAGACTCCATTTATGTGAAACGTCCAGAACAGGCAGAGCCACAGGGACGGGACGTGGATTCGTGGTCACAAGGGGCTGGGGAGGGGAAGGGGAGTGACTGCTGATGGGGACGGGGCTGCTTTTTGGGGTGATCATCCTGGAAGTGGATAAAGGTGATAGTTACACAACATTGTGAATATACTAATTATCACTAATAATACATTTTATGTGTCTTTTACTACAACTGCAAAATGATTAAAAAAAAGAAACAGAAGGCTGAACTTCCTTCAGGAGTTGCCAGTTTTTGAACAAAAACAGTCAGGATCGATGGACCCCTCTTTAGGCGTCAAACATTCCCTGCCCACCCCAAGGGTGGGAAAACCCCGCCCGAACATTCGGGAGGTCTAGCAGCGACCCCCGGCCCTTCTGCACTTCATCTTCCCGGTGCAGCCTGAACCCACGGGGGACTCTGGCCCCAGCAAGGGGCTGATGCTCCCGTTCACGGAGCATGACGGGTTGCGGCCACCAATCGCCCGTCCTCCAGGCTGTGCCTCTGGGGGGCCACAGGTACTGCCCCACGGCTCACCCCAGCAGGGCAGGAGGCCAGGTGTTGGGTGTCCCGGGCCAGGGCCAGCAGGGACATGTATCTCCGCCCCTGGATCTCACCCCAGCGGTGGCCACTGTCTCTCTGTGGGACTCGGCAACTGTTCCCAGCCTGGCTGTCTCACCTGGAAGGTGCCTTTGCCCCCTAGATGCTCCATCCTCCCTTGGACCCCAGGGACCCTGGGACCGCATCCCCCCTGGGCTGGCTTCAGGGTCCTGCCCAGCTGGGTGGCCTGGGGGCCACTCCTGCCCACGGATGGATGGTGAAAATTGCCACTCTTGTGAGCCTGCTGGCCGCGGCCTTTGATGACTTGGGTTGAGCTTGCTTTCTCGACTTCTATTTGGGAAGCAACCCTCCTCGAGGACAAAAATAGCCTCCAGACCCTGGAAATAGCTGGTGTGGTGGCCCCAGCATGTGGCCCCCCCGCACGTACAGAAAGCTTGTGCCCGCCTCGCTCAGCCCTGAGCCTGCTGCTGCCCAGCCTCTGTGGTTCTGGTCACTGCTTTGAGGGGATGCAAAACCTCAGGCGGGACTGGCAGGGGGCGTGGGCACCAGTCCTGACTCCCCCCCGGCCTGACTTTCAAGGGGTGGGGGGACCCTGCTCAACCCTTGACATCAAACGGGGCGGGATGAGTCACTGCCCTCCGCCAGGGCCCGGCTGGCACCGGCTCCCAGAGGAAACCCACTTCAACCGAGGCCTTCTCTGTCCCCAGCCCGGAGGAATGCTTTGAATGCCCAGGTCTGTCCCCAGCAGTCAGAGTTCTGGAACATTCAGACACCTTGAGGGGTGGCACCCCCTGCCCCTCCTGGCTGGATCTCAGCCAGCAGAGGCAGCATAATAGGGTCTGGGAGGGCTCAGGGCTGGGCTGGAGGCCCACAGGACCGATGAAACCCTCCCGGACCCCCCTCCACTGCCCAGCCAGCAGGGCCAAGTCTTTCTGTCCCTGGCTGGAGAAACCTGGGGGCTGGTCACCCCTTCCTAGTGAATTTCCATGACCAGTGACCACCTGCAGGCGAGGGGTGCTTGAGAACACAGGTCTGAATGGATACATGGAATGACAGTTGATTTTACGGGTCCACTTGGCCAGGCCATGGTGCCCCATTGTTTGGTCAAATGTTATTCTAGATGTCGAGAAGGTGTTTTTTAGATGTGACTGATGTTTAAGTTGGTAGGTTCTGAGTAAAGCAGGTGACCCTCCGTGACGTGGGTGGGCCTCATCTAATCAGTCAAAAGCCTTAAGAGGAAAGACTGAGGTCCCCTGAGGGGAAGGGAATTCTGCCTCCAGACGGCCTTGGGACCCGAGTTGCAACAGCAGCTCTCCCCTGGGGTTCGAGCCTGGCAGCCCACCCTGCAGATTTATGATTTTTTTCCCCAGCCCCTGTGCTAACTGTACAGATTTTAGATTTGCCTTAAAATAGATCTCTCTCTCTTTCCCCCACCCCTGACTCTATTGGTTCTGTTTCTCTGACTGACACATGGATAGCTGGAGCAAGGCTAACCTGGAGGCTTAGTAAAACCACTCCCAGGTCCTTGTCTGGCCACCTGCAATCTGCATTCTGGGGCAGGAAAACAGCCTCTCGGAGGAGCTCGGTCGTCCTTTGCAAAGTGGACACAGGTTTGGTGAGAAGGTGTCTCTCAAACTGTCAAGCGCTGTTCTCCCATATGAGGCCACGCTGTGCCCTTCCGTCCAGAGTCGTTTGAAAGGGGGAAATTTGTGAGTCTGGGATGTCATCCTGGGGTTCCCGTGGGGACCTAAAATTCATCTACGTAAACATAATGCAGTCCATCCCCACACTGGAGTATCACACAGCCATGGAAAGGACACAGGCTGCAGCGTGAATGGACCTTGGGGACATCGTGCTCAGTGAGAGAAGCCAGACACAGAAGGACGCACAGTGTGAGACTCCATTTATATGAAATGTCCAGAACAGGCAGATCCAGAGACAGGACGTGGATTCATGGTCTCCAAGGGCTGGAGGGCTGGGGGGAGTTAGGGGGTGACTGCTGATGGACACTAGGTTTCCTTTTGGGGTGACAGAAATCTTCCAGAACTAGAGAGAGGTGATGGTTGCACAACATTGTGAATGTAGCAGATGCCACTGAATTGCTCACTTAAAAATGGCTAATTTCACTTTACATAATTTTTTTTAAGTCTGTCGGAATTGCAGACTGGCTGATGAGTCCCTGTCTCATGTGGCCTTGCTCCTGGTCTCCGACAGGTTAAGCGTCTGTGACCAGGAAACTGCTGTCTTTTTTCTTTCCTTAGTACAAAAACCAAACATGCTTATTTTAAAAAATTCAAACAATGCAGAAATGAAGAAAGTAGACAGTGACAAATCCGTCTCCTTCCTCTCTTCCCTAACCGTGTTTCTCATTTTTTTTCTTTCTTTTTTTTTGTCTGAGACACCGTCTCTGTCGCTCAGGCTGGAGCGCAGTGGCGTCATCGCAGCTCACTGCAGCCTCCAACTCCTGGGCTCAAGCGATCCTCCTGCCTCAGCCTCCCGAGTAGCTGGGACCACAGGTGCCACCACCATACTGGCTAATTTTTCTATTTTTTGTAGAGATGGGGTCTTGCTATGTTGCCCAGGCTGGTTTCAAACTCCTGGCCTCAAGCCATCCTCCCACCTCGGCCTCCCAAAGTGCTGGGATCATGGGCGTGAGCCACCACACCTGGCTCTGACATCTCTATTTGCATCTGCTGTAGCCAAAGAGCCCAACAGTTCTGCGGTGGAGGGGACTGAAGGGAGACAAAATGCTTGCCTCACGGTAACCCTGGGGCTGGAGGCTGGGCTCAGCCCTGCCTCTGGTCCCACTGCACTTACAAAGCGCTGCGGCATATCAAATTGCCGTAACAACCCATGACGTAGGTGTTAGATCAACTGCATCTTTCTGTGGAGGAAATGGCCCAGAGAGATTAGGTGAGGGGCCCAGGGTCACACAGTGAGAGGCCCAGCTGCGGCGCAACCTCTGCCCTCCCGCCGAGGCTCCCTGCCCATCATTCATGTGAGTGCCCAAGAGCTGCCGGGCCCACCCTTGGGATTCCCCCAGCTCCTCCTGCGGCCCGCCTGGCTCACCTTGATGCGCTCGATCCCGGCTTCGATGCGTAGCTGTTCCACCAGCTTCCGGGCCTGGGCTATGTTGTTAGTGGCTGACATTGTCTGCCATTAGCCCGGGGCCCCGTCGTCCAGAGACCTGTGGGGGGAAGCAGAGGGACATGAGCTGGCTTGTGACGACCCAGGACGGCAGGCCCAGGAGGACAGTGGGGCAGGACGGCCCTCCCGCAGCCCCACTGGGTGGCCACGTTGTCCGTGTCCTCAGCCCTGCTAAGCACGACATCCCACATCCCTTCCTGTGGCCCGCTGGGGGCCAGTGAAGCTGGCTGTGACCATAAAGGGCTCCCAGGAGAGTTCCAGAACAACAGTACCAGCTCCTGGCTGGGCTGCAGTGAGGGACATGACAGGAAATAGGCACGGAGCTTTTTCTCTGACTCCTGCCCTGCCCCAGGCTCTGCTCCTAGGCACTGTGGACACTGGGGCTGACCTGGATGCTGCAGGGGACTAAGCAGCCTCCCTGGCTCCCCCCACCCCATGCCAGGAGCTCCCTGCAACCCAGTCATGACAACCACAAATGTCGCCAGATGTGGCCCAGTGTCCCCGGCAGGGAGGCGGGGGGGAATCCCGGGCCCCGGACAGAGGCAGGTCTTGGGGGTCCTGGGTGGATCACTGTTCTCCAGAGGGCCTGGGCCTATTTCACTCCCTTCCCGCCATCTGTTCAGCAAACCCCACAGAGAACTGCTGGCTGACCATGGGCCGGAAGGTGTGTAGACAGTTAAACAAATGCCGATGGCCCCTGCGTCCATGGGGGCTCCGGGTGCCCACCTTGAGGCGAAATGGCCGGGCCCGGACTTGGGGAGGTGGCCCTAAGGCCCGGTGACCCCCAGAAGGCCCAGCAGGGTACCTGGGCTTGGACCTGGACTGCCCTAGGCGGGGCACAGGTGGCAGCCTTTGCTGTCCTTTCCTGCCCGGGAGTGGCTTCTTGGCAGGGGTGGCCACAGGGAAAGGGTTTGTGGCAGAAACTCTGGAAGACTACGACACGATGGACCCAGACACTGAGAGGACCCTACTTGGTTCCGAGGGGTTTTCCGGAACTTTCCGATGGGCTGGGGTGGATGTCCAGGGGCTGCCGGAACAAATGACCACAAACTGGGCAGCTTAAGACAACAGAAATGTATCCTCTCCTGGTTCTGGAGGCCAGAAGCCCTGAATCAAAGTGTCAGCAGGGCCAGGCTCACTCCAGGCAGCTCCTGGGGGTGGCAGGCGTCCTGGGCTCCTGTCTCCAGGGTTAGGGTTAGGGTTAGGGTCCAGTCTCTGCTTCTGCTGCCCCATGGCCACGTGCTCTTTCTCTGTGTCTCTGTGTCCACATTTCCCTCTTCTTATAAGGACACCAGCCATTGGATCAGGCCCCCCCTGCTCCAGCACAAGCTCATCTTTCTTAATCACATCTGCAGGACCCTATTTCCAAATCAGGTCACACGGTAAGGTTCTGGGTAGACATGAATTTTGGACGGACACTGGTCACCCCAGGACAGTTCCCCTGAGTGTGGATAATAATGTGCTCTAAGCCAGTCATTTAGCATGAGTGGACGATCCCAGATTAACCATCTCCTCCTCACCCTGTAAACTTGCAGCTAATTCACAGTTCTCCAGGGCCACGGCATGGTGGGGAGGACGCTTGCTGTTTTTACTGCACCAAATCACACATCCTCAGCTATTCACTTTCCCAGCACCCTTAGGAATTGGGTATTACATACATATATATACATAAAAAAAAAATTTGGGGGGGCAGTCAGAGCACTTCCCTCCCGGCTCCCCCCACCCAGAAGGCCAATTCTTCATTGTACCAGTGACTCCTGCTTTGTTCTTGTTTGGGATGACTTTTATTCTCTTTCCAAGATATTTTTCATTCATTTTATTTTTTAAGTATAGTTTTAATTCTGAGATCATAGTTTCCCCCAATGGTAACATCTTGCAAAACTCTCGTACGATTATCACAACTGGACATTGGTCCACTTAATACAGAACATTTCCATGTCCAGGGTCCATCCTTTGATAACCATACCCAGCCCCAACACCATCCTTATTTCCCACAAATACTGATATGTTCTCCTTTTCCAAACTTTTGTCATTTTAAGAATGCCGCTGGGTGCGGTGACTCATGCCTGTAATCCCAGCATTTTGGGAGGCCAAGGCGGGAGGATCGCTTGAGCCCAGGAGTTGGAAGCTGCAGTGAGCTGTGATGATGCCACTGCACTCCAGCCTGGGTGACAGAGCAAGACCTTGTCTGTAATATGTACAAATGGGACTATACAGTATGTAACCTTTTGGGACTGGCTTTTTCCCCCCCGAGGCTGTTGCATGTATCAATATTTTGTTCATTTTTATGGCTGAGCAGTACTCCGTGGTGAATGGACCACAGTTTGTTTAACCAGCCACCTGCTGAAGGACATCTGGGCCGATTCTAGTTTCGTCTATCATGAATAAAGCCACCATAAACATTCCTGTGCGGGTTTTCGTGTGGACATAAGTCTTTGTTTCTCTGGGATAAACGCGAGGAGCATAACTGATGGGTCACATGGTAGACGCATGTTTAGTTTTTAAGAAACTGACAAACTGTTTTTCAGAGCAGCTGCACCATTTTATATTCCCACCAGCCATGTATGAGTGGTGTTTATTTGTTTATATAATTTAGGTATGCAAAATTTTTTTCTGTTCCTTTAGGCAGCAAAAATTCTACTCCTTCCATCCAATTTTGATTTATTTGGTGAGCCCTAATTCAGTGGTTCTCAACTAGGGGTGATCCTGCCTCCCCAAGGGACACTGGGCAATGTCTGGGGACATTCGTGGTTGTCACGACTGGAGGGTGCTCCTGGCATGGGATGGGTGGAGGCCAGGGATGCTGCCCAGCACCTGCAGTACCTGGGATGGCCCCAAATGTCAGTAGCATCCATGTTAAGGGACCCTCTTTAGCAGGACCCAGCAGGGGTCTCAGTGCTGTTGGGGGTGCCAGGTACAGAGGCCAAATTCAGGGGTCCCGGGGAGCCCCAGTCCCAGCCATTTAACCAGGTAGCGCTCCATGTCCATCACAACTCATGGTATTGCTGCCTGTTTTGTAGAACTAGGCAGTTGCAGAAAAGTAAAGGCAAGGTTTCAGATTTTCAAAATGTTCCTACTTCACAATAAATCGACATACACGATGGGGATGAATCTCCAGGGAATGGGGTCGAGGGAAAAAAGCCAGCCCCAATTGTGCCATGCCGTGTGGTTCCATGAATATAACATGTTTGAGATGACAACACTGGAGACATGGGGAACAGGTTAGTGATGCCAGGGGTCAGGGAGGGAGACAGGCCTGTGTGTTACAGGGTGACAGGAAGGATGCATGTTAGTGTCTCGGCTATGCTGATGGATGTGCAAAACCTACACAGGTGGTGAACTGGGAAGGAGCTTGATACACACGGGCACAGAGTACAAGTGAAACTGCAGAAATCCGAATGAGCCTGGTGGGTTGTATCACCAGGTGTGCCCATAGTTTTACAAAATGTTACCATAGGACTGGGTAAATGAGACACAGACTTTCTCTACGTTCTTTGTTATGACTGGGTGTGACTCTACGGTGATCTCAATAACAGTATCAATTAGAGAAAAAATATCTCTTGGACACCGCCTGGCTCCCTTCATCTGCAGCAGACATCCAGCCCCCTTTTTGGGGCAGAAAAGGCCTGAGCCTGTCTGCTCTGGAAGCAGAGAGCCCACGTGTGGGCTTTCAGAGGACTCTGATTCAACAGGGAGCTTCAAAGCAGCCACAAAACATCCAACTCAGGGAAAACCGCCCTTGGTTCGGCTTAAAAATACCTAAATTACTCAGCGCTAAATATAGACACGTACAGAGAACAAACGGGCTGGCCCCACGGCCTGTTTTCCTTGGAAGGCCAACGGGGTCCTATTGAACATCCAGAGTCAGAAGCGCCCACCAGGGCCCTGGAGTCTCAACTTCCACGTGACCACCAGGTCCCCAGGCGCCATGGCTCTGTTCTGGGCAAAATGCTGTGAGAGAGGCTCCCTCTGGGCTGGTTATAACCCAGTCCTGCCAGAAAGGCCAGAGAGGGCAGCGTTTCGTGTGAGTGTGTATGTGTGTGTTTGTATGTATATATTTGTGTGCATTTGTGTGGGCACATATGTGTTTATGTGTGATGTGTGTATACGCATGTGTGCCTGTATATGTGTGCATATGTGTACACATGCCAGTGTGCATATGAGTGTGGCATACATGTGGCATGCATATTGACGTGCATACGCACATGTGTATCTGTCTGTGTGCATATGTGTGTGTCAGTGCGCACATGTGTATTTGTGCACGTGTACACATACACGCACACACATGTATGCATATCAGCACGCACATGTGTGCGTGCATGTGTTTGCATGTGTCAGTGTGCTCATGCACATGTGTGTTTGTGCATGTACTTGTGGGCACTTGTGCATATGTGCACATGCGTATACATGTGTGTCTGCATGTGCACGTGTCTGTGTGCGCTCCTGCTGAGATGCTGAGACTCAGACATGGGTTGCATCACCCGCAGCCCTTGCAGCCACCTCCTGAAGTCCCTGTCTTGGCTGCTGTCACCAGCCAGCCACTGACTCAGGGAGCAGCCATGCCCCCCACTGAGTATTAAGCCAACACCGGCAAAACATGCCCCAGTGCTGAGTCAGCCCAGGGAACATTCCTCACCAGCTGCTTCCCCACAAAGGCACGTGACAGTGCCGGGCACCCTGACCTGGCTGGGCCTGGCAGGGCCTCGGAAGGCCCCAGCAGCCAGGCAGGGCCTAGGGAAGCCAGTGGGCAGGGGCAGGGTGGTCAGAGCTGTGTACGACCCCTGGGGCACCTCCCCAACACGCCTCCATGCACAGGCTGCTCTGGGCTAGGGAGGTTGGGGAACAACGTGGGGTGAGGTTCTCTAAAAATAAAACTTTAATGGATGCTGCCAGGCTCCAGGCTGGCCTCCTAGCAAAGGGCTAATAAACCACACCCAAGTTTAAGCATCGTGCAGAAAAATCCCACATGCACACATCTGAAAGGCAAGGACACCGAGGGTACCCCCATCCCCAGTATATATTGTAAAGCTGTGATACTTATAAAGGGTGGGGTATCACCCCCAAAATAGAACAGATCTGAGTTTAGACGGGAGGCTGTAATGCACGTAAGGATTAAACAAACCCAGAGGAGAGGCGGCTTTCATCCACAGTAGGATACATGGACGGCGAGATGGGAAACACCTGGTCAGAGCAGGGTCTGACCCTCAGCCCTGTGGACACTGGGGCTGGGTCGTTCTCTGGGGTGGGGCTGTCCTGGGCACTGCAGGATGCTGAGCAGTGGCCCTGCCTCCACCCACCGCGTGCCAGGAGCTCCCCCAGGGGTGACAACCACAGATGTCTCCAGATGTGACCAAGTGTCCCCTGATGGGGGAAGAACTGCCCCTGGGTGAATCACTGGGTTAGATCAGACCTTCTTCCACACTCCCAGATATATTCCATATAAAGAGCCACAGAATGAAAAGAAAATATACACAGGTTAGGACCAATCATACAGAATATTCTCTGTCATAGAGAGGTTACGTCCTAGCAACTGAATCAACAGAATGAGTGGAGATGTGTAGCTATGCTCATATATAAAGATTCAGAACTTCTTCATGACAAATATTATACTAATAAAACGAAAATCCAAGACCACTGACCTAGGAAACATCACTGCAACAAGTAAGCTGAAAGGTGAGCTCTTTAACATATTAATACCTCAGCCAGGTCCCGTCGAGAGAGTGAATGAGGGGCACATTTAATCAATTCATGTAAGAAGTAATTTAACCGGTAAATGACCGGTTAGAAGGGCATCATTAATAACGAAAGAAAGCAGGTTGGAAGAATAACCGGCGGCACTTTATTTACTGACGACACCAGTCAAGTCGGAGGAGTAGTATCACCTGCTGCAGGTGCAGCCAGAAAACACTCACCCTCGACTTTCTGGTCTTGCAAACCGATCTCAGCTTCATAAAGTGTTTGTGAAGAAGGACAAGGCTGTGCTCTAATCCCCTGCTCGGGCATTTATCCCAAGGGGGAAAGAAAATGAAAGGAAATAGAAAGTTATATATAGAAAGATGTTTGCAACTGTGTTATTTATCATCGTGAAGAGTTACAATGAGACCACACGTCCTGCAATAGGGGAACGGCCAACTTAATGGGACATTTTCCTGGTGGAACATCATGCGCGCATTATACATGGTGAGTAAAAACGTGGCACGCGTAGAAAGCGTCACGTGGAAACAGGAATGTGACGACAAGCAAATGTGTGATTATTTACTGTGGTAGCTTTGTGATAGTGATTGTTTTTGTAATTTCCTCTAATGAACTGTTTTTCATTAAGGTATAATTTCACAGTAAAATCCATCCTTTTGGGCGCACAGTGGGTGAGGTTTTACAAACCTGTACGGTCGTGTAACTAACATTGCTGCCACAATACAGAACAGTTCTCTTGTCCTAAGAAACGCCCCTGTGTTATGCCTTTGCGGCCAGCCCCTACAACCACCCATCTGTTCTCTGTTCATATAGTTTTGCCTTTTCTGGAAAGTTCTATAAATGGAGTCATACGGTATACAAGCTGGCTTCTTTCCCAGGGCATGATGCCTTTTGATTCACCCAGGTTGCAGACATCAGTTTATTCCTTTTCATGGCTGTGTGGTATTCCACCACAGGGACACATCATAACCTGTGGGTCCATTCACCAATTAGGGCACATTCGGGCTGCGTCCAGTTTTTGGTGATTGTGCATAAACCTGCCACATGTATTCATGTGCAGGTTTTTGGGTGAACTTGTTTCCATTTCTCTTGGATAAACAATTAGGCATGGGATTTCTGGTTACTGGTTCACTTTATAAGTTAAACATTGTTCCAACAGTTTCCGAAGTCACTGCACTATTTTGCATTCCCACCAGCAGTACCGGAGAGATGAAATGGTTTTAAAACAATAAAAATTAAAAAAAAAAAGCAGGTGTAGTGTAGAGAGACCCAGGAAGAAGGTAAAGCAATTTGGCCAAGGACACAAACAGTGTGACAAATAGTTTGCCTAGGACGTAGGGGTTTCCCTGGACACAGAAGATTCAGTGTTAAAACGGGAATGGTCCCTGGCGTGCCAGGACATGAGTTGGTCATGCTAGCTGCGAAGGCAGTCACAGACTGGTTGCCTGACTCTGACCTGTGGTCTCGGTGTGGGCTGCTCTGGGCACGGCTGCCGCCTCCTGGGTCTGATTTAATGCCTGGAGAAGGGGCGAAGGGCTCCCACCCGGCCTGGCATGGGGCTGCTCCAGGGCACAAGGCCAGGGAGGCAAGGGCTCCGGGATCTGTGAGGCTCTACGCAAATTAAGAGATTTTGGAGGGGAAGGTGAGAATTGCTACTTATTTTATGTTTATTATTATGTATTTGTATCATTTATTATATATTTATCATTATTTATTATATAGTTGTTTATATTGTAACATGTTGATAATTTTTTTTTTCCTGAAGACAGGGTCTCACTCTGTCACCCAGGCTGGAGTACAGTGGCGTCATCACAGCTCACTGCAGCATCCAAGTCCTGGGCTCAAGCCATCCTCCTGCCTCGGCCTCCCACAGTGCTGGGATTACAGGCATGTGCCACTGCGCCTGGCCCCAATAATGTTAGTTGATATTAGTTTTATACATACTTACTCATATATTTATGTTATTTATTATGCATTTATTAAATATTTAGATCTTAATTCATTATATTGAGATTATTTGCTAAATATTTGTTTAGAATATATTCATATTTATTATACATTTATTAGTTACATATTTCTATCATTACATATTTATTTACTATTTATTCCCCTTATATTCATGTCACTTATTATTTATTATTGCTTATATACTTATTGGTTTATAATATAGTTATGTTATTATACATTTATTCATACTTATATATTTATTCATATATATTTATATTTTATTTATTACTCATTATATGTTTATATTTATAATATGTCATTTATTATATATTTATTACATACTTGAGTATTCATTCACTATATAGTCATATCATTTATTATTAATATATAATTTTATTCATATTTATAATATGTTTGTATTACTATACACATATTAAATGTGTGTATATTTATTCATATTATGTAGTTTGATTTGTATCCACAACAGGTTTATATTTTTTTATTAATTTCATATTTATATTTGTAATGTATTTAGATTACTAGCTATTTTACTTTGTATATATGTACTCATTATGTACTAATATCATTTGTTACAGGCTTATCGATCATCATTTATTTTAACTTCTTATTTTGAAACAATTATAGACTCACAGGCAGTTGCAAAAATAGTCCAGGGAGGCCCATGTCCCCTCTCCCAACTCTCCCTGGTGACATCACACGTGACCACGAGACAACATCAAAACTGGAATCAGATGTGCCTGATGCTGTGTCTCGCTCAGACGCCCTCATTTGGGGGCGCCGAGGGGATTTTGGTGGCCTGGGGCCCTGCCCGTGGGCCCGTGCCTGCTGGGAGGAGAAGGCATGGTCTAAACGTCTGCTGAGCAGGTGGATGGGCAGATGCAGATGAAAAAGTGACATAAAATTGCAACGGTGTCAGTGGAGTGAAGTTGAGGGCTCCGTCTGCAAATCTGGCTGAACTATTAAGTATATAAAATCCTAAAGGTACTTGCTCAATAGTTGGACATTTAACACCCCAGAGTACAGGGTCTCCCCCCAGGCACTGTGGTCATTCAGGGCTGGTTGTTCTCTATGGGGGGCGTCCTGGGCACTTCAGGTGCTGAGCAGCGTCCCTGCCTCCCCCACCCCGTGCCAGGAGCACCCCCAGTGTGACAACCACACATGTCTCCAGATTTGGACCTGTGTCCCCTGGGGGCAAAACCTATGGCCTTTATGGAACTCCCTTATCAACAGAAACCCTGAGGCTTAAAGCGGCTCCTTTAGGTGAAATGCAGACAGTTTGAACTCGGCCGGCTTGCTACCCCAGGAAATGGCACTGAATGAAAAGAGACGCCTGTTTCAAAAGGGGGCTTAATTTTATTAGCATCCCATGACCCTCCTTCCCTTAGAACTCAACACATATGAAGGGGATTAAGACCACAGCTCCAGGAGAGGAGGGGTTCTGGGAAGGTGGGGCCGCTATAGAAAGTGGTAGACCTGAAACCAGCCCTAGCGCTACCGAGCTGTGTGGCCTTGGGAAAGTTGCCTCCCCTCTCTGAGCCCCAGTGAACTCTGTTGTGACACTCAGAGGGACATTTGCATCTCTGCACTGGGGCCTGGCAGCAAACCTCCCGGGCCCCACGTTCCAGGCCCCAGAGGCTGGCACCCGAGGAGAGGGCCCTCTTTCAGAGACCTGTGGCGACTGTGAAACATAAACACAGGTGCTGGAGAGAAAACACGACCAGAACACCCTGCACCCAGCGAATGTGGAAGAGCAGGTTTGCTGGAAGCCGTTGTGAAATCTTGCTCCCCAAGGAGCTCCCCTTGCACCCTGTGGCCACTCCCCTGACCTGCCCTGGGGCTGGGTGGGGAATCACTCCAGGGGAGACCCAGGCAGGGCTGGAAGTCAATCATATTAAACATCTGGAGTGGATGGAATTAGCCACAGAGCCAGAGACCGGGTGTCCCGGAATGATCCATTTTGGGGTTGTCTGACTTAAAGCGTGACCCCGTCTTTTAAGCTCTGCTACTAGTTCTGAGAGTCTGTGATGACCGGTCATGCTTAGGTCACTTCCGTGTCATTTGTGGACATGAGTAGAGGCCAAAGGGCCTCTGGCAACTGTGGGTTGCATAAGCCTCTCGCTGAGTCGACATGACTTTCAGGTTTCAGGGAGAGGTGAGGTCATCTCCAGGGACTTTATTCAAGGGCTAAAGGTTGTCACCAGTTCCTGGAGATGGAATACACAGTGCACGTCTGGAAATGGACAACCGGGAACTCACATTCCGGCTTTGCTCCTGACTTGGGACTTGACTTCCTCAGCCAGAAAATAAAAGGGCTATTCTCAAAGCTGAGGCTAGGCCCCCATTCATCATTCTGGGGTTCTAAGATCAAGATGATCCATATTAATGACCTCTTTCTAAACTATTTGGACTTTGGATAAAAACCTCTATCAGTAGATTTTGTCTTGCACGACAGTGGGCCAGCTAATATGGACAAATTTACTCTCCTGCTGGGGGCAACTAGAAAAGTAGGACCAAGTATCAAAACATCTGCCTGAAGGCCCTGGAGGGTTGTTAAGATAGTGAAGAACTTCCGGACAGGATGTGGGAGGGGATGGAAGTCTGGGAGGCTTTGGGCTCACTTTTTTCTAGGGTAGGGAGTTTGCTGAGAGGCTGAGTGGTTCGTCTATTAGCCTCGCAAGGCTAGGGGTACAGAGATTGAGGTCCAGCACCTGCCAAAGGGAGAGAGTTTGGTGAATTCCCCCTTGGTGTGAGTCGGGGCAATTTAGTGTTACACTTTAGGAGTAATGGTAAACAGCAAATATACAGGAAGTACAGAGACAGCAGCTGAGTTTGGAATAATCTCAATTGCTGATACTGGATTAAGGTGATCCTAGACTCCTTGCAGCTCTAGAAACCTGGAAGAAGTAGCCATAAATCCTCTCTGGAGAAAAACATCATCATCCCAGGCCTCAAAGTATTTCTACATACATTAGTATGTAGTATGTAGATTACTACAAATACAATGTCTGGCACACAAGTAAAAATAACCAGGCATACAAGGAGACAGGACCACGTGAACAAAAACCAGCAGAAATAACCAGCGCTACAAACAGACCCACAGGGGTTCCATATACTGGTGTGGACAGAGACTTTAAGATAATTGTGTTCATTATGTTCAAGGAGATAAAAAGATAAGATTAGAATTTTGACAGCAAATTGGAAACAATAGAGAAAAAGACTGGTGGACATGTGGAAAATGACAATATCTGAAAAGTAAGAACTCAACTGGAGAAATAAAAATTAATGAACTGAAAGATGGAACAGAGGAAAATGTCTAGAATGAAGAAAGAAGACAGAAAGGGAAAGAAACTACAGAACAGAGGGTAAAAGACACAGAAGATGCAGTGAGGTCTACCTGTAATTAGAAGGCTGGAAGGAGCAGAGAGAGAATGGGACAGAAGCAATCTTTGGAACAATAATGACTGATAATTTTTTAAAACTGATAAAAAGACTTCAAACCACAGATTCAAGAAGTCCTAGGACCTCAGGCAAAATAAATGTCTTAAAAACTGACAAGAGAAATGGGCAATAAGCACATGAAGTGGTGCTTAATGATTAGTCATCAGGGAAATATGAATCAAAACCGCAATGAGAGACTGCTTCATAACCACTAGAATGGCAAAAAGTAAAAAGACTGGCGATACTAAATATTTGGGGAGATGTCGAAAAACTGGAAGTATAGTACATTACCGATGGGAACGTGAAATAGCGTGACTACCGTGGAAAATGGTTTGGCAGTTTCTTATACGGCAAAACACATACCTAACCTATGACCTAGCAATTCCACTCCTAGGGATTTACTCAAGATAAATAAAAACATATCTCCACAAAAGGACTTGTACAAGATGTTCACAAGCCTTTATTCATAACAGCAAAAGCTGGAGACGATCCAAATGCCTGTCAACAGAGAATGGATAAACAAACTGTGGTATTTCATACAACGAAATACTACTGCACAAAGAAAAAGAATAAACTATTGACAGATGAAGCAACATGTATGAATCTCAAAAAAAAAAAAAACTCTGTCAAGCAACAGAAGCCAGACATTAGAGGTACATATTGTATGATTCCATTTATACAAAGTTCAAGAATAGGCAAAACTAATCTATGATGATAAATATCAGAACAGAGGTTGCTGCCTCTGGGGAGGATGCTGACTAAAAAGAGGCATCAAAGAACTTTCTAGGGTAATGGAAATGTTCTATGTCTTGATTGAGTTGTTGGTGTGCATGGGTGTACACATTTGTCAAAATCCATCAAACTGTACATTTAAAATCTCTTCATTTTACTGCATGTGAATTGTACCTTGATAAAATTGGTTAACTACAAAACAAACAAACAAACAAACAAAAGTTGCCAGAGGAAAAAGGAGCAACAATTAGGTGGACCCAGTGAAAATTCTAGACCCAGTGAAAATACTCTTTGAGAATTAAGGTGAAATAAGGACATTTGCAGGTAAACAAAAACAGACTTTCTCACCAACAGACTTGCCTTTTTAAAGGTAAAACTTAAGGGTATTAGAGAAAAATGATCCTGGATGAAAGGTAGGAAATGCACAAAGGAGTGAAAAACAACAAAAACATTGAGGAGGGGAAAGAATTTGATAAAATAATTCTACGGTTCCTGTGAAAAGATGAACAGGAAGTGAAAAACCCTGAACAAGACTTGGAACACATACAAATCACCACAGCCATCAACTCAGACTCCCTTCAACCAGCCCATCAACAGAAGATGTTCTATGCTTCTGCCGTCACATTTTTATTATACCGTTTTTATTATATTGTTTTGGTTATTGGCTTCTAGTGATTGGAGTCCTCAATATTGCTTCAAGAGTTTGCTAGTGATACCTTATTTGAATGTTGCAATTTTACACACAAGAAAAAATGAAGTCAGCATCTGAAAATATATACACATCTGCACCTGCTGCAACTGGTCCAGAGGCAGAGTGATAGGACTGAAGGCCAGCTGTCCCCAGAGACTTTTCCTCGGTCCAGCCAGCCCCTTCCTGGATGACCACCTCAGCAGCCCTCAGCAGTGTCAAGCAGACTCCTGTGCCCCCTACCAGTGGCCTCTGCTCCATTCTCCACTCCCTCCAACTCTCCTCCCAACAGCTAGAGGGAGCTTCTGAAAGTGCAGTTGAATCTGTCCCTCTCCTACTCAGAAACCAGCAACAGCTTCTAATTCCTTACAAAATCAAGTGCAAAATCAAAGCTTATTGTTCAGTTCCCCCTGTCAAGAATTCTTCCCCCAACCTCAATCATGCCAAAGACTGCATTCTTTGATGCCTAGCTCCAGGGTCACCTACTTCCTCACCCTGTGGCCTCACGAGCTCAGCACTGTCCAGATTTCCTGAGGGGGCCATCAGGGGAACCCTGGATAGGTAAGGCTCAGAGAAGGGAAATGGTTTGCCCAAAAGAGATTTATTACAAAAAACTGGCTCACATGATTATGGAGGCTGAGAAGTCATAAGATCTGAAATCAGCAAGCTGGAGACACATGATGGTGTAGTTCCAGTATCTGAAAGCCAGCAGGCACAAGACCCAAGAGTGGATGTTTCAATTTGAGTCCAACGGCTGGAAAAGACCTATGTACCAGCTTGAAGGCTGTCAGGCAGGAGGAATTCTCTCTTACTCAGCCTTTGTGTTCTATGCAGGCCTTCAACTGATTGGTGAGGTCTGGTCACACTGGGGAAGGGTGGGCAATCTACTTTACTCAGGCAAAGGTTCATTTCATCCAGAAGCACTCTCACAGACACACCAGAATAATGTTTGACCAGAGATCTGGGCACTCTGTGGCCCAGTTAAGTTGACATAGAAAATTAACCATCACAACAACCTTCGGGGCAGTCATTCAGCCTGCCACACCATTCTGTCATGGCTCTCTGTCTCTCTTCTGGTAGTACTTATAATTTGACTTTTTTTTTTTTTGGAGACAGGGTCTCGCTCTGTCACCCAGGCTGGAGTGCAGAGGTGTCATCATAGCTGACTGCATCCTCCAACTCCTGGGCTCAAGCGATTCTCCCACCTCAGCCTCCTAAGTAGCTGGGACTATAAGGCACGTGCCACCATGCCTGGGTAATTTTTCTATTTTTTGTAGAGATGGGGTCTCGCTTTTGCTCAGGCTGGTCTCAAACTCCTGACCTCACGTGATCCTCCTGCCTTGGCCTCCCAGAGTGCTAGAATTACTGGTGTGAGCCACTGCTCCTGGCCATAATTTGATATTTAAGTTGTCCCCCCATTGGACGGTAAGCCCCATGAGTCCACAGATCTGGGCTGTTCTCCTCAGAGCCTGGCACATAGTAGGTGCTCAAAAGACATTTGCTGGAGGCATGAAGGGGAGGGGCATCTGCCTTTGCAGACGCTGAGCCCTAACCCTGGAGGACCACTTTGCATTTTGACACCTTCATCCTTTACAAAGCTAGGTTCAAATGTTATTTCTTCTTTGAACACTTTTTAATGGGACCTTGACTCAGAATTCCTAGAACACTCTAGGGTACACTCAGAAACTCAACTGTGGTGTTCACTGTAGACTAAATGTTCGTATTCCCCCCAAACTCCTATGTTAAAATCTTAACCCCCAGTAGGAGGTGGGGCCTCTGGGAGGTGGTGAGGTCATGAGGGTGCAGCCCTCATGATGGGATTAGTGCCCTTTTGAAGGAGGCCCCAGGGAGCTCCCTCACCACTTCCACTATGTGATGACACAGTGAAAAGGTGCCATCTATGAACCAGAAAGTGCGTCCTCATCAGACACTGAATCTGCCATGCCTGGACCCTGGACTTCCAGCCTCCAGAACTGTGAGAATTACATTTTTTTGCTTAAAAGCCACCCAGTCTATGGTACTTTGTTGTGGCAGGCTAAATGGACGAAGACAGTGTTTTTTGTGTTGTTTCACTGCTACCTGTTTACGTGTGTGTCTCCCTGGAAAACTGTGTCCACCCAGGAGGCAAGGACCAAGTCTTTCTTCCTGTAGTCCCCAAGGTCTCAGGCGCAGAGCAGCTCTCAACAGGGGAGAAGAGCAAGAAGCCTCCCCAGCCATGAGCAGCTCCTCCTGGAAGCACAGCAGGAAGAGGCCTCCCACTGTTGTCATCCCAGAGGCACGGGGTTGGCAAAGGCGGGAAAAACAAGATGGTGACATTGACCCCACACCCTTCAACGTCTGCCTGAGCAGAGTACCTGGTTTGGGAAGCCCACACTTTTAAAAAAATCATCTAGTTATAATAAAATGTGGCTATTTAAGCAATTCTGAAGTGAACAATTCACTGGCATTTAGCACATTCACAATTGTTGTGCCACCATCACTACCATTTGCAGAACATTCCATCACCTCAAATAGAAGCCCCATCCCCATCAGCAGTCACTCCCCACCCCCTCCCCAGCCCCTGGAACCCACGAACCCACTTCCCGTCTCTGTGGCTCTGCCTGTTCTGGACGTTTCATATAAATGGAGTCTCACACTGTGTGTCCTTCTGTGTCTGCTTCTCTCACTGAGCACAATGTCCTCAGGGTGCATCCATGTTGTAGCATGAATCAAGACTTCATTTCCTTCTATGGCTGAATAATATTCCATTGTCTGTACAAAGCAACATTTTGAAGCAAACGTTTTAAAAGCAAAGGAAAAAAGAAAGACCTCAGGTTGCTGTTGTTGAAACCGAAGCCACATGTTTTTTTTTCCTAAACAGAACTAAAGTAAAAGATTAAAACAATCAATGTTTTGTTTGTCTTGGAGCAAGAAATATAAGATCTGTGTTTCTGGCTCGTGGATGGGAACACTGGGGTGCTGGTGTGCGTGTGTGTCATGCACATGCCGGAGCACAGGGGCCTGTGGATGGGGCCGTGCAGGGGAGCATTCGCTTGGGCTGGAGACCTGGGTCTGGGCACGTCTCCTGGACTCCCTTAGCCTCAGATTTCTCAACTCTAAAATTTGGAACTAAAGAGCAGTTTCCTCCTGTGCTCCATGGCACCCCTCGGGGTTCTGCATGGAGGCCAAACAATGCTGGCTTTGCGTGAGGAGCTCCCTTGGGTTTGGGGTACAGTCTGCACTTCTTGGCCAGATTCCATTTTGTGTGTGTGTGTGTGTGTGTGTATTTTATCATATATACAATAAAACAAATATTATATATAACATACAGTAGCTTCATAATATATAAATATAATCCACAAGCAATACACTGAACATACTTAAAGTGTCCAATGCCATGAGTTTGGGCGTAGGTATACACCTGTGAAACCATTGCATAATCAAGATAACGAACGTATCCATCACCCCCAAAAGCTTAGATTCCATTTTAAAGGAGGGATCTGCAGCTTAAGAACAAAATCTGAAAACCACAGAGCTGGAGAATCGCTGGTTGCTCTTGCTGCACGGAAGCTGAAGGTTTTCACCCTGTTCTCACTTCATTTTGCAGACAAGGAAACTAAGGTCTAAAGCCAGGTAGGGATTTTTTTTTTAATTTTTAATTTTTATTTATTTTTTTTAGAGACACGGTCTTGCTCTGTCACCCAGGCTGGAGTGCAGTGATGTGGCACAGCTCACGGCAGCCTCAGACTCCTGGGCTCAAGGGATCCTCCCACCTCAGCCTCCCGAGTTGCTGGGACTATAGGCCTGTGGCACCACGCCTGGCTAATTTTTAAATTTTTTGTAGAGATGGGGTCTGGCTATATTGTCCAGGCTGGTCTGGAACTCCTGGCCTCAAGTGATCCTTTCGCCTTGGCCTCCCAGAGTGCTGGGGTTACAGGTGTGAGCCACCGCGCCCGGCCCCCAGAGTTCCAGCATTCTTAATACACATGGTTCCAGGAACCTCATACCACTGCTTCCTTTGGGGTAACACTGGTCACAGCTTGGACCTCAGCAGATGTTGCAGAGAGCTGGAAACGTTGGACGCCTGAGATGCTGAGCCTGGGGCAGACTGCGCTGCTGCTGAGGTCAGGGGAAACCCTGAGTAAGACAAATAACAAAAAGTCTCTGCTTGGTGCCTCCTGTGTAGTGGTTTGTAAGCAATGCCAGGCACTTCTGCGTCCTGGGAACTTTCCCCAGAGACTTGACCAGACTCTCCTGCCAGTTCCCAGCAGGGCTGAGAAACTTGTGGGTTCCTTGAAAGGCGCCATCATCGCTGCACCCCAAGAGAGACCCCTGCAAATGCTCCTCAAGTTCATGGTCTGTCCCTTTTGCTCTAGTAACTCGGGCTTTGCATGTCACAGCAATAGTCCCAGTTCTGTCTTGGTGAATCAGACAGAGTAAGAGGTGGTCCCAAAGGTGGCGGGACAGGCTCAGGCTTACGAAGCTCTGAGATGCCATTCTGATTCCAGGTCTTGCCAGGGCTCTTAGCATGACCGTGTTCCCGGACTGCCCAGAGGGTGGGTGTGTGGTAAACAGGCACCCGAGACCCTGCTGGGTGGGCTGAATCTAAGTGTCCTAGGGTGCAAAGCCCAGAGGCAGCCGGGGGGCGAGGGGGGGGTGCCGGGCTTTGCAGGGACCCTGGGGCTCGGAGGCCACAGCACCCTGAGCAGCCCAAACCTGCTGGGTGTGGACATGGGCTGGCCTCCTCCCTCCCACCCGGATCTGCCAGAGACAGCCTGGCTCCTCTCTTGGGCCTGTGATGCCTCTGCCACCCTCAGAGGTGTATTCCGGCTACACAGAAAACAATGACAGTGAGACCCAGAACGCCAGTGGCGATCGCTCCGGATTCCAAACATAGTTGTCATAGTTGGGAAAGTGCCCGTCCCAGCCCGCTCCATAAACCGACACCGACACCGAGGGCTGCCAGGACTGTCTTCTTACCAGAAGAGAAAGAACGTGCCCGTGGAGGCTTCCGAGAGCTGGCCGGGCTGCTGCGTAAAGGGACAGGAATGTGAAGAATGTTCCCAGTGAGGCAGAGGCAGAGGCAGAGGCGGGGCCTTTGCGGAGCGGCTCTTGGGTCTGGTGGCCAGGGAGGGTCAGGCGCTACTGTGGGGCGCTCCACGGGCCCCCCAGCCCCTTTTAAGGAGGCCGACGAGGGCTGAGGTCTGAGCTGGGGAGAAGTGTGTCTCTGCACCCGGCGCGGCCCCTCCGTCCCGGCTCCCCGCGGTGGCGCACGCCCGGGCCTCAGCCGGTGTTTCTTTCGGGTTTTCAATTCCGGGCACCGAATGTTTACTGAGCAGCTTCCAGCTCCAGGCAGCCTGGCTGGGGCCATGAGCAGGGCTGAGACTACTAAGGCTGCAGCCCTGAGGCTCTTCTCCCAGGCAGACGCAGAGAAGCTTCCAAGGCTGTGCCTGTGCTAACTCCTAAGTTCACGACAGCCGGGGCTCATTACTCTGGGAGATGAGAAAATCTGGCTTTAGGAGTCAGGGTCTCTCTCTAACCTGCTGCCTGACCTCTCTGTGTCCCAGACAGGGATGCAACCTCCCCAGACAGCACTGGCCGCCAGGCCTGGCATGACGTGGGCCGGCAACACCCCTCGTGGTCAGCTATTGTCACGAGTAGGACCCATGGACTGGACCAGGGTCTCCCCCTGGACCCTGTGGACACTGGGGCTGGATCGCTCTCTGGGGTGGGGCCGTCCTGGACACTGCAGGTGCTGAGCAGTGTCCCTGCCCCCACCCACTCCATGCCAGGAGCACCCCCAGTGGTGACAACCACAAATGTCCCCAGACATGGCCCAGTGTCCCCTGGGGGCAGAATCGTCCCTGGCTGAGAACCACTGAGTTAGGGGACTCCATCAATCCCCAAGAGACTCTGCATCCCATGATCCCCTGCCCTGCTGAGGTCCTAGGAGGCTGCACACATTTAAATCCACACCCTGAGTGGGGAGGGAGGGCGGAGGGGAGTCCCAGGAGCTGGAGGTCACCTGGTCTGTACCGTCTGCCCCGTCGGGAGTTTATTCTGGTGTCTGGTGTGAGTGGGGAATGGACTCAATTTTTTTTTCCCAATAAATTAACTCAGGGTCTCCCCCCACCCACCCCATGCAGGGAGCATAGTTGTGACAACCACAGATGTCCCCAGACATGCCCCAGTGTTCCCTGGGGGCAGGATAACCCCAGGTGAGATTAGAACATAAATGCTCTTTCCTGAATTCTGCTGTTAAGGAATAAAAGGGGAAATCACAGGGAAATAGGAATTTGGGTTTTCCTCTTGTGATTGGTTATTTTCAGACCCCACCTTGAGTCAGGGCTCACTTGGCTGGATCTGACCTGCACCTGTAGCAAGCCCCGCTCCTCTCCCGGGAGTGCTGCTTGGCAATTTACAGAGCATTGTGCTTGTCACACTGAACTTTCACCAGCAACCTAGCAAGAGCGGCTCCATAGGGGCTGTTGTGCCCATTGCACAGATGGAACATCGAGGCATGTCAGGCAGACGTCTACGATGACACCCAAAGACCTTGTGTCAGCCCCTCCCGTGGAGTGTGGGCAGGAGCCATCAAAACGGTGGGCTGTGGCTCTGGGAGTGGGCCCGGCCATGTGGCGTGGTGGCACAGCTGACTTGAAGAAGACTTCGTTGTCCTAGGGGGGCTGATCGAATCAGGCGACCCCTTGCAAGGGCCAGAGCTCTTCCTGAAGAAGTGGTTTGAAGCTTGACAAGGAGATGCTCTGTTGCTGGCTTTGAAGATGGAGGAGCCGGTGCTGACACACGGGCGTTGTTTGAAGCCGCCAAGTTTGTGGCATTTGTTACGCAGCCCAGATAGCTGATACGCCAGGCCAGGATGGGACTAGCTGCAGGGCTTCCTGCGTGAGCCTGCATCCGGGACGGCTCCAGCTGCCCCACCCTGTTTGCTGTTTCTGGGTGGTAGACTCTGGCCCGGGCATGCTGCGTACACGACCTCTGCAGTTTTCCTTTGGGCAGCTCGGAGGTGAAGGTTATAGCATCGCAACCATAGCAGTTTCCGGCGACGTCTGCATTCTCGGGCAGAGCAGTTCCCTGGTGCATCCCGCAACCAGCTGCTGCGTGCAGCCCGCGTTCGCTCTCCCCACGGCACGGGAAGTCGACCTCAGCGAATTCCAGCTCCCAGCGAGCTCTGGTGGCTTCCAGGCAGCTCCACAGTGAGGCGGGTGCACTTTTCCAGTCTGTTCCGGGCCTCGTGCCGTGTGCCGGGGTGAGTCAGCCCCCGTGAAGGTGGCCTTGGAAGGGGCGGGGGCAGGAGCCGGCGGCAGCGACGCCTCGTCTTCGGGGAGAACAGCAACACGCTTCATCTGGCTTTAACGCTTCCGGAGCCGGTAGCTTTACAGCTTGCCGAGCTCCCGGACTCTGTCCTCCCAGGGCCCGGCAATCCCGCCCACCCCGCTTTGTGCCTGCCACGAAACAGGGACGAAAACAAAACCCTGAACAACAGAAACCTCCAGCCAGATCTTGCAGGAGGACAAACAATGCCCGAGCGCGAACGCCAGCGCTTTCCCCAGTGGAGGGATGTCTGCTTCTGAGTACACAGTGTTCAGAGACAAGGAGAGACGGCGCGTTATGTTTTCAGAGGAAAAAATCCAAACCAAAACAAAACGAAACGGTAGTTTGGGATCTCAAGAAGGCGGCTCTGAGGCACTGCTAGGAACAAGCTGCTCTCGTACAGCGGCTGGGGGGGCCGGGTTTGCAGAGAGCTGTGTCCTTGGGCACCTTCATCAACCTGGGTGTCCTGCACACCCAGTGTGTGCACAAGGGCCTCCCGGGAGCCAGGGGCACCTCAGTCCACTTAACAGAAGCTCTGAGGACACTGGTCCTCAATGGGGGTGATTCAGTCCCCCCCAGGGGACACTGGGCTATGTCTGGAGACGTTAGTGGTTGTCACATTGTGGGGAGCTCCTGGCATGGGGTGGGTGAGGCCAGAGAGGCTGCTTGGCACCTGCAGTGCCCAGGACGCCCCACCCCAGAGAACGATCTGGCCCCGATGTCCACACTGCCAGGCGCAGGGGACGCTGGTTTGGACTCTATAGAAAGGTGCACATGGCTCTCAGAGCAGACGCTGGTCATCACGGCAAGAAGGCACAAGGAGGACACCTGCCTGGATATGTCCCCTGGTAGCCGGGATGGATCCCCCCACCGTGCTCTGTGACTCCCAGCAGGCTCCATGGTGACACCAAGAGGGGATCTACACAGAGCCTCGGGCGCTGGGCTGTCACAGTACCTTCAATAAGGGGACACGTTGCCAGGGCCACAGTCACCCCGGCAGGGCGTGGGAGGGCGGCCACGTGAGTGAGGGGCCGTCCGTGCGGGCTCTGACTGCTGGCAGCTCTGTGACCTGGCAGCAGGACGGGGGGCCCGGGCTGCAGTGGGGCTTTGGCTGCACGGAGGGGCAAGCGGCACCCCAGCTGGAAAACAGAGTCTTGTGACTGTCCCCGTCAGCGCGGGCCCTTTGTCCCCAGGCTAAATCAGTCCCCCGGGCAGCTATATTTAGAAGTGGCCGAAGAAAGGGAATGAATAAGGGGCCCAGGAGAGAGTGAAAAACAGACCGGCACAGCGGGTGCCTCCCCCGGGAGCACACAGCCCAAGAATGAGCCGGCTTGTTCGCACAGAGAGGCCCGTGATGACAGAGGGTGACGACGTGGCTCGTGTGGCTTTTGTCACCGTGGTGATGGCAGTGGGAGAAAAGCCTGCTCTCTGTCCGTCCGGCAGTGGTGGGGTTGGCGGGGGTGGGGGTGGGGGGGGTGACCACGGTCATGTGAGAGTTTGCAAACCCAGGAACCCGGGCAGGGCCAGGACGCCGGACCCCGTGGCTCCTGTCACTCCTGTCCTGGGCTTCCCGGCACTGAGGAAATGCTGTCACCCTGGCCCCGGGCCAGGGCAAGGGCCAGCGCCGGCCGCCGGAGGGTGTGGCTCGGGAGCCGAAGGGCAGGAGGGCTGGGAAGAGCCAAGAGGGCAGTACCAGGACTTCCCACCTCAGCTCAGACGGGTCTTTTTCCATCTGGGCCCTGGAAAAACTCCTACACATCCTGCAAAGCCCCACTAAGTGTCATCCCCTCTGAGAAGCCCCTGATTACAACCATCCAGGCACAACTAGGCTGCGGTAAAACCCCTTCTCGGCGTACCCACAGCTCCTTGGACATCCCTTGTGCACTGTAACATTGTGGCTGCTGTAACAAGTCACCAAAAACTTGGTGGTGTAAAACAACACATGTTTCTCATCTCACAGTTTGGAGTCTGGAGTCAGAAGTCCGACTTGGGCCTCACTGGGCTAATGTCAGGGTGTGGCTGGGCAGGTTCCTCCTGGGGGCTCCAGGGAGAACCCGTCTCCTGCCTTTCCCAGCGTCTAGAGGCCGCCCACATCCCTCGGCTCGGGGCCCCTTCCTCCCCCTTCAGAGCCAGCAGCACAGCCTCTTCCAGCCTCTCTGCCTCTGACCCTCCTGCCTCCTCATAGGAGGAAACTATGGTGACGCTGAGCCCCCTGGGTAATCCAGGGTGACCTCCCATCTCAAGGTCCTTATCCCATCTGCTCATTCCCTTCTGCCACATGAGGTGACACATTCACAGACTCCAGGGATTAGGACGTGGATGTCTGTGGGGCCATCACTCTGCCAGGCACATCCCAGAAGCTGGGTACCAAAGGGGCCACCCGGGTGCTGGAAGCCGTAGTGTATAGTGCAGGGAGTTTACCAAGGTGCTACTTTCAGGAATTTGCTCTGTCCCCAGGGCCAATTTCCCTCCCAGGACAGGGGCTTCCTGGGACCAGGCAACAGGGCTGGAGCACCTGGCACCACCCGTGTCCACAGTGGACGCTGCTTGTGGGCTTGTGCCTGGCACGGTGCGTCCACCCCTCTGGGCTCTGCAGAAGGAGCAGGCCCCATGCCCTGGATGCATGAAGGCTCCACATGGCACTGTCAGAATGACTAGGGGTCACTAAGCATCATCTCTGAGGTCTCCGGGGACACCCCACTCCACCCCCGATGTTGTTAGGAAGTCCTGGAAAACAACAGGCCTGGAGAGGTTCTCCCTAAAAGCGAGGGGATAATTAGGGATGTTTTTTATGTTAAAAATGAAAGAAAAAAACAAAAACAAAAAACAGCCAACAATGTGATGAGTTTAACATTTTTAGAGACCTGCTGGTATGTGAGATACAGAGTCTCACGTGGGGTTCTCAAGTGGGGGGGGGACTATGGCCCCCCAAGGGGACACTGAGCCATGTCTGGGGACATTTGTGGTTGTCATGACTGGGGGGAGCTCCTGACGTGGGGTGGGTGGGGGCAGGGATGCTGCTCAGCACCTGCAGTGCCCAGGACAGCCCCTCCCCAGAGAACGCTCCAGCCCCAATGTCAGTAATGCTGAGGCTGAGAGACCCCAGTCTCAGGAACGTTCCAGCCCAGAAACAGGCTTTCTTGTGATGTGTACCTGTTGTTTTGGTCCCAACTGCTTCAAGTGACAAGCCTGGGCAGGCAGAGGCCACCAAAGGGACCCCAGGGCACCCGCCCCCGCCACATGCTGTGAATCCTCCATGCCAAGACAGGTCAGAACCCGAGGCACGCCAGGCACCCACCAGGCGTGGACACGAGGGTTTGGCAGCAAAGCGTCAGGACCCATGGATGGGACCCCGGGTTGGGTGCCAGCCTGGCTGTGTCCAGCTGGGAATGTGACCCTCGAATGCAGCGAAGGGGCAGAGAAGCAAGAGCATCAGTCCAGGACGAGAATCTCTGCAAACGGCAGCCCGCGGGGCAGAGGCAGGGGAGGCAGGGCTTGCACAGGGCTGTGTTCTCGTCCAGAGCTCCCACAAGGCAGGTTCCTTATCAGCTAAGTGTGACACTGAGCACGGGATTTTGGTCTCCTCTGCAGAACCTTCCACCACTGCAGCCGCCACAGCTGGGCATCCACTAAGTACCAGCTGACCGGGCAGGAAGGACCTCAATGCCTGTGCTTGGTTGGCGCAAAACTCCTTGTGACTGTGAGTTCGTCCCAGCTCCCCGATGGCCTCTGCCCCAGATGAGGTTTCGATGACCCGCACGGAATTTCTAACAAGGAGATCAAGTGTGTGGTTTCGCTCATGCTCACATCCCCTTTCCTTGTCTGTCCAAATTCCATTACGCCTTTTCTTGTTAATGCATAGACGCAGCCAAGTCCTGGGCTGCCCCAGGAAGTGCCGAGGTCTCCTGCAGCTCTCACTCAAAAGGGGAAACGTGGCCGCCTCAGGGCTGGGGTGCCCCCGGTTTTCAGAATCTCTGTAGAATGCAGGGAAGGAGGCCTGGGTCAAAACCGGCATGCAGGAAGTGGGCAGAGTGCAGAGGAAGAGGCCACGGCAGCCCCCTCCCTGGAAGGCACCATCTCATTGAATCTTCACGGTGCTTCTACGGGGCAAGGCTTCTCAGACCTCTGCCCCCTCCTGGAGACCTTCTCTGCAGGCTTGATGAAGTAAGCGGCTATGTTGAAGACCCCATGTGGCAAGGAGCGGTGGGTGTTTTGGCCCATCTGGGCTGCTATAACAAAATACCATAGGCTGGGAGGCTTACGAACAATGGAGATTTCTCTCTCACAGTTCTGGAGGTCCAAGCTCAAGGCATGGCAGAGTCTGTTTCCTGTGAGGACTCATTTTCTGTTTCATGGATGGCACCTTCTCGTTGTGTCGTCACATAGTGGAAGGTGTGAAGGAGCTCTCTGGGGCCTTCTTCATAAGGACACTAATCCCATTCACGAGGGCTCTGACCTCCTGACCTAATCACTGCCCAAAGGCCCCACCTCCTAATACCATTGCTTTGCAGGGGGTGAGGATTTAAACATATGAATTTCGGGAGAAACACAGCAGTGAGCAACCCCTAGGAGCTAAGGGCAGCCTCCGTCTGACAGCCAGTAAGTAGCCAGGTGCACAATCCTACAACTGAAAGGAAACGAATTCTGTGAATACCCTGAGGGAGCCTGGAAGCAGGTTCTTCCCCAGTTGAGCCTCTGGATGAGAACTCGGCCCGGCTGGTACCTGGTGAGACCTCAGCAGAGGTCCTAGCTAGTGAGATGATAAAAGTGTGTTGTTTAGAGCCATGGAGTTTGGGGGAGTTTGTTATGCAGTGTAGCTAACTAATAAAGTACTGGGGCACAGCCTAGAGAGAAAACCTGGGCCCAGAGCAGGTACAGGGGCAGGTGGCTGACCAGGAAGTCCCCCATTTTATCTTCGATGTTGTGTTAACTAGGCCCTCTGTTTCTAGATTAATATGACTATAAGAAATATAAATAGAAAATATAAAAGTAGAGGATCAATAATAATGCCTCCTTCCTGACTCTAAAATCTTTAAAATGACTGCTTAAATAAGAGAAAACCATGTGTCTTGCTTTGAGAAGCAAGCTGATCCATTCAAAGCAGGGCCACACTCTGCTGCCTTTTTATTTTTAGTTTTTTTGGTACGGATGGGTCTCACTCTTGCTCAGGCTGGTCTTGAACTCCTGGCCTCAAGCAATCCTCCTGCCTTGGTTTCTTTCTTTCAAACACTTAAAAATGTCTCTTTCCCCATGGCCCTCGGCATATGAAAGAAATGTAGGGAAAATAGGAAAGAAAACAAAACTGGCCGAGATTCTACCACCCTCCTGGAATCCCTGTGGACACCTAGCACCCTCTGTTTCTGTGTATCTGTGTGTGTTGTTTTAAACAGTTTTATTGAGATATAAATTTAGGGACCATACAATTTGCCCACTTAAAGTATACAATTCAGTGGTTTTTGGTATTTTACAATACTGATTTTTTAAAAGTTTTCATCAAATGTATATAAAATAAAATTTATTATCTTAGCCACTTTTAAGTGCACAGCTCAGTGGCATTAAGCACACTTACACTGCTGTGCAACTGTCACCACCCTTCATCTCCAGAACTTTCTCATCTTCCCAAACTGAAACTCTATCCCCATGAGACACTAAGTCCCCACCCCCTCCCCAGCCCCTGGCACCCACCATTGTACTTCCTGTCTCTGTGGATCTTAGGACTCTAGGGACCGCCTGTGAGTGGAGTCACACAGGATTTGTCCTTCTGTGTCTGCTTCTCTCACTGAGCACGATGTCCTCAAGGTCCCTCCACGCTGCAGCGTGTGTCAGAGCCTCGTCCCTTCTCATGGCTGAGTGATGTTCCAGTGCGTGGATGAACCTCTCTATCCATCCATCTGTCCAGGGACACTTGGGTTGCTTCCACCCTTCATCCGCTGTGAACAGTGCTGCTGTGAACGTGGCTGTGCACATATCTCTTTGTTTTATAAACTGTGCCTCCTCCACTCACCTTCTCCCCAAGCTCCCAGCTGCTGTGACTCTGCTGGGGAAGGTGGCCATGGCCCTGGTGGGCTCCCCAGGGCCTTGTCCTGATGGGCAGGTGGCCAGTGCAGCCTTAGAGACCACCAGGTGCTCTGTGGCCAGAGTCATGAGTTCCAATCCAGCCCCTGGGCCATGCTGTATCTTCCTGCTGCTCAGCCTCAGTTTCCCCACCTATAAAACAGGGACCAAGAAGCCTGCTTCCCAGGGCTCCTAGGAGAACTGAACGTGGCAGAGCAGCTGGGCCTGGCCTGTAGTACCGAGTCACTGAGTGGGGGCAGCCCAGGATGGTGGGCAGACAGTGGTGGGGGTGGTGGGCTGTGTGCGGGCTGGGCCAGGGCTGGGGTTGCCTAGCCACAGCCTGACGGGAGCTGCCTGATGTCATCACTGGAGCTTTTTCTCATCCCTCCTGGCAGGTGCTGCAGCATGAGGACTTAATCCCTGCGGCATGCGGCCACGCAGCTGGCAGCTTGAGCCTGCACGCTGGCGACACCTGAGCCTGGCCGAGGGGGCTCTGCTCCACCTGCTGCCTGATCAGCCAACACGTGTGTGTTCCAGGGGACCGGGCTGGGCGGGCTCTGGAGACTACACGCTGGCCACCTGGCCTAAGGCAACAGAGCTCTGGTCTCTCTGTCGGGAAAACTGGGAGGGGGGAACAGAGGATGACTCGTGTGCTTCATCTGTGGAGTACATAAAAGGATCTGTGAGAGACACCAAGGGCCTGGGGTAACCACTCAGCAATTGGCCATGTTTTGAATCTTTACTATCTTTGTCATCATAGTTACTCTCAAGTGTGTGGGGCCAGGACTAGGGTGAGGTGGTGAGACACACGCCTTGAGAGCAAAAAATTCTTAAAAAAAATTTTTTTTTGAGACAGGGTCTTGCTCTGTCACCCAGGCTGGAGTGCAGTGGTGTCATCACGCTCACTGCAGCCTTGAATTCCTGGCCTCAAGTGATCCTCCTCCCTCAGCCTCCTGAGTAGCTGGGACTACAGGTGTGAGCCACCACACCCAGCCCCCAGTGTCTTTTGGATCCCTGAAACACCCATCCCCAGAGACATCTCCAGGACCCCCAGGCTCCTGCAGGGGGGTCTGGGGCCTGCTGCTGCCCCCAGCCCCTGTTAATGTGCTTCAGGGGGATGAGGCAGACTTTTATTCACACCTCCCTCCTGCTCCACAAATAGAGCTAATGCCCCACTTTGGTCCAGGGCCCCAGAGTCAGCCATACAGGGTAGGGTCACAGTCGTCAGTGCCCCACCCTGCCCCAGCATCCTCAGCACAGGCTTGCATGCCTCCAGGCACAGGGTGCTCACTCCCTGAGTCTGGATGTTCTCATAGCAGCGGCTACTGGCATTATTCTTCCCAGTGGCAGTAGTAAGCAGAAGCTCACCTCCCTCTAGCTTCCACTAATTTTGAGACCTTGTCTCAAAAAAACAAAAAAACCCCACCAGACACAGGGGCCATTAAAGGAACTCTCTACCTCCGGCAGAAGGATTCTAGGGGGAGGGAGAGCTGGCCCCTCAAATGTCCCCAGAACACACAATCCTGTCAGAGACAGAGCTGGGCCGGGGTGTGGGCAGGGAGTCCCACGGGTCAGGATTTGGGGGTGTTATGGGTTAAACTTTGTCCCTCCAAAAAGGTATGTTGAATCCTAACATCCACCCCTCCATGCAGCAGGTATGACCAGCAGCGTCCTGGCTCCAGATGCTGTTTAGAGAGGCCCAGAGATGAACAGGTAAGACCGGGACCCAGGGGGGAGCCCCCAAACCCCGAAACCAGCCCCCAGGGGAGCGCAGCCTCCCAAAAGGTCCCACGATAACGGGACAGAAGCCCGTTCCCAACTAAAAAAATGCTTCCCGATTGCTCTTTCCTTCCCAAGTTGATCATGGGTACGTGGAACTGAAACAACACGGTCTCAGACGACCCACAGGTCCAAGAGGAAACCAGGAGAGGAAGCGGAAAATACTCTGACACAGGAGAGCGAAAACGCATCCTCGCCAGACCTACGGGACCCAGCGAGAGCAGCACTCGGGGCGAGTCGGCGCCTGCGAACACCTGCATCAGGAAAGGGGAAAGACCTCGGGTCCACAACCTAACTTTGCACCCCAAGGAACCAGAAAAGGAAGCATGAAAGAAACCCAGCAGGAGGACGGGAAGTATAAAGATTAGAGATAAACAAAACGGAGACCAGAAAAACAGTAGAATCGGTGAAACCAAGATGGTTCTTTGAAAAGAACAAAATTGACAAACCTCTAGCTAGACTGACCAAAAAAAAAAAAAAAAGGTCGGGGGAGGGGGGAACATAAGATGCAAGCTACTAAAGTCAGAGAAAAGGGGGGCATTACTCCATCACTGCCGACCTTACAAAAATCAAAAGGATTAGGAAAGAATACTGCGCTATTGTGAACAACTGTACGCTGCCCCGTCAGACAATCCACGTGAAATGGACAAATTCCTAGAAATACACAAATGACCGGATCAGCCATGGTTTCAGATTCGACTCAACATTTTTTAGATGCCAGGCATTGTGCTGGGCATTTTTACATTTTTATATCTATGGCCTCATTTAATCTTTGCAACATTCCTGCAGGGTGAGGAATGTTATCTCCCTTGCGGACAGATGACAGGGACCCACCCGGAGGAGGTGGGCCTGCGATTTGAACTCAGGTTTCCTGGCTCTGAGCCCAGAGCTCTTTGTGGGACGACTTCAACTCCTGATGTGTCAGGAGCACATAAAATACTGGGGCTTGTTTGTTCCTTTTTCTAAAAAACAAGAGATTCCAAGCTCTTGAAGTAAGATAAAACGCTACATACCTTTTATAGCTTTCCCAGGAAGCACAGCTTGATGCCCTGTTTAAAAAAGGAGAGAGAAAGGAGAAAAGCATGGTTACATATTTTTTACTTACAAGGAACTCGGAGAGATATCTCCGGCGTTTCTCAGAGAACGATGTTGCGGTCACCAAAAATGTGGCATGGGAATCTGAAACAGCCATGTCCTCTGCAGAAAATGCCCCCGCAGTGGGGAGAGCATCAGCTTTCTTCTTTACAACTGACCCATTCAGAAAAACACAACTGTTGTTTGTTTTGCAGGAAAAAAGAAAAAAAAAGTCAAGTTTTTCTCTAGAACTTGTATTATTCCATTTTGGAACATGGGAGCCCCAACATGTGGTCAAAAGTGCAATACATCAGACACACCAGTGCAAGAACAACAAAACGTGCAGGAACCAAGCCTTAACGTGGAATACTTGGGTGTTTTTCCATCTCTGGTTTCTGCTTTTATGTGAGCCACGTGCCGGGGCAAAGGGGGAGGTGGAAACTGCAAACTCGAGGGGCCAAGCAATTAACCTTGGACAGAGGAAGTGACAGGTACATGAGAGCAGGAAGGCCAGGGATCTAAGGCTGGTCGCCCAGGGCCAGAGGTCGACAGGAAAAGTGGGGAGGCCCCGTGATCAGGCTCCAGGGGTGGGGTGGGCTGGGGCGCTTTGGAGCTGCCATTTGCCACGGAATGGGATCCTCCACTCCAAGTGGGACCCTGGATGGAGCTGGGGCCGTGTCTGTCTCTGATATTCAGTGCACGGAGTGTGAGGGCCCCTCCCGGGGGAAGCACCAGCTTTCCTCCTTCCCACCAAGGCATAGGAGGGGCAGGCAGTGACCTTGCCCCCTCCAGCCGCACCCTGTCTACAAGGCCAGCATCAGCCCCAGCCTCCTAGTGTGTGGACAAAGAGACTCGAGGAGTCGAGGAGCCAGGACCTGCACCCAGCCTGGCCACGTGCCTTGTTCCGTGCTCCCAGGCGAGGCTGCTGCTACTATGCCACGGCCACACTTTGCATAGCTCGGAGCTGGGGTACCCTTGGTTCTAGGAGGGGCCCCGTCCTGCACAGGGGTCTCACTCTGCACTGGGTTTGCCCGGGGAGGTCACCAGAGGCCCCCTGCCCTGGGCCCAACCCAGGCCCGACTTCCTGAGCCGCTCCAGGCCCAGCCGGGCTCACGTGGCCAAGGCCGTTTCCCTCTGGCCCCAAAGGTCCCCTGTGGTCTCCCAGAGCCAGCCTGGCCCCTCTTCCTTTACAAACGTTTGCTGTTTCCACAAACCAGTGGAGTTTTTTCCACCTACACAAGGGGTAGCTGCAGGGCTAAGGAGCGAGGGCCTTGCACAAGTCTGTCTCAGCAGCCCTGCATCAGAGGTCTAAGGAGCTGCATCAGAGGTCTAAGGAGGCCTGAGGTCCGGCGGGAAGATGCCTTCCTTACAGCCCAGCTGGGCAGGCTGAACCCTGGCTCCCAGAGAAGCTCCAGAAGGCTCAGTCACACGAAGGAGGTAGCTGGGGTTGGCTTTCTCTTAAGCCAGGGTCTCTCCCCCAGGTACTGTGGACATTGGCCCTGGGTCATTCTCTGGGGTGGGGCCGTCCGGGGCACTGCAGGTGCTGAGAACCATCCCTGCCCCCACCCACCACGCCAGGAGCTCCCCACCCACCCAGTCGTGACAACCACAAATCTGTCCCAACATTGCTTAGTGTCCCCTGGGGGACCCGGATCACCCCCTGTGAGAACCCCTGACCTAGTGACCTTGGGACGGCCAGGGGCCACCGCCCTCCCACCTACACACATGGGAGTGGGAACCTGCCCCCCGTCCTGCACAGAAAGCAGGGCCTTGACCATGAAAGCACAGAAACCAGGGGGCTCTGGAACTCCCCTCCCCTGTTCACGGGTGCTCGCGTTCACGGAAGACTCGGACGCCCTGCCCAGCTGGGTCAGCAAACAGGGTCCTAACGCCTTTCCAGGACTGTTGTAGAGAAGGAAGGGAAATTAAACTTCGGACCCACCATAAACACCAAGTGTGATGTCCCCACACCAGCCTGGTGGGACCTCAGCCCAGCCCTGAGCCCCACCGAGGCTCCCACATCCATAAAATCAGAGAATGACTGAGTACGCTGCAGCCCATGGTCAGCCCCGGCTCTCTGACTCCATCCCAGGCCACTTAGCCCGTGACAGCTCCATTTTTGGGCGGGTGACTCTGTCTGTTTCTTTCTTTTCTTTGTTTTTCGAGACAGGGACTCGCTCTGTCACCCAGGCTGGAGTGCAGTGGCATCATCACAGCTCACTGCAGCCTCCAACTCCTGGGCTCAAGCCATCCTCCTGCCTCAGCCTCCCGAATAGCTGGGACTACAGGCGCCTCCACCATGCCTGGCTAATTTTTAAAATTTTTTGTAGAGTCGGGGTCTTGCTATGATGCCCAGGCTGGCCTTGAACTCCTGGGCTCAAGCGGTCCTCCTGCCTCGGCCTCCCATAGTGCATGGGCCACCGCGTCCGGCCAGACTGGACCCATTCCTGACTTGGGTTTACTTCCAGGTGGCTAAAAATGTCGCTTCTTGGCACCAGTGCATTATAGCCATCACCGTTGCTGTCGATAGACACCTTCCGAAGCGCCAGGCGCCGTGCTTGTCTTGCTCATCCTGACAACAACCCGAGAGATGCTGTGGGATTTACAGATGGGGGCACCGAGACTCTGAGACTGAGTGGGCAGCTTGTGCAAAGACGCGCGTCTGGTGAAGGCAGCAGAGCCAGAGCTTGTGTCTGCCCAGCTCGCGCTCCTGCACGCCCAAAATCGCCTCACTGCACCTAGGGCCAGAGAGACTGACTTTTCAACACCTCTGAGCAGGTGCAGGCTGGCTGTCTTCTAGAACCTTCTAGGAAGTTCTTCCTTCTGCCTTACCTAAACATCTCATACTGCAGCCCAAATCTGTATCCTTTTTTCTGCCTTCAGGAGCAAAAGTGCAGATAGTAATGATAATAGTGAAAATCATAATAATAGTGACAGCAACATCAGAATAGGGATGCACTTTGGGAGGAGGCCCCAGGGAGCCTTTGCGGGTGCTGGAAATGTTCTATGTCTCGATGCAGGGGATGGTGACACAGGTGTGTACACTTTTAAAATGCATGGGGCTCCAGGCGCGGTGGCTCACGCCTGTAATCCCGGCACTTTGGGAGGCCTAGGCGGGAGGATCGCTTGAAGTCAGGAGTTTGAAACAAGCCTGGGCAACACAGCAAGACCCCATCTCTAGAAAAAATAGAAAAATTAGCTGGGCGTGGTGGTGGTGCCTATAGTCCCAGCTACTGGGGGCTGAGGCAGGAGGATGGCTTGAGCCCAGGAGTTCGAGGCTGCAGTGAGCTATGATCATGCCACTGCACTCCAGCCCTGGTGACAGAGTGAAACTCTGCCTCTAAAAAACATAATCCAGCCCCAGTGTCCCCAGCTTTGAGAGGGAGAGACCCCGGTTAGGTCAGTGTCACAGTTGGTGCCAGGGGCAGCACCTCCTTTCCCTGCCCAGGAGGGACCCCCCCTCCATCTCTGTTCTCCTTCCAGGTCTGAACTCTCTCAGCTATAAGATGCCGGCAAGGGCCTCTCCTAGAAGGACTTCAAAATAGATCATCCACTCATTGTTCTTTTCACTCTCAGAAATGTGAAAGCCGCCCCGGGCAGCCAGAGAAACCGGAAGGCTGGCTGTGATTTTTACCAGCTCTTCTGGGAGACCGTGGGTAATCCCCTCCCTCTTTAGCCATTTCTCTGAGAAGTGTCTGTGCATTCTACTTCTCAGAAAGAAAGCGGGCTCCCGGGCAAGCACTGGCACCTCCACCCACTCGGGGCTTTGCAATAAAAATCCATCAGATTCCGAGGGTTCACATGGGAGCTGGAACCCTGAGTCACCGCAAACCCTCCGAGAGCTGCCGGTTTCCCCACGGGGACACACACCTACAGCAGATTCTTTTTCCTTTTTCTTTTAAACGACCAATAAGCATTATTTTTGTTCAGCTGAAAGCTACACTCACTTTCAATATCTACAACAGGGTTTTTCCCCCCTGGGTACTGTGGACATTTGGGGCTGGATTTTTCTCTGGGGTTGAGCTGTCCTGGGCACGGCAGGGTGCTGAGCAGCGACCCTGCCTCCACCCACCCCATGCCAGGAGCTCCCCCAACCCCAGTCATGACAACCACAGATGTCCCCTGGGAGATAGAATCACCCCCGCCCCCCGCAATGCCACCCTTCGAGAACCACTGTTCCAAGATTATCAAGGTAATGTCTTAGAAGCCCTTCCGTGGATCCGTTTTAAGTATGAATGTTTAGCATAACTGTTAACTGTCAAGTTATTTAAACATTCCCACCCACTCACCCTTCCTTGGTCCAGAAAGGAATTGAAGCTCTTATGCACGTGCAAACAACGCAATGACACTGCAAAAACAAGTGATGGAAAAACCAGCAGAGGTGGTATTTGGGGGCAGGGTGGGGTGGGGGAAATGGTAGAAAAAATAAAAGCAGAGTTAGCAAAACTAGGAGGAGGAACTTTACATGGAAGGGCTGTTTTGTGTTCATTTTAAGCGTGGGTTTGTTTTCAATTCAACATAAATAATGTTTATTGATGGTAGTGGGTTGAATAGTGTCCCGAAAAAATTCACACCCACCCAGAAGCTCAGCCTGTGACCTCCTGTGGGGACTGGGTCTTTGTGCCTGGAAGATAAGGATCTTGAGATGAAAACCCGTCCTGGATTTAGGTGGCACCCAGGAGACGGTGATCAAGTTGGTCTGGGGTATGGCTGGGGCGAGCGACAGTTGAGGTTGCAGGTAACTGTAGCTGGCAGACCGGGGTGGAGCCCTGGGTACCTCAGAAGCTTAATATGCCCAGTGCCCCCCGATGGGGCAGGCAGAGTAATGTGTTCAAACGTTTAGAGATAGTGGGAAATAGGAATAAAAAAAATAAAAGATCAAATTCTGCCCTTAGGAGCTTTCTGTGCAGAGTATGTAAAGGGAAGAATTCTTAAGATGCACAAATAGCCAATTGTTACAGTGTATATAGTAAGTGGTAAATAATGAACACACCTTTTCTGTAAAAGGCCAGAGAGTATATACTTAGATGCTGTGGGTCTCTGTTAATACTGTTCATCTCTGCCCATGTAGGGAGAAACCAGCCCTGGATGATCTGTAAGTGAGTGGGTGGGGCCATGTGCCAATAAAACTTTATTTGTAAAAACAGGCAGAGGGCCAGATTTGACCCACGGGCTGTGGTCTGGAACTTTGAGCTGGAAAGATGAACAGGCTCTGGAGTTCAGGACTGGCAGTTCCTCAAAAAGTTAAACATAGTTTCCATGTGACCCAGAAATTCCATTCCTGGGTATCCGCCCAGCAGAACTGAAAATGTATGTCTGCACAGAAACTCGTGTGGGAAAGTTCACAGCCGCATGATTCAGAACAGGCAGAAAGCACAAGCAACCCAAATGTACATCAACGGATGAATAGATAAGCAAAATGTGGTCCATCCATGCACTAGAATATTACTTAGCCATGAAAAGGAAGGAGGCTCTGACACAGGCTACAACATGGGTGGACCTTGAGGACATCGTGCTCAGTGAGAGGAGCCAGACACAAAAGGACACCCAGTGTGAGACTCCATTTATATGAAACGTCCAGGACAGGCAGAGCCACAGAGACAGGAAGTGGATTCGTGGTTGTCAGGGGCTGGGAAGGGGATGGGGAGTGACTGCTGATAGGGACTGGGCTTCCTTTTGGGGTGATGGAATGTTCTGATCTGATAGTGGTGATGGTTGCACAACCCTGTGAATATACCAAAAACATCAAATTGCATCATTTAAATGGGCGAGTTTTGCAGTATGTGAATTATATCTCAATTACGGAGAAGAAAAGGAGTTAGTGGAGACGATGTCCCAGCCTACAGGGGAAGCATGGCTGCAAATGTGGGGTTGGAGGTGCCATGGGAGCTGCATCTGCACAGAGGCATAGGCTGGGACAGCGCCCCCAGTTCAGGGCCAGGATGTGGGTGTGGCTGAGTGGAGGGGACAGGGGCCATCTGGCCCACAAGGTCAAAAATAGTGGCTCTCCGGCCCCTTGTGGGAATAGCCTGCTGTTCCTAGACCAGCTGCTGGTGGTTGAGGACAAGGTGCAGGTGACCTAAAAAGGGAAACACGAGACTGCTCCTTGGCAGCACCAGAGTCCAGTGGGGAACAGACGATCACCCCAGTGGGGGGAAGTAGCCCATCTGTGGCATGGCACTCGGGGATGTGGAAGTGAGTGAGAGGCATTCTGCATTCCGCAGGAACTCGGGAGTAGGGCGCCTACAAAGCCTTCCTGGAAAATGCACTTCATGATGCGGTCCAGCCACCCAAAGGTGAATTTACGTGCCTGTGAGCACGCACACATATACACACATACACATATATACACAACTTGCACACACATACACACAAACACATACATATACACATGTGACCCTTGGACAACGTGGCTTTGAGCTGCACAGGTCCACTTATACATGGATTTTCTTCCACCTCTGCCACGCCTGAGACAGCAAGACATGAAGATGGCGAGGATGAAGACCTTCAGGACGATCCACTTCCACTTCATGAACAATAAATCTATTTTCTCTTCCCCAAGATCTCCTTAGTAACATTTTCTTTTCTCCAGCGTACTTTATTGTAAGAGCACAGCAGACACCACACATAACATGCAAAATACGTGTTCATGACTATTTGTTATCAGTAAGGCTTCTGCTCAACAGGAGGCTGATAGTAGTTAAGTTTTTGGGGAGTCAGAAGTTATACATGGATTTTTGACTGTGCAGGGGTTGGCACCCCTAACCCCACGTTGTTCAAGGGTCAACTGTATACAAATATGCCCACATATACACATAAGCGCACACATATACACATAAGCACACACACATACACACACACAAGCACAACTCAGTGACGCATGGGGACCCTCATGGGATCACGTTAAACACAGAATGGAATCTAAGCACCTGGAGAAACAATGGCCCCCAAACAGATCATAATTATCCTAATTCTTCAATGAGAAGTACATAAAATGATGTATAATTTGTTGATATTATACTAGAATGGGGTCTCCCCCTGGGCACTGTGGATATTTGTCCAGATCATTCTCTGGGGAGGGGCCGTCCTGGGCACTGCAGGTGCTGAACAGCATCCCTGCCTCCACCCATCCCATGCCAGGAGCACCCCCAGTGTGACAACCACAGATGTCCCCAGACATGGCCCGGTGTCCCCTGCAGGGCAGAATCACCCCCAGTTGAGAACCATTATACTAGAACAACAATGACAAAAACACCTAGGAAATCCCTGAAACCGCCAGCACAGAACTGAACAAGGTCAGGTGCCCAGGGACACACAGAGCTCAAGGCCTCTGGTTGGGAAGGAAGCCTATGCTTCCCCGGAGGGGGGCCCCGTGCGTACGGGGGAAGTTGCAGCTGCGAGCCTCAGCGCTGCCATCTGTAAAATGGGCACATCTGCACCCACTTGTCTGACAACTCGTTGGGAGCAAAGGAGGAGCTAAAACCCCAAGAACCCAGCATTCAACAGGCCCTGTGGGGAGCAGTGGAGAGAGACAGCCAAGTCTCTGTCACGAGTGAAATGTACCGGAAGGTTTTCCAGGAACAGACAACATCCCCCCCACACTGGAAAGATGGCAAAAGATGTACATGTATACAATTCACACAAGGAAAAAAATTCCCAAACCCCAAAGCCTTGCCAGGTGGCTCAGGAGGAAGCCACATGACCTAACCAGTACCCCAAGGCCACCACTAGGTGAGCCCTCCCTTTGCCCAGGGGACCTGGACAGCTGTGCTCACCCCCCGAATTCTCCTCCCCTGCTCGTCCTACTACTTCTCACGCCAAGGGCTGGAGGAGCACGGCCCACCCTGGCTGGAGAGTACGGGATGGGCCTCAGTTTCCCCATCTGTTGCACATAGGAGCTCTTGAAGTCGGGTCAAGGCATCTGGGTGTCTGTAAGGCCCAGCACGCAGGAAGAGCTCTGTACCTGTTTCCTGGGGCTGCCGCAACAAAGTACCACGAACTGGGAGGCGGAAGACAACAGAAGTGGTTCTCTCGCAGCTCTGGAGGCTCCCGGAGTCTGAGATCCAGGCGTCGGCAGCGCCGCGCTCCTTCCGGATGGATTCATTTGCATGTGGATGTCCAGTTGCTCCAGCACCGTCTGTTGAAAACACTCTCTTTGCCCCATTTTGTTTCCATTGTTCCTGTGTCGAAGATCAGTCGACTACATTTATATGGGTCTGTTTCTGGGCTGTCGTCCTGTCCCGTTGATCTGTTCCTTCGCCAATCAGTGCCACGCTGTCTCCATGCCTGTAGCTTCACGCTGAGTCTTGACGTCGGGCAGGGTCAGTCCTCTGGCCTCGTTCTCCTGAGATGGCGCGTTGGCTCTCCTGGCCTCTGACCTCGCCACCTACCCCGGGGAGGGGCCCTCCTGCCACTTCCAGCTTCCGGGGGCTCCCAGCGTCCTTGGCTTGTAGCTGCGTCGCTCCAGCCTCTGCCTCCGTCTCCACGTGGCCTCCTGTGTGTGTCCTGTTCTGTCTCTTAAGAGGACGCTCCTTGGACTTAGGGCCCCCCGATCCTGTATGATTTCATCTCAATCCCTACCCTAATTCCACCTCCAAAGACCCTATTTCCAAATGAAGCCGCATCCTGGAGTTCCCGGCACATGTGGATTTGGGGGGGGCGGGGGGGAAATGAGTCCATTCGCTGTATGCTCCATCCCTGTTGTTTCAGGGAGGGGGACAGATGCACCAAGTGCCTGGGGATGGCTCCGCTCTGAGCTGGGGCCTCCGCTGCCTTCTGGGGAGAGGTGGGTCCTTCCTCAGAGAGACTCACGAAATGGGCAGGACCCTGGCAGGTCACCTCCCAGGTGGCCCTTCGCTCCTCCCTGCCTCCCCCCGCCACCAGGTGCAGCAGCCCCGCCCAGGGAGGTGGGTGGCCCCAGAGCACCCCGCCCATCGCCTACCTGACACCCATGTCCTTCCTGGTTACAACCCCCTCTTGAAGACCAGGGCTGAGGCTGAGGGTTTCCTTCTCTCTCTCCTTTCTCATTTTCTTTTTAAATTTAATTTTTTAAAAAAACTTCTAAATTGTGGTAACATATGCATAACGTATCATCTTAACCCTTTTTAAGGGCACAACTCAGCGGCGTTAAGCACACTCACGTGGTTGTGCAACCTCCACCACCCTCCATTTCCAGAACTTTCTCATCTTCCCAAACTGGAACTCTGTCCCCATGAGACACTAACTCCCCAGCCCCTCCCCAGCCCCTGGCACCCACCATTCTACTTCCCGTCTCTGTGGATCTGACGACTCTAGGGACCTATGAGTGGAATCACACAGGATTTGTCCTTCTGTGTCTGCTTCTCTCACTGAGCACGATGTCCTCAAGGTCCCTCCACGCTGCAGCCTGTGTCAGAGCCTCCTTCCTTTTCATGGCTGAGTGATACTCCCATGTGGATGGACCATGTTGTGTTGATCCATCATCCCTCAGTGGACACTTGGGCTGTTTCCACCTTTGGCTGTTGTGAATCTGCTCCCGTGACCACGGGTGCACGCATCTCTTTGAGTCCCTGCTTCCAATTCTTCTCGGCATGTACCCAGGAGGAGGCTGCTGGGTCCTACAGTAACTCTCTATTTACCCACCTGAGGAACCGCCAGACTGTTCTCCACGTCATACACACCCACCAGCAGTGTCTGCACATCCTCACCAACACGGTGCTAAACCCCACTTTCTATCTGAGCCTCAGTATCTTCATCTACTAAATGGGCTCAAGGTCCCTCCTGAGCTCCTGGAGCTGCAGGGAGGCCCCAGTGAGAGACCGTATGTGTAAGCTTCCAGCCGCTGCTTCGCTCATAGGGGACGACAGTTGTCTCTGAGCTGTCAGAGAACCGGGAAAAGATTCTCTTTTCTTTGTTTTCTTTTGCCATCCCTTGAGACTGATCTGGAAAGCTACTACGAAATGCACAAGGCAGGAGAAGGGACACCTACCCATGGCGCATGCACATGCAGACACGCAGACACATGCCATATACATAAGTGTTCCTGGAGCAGGGGTCATTGGGGTTGTCGGACTCCGAGACTAAGTTTCCCAACCCACTGTGGCGAGGCCACCGCGGGTGACGTGCAGGCTTGCAGCTCCAGGCCTGGAGGACCGCAACAAAAACAAACAGGGCTGGGGATTGCAGCAGAGCCCTCCACCCCAGCCTGCAGGCGCTGTGCCGGAGTCCACGGGACGGGGCCGACCTCCACATCAGAGTTTGGACTTGCGAAGCCTCCGCAGTCTCAGAGCCAATTCTGTCTAATAAATCTCTCTCTCTGTGGCTACTATCCTGCTGGTTCTGTTTCCCAGAGGAACCGTCACCAGCATACCCCATGAGTGACACCAGCTCCTCTCGCAGGGTTAGGTCCATGAGCTTTATAGACTGACTTCCACCTGCTCCAGCTCTCTGGGGAGAACATGGAAGAGCTGAGACTTAGGCGCAGGTCCCCACCCTGCCAGGTGCCCATTTCCACAGGGCCAACTGGGCAGGGAGGCTGGCCACGTGCAGTGGATCCCTAAATTGGGCCTGGCCTGGAGGACAGGGAGCAGGGCATGCTGGGCGAAAAGTACCAGTTTCCCAACATCCAGTGAATCGAGAGGGATGATTTTTTCTTTTCTTTCTTTCTTTTTTTTTTTGTTGGAGACAGGGTCTCACTCTGTCACCCAGGCTGGAGTGCAGTGGCACCATCACAGCTCACTGCAGCCTCCAGCTCCTGGGCTCAAGTGATCCTCCTGCCTCAGCCTCCCGAGTAGCTGGGACTATAGGCGTGAACCACTGCACCTGGCCTCTTTTTCTTTAAAGAATCCAAATTTATGGAATGTGAGCATTAATAAAGTCATTATAATATGTGATTTTAAATGAATTTAAAATTGTCGGTAACGAATTTAATTACAAGCAGACATAGATTTCATGTATCACTATAAGAGTTCAACATTCAAGTCTGCAACCCAAAAGGAAACTTTGTAAAGGATCCTGTCCTCTGGCAAATACCTTATATTTGATATGACCTTAAATAGCATGCAACATTTTACACATTAAAATATAAATATCAATGTAATGTCTTACATATTTTATATACACATTAACATTTATGCATGTGCTACATATTTATATAGCATATATTAATATATTATGCATACATCCTATATATTTGTATTGAGGAATAAATTTAAATAAAATTAAATGTACAGCATCCCCATATCAAATGTGATAGTGTTCTTCATGTAGCATAATGGCGTCACAGACAGCAGCAATTCTCAGAGGTGAGGCTTTGAGGATCAGAGATTTGCTGAGATGCATTTGGAGTGGGACCAAGAGCTGGGACCGAGACTTTTCCAGAGCTGGGAACCCTCGGAAACTTGGTGCCAGACGCGGAGTACAGAGGCAGCCAGTGCTGTCTCAGCCCTGCACTGTACTCGAGACTATAAAGCTGTTTGTATTATTCTATTCGATTGAATCTCTTCCTGAACGCTGGCTGCAATTCTTTGCGGAACAAGGCAGAATATAAATGAATCAACAGAAAACTGTGTTCCAGCCGTGTGCCACAAACTGCTCGCCTTGCAGGGCTGAGGGAATTCACGAGCAAGGCACGCCCAGGGGCTGGGCTCCATGGACGGTCACCACACGTTTCATTGTTATACAAGCCAGGGAACCTGGGTGAAAAAGCACCTGTTTGCTGTCTCTGTCCACCAGGGTTTCTGCCCCCGGGCACTGTGGACACTGGGGCCATCCTGGGCGCTGCAGGGTGCTGAGCGGCGTCCCTGCCTTTACCCACCCCATGCCAGGGTCACCCCCACGGCCAAGAATCATCTCCCTCCAAGTGTTCCCAGTGCCCAGGTGGAGAAACTCCGTGTTGAAGGTCACATATCTGTGGAGGGTGACCTCAAACCCCTGTCTCCTGGCTCCTGGGGGACGTAGGGATGCAGATCCCAGACTGCCACCTCCCCCATGGAAATCAACCAGCCTGGCCCCGCGCCAGCGCTGCTCGTCTGCTGCTTGTCTGCGCAAGGCCAGGAAATGGCTGGGAGAGGGAGAGACGGTTAAACGAAAAAACATCCCAAGAATGCAAATTGCTCCTCTCCGCCCCTGGCAGACGGCCGGTGCCTACTGTGGAGGGACCAGGGCTTCTGGGCTTGGACCTGGCATCTGCAGGAATTGTGCCCCGGCTGGACAGGTCCAGATGCCAAGGCCCGGGCAGGGGTCGCCCAGACACCCCTGACATGGGCCACGTGGCTCGGGTTGTTTTGAAATTTCACTGCTGCATGTAAACCAGAGCTCTGGCAAGTCCCAGCCCTGCTGGCCCCTGTCCGGGTCACTGTGTCCTGCAGCTCAGGGTGGCCGTGGCAGGCGGGAGGGCACCTGGATCATACCCAGGCCTCCAACCTGGCCATCGGGCTGGCTTGAGGAGCCAGGTGGGCAGAAGGAGCTGGGCAAATGGCACCAGACATGGGACGGGCGTGGGAAAGGGAGCCCAGCGGGGACTGGCTGGCGTGGCATGGGCGGGTCTAAAGCCCCAAGTACTCGCTGTGTCAGTTGGGAAGCGTTGGGAGTGTTTTGCTCTGAAGTCTGCAAGTGTTTATGGTTACAAGAAGAGGAGGGAATGGGGGTGGCCACTGCCGGTCAGTAGCTCCTCCTGCTGGTCACTTCCTCGGGGACACACGAGGACAAGCCATCGAGCTGAGGGGCTTAGGCAGAAACAGGGAGAGTGAAGGATGCACCCCCATAGACAGGTGCTTTTCCAGTCACCAAACATGCAAATGACAGGCATGACATCCCAATTTCTCAGTAACCCTGTGGATGAGTGTCCTGGGGCTGCCATAAGGAAGTACCACAAATGACGGGGGTAGGGGAAGGCCCTTAAATAAGAGACATTTATCCTCCCATGATTCTGGAGGCCAGAAGTCTGAGATCAAGGTGTCTCAGGGCCGTGCTCCCTCTGGAGGCTCCAGCGGAGGGTCCTTCCTGCCTCTTCCAGCTCTGGGGGCTCCACGTGTCCTTGGCTTGTGTCCTCCTCAGATGTGCTGCCAGGCCACTGGGACTATTAAAAATCTTTGCACCACCAGTCCCCGGCCCAGAGCACACATCCAATAAAGGTTTGAGAAACTCCTCAGGGAGTGATGGAACGGATGTCTGCCCGGGGATTAGGGACCAAATGCCACAGCTAAGTGTGCCCCACCGTCCCCATCAGCCCCAGGCCTCTGACATCAGCCCCCACCCAGCCTGCTCGGACAGGGACAGGAGGCGTCCCTGCTGCTCTCTGCATGTTTCTTTTCTTTTTTTTTTTTTTTTTAAGACAGAGTCTCCCTCCATCACCCAGGATGGAGTGGAGTGGCGTCATCACAGCTTGCTGCAACCTCCAACTCCTGGGCTCAAGCGACCCTCCTGCCTTGGCCTCCCAGAGTGCCAGGATTATAGGCGTGAGCCACTGTGCCAGCCTCTGCCCAGTTATTGAGGGCTTCTCTTTCTCCTCCCACCTTCCCCCCATATCAGGCCACAAGAAAGATTTGACATGAACCCTGTGGAAAAACCCACTACAGTCCCACTGGTCATTAATCTGCAGATTAGCCCCTCCCCCAACAGAGTGTGTCTTCAGGACAAAAAGTGCCCAGTGGTCTGAGTGACAGTCTGATGGGGGGGGGGCTTGGGAGTGTGTCTCTGGGGTGGCCTGGAGCACCAGGCAGTCAATTCCCTCACTTGCAAATTGCCCAGGAGGGGTCGGCTAAGCCACAGAGTTCTCAAACCACAGGGGGGTGAGAACCGGCCAGTGGCTGTGGATGGGGCCTGGGGGGCCACCTCTCTGGTCCCTGGCTTTCACAGAGGCTGCAAAGCTGCACCTGCAGCCAAGCTCCTGGCCCCACTAACACTCACCGATGCGGGGTTTTGTGCCCTTCCCTGTGGGGATGGATTTTCCTGCACCATATTTATGGTGACACCTCCTCTGCTCCTTGAGGGTGGGAATTCTGTGATACGACCCTCCACACCCCCCCAAGGTGCCTGGCCAGGCCCCATTCACTCTGCATCACTCAACAGATGTTGGATCAACTTGTGAACCATGATATGGTCTAAGACTCAGGCTCTACCCAAGGTTGGCACAACTTTGTGGAATAAAATATTGAGGTTTCACAGGGTGATATTGGCCAGTTGCTCAACTTGTGTTAGAAGAATGGAGAATGTTTGGGAGGGGATGGGAAGATGTGAACAGTTTGTGGAGGGCCCAGCATGCGGCCTGTGCCCTGCCGGGTGCCTGACATTCATTCTGTAACCCCCACCTTAAGCCAGGACGCTGGCATCATCCTATGTCACCTGCCCACCATCTCTTGAAGTCATCACTAAACCGAGAAAGCAAAATGACAAAAACTTTGCCAAAGGTATGAGGGACAAAATGTGGAGGTCTTTAATACATAAAGATCTCCAACAAATCAATAAAAAGTGAACAAAACAGTTTAATAAATGTGGGATGCTGGATAGAATCATGGAACAGAAAAAGCACATTAATGGAAAAAATGGTAATTTGCATCAGCCCCATCCTTAGTTAATAATATTGCAGCAAGGCAGATTTCTTAGTTCTGATAGATATTCTGTGTTGTGGAGGATGTCAGAGAAGGGGAAGCTGGATGGAAGGTGTCAGGGAGCTCTGTACTACTTTGGCACCTTTTCTGCAAGTCACAAATGATCTCAAAATTTTAAAAATGAACTGTTAAAAGTGAACATAAACAATCCACAACAGGCATTATAAATGACTACTAGGAAATGTTTCAAACTCTCTAATAATCAAAGAAATTTTAGATAGTACAATGAGATGCTACTTTTAGCCTTTAACTGGCAAATATTTCTAAAAAATAGGCAATATCCAAGGACAGCCAGGGTGTGAGAAATCATGCATGAACACAGGGAGTGGGGTGGGGAGGAATTGGAATAACTATTTTGGTAAGCCATGCTCCTTCTGGAAAGCTGCCCTAAGGGCATGATCGTGTGATTGTGCACAGGTGCACACCCAAGCACTTTAACTGCAATATTGTTTATAAAGGCAAACAAGTAATAAACAACTTAGATGGCCAACCTTAGGAGATTGGTTAAATAATCTATGGTACAACTATAAGATAATAGTATATACACCATTATACTATACTATATATACTATGCACTATACTCTATATATACACTATACTATATATACTCTCTCTATATAACTATCTCTATGTGTATATCTATACTGATACATACACACATCTACATACAATATATACACGCACACATATACCTAAGTGTGTACATACGCAGTGAGTGATCGAGTGAGTGACAAGAAAGAAAGAAAATAATAAAGAAGGGCCAGGCTCGGGGGCTCACGCCTGTGATCCTCACACTCCGGGAGGCCGAGACGGGAGGATCGCTTGAGGTCAGGAGTTCAAGACCAGCCTGAGCAAGAGCGAGACCCCGTCTCTACAAAAAATAGAAAAATCAGCCAGGCGTGGTGGTGGCGCCTGCAGTCCCAGCTACTCGGGAGGCTGAGGCAGGAGGATCGCTGGAGCCCAGGAGTTGGAGGCTGCAGTGAGCTGTGATGACGCCACTACACTCCAGCCTGGGCTGCAGAGGGAGACTCTGTATCAAAAAAAAAAAAAAAGAAGCAGCAAATAATAAAGGAAATAGGGCAAGGGTAAACAGTTGGTGTATTCGAGTGTAAAGAGTAGATGAAGTTCCTCATACTATTCTTGTAAATTTTTCAATAAGTTCAAAACTATAATAGGCAGTTAGAAAAAGACAGCCTGGAAGATATTTTAACAGCATGTATCTCTGGATTGGGATTACAGGGGAACTTTCCTTTTTATTAAAAAAAAAATGGAGACATTCCCATACCATAAAATTCACCCTCTTAAAGTGTAAAATTCAGTGATTTTTTTCAGTATCTTTTCTTCTTTAAACGTTTGCATGTTTTCTGAAAATTTTTAGACAATGAGCCTATATCACTTTTATAACAGAAAGTAGTACTATTTTGATTACTGGAAACTGATCTCTCGTCCCACTTATGGACTGGGGAACTTAGGGGTGGGGGACTCGCACCTTTGCCTGTCCTGACCCTCCCTCCAGCTCAAGCTGTGCGGCTGGCTGCCTTGTTGGTGCAGGTGCTGGGGCAGCTGGCATTTCCCACCTTCTAGAGTGACTTTCACGCTCCTTGATGAGTTTGCCATCCCGCTCAGCAGGCCCATAAATGCAAAGTGAGGGTCGCATATGGGAGCCTGGGATGGCATGTCTGGCCTGGGGAACTGGGAGCCAGAGGGGCCAGACAGGCTGCTGGTGAACTCGCGTCTCCCCTCCCCTCAAGCTCAGCTGAAGCTGAGAAGGCTGGGGAGGGAAGGACACTCGCAGGCTCTGGAGATGGGCCAGCCCTGACATTCACAGCCAAGGGCCTTTGGTCTTCTCTGAGCCTTCATTTATTTCCTCAAATGAAAAAGGAGATAGAATCTACACACACACACACACACACACACACATGCACGCGCACACACACACACACACACACGCAGTCCTCAATGGGAACTCAGAATAAATACCATCTCAAAGTCACAACTACAGTGCAGAAACTTGGTGTACACTACCTGCACCAGGTGATCAAGATCCATGTGGGCAGTGATAAGTCATGTGGCCATCACATGCCCTTGACACTATGTGGTGACAAGGGCCCGCCCCTCTGAGGTCTTCCTCCCCAAAACCCATCACCCTAGACTGACCATGAGAAAAACATCAGATAAACCCAATCGGGCATCTTACAAAACACCTGACCAGTCCTCCTCAAAATTGTCCCGGGCACCAAAAACAAGAAAGTCGGAGAAACTTTCTGAGCCCAGAGGAGCCTGAGGAGAGATGATGACTTCTTAGAATGGCTAGATAGATAGATGACAGAGATGGATGGTTGGGTGGATGGATGGATGCATGAGTGGTTGGTGGATGAGTTATGGATGGATGATGGACAGATGGATGGATGGACGGATGGGTGGGTGGGTGGATGTGTGGATGGGTAGGGGGGTGGATGGATATAGATAGGTAAGATAGATGACAGATAAAATAATTATAGAGCACACACTCATCTTTATGTATATATCCACGTACACACATATATTTCCATACATACGGTCCATACAAGTGCATATATTTTCAAACATATGTTTACTAAGACATTCCAGAATTTAAGTTCTTGGAGACATTCCAATCTGAGCTTGTTTCCTGCCTCCTACCTCGCCCTTCCCTCTCTGTCCACAGCAGATCAGCCACTAAATTCTGCCAATTCAGCTTCTGCAAGGGGGGGTCAGCTCTCCGGTTCTAGTCAGTGCTCCTCCTGCCCCCCACCAGGGACTAACTTACCAGCAGCCGTAGGTTCTCAAGAGGGGCTCTCCTGCCTCCGGTGTGGCCCTTCGTGTCCTCACCAAAATATAAGCCTAAACTACAAAAGTCCTCCACCTAATCCTGGCTTTTCTCCCAGGCACTGTGGACATTGGGGCCGGGTTGTTCTCTGGGGTGGGGCCATCCTGGGCACTGCAGGTGCTGAGTACTGTCCCTGCCTCCACCCACTCCATGCCAGGAGCTCCCTCAGTGTGACAACCACCAATGTTCCCAGACATCGCCCAGTGTCCTGGGGGGCAGGATCACCCCAGATGAGGACCGCTGGCTTAGAGGTTTCACCACGGCAACTTGCAACGGTGGCAGTAAGATCCCGAGAGCGTGCTGGCTGCACGTTGCTCATCAGGTCCTCCCTGAGCATCCGGACTTACATCTCTGCTGGGACCAAACCATTTCCAGATTGAAATCCAGGGGTCTCTCCCGTCCCTTGGACCTCACCTATGCGTGTGCGCCCCGCGTGGCTTTTCCCGTCTGGGGAAAGCGCCCACACGCTCACAGGGCCTGGGCTGGAGGACAGACGGCTCCTCCGAGGCCACGTCTGCTGATGGGAATCCCAGCTGTAGAGATGCGGCTGCAGAGGTCTGGGCAAGTTCCCGGGGCCTGAGGGAGCCGTCAGATGTAACGCCCAGCCCTGGGAATGGCGGGGGACAGGCTAATTATGACAACAGGAGGCACCACCAGCTTGGGGATGGGATACGCAGGCGGCCATCCCCAACAGCCCTGGCTGTGAGTCACCGTGGGCTTATGCATATCACAAAAAGTTATGAACTCGGGCAGCATCGTGCTAACCCCCCAGCTGGGAAGAGGAGGAGCAGAATGGCTCAGCCGCCAGGAGCTCCCGGTGGACATCTGACTAATGCTTAGGAAACGGAGTTCAGAGCCACGTGGGTTATCCTGCGACTGGTCATTACAACCCACAGACGCCTTCTCAACAAGGGCTTCACCTTAGCCAGGGTCTCTACCCAGCACTATGTACGTTCACTCTCTGCGGTGGGACCATCCTGGGCCCCGCAGGGTGCTGAGCAGCATCCCTGGCCCCACCCACCCCATGCCAGGAGCACCCCCAGTGTGACAACTAGGAATGTCCCAAGACATGGACCAGTAGCACGGCCCAGTTGAGAAGCACTGCTGGGTGACCGCCCATCCTCCCCGCAGCCCTGTGAACAGGGTCACAGTCAGGATTAGACACATCGGGAACTGGGGCTGGGGAGGCTGGTGACCCCGGGCAGAGTGAGGGAGGGAGTAAGGACCTGCACCTGGCGCTGTGCTCAGAGGGACATAAGATTGTGGGGGCACGAGGCAGAAGGAGTGCCGGGGAGGAAGGTAACCCGCTGGCCAGGCTCGGGCTGGCCTGTCTCTGGGGCGCTGGCTGCTGTTTTCCTTCCCTGAAAATTCAGAGGTGCTGATTCCTCCACCTAGATATAGGTGGGCTCCTCGCTGGAGGCCTACATGGTGGGAGCTCAGCGAGATCTGTCTCCACCTTCCTGGAGAACCCCGTCCTCCTCCTCAGTGTGAGCTCGTGGGCTGCACCTGCTCAGTGGACAGTGCTGTCAGCAGTGCACTTTGCTGTCTTTGCAACTGTGGCTTTTCTTTACGGGTTTTGCATTTAGGAATGGAAAAATCTAGGCAACCCCATCTTTGCTTCTTGGCATGGAGGGGTCCCCCCAACCTGGCAGTGAAGTGGGTAGGGGAGCTGCACCCAGGGACGCTGAGCAAGGCTCGGGGAGAGTGGCTTGCAGAGGCACTTCAGCAAGATGATGAGGTGCTGGGGCAGGGGCCGCTGGGGGAGATGGGTGGCGGGGCTGGGAGATTGGTTTCACTGAGCAAAGGAGCCAACACGTTGAGGGCACCTACAGGCTTGTTGCTGGTGGTTGGAGAAGGTGTTTGCAGCATGTGAAGTGGAAGGGAAGACAGAACCAGAGGTGTTGGGGTAGAATCGAGACATCGGTGTGAACTCAGAGCTTCGTTAGTAGACAGATGATAGATAGAGGGATAGGTAGAGGGATAGGTAGATAGACAGGTAGACAGATATACATATAAAACAGCTAGGTAGGTAGGTAGATGGACATATAAGATAGATAGACATACTAGATAGATAGATACATATAAAAGATAGATAGATAGATATACATGCAAGATAGATAGCTAGATAGACAGATAGACAAGATAGGTGGATAGATATATAAGATATGTAATAGATAGACATGCTAGATAGATAGATATACCAGATAGGTAGGTAGATAGACATACCAGATAGGTAGGTAGGTAGATAGATAGCACTAGATAAAAACAGTCACAATGCACACAATCTTCACACAAACATGCACATGCACACAGATACGAATATTTCCTAGCTCTGTCCATGGAGATCGCCTAGAGGCAGACACAGAAAGCCGTGAGCATATGGGGGAAGCTGGCCGCCCCTCCCAAAAGCAAGGGAGCTGATGGTCTCTGGACAGTTTCATTTCACACCATGGGGCCCTAAAGAAACGTCTGCAGCTACCAAACCACAGACATCTGCAATTCTCTCACATCCCCGAACAGGTGCCCAAGATCTTGCCCTTATGGAAACAGCAGATCCTGCTGCTTACGCACCGCACCGAGAAAAACAGGAGATTCCGCTGATTCTTGCCCAAATGCTGACTCCCAGGGCCAAACACACCAGGGCACCGCGGATCCAACCAGGGGTCGGCGAAGCACAGCCCTGAGCATGGGGGCCACTTAGGAGGAACAGATCGGACCCCATCCCTCTGTCATGGAGCTCACAATTGCTGGGAGGAAGCAGGTGATCCCGCCAGTGGAGAATCAGAAACCGTTTTGAGGGGAAAATGCAGACAGTCACAAACCCGAGTACCAGGGTGCCTGATTTAGCCTGGGGGAGGGTGAGGAAGTGACTTGAGGATGGGGGCGGATGTTTCGGAGGGGCAGAGGTTGAGGACGTGGGGAGGGGGTGTGATTAACCCACAGACTCATTTTTACTGTTTGGACCTGCGTGGGGAGTGCAGTCCACACACCCAGGAGCTGGCATCTCCCTTGCTTCCCTCCCCTTGCTTTCGGGGAGGGAAGCCAGGGCACTCCAGGTCTCCAAACGTGATGAGTTGGCCACCCTGTCACGTGACCAGAGACATCCAGAATCACAGGCTCTGCCCATGTGCTGCTCCTGGGCAGAAGCTTCCGGCACAGTCTGAGCCAGGCCCAGGGTCTGCCATGAAGAGTCCTGTTTTCCCACCACGTGCAGGGTTGCCCGTGGGGTCGGCTCTGCCTGTGGGGTTTGGGCCAAGGATTCAACTGGCTTTGACCACTCTCTTCCACTCAGTTAGTTCCCCAGTGTAGGTTTTGCTCTTAATTTCTGCATTAAAAAACACTTTCTATTTTGAAATAAGTATAGATTTACAGGAAATTGCGAAAAACAATGCACAGGAGTCTTGTAGCGCCCTCACTAGCCTCCCCCAGCGGTAACATCTTGCATAATTATAGTTAATATCATAACCAGTGTCTTAGCTCAGGATGCCATAACAAAACACAACAGACTGGGTGCCTTAGGCAACAGAAATTTATTGTTCACAGTTCTGGAGTGTGGAAGTCTGAGGTCAGGGTGCCAGCAGGGTTGGGGTCTCTCCTGTCTTGTGGATGGCTGCCTTCTCATTGTGCCCTCACATGGTGGAGAGAGAGAGAAAGCTCCAGTCTCCTCCTCTTCTTGGAAGGACACTAATCCTACCACGAGGTCCCACCCTCACAACCTCATCTAACCCTAATCACCTCCCAGAGGCCCCACCTCCTAATACCCTCCCACGGGGGGTTCGGGCTTCAACATGTGAATTTGGGGGAACGCAAAAGTTCAGCCCATAACAACCAGGACAAATTGACGGGGAGGCAATCCACAGAACTCATTCGGATGTCCCCAGGTCATACACGCACACTCTCGTGTGTGTGTGTCATTCTGGATAATGTTAGCACACTTGCGGACTCACGTCCCCACTGCTACAACCAAGATATGGGACCGTTCCAAGACCCCCTCGAGCTACCCCTTTCAGCCACACCCGCCTCTTCCTCATCCCCCATCCCTTCCCCAGTTTACTGATAAAATGTCCATGGTCTTCAACGAAATACCAGCCGGCCGAATCCAGCAATACAGAAAAAGGATTGAACCCCATGGCTGAGTGGGATTTGTCCCAGGAATGTACGGTTGGTTTAGCATCTGAAAGTCAATCGATGTAATACACATTAGCAATAGAATAAAGGGCAAAGACCACAAGAGCATCTCAGTAGATGCAGACAAAATTCAACACCCCTTCATGATAAAAACACTCAACCAACTGGGAATAGAAGGGAACTTCCTCCACGTGATTCAGGGCATGCACGAAAACCCCACAGCTGCCGTCATACTCAGTGGTGCAAGTCTGAGTGCTTTCCTCTAAGACCAGGAACAAGACAAGGATGCCCACTCTTGCTATACAATATCGTACTGCAAGTCCAAGCCAAGGCAACTGGGCAAGAAAAGGAAATAAGAAACACTCCTATTGAAAAGGAAGAAGGAAAACCGTTCCTGTATTTGCAAACCGCACGCTCTGGTATAAAAGCTCTGTGGGTACACACTGTGCGGCAGCGGTGCAGCTCTAAACAGGCTGCTTAGAAACCTCGTGGGTCTCTAAAGCACAAACTATTTTCCTAAGCTTGGTGGGGGCATGGGAGGGTGGCTGGGGGTGTGTGACAATGTTGTTTGTGCTCCGCAGCCAGGAGAGATGGGGAGTCCTGCTGAATTACAACTTGCCTTTACATCCTAATCAGCTCCCTGGGGACAACCAGAAGGGCATCAGATTAAAAAGTCACACTGAGATAAACTACGACCAAAGGGACAGGTAGTAAACAGACCTCTTAAAGCACGTCATGAGGTTTGTTTTTTTATTTTTTAAGTCAACAGCTGGTGAGTCGCACAGAGCTGGGCAGGGCGGTCAAAAGGGCCCGTTCCTCCAGCTGGGAATAGGGCAGGAGGCGAGGGCAGCGGCAGCTGGACGCCAGCCCTGTGGAACTTTCTCCCATCAGGGGCTGTATTTCTTCCCCATCCTCCTCTGACCTTCATTCCAGATCGCCTGCTGACGCATCTAACCTTGGCTGGGTCATGGGAACTCCAAACTCAGGGTGACCAGCCCATCCTGGTTTGTCCGGGACTGCCCAGGTTTGAACTCTGTGAGTCCTCAGACCCGGCAAACCCGGACAGTTGGTCCCACTGCAAACTCCACAAGGTGGTCATCTTTCAGGGGAAACTGCCGCCTTCTCCCTCCTGACTCTTGCGTGGCTTCATGGCTCCATCCCCTTCCTGGTTGCTCAAGTGTGGTATCAGCTGGCCCTTGTGGTCCCCTGGTGCTGGCCAATTTCCATCCCTCTCTCCGGCAGATCCTAAAATTCCTCCACAGGTCCCTCAACCTTCCCGCATTGTTTCTGCCTCCGTTGTTTGATCTGGTCCCTTTATCCTGTGTCCAGGCCACGAGTACAGCAAGGACAATAATGCATTGATTTAGCATCACTGGGCCCTGTTGTACTAAGTCGATGAACATTTAAAACTTCACAGCATACAGGCTACAACGTGGGTGAAGCCCAGAAACATCGAGCTCAGTGAGAGAAACCAGACACAGAAGGACACACAGTGTGTGACTCCATTTATAAGAAGTGTCCAGAACAGGCAGATCCACAGAGACAGGGCGTGGATTCTTGGTTGCTAGGGGCTGGAGGGCTGGATAGGGAATGACTGCTGATGGGGACAGGGCTTCCTTCTGGGGTGATGGGAATGTTCTGGAATTAGATAGTGGTGATGGTTGTAAATTCGTTAAATATAGTAAAAACCATTGAATTGTACACTTAAAGTGGGTGAATTGTATAGTACATAAATTTTGTCTCAAAAAAGCTGTTAGAAAATAAATGATAGGTAACAACATTATCAAGAGGTTGGGCCCTTTATCCAAATGGAATTTGCAAATGAATCAGTTTTTAAAAGCATCATTAAAAAATAAGATTATAAGTGCTATGAAAAAAATACAATAGGTAAAGAGAATAGGATGTTGGTCTTTAATTTTTCTATTGGGCACATAATAATTTATGTTTTATAGATGAAACTGAGGCTTAGAAATGCTAGTATAATCCTGAATTCATCAAAATAACAAATTCTCAATTTAGCCTATGAAAACAGCCATCATCATCCCATCCAATGGAATCTGCATCTCAAAAAGCATCATCATCTAAAAATCATCATCAATCATACATCATATCACATCATTCATTCCCAGCACCATCATCATCATCTCTACATCCACACCATCACATCATATCATCCATCACTCTCAATCCATCCCATCACCATCACCCTCCACCCCCACCATCCATCACCACTCCATCCACCATCCACCCATCCACCACCATCCACATCCATCCATCCATCCCATCCCCTCCATCCACCCACCCATCCCATCCATCCCTCCATCCTCACCATCCATCCACCACCACACCATCCATCCATCCATCCACCACCATCCCTCCACCATCCATCCATCCATCCCTCCATCCATCCCATCCCTCCATCCCCTCCACCCATCCATCCACCATCCCATCCATCCACATCCACATCCATCCATCCACACCATCCTCCCATCCCCATCCACCACCATCCACCATCCACCCATCCCATCCACCATCCCCACCCCCACCCTCCACCATCCACTCCATCCACTCCTCCACACCTCATCCATCCATCCATCCATCCCACCACCCATCCACCCCCACCTCCACCATCCATCCACCCACCATCACCCATCCACCACACCATCCCACCCATCCCCATCCATCCCACCATCTCCTCCCTCCACCACCATTCCACCCATCCATCCATCCATCCATCCATCCTACCATCCACCCATCCACCCATCCATCCCCCACCATCCATCCACCACCCACCATCCATCCATCCCTCCACACCATCCACCATCCCATCCATCCACCACCCACCACCATCCACTCCACTCCATCCCATCCCATCCTCCATCCACCCATCCACCCCATCCCCACCATCCATCCATCACCATCCTCCCATCCATCCACCCCATCCACCACACCATCACCACCACCATCCACCCATCCACCACACCATCATCCCATCCACCATCCACACCCATCACACCACCATCCATCCCATCCACCCATCCATCCATCCATCCATCCTCCCATCCATCCTCCCATCCATCCATCCATCCACCCATCCACCCATCCACCCATCCATCCATCCATCCACATACACACACGCTGGAAATGGTAGAATTGCAACTAGAATTAAAGACTTGAAAATCCTGGTTCAACATTTTTCTTATTCTTTTTAAAATGTCAATACCTATTTTATTTTTCAAAGTTGGGCATGATTCTAAGTACGTTGTTCCCTGGGTTCCTGATGCTTTCAGTAACCTAGCAACTCACCGTCTCTCAGAGAACCTTCTCACGCAGTATGTTCGACTTGCAAACTAGTGTTCTACATTCAAAGGCTTGTGTGAACCAATGATGCGGAAGTTAAAAATAATCACCTCTCCTTGCCGTTTCTTATGAGATTTGTAAGGAATACTCCTACTTGCCAATACTATTTGCCAACATACTACCCTGCCTCCTCTCTGTCCTGTTTTCCATCCCATAAGATGTCAATGACGCATGTAGGATTATTTCTGTCTCTTCTAAGCCTTTTGGTATTTTCAAGATTTTCTAGTATGTCATTGCTTTTGTAATTTGGGAAAAAAAAGTTTTTAATTTTTTTTAAAAGGGAGAGATTATGGGGGACCAAGCAGGCAACCTTGAGTTCATCTGTCTCCCAACACCCTGCTGAGGCTATTCAACTAAAGAGCCAATGTAGGGGAAAAGTCTATGCCAAGGCTTAAGACTAAGGTTAGGTCTTTTCTACACGTCAGGAGCTTCAGGATGGGTGAGAGCCATAAAGCCAATAAAAATAAAATAACAAACTGGAAAAAACAGTCACAGCATACGTAAAAGACAAAGTATTAGTGCTCATCACATGTAAATAGCATCTACAAATCAATAAGAAAAAACCTCCATATGTAAAGAGCACCTACAAATCAATAAGAAAATCTTCAAGAGAAAAATAGAGGATATACTGTTACTTACTAAAAAAAAAAGTACTAACAGCCAGAAAAGAAAAGGTGATCAATCTCACTGATAACCAAATAAATGAAGATTAAAACATCAAAGAGATACTATTTTTCACATAACTGGCTGGCAAAACTTTTACAATTTCATTACTAACCATTATGGCAAGGCAGTGGGGAAAATGAGGCTCTCACTCACTACTGACAGGACTTCAAGTGGGTACAAACTTTGTGGAAGGTTATTGCCAATAACTCACAGAATTTTAAATGCAAATATCCTCTGAAGCTACATTTCTGCTTTTAGCAATTTACCTCCTGAGATATTCAGACAAGTTCACAAAGTTATGTGAAACATCACAATGATGTTTTTGCTGCAGCATTATTTGAGCATAGGAGAATCATCCCGGTATATCCTTGCACCAGAATGCCCTCATTAAAAAGAATAAGGCAGACTAATTGCACTGACAAAAAAAAAGACAGCCAAAAATATTGTCAAATTTTTTTAAGAAAGGCTAAAAATTATCACCACTACAGTTTTTTTTTTTAAAGAAAGTTTTCCTTTTGTCATAGGATTTTTGTATCTAGTAATATGGGCAGACGACTTAAATCTCTCCTCCTGTAATGCCCAAGCAAGACCCAGATTAAAGAAAACTAACACCCTTTCTAACCCATAGCTGAGGTCACAAAAAAGTCAGAAAACTCAGCACAGTGTAAACACTTAAAAGAGAGTGACTCTCAGAGGAGCAAGGAGTGACCCTGTGGCCACCCAGGTTGAAAGGAGGGGGGTTGCAGGTCTCCGTCACCAAAAGGCCTGATGCTGCTGTTGTTTTTAATCTCTCTCTCTTCTCAGAATCTAGAGTGGAAAATTTCAAACACACCCCGAAGTAGAGAGGATGGGATGAGGGCTCCCCAAACACCATCTCCTCCTTCACAGGGATCAATAGCCTACTCCTCTTGTGTTGTTGCTTCTCCCCTCCATTTTTTGTTTTTTTTCTCTCTTTTTTTTAGAGACAGAGTCTTGCTCTGTCATCCAGGCTGGAGTGCAGTGGCATCATCACAGCTCACTGCAGCCTCCAACTCCTGGGCTCAAGCGATCCTCCTGCCTCAGCCTCCCGAGTAGCTGGGACTACAGGCGTGCACCACCATGCCTGGCTACTTTTTCTATGTTTAGTAGAAATGCGGTCTCACTCTTGCTCAGGCTGGTCTTGAACTCCTGGCCTCAAGCAATCTTCCCGCCTCAGCCTCCCAGAATGCTAGCATTACAGGCATGAGCCACTTTTAATTATTATTTTAAAAAATAAACTTCATTGTTCAGAACAGTTTTAGGTTTACAGAAAAACTGTGAAGATAGTACAATGTTCCCATAGACCCCACACCCAGTTTCCCCTGTCATTAATTTCTTGTATTATGTGGTACATTTGTTCCAATCCATGAACCAATAATGCTACATTATTATTAACTAAAATCCATAATTTATTCAGATTTCCACAGTATTTCCCCAACATCCTTTTCTCTGTCCTGGGATTCCCATCCAGGACTCCACACGTTTAATTGTGATGGTTAATTTTATGCGCCAACTTGACTGGGCCACCAGGTACCCACATATTTGGTTAAACGTTACTCTGGGTGTGTCTGTGAGGGTGTTTCTGGATGAGATGAACCTTCGAATTGGTAGACCGAGTACAGCAGACTGCCCTCCCCAATTGGTTGAAGGCCTCCAGAGAACAAAAGGCCGAGGGAGGGAGAATTCGCTCACTTTGCCTGTCTTTGAGCTGGGATGCTGGTCTTCTCCTGCCTTCAGACTTGGAACTTGAGTTTACAGCATTGGTTTTCTTGGCTCTTGCTGACTACAACCTTGGCCACTGTCAGCTTCACAACTGTGTGAGGCGATCCCTCCAAATCTTTCTCCCTCCTTCCCTGTCTCTCTCTGTCTCTGTCTCTGTCTCTCTCCCTCCCTCTACACCTGTCCTACACAGTCTGTAGAAGGACTGATCAGGAATTTTGTAGCATGCCCTTAATTGGGATTTTTCTGATGTTTTCTCATAATTAGACTGGGGATATGGGTTTTGGGGAAGAAGGCCACAGAGGTGAATTGCCCTTCTCATCACACTGCATCAAGGGCACACAATTCTTGGATATGACACCAAAAGCAGAGGCAACAAAAGAAAAAAAATAAATAAACTGGACTACATCAACATTTAAAATGTTTATGCATCAAAAGACGCTATCAGCCAGGCACAATGGCTCATGCCGGTAATCCCAGCACTTTGAGAGGCTGAGGCAGGAGGATCGCTTGAGGCCAGGAGTTGGAGGCTGCAGTGAGCTGTGATGACACCACTGCACTCTAGCCTGGGTGACAGAGCGAGACCCTGTCTCAAAAAAACCAAAAAAACCAAAAAAAACCAGACACTATCAAAAGCATGCAAAGGCAACCCATAGATTGGGACAAAATATTTGCAAATTATATATCTGATAAGGGGTTAATATCCAGAATATATAAAGAATTCCTACAACTAAACAACAACAAAACACCCAATTTAAAAGTGGGCAAAGGATGTGAATAGACATTTCTTTTTTTTATAGATTTATTCAAAGAACATACACAAATGGTCAATAAGCATATGAAAATATGTTCAACATCACTAATCATTAGGGAAATGCAAATCAAAACCACCATAAGATACCACCTCACACGCATTAGGACGGCTGTTATTAAAAAAAAAGAAAATCACCAAAAAAACCCCTCAAGAAACCAAAACTCAAACCAAAAACAAAAACCAAATAAGCGGTGATGGTGTGGAGAAGTTGGAACCCTGGTGCGTTGCTGGTGCCAACGTAAGATGGTGCAGCTGCTGTGGAAAACAGTCCGGAGGTTCCTCGAGGAGTTAAACATAGAACGACCAGTGCTCCCACTTCTGGTGTGTACACAAGGAACTGACAGCAGGGTCTCCAAGAGACATGTGCACACCCGTGTTCACAGCAGCATGACTCATAACAGCCAAAAGGCAGATGCAACCCGTGTCCATCAATGAAGGAATGGATAATTACAATGTGGTGTATACGTACAGTGGAATATTATTTAGACTTAAAAAAGGAAGGAAATTCTGACACAGGCTATGATGTGGATGGACCTTGAGGACATTGTGCTCAGCGAGAGAACCAGACACAGAAGGACAAACCCTGTGTGATTCCACTCACAGGAGGTCCCCAGAGTTGTCAGAGCCACAGAGACAGGAAGTAGGATGGTGGGTGCCAGGGGCTGGGGAGGGGGTGGGGAGTTAGTGTCTCATGGGCACAGAGTTTCAGTTTGGGAAGATGAGAAACTTCTGGAGATGGAGGGTGGTGATGGTTGCACAATAGTGTGAATGTGATTAATGCCAGATAACTGTGCACTTAAAAATGGGTAACATGGTAGATTTCATGTCAGTATATTTTACCATAATAAAAACAATGTTATATACTTTAAAAGAAGACGAGAACTCTCATGGAGCTTGATGCTCAGGAGAAGGAACGAGGAGGAAACTCTCCCGGCCGTGCAGAGAGCAGCAAGGACGCCGCTGTCCAAGTCTGGGCTGGACAGGGCGTGGCGGGGGTGGTTTGCAACCACAGTCCTATTCTCACCAAAGTGGCACTTTACCCGGGGCCAAGAAGTCAATATAACCAATATAAAATGTGACCCCACACATCTGGCTACCAGAAACCAAACCAGCATGGCTAGACATCCCCTCTACTCGCGGCATCCAGCACCCCCCTCGCTAAGGCTAGGGATTGTTACACACCCATTTAAAAATTTAAAAATTAAATTAAAAAATGTAAAAAGAAGCTAGGGATCCCCAATTTACAATGCACACAATAGTGCTCTACACCCATATCTATGTGTGTGTGCATGCGTGCACAGGAAAAGTCTGGAAAGAGAGTTTCTGAGGTGTCATAGGTTAGACAGCAAGAGTGGTGATGGCAACTGTCAAAGCAGCATCTATTTTTTTCTTTGTAAAATTTTTTTGTAGAGATGGGGTCTCACTATGTTGCCCAGGCTGGTCTTGAACTCCTGGGCTCAAGCAATCCTCCCACCTTGGTTTCCCAAGTAGCTAGGACTATAGGCACATGCCATCATGCCTGGCTAATTTTCTTTTTTTTTGTAGAGATGGGGTCTTGCTATGTTGCCCATGCTGGTCTTGAACTCCTGCCTCAGCCTCCTGAAGTGCTGGGATTACAGGCATGAGCCACCGTGCCTGGCCGCAGCAGCATCTATTTGGCACCTACTCATCTCACGGCCTCTATTCAGCTGTGTCCATCAATGCTCCAATTCAGTGCTCATGACAGCTCTGTACAATACGTGGTTATTATTCCACCGTACAAAGGAGGAAGCGGAAATGTAGGAAAACAAAGAAACTCATCCAAGAACTTGTAATCAAAATCACTGGGCAAATTTAGACCCGGACTGTTTGTCTCTTCACCGAGTTGGTGATAAATCAATTTCCACCCACCCCACACTGTCAATGGTGGTTAACTCTGGGGTTTCAGAATGGAGATTTCCACTGTCTCACTCCCATAGGATTAGATTTCTTCATAAATACATTCTCAACAGGGCAAAAACCAGTTCTCGGGGAGGTGAGAAACAATCACAGCACAGCTGTACGGACAGAACACAAACAGATGCACAGTATATCCGTGGTGTTACAATTTCCCAGGTCTTCCCTAAAGAGAATGTTCTTCATCAGCTCTTGTGACCGGAACTCAGTTTTACCCCACAATGAGTCAGTGCCCTGGCAACCTCCCAAAATGAACAATCGAGGGGTTTTTTAAAAGTATCTTTATGAACCCAATGGCATTGAGATATTTGATGTGTCTTTTAAAATTGTTTTCCTCTTTGAATTTAATGAGTTTACATTAAAAAAATTAGGTGGTCATTTCACATTTAAAGAATAAAAATCTTGAGAAAAAAATACAGAGAGTGAAAAGATTTTAAACAAGTTTTACCCTCCTTTTTGCTGTCGCTTTTAACTACAATTCATGTCATTGTATCATATTGTAACATGCAAATGCACTCCCAGCGCTCATGGCAATCATGAGATGAAATTCAAGGTGGTACACTATGACAGTGGCCCTCAGAGGAAACTGATTTATCTTCTATTAAAAACCCATGATACAGTTTGGGAGGGTGAGGCGGGAGGATTGCTTGAGCCCAGGAGTTCGGGACCAGCCTGGACAATATAGCAAGGCCCCGTCTCTACAAAAAATTAAAAAATGAGCCAGACACAGTAGTGCGCACCTGTAGTCCCAGCTACTCGGGAGGCTGAGGCAGGAAGATGGCTTGAGCCCAGGAGTTGGAGGCTGCAGTGAGCTATGATGAGGCCACTGCACTCCAGCCTGGGTGACAGAGCCAGATCCTGTCCCTAAAATAAATAAATAAATAAATAAATAAATAAATAAATAATTTTAAAAACAACAAAAAAACTCCGCTATGGTAGATAACCATTATACAATAATGCTACTTAGACACTTTTCATCCAAAGAATCAGACTCTAATGCACCTAAATCCATTGCTGACATTATTCTTTTTAATGAGCAATTAGGAAAAGGATGTCTAAATGGAAGGTGATCATGAGAAGAAAAGAAGGCCGAGGAAATACTGGTTGATAATGAGCCAGTAATACTGCTGTGATGATTTTTTTTTAAGTGAAAGAAATGGAAACTGATCAAACTTCCAGCTCACTTCAAGCTGGGGGAAAAAAAATCTAGTTTCTAGAAGCATCTCCAGAAAAAGTGGAAAGGGAAGTTTCTAGCACATAGTTCCACTGAGTGCTGGTGAGGAAGAGTCGCCGCCAGGAGAGATCTGGGCGCATCGGGAAGCGGGTGCCCCACGCTCGGCTGGAAAAAGCAAATGCTTGTGAGAGGGACGCCCGGGCCCTGCAGTCGGGTGCACGGGATCCTCCGTGTCTCTGGCGTTGTTCTGCTGCATCAACACCACGTGGGGTTGTGTTAGGCTGCAGGGCCCCGGCCTGCCTGCTGTCCTGGGCTGACCTCCCTCTGAAAACACTGCATTTTCCCTCTCGGGCTTGGTGAATGACTGTATCCTCCGATATCTCCTTGAAGATCTGAGGTTTCCATTCCACCAGAACAAATACTACAATCAAAATAAACCCAGCTGGTGTCGGAGAGCACTTCAAGGGCTTCTGAGGGAGAACACAACGTCCCCCCGACCCCGGACTTCCAGAACGTGGACTGTGGACTACAACCTGTGGCAGGATTGCTCAGGGCAATCCTGCCATGCAGGTGTGTCACTACCCCGGGGAAGTTTGGGCATTTCACTAAGGTGTCAAGTTATAATTGAAACCCAGGTTTGGTTTATGACACCAAAGTTCAGGTGACAGCTTGAAGCCAACATGAAATCTGGTGCATGAAAACCATCTATTAGCAAATGCAGGCAGCTCCTGGGAGGGCCCAGAACAGAAATAAACTCTCTGCCTTAAAATACCAGAGGTGAGAACCCCTGGGGTGGGCGAGATTAGGACCACTAGGCTTCCCCTGCAGCTCCCAGATGCCATGGGGTAGAAACTGTCTAGAGCTGGGTCTGTCTCTCCCCCTTGGCACTGTGGACATTCCGGCCCTATCATTCTCTGGGGTGGGGCATTCTGGGCACTGTAGGGTGCTGAGTGGCGTCTCTGGCCTCTACCAACCCTGTGCCAGGAGCAGCCCCCAGTGAAACAACCACAGATGTCCCCAGACATCGCCCAGTGTCCCCAGGAGGCAAATCACCCCAGTGAGACTCCTGGCCTAGAACTCATAATACACGAATAAGCAACTGTCCTTTGCTGATACAACTCAAGGAACGTTTGTCGTGCACGTACCGAAAGCTGATCCGGGGGTTCCCACCCTGTAGCTGCATGACCCAGGACAGGACAGTCAACCCCTTTGGACCCCTACATCTCGCAGGGCTGTACAGTCAGTGCCCCACACCCTGCTTGCTATTGGACAGGCCCCCATGCAAGCCGTGGATGGATGAATGGACAAATGAACAAATGACATAGGGAAAAACAATGTGGTAATGAAGGGAAGTTCTGCTATCAGCCATATAAGTAATAAACGATACACTTTTTCTTAATCTGTGGCCTGCTGGGATGATTTCCATCTGCAGCCTCCCAACGACAGATTACCTTGGAAAACCTTCAGCAGAGTTTTAGGAAAATGAGCAACGAGTGAACTGGAATGCTGCCTTCGAGATGGTGATGACATTGAAAACGGCATTTGCTTTGCGGAATCCAAACCTCTCATATCTCATCTGGCCTTTTCCAGCCTTCGGGGTGGGCTGACCCCTTAGTGAATGTTCCTGATGCATTTAAAACAGGATCCGATTTGCAAAAATGCAGACTAATGTCATTGGGAGAGGCCTGTTGTGTTCTGGGGGGAGTTAAGATGAGTCTCATGTGAGCATGCAGTGCCATAAATTCAGTGATCATGAGCTAGATGAAAAATAAAATGTGAGAAAACTTTTGTAAACAGAGCAGAGAATTCTACCCACCGTTCTGCGATTCCACTCACAGGGTGCGCGCCCAGAGCAAGATGGAGTATGTCAACTTGCAGTTCCTTCCCTCTCTCCAAGAGGCTCTCACAGCAAAAGCCTCACAGTGTGTGATTACTGTTCCTATTATTATTTTAAATAACACAGCCTCTAAATGCAAGTATCTGCTTCCCCAGGTGAAAGTACAGCAGACTGGTCTAATATAGGAGGGGAAAAGCTGGCTATGTCGGACACATTGAAAAATAGCAGGCTTGATGATCCCTGGGAACATTCTGCCTTATATCAATTTTAATCTTTTAGAAGATAATAATTAGAGGAACAATCTCATAGCAGCTATGAGCACAGGCTCTGGAGGCAGAAGACCTGGGTTCTACTGTTTGCTGGCTGTAGGATCTTGGGAAAGTGAATTTGAATCTATTTTCTGGCTTCTCACCTATAGTAAGAGGCTAGTAGTAGCATTTGCCTCAGAAAGTAGTTAAAGGATCAGATGAGAGAAAGATCTGAAATTGTTATTTTGTACCAGTGATTCTCAAACTTTTAGGTCTTAGAACTCATTTACACTCTTAAAAAAATTTTTTTTTTTTAGAGACAAGGTCTCTCTGTCATCCCAGCTAGAGTGCAGTGGCATCATCATAGCTCACTGCAACTTCAAACTCCTGGGCTCAAGTGATCCTCCTGCCTCAGCCTCCTGAGTAGCTGGGACTACAGGCATGTGCCACCATGCCTGGCTAATTAAAAAAAACTTTTTTTGTAGAGATGGGGTCTTGCTACGTTGCCCAGGCTGGTCTCAAACTCCTGACCTCAAGGGATCCTCCTGCCTCAGCCTCCCAAAGCACTGGGATTACAGGTGTAAGCCACTGTGCCCAGCCAAAAAGTAACTGTTTTAAAAAAATCAGGGAGAACAGTGGCATTGCTTTACATTTTTGCAAATTCATTTCATGTCTGGCTTAATAGAAGACAGCTGGATGCTCACATCAGCTTCTGCATTCAATCTGTTGTGATATCAGACGTTGTGTAACTTCTGAAAACTCCACCATCCATGTGGGACAGATTGCGAGGGAAAAAGGCAAATAGCATCTTAGCATGATTATGGTGACAGTTTTGACCCGATGGTCACCCTGAAAGAGTCTTGGGGACCCCGGATGTCCCTGGACCACACTTTGAGAATGCTGCTATACAGGTATTCTCTGCATTTTTCAGAAGAGAAAATGAGCTCAGAGAAGGTACTAGACCTGCCTGAGTCTACCAAGCTGAAAAGTACAGCTGACATGGAATCAAAAACAGAACCCCAGGAGGTTTGCCTGACTCCAAATCTGTGTCCTTTCCATCCACTGCAGCTCCGTAGAAATGTCCCGGGATACATCTGGGATTCCTGTTGTCCCTAAAAACCATGGGGCATGAGTAGGTAAACCCCAAATGAACCACTCCTCGATTTAATTCAGCTGCTATCTGACGGCCCCCTAGGTGCCAGGTGCTGTGTTTCCACAGCCATGTGGATACGGTCCTGCCAAGGCTCGGTGCACGTGCATTGCAGATACACGTGCATGCGTGCAATATACGTGTCCATCTCCCCTGCTCTACAGCGAGCTCTCTGGGGACAAGGACTGGGCACTTTTCCACTCTGTGGCCCCATGGCTTGCCAGCAGGAAAGGAGAGGCATCTGCACTTAGTGCCACCTCCCTGATGCAAGATTCTCAAGGAAAAAAGAAAAGGCAGCGGAATCTCACATGGTCCTTAACGTTCCTTCCGGAATCTGCAAGCAGCCCCTTGGAGTCGTCCCATGGAGGAAGCCTGGCGGGCTCTGAGAATGAAGTGCTTTAGACCTGGCTGCAGACTCCATCCTCTGCAGGCCCTGGCTTAGCTCTGCCCACCCCCTGCAAGCTTTCAAACAAAAACACCGGCTTCCTTCAGGGCCACGGGGAGACGCTGCCAGCAGCAAAGAACAGTGTGTGCAGGAGCCGCAGGTGACGCCAGCCCCTCCTGAGTCAGCAGGGTGCGTGAATGCAGATCTGCTGCCACACACAGGCGGGCGGGCGTGCGGGACACCTTGGGCTGGGGCCCCGGAGCATTGCAGCACGAGCCACTACGCAATCGTAACAGCATGTGCTGCCTTCCGTGGTATTCGGGGAATCTAAATTAATCCCATACGCTGGACTGCAAGCCAGAAGCAGAAGCCAACGTCGGGCTGGGCAGCCGGCCACCCCATTCTTCTCCACCCTCCCCCCTTTTTCTTAGATCAGATTTGCCTTTTATAGCCAGGTTGGTGTTTAACAGCTGGAGGAGGTTAAGGAAGAAGCACGGGAAATGTAGGGTGCAGGAGGAGATATGAGACGAAGGCTGCATCTGAAACCCTGCGCTCTGCGGCAGATGCTGAGCCCAGGAGGGCCAGGAGGGGTCGGGGGTCCAGAGGCCTCAACGGGTGGAAGGGCGGGGCCGGCTCAGGCATCCTGCCAAGCACTTCCTTACTTAGGGGCATTTAGGGCTCCTTGTTGCTCTGCAAGGGAGAAGGCATTGCCCACCCTTTTCTTAACTTTTAAAGAGGGAGGTTAAATATTTCACCCGGTGTCATTATAGCATGTGGCAGAGCTCAGCTCTGGAAGGAAGAACCGTGTTCTTTCCTTTCCACCAGTTTGGAAAGAGGGAGCTGACACCCCAACGAAAGGGGAAGTGCTGGGCCCAGGAGGAACTGGCATCGGGTGGGATGGTGGTGGCTCTCAGGGCTGGAAATTCCAGGCAGAGAAGCGGGAGGAATCCAATGTCCAAGCGCTCAGAAATGCAAACTCAGGGCCGTGCATTCAGAGCCTGGGCTGGAGACCGACTGAAATATGCAGGGCTCACTTTTGCGGGGTGGTGGCTAAATTTAGGAAACCCAGCTATCCAGAGAAGGCAAGTGCACTAAGCTGTTAGCAACAGCCGCCGCATTTAGGAGGATAATCTGAGTCCATCTGTCTTCACTGTTCATAGATTCCATAGTTTCTCATAGGATGTTAGAGCTGGAAGGAATTTCAGAGTTCATCTCACCAAAATTTATTTTACAAATGGGGAAACTGGGCCTGTGAGTGAGGAGTGTCTCTGTTTTGACATGCTGAAAAGTTTTCTGCCCCAGACCTACAAATCACGGCATGAAAACCCCGACCCATGTCTTCCTCGTGCCCAAGCAGGGTCTGAATTTCCCACCACCCCAAGTTCAGGGACGATGTGTGGTTTGTTTGAATGCCTTTCCCAGACAGAGATGTAGAACAATGATGAGAACAAAATTCAGGGGTGACATCCTCTCTCTTAGGAGTATTAGGCCACCACAGGCCCAAGAACACACCCGAATCCTGGAATGAATTAGATGCAGTTACTCTGGCTGCTGTAACAGATCACAGTAATTTGGTGGCTTAAAACAATGCAAAAGCAAAACCACCCTGAGCAAGAGCAAGACCCTGTCTCTACAAAAAATAGAAAAATTAGCCAGGTGTGGTAGCACACACCTGTAATCCTAGCACTTTGGGAGGCCAAGGCGGAAGGATGGTTTGAGGCCAGTAATTCAAGACCAGCCTGGGCAATAGCGAGACCCCATGACTACAAATAACAAAAAATTAGCCGGGCATGGTGGCGCACCTGTAGTCCCAGCTACTTGGGAGGCTGAGGCAGGAGGATCGCTTGAGCCCAGGAGTTGGAGGCTGCAGTGAGCTATGATGAGGCCACTGCACTCTAGTCTGGGGACAGAGCGAGACCCTTTCTCAAAAAAACAAAACAAAACAAAACAAAAAAACCCCAATGCAGATGTATTCTCTACAGTTCTGGAGGTCAGATGTCCAAAATCAAGGTACGCAGAGCCGTGCCCCCTCTAAAGTTGCCAGGGGAGGGGCCTGCCTGCCTCTCCCAGCTCCTGGGGGCTCCAGGCGTCCTTGGCTTGTGGCCACGTAACTCCAGCCTCTGCCTCCTTCTGCACCTGCCTTTTTCTCTGTGTCTGTCAGTCTCCCTCTGCCTCTCTCTTACAGGATAATTGTGATTACGTTTAGGGCCCCACCAGAGAACCCAGGACAATCTGCCGTCTTAAGAGACTTAATATAATCACTTCTGCAACCTCTTTGCCATTCACAGAAGGGAAAATTCACAGGTCCCAGGGATTCGGGAGCTGATGTCCTTGGGGACCATTATTCAGCCTACTGCAAAGTCTCTTTTCAGGGAAACTTACATGCTCACAGGAAATGCCTCTGTGTGAGCAAGCCGCGTTTGAGAGTCGGGAAGAGGAAAGGCAGCCCGGGTGGGGAAGGCTGACCACGAGCTACAGCGGTGTGGTCCCTTCGGAGGACATTCCAAAACAAAGCCAGGAAGATTCCCATTCGGGGTGATGAAAACATTCTGGAACTAGATACTGCTGATGGTTGCACAACAGCGTGGATGGACTCAATGCCACTGAGTTGCAGACTTTAGCAAGATGAAAATGGCAAGAGAGAGAGACAGAGAAACATACTAGGATGGGAAATAAAACCTGGCTTGGGGTCAGTATGCGAGTCCTTCCCATGCAAGGCACAGCCTGGCACTGGGGACCCTCCCCAAGTTCTCCCACTGCCAGCTGTGTGGCAAAGTGGCTTGAGGTGTCAGCATAGACCAGCAGTAAGGCTTTCTAGGGAGTTTGTCCCTGGGATGGCAATACTTTCAGTTGACAAGGACGCGGCAACAAAACCGGTTCCTTCCTGGCAGGCAGCCAGAGACACACTTGCGGAACACACCATTCACAAAGTTCAGCAGCGACCTAAGAGGCAGCTCTTTGAGGGAGATCGGAAGATCAGATGGTGTTTGAGAAAAGAGGTTGAGCAAATTGAGCGGGAAGTTGGGGGAGGGGGAAAGTTTAGACAGCTCCCGTGGCTGCCACCCTGTGACACAGAGCAGGCCACACTGGTTTCAACACCTAAAAGTCAGAGCAATTTGCAGGTGGTGCGTAGGTGGTGAGGAGGAGGGGTGAGGTCTGAGGGGCAGAAAAAACCGAAACGCAACAGTAATATCTGATTCAGCAAAGGTTCCGCCCACACCTGAGCCGCCCCTGTGAAAAATAAAAACCCAAAGCGCTGTGCAAGGCAGGGTCCTCGGACTGGAATGGCAAACGGAGCTGGGACGGCAGAGATGTCTAACGGGGGTGGGCGACAGCTGCAGGTGCAGCACGCCACCCTCCGCCAAATGACGCAGGACAGTAATCTGGACACCGGGAGCTGGCTCACGTGTGCCCAGATGCAGGCACACCTGTGCTGCCTTGATCGTCTGCAGTCATGAGACCAGGCACCCGGTGAAACTCCCTTTGCTTCCGCCTGACGCCCCCAGGGCAGGGTGCTAGGTGCCTTCTGGGGCAACCCCTCTCCAGCAAAGGGCTCAGAGACTTTGAGAGTCTCAAAGTCCTTCCTGGGGTGCGGCAGAAACAGAGGACACGCTGGCTCTGCAGCCTGCACCATGGCCCCGGCTGACCTCTGGGGCCTCCCAGGGCCAGGCGACCTGGCTTCCGTGCCCTGATTTTTGGGTACCCCCTCTGCCAGCACCCAGGCCTCCATCAGACCCCTGCACGCCTCCAACCACAGCCAAAATCCCTGTCCCTTCTCCAGAGCCACACTCCTCTGACACACATTTTTAAAAAATTGAGATAAGATTTGCATAATATAAAATTAACCATTTTAAAGTGAAGAATTCAGTGGCATTTAGTACACTGACAGAGTTGTGCAACCACCACCTCTATCTCGTCCAAGAACATTCCTATTGCCCCAAAAGGAAGCCCCGTCCCCATCAGCAGTCACTCCCCACCCCCTCCCCAGCCCCTGACACCCACGAATCCACGTCCTGTCTCTGTGGCTCTGCCTGTTCTGGACATTTCACATAAATGGAGTCTCACACTGTGTGTCCTTCTGTGTCTGCTTCTCTCACTGAGCACGATGTCCCCAAGGTCCATCCACGCTGCAGCCTGTGTCAGAGCCTCCTTCCTTTTCCTGGCTGAGTGATGTTCCATTGCACAGTTGGACCACACTGTGTTTATCCACTCATCCGTCGATGGACATTGGGTTGTTTCCACCTTTTGGCTACTGTGAATGACGCTGCTGTGAACATTTCTGTATATGTATTTGTTTGAGGACCTGTTTCAATCTTTTTGAGTATACACCCAAGGGCAGGATTGCTGGGTCACCCCTGAAATGGCCTAAACCAGGCCTCTGCGCTTTGCACCTGTGGGGCTGGTTTTGTGAAGCGTCACTATTCAGAACTGGCAGGTGCACATCTGTCTGACAGGAGCTCACACGCCCGAGGGTTACGGGAGTGGGAGACGAGTGGTCTCGCAGGACTGGGGCAGGGGAGCCGGGCACTCACCTCGGGCACAAAATAAGGGGATGCCAAAAAAATAAAAAGTCAGCAATCGACATAAATAATATTTTAACGCACTATTATAAAAACTCAAAATGAATGTGCAAAACCCGCAATGAACAAAGCATCACAGTTTTCAACCAAGACAGTGCCAGTGCCGTGAGAGACACATTGGAGTCTGCGGCGAAAGGAAACATCAGACTGACTGACCTTGGCTTGAGTTAAAATTTTGCAATTGGCTTCATTGTGGATTTCCGCATTGATTTTGCATTTTTAAAATAGAAATAATACATATTATGACATTGATACACATTACTTTTACAGTAAATCAAACTAGAATAAAGCAGAATATGTGAAGTTCAAATAAAATTAATGAGCTAATTTTTATTTTACATTAAAACATTATTTATCTTGACCGCTGAGGTTTTTCAGCATTCCCTTAAATTTTGTGCCAAGGCTAGTGCCCTGCGTGCACCACCCTGGTAACTGCCTGGGATTAAGGACCCTGACAGATCTGAGTGAGAATCGCAGTTTAGACGCCTCCTTGCTGGGAGACCTTGGGCTCCCTTCTCTGCGCCTCATTTTTGCCACTGCTAGAGTCCTGGCGGTGCAGAGTAGCTGGGTGGACTGCAGCGATGCTTGCCCACCTAGCCCTGAGCGCGGGTCGTGGAACAGTCCCGCCTGTTAACATCAGCCGGTGCAGCTGGGCTATCACTGAGGCCATCAGGACCTCGAAGGAGCTGGTGCAACCCAGAACTACCTAAAGGGAACTGAGGCAGAAGCTGGGGTTCCACTTGCATTATCTGTTGCTCTGGAGGAGGAGGGGAGTGAACAGCAGCTGGCGTAATTTTCCGAACCCCATGTTTTTTGTTGACAAATCGGGAGCAGTGACCAAGCCCCCATCCCTGGGTTGTTGGGGGGATGAACAAGGCAGCATTTGTGAAACTGCCTGGCATATAGCAGGTTCTCAACAAATGCTGGACCCTACGCCTCTGTCCCTGGAGCTTCCCAGGGAAGTTGGCTGTGTTGTTGGTCCTCTGCCCCCAGATGCTGTGTCTACTTGCTGTCCCACAGAGAGAAAAAACAAAGGTTGGGCCTGGCCTCCCAGGGCCCTAAGGGTGAACTTGCCAAATAAGGGCACATGCACTCTTAGCAGGTGACAGCCAGATACACCCTGCTGTTAAGGGGTTAAGTGTCCCTCTAGAGACTTCTGAAAACTGTCTTGGCCTGGGGAGGGAGGCAAGGAGGTCTCTGGCCTCTCTGCAGGTGAGCAGAGCCTCCTTTGGAGAACTTTCTCACCCCATGAGGCTTCAAGGAAGCACTTCAGCACTTTCTTAGAACATTATTTGTTTTGCAGATGGCACCAACAGGCACTTCCCTGTGCCATGCCTGGCCCCGTGCCACGTGCAGCCAGTGCAGCCAGGGCAGCCAGGGCTGTGTCCCTGCACCCTGCTCCAGCCTCCTCGGGTTGTATGGGACTCTAGCTCCCACAAAGCAAGCTTGGAGGTGCCACTCAGCTCTTGTTTCCAACCCAGGACCCCACCGGGCTGGAGTCCAATGTCTGGTGTTAGGAGTTGAACTGTGTCTGTCCCCTGACAAAATTCAGGTTAGGTTGAAATCCTAACCCGCAGGACCTCAGAATGTGACCTAAATAGGATCTTTGCAGGTATAATTAGTGAAGATGAGGTCATACTAGAGTAGGGTGGGCCCTTATCCAATATGATTGGTGTCCTTATAAAAAGGGGGACATTTGAACACAGACACACGCACAGGGAGACCACAGGGAACATGGAGGCAGAGATCAGGGTGATGCTTCTGCAAGTCAAGGAATGCCAAGGACAGCCAGGAAACTCCAGACACTGGGGCAGAGGCCTGGGACAGATTTTCTCTCACAGCCTCAGAAGGAACCAGCCCTGCCTGCTGACACCTTGATCTCGGACTTCCAGCCTCCGGAACTGAGAGAGAATAAATTTCTGTTGTTGAAGCCGTCTAGTGTGTGGCTGTTGTTTCAGCAGCCCTAGCAAACCAACCCCTTGGGTGAAGAGGAAATGGCTTTCGGAGCCTGAAATAGCCCCAGACTGACACTGTACAACAATCCGGCGGGACCCGGGAGGCACCTCAGTGAGCCGGTGAATTCACTGCACCTCTGTGTCTCCTTATGAGAAAACTGAATGGTCCAGGAAAAGCAGGTTGGTGTGGACGTCACAACAGCTAAGGTCAGTCGTCATGACCAAGAACCTGCCAGGCCTCTGCCCCCACCAGCACACCAAGGCCTGGCGTCCAAAAGCGGAGGGCCCAGGTCCCTACCCCAGACTCTCGGAGGTTAATGTCACTTGGTGCAGATGGTGATAACTCAGAAAGGCAGAGGGTGGCTTAGGCAGCCTCAGCAAATGTGACAAAGACCATCTTTAATTGCTGCAAGGGGCTGATGTGGTTCAGAAGGGGCTTGGGCCGTATTAGCCCCAGGGACCTGGGCGGCCCCTGGGATCCATTTCTCCCAGGCCAGGTTTGGTTTCAGTCTGGCTGAGGGTGCAGACACCTGCTGCCCGGGCACTAAACCTGAGACTCTTGGTTCCCATCAGGTGGGGGAGAGAACAGACTCAAAGCCACCCCACGTGCCAGGCCGGAGAGAAGCTCGTCAACATTCTCAGAAATGACCACCCTGGCCCCGGTGGAGTGTCCCCTGCATCTGAGAGGCCTGCAGGGTGGCTTCCCTCTCCTGATCCACCTTCCGGGTAATGGTGGGCTCCCCCCACCCCGACCCTTAGTAAGCAGCTCCGCCGAGGGCTCCAAGGCCATGGCTAGACAGCCCCGAAGACGCAGGGTGGGCAGTGGTGGCTGGGAGACGGTATCACGAATGTCTCCACGCACACTGACTTCAGGGGACAGGAATTCCGCCTGGCGAGCGTCTAGACTGCGGTGTTTCTGGGACACTGTGAGCCGGAGCCAGAAGTCGTCTTCTGAGGGCTGGGCTGTGCTGCCACCTGGTGGTTACGGCCCAGAAAGGCCTTGCTGTCACCACGGAGCGGGCACTTAGCTGGGAGAGGGGCCCAGCCTGCATGGGGCTTGCAGTCCAGTGGGGGAAGACAGTGCCAGACCTGCATCTATTAAATAATTGAGTTAATAATGCAATTTGAAAATCTTTCTTTTTTTATAATTGGACTGACCTTGGTCCAAGGTCTCTACCGCTGGGGGCTGTGGACGTTGGGGCTGGATCATTCTCTGGAGTGGGCCCGTCCTGGGCTCTGCAGGGTGCTGGGCAGCATCCCTGCCTCCACCCACTCCATGCCAGGAGCTCCCCTTCTCCCCATTTGTGACAACCACAGATGTCCCCAGATGTCACCCAGTGTCCCCTGGAGGCGGGCAGGATCACCTCTGGGCAAGACCCCTGCTCTAGTCCAAGCTCCGACAAGAGGGAGGCAGAGGGCAGGCAGCCCGGGGGCGCGGCCTCCCCGGCTCCAGCGGGTGCCTGTGTTTTAGGATCTTTCTCCTTCAGTGATCAGGAGAGACACACCATGGAAATAAGATTTTATCACTCACAGGTCCTGGAGGGCCACACGAATACCCGGGGCCACACGCACGGAGGTCAGGGACAGAGCTGAGAGCGCAGCAACTAGCAGTGTATATGGGAATAGGGTGTGGGTCACTTCAAGTTCAAGGGCAAATGCCTGAATGGTCACTTTCAAGGAGGTGGCAGGAAAATGGGCAGCCCAGTCTGCTGGGCAGGAGAGATGCCCCTTGGTGGTTCTTATCTCTGGCCTCAGCCAAAGCTCTTCGGGTGTGGTGCAGAACTGGAAACTGTATCAAGGTGACTGAACACTGTGTTCAAAGTGTACTCCGAGGTGACCTAAAATGGTAGGCGTTCACTACATCCCATCCTGACACCTGCCCTAGACAGGCCTGGGTCAGGAAGGGCCGTGGTGGCAACAGCAGGGGTACGGGACAGGACTCCTTGGCTAGAGAAGAGCTGAGAACTGTGTTTTCCAGGGATGGGGCAAACAGAAATGTGAGAATCTGTGCCGAGAGCACACACACACACCCGCCTACGGCACCGGACCTTCCCTAGAGCCACACCGGGCTCCACAGACATGTCCTGCACCAGCCAGAGCCCGGCACAGAGGGTCTGACCCACCGGTTCCCAAATCATCTCTGTTATTGGACCACAGCAGGAAGTCTCAACCAGGGGGGATTCTGCCCCCCAAGGGACACTGGGCTATGTCTGGGGACATCTGTGGTTGTCACACTGGGGGATGCTCCTGGCGTGGAGCAGGTGGAGGCAGAGACGCTGCTCAACACCTGTAGTACCCAGGAAAGCCGCACCCCAGAGAATGACCTTGTTCACTGCTGTCTCCAGGTTTCTGCCAGCCCCGCGATTCCTCGATTCAGGTCTCCGAGCCGATTTCCTCAGATGTCCCAGGATGATGCTGGAGATGTTGGTCTGCTGGGGGTCAGGGGACCTGGGCTGACTCCTCCTCCCTCAGAGCTTCCACATGCCCTGCTTGAACAGGGTGAGGGCTGTACTCTGCAGGACCCCTGGGCTTGGGGGTCGGGGGGCATCGTCCTGAAGTTATGTCACCCCTTTTGCGAAGCCAAGGGGCTGGGTGGCTGCAGCTCTGGCCTCCCAGAGCTCTCCTGGCCACTGGACTTGGACTTCCAGGAAGCTGAAATTGGCTGGGGAGCGAGCCCCAGGGCAGCTGCCTGCTTCCAGCAAGCTCCGGGTGGGGGCTGGTGGGGGAGCGGGGGGAAGAGCCCAGGCCGGCTCCTGCAAGTTCCCTTGGCACCTCCAGCTGCGGCGGAGCCCGGCTGAGTCAGGGAGGGCACTGCTGGCTCTGAGCTGTGCCACGTGCAGGAAAGAAATGACACCAGCTGAGTCAAGGCTGTTCCCAGCAGCAGCCTGGCAGCGGGAGCCTTTTTGAATCTCCATCAGACCATGAGACCCCCCCTGCTCACAAGGCCTCCCACCTCCCCACTGCCTGTGCAGCCCCAGGAGTAAGACTGGATACTTCACAGTAGCTGGTCGGCTCCTCAGATGTCCCTGGCCACTCAGCCCTCCCAGAGGCATCTTCTTGGCACAGGACATTTGCCCAAGCTCTGCTAGACCACACCTTTCCTCCAATACTCTTACAACCTGCCCTTGTCTCTGCGGGATCTTTGCTCTGAGGTCCCCACCTTTCAGCAAGGCCTTCTTCTTCTTCTTCCTTTTTTTGTTTAAAAGATGGGGTCTCACTGCTCTGTCACCCAGGCTGGAGTGCAGTGGCATCATCACAGCTCACTGCAGCCTCCAACTCCTGGGCTCCAGCGATCCTCCTGCCTCAGCCTCCCGAGTAGCTGGGACTACTGGTGTGCACCACCACACCTGGCTAATTTTTCTATTTTTTTTAGAGATGGGGTCTCGCTATGTTGCCTAGGCTGGTCTCAAACTCCTGGGCTCAAGCAATCCCCCAGTCTTAGCCTTCCAAAGCGCTGGGACTGCAGCATCCCTGGCCTCCACCCACTCCATGCCAGGGGCACTGTCCCTCCCCTGGTTCACAGCAACTCAAAATGTCCCCAGACTTCACCAAGTGTCTCCTGGGGGACAGAATTGCCCCCAGATGAGTTAGAGGATCCCATCCCCTCCCTGCCAAGACTTTGCATCCCATAATCACCTCACACAAAATCTGGAGTTGGAAAGTATGTCATGAACACAGCCAAAAAGTACCCATGTTGGTATTAAGCAGGTCAGGATGTGTCCCTTTAGGAGACCCTCTGAATCAGGCATGGGCAGACTAGTGTCTGTGGGCTGCCTGTTTGTGTAAATAAAGTTTTATCGGCAAACAGCCACGCCCATCCATTGACACATTGTCCTTGGCTGCTTTTGTGCTATGACAGCAGAGCCAGGTAGTCACCAGAGACTGTCTGTGGCCGGATGCAGTGCCAGGATGGCCATACCCCAGAGAATGATCTGGCCCCAATGTCCATGGTGCCAAGGAGGAAAGACCCTGATTTAATTATCTGGAAGAGAATCAAATTCAATCCCTAGCTCACACTAGACAACGGAAAAAACTCCCAGTGGGTCAGACAGTGGCAGGGCCGTCCTGGGCACTGCAGGGTGCTAAGTGGTGTCCCTGCCTCCATCCACTCCATGCCAGGGGCACCCCCAAGTTGTGACAACCACGGATGTTCCTGGACATTGCTCAGTGTCCCCTGGGGTCAGAGCTGCCCCAGTTCAGAACTGCTGACCTAGACCAGAACCTCACCAGCCTCCAGGGATCGAGCCCAGCCTGGTCCCTGCAGCTCTGACTCTGCCTCGGGCTACGACTCCTGGGGATCCCGTCGGTCTGACCAAGAAGCCACATGAGACCAACCCAGACCAAGGACATCCTACAGGACACCTGGCCATGATGCTTCACGACTGTCCACATCCTCCTCACCACCTCCAGCCCTCCTCCAGGGTCCGTCCCCAGCTCCCTCCCTCTGCTCCCAAACCTCCACCTCCAGGGAGCCCTCCCTCCTGCCTCCAACACCTCCCTAGAGACAGTCTCTCCTCTTGGCCCTGTCCCACCCCATTTCCTTCTTTTCTAAGACTCTCTGTTTCGTTTTCTTGTGTGTGTGGGTGTGACATGCCATCCTGCACTGGAATGGATGCTCCCTGAGGATAGGACTTTACTCTGAGTCAGGCCGGGTCCCTAGCACCTAGACTGTCCCTGGCACACAGTGGGCGTTGTTGGGCCAATATTTGCTGACCGACCAGCGGACTGACCTCTCGTCTACCCTCCCACCCACTGGCTTCTTCGTCTTGCCCGACCCCTGGGCACCGAGGACAAAGGTCTTGCCCTCCTCTAGGAGCTCTGAGCTGCATTTCTTTCTTCTGTTCTATTTTTTTAAAAATAAATATTTTATTTAGAGTAATTTTAGATTTACAGGAAAGTTGCAAAGATAGTATAGAGTCCCCGCCCATGCCCCACCAGCTTCCTCTTGAGGTGACATCCTGGTCACAGCTGAGTAACGGACTCAGCACGCTACTATTAACTAAACTCCAGCTTCACTCAGGTTTCCTCAGTTTCCCCTCAAGTTCTTTCCTGCCCCAGAGGCCTGTTCAGGATCCCAAATGACGTTTACTTGTCACAACATCTAAGGCTTCTCTGGGCTGTGACAGTTTCTTGGTCTTTCCTTGGCATTTTCACTAACTTTTTTGTTTGTGTGTTTTGGAAAATAGTTACTTTCCGTGGGGGGAAAAAATGTCATTTTGGTTAGCTTAAGAGTTTATTATTATTATTTTTCAATGAATTAATACATATTTCACATTTTCTCGGTTTTAATTTCAAATTTAGCAAATATCGATAAAAATAACCCACATAAACAAAAGCTCTTGGGAATCTCCAGGACCAGAAAGTTTGAGAAACCTTGTCCAAAGCCAGGGGTTGGCAGACTATGGCCCTCAGGCCGCAACTGGCTCACTGTGTGTCTTTGTAAATAAAGTTTTATTTGTTTGTTTGTTTGTTTTTGAGACAGAGTCTCACTCTGTCGCCCAGGCTGGAGTGCAGTGGCATCATCACAGCTCACTGCAGCCTCCAACTCCTGGGCTCAAGGGATCCTCCTGCCTCAGCCTCTCAAGTAGCTGGGACTACAGGTGTGCGCCACCACACCTGGCTAATTTTTCTATGTTTAGTAGAGACGGGGTCTCGCTCTTGCTCAGGCTGGTCTCAAACTCCTGAGCTCAAGCAATCCTCCTCCTCAGCCTCCCAGGGTGCTGGGATTATAGGCATGAGCCACTGCACCCAGCCTGTAAATAAAGTTTTATTGGCACACAGCTGAGCCCATTTGTTTACATGTTGCCTGTGGCAGCTTTTCCACTATAATGGGAAAGACTGCCTAGTCGGCAAAGATTAAAATATTTACAGTCTGGCTCTCTGCAGAAGAGTTTGCTACCCCAGGTCAAGAATATAGCAATTTTGCAGCAAGTGCTTGTCTATAATTAGGCCAAACCATATTTACAGTGCAAGGCATCCACAGACATCAGCCTGCCAGTGAAATGTCCACCATGTATCAACTGTTAAAGTGAACACCACCATGGAATATCACTCAGCCACGAAAAGGAAGGAGGCTCTGACACAGGCTGCAGTGTGGATGGACCTTGGGGACATCGTGCTCAGTGAGAGAAGCAGACACAGAAGGACACACAGTGTGAGACTCCATTTATGTGAAATGTCCAGAACAGGTAGATCCACAGAGACAGGATGTGGATTCGTGGGTGCCAGGGGCTGGGGGAGGGAGGATGTGGGGTGATGGCTGATTGGGATGGGGTTTCTTTAGGGGTGAGGGAATGTTCTGGAATTAGATAGAAGTGATGGTTGCACAACTCCGTGAATGGGCTGAAAATCACTGAATTGTACACTTTTAAAGGGTGAATTTTGTACTGTGTGAATTATATCTCAATAAAGCTATTATTTGTTTAAAAAGAGAAAGCAAGAAAGAAACATACTCATAGAATAAAGGAAAAGTAGCATTTTGGCTATGGGAGGGCCACTGCACCCCCTGCTAATCACCCTATAGCCAGAGGAACGGCCTTCACCCTGTCCCCCCCAACACCCCAGAGCAGTTCCTGTGCGCCAGGAAACCTGCCACCCAAGGGGCCGCTCAAGCCACCAGACCAACAGGATATTAAAAAAAGATGAAATAGCAGAACCCTTCCTATCGAAACAAATTAGAAAGCTCTCCGGCAAGAATCCAACATTTTCAGGCAATTAAAGGCAAAAGAAAAGATTTCAACGAAGCATCCCAGCTGTCGGCAGGCTTCTTAGGGCCACATTGCTGGCCACCCCAGGGACCTGGGGGTGTACACATGTGGCACCCTAGCCAAGGAGCTGGTGTCATGCAGAGAACAGACTTGTGGGTGCTGGAAACGTTGGCCCCATTTGAGGCAGAGTTCGGGGGCCCTGGGCGACCTCCCTAGCCTGGGTTTCTAGTTTCGTTTATAAAAGGGGTGAAGTGTCCCCTCCCACTGGGTGCTCTGAAGGCTGGAGGTTACACAGAGGCTGCATGACTCGTGCAGTCTTGAGCAAACAGGGGCCCCATCAACTGTCACTTTTTACCTCTTTCTAGTGTGAACTTCCCTCCCCACGACCCCAGTTGCTTACTGAGGACTGAGTACAGCCCACCTCCCCTACAGAGGGTGGAGTAGCATCCCTCCAAAACTCACGTCCACTCAATACCTCAGAAGGTGACTGTTATACACTGCATTGTGTTCCCTTAAAATACGTATGTTGAAGCCCTAACCACCCCCCGACATGGGACTGCATTTGCAGGTGGGGTCTTTAAAGAGATTATGAAGGTTAAATGAGTCATAAGGTTGTCTTTATAAGGACGTGTGTCCTTTCAAGAAGAGGAAGAGACACCAGAGTTGCACACGCACAGAGAAAAGGCCACACGAGGACGCAGTGAGAAGGCGGCCAGCTGCAAGCCAAGCAGAGAGGCTTCAGGAGACACCCACCTGCCCACACCTTGATCTCGGACTCCAGACTCTGCAATGGCGAGGAAATAAGTGTCTGTTGTTGGAGCCGCCCAGTCCGTGGTATTTTGCTATGACCCAAGCAAAGACCTTATGACCCAAGAGAGAGACCTTATTTGGAAAGGGGGCTTCTGCCCTTTGCAGATGTAATTGGCTAAGGTGAGGCTGTGCTGAAGTAGTGCGGGCCCTAAGTCCCAAGACAAATGTCCTTGCAAGAGACAGAAGAGGAGAAGACAGAGGAGACAGCGGCGGGGAGACGGAGGCAGAGAGTGGAGCGATGTGGCCACAAGCCAAGGGACGCTTGGAGTCCCCAGAAGGTGGAGGAGGCAGGAAGGACCCTCCCCTGGAGCCTCTGGAGGCAACTCAGCCCTGCCCACACCTCGATTCCGGGCATCTGGCCTCCAGGACTGTGCAAGGAGAAATGTCTGTGGTCACCTGTTACGGCTGCCACAAGAGACTCATCTGCTCCCCTCTATCCCCTCCCCCATGCTGGTTGCCACTGAAGAGCAAGTTCAATGCACAAAACCCCCTCTGACTATTTAAAGGTCACTTCCTCCCCACCCCTGTCCCCACAGGCATTCAGGCTGCCCTTAGGTAACCACCACACAGCACCTTTCCCGGAGTGTGCAGTCTTCTTTTTCTTCTTTTTGCTGAGGTAGATTATTATTAAACCGTGGCCATGGCCCGAGCAGGCTGCCAGGCACACGGGCCAGGCCAACCACAGCCCAAGACACTGCACTGCCTGGATGCACCCCTGCCCTTTGCGCCCACTCCTCCCTGTGGTTTTGGGCTTATGAAGGGCACAAGATGTCGCCCTGCAGAAATAAACAGTCAGAAATGAAGACTAAGGGATACAGAGCGTATCCAGGGAAAGACCCAGAAACTGGTAATGCCACTTGCATCTGGGAAGGGAGCCTGCAGCGGCAACCCAGCACAGAGGGAGGCTTTGCCCTCACTGTGCACACATGCAAGCTTTGAGTTTCTACACCATGGGCGTAGTGCTTGATGCAAAACCTTTGTTTCCCTTCCTGGGGGTGTGGGCCCAGGCCAGCAGGGGAGGGACGAGCTGCTTCTCAGCTCACCTCCTGGACCCTGAGGCTCAGCCTGGGCTCCCTGCTATCCCGGGAGGGAAGGAGGTGACCACAGGCTGGGCCAAGGTGCCAAAACCAGACCAAAAGGATGTTCCATACCCAGAGGAACTGAAAGCAGGGACTCCGACAGATATTCACACACCATGTTCTCAGCAGCATCATGAACGACAGCCACAAGGTGTGTCCTGGATGGATGGATGGATGAACACAACGTGGTCCATCCACGCACTGGAACATCACTCAGCCAGGAAAAGGAAGGAGGCTCTGACACAGGCTGCAGCATGGAGGGACCTTGAGGACATCGTACTCAGTGAGAGAAGCAAAGAATGACAAATCCTGTGTGATTCCACTCACAGGAGGTCCCTAGAGTCACCAGATCCACAGAGACAGGAAGTAGAATGGTGGGTGCCAGGGGCTGGGGAGGGCTGAGGGGTTAGTGTCTCACGGGAACAGAGTTTCAGTTTGGGAGGATGAGAAAGTTCTGGAGATGGAGGGTGGTGGTGGTTGCACAGCAATGTGAATGTGCTAGACGCTGCCTAACTGTGCATTTAAAAATGGTTACGATGGTAAATGTTATGTTCGTATGTTTTACCACAATTAAAAAAGAGAAAAGGGAGCACCACTGACTCGGGAGTCCCCCACTTCTGTCTGGCTTTGTTCCTCCTCCCCGGTAGCCGTGAGCACGGCCAGCCGCTGTTCCCAGCAGCGTCCCAGGCCCCCTCCCTCTGCAGGAGGCCGGGCCCAGCAGCGCCTTCTGGGAAAGGCGGGGGGCAGGGGGAGCCTTTCCTAATAACCCCGGGCAGTGGCTGGCGAGCAAGAGACTGGGCACCTCCGGCCCACCCCAGCGGGCTCTCCAGCTGTTTACTGAGCCTGGAATTCTCCGCTCCGTGGGCCAGTCTGCTCCTGCCCTGAGAACAGGAAAACCAAGGTCAGCCCAGGGCACAGAAGCCACCACCCGCCTGTCATCCTTCCTGTGGGACACAGAGCCGGGGACCCCCAGGCAGGGGTGGACGCCTGTTGTTTACTTCCCGGGGGACTCTGGCTCTGTGCCGAGAGGGCACATTCTGTCCCTGGGGGCTCCCAGACGTCTTTCTCCTGCTGGGGCAAGGGCACGGGCACCAGAAGCTGGGGACGCTGCTCAACACCCTGCAGGGCCCAGGACGGCCCCCCACATTCATGGTGGCAAGCCCACTCCACAGCATGGTGCCAGGAGGAGGACCCTGGTTAGTGGTTGGCCAGGGGCACCCAAGGGTGCAGTCCCAGCCTGAGTCCCTGCTGCCACCTCCCTTCCTGCCTCCTCTGTGTGCCTTGTTCTCTCTGCACCTGCTTCCTCCGGCCCCAGCTCCTTTCAAGGATGGCCACAGCTGGCAGCCTGCGCGGCGCGAACACCTGCCCGGGCGTGCTGGCCAGCCCTGGCTTTCCGTCCCTGCCGGCTGCTCCTGGGTCCCCGTGTCACGTGGGTCAGAGGGTGACTGGCCCAAGGCTTGCCTCTCATTACAAGCAAAGCTCTGAATCAGACAGAGTATTAGTCAGGGAGCCAGGGAACAGCATGTCGCATTCCAGGAGGCTAATGAGCTCAGACCTCAGCTCCCGCAGCTGACTCAGCCCCGGGAGCTGCATGTGATCCTTACTCCTTTCGGGGCTATGACAGTTATGTTCCGGAGGTTTCACTCACTGTCCCATGGTGTCACTGGTCCTGGTCACAGACTCGCCTGCGTGCAGGTCAGGTGGGGATTTGTCCCAGGGCTTTCATTCTTTGTTTCTTTCTCTCACTTGTTAAACATCTGACAAGGACTTGGACCAGAGCCCTGATCTTAAAAGCTGACAGTCTGGCTCGGGTGACAGACGCAGCTAATACGAGTATCACGAAACAGTTGCCATGTGGCCCTGGGCACGTTACTTGCTTCTCTCCTACTATTTTCTCATCTGTGAAATGGAGACAATTATCCCCATTTCAACACAGTAGGTGTGTTAGCAGCTATTGTTGTGTAATAATTCGCCACAGACTTTGCGGTTTAAAACAACACCCCTTTGTCATTTCACAGTTCCTGTGTGTCACGAGTCTGGCACGGCTTAGCGGGGTCCTCTACTCGGCGTCTTGTAAGACCGAAATCAAATCGATGTTGGCTGGGCTAAGTCCTCACTGGAATTTAGGGCCCTCTTCCGAGCTCTTTTAGGTTATTGGCAGAATCCATTTCCTTGCAGCTGTAGGAATGAGGTCCCCGTTTTCTTGTGGCTGTTGGATGGGTGTTGCTCTCAGCTCCTAGAGGACACCCTTGGGTCTTTGCTGCATGGCACCCTCCGCTGGCAGCTCTCAACATCAACATGGCTGTTTGCTTTCTTTAGGGCCAGCAGGACTAGAGCTACTGCCCCTGGGGAGGTGGTCTCTCTGTCTTGCTCTCATAGTGGTAAAAAATATATACAAAATTTGCCATCTTCGGGCGTGGTGGCTCACGCCTGTAACCCCAGCACTCTGGGAGGCTGAGGCAGGAGGATTGCTTGAGGCCAGGAGTTTGAGACCAGCCTGAGCAAGAGTGAGACCCCGTCTCTACAAAAAATAGAAAAATTAGCCAGGCATGGTGGTGGCACCTGTAGTCCCAGCTACTCGGGAGGCTGAGGCAGGAGGATGGCTTGAGCCCAGGAGTTGGAGGCTGCAGTGAGCTATGACGATGACACTGCACTCCAGCCTGGGAGACAGAGTGAGACTCTGTCTCAAAAAAAAAACATTTTGCCATCTTCACCATGTTGAAGTGTACAGTTCAATAGTGTTAAGTATATTCACATTGCTGTGCAGTGGGTCTCTGGAACAGGTTCACCTTGCAAAACTGCAACAGTGTACCCACTGAACAAGGGCTGCTCCACCCCCCTCCTCTGGCCATTGGCAACCACTGTTCTACTTTCTGTCCCTGAGTTTGACTCCTCTGCATGGGCTTCTGGTCTCTATTATGTGCTCACCTGATTAGGTCAGGCCCACCCACACACTCTCCCTGCTGATTAGCTCAAGTCAACTGATGAGGGACCTTCATTGCATCTGCAAAATCCTTTTACCTGACACATTACCAGGGGGCTGCCCACACGGGTAGGAGGTGCATCTGGATTTGAACCAAGTCTTTTGGTGCTAGGAGCCCCCGCAAACGTACTGCCACCTCCTCCCCAGGGCCAAACCTGCCAGAAGAGTGGACAAAACCTTGCAGATTTGTGGGAGAAGACATAAGAGCATGGCCCTGAATGCCAACATTGGGCACACGGTGATTACAACTGGTTGCCATGACTGCTGTCAAAGTTTAGATGGGTTTGTCGGGTTGTACCCCTGACATGCACGAGTCAGGGGAACTCGCTTCACGTTTACAGACACTTAATGGCCCTGCACACCCATGAATTGGTGAAGCTGACTCTGCACATGTGGTCGATGGCACAGAGCTCTGCACACACGTGGCACCCAGGTCAGTTTCCTGGTTTTGTACTATAGTTTCATAAGGTGTCCTCACCTGAACCCAGGTGAAGTGTACATGGGACTGCGTGTACAATTTTTGCAACTTCCTCTGAATCTGTAAGTATTTCAATATAAAGGTTTTTTAAAAATTCGGTGAAGACATGGGTATGTTTAGGCGTCACTGGGACAAAGCATGCCATGTGCTCTCCAAACATCTCCTTCATCCCCCATCACGATCCTATCTCCAAAGTTCTGGCAGTACTCCTGTGAAAGGAGGGGGTGAAGGTCCCACCTATCCGGCCTGGCTGAGGCTGAGCGCGGGCCGTATCTTGGATGACTATGTCCCCCTCTTCCTCTCTGAGGCCAGCAGGATTCGAAGATTGCCCAGATCCCCACTCCCTGGAGAACATGCCTGTAGAATCCCCCCTAAATGTGGGCAGGGCGTGTGGGCAGGATGACACACCACTCTCCTGATTTGGATCTTTTGCAGGAAGGAAGGGATTTTGAGAAGGTGAAGAAGGTCCCAAATCAGTTGACTTTGAGTTCATCCAAAGGGATATTATCTTGGGCAGACCTGACCCAATCAGGTAAGCCCCTCAAAGGGAAAGGGACCTCCCTGAAGTGAGAGACTGTGGAATTGGGTGAGGGGCTCATCGCTATGCTGCCCAGGCTGGTCTCAAACTCCTGGCCTCAAGTGATCCTCCCGCCTCGGCCTCCTAAAGTGCTGGGATTACAGGCATGAGCCACTGCACCTGACCTCTCTGTTCTATCTTTACAGATTTTCCGTAGACCTAAAATTGTAAAGAGTTTATTTAAAAAATAATTCAGAGCCACATCCAGTAAAAGTAATAAGTAAAGCTGGGACTCTAAGGGGACATTTTTCCAAGGCTGTTGTTAGGGACCAGCTCCCAACACATTAGGCCACATCCTCGGGCCTCTGCTGGGCCCCCAACTTCTAAGCAGACCCCTCCCTGGCCCTGGCCAGGCTGCACTGTCACCATCTATACTACAGGATCCCCCACGTGGCTCTGGGAGCTTCTGCAGACAGAGCCCAGGGTGTTCGCTCGGCCCAGCAGGGGCCGGGCAGGTGGATGTTTGCTGACTAAAAGGATGAAGTGGAGGGAAGGAAAATCAGAATCCAAGAACCCACACCATCAACGTCCACACCCAGGTGGGCTGCGGGAGACGTGAGCACCCCTTGGGCCCACTGCACATGAGGCCCCCTCAGGCCCCCACTTGACTCCCCCATGTCTCCCGTCCCCTGACTTCTCATCATATGTGAGTGTCACCCCCGTGTGTGTTTTGAGTCAAAGGCGGCCGAGGTCGGATGACTCCGTGGATGACCGTGTTTGCAGCATCCCTCGCTCTGTGGGAGGCTGACTGTTCAAGCGGTTGCTTAGCAATGGCTGCAGACTGGTCCCCTGCCTGGCCAGCGTGCACGCGAGCCTCTCTGGGTGTCGAGCTTTAAATCGGGAAAGTTGGGTAGTTGCAGTAACCGACCCCGAGGAAGGACTGAGAGGCCACCTTAACCTACGGGGCTCCAAAGAGTGGGTTTGTTTACTGGGGCTTGAGTGGGAACCACAGTACCTCTGTCAGGGGGAGAATGAAAAGGATGATCTGGACTCACCCGGGGGCACGGTGCTTGCGTACCAGGGCTTTGCCCCCGGCACTGCAGGTGTTTGGGGCTGATCATTCTGGGCTGTGGGGCTGTGCCGTGCCTGGGAGGACGCTGGGCAGCATCCCTGGTCTCCACCCGGTAGCACCCATCAATCCAGACAGCCAAAAATGTCTCCTGGGGACAAAATTGCCCCCGCTGACACCCCCCAGGTCAGGGGATTCCACAGACTCCCAAGAGACTCTGCGTCCCACGATCCCCTGACCTTCTGAGGTCCTGAGAGGCTGCACACATTTAAATCCACACCCTGAGTGGGGAGGGAGGGGAGAGGGGAGTCCCAGGAGCTGGGGGTCCCCTGGTCTGCACCGTCTGCCCCGTCGGGAGTTTATTCTGGTGTCCAGTGTGAGCAGGGAATGGACTCAATTTTTTCCCCAAATGATTAACTCAGGGTCTTTCCCCCGCTGCACTGTGGACATTTGTCCGGATCATTCTCTGGGATGGGGCTGTTCTGGGCACTGCAGGGTGCTGGGCAGAATCCCTGGCCTCCACCCACCAAAGCCAGGAGCACCCCCTAATCGTGACAACTACAAATGTCGCCAGACATCTCCCAGTGTCCTTTAGTGGGGGCAGGATCACCTCTAGGTGACCCCTGCTGTAAAGGGTCAAGGTCGTGTCCCAGGTCCCCGGCTGCCTTGGGAAGCACCACGTGTCCCTGGCTGCAGACTCAGTGGCAGCAGGGTGCAAGGAGAGGGCTCCAGGCACCAGGGGCCATGGCAGAGGCACCCCCTAATTACATGTGTACTGTATAGGTTTTCTGTGGGGAAGGCAGCAGTGGCAGCCCGTGATCTTCCACGAGCAGAACATTTTAAGGTTTCGACAGTATATCTTGGCAGTTCTTTCAGAGGAACAACTTGTCCATGGAAAAAAACTGATAACAATGTGCATTTCAACATGCCCAGGCCAGGCTGAAAGCCGGTAACCAGCCAGGGGGAAAGAAACGCGCTCTGATTGGCAAGCTGGGGTTGGCGTTTGCTCACCACACAAGGGCCGCTCTCAAGATAAAAGGCTCCGGTAATGCTCTCAGCAGAAATGTTCAAAAACTCCCAGGGAGAACAAAGAGCTATCAGAAAAACACACTCTTCGATTGGGAGGTCACGGACTCCTTTTGTACTCTACGCAGTGAGCAAAAGGGCTGGGGAAATGCTTATCCTGGGGCAGGGGTTCCCACCACGGCAGTGTGGACACTGGGACTGTCCTGGGCACTGCAGGTGCTGAGCAATGTCCCTGCATCCACCCACCCTATGCCAGGAGCTCCCCCAGTCGTGAAAACCACACGTGTCCCCAGACATCACCCAGGGTCCCCTGGGTGGGCATGGAGAGACAGAATCACCCACCCCCGTGAGACCCACTAACATACTTAAATTTCAAATGGTTCAAGATTTAAGTGTAGAACATGCAGCCAGTATGAAATACAGATAATTTTTTTTGTGATCTTAAAATTTGCAAGAATGCCACACAAAACAAAGGAGAACACTGATGTATGGAAAACGTTTAAAATCCTCTGTGGCAAAACCCACTGTAAGCAAAGTCGACAGACACGCTCAGAAAAATATCTGCAGAGTTCAAACAAACGTACATGAAGACTTCAAACAAATCAAGCAGAGGGAGAGGTCTCAGTGGGAAGGTCAGAAGGGAACGCAGCCAGGCAGTGCGCCCAGAGACACCCGGGAGAGCAGGGTGCTTCCACCAGCAACCGGGGAGACCCACACAAAACAAAGACGAACTGTTCTCACTTGTCAGGTTGGCAAAGGCTTAAAAACTGTAGTTGGGAGGGTGGAGCAACGGCGCTCTTAGTGGGAAATGGGGCGTTTCTGGAGGTCACTGTGGCTGGATGTGGAAAAGTAAACCATACACGCACACACGTGCACGCGGAGCAGGGCAGAGCTACTTACAGGGGTTTCCATTAAACCATGGCCATGCGAGGGTTTACAGAGTTGGGGGAAAAGAAAGAAAGAAAGGGAGAGAGAGAGAGACAGAGAGAAGAGACGCCCCCAAAGCCCACCAAGGGAGAATCAGTTAAATAAATTATAAAATTATTTAAAAAGAAATAAATTGCCGTATCCTATAACACGGAGTATGAAGCAAGAGTTAAGAAGGAGGATGGAAATCTAGCTTTACGGACAAGGAAAGATGCTTCATCACAATGAGCATATTAAAGAAGAAAATCCCATTCACCTAAAAGCACACGTGTGAACGCGATTCACAAACAGGTTCCACGAAGTGCTCACCAAGATGCGCACGGTCGCTGTCGGGCTGGGGGAGTTTAGGGGCTTGGCTTTCTTCTTTGTACTTTTCTTCATTTTACTTTTTTTTGTTTTTGTTTTTACAAGAAGTCTGTCTGACTTTGCCTTTGAAGACTGGATGGGCAGGGCTCCCTCGTTTCTCACGCGCGGCGCGTGCACCCCCCCCATACATGTCCTGCCCAACAAAATTAAGCGTTGAAATCTGTTTTGCACTCAGCCTGAGCACAAATGAGCCAGAAGAGGCCAGGACTCCGGTCCCAGCTTTGCTGCTAACTTGCTCTCTGGCTTTAGGGACAACTTCTCTCTGGAGACTCTGTCCCAGTGCGTGTCCCTGGGTCTGGGCTCTCCTTCCTCAGCCCAACTCATTTGGCGGGATCCTACTTGTGCCTGAAGACCCAAGAGAAAGGCCCAGGGGACAGGCTATGCTGGAACACCATCCTCTGGGCCCCCTGGCTCCCTGCAAAGACGGTGACCAAAATACCCGGCTGCTGCCTCATAACTGCCCTGTCCCCCATTTGGCCCTGGGGCCGTAGTTTTTGGACTCCTGAGCAGACAGGCCAGAGAAGGAAGGTGCTGCCCAACTTGGAAGATGTACTTGTGGCCTGGGGGCAGACAGCTTTATGATGGCTTTTGTGTGAAACAGAATTATAAACTAAAACCCTAAATTATAGCAGCACAGTAGACTGTTCTTGTCTCAGCCTGGCAGTTGATCCCACCTCTGGGTTCACCATCTGCTCACTTGTCTGTTTCACTTGGACCTCTCACCTTCCCCACACCACAGACCTCTCAGGGCATCAAACCAAACCCAAACCAACCGCACTAACAGTCAGGGATGGAACAGCTTCAGATCAAGTTACTGTACATAAAATGACCTGCTTGATACTACAAAATTATGGAAATTATTAATTATGGGAATTAATACTATGAAATTAAGGAACGGTACCCTTAGCAATTGGCAGGTGTCACCCCCCCATCCCGGGCATAGTCCAGGAATGGACCCGGGTATGTGCAGCTGATCCCATGGTCACAGTCCCAGGAGACCCAGCCCCAAGATGGCCAGAGTCACGCCTGGTGGACCCCCGTCAGGGTCTCCCTTCTTGCTCCTAGAAATCTTGGGGACGTGTGTAATCAGGCAAGGGAGGAGGCCAGCTCAGCTCACACCTCCAGCTGATTCCATTGCAGCCGAGGGAATGACAGCCTCCCAGAGATGCTCAAGTCCTAATCCTAGGAATTTGTAGATACGTCACTGTATGTGGCAAAAGGGTCTCTACAGATGGGATTAAGTTAGGATTTTAAGACAGGAGATCACCCTGCATGACCCAGGGGGCCCAGTGTCACCACAGGGTCCTCCTATGAGGAGGCAGGAGGGTCAGAGGCAGAGAGAGATTAGAAGATGTTGCGTTGCTGGCTCTGAAGGTGAAGGAAGGAGCCCCACGCTGAGGGATGCCCAACACCAAACACCTGTTCCCCAGCGAGCTCCTGGAACTTTTTTTTTTTTAGAGACAGAGTCTTGTTCTGTCACCCAGGCTGGAGTGCAGTGGCATCATCGTAGCTCACTGCAGCCTCCAACTCCTGGGCTCAAGCGATCCTCCTGCCTCAGCCTCCCGAGTAGCTGGGACTACAGGTGCCCACCATCATGCCCGGCTAATTTTTCTATTTTTTTGTAGAGACGGGGTCTCGCTATGTTGCCTAGGCTGGTCTTGAACTCCTGACCTCAAGCGATCCTCCCGCCTTGGCCTTCCAGACTGCTGGGGTTACAGATGTGAGCCATGTGCCCGGCCGACTGAAACATTTTAATGCCTCCCTGGCTCTGCCTCACCTTCCTATAGTGTGTTGCCTTCTGTTCTCTCTTTTGGACTGAGCTTTGTCGTTTGTTTAACAGCTTCACTGGGGTAAGAGTTACACACCTGAAGATCCACCTATCTGTGAGTATACATAGTTCCAAGAGTTTCAGTTAATTTATACGGTTGTGCAACCATCGACAAAATCTCATTACAGAACACTGTTATCAGCCCCAAAAGTTGTTCTGATCCCACCCCTGGCCCCCAGGCAATCGCTGATCTGTAGCTTTTTCTAGAAACTTCCTATAAGTGGAATCATACAATATGAAGTCTTTTACACGTTTATGTTTGGATTCTTTTATGTACATAAAAGCTTTTTATATTCATCCTTTATATATATAAAACAGCTCTCTATATATACATGCATCAGCTTTATTGAGATATAATTCATATGCCACACAATGCCCTTTTAAAATGCACAATTCAGTGGCATTTAGTATGTTCAAAAAGTTGTGCAACTGTCACCTCTATCTAATTCCAGAACATTCTATCACCCCAAAAAAGAAGGGTGTCCCCATCAGCCATCACTCCCCACCCCCTCCCCCAGCCCCTGGCAACCACGAATCCACATCCTGTCTGTGTGGCTCTGCCTGTTCTGGATGTTTCACATAAATGGAGTCAGACATTGTGTGTCCTTCTGTGTCTGGCTTCTCTCACTGAGCACGATGTCCTCAAGGTGCATCCATGTGGCAGCCTGTGTCAGAGCCTTGTCCCTTTTCCTGGCTGAGTGATGTTCCAGTGTGTGGATGAACTGCTTTATATTTGTCCATTCACCCCTCGATGGATGCTTGGGTTGTTTAACTCATTTCTACATATATACATATTCTTTTCTGTGTAAGTAAGTCTGCTCTGTAGTTATTTCCCATGACAATTGTGGCTTCTCACTGCTGTCAGGGATGTGAACACTAAGGTACCTAGTCGAGGCTTAAAAAGTGTCTACTACGGATGAGACCAAAATGATTTCTATCTGGCTGTGCTAAAATATCCATGTTTTAACCTTACTGAGGTACTATTTACATATCATAAAATTCAACTGAAGTGTACAACTCAAAGATTTCGTATCAAGTTCACCGAGTTGTGCGGCCACCCCCACCATACAGGTCTGAACCGTTCCAGCCCCCCGTGAGATCCCCGGTGCACGCGGACAGCCCCCGCCTCTGGCCACCACAAATCACCTTCCTGTCCCTACAGATCTGCCTTTCCTGGGAATTCTGCCTTTTTTTCTAACTTATTTATGTGTGTGTGTGTGTTTTATTTTTTACTTATTTTTTACACTAACAAAGCAAAGGCAAATAACTTATTTTTAAATAATTTCCTCTTCCCACATTTTAAAAGCCTCTCAAAATCCTGCTGGGAGTAACAACAGAAGCAAACACACAGAGGAGAATTAAGGGACCAGGATCTGAGTCTTAGCTTTGCTCCTAACTCATTTGGGAGGAACCTTCTTGGATGACACAGCTGGGGGCAGATCCCCCACGAGTGGCTTGGTGCCATCCTTGGGTTTTTGCTCTATTAGTTCCTGAGAAAGCTGATTTATTTAAAAAATAAATAAATAAAAGCCCGGCACCTCCTCCCCTCTAGTCCTGCCTTCCTTCCTCCCGCCACGTGACACACCTGCTCCCTGGGCTTTCCCTCCATGAGCAGAAGCAGCCTGAGGTCCCTCCCAGAAGCAGATGCTGGCGCCCTGCTTCTCGTACAGCCTGCAGAACTGTGAGTCAAATAAACCTCTGCTCTTTATAAATCACCCAGCCTCGGGTATTCCTTTATAGCAACGCAAATGGACTAAAGACGCCAGCAGTCAGTGTCCCCAGTCTGCCATCCTGCCAGGGTGAATGGCGGGTTTCAGACATGTTCAGTGATGGGAGACTCATCTCTGCCCTGGGTGCAGACCATGGACGCGTCACCCTCCACGTGAGTGGGAATGGGGGTAAGGGCTGAAGCCATCTTCTGAAAACTCCCTAGAATGGAGCTAAGACCCTGGACAGGCAGGCGGCACAGCCCTGCGCTTTACCAGTGCCGCGTACCCCTGCTTTGAGGGCAGGCAACGCGCTCTTGGTGGATAAGATGAGCCCGCGGACCCACAGCAGTCAAAGCCACCACACCTGCCCCGACGGCACCCCCACGTTCCAAAGAGCCAACGCACACCAGCTTCAACTATGAATGCAGAGCAAAGGAAAACATCATGGCACTGACCTGTGCACAGGCCCGGCTGTTCCCAGCACCAAGAGGCTTGGAATCCAGGCTTCGCTCCCTGGAAGAGAAACACAGCGTTTTAGGTTGGTGTGACTGGGCTGGAGGTGCCCTGCAGGTGTTGGTCAGGGTCGACATTGAAGGACGGTCGCCTGCCTGTGAAGACTACGGTAGAGGTCATTTTGGGAAGACCTGCCTTTCTGTTTCTCAGCCAAACCGTGGGGACAGCACACAGAGGAGGACCCAGTGGGGTCCTACTCAAGAAGGCAACTCTCCATGAGACTGCCTGGAGATTCACGATGTTGTTCCCAATCCATCTTCCGTGTGTTTAAAAACTGAATTGAACACAAGGATTGATGTTTACATGACTTTTTATAAAGACATTTATCTGCATCTTTTGTGCTTCATGTCCCCCTGGGAGGAGAAGGTGGCCGAGTCAGTGCCCTGTCCCAGGTGCCCACAAGTGACCAACTCATCCGGGTCTGCCCAAGACTTCCCTGAAGTTAACATGAAACCCCTCGGTCCCAGCTGAACTGGGACAGTCAATCTCTGAGCAGAACAGAGCTGGCAACTCAGGCCTGAGGCTGGGGACCTGATCGGGCCCCCACCTTGCTGACAGGAGGGGCTGCTGGGCCTAAACTACTCCTGCAAACACTGTGGTCTATGCCCGACCCCTGCTTTCCTCTGGAGTCTGCAATCTGGGCAAGGGCCAGGCATGGGGGCTGCGTGACCGATCCCCATGGATACCCAGGCACGGGGTCTCTGCAAGCTTCCCCAGGAACAACATTCTATTTGCTGCTGGGGTTTGAGTGTGTCCTACGTCACTCCATGGGGAGAGGGTTCTGGAAGCTGGGCCTGGCCTCCCTGACTCACCCCTCACATCTTTTTGCCCTTTGCTGATTTTGCTGTGTCCTTTCGCTATCATGAACCAAGGCTGCAAGGACAACCACGTGCTGAGTGACTGCACCTGGGGGTGGCCTTGGGGACCTCTGGCCCATCAACAGGTGAAGCTTCATCACTCATCCCCCTTTCTCCTCGGGAAGGGGTGTTTTCTGGGCTCCACATCGAGGGCCCCAACCCTCCTGCCTGGCCCTTGGTGAGTGGGCCTTTTGGCTGAACTGGACAAAGTTGGATCTGTCACCCACACCGCCCCAGACCCCTGAGCCTAGGAGGCCGGCTTAGTATGCCTGGCCCCCTAATCCTGACCCCGCACTATAGAGGTAAACCAAGAGACCCCAGCTGAGCCAAGGTCACACCTGTGTTTCCTGGTGAGGCCTGGATGGACGGTACCAGAACAGGGAGGTCACCCTGCAGGCCATGCCGAGATTCGTCCTGCCCTTGAGCTGGAACAGCCCACAGAGAAACCACCACAGATAAACAATAATGCCTTCCAGATGCACCCCTACTGTGGCCTGCGTCAGAGCTTCATTCCATTTCATGGCCAAGAATATTCCATCATGTGGATGGACCATGCTTTGCTGATCTATCACTCACTTGTTGATGGGCCTGTGGGTTGTCTCCTCTTTTTGGTGATTACAAATCATGCTGCCATGAATGTCTGCATGCAAATCTTCTTTGTGGACATATGTGGTCATGTCTTTTCACCCTCCCATACCAAAAGCCCCTTTAAAAGCTTTAAGAGATTGCCTCATCTCTACTGGAGGGTTTTCAATGCCCCCCACTCAAACGGCCCAGTGCTGGTCTCTACTGTTTATTGATAAACTGACTAACGTAAGGATGCATGCTTGGCAAGGCATGATGCTGGGGCCATAGTGGACCCCTAGCCTGACCACAAGGGGTTCTCAAAGTCACAGGCCAGAAAGTCAAACCATGCCCCAGGTACCAACAGAGAAGCCAGGGTGGGATTTGAGAGTGATCTGGCTGCAGGGTCCTCACTGCACCTCACGGGATGGACAGGACTTTGAGAAGAGAGGAGGAAGGGCAAACGAAGTGGCACCATCACCCAGCCAGGGGCAACGTGCCCAGCTGGCCAGTGAGGCTAGAAGTGCAGGGCTGTGTAGACAGGGCTAGGGTGTTTGGCTAATTCAGGGTCTCTCCCCCTGAATGCTGTGGACATTGGGCCTGGATCGTTCTCTGCGGTGGGGCCATCCTGGGCACTGCAGGTGCTGAGCAGCGTCCCTGCCCCCACCCACTCCATGCCAGGAGCACCTCCAGTAGTGACAACCACAGATGTCCCCACATATTACACAAGGGCTCCTTGGAGTGGAATCATCCCCGGTGAGACCCCCTGGTTTAGCCTCATACATGGTGTGAAGTCACCCAATTGAGGACACAGGGCCTCCCTGGGGATAGAAGTTGGAGGCCCCCAAGGCTTGCAGCCTAATGAGGTGATGGGTAGATCAGGGTTGAGTGGCAAAAGCAGCTGGAAATTTAGTGCCAGAGCTCAGGAAATGTGGGTTTGTCCGTGGAAAACTGTCCCATGATTGCAGCGGCCTGAAAATGCAGCTGGTGTGGAGGAGGTGGGGGGCTCCGGAAGCCCCAAAGCAGGATCCTTGTCTCTCACTCCCTGGCCATTGCCACATACAGCCCCTCTGGCCTTTTCTAAGGATTGAATGGGTCACTTTTACAAAGCCTTTCACATACAGTTGGCGCTCAATAAGTGCTGGCCTCCTCCCAGTATGATATGATGAGAAAGGTGCTTCACTCCTGGGGTATCCCTCCCAGAACCCAGAACCCCCGTCTAATGGTGAGAAAACACCAGCCGCACCCAGATCGGGGGACTCCTGCAGGACACCTAGCCCGTCCCCCTCAAGACCGTCAAGGGCACGAAAAACAAGGAAAAACCGAAAAACTGTCACAGCCCAGAAAGGAAAGGAAATCCTAGATGGAGTCTTGGGACCAAAAAAAGGACACATGGGGGGAACTAGCGAGACTGGGATAAAGAAAGGCATTTCGCCACTAGAAACATTCCCACGTGGGTTTCTTGGTGGCCACAGACGCACGTACGGAAGGTGCTAACATTAAGGAGAAACTGGTGAGGGGTAGGCAGGAACTCTCTGGCTTTCTTTGCCACTATTCCAAAAATCTAAGATTATTCCAACATGAAAAATTTGTTTAATAAAGCAACTAATTTTTTTTAAAAAATTAATGCCAGTTCCCTTTCTCTGAAGCTAAAATCCCCGCTGTGCCCTGCAGGTGGCGCCCCTGCCGCAGGAATGCCCTGAAGCCCTCGGGACCCCGGAGTTGCTTGACCAGGGCGGCCACTCGGGACAAGTGCTGGACAGGTGCTGCTCCGGGCCGCAGCAGTCGGCAGGGATGAGAGGTGAAAGGGCCGGAGCCCCGTGCCCACGGAGCTGCCGGAGGCCAAGGCCCCCAGCCTCCCCCCTGCAGGGGCTGTCTATGCACATAAGGCTTCAATTTTGAGTTACTGAATTGATTAAAGACTCACAGGGGATTTCAAAAATAGTACGGAGGGGTCCCACGTGCCTGTCATCCAGCTGCCCTGATGGTGACACCTTACACGATGAGGGGACATTGTCAAAACCAGGAAACAGAGAGGACCGATATGCTAGTGGTGTATAGACCCACCACTAGGAATCGTTCATTTGTTTTCAGACAGCCTTACTAAGATACAATGCTCATACCATGAAATTCGCACATTTAAAGTGTACAATTCAATGTTTTTAGTTATATTTGCAAAATCGGGCAACCATCGCCTCTGTCTAGTACCAGAACATTCTCACCACCCCACAAGGAAACCCCATCCCCATCAGCTGTCACCCCCCATCCCCTCCCCAGCCCTGGCACCCAAGAATCCACATCCTATCCCTGTGGCTCTGCCTGTTCTGGACATTTCACATAAATGGAGTCTCACACTGTGTGTCCTTCTGTGTCTGCTTCTCTCACTGAGCACGATGCCCTCAAGGTCCATCCACACTGGAGCCTGTGTCAGAGCCTCCTTCCTTTTCCTGGCTCAGTGATGTTCCAGTGTGTGGATGGACTGCATTGTGGCTGTTCACTCAACAGTTGATGGACACTGGGTTGTTTCTACTTTTTGGTGACTGGGAATCTGCTGTGGGCATTTGTGTCACATGGATCATTTTTAAGAAGGTTTCTCACTCTCTGCCTTCACATCTACAGCCTGCAAAGCTCCCTGTCCCAAGCCCTTTAACCCCAGCTGATGGCTGTCCCCAAGCCCCGGGACTTGACAGTGAGATGACCACTGCAAATGCCCCTGGTCTCGGCATAAGGAGAGCGCAGCGTGGGCGAACCACGTCTCAGCCACTCTGTCCTCTGGGCCACCAGTCACACCAGCTGGCGCTGGGCTGTCCCCCAGCGACCTTCACTCGCTCGCTCAGCTGGACAAAAATGCTGGGCTTTCACCTTCCCTGTCTGGATGAATTCCAACCCCCATGGGTGGGTGGGTGGCCGTGGAGCAGAGGGGAAGGGACCTCTCCACAGGGCCCACCACAGAACCTGCAGAGCCAGGGACCCTGCTCACAAATTAGCATGAATCTCAAGGCACCGACGACACTGCATTAAACCAAGCCCTGCCACCCAGCAGGGCAGGTGAGTCTCAGACACAGGCGGTGAACACGCCAGGTAGCAGGTGCCAAGTGCTGCAAGGGAGAAATTAATCATGCTCGCTCAGGAAAGAGACACCAGGTACGACGTGGCGGTCAAGGGGCGCCTGCGTAGAAAGGGCTGCCACCTTCCTCCAGTGCTCCCAGCACCCCACTGTGTCCCGGGAGGTGCTTCTTATGATCTCTCCTCCCCACCTTCTTCATAGTTTTCTTTCTTTCTCTCTGTCTCTTTTTTTTAAAATTGAGACAGTCACACACCATAAAATTCGCCCTTTTGGAACCTGGAGGACACAGTGCTAAGTGAAATAGGCCAGACGCAGAGAGGAAAATCCTGTGTGACCTCACTTATGTGTGGGCTCTAAAAGCAAAACGAAACATAAAACTCCAAATACACAGAACCAGAGAATTGGTTACAGAGGCGGGGGCCGGGGGGGCAACCGGGGACGGAGCTCAGAGGGTACAAAGTGTCAGCTGTGTTGGACACATTAGCCTAGGATCGAACCACGGGGTGCCAGCTACACTTTAAAATAGTGTATCATATCCTGGAAATTTGCTAAGAAAGTATCTTTTAGGGATTTTTACCACACACAGAAAAGAGTAACTACGTGAGATTGGTGGAAATACTAAATTGCTTGACTGTAGTGATCATTTCACTCCGTGTATATGCATCAAAACATCGTGTTGTACCCCTCAAATATATACAATAAAAAAATAAGTACATAAATTCACCCTTTTAAAGTATACGATTCAGTGGCTTTTAGGACATTCACAAGGTTGCGCAACCACCTGCTGTATCTAATTCCAGGACATTTTCATCTCCCTCTAAAGAGACCCTGTGTCCATCTGCAACGGATGGTTGAAAGCCCAGCTTCCCCCAGGAGAGGGGAGACCCCAGACAGCAGGGACCATGGCGGTTTTGCTTTGCCACTGCAGCTCAAACACCTCCCACAGAGCCAGGCCTGCGTGAGGCGCTGGATAATTATGGGGGTTTTGCTCAATGCCGTCGGCGCTAAGGGACCAGCCTACTGATCTGGGGGGACCAGCCTGGCCCCACAGAACTGGGTGATACTGGGGAAGTTCCCACTGGGGCCTGGCCTGTCAACCGGGAGTGACAGTGGGAGCCTCGCTGTGTTCCTACAGGATGGGTAAAGGAGAACACTTAGCAGAGGTTTGACCAGGGCAGGACACTCAAAAGATGTCGGAGCCCCACAGCTCCTGCTGGCCCCACACACGGGGCGCAAGGTTCCAGCTGCGGCTTCCAGCTGCATTGCTTGTCATGTTGGAAAAAGGAAAAGAAAAACCCAGATCTCACTAACAGTGTTCACAGGATTGATCTTCCAGGGTTACTATGTTTGCTGGTGGTTTCCATTTTGCTCAAAAGATTTTACAGCCTAATGTCTCCAAGCAGTGCATGGGGACACAAATAGCCGGACCCTCAGCCTCCAATCCTGGGGATTTTGCAATGACAAGAACAGAGCAGGGAAATTCAGGGGCAGGGAAGGAGATAAGGGCTCAATCTTTGTCCCATGATCCCCTGCCCTGCTGAGGTCCTGGGAGGCTGCACACATTTAAATCCACACCCTGAGTGGGGAAGGAGGGAGAAGGGGAGCTCCTGTATCCCTAAAAGATACAGGAGCTGGGGGTCACCTGGTCTGTACCGTCTACCCCACTGGGGGTTTATTCTGGTGTCTGGTGTGAGCAAGGAGCAGACAATTTTTTTCTAAATAATTAACACAGGGTCTCCCTGGGGCCCTGTGGACATCGGGCCAGATCGTTTTCTGGGGTGGGGCCGTCCTGGGCACTGCAGGGTGCTAACCAGCGTCCCTGGCCTCCACCCACCCCATGCTAGGACCTCCCCCAATGTGACAACCATGAATGTCCCCAGACATTGCCCAGTGTCCACTGAGGGGGCAGGATGGAGCCAAGGGGACAGGAGGGAGAAACTCGGGCATGACAGTTTCTGGAGCTTCTCTCTGAGCTTCTGTGACTGGCCCCAAGAGTTCACGAGCTGTGGCCACCTCTGAGTGCCCTGTCCCCTCTTGGAGAGTAAATGCCTGTCCACATAGAGCCCTGGCACCAATCCCATGAGCCGGAGGAGAGGAAGGGGAAGGGGAGGACACACAGGATGTCACTGTGGGCCCTACATGGTGGATTCCACTGGCTTTAATGTGTCAGCCCTGGAGACACAGGCCCTGGCAGTGTTCAAGACACATCTGAGAGCCCCAAATAGAATCCACTCTCTCCGGAGCAGCGGAGAGAAGGAAAACACCGTTCTTTGTCACTAACATCAAATATAAATTCATTCAAATCATGTGTTTTCAACAAGGTTGAACATAAACACATACACAGCATAATGGTGGTATTAAAATTTCCTACAGGCTGGGTGTGGTGGTGCACACCTGTAGTCCCAGCTACTAGGGAGGCTAAGGCAGGAGGATGGCTTGAGCCCAGGAGTTCATGGCTGCAGTGAGCTGTGATGATGCCACTGCACTCCAGCCTGGGTGACAGAGTGAGACCCTGTCTCTGGGGGGAAAAAATAATTTCCTATGGTTGGGGAGGCAGATTAGGATAAAAATTTCTAAAGAAGTTCCGGGGGCAGGGAGGGCAATTATGCAGATAAAGACAAAAGGTTGATAAAGCCTGGTTTCCTCTGAGGAAGGAAAACACCATTCCATACTCATTACCCTGCAATAGTCATTGTCATTTCAAGAAAACCAAGGATCAGGCAGACGTGTGTTTGAATCCCAGCCACAGCGCCTGCTGCCTACGTGGGTGACTAACATGTGGCTCCATGTCGTCAGGTGTAAAAAGGAGCTAAGACTGTCTACTTTGTTGGAGTGGAGAAAAAGGCTAAAAACTGACCACAAATATTAACACAAATCCCCCAGTACACAGCAGGTGCTCTGAGAGAGCTATGCCTGTAACCGAGAACAAAAATGATAGAAATGCAAACATCTCAACAGCAGGGAAACAAATAACCCAATTGAAAAAAACGGGCAAATGACCCGAATAGACATTTCTCAAAAGAAGACGTACAAATGGTCAACAGGTATATGGAAAAACTCTCAGGATCACTAATCATCAGGGAAATGCAAATTAAAACCATAGGAGATATCATCTTGCCCCAATTAGGATGGCCGTTACTAAAAGGACGAAAGATAACAAGTATTGGCAAGAAAATGGAGAAAAGGCAACTCTTATACACTGTTGGCGGGAATGTGAATTAGCACAGCCACTATGGAGAACAGCATGGAGGTTTCCCAAAAAATTAAACAGAGAACTGCTGTTTGATCCATCCCACTACGGGGTATATGTCCAAAGGAAAGGAAATCAGTATGTAGAAGGGGTATCTGCACCCCCATGTTCACTGCAGCACTATTCACAACAGCCAAGGTATGGAATCAACCTAAGTGTCCATCTCTGGATGAGTGGATAAGGAAAATGTGTATAGATACCCAATGGATACTACTCAGCTTTCAAAAAGGAGGAAACCCTGTCATTTGTGACAACACAGATGAAACTGGAGGACATTATGCCATGTGAAATAAGCCAGGCACAGAAAGACAGATATGCATGATCTCACTCATATATGGGGAATCTAAGAAAGTTGAACTCACTGAAGCAGAGAGTAGAATGGTGGTTGCCAGGGGCTGGGCAGGTTGGGGGGGAGGTTGGGAATTGGGGGTGTTAGTCATAGGGTACGAAGTTTCAGTTTGACAGGAGGAGTAAGTTTTAGTCATCTGTTGCACAGCATGGTGACTAGAGTTACTAATCATGGATAATTCAAAATTGCTAAAAGAGTAGATTTTAAATGTTCTCACCACAAAAAAATTAGTACGGGGGCCATGGATATATTAATTTAAGCATTCCACAATGTGTGTGTATATATATATCTCAAAACAAAACATTGTACCCCATAAATATATACAATTATTATTGCTCAATTTAAATTTTTCAAAAATTATATAAGTTATCTAATTTATTTATTGTTCACCACAATGTCAATGGCAGATTCTGAGATGGCCCCGGGTGACCCCGCCTCCTGGTGGGCACGCCTTTGTATAATGCCCTCCCCTTGAAGGTGGGCGGGGCCAGTGATGTGCTTCTAATCGAGAGAATACGGGGGAGGTGGGGTGACTTCACATCGCATAAGATTGTGACTTCCATCTTGCTACCAGACTCTGTTGCCTTCTCAGCTTGCATGACAGCAGCCAGAGAAGAACTGAGGCCCTAAAGGAACCGAATCCTGCCAAAAACTACAAGAGCTTGGAAATGGCTTGTTCCCCATTCTAGTCTTCAGATGAGACCCCAGGCCCTCAAGCAGCCTGTGAGAGGTGGAAGCAAAGGACTCAGCTAAACCATACCCAGATTCCTGACCCATAGGAACTGTGACATAATGAATATGTATTGTTTTATTATTATTATTTTTTTTCGAGACAGAGTTTCCCTTTGTTTCCCAGGATAGAGTGCAGTGGCATCATCACAGCTAACTGCAGCCTTCAACTCCTGGGCTCAAGCCATCCCCCTGCCTCAGCCTCCCCAGTAGCTGGGACTACAGGCGCCACCACACCCCGCCTGGAAGGACTTTCTTAATTCTGCCTGCGATTCTCCTTTGTAAAAATCTTTTGTTTTGTAATAATTTTGGATTTATAGAAAAGTTGCAAAGCTAGTATAGGGTTCCCAGACACCCCTCACCCAGCTCCCCTCAGGTTACTATCTTACATCAGGGGTTGGCAAACTTTTTCCATAAAGGGCCAAACAGTAAATATTTTAGGCTTGGTGGGTGGTAGGATCTCTGTTGTGTCTTCTTCTTTGTTATTTATTCTTTACAACCCTTTAAAAACGTAAAAGGCATTCTAACCCCTGAGTTTTACAAAAACAGGCTAACAAAAATGTACACCCATGTTCATAGCAGCATCATTCACAACAGCTAAAAACGCAGAAGCAATCCAAGTGTCCATCGACAGATGAACAGACAAACATAACCTGGTCCATCCATAAAATGGAACATCACTCAGCCATGAAAAGGGACGAGGCTCTGACACAGGCTGCAGTGTGGATGGACCTTGGGGACATCATGCTCAGTGAGAAAAGCCAGACGCAGACGGACAAGTCCTGTATTATCCCACTCATAGGAGGTCCCTAGAGAATGAACCACACCAAGAATGAAGCCTAATGTAAACTGCTGACTTTAGTTAACAATAGTGTATCAATATTGGCTCATCAAAGGTAACAAATGTAGCATGTGGATAGGAGACGTTAGAGATGTCATAACAGTAACCGGAGAAAGTGCATGTGTCGGGAGAGGAGATATATGGGGCCTCTCTGTACTTTCTGCTCAATTTTTCTATAAACCTAAAACTGCTGTAAAAGTAGTCTATGAAAAGGGGGACTTGAAGAGACAAATTATGAGAGTTAGGTCAAGAGCCAAGGATTGTGATTTAAGAGAGGGAGGGAGGGAGGGAGGGAAGGAAGGAAGGGAGGAGGGAGGAAGGGAGGAAGGGAGGAAGGAAGGAGGGAGGAAGGGAGGGAGGAAGGAAGGAAGGAAGGAACCCTCGCTAGACTACAGGATCTCTAGCACTGACATTTACGGGCTGATTCATTCAACAAGCTGCTTAGAACAAACCCCAGGGAGAAGCCTGGTCAGTCCTCTGGCCAAATGGATTTTTCTCCATTTCCCCAGAGCCCCAGTGAGTATCATCACAACGTAATACCAAGAGGATCAAAACTGCCTGACCGCTGAAGCCTGGATTAACCCCCACCGGAGCCATCATCCGCACCCAGGGACCACGGGGGCCCCATGAGCGGATCACAGAAAAGTCCTAATGGAATCAGTCCCAAATGACACCCGCTCGGATTACCCACAGAACAGGCTACGCATTGGGAGGCAGATTAGCCTAGGACAGGTGTGTAAATCCCATTTGGCAAATGAAAGCATATTCTGGCAGGCGATTAGCTTATTTCTGCAAGATGGCACTGAGCAAGAGATAATCTTGTCTTCGTTCCCCATTATACCGGCAGGGCTCTGTGCAATTCACTGTGTACCTCGTCCCCTTTCCCTCAGCCTTCCCTGTGGGAGAGACACAATTCCTTCCATTCCTGGGTGGAAGCTTTGGGCAAGACCATCTTTTCCTCCTGCTCGAAAACCACATGGAAAGTAGAAACATACATTCTTCATCCGTCCACCCTGTTTCTATTGTCAAGGGTATAAGGGGAGAAGCTATAAAGTAACCAATATAAGTGGACAAAAGGCATTCCAGGGATGATTCTAAAAACTGCAATTCTACCCAGAGCACCCTGGGAATGGAATGGGCTAAAAACTCCCATAACTGCTAGTTCTTGGTGAAATCACTGTATCTATCACTCTATAAAGCATTTCTTTGTGAAGGCAGGTGGTATGCCCCTCCCCCCTTTTTAGGGACATTGGGAAAATAAATAATAATAAAATAAAAATAAATAATGTGCCCATCTTGAGTGATTTCAGAAATCCATTTACCTGCTGTGGTAGCCTGTCTCTGAGAGGACCCAATGATGCCACCTCCTGGTATTCATGCCCTTGTGTTGTTTCCTCCCCCTTTCTATCAGGGTTGGTCTGTGTGACGCGCAGAACATGACAGAGTGTTGGTGTGTCACTCCCAAGACTGAGTCACAAAAGACATGGTGGCTTTGGCTTGCTTTTTCTTGGATCACATGCTCTGGGGGAAGCCAGCCACCATGGTATAGGGGAACCCAAGCAGTGCCGTGGAGAAGCCCATGTGGCACAGAAATGAGCGCCTCTGTCCAAGCCAGTTGCGAGCTGAGGCCTTCTGCCAACAGCCACGTGAGGGCACCACCTTGGAAGCGGATCCTCCAGTCCCGCTTGAGCCTTCACATGATGCAGCCACAGCTGACTCGTGCACAGCAACCTCATGAGAGACTTTCAGCCAGAACCACCAGCTAAGCTGCTTCCAAATTCCTGACCCACAGAGACTGTGGGGTAATAAATGCTTACTGTTTGTGCTACATGTTGGACTAACCTGTTATACAGCAAGAGATAACTGTGCACCTGCCAAGGGAAGGAAGGGCGGATCCACCTGATGTCTCCATGTTGCTATGGTTTGAATGTATCCCCCGAAAAGCATGCTTTGGAAATTTAATCTCAATGCAACCATGTCCACAGGTGAGCCCTTTAAGAGGTGAATAGGTCAGAAAGGCTCTGCCCCCATGAATGCCATTACCTCGGGAGTGGGTTACTTACGTCTCTCTTGTCCTTCCTCCTTCTGCCGTGGGATGACGCAGCAAGAAGCCCACCCCAGATACTGGCACCTTGGACTTCCCAGCCTCCAGAACCGTGAGAAATAAGTCTCTATTGTTAATAAATTACCCAGTCTGTGGGTATTTAAAACTGAACAAATCCACTGGCTTTATCTGTTTCTTGCTAAAGCAGGGTCTCCCCCTCAGCACCATGGACACTGGGGCTGGATCTTTCTCTGGGGAGGGGCTGTCCTGGGCACTGCAGGTGCTGAGCAGCGTCCCTGGCCCCCACCCACTCCATGCCAGAAGCACCCCCCTCCCCAGGTGTGATGACCACAAATGTCCCCAGACATCACCCAGTGTCCCGCTGGGAGCAGAATCACCCCAAGTTGAGACCTACTGCTCAAAGGCTTGTCCCTCAAGGACAGGGGCAGCCAGGGACCTGATGTTTGGTGACAGGCATATCCCCCCCACCAGCCCGGGTTGTGGTTCCCCCCACCCGGAATGGGGTGGGCGGGACAGGCTGTCAGAGCCCCCTTTCCTTCCCACGCTGACATCCGCCAGCACGTGGCAGAAGCGTCTTGTCTTGTTGGAGGCTGGATATAGAAACACAGCCCTGTCCTTTGTGCCATTGCTGAAGTTGTCAACCTCAGCCTTCACTCATCACCACAGCAACCATCTAAATATGTCACCAGCACAGCGCTGATTGCAAAGGAAGGGAGCGCAGAGGCCTGGGTGACGTGCTCGCATGCAGGTGCGGGTGCAGCATGGGGGAGGCTTAGGGTCCAGGGTGGTGACGTGGCTGCCCTGGAGCCACGTGGCTGATCGTGGCCAATCAGGCCTGACCCAGAACAGGGTCCATCACACCCCAGATCAGGCAGAACAAAGGGGCAGTCCTGCCTGACCCCGAGAGCTCAAGGTCCGAGGAGGCAGAAACAATGCTGGCACTGTCGTGTCGGTTCTGTGTCCCTGATGCTGGACCTAGTCCTCTAAGTAACACAGCGAAGATGGCCCTGGATGACACCATCTGCTCCATCAGGAACCTATTTGGTGCCTACTGTGAGCAGGGAGCAAACCCAACCTTTCGCCAAATCATGAATGCAGGGTCTCTCCCCCCAGGCACTATGGACATTGGGGCTGGACCGTCCTGTGGGGAAGGGCCGTCCTGGGCACTGCAGGTGCTGAGCAGTGTCCCTGCCTCCACCCACTCCATGCAGGGAGCACCCCTCCCAAGTCGTGACAACCACAGATGTCCCCAGACGGGGCCCCGTGTCCCCCGGGGGGCAGGATGGCCCCACCGTGCTGGGCAGTCCTCACCCACCACTTGGAATTATAATATGTAGAGAGACAAGCAACGATGATTTGGGAAGAGGGCCAGTTCAAGACAAAAAAGATAGAAAATGTGTACAAACATTTCTTTTTCCACTCAAAATCAGAATAGCTGCCCTGAGTCCCAGGGAAGGGGTTTGGTGGGGGCACAGACTCTGGCATTGCCGAGACAGTGAACCAGCTAAGAACTGCTGTGTCCTGGCTTCACAACTTGCCAGCTAGGTGACCCTTCAGCCTTCTCCCTGCCTCAGTTGCTGAGTCTGTAAAATGCAGGTAATGGCGGTACCTACTATGAGGTTGTTTTGGGGACTAAATAAGTGAATACCTATAAGATGCTGAAAGCAGTGCCTGAGACATTGCTCATAGTGTGTAAAATGTATTATTTAGAACTTGGATTACCTGGTCCATTGACTAGACCAGGGCCCAGCAAAGTGTTTCTACAGAGGGCCAGATAGTAATTGTTTTTTTGAGACAGGGTCTCTCTCTCGCTCTGTCCCCCAGGCTGGAGTGCAGTGGTGTCATCACAGCTCACTGCAGCCTCCAACTCCTGGGCTCAAGGGATCCTCCTGCCTCAGCCTCCCAAAGTGCTTGGATTACAGGCCTTGGCCACTGTGCCCAGCCTGCATCCTGGATTTTTATCTGGCAAACCTGGCACTGGATTTCTGCATCTCTGTGTTTGCAATGCTCGTGGGTTACAAAGCAGAGGGGACGTGTAGAAAGGGCAGGGAAGAGATGGCAGGGGTGGGCCCATCCCTCCCACTTACCCGAAAATGTAAGACTGAAAACATGGCAGAGACCCACTGCTTGCGTGTGGGCTGCCCACTGTGATGTCCTCCCAACGGGGACAGTGTCGAAAGTGGGGAAAAGAGTCACTTTGCAGCGGAGACACCTGACAAACACACCTCAGCCAGGTGACCAGGGCCAGAGAGTCAGGCTGACGTCCTGCACCCTTGACCCTCAATAGGATGTGACATGAAGGGCCTTCACCTCTGTGGTCTTCCTCCCCCAAAACCCACCACCCCAGTCTAATCATAAGAAAAACATCACACGAATCCCAAAGGATGGACATTCTACAGAACACCTGACCAGCCGCCTCAAGGCTGTCCCAGGCACCAGAAACCACAAGAGTCTGAGAAACCCTTAGAGGAGCCTGCAGAGACTTGACAAATAAATGCCATGTGGGATCCCGGACGGGGCCCTGGGACAGAAAGAGGACACTAGGGGAACACAAAAAACCTGAATAAATATGAAATAAATAAATTAATGACGATGTAGCAACACCAGTTCATTAACAGTGACAAACGCCCTGAGCTAACATACGACGTTAACAACAGGAGAGACTGGGTGCGGGGTGTGTAGGAACTCTCTGTACCGTGTTCCCGTTTTTTTCTGTAAATCTAAAACTATTCTAAAATGAAAAGTTTATTTAAAAAAAAAAAAAGGAGGAGAGAGAGACACAGGCAATTAGCTGCTCATGCTAGAAAATGCTAGAAAATGTGATTGAGGGAACATTAAGTCCCCGTGACAGCATCTAATAATGAGATGATTATGTAAAACCTAGAAAAGGAGGACACTAAAAATGGGATATGCAAATTGGCAGGGGAAGTTTGCTCTTATGAAAAGAGTGGGGGAGGGGAGCAGGTGGCTGAGTGATTCTCTTGTCTTCTGTTCCCCTGGCTCGGAGGACCCCAACGTGGAAGAGTGTGGGGGGCTCAGGAAGCCTCTGGGACATCCGAGACTGACCTCAGCGATGCACCATTGAGGCCTGTGGCACCCAGGTGGCACGCAATACTTGCCCACAGAGGGTAGCAGTTTTATGGGTGGAAAGTTCTAGAAAATAAGAGTGAAGCTGTGCTCTGAAGAAAGGTAGGTCAACTGATAACATGACATGGCATTTTGGTCTTTCCACGACAACTTGTTAGCCGTTTTCACCTACACCTGATTTTCTCTGCCTTGGTGCTGACATTTGGGGCCAGATAATTCTGTTGTAGGGGGGCTGTCCTGGGCCCTGCAGGGCACTGAGCAGCATCCCTGGCCTCCACCCACTCCATGCCAGGAGCACCCTCAGTGTGACACCCAAAAATGTCTCCAAACATTGCCAAGTGTCCCCCAAGGGGCAGAATCACCCCCAGTGAGAACCACTATCCTATAATATTCAACTTAATCTGCCCAACAACCTCATAAAGGATCCATATTATCTTTATCCTACAGATGGGGAACCTTAGGCTCAGAGAGGCAATAAAACCAGCCAAGGTCACCAACCTAGGAGGAAGCCCCAAAGAAGAAGGGGGTGGCTGCGCGTGTCAAATGCCACCTTTATAATGGGGGCCTCCGAGTTGGGCAATGCTGATTTAACAGCAGGGGCCAGAGGACTACGGCCCATGGGCCAAATCCTGCCCGCCACTTGCTTTCCTCAATAAAGTTTTATGGAAACACAGCCACACCCATTTACCTGCTGTGTAGAGTGATTTTGCACAACAGCAGAGTTGAGCAGCTGCAATAGAGACCACATGGCCCTTGTAGCTGAAAATATTTACTCTCTGGTTGTTTACAGAAAAGGTCTGTTGACTCCTCACAGAGAGATCCTACATCACCACTTCAAAGCCACTAACTGCTTTCTTTTCAAACTCTCCCTTTGAGTGCTCCATTGATACTTTGTGAAGGAACAAATGAAGCAGAGGCAGCCTCCCCGGGAGTGAAATGGATTCTTCCTGGTTCTGGCCAAGGCTAGGCTGATGTTTTGCACTCTGCCCACTTGCCTGCCCCCCAGCCTGGCTCCTAGGAATGGGGAGACAGCGGGAGTGTGCCTGCCCTGTCCCGGGAACAGCGACTGGCAGCTCGCCCGCCTCTGAGGCCTGCGCATGGCCGTGCTGTCACCTCGACCCTGCTGTCACATGGCGTGGGGCTGAGGCTTTGCTCCCAGCTCTGGTATCTGCAGGAACACATGTCAGCCTGGCTCCACAAGGTCAGCCTTGCCACCTCTGCATGGTCAAACTTGCCAGCCTCATTTTCCCAGAGTCAGAGCTGCCTCAGGCATGGTTCTGTGTGTGGGTGCCAAGCTTCACAGAACTCCCTTTAATCTGAAGGTCACCTTGGTCCAGGGTCTCCCCTGGGCACTGTGGACACTGGGCCCAGATCGTTCTCTGGGGTGGGGCCGTCCTGAGCACTGCAGGGTGCTGGACAGCATCCCTGGTCCCCACCCACCCCATGCCAGGAGCACCCCCAGTCATAACAACCAAAAATGTCCCCAGAATTGCCCAGTGTCCCCTGGGGGCAGAATCCTGGCTGGGTAAGGACCACTGGGTTCGGGGATTCCACTGACCCCGGGCAGACTCCATGTCCCACGATCCCCTGCCCTGCTGAGGTCCTAGGAGGCTGCACACATTTAAATCCACACCCTGAGTGGGGAGGGAGGGAGGAGGGAGTCCCAGGAGCTGGGGGTCACCTGGTCTGTACCATCTGCCCCGTTGGGAGTTTATTCTGGTGTCTACTGTGAGCAGGGAGCAGACTTGATGTTTTTCCCAAGTAATTAACACAGGGTCTCCCCCTCGGCACTTGGATTAGAGCCAGATTATCCTCTGGGGTGGGGGGGGTGTCCTGGGCCCTGCAGGTACCAAGCAGCACCCCTGGCCCCATCCACTCCACGCTGGGAGCTCCCCCTCTCTCAATTGTGACCACCACAGAAACATCCTTGTCTGGGGTCTCAGCTCTCTGTCTAATCTCGGACAGCTGCCTTCCCCCCTTCACAGAAGTTTATGAGCTGCTGCCCTCTAACCACCACCCCTGCAGTCTAGAGGGAGGAAGGACCACCCACACCATACTCCTCCCAGACACTGGTGGCTCTGAGCCCCGGCTTGGGCTCGGTTGTGTCCTTCACACCAAGTGCAAGTGCCAACCCCTGCGCACTGATGGAGTTTAAGTGAGGGAGGCTTCAAGGTCACTTTGGCCTCCTGCACTTGCCTCCCTGAGTTACTACAGCCGCCTGGAACAAGGTGAGCTGGGGGACATTCGCCCTTGAGGGCCAAGGAGGAGGGCTGGCAGGGCTGGCTGATCGCCCATCCAGGGGTCATAAATTTGAGGTTGCCCGAGGCAGGCAGGTGTGGGAGCTGTGGAGCCTGGAGATGCGAGGCCTGGCTCACTCAAAGGGGCACCGCTCCTGGCCCTGGGGGGACATAGTCCAATGTTGTCAGCTCTTCCAGTTATTCTAAGAGAAGCTGGGAGATGTGATAGTGTAAAATCTCCCAATGTTTACATTGGCAATAATTCAAAGTTATTGGGTTGGCCAGGTGACCAAGGTCAACAGTATGTGGAGAGTGCACGCCCCTGTGGTGTCCCTCCCCAGAACCCTGTGCCCCGGACTGTTCGAGAGGAGACATCAGAGGAACTCACATCGGGGGATATTTTACAACACTCCTACCCAGGCCCCCTCAGCACCACCTGGTCATCAAAAACGAGTCTGAGAAATGGCCCAGCTTGGAGGAACCTGAGGAGATGCACCGAATAAATTTCAACTGGGACGCTGGATGGGCCCTGGCACAGAAAAAGGACCTTAGTGGAAAAACTAAGAAAATCTAAATCAAGTATGGACTTTAGTTAATAATAACGTACCAATATTTCTTCAATAATTGTGACAGGCCAGGCACAGTGGCTCACACATGTAATCTCAACACTTTGGGAGGCCAAGGTGGGAGGACCGCTTGAGGCCAGGAGTTTGAGACCAGCCTGGACAACATAGCAAGACCCCCATCTCTACTAAAAATAGAAAAATTAGCCGGGAATGGTGGTGGGCACCTGTAATCCCAGCTACTCGGGAGGCTGCGGCAGGAGGATCGCTTGAGCCCAGGAGTTGGAGGCCGCAGTGAGCTGTGATGATGCCACTGCACTCCAGCCTGGGCAACAGAGTGAGACCCTGTCTCAAAAAAAAAAAAAAGGCTTCATTTGTCTTCCAAACTCAGTGTGCTTGTTCTAAAAAGTTGCCATCAAATAAATACAACTACATGGCCAGGACAATTTTCTGAGAAGCAAAGAAACCACTCAGTTAGTGGGTGTGGACATGACCTAGTCTGCGAATCACCAGACCCAGGCAGGGGGCAACAGCACCAATTGGCCCAAATACAGAAGGTGGGGAGACCTTTAAGAGGGGTGAGGTGTCAGTCCTAGCCTGTCAAGGTACACAGAGGGTCCCCTGCAGCCCCCAAGTCAAGGAGGGCCTGGAAGCCACATCTGTGGGCACTTGTCCCAAACAGTCCTAGTGGCCACCGTGTGACCCGCTCTGAGCTGGGGGGGTCCTGGGGGGTCTTTAAGCCATTTCATCCTTACATCAATATAGCTGCAGGGTCAGCTACCATTCCCTTTCTATTTCAGGTAGAAAAAAAACTAATCTGTTTAAAAATAAATAAATAAAGCAAAACAAAACACAAAATACCTGCCAAAGCTGGTAAGGGGAAAAGGAAGAATTCAAACCCAGGTTCAACTCCAAGGCTCAGGAAGAGGGTAATCTGGTATAACCCAGTGGTTGCTGCCTAGGGACACCTGGCAATGTCTGGGGACATCTGGGAGGCAGATGCTATACATCCCACAATGCACAGGACGACCCCCGCCACAGATTCACCCAACTCCAAATGTCAACAGTGGCAAGGGGGACAGTCCTTGACCAACGGGGAAGGGCACTGTCTTATCATACACCCAGACCTATCTGTGGTGACACGGAAAGAGATCCCAGATACTGCTAAGTAGCAAGAGGGAACTGCAGACCAGGACACTGAACAGTACAAGATATTTGAGTTAGAACTTTTTTCTTAAAAAGATATATTTGTGGCAGGGTGTGGTGGCTCATGCCTATAATCTCAGTGCTTTGGGAGGCTGAGACAGGAGGACCACTTGAGGCCAGGAGTTTAAGACCAGCCTGGGCAACACAGCAAGACCCTCTACAAAAAAAAAAAATTAGCCAAGCATGGTGGCTCTCGCCTGTAGTCCCAGCTACTCGGGAGGCCGAGGCAAGAGGATGCTTGAGCCCAGGAGTTGGAGGCTGTAGTGAGCTATGATGACTTCACTGCACTCCAGCCTGGAGTGACGGGATCTCACAGAGTGAGATCCCGTCTCAAAAAAAAGTGATACATTTGTATGTGTACTTGTATACACAAAAAAAAAAAAAAACTTAGAAGAAAACACCAAAACCGTTAAGAGTTATAATGGTGAGTAAGACCCTTTTATGCTCTCATTTATAATTTGAATTTTTATATACCATAAGCAAAATACTTTGATAATTCAAAAATTAGTTCTATTAACTGGGGATTTGACCATTTTAAGGAATTATCTAGCCCAAAATATCAACAATGCCTAGGTTGAGAAACTCAGGTGTATGGAAAATATAATTCAAAGAAATGACCATTGAGGAAGTGATATGTTAAAGATAACTTCCCCAGAGAAGGGAGGCAGAGGAATGGGAAACATGAGAAAGTCTCATGCTGAGGTGGGAAAAACAAAGGCAATCATCAATGCAGACCAATATGTAAAGCAGAAAGCCAGCCACAGCTGGGGGAGGGGATAGCATTCGAGCTATGAAATCACACAATGTGGCAGCTGTGGGTTTCCCTATGAGAAACACAGGGGCAGATTCCAATTCCAGTGCACAGCCCAACCTGTCCCTTTAAAGTATGCCCTGTGGACATCAAGTCCAGGTGGAGCTCAGCCCCAGGAATCCACTTCCCAGTAGGCAATGATGCAGTCATACACAGTCAATGAAAGGCAACCCCACCTGCTACCACTCACAGAAAGAGCTTATGCACCTCAAAAAGCAGGCACCATACATCCACGTCTGAAAGACTCCAATCCAGAACTCACCATGGCTCACTCTCTCTCTCTCTCTCTCTCATCCCATCCTAAGTTCCCCTCCAAACACGCAGAGGCTGGTCTCTAATTCTCCATGAATACTCAAGACAAGTAACTGGGTGATTAACACACGTGACAGTATTAAGTAAGCATCTTTCCCTTCAAAGAGCCACTTTGAGAAACGACTTCAAAGCAATATGCCATCTTATGATGTTTCTGCATGCATCCTCTGAAACCACCTTCAGAGGATAGAAATCGAATGTCTAGGAAATATAGTCCCATAGCCTGGCAGTACTATCTTTTGTCCAACCAAAATCTAGCCTGTTCCCATTGGGTCTTCTGTCTTACTGATGCCTGAGTGATCTTTGACTATGTGGAAGACACCCTAAGATTGTCCCCAAGAATCCCCAACTCCTGGTGCCTGTGCCTTTGGTAATCCCCTCCCCTTGAACGTGGGCAGGACCTGTGACTTGCTTCTAACCAACAGAATACGGCAGAGAGGCCGAGTGCGGTGGCTCACGCCTGTAATCCCAGCACTCTGGGAAGCCAAGGCAGGAGGATTGCTTGAGCTCAGGAGTTTAAGACCAGCCTGAGCAAGAGCGAGATCTCGGCTCTACTAAAAATAGAAAAACTGGCTGCACGTGGTGGTGCACGCCTGTAGTCCCAGCTACTTGGGAGGCTGAGACAGAAGGATTTCTTGAGCCTAGGAGTCTGAGGTTGTAGTGAGCTATGATGACACTACTGCACTCTAGCCAGGACTACAGAGGAAGACTCTGTTTCAAAAAAAAAAAAAAAAAAGAATACGGCAGAGGTGATGGGATGTTGCTTCTGTGATTATTTCACATGGGGATGTGACTCCCATCTCGATAGCAAACTCTCTCCTCTGCTGCTTTGATGAAGCAAGTTTCCACATTGGGGAGAGTCACATGCCAACAACTGAGGAACTGAGGGAGTCTCCATCCGGCCAACAGAAAACTAAAACCTGCCAACAGCCACATGAGAGAGCATGGAAGCAGACTCTTCCCCGGGTGAGTCTTCAGATGAGACCACAGCCTTGGCTGACACCTTGACTGCAGCTTGTGAGAGCCCCTGAGTGGAAGACCCCACTAAGCCACACCGGATTCCCGACACACAGGAACTGAGAGACGAGAAGCATGTGTCACTTCAATCCAACGCATTTGTGGTGATTCGTTACACAGCATTAGCTGACTGACTCGGGCTGTTTTCAAAATTCAAATCTACCCTCCAAAGATAAAACTCTAAAATAAATTTGAAATATACAAATTTGTATGTTTGAAATATACAAAAGCAGCAGCGACAGCCCATTCTTGAAGGGAATCACAACTGCAGCACTGTTGGAAGTGCAAGGTCTCCATTCTAAAATGGAGCGGACACCTGCTTCGATGCGAAATCTGGGGGTGTGGGGAGAAAATAGAGGTATCCTTATTTGAGGTTCATAACTCAGATTTTCACACTCAATAGCATGTACTACATCCGGCAGTTTTTATACGTAACCAGGCTTGAAAATTGTGTTGTGCATCACTGAAAATTGACTCGGTTGGAAAACAATGCTATATCGTTATATATACCACACTACTTTTCTTAAAACAGAACTGTTATAACGCCTCCCCCTCTGGCTGAGACTAGAATAGATAAAAAGTCCAGATTTTCACACATTGGGACTGGTAATGTTTTAACACATGGAAAACGCTATGGGGTTACAGACTGCTTTAAATCCTCCAAACAAATCTGCAACTGTGCCAACCACTCCTAACAGTTGGACATGTTCGTAAATGAACCCAAACAGATCACATTCTCAGAGACAGATGCACAATGGAAACTCACGTTGTCCCCCCAAAGAACTAAAGGGTCTCTGTGCAGCAGAGGAGGACTAATCGAACCCCGGAACTATCACAAGCAAGCATGAGTGTTCCGTAACAGGGGTCTGGCTTTCAAGAGAACACCAGTAAGGGGCAGCTCAGTGACCAAGTCCAGTGTCATCCACAGAAAACCTGCAACCACGAAAAAGCCAGGAAATGCTGACAGCAAGAAGCAGGAGAGGTCACTCGGAGGTAGAGAAGCAGGGAGCGTTATTTACCAAACTAGGCTGGTTAAAGACTAGAAAATATCTGATGTCATGGCCCCTCTGCGGAGGACAGTTCTGAAGGGCAGCAATGACCTAAATCAGCTCATATGAGGGACCCATCACACAAAGAACTGCTGGGGCAAACATTTCCCCAGATCTTATAGGATACAAAGGAAAACACATAAAAGACATATTCCTTACATAGGAGTTCTCAGTGGGGCAGAGGAGGGGAGCGGAATCTGCCCCCAGGGGCACTGGGTGATGTCTGGGGACATTTATGGTTGTTGTGACTGGGGGGAGCTCCTGGCACAGAGTGGGTGAGGGCTCAGCACCCTGCAGTGCCCAGGACGGCCCCACCCCAGAGGATGATCCGGGCCCAGTGTCTACAGTGCCCAGGGCGGAGAGACCCTGAGTTAATTATTTGGAAAAAAAATTTGAGTCAGATGCCTCAAAAAGGGGCCTTATTTGGAAATAGGGTTTTTGCAGATGTAATTAGTTAACACGAAGTCACACAGGATTAGGATGGGCCCTAAATCCTGATGTCCTCATATGATGGGAGAGATTTGTACTCAGATACACGCAGGGAAGGAGGCCACATGAGGTTGGAGGCAGGGACTGGAGTAGTGTCACGGCCGAGGCATGCCAAGGATGGTCCCCCACACCAGATGCTGGGAGGGGCAGGAAGGACCCTCCCCGGAGCCCCCAGAGGGAGCACAGCCCTGCCAGGCTTTTGGGTGCTGGAAGGCCTGAGAGAAATGACCCACTTGCTCCCATCTGTACTTGCCCTCCTAGACCAGGGTCGGGTCCCTCCCGGGGTAGGGGGTGGGGGGTGCTCCCAATTTCCAGTGAATCTCAGAGCAAGTTCTCCTGGCTCTAATTGGCCCCTCATCTCTAAAGGGACACCTCATCTTTATTACAGACCCAAATCTGTGTCAGCGCCACAGAGGAAAGACGGCCAGTTAATTACACTTCCATGTGCGCTGCCAAGAATTCTTCTAGGGAATATGATTTGGGGACATGCCCTGGAGATAGGACCTTCCGAGCAGCACTGAACTTGGTATCGGAGCAAGGAGTCTGATTCTAATCTAGCAACAGGATGTCACAGGGTAGCAGAAAATTCCACACAAATTTGCTTTGCTTTGATTCTTTTTTTTTTTTTTTTTTTTTTGAGACAGAGTCTCCCTCTGGTGCCCCAGGTAGAGTGCAGTGGCGTGATCATAGCTCACTGCAGCCTCCAACTCCTGGGCTCAAGCGATTCTCCTGTCTCAGCCTCCCAAGTAGCTGGGACTACAGGCATGAGCCACCATACCGGATTTGCTTTGATTCTTTTACGTACAATCGTGGTTATCAACCAGAGGACACTTGGTGGTTGTCACTAGTGGGGGGTGACACCCCAGCACAGAGTGGGTGGAGGCAGGGACACGGCTCAGCACCCTGTGGGGTCCAGGATGGCCCCACTCCAGAAAACGACCTGGCCCCAGTGTCCCCATTGGACATTATCGCCTGGAGGACTGAGTGTGCACCGCCATCGTCCCACAAACGTGAGCGTGAACATCCCTTTGACTCAAAGGTCAAAGCCATCCCAACGCCATTCCGCATTCCCAGTCCTTCTGCCGCCTGCATCTGACCACCAGTGGCCTCTGTATGGTGGTTAGTCTGGCTTGGCAGCCTTAGGAAGACGGCATGTCCAGGGTCCAGCCCCTTCCATCGAGGCCCAGAGAGGAAGGGGTGGTGGTGGCAGCTGATGCCAACACTGTCACAGCAAGACACACGGGTAGGATGGCCAAGGGGCTGAGAGGCGGGTGCGACTTTGGCCACTTGCATCTCAGGGCACACACTACCCGCTGCCAGGAAATAATAAAGGAAAAGTCACAGAATGTAAACATCTAGGGATGACATGGCTACCATGTAGTGCATGGTCTTTGTGGGTCCTCCTTACCCAGGTCACGTTTGGCTCTTTGGACTCAGTCACTGGTTATGGGCTAGGGGACCAAACCCTACTCAGCCTCCCGCTGGGGCCGTGACCTGGCACGGGGGATGAACGGCACACAGGCTCAGTTTCCCCAGTCACAACACAGGAGAGGGACCTATGAAGGGTCCAGCCTGGCGGGGCCCAGGCAGCCCCTCCTCACCTTCAACCTCAACGCCGATCCTGCCAAGCTCCGGCCTCATGACAGCTCACGTGCAGGGGCCTCAGCTCTCCAGGCTAGGAGTGGCCTTCCATGTTCGGTCTACAACCCACACCGACAGGATCCTCTCCCCAACCCATGCCCCGGCCCACCCATCCTCTGCCACACCATCCTTAGCAACCGGAAACCAGCAGCTTCCCAAGACAGTCCTTCCTGTTTCCATATAAGCCCAGTCCCTAAGCCAGACGCAGCCCAGCTATGGCTTCTGCCCCGTTCCCAAGAACAGGCCTAATCCTTTCCTTGGTTAGGTCCATGTCTGTGGTGCCGGTGGGGAAAAACAGTAATACAATAGTAATGTATACCATAATACTAATATTAATACATAATATTTTGAGTAATATTAACAGTGATTAGAGCAATAACAGTGAAAACCATGGCCACCACCACCCCCAGGTCACAGCCTTGGACACAATCTTGACCCTTACAATGACCCTAGGAAGTGATTCCTATCCTGTTTGGAACCACAGGAAACAGAAACAAAGAAGTTCTGCGTTTTGCCCAAAGTCACACAGAAAAGTCACCTGGTGGCTAAGCAGGTGTTCCAAAGCCAAAGCCTCACCATGCCACAATGCCCCTACATTCCAGAAGCTTCCAGAAAATTCTGCAAGATTCCAGAATGCTCCAGAATTCACAGTCTTTTACTTCTTACATATTTTGTTCTGCCTGGTCTCATATCCTCAAAGCAGAACATTACTTTCAACCACTGCCCTCAGCTGCCCTGCATCTTCCTTCACTCACTGCATTATTGCCAGGCAGCAGGTGGCACCTTCCTTCCTTCTGAACCCCAAGTTACGCAGGGTTGGCGAGACCTAAACCAAAGACACGATCTCAGTAGCCCCAGATGCAAAAGAATTCAAGCCCTTGTACCAGACTCACTTAAAATGAGAACATGTCAGTGTTCGTGGCTCCGCTGGGCTTGGCCTACAGTGGAGGGAGGGGACGGGCTCACAGGGACAAGAACAGGGCCACCCTCGAATGGTCCATTAAACACTGTCAATGAATGGCCTCAAGCCCAGGAAAGTGGCCACTTAGACCAACAGTTGGATTCTCTTGGTAAGATACACACAACATAAAATTTACAATTTTGACCATTTTAAAGTGTGTTAGCATTGAGTACATTCATGATGTTGTGCAACCTTCACCACTATCTAATTCCAGAACATCCCATCACCCCAAAATAAAACCCCATCCCCATCCCTTCCCCAGCCCCGGCACCCATGAATCCATGTCCCGTCTCTGTGGATCTGCCTGTTCTAGACATTTCATACAAATGGGGTCGCACACTGTGTGTCCTTCTGTGTCTGCTTCTCTCACTGAGCACGATGTCCTCAAGGTCCCTCCACGCTGCAGCCTGTGTCAGAGCCTCGTCCCTTTTCATGGCTGAGGGATGTTCCAGTGCATGGACGGACCACTTTGTATTTGTCCATTCACACATGGACACTTGGGTTATTTCCACCTTGTGGCTGTTGTGAATCATGCTGCTGTGAAACTTTCATGTACAAGTGTTTGCGTGGACGTATGTTCTCATTTCCCTTAGGTGTACACCTAGGAGTGGAACTACTGGGTCATACGGAAACTCTGTATTTAACCTTTTGAGGAACCACCAGACTGTTTTCCACAGCGGCTGCACCATTTTACATTCCTACCAGCTGAGCGTTCCAACTTCTCCACGTCCTCACTAGCACTTGTGACTGTCTGTTGTTTTTTCTTTAAATTCTAGCCATCCCAGTGGGTGTGAAGTGGTATCTCACTATGGTTTCGAATTGCGTTTCCCTAATGACGTAGGGTACCTTTTCAAGTGAAACCGATAGTTTTGAACACTAGGAGGCCTCACATACCCCATTCCACGGCCAGAAGGAAGCCGGAGTTCCATCCGGAATAACTGGAAGAAAAAGTGGCCGGTTCCATCCCTGAGACAAAAGACCCTGTGCAAAAGGCAGGCAGCTCTGTCTCATAAAAGGGCTACAGTAGGGCTGGGGGCCATCCCGCCTCTGCCCCTCCCCATTGGGTTGAGTCCCTCCCCACGCGGAGACGGACCCCCTGAGGGGCACTGCAGGGGCTGCTCCTGGGGTATATGCAGCCCTGGGGTGAGGAGAGACGGGAGAAACTCGGCCGCGCCCGTGGGGGTGAGGAAGGCCTTGCGTCAGTGTGAGGGTGTCAGCCAGGAACACACAGTCTAGTGCACTCTGGAAGATTCAATCCTGGGCTCAGTGAATAAGAACCCCCTCTACAGAAATGCAGCCAAAGTGACCCACGGAAGGGACGTCTCTAAGAGGCACCAAGGTGAGAATCACCCGTTGTGGGCTTGGCCATGGCCACAGTGGAAAGTGTGCCTGGCTGGAAACCACATGTGCCCTTCAGGGTCCCTGGCTGGCCACAAGCCACCCCTGTGTGATGGACAACAAGTGGAAGCTCACAGGACACATACCTTATCTGTATAGCTTCCTAAGTGATCTGTACAGCTTTCCAAACTAACTGTATGCATTTCCTACAGCTGCTGTAACAAATCACCACAAACTGAGTGGCTTAATACAACACAAATTTACCTTCTTGCAGGCTCTGGAGGTCAGATGACTAAAATCAGGGCTAGTCCCTCCTGGGGGCTCCAGGGAGAACCCGTCTCCCGCCTTTCCCAGTGTCTGGAGGCCGCCCACATCCCTCGGCTCGGGGCCCCTTCCTCCACCTTCAGAGCCAGCAGCACAGCCTCTTCCAGCCTCTCTGCCTCCTCGTAGGAGGACCCTGTGGTGACACTGGGCCCCCCGGGTCATCCAGGGTGACCTCCCATCTCAAGGTCCTTATCCCATCTGCAGAGTCCCTTCTGCCACATAAGGTGACATATCCACTGGTTCCAGGGACTAGGACAGGGACGTCTTTGGGGCCCTCAGCCTGTCTACTACATCTTCCTCCAGACTTTAATTTAAATCAAAAAACCATTTCTTCCCACACACTGAATACCTGCTACATACGATACATACATTGTGTGTGGTCTTCTCAACTGCTCTTGAGGTAGGAGCCTCTTGTACAGGTAAAGCAAGCAAACAAACAAAAACCCAGAGCTCAGACTAAAGAATGTGTAAGGTCCCGCATGGACAAGAGAGGAGAGGTGGGTGGGAGCCTAGTGGCTTCGAGGTGGCAGTGGAGCACAGGGTTAGGTGGAGACAGGGAGAAGAGACGGGTGGGGTGCAGAAGGCGAGAGTGAAGTGTTGTCAAAGCCTGAGCAGAGGGTATTCCAGGTGACAAGGAGAACAGGAGAGAGACCCCAGGGGAAGGGGGAGAAAAATGAACTGTGCTGTGAGGACCTGCCCGGGGCTGACCAGCTCGGGCGGGGACAGGCTTGCTGCTGGGAGGTGCCCAGGCAGGAGCAGGGGAGGGAGCTCATCCCCGGGCAGGGAAACTGCCAGATCCAATCGGCCAGAGGAGCTCAAACCCTTCCAGAGCCCCAGAGGGCTAAGCTGCAAATGGACAAAAATCCCGCTGGGCACAGAGGCACGGACCAACAGTCTATGGGTTTAAAAATAGATGATGCGTCCTGAGGTGCCACTCCAGGGTGTCTACCCAAGAGAAAGGAAAACCTACGTCCACAGGGAAAAGCTGTCCCCGATGTTCACAGCAGCATCATTCACAATAGCCAAAAAGGGCCCCTTGAGGGATGGGTGGATAAACACAATGAGGCCCGTCCACACAATAAAATATTATTCAGCCTTAAAATACGAACATGGGTGAACCTTGAGGACATGATGCTCAGTGAGGGAAGCCAGACACAGAAGGACAAACCCTGTGTGACTCCACTCACAGGAGGTCACCAGAGTCGTCAGAGCCACAGAGACAGGAAGTAGAATGGTGGGTGCCAGGGGCTGGGGAGGGGCTGGGGAGTTAGTGTTTCATGGGGACAGAGTTTCAATTTGGGAAGATGAGAAAGTTCTGGAGATGGAGGGTGGTGATGGTTGCACAACCACGTACATGTACTTAACGTTGAATGTCGCCGAACTGTGCAATTAAAAACGGTTAAGATGGTAAATTTTATGTTGTATGTAATTTACCACAACAAACAAACAAAAAAACAAAGCAGAGCAGGCGAGAGAGGAAGTGGATCTGGGAGGAGGGCGAGGGACGGGCTGGGAAGTCACAGGGCCCGAGTCCAGTGTGTGCTAAGTGCCCGGTGGGTCCGCAGTCACGTCCATGACCCCCAGGTCTCCCCCTCCCGAGACAAGGGCCTGGTGGGCGGGCACAGCCCTGCACACCCAGTGCCCAACAACACCCTGTCGTGTTCGCCAAGTGAAAAGAGGCCACTAAGAAAAAAGCCTCTGTGAGACAAAAGGCCCCATTCACTGTCCCCAGGAGGGGAGAGCCCGTCCTCTTTCTCCCGGTCCAGTTTCACTTTCAAAGGGTGCTCCTAACACCCCCCAACACACACACAGATATCTTGTTTTCCAGCAATCCTTTGCTTTTGCCAGACACTCCACCCCCAAGAGAACGTGGACCCAGGGGGTATCACCTCGGTCCCTGGAGGCCAGAGGGCAGAAACTCACATGCGGTCAGGTGGTTCCCCAGCCTTGGGTAGTCTGTGTCTCGACTCCACCTGCGGATCTAAATCTCCCCCTCCCAGGCCCAGCTTGGTGGCTCATGCCTGTAATCCCAACACTTTGGGAGGCCAAGGCAGGAGGATCACTTGAGGCCAGGAGTTCCAAGACCAGCCTGGGCAACATAGCAAGACCCCATCTCTACAAAAAAATTAAAAATCAGCCGGGTGTGGTGGGCACACGCCTGTAGTCCCAGCTACTCAGGAGGCCGAGGTGGGAGGATCCCTTGAGCCCAGGAGTTGGAGGCTGCAGTGAGCGATGATAGCACTACTGCACTCCAGACTGGGTGACAGAGTGAGAGCTTGTCTCTAAAAAAAAACAAATTGTAAATCAATAATAAATAAATCTCCCCCTTCCTTTTAAAAAAATGTGGCAAAGCTGTGCTCAACACTCCAGGCCGCCTTATGATTGTCTCAGCTTCCAGCACCAGGATCCGGGCCAAGCCCCACTCCCAACACATTTGGGACCAGCAGGACACATATGTCTCAAATCAGAAGGGAAATGTTTCCCCCCGACGTTCTTCAGTGTTTGCAGCCAAGATGGGTAAGACGATGAGATTCCAAGGCCCCAAAATCATCTCGAGAAGCACAGCCTCTGTTGGGTGGGGTTGTAAGAAAGTTTAAATCGTGATTCGAAGATTGAAGGCAAAGTTCTCGGGACAAAGGATGGAGAATCCCAGGCTCGGTGTCGTGGGGAAGCCGGAGTTCCCGCAGCGGGTTGTGGCCTCAGAGGACCTGGCAGATGGGCAAAGGCTACCTGGGCCAGGAGATCAAGGTCAACATCACCGGTGGTGAGTTTCAAGGGTCTCACTCATGCACCCCTGGCAGGGTGACCAAAAGGGCACCTGGCCTCTGTGCATCTTCCTGAAACCCATAGCCCCAGTCTGATCATGAGAAAAACATCGGACAAACCCAGGCTGGCGGATGGTCTGCAAGATACCCAGCCAGTCCTCGGTCACGAGAGACAAGGAACGTCTGAGACATCGTCATGATCAAATGTCGTGGGATCCTGGATGGGGCCCCGGGGCAGAAAAAGGACATTAAGGGGAAAATGAATAAAATGTGAATAGGGTGTGGCGCTTAGTTAACAGAAATGTACCCATGTTCATTTCTTAGTGCGACAAATGCACCCGGGCACTATAAGACGTTAACGTCCAGGGAAGCTGGATGAGGGGCAGATGTTAACTCTCTGTGCTCTCTCTTCAGCTTTGCTAGAAATCTAGAATTCTTCCAAAGTAAAAAAATTTTTTTTAAAAATCAGGCCTCCGAACTCAGTCTGACAATCTTTGTCAGAGACAACATGCGGAGGGTGTCCTGTTCTGTTCCAGGCGCGGGGCTGCTCTGATCAACGGAGTGACGCTTATGAACACTGCCTTATCCCAGGACCCATTGCACAGCTAGGAAAACGGAGGCTGAGAGGAGAGGCAGAGCCCAGACTGGAAGCTAAGGTTCCAGAATCCCGGTTCCCTGCCCTTGTGCGCCCCAAACCTACAGACACATGTCTGAGTTTTGTGAAGCACAACTGGGCATGCCTTGGTTTTCTTTACCCAGACTGAGCACCTTCTGGAACTCAGAGAGAGACAGAGAGACAGAGAAAGAAAAAAGGAGAGGAGGGAGTGGCGGAGGGGGGAGAGAGGAATAAGACAAAACAGCCAAGTGATCCACAAAGTCCCATCCAAGCCCCATTTCCTCCCATCCCCTCCTGCCCTTGGATCATCAGAAATTCAAGTTGAAAACAACCGTATATTTCCTAAGTAGCAATCTGCAAAAAGAAAACCCCAAAAACCTAAAAACCAAACCACCACTTCTCTCCCCTGCCTCGAACATTTTCACATCAGCCTCCACTGTTACGAACTAACCGTTTCTCAGTTCTCAGCCTAAAGAGAACGCGGGTCCGAGTTCAGCTGGTGTTGCCAAAGGAAGCTGTCCTAAGCTCCCAGCCAACCAAAGGAAACACTGGTTTCCACTTAAACTCGTCAGTTTTCAAATTTCACTCCGGGACATTGTGCCTGGCAAACTGCCAGTGTTAAAACATCGTTCTAAAAAAATACCCGCCCCATTACGTTAAAGTTGTTAGTTTGACTATGAGTTTGAATAACTATTGCTTCATGTGTTACTGTTTTGATTTTATTTACTTCATATACTTTTTTATGGTTTATGGTATGAAAGCTATAAGCTCAAAACATTTTACACATCGTTTTATGTTTGTGTATATATATTTTTTTTTTTCAAGAGACAAGGTCTTCCTCTGTCGCCCAGGCTGGAGTGCAGTGGCATCATCACAGCTCACTGCAGCCTCCAACTCCTGGGCCCAAGTGACCCTCCCGCCTCAGCCTCCCAAAGTATGGGGATTATAGGCATGAGCCACTGTGCCTGGCCTATTTGTACATCTTTAAGTAACATAATAAAGATCATTTACATTTTAAAATGTGATATATTTTTGAGCTACCAAATGTCACATTTTATGAAATCTGAGCCCATTATTTCTAAAATGTACTGTTACATTTGGTGACACTAAAGAAAATATTTGTCAATTAAAAATAAATACATAAATACGAAAAAATAAGTTAAAAATAAAAATAATGCAGAAAAAAAAGAATGAAAACAGAAGGCCAAGTAATGCTATGGGGGAAAAAAATCATTCTATATATTTGTTCTGAAATCATTAACCCCTGCTCGTAAATGACATTACAGGAATAAAAGCTCCTAACAAGGCCGTATTCGGGGCAAGTTCTCTGAAGTTGACTATTAGGGCTCTACGAACACAGAGGCTTAAATGAAGTGATAAAAAGCTAAAATATAAAACCCCAAAATCAAGTCCCAGCATAACCACTAACTCGTGAAACCTCCCGGCTTCAGTTTTGTCATCTGTAAAGCACGCAAGCTGAGGGGCCAACAAACTTTTCCCGTCCAAGGCCGAATCATCACTGTTTTTGGCTTTGCAGCACAGTCTCTATGACAACCACTCGACTCAGCCATTGCAGCAGAATGCACAAAGCTGTGTGCCAATAAAACTTTATTTCTGGACACTGAGATCTTGAACTCCATATAATTTTCACGTGTCATGCCACAGTATGCTTCTTTTAACCTTTATTTCCCCTACCATTTAAAAATGTGATAACCATTCTTACCCCACGGGGTATATATAAAAACAGGCTGTGAGTTGGGGGGTGGCCCAGGGGCCGGCGTTTACTGACCCCAGGACTGGACAATCTCTGGGGCCCTTCCTGAACTGACTTCCTAAGATTCTCCAATTCTAAATCCACATAAGTCTTTTAGCCCGTCGGCTCAGTTCTGCCAGAACAAAGCTGCATGTTCCCTTGTGTTGACCTACACTCTGCATTCTAAAATAGCACCAATGTTCTTTTTATAATATTTAATGCACTGTAAATCTTTCAACCCCCATTTTAGCAAGCAAGGAGTAGACTGTCTTTTTTTCTCCTTTGGAAAGTCTTGACAAGTATTTTCTTGGCGTCTAGCATCATCCCTCAGCAAAGCAAATAGTTGAGTAGTTCTAAAAACGACCACCAACGTGTCCAACGCGAAGAGAAGTTACACTCACACGCCTTCAGAGGTGTTATTTTCTCCTGAGACTTTCCCTGTTTACTTCCTGGACCTGCGCTTCCAGCACGGCTGCCACTGGCCTCAGGTGCCACTGAGCGCCTGAGATGTGGCTCCTGCAAACTGAGATGGGCTCTGGGTGCAAAACACATACCACACTTCCAAGATTTAGGAGGAAAGGAAGAATACAAAAAAGCTCATTTATACTTTCTTTACATTGAATGGCCATGCTGGAATGATAATATTTTGGCACTCTGGGAGGCCGAGGCAGGAGGATCGCTTGAGGTCAGGAGTTCAAGACCAGCCTGAGCAAGAGTGAGACCCCATCTCTACAAAAAATATAAAAATTAACCGGGCGTGGTGGCGCACACCTGTAGTCCCAGCTACTCGGGAGGCTGAAACAGGAGGATGGCTTGAGCCCAGGAGGTGGAGGTTGCAGTGAGCTATGACGACGCCACTGCACTCCAGCCTGGGTGACAGAGTGAGACCCTGTCTCAAAAGTTTTACCAATTTTTGTTTTTTGAATATGGCCAGTAGAATGTTTAAAATTATCTGTGAAGCTCCCGCTTTGTTTCTACTGGACAGAATACTATTTATCAGAATGGGGAACATAGAAGAATAATGCATATAAAACTCCATAGTATACAAAGGTATGTCCTTCCCAACAGGCCTTCAAGGTTACTATGCCAGTCTTATCTCTTTGCACATAAAAACAAAATATCAGAGAGGGAGGGATGAAAGTAAGAGCACAGAGGATTTTTAGGGCAGTGAAATTACTCTTTTTTTGCTTTGTTATTTTAAGAGACCAGGTCTTGCTCTGTCGCCCAGGCTGGAGTGCAGTGGCATCATCATAGCTCACTGCAGCCTCCAACTCCTGGGCTCCAGCGATCCTCCTGCCTCAGCCTCCCGAGTAGCTGGGACTACAGGTGCCATCACATCTGGCTAATTTTTCTGTTTTTTTGTAGAGATGGGGTCTTGCTCTTGCTCAGGTTGGTCTTGAACGCCTGACTTCAAGCAATCCTCCCACCTCGGCCTCCCAAGTTGCTGGGATCACAGGTGTGAGCCACCGCACCCAACAATTCTGTAGGATACTACATTGTGGACATATGTCATTGCACATTTGTCCAAACCCAAAGAACATTCTACACCAAGAGTGAACCTCAATGTCAACGGCGGACTCTGGGTGATGATGACGTATCAGTGTAGGTTCATGGACGGGGACGGGAATAAACGTCCCACTCTGCTGTGGGATGTGTGTTGGGAGGGTGCAGGTGCATATGGAACTCTCTGTACTTACCACTAAATTTTGCTGTGAATCTAAAACAGCTCTAAAGAATAAAGTCTATTAAAAACCCAGACATATCTTTTTATTTAATGCAATCACAGAATCAGAAAATCTTATTAGAAATAGTTTAGCTCGGTGGCTCTCAACTAGAGGTGACTCTGCCCACAGGGGACACTGGGCGATGTCTGGGGACATTTGTGGTTGTCACGACTGGGGGTGCTCCTGGCATGGAGTGGGTGGAGACAGGGCCGCCCCACCCAGAGAGTGATCTCGCCCCAGTGTCCAAGTTCAAGAGACCCTAGTTTATTTAAAGCCCATCATTTTAACAACAATACCCTTAATATTTCTAAAGCACTTTAAAATTCCCACCACATCCTTCTGTGTGCTGCACATCCTCAGAGGAGGACACAGCAGGTGGTTTTCAGGGGACTGCATGGTAACCTGTGGCCTCCCTGCTCCTCTGGGAGGCCAATGGACTCAAAAACTTCCACTTCCTCTGGCAGCCGGCACTCCCAGGGGGGCCCCCCAGGCACAAAGTTCTCCATTTTTCGTGTAGCGGTGCACACTTTGGTTTCTCTGTTGTTGAGAAAGGCAGAAGGGAGGAGGGAGAAGCAGGAAGGGGACTCAGCACCTAGGACAACACAGTCTGGGGAAACCCCGAATCTCACGACACCCAGGGGACCAACCACTTTCTAGGTATTGGGGGGTGCGCTATGTCCCCCAAAACGATCTGTCCACGACCTAACTCCCTATACCCAGGAATGGAAGCTTATTTGGAAATAGGGTCTTTGAAGATGTAATAAGTTAAGATGAGGTGGCCCTGGGGTAGGGTGGGCCCTGATCCAGTGACAGGTGTCCTCACAAGAAGAGGAGACACACACACACACACACACACACACACACACACACACAGGGAGACTGCTACGTGATGAGAGAGGCAGAGATTAGGGCAATGCAGCCACAAGCCAAGGAATGCCTGGAGCCTCCAGGAGCGGGGGGAGGCAGTAAGGACCCTCCCCTGGAGCCTCTGGAGGGAGCATGATCCTGCCCACACCTCAATTTCAGACATCTGGCCTCCAGGACTGCAAGAGAATAAATTTCTTTTGTTTTAACTACCCAGTTTGTGGTCATTGGTGATGGTGGCCCCAGGAACCTGGTGCAATTCAGCAAAGGCAAGGCTAGAAAAGCCCAGGACGGCCCCACCTCAGGACGGCCCCACCCCAGAGAGACGCAGCATTCACCAGTGTCCAGGTTAAGCAAATGCGCACTGCATGAAAGGAAAGACCTAGCCATCTCTGTGCACATACCAAGATGGGGCACTCTCCTCCCAGCTGTCCCCTGGCACATGTGTGTCCAGTTCAAAGCTTTCTTCTGGCCTCTTCTGTGGACCTTCTTGGCCATGGACCTCACCCCACCTCTCCACCCCCCGGAGACTTCTTACTGCGCCTGTGGTGGCGAAGCTCACAGAATACACAGGCTGAGCCCCTCTCTCTCTGCCACCCCCAGGGACCCCGCCTCCTGGTGCCAGGACAGGCAGCAGGGCTCAGGCACCTCCGACCCCGGCTGCCATCTCCACGCCCCCCGTGCCAGCACACAGGCGGCTCATTCACGTGGCGCTCCCAAGGCCTGGCACAAATTCTGAGGCTTAAAATAGGCACACAACGGGCCTTTGTTGGATAGAGGAAGGAAGGAAGGAACGTTTCAGACAAAGGAGACAGCAACAGCGGTGTCCAGGAATCCCAGGGGACGGGGGGAGCTGGATGGGGTGATGGGGGTTGGGGGACCTCGGAAAGGTCAGGTGGGGCCAACTCACGCGGGGCCATGGAGGCCACTTGAGGACCTGTGATTCCGGCATGAATGATGAGCTGGTGGAGGTGGCAGGGAAGTGACCATCTGATTGGCGATTTAGGGAGCTTACTGGGGCCGCACAGGGTCCACCCGCCGGAGTGAGAGAGATCGGAAGCTGATCAGTCACAGATGGTGAAGCTCTTGGCTCAAGGGGGAGCATTGGGGTGGGAAAGAAAGCAGACAGTAGGGAGGCAAAAACACCCCTGGATGAACACCCCAAGCTTCAGTCTGGTGGGCTACCTATGCCCAGGAGAAAGCCATTTATTTACATAGCAGCACTATGCTTCAATGCCAAAGGTGGACAAGCCCAAATCCCATCCATAGAAGAGTAGATAAACACAATGTGGTCCATCCACGCAATGGAATATTACTCAGCCAGGAAAAGGAAGGAGGCTCTGACACAGGCTGCAGCGTGGATGGACCTTGAGAACATCGCACTCAGTGAGAGAAGCCAGACACAGAAGGACACACAGTGTGAGACTCCATTTATATGAAACGTCCAGAACAGGCAGATCCAGAGACAGGACGTGGATTCATGGTCGCCAGGGGCTGGGGACGGGATGAGGAGCGGTTGCTGATGGAGGATCTTATCGGGGTGAGGGAAAGTTCTAAAAGGGGTTTATGGGGATGGCTGCACAACTCGATAAACTTAATAAAAAAACTGAATTGTATGCTTAAAATAGTTGAATTTTACAATATGTAAATTATAGCCTCCATTAAAAAATAAAAAGCAAAAAGTCTTTCCTCTATGCAAGGTTCTCTGGAAGAAGCAGTAACTGTTTCTGAAAGAATCTTAGAGCAGCCCATGAGCCCACCAGTGGCAAGACCGGGTGGGAGGTGAGGAACCACAGGGAGCAGGGAGAGCAGGCGGCCCACGTGTGTCACAGGACAGGCGAGGAGGAGGAGGATGGGAGTGACCCGCCGAGGACAAGTCGCCCCATATTCTCAGCTCTCACTTTAGGTCTGCAGGGTCGGGTCTCCTGGGTGACACGGACCGTGAACGCTTTTCTCTCTAACCCTTAACAGAGACACGCCAGGCCAAAGGGTGCACCAGCAAGAGGCAGTGACAAGTGAGGTCGACAAATGTCACAATGAACATTGCTGCTCGGAGGGAGGTGCCCTGAATCACCAAGGACGACGCTGAATTGCAGAAGTCCGCCTTGAAAGGACACAAGCGTATGGCAGATGCGAGGTAAACCTTCCCTGGGACAGAAACCCAGCGTGGGCAATCACCCCCAGGGCTGCTCCTGTCAGTTAAGGCACAGCAGCCTGCACAGAACACAGTAAAGGGGACAAGCAGGCTGTGTCACCCTGATCAATCACACATCTGCTGTAGTAACCAGCCTCTCCGGAAAGCACGGGAAAGTTCCAAATCCATACAGGCCAGGCATGACGTCTTTGTAAGAAATCACCAAGTTTTGTAGCAAATATGATTTTAAAGACCATCACTGTCTGCAGATGCAAATGAGAAAAATCTGCAATAACACCTTGAATGGAAAAAAAGGAGTTTTTCACACTACGATGTGGTGTACGAGAAAAATGCCTCATTCAGTAAACACGAAGCTGAATTGTCTACGCGTGAGGGTAATTCGTGTTTCCTTCTCTTTCCCGTCACACGCAGGGCCCCAGGCTTTATTAAGCATGAAACGAGAACAGAAAATAATGGCACCGGTCAAAGGATATTTGCTAAATAAAGCTCCTCTGTGAGACCAAGAATGATCTGAAGAATTCATTCAAGCTTCTTTAGAAACCTCACGCTCTAGGTTAAATCCAAGGAAGCAAATCACAAACTCTGGCATCTTCCAATGCCTGTAACTGGTAAGTGAATCATATCCAAAATCAATATTAATAGTGTTCAAAAGTCACACAAAAGACCCACCTAGAAATAAGTCAGCATTTCCAAAATTCTCTAAAAGCGGTGTGATTTTTTTTTCTCCCCTCTCAAAACAAGAGCACTAAATGATTTCAAAGCAATCCCCAATTCTGAACGGCCATAGTTCCTAAGGCTCAAAGGTGAGATGGGGTCTTTAAATGAGAAAATAAACTAGTTTTGTCTATAACAATTGTTTTCAACCGGAGTGATTCTGCCCCTACAGGACACTGGGCGATGTCTGGGGACATTTGTGGCTGTCACGATGGACGGACGCTCCTGGCATGGGGTGGGTGGAGGCCAGGGACGCTGCTCAGCAGCCTGCAGTGCCTAGAACACCCTCACCCCAGAAAACGACCCAGCCCCAGTGTCCACAGTGCCCAGGGGGAGAGACCCGAATGTATCATATGAAGTCAAGTTGTAAAGTCCATAAATTTAGAAAGCATATAGTCAGGGCCCGGTGGTTCCTTATGGGGTATAATACACCTAAGTCCGAATTACTCAACCAGCCTTCTCTTAAGCAGAGGCACTTGTCCCTTGACAAGCCTTCAGAATCTCCTGGTGCCCCATCCAGATTCTTCTTTCTTTTGAGTTTTTTCCTCACTTTTAATAATATGGAGACTTTTTTTTTTTTTTGCAGATTGTCTTTTAAAGCTCCTAGGGTGACCCTTATATGCACCCCAAGGACTAGAGTTAAGTACCAATTGCTTTCTTTCCTCTCCTCTATGACAACCCAGTCATTCCACTCCCCCACCCCACCCCGTCACCCCAAGAAAAAACTTAACTTAGAACAGTATCCTCAATGCTTCAGGAGCCCTAAGAGGCACATGCTACTGTTTTTATTATTCCCACTTTGCCAGGGGGGAGCAAACTACACCTCCGAGAGGTGATACTGCTGAATCAGCTGCTAGAGGCAAGATCCGAACACCAGCCCATCTCCCAGAGCCCCTCGAAGCTCCATCTCCGCGACACCAGACCGCAGCCTCCGACGGGCACAAGTTTGTGAACTTGGCGTTTGCCTTGCTGACACCTAGCAACAGTTTCAAGACTCTTCGCTGGGGATCTGCTGCTTCTGCTTGTCAAGCCTGTCTTCCACCGCCCACCTCCAGGGCCCTAGCAACCCCCGCTACCCAGGAAAAATAAAGTGCCACCCACGTCCCTCAATATCATCGTCCCAAAAACTCCCACTTCAGTTCCTGAAAAATTCAGTCACCAACATGAGCCTTTCTGCTTCCTAAGACATTCTCCTTTGCACCCCATATCCTAGAAATAGACCTTGGAAAGTATTTTGAACTCCCACCTCCTGCAGCTCACTGTTCCGCAGGGATTTCTGCCCTGTGCCCTTTTCTATGCCAAATGATTAGTCCCCCCAAAAAAGTATGGGGGGGCGATTCTTCTCCAAATTCCTTATAACTGAATCCTACCCGAGACCCCCCCATTACCTCCTGAATAGTCAACCTCTAGCAAAACACCTGGCCCTGGGGTCTCTCTGGCCCTCAGCCCTTACCCCACACCTTTCTCACCACCCCACCCTAATATCCTCCCCCCACCCCGAGCCCCCACGCACCCCATGCACTCTCAAGCTCTCCAATTCTCCCGATATCCCTGGGACCCCTTCTGGGACATGCCTGGCCTCACCTCCATCTCCCAGCCCCTCCCTGGCCAGCCCCTGACTTTGCCTCTCTGGTCCTTCCCCAGATAACCACAGGGTCCCTCTTTCAGTCCCCCTTCTCAACAAACTACACTCCTCAGCCCCCTCCCCAGCTAAGCCCAGCCCCTAACTCTGCAGCCCCCTCCCCAGCTGACCACACTTCAAACTCCATCCCCACCCCCTTCCTCCCTGGCTACCCTTGACCCTCAACTCCACTCCCAAGTCTCTCCTCAAATAACCTGCACCCTCCACTCAACCCCAGCCCTCCCCAGCTAACTCAGACCTCCAACCCCACCCTCAGGCCCCTCCCAGCTAACCTGGACCTACAACTGCAGCCCCCTCCCCAGCTAACCTCAATCCCCAAGTTCAGCCCCCTCCCCAGCTAACCTCGACTATCACTCCAGCCCAGCTAACCTCGGTCCCCAAGGGTAGCCCCTCCCCAGCTAACCTCGACTATCACTCCAGCCCAGCTAACCTCGGTCCCCAAGGGTAGCCCCTCCCCAGCTAACCTGGACCTATAACTGCAGCCCCCTCCCCAGCTAACCTCAATCCCCAACTCCAGCCCCCGCCCAGCTAATCTCGGTCCGCAAGTTCAACCCCCTCCCCAGCTAACCCGAACCTCCAACTCTAGCCCCCCCAACTCCAGCCCCAGCCCCCTCCTCAGCTGACCCCCGGACCCCCAACTCGGGCCGCAACCAAATCGGAGCCGTCACAGCCCCCTGCCCGGGCCGCCAGCGCCGCCCTCAGCCCCCGGCCCCGCTGCTTGGCCGCGACCGCCAGCGCCCTTACCTGCGATCGGGCCGCGGCCGCCTCAGCCCCACCGCGCAGCCGAACCCGCCGCCCCGGCCCGCGAGCGCTCGCTCCCCTCCGGGGGCGGTGCCGGCGCGTGGGGGGCGGGCCCTGGCGTCCCGGCGAGACCAATCGCGGGCCCCGGCAGCGGGAGGCCGGAGCAGGGGGCGGGGCGTGGGGCAGGCAGCGGGGTAGGCTGCGCCCAGGCGGGCGGGGTGGGGCTCCGGGCGCGGGCGGGGCCGGGGGGGCGGAGCGCTGAGTGGCACCTCTGCCGGCCACCGGCGAGCCGGGGAGCGCGCAGCGGAGGCGGGGCAATGCCGATATGCAAATTGGCACGCTGTGGCGGACTCGGGGGCGGGGCGAGGAGCGGCTTTCCTGGGGCGACTTCGTGACGTCAAGGAGGCGCGAGGAGGTTCGCAAGTTCGAATCCCGGGCGGGGGCTGCGGGTTCGAATCCCGAATCCTAGCTCCGGGAGCTCATTTTCGGGGGAAGAATATCAGTAATAGTAACAGCGGCGCCGCTTTCCTGAACACGTCATAGGCTCCCTCTCGTGGAATCCTCTGGATAAAGCTAGGAGGCGAGATTATTATTAGCCCCATTTTACAGACGTGGAAACTGAGTCTCAGGGAGGTGAAAGCCAAGATCATTCGCCTAAGCCCATCTCATAATTTCCAGGGTTTCACAATTTCATAACTCATGGGTCTGGATCTTAAAATGTAGATTCCTGGGCACCCACCCAGATGGAATGAACTAGAATCGTGCGGGGGAACTGGACCCTGGAATTTGCATTTTTTACAAGCTTCCCTGGTGATGTTGGGAAACATTTAGTATGTCTCCAAAAGCAGCAATGGGTCCTGAAAGGGCGACGTTTCCATGTGAAAGGATGGAGCCACTGTATTCTGTGAACTCAGGGACTTTGGCCAACGCTGACATTCTGTGTCCCCCACCACCACCACGACCAGGGCTCTGTGATCCAGGCTGCTGGCCTCCCAGCTCAGCTCCCCCAGGGCTCCTGTCATCCCTGCAGGAAACTCCCTGCTGATCCCAGGCTCCAACGGCCACCCCTGCAGGGCACAGAGAAACCAGGCACCTGGCCTACGGGGTCCGGCAGCTCCCTCTCCCTGCCTGCCCCCCCAGGCCACATCCCCCAAGAGACTGTCTAATAGGGGTTGCAAACTGGTGGCTCCCCCATACTAGATGTGTCCAAAAAAATCCTTTAAATTTTCTAAATTTGTTGCCAATGTTTTAAAATGAGGAGGGTTTACAAAAAAAAAAAAATCCAGATTTCCAGGCACTCTTAGAAAATCAGGTCAACAATTGGGTGAAAATTAGCCAAGCACGCTTCACTCAAGCACATCATTACTTGGACCTGAAGGAAAATCAGGGCTGGGACAAGGGTGAGACAAGGGAGGCATTTGTTTCAGATCCAAAAATGTATTTTTTTAAATTTTAACTTTTTTAATTGACAAAAATTGTTTAGGGTGTACAACATGATGTTTTGAAATATGTATACGCTGGGGAATGGCTAAATCCACAATTCAAATCCAACATTCAAATCCAAATTTTAAATAGAGGCAAAAACACAAAAACAAAAACCCAACTTGATGTCAAGATAAACATCATGTTCATGCAATATACTAAAAATTCAGAATAAATGCACAAATAATCCATGATGAACAAAATACCAGCATTTTTCAAAAAGATGAGATCTGATTGATTCTGCGCTTGTGCAACTCACCATCGCTCACCTCCCCACAGCCTACTGAGATCCTGTCTTTATTTAAAATATTGATATTTTATTCATCATGGTTTCCTTTGCATTAAATATTGCATTAAAATAGCACGTAGCTTGATGATTGGAGTTTTTGGAACCCTCTCCCCCTAAGTCGTGTGTCTCACCCACCAAACTGGGGTCCTGCCCCTGCTTACAAGTTTGTAAACTCTCTCTCAAGCCACCATTGAGTAGGAGGCACCTGCTACATGCCTGGCTGCCCAAGCACCTGCCTGCGTGGCCATTAAAATTTCAGAAGCAGCTTTTTCTGACCCTGTATCCCTAGTGGCTGGCATAGTAGTTAGAAGGAATAAATTCTAATGTTTGGTAGCAGAGTAGGGTGACTACAGTTAACAACATATTGTAGGCCGGGGGTGGTGGCTCATGCCTGTATTCCTAGCACCTCGGGAGGCCGAGGTGGGAGGATCACTTGAGGCCAGGAGTTCAAGACCAGCCTGAGCAAGAGGGAGACCTAGAAAAATTAGCCAGGTCTGGTCAGGAGTTTGAGGCTGCAGTGAGCTGCGACAATGCTGCTGCACTCCAGCCTGGGTGACAGAGCAAGACCCTGTCTCAAAAAAAAAAAAAAAAAAAAGAGTTATATAGATGGAAGCAGACAGTATGTAACCTTTTGGGACTGGCTTTTTTTTCACTTGGTATAATCATCTGGAGATTCATCTAGCTTGTCACTTGTACCAGTGTTTTATTCCTTTTGATTGCCAAGTAATATTCCACAATGTGGATGAACCACAATTTATTTAACCATCCACCCACTGTTGTTTCCGGTTTTGGCTTTTCCAAATAAAGCTTCCATCAACATTCCTGTACAGGTTTTCATGTAAAATAAATCTTCATTTCTCTGGGATAAATGACCAGAAGCACAATTGCTGGCTCGTATGGTAGTTGCATGTTGCGTTTTTTAAGAAACTGCCAAATTTTCTTCCAGAGTTATGTATTTTTAATGATTAATTTTTTCCCAGAACATTGAAGCAGTGGAAATATTAAACAATTGTAAAGAAGTTGTATTAAAACTCACAATATCATTTTTTTACAATGTCATTAAGTTTAAATATTTTATTTATATCAAAACAAAATTTATTACAATTTTACTTTGCTAGCTTTAATAGAAGCAAATTCTACTAAGTCATTAGTCATATTTTTGAAATCTACTTCTGTAAAAAACTAACCATTAAAAATGTATAAAGACACATATATGGGCCAGGCACAGTAGCACATGCCTGTAATCCCAGCGCTTTGGGAGGCCAGAGCAAGAGGATCACTTGAGCCCAGGAGTTTGAGACCAGCCTGGGCAACACAGCGAGACTCCTGGCCCTGCTAACTATTAATACTAACATCTCTTGAGATCCTACCAGATGCTTGTCCTTATGGGGGACAGGAAGTGCTCTCACGAAAGGGTGTCTCATAAGCTGTCCTCACCTGGTTAAATAAAGGGAGTGGTCCTGGGCAGGTGCCACACTGGGCACCTGTGACCCCCACCTGTGGCTCCCCGCAGCTGGAGCTGGGCTTCCCCTGTCTTCCCACCTGCCACTGAGGACAGGCCCTAACCACTGCCCTACCCTGCCTCCTGGGATCCTGGCAAGCCGGACTCCAACCACACAGTTCCACTGTACAGATGGAGAAACTGAGGCCCTGTGGGTTCCTCCCTGTGTAAAATGGGAGTGGCTGCCCGGTCCCCTCAACCAGCTGCAGCAAGTACATGGTACATGCAGTGTGCATGCAACAGGACACTCCAGGTCTCTTGTGGGGACCACAAGGGGAAGTGCTGACATATTCCCATAATGCGCCCCTCTGTCTTGTCATTAAAATCCAAACTCTTTCCACAGCCCACTGGGTGCTGTCTGACGCTGGCCAACCACTCTGACTTCACTGGCTACCACCCCTTCCTCCCTCCACGCCTGCCCCAGGGCCTTTGCATGTGCTATTCCCCCCTCCATGCTCATCCCAGATTCTCTTGGGGATGGCCTCCCCCCTGCTTTCCCAGGTCAGCTCAGATTCGGCTACTGAGCTGCAGTGGCCTCCCTGGACCCCCAGACCCCCACCCCCATGTCCCTTTTGTGATGTGGGCTCATCTTCTTCCCACATAGCAGTGTGCATCCGAAATGGTCTGATCCAGTTCTTCTTGGGGCAGCATCTCTCCCAGCAGGCAGAGACTCTGGGGTTTGTGTTGGTCACCGCCACGTCCCCAGCATCCAGGACAGGGCCAGGCACACAGTGGTGCCTACTACATACTGGATGAATAAACGAACAAATGAAGGAAGGAACCCATGAAAAAATGAATGGATGGTGCTCAGTTCTTCCTCTCAGTCTGTCCCTGTCAAGGCCTCACCTCCTCCACTGAGACCCCTACCCCGGCCTGGCCTGGGTGGGTGGGATGGTGTCTAGGTGGGGGATGGGACATGTACAGAGCGAATGGGGAAACTGAGGCCTAGGGGGGACACATGCAGGGCTAGCCTGTAGTGCAGTTGGAAGCGGTTGGAAGTCCTGCAGCCCAGACCACTCCTGCCTCAACCTCCCCTGGTCAGTGTCTTCATCTGGCCCCTCTCTGCCCCTCCCTCCCCACCCCTCCTGACCCTCATCCTTTGCAGGCGGCGAGCAGACCCCCCACCCCAAAGAAGGGGCACAGTGCTGGTGGGGATTGCAGGATCCACTTTATTGCAGGAAGACTATGTCTAGAGCGAATGCTACACAGACCCCACAATGGGGGGTGGGGGACCGACATGCGGGGGGACAAGGGGCGGGATCACAGCAAGCACGGCCTGGCCAGTGTCCAGAAAGGGCCCTTTTCTTTCCCCAGGGTCAGGACAGGGCCTGGGGCAGGAGAGGCCTGGAGGCGGGCGGGGCCCCAGGGAGATTGTGCTATCAGGGTGTGTCCCTGAGAAAGGGCCCGCAGACCCCTGCCCAGCCTCACCCTCTTGGCACCTTCAAAGTCCAGAAGCCACTCCCAGGGCAGGGGAGGGGGCCCTGGGCCAGCCAAAGGTTCCGGGGGTTCAGCTATGCTCAGACATGACATGCCAGCTCTTCCAGGGACCCCATCCACGTGCCGGGTAGCAACACACACACACACACACTCTCTCTGAGTGTGGCCAGTGACATTTGTTGAGTGAACAGTCACATGAACACAGAGGAAAATAAACATGCTGACATCAAGTCAGACACGGACAATCCCTCTTACCTACAAAGTCCCACCTGGTCATGTGACAACAAAGCCACACGAGTGTGAGCTCTCTCGCTGGGATACAGGGACACTCTGTCTCCCTGGCTAGCCTGGCTGCCCTGTCCCAAGCCACCCTACGGGAAGGGCCACATGGCAGCTTTCAGCTGACAGACAGCAAGGAACATAGGCTTGACAGTCTTACACTGCAAGGATCTGAATGCTGGGACAACACCATGAGCTCCAGAAGCATATTCTCCCCCATCTGGCCTTCAGATGAGACCCCAGCCCAGCCAACGCTTTGATCGCAGCCTTGTGAGGTCCTGAGGACAGGACGCAGCTAACCTGCTCACAGAAACTGTGAGATAACAAATGTGTGTTGTTTGAAGTTGCTACGCCTGTGGTAACTTGTTATGCAGCAATGGCTGGCTGGTACAGATTTAGGGCCGAGAGTCACCTTTCTAAGAGTTGAACAAAGGTAGTGTCCCTTGGTCAGAACAAACAGGTTCACAGTTACATGCTGTCAGATAAAATATGTCGCCCACTCCTGAAAATACAGTCGTGCTCATATAGGTACAAAGATTCACACGGACACGTCACAGAAATCCAGTCCTGTTGACAACCACACACATGGACCTGAAGCTACTCCCTTCTATGTACACCCTGCACCATTACTACATGCAAGGACTGTTGAAAAAAATACACTATCCCAGTGGCAGACACACACACACACACACACACACACACACACAGGCAGACACACCCTTAGATACAGGCCACCTACCCATGCACCCCAAGCCATATGGATACACAGTTCCACAGTCACCTCCGTGTCTGTCCACACAGCCCCATCGGGTCACGTGTGTGTGGAGTAACCCAGAATCTCATGGCTGCAGAGAGACCACCACCTTCCAGGACACAGGTGGTGGGAGGAAGTGGGCTGAACAGAATTCTGCCTGGAGCCCCCCACATACTGCTGGTGCTGGGTCCCAGAGCCTGCCCCTGGGGGGGTTGTAGTTTGTGTCTCTCACCAGAGCCCCAAGCACCCCCAGACCCCCCAACCAGGGTGTTGCCAATGTCTCTGTCTCAATGGAAGGGGGAGATCCCCAGGTGGGGGGTGTCCACGAAGCCCCTCCTTGTTCATGGCGCCAGGTCCGCCTGTGCCTCTCTAGCAGGGCTTTCCTCGCCAGACAGTCCCTGGAGTTGTGCTGTGGCTATCGGTCGGTCCCGAGCCTCCCTTGGTCTCCACCCCTGTCCCAGGGGCGAGGTTTGGGCTGCTGGCGGGGGCACTGCTGCAGGGCCTATGGTTATTGCCTGGTGGCCTGAGGCTTATCCTGTGGGCCCCACCCCCAGCCCAGTGTAGGGACAGGGGCGAGAGGGGTATTTGGGAACCCAGGGAGGGGGCACATGTCCGAGGTCACGATGGACGGGGTGGGGTGTATGTTAAACACCAAATGGGAGAAAAGAAAAAAAAATCTGAGGTCGATGTGCATGTCAACTCCCCCCACCCCAGAAGGTCACAGTGATCAAATGTGGGGGACGAGGTGCAGGTCCGGCTGGGGGCACCAGAGGGAAAGGGACGGAGATGGGGGTCCTCGGGCAGAGATGGAGGAGATGCCGCCTCCTCTGGACCCGGCGGAGACAAGCAGCGCCTCTTGCCAGTTCCCCGTTTTCCCACGCGCAGGATGGGGGCTGCCTCCGGCTCTTGGTCTGGGGGGTACGATGGAACATGGAACGGGAGGGCAGGGGGTGGGGGGAAGAGCCCCAGCTCTGCTGCAGGCTGGCCGGGAGGGGGCCTCAGTTTCCCCAGCCGGAGGAGGGTGTGGGTGTCGGGGAGGCAGCGGGGACGGGGACGGCGGCGCGGCGTTCCGGGCTCACATGAGGGTGCATTTCCCCTTGATGCGGTCTGTCCTCTTCTGCTTGCTGGTGCGCTTGCTGTCGATGCTGAGGCTCATGTTGCGGCGCGTCTCCAGCGTGAGCAGCTCCTGGAAGAGCTCCTTGACGTTGTAGTTCATCTTGGCCGAGGTCTCCATGAAGGCACACTTCCACTGCTGGGCCAGCGCCTGGGCCTCGCGTGTGTCCACCTCCCGCTGCGTCTCGTCACACTTGTTGCCCACCAGCATCACGGGGATGTCCTCCACGCTGCCCTTGATCTGCACGATGAGCTGGTAGATGGGCCCCAGTTCCTCCAGCGACTGCTTGCTGGTGACGGAGAACACCAGGATGAAGGCGTGACCCTTGGAGATGGACAGCCGCTGCATGGCTGGGAACTGGTGGCTGCCCGTCGTGTCCGTGATCTGCAGCGTGCACACGCTCTTGTCGCAGCTGATCACCTGCCGGTAGGTGTCCTCAATGGTGGGGATGTAGGTGTCGCGGAACGTGCCCTTCACGAAACGCAGCACCAGCGAACTCTTGCCCACGCCGCCTGCCCCGAACACCACCACGCGGTAGTCATTGCTTTGCTCGGGCATCTTCCCCGCAGCGGGTGGGGGACGGGCTGGGAGGCCTGGTGCCAGCTGCTAGAACCCCAGACCGACCCTGTGCAGAGAGGAGTGTCAGACTCAAAAGGCCACCTGGCCCGGGGAGGGGACAGCTTGGGGCCCTGGTGGGATGGGGTGGGAGGGGTGGCTTCTCAGGGGAGGTGGCGCTCCTTTTGCATCCTGGGAAGGCCCTTCTGGTTGCTGAGGAGGCTGACTTTGCAGTTCTGCCCTGCATGTGGGCTCGCCGCCAGCCCCTTCTGCTTCCCCCTAACAAAATCTGGGGCCTGGCTTGCCCAGGGGACTCTGAGCTGGAAGAGGCGTGGGAGATGCTGGCATGCATCTGACTCCTGCCCCAGGTGCATGTGCCCCCTCCAGGCTGCCCCGGCCTCCCCTCTCTCTCCCCAGCTGCAAGCCTGCCTGGCTCTAAGACCCCAGCAAGCCACCTTGCCACCCTGAGCCTTGGTTTGGTGGGTGAAATGGTGTCAATCTCCAATAACCACGGGCTCCCTGCCCTTCCCCCAGCCCACAGCTGCCTAAACCTTGTGGGGGCCACACTGTAGGGTGTTTAAAATGCAGATTTCAGGGCCTCAGCCCCAGATGTGACGCATCAATGGGGGTGGGGCCCTGGGAATGTGTATTTTAAAGCTCCACCCCACCCCACTAAATGTGACCCTGATGCTGGGGGTCAGAGAGCCACAATTTGCAAAATATGATGTTCATTCCCAAAAGCAGCCCTGGGGAGGAAGGAGCTCGCAGCCCAGGCTGGAGATGAGAAAACAAAAATGGAAACTGAATGGTAAAGTCCCTGCTTCCTAAACTCTTCACCCAAACTGGGAGGCCTGGCATGCCCTGGGGCTCCCGGAGGGGGGTCCTCTCTTATCATCTCTCCCCTCTCCTGTGCTCAGAGAGGTCCAGCGGCCCAAGTAGGTCACACAGCACAGCGATTCCTGAGATGATGGAGGTGGGGAAAGAACCTTGGGCAGGGGAACAAGAGGCCTGTCTCCAGAATCAATGTCCTCGTTTACATAAAGCTGGGGAGACCCCCCCCTTCTTCCCAGCCATCTCTGAGGGTCCCTCAGCCAGGGGGTCTACAGTGGGAGAGAGAGGGCACCAGTGTCTACCTGCCTTGGCATCTACCGCCCTGCACACTTTGGACAAGGCCCCTCCCTCAGTGGTATATGTGTCTGGGGAGCATGCTGGGGTTGCCCCAGAGCCGGGCAGGAGCTAGTGGTGTGAACCAGAGCAAATCTGTGTCCCCGAGACTCCGTTTTCTCATCTGGGAAATGTGAGCGGTCACAGTGGCCCCTGTTGCGACAAGGACTGTGACAAGGTAGAGAAAGCCCCTAGTTAGGCAGGTGCCTGGCACACAGCAGCCCCCATAGAGATGGATGATCATAATTGCCGCCACCATCCCAAGGGCTCAGGGGACGAAGCACTTAGCCATGCTAGTTGCTTGCAAAGGCACGTTCTGAATTATCAAAGGTATCAGATTTGCCAGAAAAAGAATAAATAATGACAAAAGCATCAGCCGACACATACCCCAGTTGTTAGGTGCCAGGCAAACTTCTGGGAGCTTCAACGGTGCTAACTCACTGAACATGTGCATCATATGCACAGTAAGTCTCGGCACCAGGAGGAGGCCGGGTGCAGACACTGCCCTTTCCTGGGTGGACACCCAAGAAGCAGGCACACTGTGTGTGCAGCCAGACCCTGCAGCCCCTGGCCTGGGGACCCGATGGTGGTGGGACCTGCTGCCCCACACCTGGCCCTTGCCCTGCTGTGGGTGCTGAGGGGCCCAGTCCTCAGCAGCAGGAGGGTCCTCTCTGGCTGGCCGGCTGGGTCTGGGATTCCTGCCTAGGAGCCCCTACTCAACATTCCTGTGTCAGGCGCCCACCCGGCTCTGTGGGAATCCCACGCCCACCTCCTTCGGGGAGTGGGGCGAAGGGGAGGGGAGGGGGGAGGGACTGACTCAAGGTCACAGAGCAGGGGTGAGCAGAGCAGGGCTTCAAGCCAGCCTTGCATGGCCACACTGGCGGGGTCTTTCTCTTGAGCGAGGCGGCCCAGCCTGAGATGCCCAGGCCGGGCGGGCGGGTCTGCACCAGCCCTGGGGCCCCGGAGCCCCGGAGCCCAGCGCCAGGCCGGGCCCAGGGGGGTTGAAGCGACCTCAGGTGCAAGGAGGCAGAGAGCGCCTGGACCCAGGGGAGGGTCTCCGGGAGGGGGCCTGACCGAGGGCGGGGGCGGGGGTCTGATCCAGGCTGCCTGACCAGTGGGGGCTTGATTGAGAGGCCTGCTCCAGGGGCCTCAGGGAGAGATGGCACGTTGAGGGTGGTCCAGGGGCTCCCCCAGGGTAAAAGGGGACCTAAGTGGAGGGGAGAGGGGAATCCAAAAGGGGGCAGCGAGGTGGGCCTGCGGGAGGGGTGGGGAGGGCAGGGTGCGGAGGGGACTCGGGGCGGGGGCCGGGAGGGAGGGGACTCGGGGCTGGGGCCGGGAGGGTGGGGCCGGGGAGGGGCGCGGGGGAGGGCGGCCGGCGGGGCCTGGCCGTGGGGGCTGCCTGGGACCCCCGCCCCGCCTCGCCCCGGGCCGCCTACCTGCGCCCGCTGGTCCCCGCGGCGCCGCGGCCGCTGCTCCTGCCGCTGCGTGTCCGCCGGCGCCGCCCCCCGCCCGCCCGTCGGAGCCGCCGCAGTCGCGCCCGCACCGCCCCGCCCGCCGCTCGCCCCGCCCCGCCCCGCCCGGGACCCACGCCAAGGTCGCCCGCCCCGCGCGCCCGGCCCCCGGCCCGTCTGGCCGCCTGCGCCCTCCGGACGCGCGCTCGCGGGGGTCTGCGTCCCGGGGGGCCCGGAGCCGGCGGGGGGTGAGGGGCAGAATGGGACACCCCCGGGCTAGCTGGGGGGACCCGACACACGCAGGGAGGGGACCACAGCGGGGCGCGTTGGCGGAATGAGCAAATCAATAACAGATCAATCAGTAAGCCGATATAGGAGAAGGCAGAGGACGCCCAGGGGGTCCAGGGCGGTGGCTACACCTGCGGACAGGGCGGACAGGAACGTGCCAGGGCACCGGGACTGGGTTGGTGGCCAAGGGGCGGGGATGGCAGTTGGGCCCCTGGTGGGTCTGGGGGCTGATAGCCTGTGTGGGAAACGGGCTTGCTGTTTTCTGTTAGGAGAACGTTTGTCCTCCCCAAGCAGGGGATGTGTCTGAGAATAAATCTTTGGGAAGCGCCTCTTCCTTTGAGCGTGTCCCTGTGTCTGCATTTAAGCCAACAGGAGACCACCACCCCTCCTCCCTCCTGAAGACCGGGGTCCCAGAGGAGACTGGACACTGGCTCCCAACGACCAGGCCAGAGGGTCCACCCGGGGCTGGGCATGGGACAGTCCCAGGCCGCAAGGCTGTTAGAGGAAGGTGCCCCTCGATGGGGAGGCCCCACAAGGAGGGGTTTTCTGGAGGCACAGCAGTTGGACAGTGAAAGAGTCTCGTCTGGGAGGTGGTGAGCTCCCCATCACGAGGTCTGTGAGCAGATGGTCAGATGGAGCCCAAGGGCCCCTCAGGATCTCAGCATTCCCACAGCCCTAGCTGAGGTGGGCCCTTCTCCCTCAGACACTTGGCACTGCCACCGAGACTACCCAGCTGCTCTCCTGTTGCCACCGAGGCTGGGGCACTGGGGTTCATCCTGTCTACTTCTCCCTATTCCACCCCACCCTCCCTCCTGGCCTCCCAGGCTCACCCCCTCCAGCCCTTCCACTCTGGCATTCAATGCTTGGCCTCGAACGTGAGCCTCCTTTGCTCTAATGCCATCCATAGCTCCCTTCTCCTCCCAGGTCAAGGTCTAGCTTTTCAGCCTGGCATTCAGGCGCCTCTGTGACATGACCCGAGTGCCATCCCCATCCATGCCAGGCTGTCTGGAGCTGTACCCTAGGAACATCTCCCTCCTGCCCTGACCTCTGCCCCGTTGGGGGCACCTCAGAAGGTGGCCTGGCCCCAGACCCTCATCTCGGGGTGCTCTTGGCTACAGATGGAGACAGCCCTGCAGGCAGAGAAAGCCCAACTGCTGGTCTGGGTCACTGCATCCCAGGGAAGTGCCTCCCCAGCCTCAGTTTCCCCATCTGTCAATAAGGATCATAGTTTCCCTGCCTGTGGGGTTGCCAGGAACAAATGGGCAGGATGCCCCCCTGCATGGGCCTGCCTGGCACAAAACACTCAGAGATGGCAGTCCTGTGCCTCCCCACTCTGCCTGCCTGCGTCTCCAGAGTGACTGGCCGGCGCTGGGCCAGGCCTCTGCCCAGCTCCCTGGCTCCTCTGGGCTGCAGCCCAGGCCGGGTAGGCTGACTCATGCATAGGAGAGTGGGCACGGCAGCAGTTCCACTCTGCGGCTGCTATTTATAGCTGCCAGGCCAGGGTGTGGGCCTCGTGAACCAGGGGAGGACAGGCCCGAGTCGCCTCCTCGCTCTCCTTGGGCCATGGGGCTCCACCGCCAACCCGAGCACCCCAAACAGGATGGCAGCACCCCTTGCCCCACAGCGGGGAGGACAGCAGAGGGCTGGGCCCTGGCCTTGGTGGGCGGTACCCGCTGTGCCCCCCCTTGGCAAGCTCCATGATCTCAGACACCGGGAGGCTGAGTGAGCCAGGGCGGGGACATGGGTCTCCTGGGTTCCCCACCGCCCCTCATCCCTGCTCTCTTTGGAGGGTCCCTGAGTGCCCCTAGCGGCACGGAGGTGGGTAAGGAAGGACTCAGTGGCTGGCTGCCTCCTTGGCAGGGAGAGAAGGACCTGTCAGTCCTTCCAGCTCCCAAGACTGGCAGGGTCCACATGTGTTCATGCTAAATCCTCACAGTGAACCCTGCCGGGCAGTCTGTGCAACAAGAGTGCCACTGTTGCATGTGCTGAGCCGTATATGGCATGCACAAGGCCACTGTCCCTGCCATCATCTGGAAATTGAGGCTCAGAGAAGGGAAGCTACTCACCTAAGGTGGCACAGCAGGGAAGAGGCCGGGTCGGGACTGGAACTCGGATCCATCAGGCTCTGAAGCCACAACCCGGCCTGCTGGGGATGGGTGGCTGCCCCTTGGTGACCACTTCTCCCCGTCCCTGGCTGTCTGGAGGCCATTCAACAGCAACATCCTGGCTCTTCACCTGGCGTTCCAGCCCTGTGGGACCTTTCCTCACCCCGGTGCCCTGGCCAGGGCCACGCTGACCTCATATGTCCCCGGCTGGCTGTGGGGGAGGAGGGCAGCTGGCCCTGTCCTCTTGCTCTGTGTTCCTTGGACTAATGTGATTATGTGGGCAAAGCAGAGGCTGCACCTGGCGGCCTCGGGAGGCAGAGGCCCAGAAGCAGCTCGGCCCACAAAGTTGGCGTTGTTTTGTAAGTTTAGCATCAATACTTTAAAATAAGAAGATTGTTTGTCAACACCCAGTTTGCCTTTAGATGAGCCAGCTTCCCGAGCCTGGTGTCTGCCCATTGGCATCTGCAGAGCTGCCCACTGCTGCTTCCTGGGCCCCTGGCCCACCATGGAAGATACGTGGCTCACCAAGGCCTCCTGCTTGGCCCCTGGAGGAAGCCGGATTTCCCCTCTAACATCAGGGTGCTGTTTTATGATCCCTCCAAGAAGTAAGGTTACTGAAGCCTTCATAGCCAGCAGGAGAAACCCCAGTAACACTGGAGTTTTTGTGCAGAAAGCCTGGGCCACTTTGGTCATCAGAAAAACAAGCTCAGATCTGCAGAGAGGCTCCAGGGACTTTGCACAGACAGCTCCTGCAGACAGAAAAGCTCTTCCTGTCTCCTTTTAACTTGCTTCCTCTGTCCCTCCCAGACGTCATGTCAGAGACCTCTCTCTGACCACGGTGCTAAGACAGTCTCCCTTTGCCATCTTTACCTGTATCTTGATTTTCTTCTCAGGCATTTATTGCTACCTGATGTACTCATGATATGCCCATGTTATCTGTCTCCCTCACTACGATGTGAGCTGCCTCAGGCCTAGGGCAGTGGTTCCCACTTGGGGTGGTCCTGCCCCCCAGGGGACCCTGGGTGGTGTATGGGGACATCTCTGGTTGTCACGACTGGGGGTTCTCATAGCATGAGTGGGTGGGGGCCAGGGATGCTGCTCAGCACCCTACATGGCCCAGGATGGCCCCACTCCAGAGGACAATCCAGCCCGTGTACAGAAGGTGCCCCGCCCAGCAGCACCAGCCTCACCTGGGAGCTTGTCAGAAACGCAAAGTCTTGGGCCTTGCCCGAGGGCCCGAGATGCTGCTCAGCTCCTAGGACACAGAGGATGGCCCCAAACATCCACAGTGCTGGGAGCCCTGTGCTAGGGGCCACCTCGCCTGGCCTGAGTCTGGCTGGACCAGAACTAGTTAGGATGAAAGCCCAGCCAGTCCCTCGAGAGTCCCTGGCCAACCTGGACACCTGCCTTCATCGAGAAGCCAGATGGAGTGGTGGCCGTTCATACTGCTGTATGTGTAGCACTTCGGCTGAGCCTCCCATGCCCTCAGGACAAAGGCCCTGAACTCCCCGCCTGTCTAACCCGATTGTCATCCATGAGACTGGGCACACTGCGGTCACTTCCACCCTCAGCCAGAACACCGAGACCAGCTGTGTCCCTGCCCTGAGGGGCTGCAGGTGAGGGACCTGCAGAGGCCTGGGGGGTGGCAGGGACAGAGGTGGGGCATCTTCCTGCCCCAGCCCAATCTGGCCTCAGCATCCGAGAGCTGGGAGGATTCTAGGGTCTTCACAGACAAGCCCCCGTGCCCTGCAGCAGCCCTTGCTAGTGGGGAGCAAGGGAAGGACCCTCCTCTGCCCTCGGAGCCTTGGCCCCCTCTCCACCTGCAGGGGGGCCCTGGTTAAGTCGGGACAGCCACAGAGCATCAAGGTGAAAGCCAGGGAGTCTTTATTGGTGAAAGGCTGGTCACTGCCATGCCCTGAAGCTGACACAGCTCTGGGCCCGTGCTGGGTGCAGGCTGGCAGCTGGGACAGGTGGGACGCGGCCCCTTCTCTTCCTGGCAGGGTAGAGGGCCCGGAGCGGGTGGCCAGGAGAGTCTGACGGCACTATGGGCTGGGAGACACCCTCCCATCTGCTGCTGCTGGTTTTTCTAGGCCCCCAAATGACTTGGAGGGGCCCCGGAACTGGTGCTCCCCATCCCCGCCCCATGCTAATAACTTCTGCAACAGAAATGCAAACAAGAGACAAGGGAAGCCCGACACACTGTTATTACAGTCGATTCAACCCGGAGGCCTGGGTGCCGCCTTGCCATTTTCTGCTCTTTTGTCTCCAGATCAGGGGGCGGGGGGCCCTGGCTGACTCCATCCAGCTGTCTCTGTGCTGAGAACCTCCATGGGGGACCCCTGAGGAAGGGTGCCCCACACCCTGCCCCAGGCAGGGGACCCGAGCCCAAGTTCTGAATTAACTGTGCAGCCCACAGGGCTTTGAAGGGTGCCCCCACCCCATCCCACCCCACGACTCCACCCGCCTGGGATCTTGGCAAGGCCGCTGGGTCTGTGTCGGGACCTGGGAAGTGCCTGGTCCTTCTTGTCTGAGACCTGCCCAGCCATGGACAAGAGCAGCCCTGGCCAGGCAGCGTCAGGGGTGGCTGTGACCCAGCCGGGGGCAACACATTCAGATAAATGGAGCTTGGAGTTTTGTGCTTGGAGTTCCATTGTCTTTGTTTTGTTTTAAACAGAAACCTGTCTGTGCTATTTGGGAACGAGCCTGTCCAAACTCCAGCAGCTGTTTCTGGTCCTGCCTGCAGGTCAAACAGTCAGCAGGCGCCTCCTGCACCTGCTCCTCTGTCAGTCCCTCTGTCTCTGTCATGATCTGGCCCTCGTGCACAATCCATCGTCACTTGTGCTGGGTCTTCCTATGAGCTGGGGCTGGTCTCTGCCCTCAGGTCCTGTGGACATCGGGGCCGGAGAGTTCTCCGGGGAGGGGCCGTCCTGGGCACTGCAGGTGCTGAGCAGCATCTTTGCCTCCACCCACCCCATGCCAGGAGCACCCCCAGTTGTGACAACCACAGACATCCCCAGACATGGTCCAGTGTCCCCAGGAGGCAGAATGCCCCTGAGAAACACAGTCAGTGGAAAAGACCCCTGAGGAGGCCTTGGGGCTCCTGCAGGCTACAGGACACTTCTGCAATGCCATGGAGCCACACAGATGGACAAGGTCCTCTGTGGCTGCTGCTGGCCCGCCTGGCAGTGCTTGTGACGTCCAGTTTTGAGGCAGGGGCCAGTCCGTGGCTGCAGCCAGTGACAAATCCACAGCCTTCTTCACATAGAAGCTCCTATTACCAGGTGACAGTGTGCTGTGGTCACAGCCACTGGGCAGCCTCAGAAGAGCCTGCTCTGGGCCTCAGGAGTGGCCCTGTTTCTCTGCCTGGCAGGTGGGCGAGCTGACCACCCTTTCTTTTCACCCCAACATGGAGCAGCTCTCATTTCCTCATTAGAAGTGGGGAAAGTGGACCCAAACAAGGCAAGAGCTCAGGGCTGCCCCGCTGCTCTGAGCACAGCAGACGGGAGGCAGGACACAGGGGCTGTGGCCCTGCTACTCCATCCCAGCCTCCCCCCAGACCTCTCAGGGTCCGAGAGTCCTCGGCAGGGCCTGGAAGTGGCTTTGCTGGGACCAGCGGGACCCTAAGGACAGAAGGGCAGCTGGGCCCGGCCACAGCCCTGCAGCCCTGAGGCACAGGAGGCAGCAGGCATATGGAGGGGCTGGGGAGGGCTGGAGACTGCTGGGCTGAGACTCCCAGGATGGCTCTGCCCGAATCCCACAATTTCTAACTGTGGCCGCGCGGGTGTGCAGGAGGCTGGCAGAATGGGCGCTTGGGGCCTTTCCACACTCTGGGGCTCCTCAGTGCCATGGCGGTGCCCTTGAGGGGACAACGTGGTCTCAGAGGCTCCTCTGGGGAGAAGGGCAGGAGGCAGCTTGGGGCCTGCAGGCCAGGGTCGGCAGGCTTGCTGGTGTCCCCAGGGCTACCCTGGGAAGCTGACAGCTGGTGAGAGCAAGACCCCATTTCCTGCTTTTGGCAGAGGTGGGGTAAGGCGCCCAGAGTGGGGACCCCAAGCAGACTGCGCTCTGCCCCACATGGGGCTCCTGCGGGATTTGTGTGCAGACGCCAGACCTCCCCTGGCAGGGGTCCAGGCTTCACAAGGAACCACCCACCCAAGGCAAAGGCCAAATGGTGGAACCTTCTGGTTCTTGGGCAAGGTTTCTGGGTGAAATGGCAGGTGGAGGTGGAAAAACACTATGTTTCGGATACAGTGACAGTCCTCCACACACGGGGCCACTGTCCTGGCACAGGGCCAGTGTCAGGCTACCTGGGGGTCAGAGACGGGTTCCTGGTAAAAGATTCAGACAGAAGCCCCTAGGAATGGGCCTGATACTCCCAACAGCAATGGTGGGGACCCCCCTGGAGTGGAAGTTGGGGCAGGTCTCAGGCCACATCCCAAGCCCCCAGGAGTTGGTGGGTGAACTCTGGTTTATTTCCTGAGACTTCCTAACAACTCTAAGGGGGGCCAGGGCTGTCTCGAAGGTCATTTCTTCCTGGGCCCAGTGCCCGGTGGGGCTGAGCCAGCCACAGCAGGGCAGCTGGTGGGGGTGCCCACCCTCAGACAAGTCATTAGCTGGGCCTGGAACTCCCCATCTGGCTGCAGTGACAGAGGGGAGGCCCTGCTGAGCCCAGGGTCACAGGGCAGATGGGGGGGCCTCTCCTTGTCGTGGAACTTAACTGGTCCCCCCGCAGCTTGGTCTTCTGAGCACGGGAAGAGAATCCAGGATTCTAGAGAGGAGCGTGCCTGGGCCCTAATGCCCAGCTGAGCAGAGGATGGCAGACGTGGAACAGCCAGTCACAAGGAGCCCCTCAGAGCTGGCAGAGCCAGAGGCTCAGAGGTGGGAGGCCGGGGCTGGAGCTGGTGGCACAGCCCAGGCTGCCTGCAGGCAATCCCTTCCGCTGTGCCACAGGCGGCTTCGAGCCAGGCAGAACAAAGTCCCTGGAGGAAGGTGTCTCACCCAACTCTCATTTCCCAAGACAGGCCGGCCAGGGTTACCAGGACAACAGGCCAGTTGAGGGGAGGTTGCCACGGAGCCGGAGCCCAGGGCTTCCCCTAGCCATGCTCGGTGTTTTGTCTCCCACTCTCCTGCCCCCTGGGGCAGTGACTGGTTTCACTGTGTGGTGTGTCTGGTGGGGGGATTGCACCACAGGGTCCCTGCCCCAAGGCCGGTGGGATCCGTCCTTCTCTGGAGACCCTGGGCATGTCCGGAGCTGAGCACCGACGGCCAAGTGACACTCACCCAGCCTGGTGGTCCCAGCATCCTCCTGTTCCAAGGGCACCTCACCAGAAGGAGAGGAGGAGGGGGCAGCCCTGACAGTTCAGGGTGAGTTCATGCTGTGGGGCACCTGGCGCGGCAGGAAGTACAGAGCCCGGGCTATCTAGCTGTGGAACGGACATTCCATGTTGAGTCACCACTGCAGCAACTCAAACCTCTAATAAACCTTGGGATGCTCTCAGGACTTAGGGGTATGGCTGGCGATGAGGTAAGGTCTCAGCAACAGGGCAGGACAGAGGATGGAGACCTTGGAGCCTCCCAACTGGCTCCTGTGGTGCAGGTGGCGCTGCCCACACTCTGGGCGCAGCCGGGCTGAACTCCCTTGTCCTTGTCCCCAGGCTGGGGGTGTATGGCCACCCAGCCCCGGCCCCACCTCCCGCGAGTTACGAGATCTCTTGCCCAAGGTTGACAAGCCATGCAGCTTTGCTAAATACTTTTAAGAGAAGTATTTCCAAAAGGAGCAGTGCCCTGAGGCTTGGGGTGTGGGGTCTGGGGCACAGCCTGGTCCCGGGCCCACTTGTGAGCAGGCAGCTGCCGGGGCCCCAGCGCTCCCTCTCATGGGATGTGGCCTGCGTCTGGCCTGGGGTTCCCAGGCTCCGGTGGTGAGGACAGGTGAGGACACTCACCACTTGAGGAAGACCATGCCGGCCAGGACAGCGTAGCCCAGCACCAGGAAGAGGACCTTGAGCAGGCGGTCGCCCTTCTCCTCAAGCTCCTTGGCCAGGATCTCGAAGAAGGTGACGAAGAGGAAGGTGCCACCCGCCAGGCCCTGCAGCAGCACGGAGGCCACGCTGCTGGGCACGCCCTGGCTGCTCTGGATGCCCAGGCCCACGCTGACGCCCAGGGGGATCGTGACGCTCACGGCGACCGCCAGCTTGGCCGCGTCCCTCAGGGGCATGGCGCTCCTGGCCATGCTGATGCCCAGGGCCACTGCCACCAGCGTCTCATGGACGGCCACCCCCACAAACAGGCTCACAACCTTCTCACCCTCCTCCTGCAGGCCCAGGGCCAGGCCCTCGAAGACTGAGTGGGCCGACAGGGCGAAGGCCAGGCTGAGCAGGCGCATGGGGCTGGGGCGCGCCAGGCCCTGCACGCTCAGGCCGTGGCCGTGGCCATGGGGCTCCACATAGAGCGTGTGGCCCCGTGCGGCTCCCATGAAGGGGCTCTCGTACTCTGAGTCGCTGCCCACGTCCGAGCCAGCGTTGAAGGTCTCCAGGTCGATGAAGGACGGTTTCTCCTTGCGGAAGGTCAGGACCAGCTGCTCCAGGAAGACCGTCAGGAAGAAGCCCAGCAGCAGGAGGGTCTCGGCCAGTGGGTAGTCAGTGCTGATATGCCCGAGACTCAGGACTTTCTGGAGCTGAAGCAGAGGGCACGCAAGGGACAGAGAGACACGTTCTCCATTTGATCAGAAAAGCATGGAAATGCCTGATTCACACAGAGATTAAAAAGAAGGGGGGGAGGGAGGGCTTGTCCGTGATAGGTTAAAAAAAAAACCATCGTAAGGAATCACGAGATCTTGTGTCACATCGACCAAACGATTTTAAGGTACTGTGGTGCATTAACTGAGCCGCCAAAAGATATGTCCACGCGTATCTTTAAGGATGAGACCTTATTTGGAATAACTGCAGATGTAATTAAGGTGCTATAGACTGAATTGTGCCCTCCCTAAATTCATATGTTGAAGTCCCTCGACACCCAGTAGGTCAAAATATAATATTTGGAGATAAGGTCTTTAAAGAGGCGATTAAGTTAAAATGAGGTAATTGGGGCAAGGTCCTAATCTAATAGGACTGGTTTGTTGTTTTTTTTTTTTTTTTTTAAAGAGATGGGGTCTTGCTCTGTCACCCAGGCTGGAGTGCAATGGTGTGATCATAGCTCACTGCAGCCTCGAACTCCTGGGCTCAAGTGATCCTCTTGCCTCAGCCTTGCAAGTAGGTGGAACTACAGGAGTGTGGCACCACTCATGGCAATTTTTTAATTTTTTGTAGAGAAAGGGTCTAGCTATGTTGCCCAGGCTGATCTCGAACTCCTGACCTCAAGTGATCCTCCAACCTCGGCCTCCCAAAGCACTGGGGTTACAGGTGTGAGCCACCGCGCCCAGCCCAGGACTGGTTTTCTTATAAGAAAAGGAAGAGACACCAGGGACAACCATGTGAAGAGGCAGCAAAGAGAGAGGTGTCAAAAGGAACCAGCTCTGCTGGCTCCTTGATCGCAGAATCCTGGCCCCCAGAACTGTGAAAATAAATTCCAATTGTTCAAGCCACCCACCTGTGGCATTTTACTACAGCAGCCACAGAAGGCTAATGGATAAGGGGAGGACCTTAAGATAAGGTCGCCCTGGATTCCCAGTGACAGGCACCCCTACAAGAGGCAGAGAAGGAGAAGCCACAGAGACCAGACAGAATAAGGCCACATGAGGGTGGAGGCAGAGGTCAGGGTGATGCGCCCAAAAGCCAAGGGACACCAAGGATGCCGGCCACCCGCAGAAGCCGGGAGAGGCATAGGAAAAGTTCTCCTCCACGGCCTCCAGCAGGAACCAGCCCTGCCGACACCTTGATCTCAGACTTCCAGCCCCCACAACTGTGGCAGCCACCGGCGTTTTCTTCCCTGATGGCTGTGTGGGGTCTGCTGCCCCTGACCTGGGAGGGGCTCTGTCTCCAAGGGTCTTCCCCTCCCCCTGGCCCGAGTGAATGTGCTGAGAACGAACACACAGGAGGCTTGCCAGCACGTCTGGCTGACAGAACTTTCCAGATGACGGATGTGTGCTGTGTCTGTGCTGTCTGATATGGAAGCTGCCAGTGCATGTGGCCAATGAGAACTTGAAACATGGCTGATGCAGCCAAGTATCAGGACACTGGATTTTACCAATTTTAAATCACTGAAACCTGAACAGCCAGGCACAGGGAGTGGCTGCCGTAGTGGACAGCACAGTTCTAGACGCTGTTGAGCAAGGTGAGGGGAGAGCGTCGGAGCCCAGGGTCCTCCTCCCTGCGTCCATGAAGGGGTCTGCACACACCAAGCTCCTTCCAGCCCTGGGGCCTCCAGACATGCTGTCTACACCATCTGCAATGTTTCTCCTTCAGCTTTACGCACGGCTGGTTGATTCTTACCCTTTGGGCTCGGCTTCCATATAAATTTCCAAGTCCTGTCCCTAAGCCAGGAGCTACATAGGGATTTCTTAGCATTTATCTGGCCCCGGCATCCTTTCTGAATACAAGTCTGACTCTCCCACACCAGAAGCAGGGCTTGGTCACCCCGACACAGATTCGTACTCTGCCTCCTCCCAGACCCTCAAGGGGGTCGATCCAGGCTCCTGCCTTACATCACCGCCTGGGGCCCACCTCCCTCTGGGATGGCTAAACATAGCCTATGTGACTTGCCCACATGGGCTGGGCAGATATGCCCAAATGACCCCCTCTCAGTCACAGCGGGACCCCATGGAGCTGGCGCCTGCTGGCCCCAAACCCACCAATTAGAACTCCCCGTGGGAAACCTCCTTGGTAATGCCCTGGACCCAATTAAGGCTTCGGCCCACAGGTCCCTCAAGCCGCTCACTTGCTCTCCCTCTCTCCCTCCACCGCTAGCTGAGCTCACGTGGCCCAGACGGCTCCCCGGCTGCTGCCCTCCCCCTGGGATCTGTAAATGGTAATGCTCCCACTGTTCCATGGGTTTTCTTGTGCTGTCTCCTCTGAGTCTCACCTGACTGACACCCGAACCTAACTCTCTCCTGGTCAGGGCTCTCCTAGAGAGGGGCCATCGTGGTGGTAATAAACTGACGTGGGTCAGACAAGAGTCACAAGGGTGTCTGCACGATAAACACGCTTCCTGTGAGAGGGACGCCTGGTCACGGGTCGCACTCAGGCACTAGGCTTCCAACCAGGGTAAAGAAGTATCCCCAGGGGGCACCGTAAAGAGCCATGGCCACCTCCCTTGGGGCCCCGTCAGGCCCAGGGAGGGACCTCAAGACCAAAGTAGAGGAAAATCACAACATACCCCAACACACACACCGTCCACTTCTTCCCATCACAGACGTCCTTACAACCCGTAAACACACACACACACACACCCCCACTTCCCTACAATCTGTAACACACAAATACACACACACACACTTCCTTACAACCTGTAAATACACACACACCCCTACAACCTGTAAACACACACACATGCAAACACACACATGCACACACACACACACACACACAGAGACACACACACAGTGGTTCTCAACTGGGGTGATTCTGTGACCCCAGGGGACACTCAACAATGTCTAGAAACATTTTTGGTTTTCATGACTGGGCTGGGGACAAGGTGCTGACATTCAAGGCTGGATCGTTCTCTGGGGTGGGGCCATCCTGGGCCCTGCAGAGTGCTCAGCAGGGTCCCTGCGTCCACCCACTCCATGCCAGGAGCACCCCCAGTGTGACAACCACAGATGTCCCCAGACATGACCCAGGATCCTCTAGGGGTAGGATCGCCCCTGGGTGAGACCCCAACTGCAGAAGGCTGTGTTTCTGTAGAGAAGCCATTTGATTTGTTCCCTAAAGATCTACTAGAGGCCTCCATGCACCTCGCCTGGGGACGCGCGGTTCACGAGGAACTCCAGCTATGCCCAAAGGGACAAACACTGATCAGGAAAGATGAGACAGACACACAGAGAGCCGTGAGCCAGGCGCCATTTTCCAAGGGATGTCTATGACGCCGTGGGGCCCAGAGGAGGGACTACATCCCTGTGCGCTGTCGAGCCCGAGGGCAGGGGTGCGGCACGGGGACAGTTTGGGGAGTCCTGAGAAGGCCACATGTGAGGAAGGGGCAGGGAAGGAGAGCCCATTGCAGTGGTCCAGCCTGCGGTCAGAGGGGGACTAGGGATGATGGGATGGGTGTATGGGAAAAGGGAGGCTGGATGTGGCATTTGGGGTGCAGAACATATCAGAGACAGGCACCCCTAAGTTCTTTCATTTTTTGTAGAGACGGGGTCTCGCCTGTGCCCAGGCTGGTCTGGAACTCCCAGCCTCAAGCAAACCTCCCTTCTCGGCCTCCCGAGTAGCTAGGACTACAGGCGTGAGCCACTGTGCCTGGCACAACTGAGATTTCTATCCTTATTGGTGCCAACTGCTAGTTTTCGATGCTGCATAACAAATGAACACAGACTTAGCAACATAAAACAACTCAAACGCTTCATTTCAGTTCTGCACATCAGAAACCCAGGCGCAGGTAGGCTGCATCCTCTGCTCAGGGTCCAGCTGGGCTGAAACCAAGGTATTGTCAGGGCTGAAACCTCATCTGAAGCCCGGGGTCCTCTTCCAAGCTCACTGGTGATTGGCAGAATCCACTTCCTCAAGGCTGAGGTCCCCCTGTCCTTGCTGGCTGTTGATGGGGGACAGCTCTCAGCACCTAGAGGCCACCCTCGGGTCCTTGCCCATGTCTCCCCTCTTGTACACCACGGCTTTTTGCTTCTTCAAGGCCAGCAGAAGGGTGACAGGCTTGCCTGATTAGGCCACACACTCCCAGACATTCTCCCTTTGGATTAACTCGATGTCTACTGATTTGGGGCCATCATCACAGCTGCAAAATCCCTTCTGCTGGATGAAACGATTGAGTGACACCCCATTGTGGTCCTGGCCCTACCCACACTCAGGGGAAGGAACTGTCCCAGATATGCACACGAGCAACTCACCTGGGGTCTCCCAGCAGGCATGGCAATGGCCCACCCAGCTGTGGCCCTACAAGGGCTCCTGATGTCGTTGAGCTCAAGGACCAGGTCATTTTAGGAATTGGGGTGGACAGACTCCAAGACGGACCCCAGTGATTCCCGCAGGGTCCTCACCCCTTGAGTGTGGGAGGGACCTGGAACTTGCTTCCAACCAGCAGAATGCTAGGGCAGATGGGAAGGGACACCACTTCCATCACTATGGTACATGAGACTGTGATTCCGTCTTGCAGGCAGGCTCTACTGTTTCCTCTGCTTGCGGATGAAGCAACCGACCACACTGGGGAGGCCCATGTGGCAAGGCACCGAGGGCTGCCCCGGGCTGCCCCTGGCCAACAGCCAGTGAGAAACAGAGGTCCATGGTCTGAAAACCAGCAAGGAACTGGATCTGTCCTACAACCACGTGAGCTTGGAAGCCGACCCATCCCCAGTCATACATTCAAATGAGACCACAGCCCAGGATACACCTTGCTTGCTGCCTTGTGAGATCCTGAAGCAGTGCCCAGACTCCTGACCCACAGAAATGGTGAGATAATAAACATCTCTTGTCTTAAGATGCTAAGTTTGTTGTAACTTATTACGCAGCAACAGCTGACTAATACGGGAACTGAAGAAGAAAGGCCACGCTTTCCAGCTTCTGGACAGAGTGTGTGCTACCTGGGGTGGGTGTTCTGGTCTGAAAATTTATCAAGTGACGACCGACAAGCCCACCAGTTGGGAATCCCAGTTCTAATCCAAACCCCTTGTTTACCAGGCAAGGCGCAGAGAGGGAGAGCAACCAATGCCCAATCACACAGCAAAATCATTTTCTACTTTTCATCACCCTTACAGCGTCGAGGCCACCACTGAACTTGGAATCAATGTTGAAAACGCATCAGAGCCCCTCGGCCATAAGGTGCTGCCGCCAGCTGCCACCACTACCCAGGGAGCTCGTACCTTTTCCCTCACAGCAGGCAGCAGAGCATTGAAGCACGTGGCCAGGAAGACACCGCCTCCAAAGGTGTTGCAGAGAGAGAGGATCTTTTTCGACCGATGGGCCTTCTCAAAATCTGTCTCGATGATCTTCACGGGGAGCAGAGAGCCCAGCAGCATAAGGAAGAACACGCCCACCATGCAAAGGATCTTGGCCACTAACAACTTCATCATGGTGGCGGCCTGGGCTGCTCCGGTCACCACAGGGCCCAAACCATGTGCAGGCACACACTCCAGCCCCACGACGTGCTACCGGGCCAGACCACACAGCTGGAGGCTCATGCCTCAGTCCAGTAACTGTGAACACCAGGGACAACCGCCTTAGCTGTCCGATGATCTAACCAGCCCAGGTGATTGAATCTGTCACACCAAGAACTTCACTCCATTCTCCGGCTTGGTGCACGTCACTTCTTCCTACAGAAAATTCTCCAGTGCTGGGGCGTCTAGCTGTGTGTGTCTGTTTAAATTAATTAGAAATAAATAAAATCTAAAATTCAGCTCCTCAGTCTCACAGGCCACATTTTAAGTGCTTGGTAGCCACACGAGCCTAGTGGTTACTACATTAGGCAGCATGGACAGGGAACATCTCTGTTGCTACAGAACGTCCTACTGGATGGTGCCGCTCCAGTGGCTCCTCACCACCCTGACATAAAATGCCAACTCTTTACCCTGAGGCTAAAGCTCTGGACCTCGCATGTGCCAAGCTTGTTCGTGCCTCAGGGCCTTTGCACAGGTTGTTCTCTGTCTGCCTGGAACACCCCACACACGCCCTGCCCCCACAATCCGGTGATGTCTTCTTCTTGTCTTTTGGTTCACTGCTTCCAGGACCCCTCAGAAGGGCCTTCTCCCGCTGACCTCGGCTCTGAACCGTATGCCTTCTACCTGCCACACGAGAACAGATGCTCGGCACCTGCTGGCTGAACACATGGGCGAGCCGAAGTGTGTGGACACTGACGAGGGCCTCTTTATGTGACTCAGTGGGCCAAAGTGGAGTAGATTTCACCCTGGACCCCAAAATGTCACCATTATTAGGAGGAATCTCAGCCCCTCCCCTGTCCTTGGGTTCCCCCCCACACACACACACACCAGTCCCCTAGCTCTTCCCATGCCCTCTCCCTCTGTTCATTCAGGTCTTCAGGTCTCTCCTTTGAGCTCACTGGTCAGAAAGGCCCCCTGCATCCCCTTCCCTGGCCTTATTTTCTCCTATCGTGTGCTACAGGGGAAAGTACATTATTTAAAGTCGTTTAAAGTCGTCCCTCCCTCTAGTCTGTAAGCTCCGCGGGGACAAGGTGGCTGCTCTGCTCAAGCCCAGCCGCACCCAGCGGAGAGCCACAGAGGCACACAGTAGGCGCCCAATAAATACGCGTCCGATAGGTGGATGCCCCAGTCTGTAGAGCGGGGGGGTGGGGGGGTGGCCTGGACGCCCACAAACTGAGGGCTGATCGGGCTGGGCCGCGGAGGGGACGGGCTCATTCATGCATTCAGCACTTATTGAGTGCCTCCTGTGTGCCTCGCGCTGTCGGACGCCGGAGCCGGCCTCGGCTAACGGGCGGGCAGAGTCCGCCAGGCCACCGGCCGCCCGGCCCCGCCCCGCCGCCCCGGCCTCCCCATCCCCTGGCCCGCACCTACCTCCGCCGGGCCCCTCGCCCCGCGTCCGGCGCCGTCCGCAGCCCAACCGCCGCGCGGTCTGGACCCCACAGCCGCTGCCTCGGGCAGCCCCCGGCTCGGCGCGCCGCAGCCCACGCCCCGCCCACGCCCCTGCCCATTGGTCGCCCCAAGCGCCGCCGGCCGAACGCCCCGAACCATTGGCTGCTGAAGCTGCCACTCATCCTGCGACTCCACCTCTCCTACCGGCACTGGAAAGTAGTTTCCTCCCGCGGAGCGCCGGGCGCAGCCGCCAAGCGGCTCCGGTGGGAAACTGGCACCATCGAGGAGCGGTTCCGGTAGGATTTGGCTTCCAGAGCTGTCCAGGGGCACCTGGTGCTGAATCCCGCTGCGATGGGCGCTGGGCAGTGGACAGGACGCGGTTTCCTAAGGGAGACGGCTCCTCTCCGAGCGGCCTCGCCGCCAATGCCCTTCCCGTTGGCTTAAGAAGCAGATTCTTTCATTTCCTTTTTGTTTGTATATATTCATGGGGTACAAGTGCAATTGTGCTACCTTGATATATTGCACTGTGGTCAGACAAGCCCTTCGGTGCGTCCATCACTGGAGCAACGCACATTGTACCCGCCAAGCAACCTCCCGCCGCCCACCCCCGCCCTCCGCAACCTTCCTAGTCTCCATTGCCTGTTGTTCCACACTCTGGTTCCACGTGTCCACGTGATTTAGCTCCCACTTATAAGTGAGAACATGCAGCTGTTTCACTTAAGAGAATGGCCTCCAGTTCCATCCATGTGGCTACAAAATGCATGATTTTGTTTTTTATGGCTGAATAGTATTCCATTGTGTGTATATACCACATTTTATCCAGTCTTCCACTGATGGACACTTAGGTTGATCCCATATCTTTGTTATTGTGAGTAGTGCTGCAATAAACATACAAGTGCAGGTATATTTTGTATATATTGATTTATTTTCCTTTGGGTAGATACCCAGTCATGGGATTGCTTTATTGTATGGTAGTTCTATTTTTAGTTCTTTGTGAAATTTCCATACTGTTAAGCAGCAGATTCATCGGTTCAACAAATCTCTGTTGGTAGACAGGAGGAATATGTTCAAGTGATCTATTGTATATCATGGTGACTGCAGTTAATAACAATGTATTGTATACTTTAAAATTTCTAAGAAAGTAGATTTTAAGTATTCTCACCACAAAAAATGGTAAGTATGTGAATGAATGCATGTGTTTTTAAAAACCCCAAATCTTTGTTGAGTGTCTATGTGCCAGGACCTTTTCTAGGAGAGTATCTGTGAGCAAAACAAAGATCCCTCCCTTTTCAGAGCTGAGGTTCTAGGCGAAGACACAGAAAATAATAAACATAACAAATCAAGGAATTATGTCAGAAGGTGACAGGTGCTCTAGAATAATACAGCCTAGTAAGAGCTATCAAGAGTGCTAGGTGGTGGGTTCCTATTTCAAATAAGATGCTCGGATAGATCTCATTGAGAGATATTTGAGAAAAGACTTGAACATAGAGAAGTTAGTCAAGTGAATATATGAAGGCAAAGCATTCCACACAGAAGGAACAGCAAGTACAAAGATCCTGAGGCCAGGAGTGTACAAGGCCACCATGGCCAAAAAAAAAAAAAAAACATGAAGTGGGGAAGCATAGTTGGAGATCAGGGGAGATGGATCATGAAAGGCTTTAGAGGGCATTGAGAGAACTTTGAGGGAAATAAAAAACCATTGCAGAATTTTGATCAGAGATGTGACAGATCCAACATATTTTAATGGAATCATTTTGGTGGTTGTGTTAATGCTGCTGATAGGTCAAGTAAAATCAAGGCTGATTATTAACAATTAATCCTTTTTAGATCAATTGAAAAAATTGATTGCTCCACAGCTCCATAAGAGTAACCAGACTTATGGAGGAGAAGACTGGATTCATTTGTTAGCCAAAATCTTTTTGCTGGCCTACCATGAGCGAGGCATGAGAAGGGATGCTGAGTGAAACAAGCCAGTCACAAAAGGACAAATCCCATAGGATTCCACTCACAGGAGGTCCCTAGAGTTGTCAGATTCACAGAGACAGAAAGTAGAATGGTGGGTGCCAGGGGCTGGGGAGGGGCATGGGGAGTTAGTGTTTCATGGGGACAGAGTTGCAGTTTGGGAAGATGAGAAAGTTCTGGAGATGAATGGTGGTGATGGTTGTACAACCATGTAAATGCACTTAATGCCTCTGAACTGTGCACTGAAAAATGGTTAAGATGGTAAATTTTATGCTATGTCTATGTCATCACAGTTTTTAAAAATAAATTTTAAAAATTTAAAAGAATAAAATGGAAGAAAAAGCAAAGCCCCTGCCCTCACAGGTTATGGTCCAGTGAGACACAAGTATTAATGAAGGAATAACATACTGTGGTAGGCAGACTTCTAAGATGGTCCCAAATGATCCCTACCTCCTGGTATTCGTACCTTTGTGTAATTCCCTCTCCTTGAGTGTGAACTGGACCTAATGACTTCATTCTGACAAATAGAATATGGTAAAGTGATGGCATGTCATTTCTGTGATTAGGTTATGGAAGATTGTGACTTCCATATTGCTAGCAGACTCTCTCTGTCACCTTCCCAGCTTGTGTGCTTTGATGGAGAGGCCATGTGGCAAGGATCGGAGGGTCCCTCCAGCCAACAGTAAGCAAGGAAATGAGGCCCTCAGTACAAGATCCCGTAAGGAACTGAATCCTGACAACATCTCTGCATGTGATCTTGGAAGAGGATCCCACTCCAGTCGAGCCTTCAGACAACTGCTTCACTGTGGACACCTCAACTGCAGCCTTTGAAAGTCCCTGAAGCAGAAGACCCAGCTAAACTGCACCTGGATTTCTGACCCACAGAAGCTGAGATAATACATGCTGTTTCAAGCCACTAAGTTTTGGGGTAATTTGTCATGCAGCAATAGATAACTTATACACACACAAAATAGAAAAAGTATAGGTTGGACTTAAGTGCCATGAGCAAAAAATAGAGAAAGAGAGTTCTTTGTGGGAATTAACCAAGTCAAGTATGCTGCAAAGTGGGGACAACAGAGAGGAGAGTTGGTGGAAAAGGTAGAAACGGGCTTGCCATATTTGAGGAGCTGGGAAGCCAGGCTGGCTGAATGTTTGGGGAGATGAGAGATGAGGGCAAGGCCCATAGACTATGTTACAGAATTTGGACTTTACCTTAAGTGCAGTGTGATTCACTGAAGGGTTTTAAGCAGGTGAGTGTTGTAATCTAATTTGTGTTTTAAGATTATTTTGAGTTGTGTGTAAAGAAAGGTTGAATTATAGGGAAGCAAGAGTGGAAGCAGAGAGGCCAGTTAAGAGTCATTTGGGAAAGAATCAATGACAGTTTCGATGAGGGAATTGGCAGGGGAGGTGAAGGAGAGTGGGTGAATTTGAGAAATATTTCAGGAGGGTGAATAATTGAAGGACTTGGCACTGGTCTGCCTGTGTGGGTTGCAGGGGAAGGAGGTGTCAGGGATGACTTCTAGCCTTCTGGTTTGAGCAACCAGATGGATTCTGGTGTTGTTCACTAAAATAGGAAAGGCTGGGGGAGGCACAGATATTGAAGGTGTCAAAAGACTGTGTTCAGTTTTGCAGAGGTTATATAGGAGATGTGTATGGGTCCTTAGCATTTAATGCCACGTTCTGCCTGCACAGCACTTGCTTCATCATGTGGAACACGCAATGTGTGGGTAGCTATTTTTATTATGAGACACAAAGTGACTTGATTCTGTTTCTGTTTTCCATAATTCACAATAAGAAAGAGATGGCTGGTAATACCAGCACACAGGGATGATTCCTTCCCATGGAAGAATTCATAGCATGCAATAGTTATTCATAATTATTAGGAGAATGAGGCCACTCAGAGAAGGAGCCGCATATGCTTTGGGCTTTTATTCATTCAATATGTTTCTGGAAACCTCCTGTGCACCAGGAGCTATGTATGAGCAGGTATCTTCAGAGCGAGATAGAAAAAAAGTACTGACAAATTTGACTGCATTGAACATTTCCAAAATCTTCCATAGTAAAAGACACTATGAATGGGCTGAAAATACAAGTGACAGGCTGGGAGGAAATGTTGATCATCTATTAACAGAGCACTTGATAGAGAACAGTCATCTTAAAATAAAAATGGGAAGAGAGAAGAATGGACGATTCACAGGAGAACAAATATAAGAGGCTAATAAATATAAGAAAAGATGTTCAATCCATGAAGACAATCATGGAAACACAAAATAAATCAACGTGAAATAGGCCCGGCACCGTGGCTCACACCTGTAATCCCAGCACTTTGGGAGGCGGAGGCACAAAGATCATTTGAGCCCAGGAGTTTGAGACCAGCCTGGGCAACATAGCAAGACCCCACCTCTACTAAAAATAGAAAAATTAGCCGGGCGTGGTGGCGCGCACCTGTAGTCCCAGCTACTCAAGAGGCGGAGGCGGGAGGATCATTTGAGCCCAGGAGTTTGAGACCAGCCTGGGCGACACAGCTGCGCGCACGCTTGCGGCCTCAGGGGAGCAGGACACGCGGGCTCAGGAGGACGTTTCCTCCCAGTCTCTCTGGAAGGAGAGCGAGTTCTGAGAGCTGATCTCTGGGAGCAGGGCCGCACCTGGGCTCCCGCCTGGGTTGTTTTGGGACGAGACGCGCACGCTTCGCTCCCGCTCGGGTGGGGCAGCCGGCAGGTGCAGGCGCAGGTGGGCCAGTCGGGACAGGTCGCCGTGCCGGCGCGCCCCCTGGTGGCCCCGTGCGGAATCGCCCCACCTGCTCGTCGACGCGGGCCACGTCCCGCGTGCTTGCTCTCCACTCAAATTTTGAAATAACAGATTTTGCAAGATGGGGAAGTGGACTTAGTTTTGGGTTCTCAAGCTACCCAGTTTGGAATGAAATCTTTTCCTTCAAAGATAAAGGGACATTCTAGAGCCAGCGAACAAATTAATTTGCTGGTGGCAAATTGGTTTGGGACATTCACTTATTTAACACGTTTATCTAGGGGCTACTGTGTGCCAGTAATAGTGCACGGCAGGGTCTCTCCCGCCGGGTACTGCGGACACTGGGGCCGGGTTGTTCTGTGGGGTGGGGCTGTCCTGGGCACTGCAGGGTGCTAAGCAACGTCCCTGGCCCCACCCACCCCATGTCAGAAGCACCCCCTCTTCCCAGTTGTGACAACCAAAAGTGTCCCCAGACATTGCCATGTGTCCCTGGGGAAGAAACCACCCCCAACTGAGAACCACTGCTTCTGTGAAAGAGACACAATTTGTTTCCTCCTGTTGCTTCATGGGACTTAATCTGGTGGGGTTTGCAATCTGGCCCCGGTGGGGTCAGGCTGCCTCAGAATTGCACACCAAGAGTGCAGAGAAACAGCAGAGCTTTCATAATCCCATAACTTATGATAGCAGTAGCTGCTTTGTATCTCGAGGCTCAACCTACTCCTGGAATCCCAAGTCACGACTTCAACTCAATCCAAGTTTAATTGCCGTTTCTTTGCTCCTCTGACAGGAATATGCAGAAACGTCCTATTTCTGACTTGTGTGGGATCGAGCGGTAATTATCTGTGACACAGTTCTCACCAAGTCACACAGAGAAGCTGCTGGCTTCTGGGATGACATGTTGACAGCTCCTCCTCCCCGCCCCCTCTTCTCCTCCCGTGATTCCAAAACAGAAAGTTTCTGGATGTGTCCTCAACACTTGGGCTGGGTTTGGGGTGAATTTGGAAGAGGCTGTGCAGGTTCTCCCGGGGTGGACAAAGCAAGATGGGAGGTGATGAACCGAGGTAACCTGGGAAGACCTAAGGAGGATGTGCAGGTTGCTTCTGGGATACGCGGCACATATTCTAGTGTTCACTGGTGTTTCCCAAAGTGGGGTTCTTCAAACAGGTGCGTCAAAGTCACCAGGCTGCTTGTTTAAATGCAGATCCCATAGGGGAGCTGGCTGAGTGCTTTAAGGAGAACCGACTGGACCAGTGGTTCTTGCACTCTGGTGTGCATTAGAATCACCAGGAGAGCTGATAAGCATACCTGCCTGTGCCCATCCCCAGAGTAGGGTGGGTCCAGGACTTTGCATTTCTACCAAGGTCCCACGTGACACTGACACTGTTGGGCTGGGCAGTTTGACATGCAGTGCCCTATTCTAGGTGCTCTCCTCCTTGGCACCGCAGACACTGGGGCCCGATCGTTCTGCATTGGGCCATCCTGGGCACTGCAGGTGCTGAGCAGTGTCCCTGGCCTCCACCCACCCCATGCCGGGAGCTCTCCCTGCAATCGTGACAAGTGTCCCCAGACATTGCCAAGTGTGCCCTGATCACCCAGGTGAGGCCCACTGCCTTAGACCTGAAGAACCCTGCCCATCTGCTAGCCACAGCCCAGGCCTCCCCTCTTGTCTTCCTTACTGAACTAAGTGCCCCGTGGGACAGCTGTTCTCCTATCATTGCATTTTGTGATTTTTTGGGGGGTGTGATTTCTGGGAGCTGACGGCAGATAATGGCTGAACCCAGAACTTTACCCCTGCAAGTCTTCAGTTCTTCCCCTGTGACTGGAGGGGTGAGGGTGGGGCACCTAAAGGAGGGCTGACACAGGGGGCTGCTTACTCTGGGCATTGAGGTGACTGACTGACAACCAGCCTGGGTGATGTGCAAACTCCATGCTGTGGGCTTTCTGGAAGTTTGGGACTGAGGGGGTGTCGGTGGCGCCCAAAGGTCAACGCAGAGATGGACAGAGATCGCGACGTCTATTTATTCTCCACACGTCACGCTCTGCACCACAGTTAGCACAGGAGTCAGCACACATCTGGCTGCTGTGGCCCGTGGTGGCCCTTCTTCCTACTGGTTACCTACAACACACGGTCCTGCGTCTACCTCGAGGACGGCCTGAGACTGCCAGGGAGCCTCAGGATGCACCAACTGACAAAACTGCTGCCGGGACAGCTCACCTCCCTTCCTCCAAGGCTCAGGAGCCAAGGCCATGCTTCCCAGCTCCAGTGGCTATTTCAGGGCCGAGGAGGACGCTGGGCCTGTTAAACACCTGGGCAGAAGGACAGTGGAATGGCACACACAAAGGTGGACCTCTGCCTGGGAACAAAAGGCCACGATCACGCCACTGGATGTCAGTCATGAGCACTGGGGAGACAGTGTGGGAGGAGATGAAACCTGTGTCTATCAACACGCTCAGCTGGAAGAGGAGTCACAGAGACTGTTCCTAGGCACCTAGGATGGCTCCTGGGCTGGCGACAGCAGTTGTCCCTCAGGCGTCTGCGGCTACAGTTCCTCATGCAAAGACACACGGCCCGTGGGGCACAGGTGGATGCTGGCACCCAGGCCTCGGCTGGCAGTGGGCTCTTTCGAGCAGGCAGGCCGCCAGGGTGGCCGGGCGAGCGGAGAGGTCGACTTAGAAGGCGGCTTCTCACAGGACAGGAAAGTTGAAGACAAGACCAAGGGATGGTGGGGAGGGGACTATAAAAAGGGCCCCTGGAGCCACGGGAATCCAACATGTGGCTCAACGCAAAACCTGCCACTTCTCCAAGGGCAGCCCGAGAAGCACCCCCAGAGTTCTAGAAAATACTTCAGTGACTGGGCTTCCTGGGGGTGGAGGGGGGAGACTGTTGCTGGTCTGCGTTCAGTTTGCTGGCTCTTGTTTCGAGAAGGGTCTGGGGGCTGTCAGGGACTACAAAAACAGAGGGAGGGCAAAGGACGAAAAGGGAGAAAAATCCATCTTAACATGCAGGTCCAATTTCTTCTTTTCTCTCTTGAGCGGTCCGGTGGGAGGAAATGGCAGAACATGAGAAGGCTTCCGGTCGGCCGGGGAGGACGCGGTCAGGAGTGGCTGAAGGGAGACAGACACGTGGTGGTCACAGCCCAGGGCAGAGCCTAGGCCGCACAGCACTGCCCAGGGAAGAGGAGCGAGCCCAGGGCAGATGGGCCACAGTCACACCTGCGCCTCTCAGATGCTTGGTGGCCACGTGTGGCTGGGGGCATGGTATCAGCACAGAGAGAGAACATGGTCAGTATCTAGAAGGTTCTATTAGTGTAGACATCAAAGTATAGGTGAAGCTACTTTGGGTATAAGGTTACAACTGATCTTTTACAAGATCAGTAAAATTGATCTTGAGTATGTTTAAAGAAAGAAAAAAAAAGTGAAAGCTTATTAAAAAGGAGAAGGGCCAGGTGTGGTGGCTCACACCTGTAATCCCAGTGCTTTGGGAGCCCAGGAGTTTGAGACCAGCCTGGGCAACATAGTAAGACCCCATCCCTAAAAAAAAAAAAAAAAAAATTTAGCCAGGTGTGGTGGTGGCACCTGTAGTCCCAGCTACTCGGGAGGCTGAGGCAGGAGGATCGCTTGAGCCCAGGAGTTGGAGGCCGCAGTGAGCTGTGATGACACCACTGCACTCCAGCCTGGGTGACACAGCAAGACCATGTCTCAAAAAAACAAAAGAGAAGAAAGGGTGCCCAAAATATTAATGCTGGCTGCTGCTCTGGGCGGATTAAGGTTGTTGTTGATGCTTTTTAACGTTTTGTCCTTTAAAATTTTCCATAGTAAGCATGGTTAAAAAATTTTTTAATAAGCATGGGTATGTATGTGAGCGGGACAATGGCAAGATAAAAAGAGGTCGTGTCAAAGCAGAATAAAACATCTCCTGGGGAAAACACGGGGCCATGGGCCACGCACGCCAGGGAGTCGGCGTTGGCTGCAGACAAGACTGAGCTCAGGAGCCCCTGGGGACAGAGAACAGCCATGGGGCCCTGGAACCCACCTGGGACACCTGGGTATGTTTTTAAGTAATTGTAAATGTAACACCTGCTCACAGTGAAAAAACAAAAGAACCCCACAAAACACAGGCAGACCACTCAGGCATGAATGCAAAGGCAGGTGCCCAGCCCTGGCTTCCCCACTGCCTGGGCGACCTCGTTCCCATCTCTGCAGTGGCTGTGCTGACATTTGTGCACAGAGGGGCCACCCGTACATTCCTGGACACTGGCGCCCAGGCGGCTGGGGGGCTTCAACCCCAGCCCCGACACAGCTCCGATCCACAGGTGGGAGATGGGACAGTCCTGAGATCTGAGATCTCCCGCCTGGCCTCAGTGACTCAGGGCAACCCTCCCAGGCGTGAACCGCCCAGGACTCATGGCCCGGAGTCATCACAACGGGGCTCCCATGCCTCCTGCCGCCCCCGGCGGGGACTCACATGGCTGCTCATTCCTGTTGGTCATCATTGCTGGCACTGGGGGTCCGACTTCGGATCTGACTTCTGAGCTGCTCTATCAACTCTGGGTTCTGCTGCTGCATCTGCTGAGCAAACTGCTGGCCGCTGCAGGGAGAGGTACTTGGGGCTCAGCCAGGGCCCAGGAGGAGGGGGTCTCGCCTTCCCGCCTGCCCCCACTGACCCCTCAGGACCGCCGTGCCCCTCGGAGGGCAGTTCTGGCCACCTGGAGGATGCCAGGTCCTCCTATGTTCCCTCTTCCCTCTTGTCTGTGTGCCCGCCCTCCTTGAGGCAGGTCCACTCACGCCTGGATAAGGCTGGCCAGGTCGTTCTGCGAAGGGCTGGTGCCTGGCGTTCCCAAGGGGTTGTGGCTGCCCGAAATCATCCCGGACATGCTGCAAGGAGAGAGCCCGTGATGTGTGGACAAGACAGCCAGTTGCCCACCCCCACCATGGCCCCTCATCCAGGAGAGAATTCCTTCTCAGCCCTTCCCCTTCTCTTGCCACCTGTCGGACCCTACAGGTCCCAAACTGGCCCACCCTTCCTCAGGCCCTGTGAATTTCATCAGCTTTCCCAGGAACATCCTTTTTGGCAAAGACAGCAGTTCTCAGCCAGGGTGATCCTGCCCCCAGAGCATACTCGGGAATGTCAGCAGACATTTTTAACTGCCATGACTAGGGCAGGGGGTGCTCCTGGCAGCTGGTGAGTGGAGGCCAGGGACACTGCTCAGCACCCTGCAGGGTCCAGGACAGTCCCACACCAGAGAACGCTCTGGCCCCATATGCTGGTAGTGCTGTGGTTAAGAAACTATGCTGTACGATTTGAGCATGAAAACAAACTGGCAGTTCCCCCAGAAGTTAAACAGAGTTACCCATAAGCCAGCAATTCCATTCCTAGGTACACACCCAGATAACTAAAAACAGGGACTCAAATAAAAACTTGTGCCCCAATGTTCCCAGCACCTGTATTCACAAAAGGTGGAAACAGCACAAGTGACAACTGATAGATGAGGACACACAACAAGACCCATCCACACACGGGAACATCACTCAGCCATGAAAAGGGACGAGGCTCTGACACAGGCTGCAGCGTGGATGGACCTTGAGGACATCGTGCTCAGTGAGAGAAGCAGACACAGAAGGACACACAGTGTGTGGCTCCATTTGTATGAAATGTCCAGAACAGGCAGATCCACAGGGATGGGAAGCGGATTAGCAGCTGCTGGTGGCTGGGGGTGGATGCGGAGTGATGGCTGATGGGGATGGGGCTTCCTTTCGGAAGTGATAAAAATGTTTTGGTACTAAATACCAGGGACAGTTGCACAACATTGTGAATGTACTTAATGCACTAAGTTGTACACTTTAAAATGGTTAAAATGTTAAGTTTTATGTCATGTGTATCTTACCACAATAAAAAGAAATTTCACCACAAGAAAATACAAAGAATGGTTGTCACTTACAGCTGTTGAACTTGGGGATTGTTCATTAGGTTTGATGCCTAAAGAAAAGAACAGCTTTGTCAGAAAAAGAAAGCTTCCAAATACATTATTTTCTTTAATTAAAAATTTTCATCTTAATCAACCTCGGTTCTATGACCCGAGCATATTGGACACCACCGAGAGCTGGGCGTGTGGTCCTTCTCAGTCTCTGCCTACACTCTGCTGCTACTCCCTCATGCACTGTGACCTCACTTTACTACTGACATCCTGTTTTGGACACCTGTTTTGAGATGGATCTCGCAGTGACACATCATGTTTTCCCTGGCTGCTCAGGCTTTGCTGTGTGGATGCCTTTTACTTCTCTGTTTGTGCCAGTGTCTACCTGAGGAGATTTGGTTGCCTTCCAGCTTTGCTCTATCAATTAAGAGTGCTGTACTGGGCATTTCCTTATAATAACTTTCCCATTTAGGATTATTACTTAGGAATAATAATAAAGTGGACGAGTAGGAAACTTGGTGGGCATCTTCCAGCTACAGGGCCTCTGACCCCACTGCATATGAGTGGGTGTGGCTGTGTGCCAATAAAACTTTGTTAACAAGACCCTGCAGTGGGCTGTAGCCTGCCAACCCTGCACGTCTGACGTCAAAAGGGGTCAGGCCGAGATGCCTCGGAAAGGCCAGTGCCCGCCTGTTCTCCATTCTGTGATGAAGGCAGGCCTCCGAATGGCCAGGCCAGTGGCCCAGGGCTACCATGTAAAGGGCATGCTCATTTACATGGCCAAACGCTCCTTGCTCTGGTGAAGACATTTCTCTGACTGCCAGTGAGGTTCAAGGTTTTTCTCTTCCTAACAGCTTTGGGTGAGTCGCTGCACCCGAGGCCATGGGAGCCAGCAGATCAACCTGAGGGCAGGGAAGACCACCCAGGAAATGGACATGCAGGTGTGGGGATGGCCTTCCCGGGGTCCCAGCCAAGGAACCTGCTGCCAAACAATGTCCCTTCTGCAGCACAAGCACCCCGGCATCAGGAGGTGGCACCTGTGGCTTGGGCACTCAGTCTTGAGTTATCTCATCTGAACCTCAGGAGATGGACGTGGCTGTGTGGTTACCACCGTCTCCACACTGCAAGGAGGAAACCCAAGCTGGTTTGAGGGGTGGGGGTATAATTTTCCATTTGCTTGGGTTATTCAACCAGGAGAGGCAGGATGTAGTTTGTCTGTCGTGCTCACTACCACTGGGCCTTGCTTGGGACAGTCCTGGGGACATGTGACATCAACATCTGGGACATATTTGATCATCACAACTGATGTCAGGGGAGGGAGTGCTCCTGGCATGGAGTGGGTGGAGGCCAGGGGTGCTGCTCAGCACCCTGCAGTGCCCAGGATGGCCCCCACCAAGGAAGAATCATCTGGTACCAAAGGCCAACAGCACCAAAGTCGGGAAGCCCTGGCCTAGAACAAAGCCAAGACATGGCAAGCCTGCGTCATGCAGGGATGCAGAGGGGTGGGAAGGCGGGGAGAGCCCGTTACCATGCTCATGAAGCTCGGGTTGTTCAGCAGGCCAGCGATGTCGAAGCTGCCAACGCCTCCCGTCTGGGGGTGAGAAGGGCACTGGTTAGTGACGCCTGGACATGGGACCGTGACGGGCAGGGCCCCAGGAACTAAGACACAATGTACCCCGCAGGGCTCGATGTTCTATCCACCTGAGCCAATCACTGTGGCCAGAGGGGGCTTTGAACTACAAGGCATTAACCACAGGACTGATTGCTTTGGGAAAAGCCCGTATATTATCCACATCTTTTATTTTCTGTATTCCAACACTTTGATATCTTGGGGCCTTGCAGACCTGGAAGAGCCAGCCCCTGCCAGGGGTGGCCAATCCCTAGATAACAAAGGGCAGGCTCAGAAGTGCACCCTTCAAATGCAAACCAACTGGCCCAGAGCACACACCCCACACCTTTACTGCACTCCCATCCTGGGGGCTAAGATCTGTTTGCCCCAACCACCCAGGGCCAGGTACCAGGTGCCCAGAGGCAGACCCTACACCCAGGGCCTGCTGACACGATTCAAATGTCACCCCCACATCTGTGTATCTCACCACGCCTGACTGAAACAGACCCAGGACCCTTACAACATGCACACCAAGCCTCGAGCGGGTGAGAACACCCGAGGGCCCACCCCCGCCTCCCTGCCAGACTCACGGGACTCGGGGCCTCTCTCAGCTTCAGCTCTGCGATCTTGAGATTTGACTTGTACGTCTCATTGTCGGGGTCCAGCTCCAAGGCCTTCTTGTAGTAAGCCACGGCCTCCGCATGCTTGTTCAGACTGGAGAGCGCGAGGCTGCGGGACAGAGATGGCCCCGGGAGGCGGCCTGTCCCCGTCGCCCCAACTCCACCTGGCCCCTCTCTAAGCCCTGGTCCTGTGGGCCCCAGCAACCCCCAAACCTCCTGGGATGGCACCACCCCCTGCCGCTGATGGGACCACATACAAAAGTACTTCCCAAGCCCAAAGGGGGGTGCTGAGAGGAGGGGGGGCAGGGTGTGTGGGGTAACAAGAAACGTGCATTTGGTCTTCACTCCGGTTCCCCGCACAGGGCTCCTACAACCCTTGGAACTTCCTGCATGCCAGGAGTATCTTATGTTGCACCAGCAGCCCTGGAAACCCTCGCCTGAGTCTGTGCTAATGAAGTGACCCAGAGGGGCCCCTGGGGAGCCCCGGGATGAAGCTGATCGCCAGAAGAGCAGGTGTAGAACAGAGAGTGGAATTTTCAGCACCCACCCCCAAACCTGCAGGGAGATCAGGTCATAAAAACTCTTGAGCCATGCAATTTGGAGAAATCCGTGAACACACCCTAGTGCAGCAGGGTGGCACACTCTGACTCCAGGGGAACAGAGGCTCCTGTGCTCAGGATCCCCCCAACCTCCCCATACTGCGGACCTCCTCATCTGCATGTTCATTTGTGTCCTTCATGACAAACCAGTAAACATAAGGGTTTCCCTGAGCTCCATGAACCGTTCCAGCAAATCCCCCCATCTGAAGAGGGGGTCATGGGAACCCGATTTACAGCCCGGTGGTCAGAAGCTCAGGGGGCCCTGGGATTTGTGCCTGGCGCCTGATGTGGGGCAGGCCTGTGGGACAGAGCATGTGAACTGCAGGGGCTATGTTAACTCTGGAGTTAGTGTCAGGACGGGACTGGGGTCAGAGAACTGGTCGTGGGTGTGGAAAAATCCACACAACGGGGAAGAAGGAACGTGCAGAAAAGGTGGGAGGGGGTGGCCTAGGCATAGAGGGGCGGGGAAGACTGGGAAGATGCAGGATGGACAGGTGCCCGGGCAGCACTCACCCCATCCTGCCGTAGGCCTTGCTGTAGGCCGGGTCTATGCAGATGGCCCTCTCGCAGTCCTGCACCGCCCCTGCGTAGTTCCCAAGTTTGCTGTAGGCTGCGGCTCTGGGGAGACAAGGGTAGGGTGGGCTCCTCACCAGCAGCTCTTCATGTGTCCCCCTAGAGGCACTACCTGGGGCGTGAGCCTCAGTTTCCCCATCTGTGAGATGGGGCTGATATGGGGCTGCTGGAGGAACATGGGCTCAAAATGCAAAGGGCCATTCAGAACTGCGACTCTGAGTTCTACGTTATTTGTGAAAATGTTTGGGTTTACGGTTGGACAAGAGTAGGGAGCAGAAGGAATGTATGCCTGGTTCTATGCTGCCAAATATCTCAACATTATCTCTGCAACTTTTTCCTAAGCTTAGAGTAGATCCAAAACCACAAGTTAAGAGAAAAACAAAACCCAAAAGGCAGCTGCAGTCCGAGGCAGGGTGGGTCACACTTGGCACATATCCTTTTACATTTATGACATGGCCACCCTCCTGCCTCCCACCCCTGCCTCTGGTCGCTGGAAACACATGAGCACAGCACTCCACACCCAAAGCTCTGATGGTTCACTCAGCCTTCCCTGTAAAAGCAGACGCCAGACGCGGCTCTCTGCTATTATTAGTAACTCTACTGTGAACAGGTGCACAAACGTTCTCAAATTTTGCATTATTTTCTTGGCACGGCGTCCTGTGTAGAGCACTGAGCCACCTGATTTTAATGTCAGTACCAACTCTCCCGGACACCCTCACCGGCCGCCTGACACTCCCTCCTCATCTGGAACTGCTGCTGACGATCCCTAATCGGCAGAGGCCGCCCCGTGTCGGGTCTTGGCTGAGCATCTCAGAGGATGTGCCACCAGCTGGCCATCCCTGCCCTGGGCAGGCTCTGAGCTGGTACCTGTTGCAGAAATAGACGGCGTTGGCTGGGTTGAGCTCGATGGCTTTTCCGTAGAAATGCACAGCAGCTTCAAAGTTTTCTACTTTCATCTGCTCATTCCCTAAAGAGAGAAAAAAAGCCCCAGGTCACCCACGTCTGACTTAGGGATCTAGATGACATTGCTCTTGGCTCTTCTGGGCTTGTACTTAAGGGGGATTCAACTCTCAGCCGCAGGCTCAGGGGGCATCTGCACCTGCTGGGGTTCTCCAGTCATGAGCTTTGGTCCCTGCACCCCCTAAGGGGGCGGGGCTGCACCAGCAATGGCAGCTGTTGCTGCTTGGGTGGTGACCCCCGGGGAAAAGAAGCCTCAGCACAACAATCAGCCCAGGGATCAATACTGTCCTTTTGCTCTTCCTTCAGAAATGGCCCAGGTGGAGGCTGGCATGTCAGAACACTCACGCAACGTGGCTTTTCTCTAAGGCATGGGTCCTAGCCGGAGGGAGGGTGGAGGCCAGCCGCCACCTCAGACCCAGCTCCGAAGACACAAACCTGAGCTGCTCACTCTCACCCCATGACCCCAATTCAGGGGCAGGGGTGGGGGAGATGGGCATCTGCCTGTGTTTTAAAAACAGTTTTACTGATATAATTTACATACCATAAAGCTCACCCTTTAAAAGTAATTCAGTGGTTTTTAATATATTCAATATGTTGTACCACCTTCATCATTATCTAATTTCAGAACATCACCCCAAAAGGAAGCCCCGTCCCCATCAGCAGTCACTCCCCAGGCTCTGGCGACCATGAATGCACTTTCTGTCTCTGTGGCTCTGCTTGTCCTGGACATTTCCCATAAATGGAGACTCACACTGTGTGTCCTTCTGTGTCTGCTTCTCTCACTGAGCACGATGCCCTCAAGGTGCATCCATGCTGTAGCCTGTGTCACAGCCTCCTTTTGCAGGGCTAAGTGATGTTCCAGCGTGTGGATGGATCACGTTGGGTTTATCCACTCACCCTTTGATGGACATTTCTGTTGTTTTCACCGTTTGACTCTTATGAATAATGCTGCTATGAACATTGGTGGTTAAGTTTTTGTGGGAACACGTTTCCAGTTCTCTTGGGCACATGTCTAGGAGTGGAATTGCTGGGTCATATGGAAATTGTTTAACCCTTTGAGGAACCACCAGCTGTGTATGGTGTGGAATCTCTACATCTGTGCATCTGTGTTCTTACTATTACCTCCCCTGGCTCCCAGGCCCAAGGCCAGCTTGCTGCCCCGAGAGCACGTTCCAAGGCTGCTCTGGACCAGATGCCTACGCCCTCTCCCACTGCCCCCAGAGTCCAAGCAGTTACTCCTGCAGGGACAGGGGAGCCTCTCCCTTACCTTCAGTTTTGAGGCGCTCCGCCTCCGCTGAGTCCTCCTCGGAAGGCGGGGTCCGCTCAGGGCTCCTCAGGTCCTGCGGCATCTCCTGGCCCAGGGGCAAAGACAACCTTTGTCCTCTCTCCCCAGCCCGGTGCCCTTTGACTTTGAGAGACGCCACAGAGGGCAGCCAGGCTCCGAGGGATCCGGAGGCTCTGCAGGGCACTCCTGGCTCCCTGTGCCTCAGGCCCCACCTCTAGGACGAGGACAGCCAACCGCTCCTTGCAGCCTGCAGTTCCCAACCCCGAGATGGTGCAGGTGGAGCACCCACGGTCTGCGCATGCCACTCACTGTTGCTGCTCTTAATTTGGGGGCAATGGCTGGGGGAAGCCTAGAGGCTCACCTTGCCTGCAGTGGCTGCTTCAAATATTTCCGGCAGGGTCTGAGGGAGTGCAAGGTCGCTGTCTTCCACTGTCACCCCAAAAGCAGTCTCCAGGCACTGGATTGCAACTGGAAGGGGGTAAAAAGTCACCCCACACTTGTCAAACGCAATCCCGAGCTTACATGTTCAGGGCCTAGAGGGTGGGGCTCATTTATTCTCCAACTGGGCTTGTTCCCAAAGACCCCAGGACACACTGGGCACATCTGTGCCCCTTGTGGCTCTGGCTTTGGGTTCCCTCAACCTCAAGCCCTGGAAACTCAAGACGGATGGATACACCCCACACACCCTGTGAGAGCAGGGGAAGCCACAGGCAGAGCAGTGACCTCGGGCCTCTGTGGGGTTACGATGCTGGGCCTGCCTGGCTAAGGGGCGGTGGGGGCACAGGCTGGCCTGGACGGCCATGTGGGGTGGGAGGTAAGGTCCCCGGGGACGCTGTCAGACCTCCAAGGGAACCTGGCTGGAGAGCTTGAAGCCAGCCCCAAGGCAAATCCTGCGTGATTGGGTTTGTCCCAGGGGCCAGACCACTGGGTGCAAGACGGGAAACGTCCAGAGACCCCTCTCCCTGGCTCACCCACCCAGCAGAGAGTGGAGTCTCCTCCTGCATGAGTGGACCAGGGTGCTGACCTGAGCTGGAAGCAGGGCTTGGCCACTTCCTCCCCAGCACCACGTCCACACCGTGGCCCCACCCCACCCCCGGGCTCAACGCCACGTGTCGGTCCCAAGCCCCACACTGGTTTTCTGTGCTATAGAGACCAGGCAGGACCCGGACGGGAGCCCACTGGCCTCTTGAGGGTACCTCCAGAGCCTCCTCTCCCTGAGACCTGGGAAGGGGGAGGAAGGCGGTGGGCGCCCACTTACCCTCCAAGCTCTCCTGGGCATCAGATGAGAGCCCCCCGTGCCGGAGCTGGTCATGGAGGAACCGGATGATGGCGTATGCCAGGCGCTTCTTATTGTCCATCCTGAGCTGGGAGGAGCAATGCTGGGGGTTCCTCAGGATCTGTGGGTCCAAGTTGGGAGCCTGAGTGCTGGGGGCGCAGACAAGTCCCTCACCCTGCTGTGCCCCTTCATGCCCCACTACAGACACCCCAGACCTGTCCCCTAAGTTGGCCTCTGTGAGCCACTCTGCTTGCACCGGCTCATCTCAGCCTCACCTCAATTGAAGTAGAAATGCCTAACTGTGCCCATTTTGCAGATGAGGACCCTGAGGCCCAGGAGTTCATGATCTGCCCATGCACACAGCCAGAAGTGATCGTGGTCAGCAGGCAAGCGGAGGCTGCCTGGCTCTGGAGTGCCTACTCCACTCCTAGTTCCTCCTGACTGTTCTTCCCGGAGCACCAAGGCCTCGTGGGGTACCCTCTGCCTGTGCTCCTGGCATGGAGCGGGTGGGGGCAGGGATGCTGCTCAGCACCCTGTATAATCTGGCCCTGATGTCCACAGTGCTAGGGGGAGAAGCCTTGTCCTGAGACTAGGCTGTTGCCTCCCACACCCCTTCCTCAGCTGGCCTCCTCTGCGGCATGTCAGCAAGTGTTTATTAAGCAGCTAAGGGGCCAGGTGTGCTCCCCTGGCACCACTGTTTCATGGGACTCCTCCCCTAGGAATTCTTTGAGAGCTGTCTTGCTTCTCAATTTCCCCCTTTCCCAGAACTCAACAGGTGCTCTAGCTCATGTGTGTGGTCCCCAAGTACATCTGCCACAGCTTAAAGGGCACCAGGTGGTGACACCAGGAGAGACTGCTCTGGAACCTGGAGCTGCGGCCTATGGACAGGCCTCTTTTCAGAACAAGACCTGGGTCCTGGGTGCCTGGGCCAACGTGGAGGGATTTTGGGCACAGTGACCTCCCTGGGGCCCAGCAGGAGCCAGCAGGACAGGTAGGGGAGCACTGGGTGGGGGCCAGCCCTGCCGTCTGGCTGCCTTGCGGTGCCACCTGGGCAAGCTCTGTCTCACTGGAGGCTGGCCAGGGTGACACTAAACATATTGATGTAACAAAGAGGAGAAGCAGCAGCGAAATGCAGGACAGCCTTGTCCTGCGCTGAACAGGGTCCCCAAAGTCACGTCCACCTGGAACCTCAGAACGGGACCTTATTTGGAAACAGGGTCTTTGCAGATGTGAACAGTCAAGGCCCTAATGCAATGGCTGGCGTCCTTCTAAGAAGAGGGAAAGCCAGGTGTGGTGGTGCACCTGTAGTCCCAGCTACCCAGGAGGCTGAGGCAGGAGGATCGCTTGAGCCCGGGAGTTGGAGGCTGCAGTGAGCTGTGATGATGCCACTGCACTTCAGCCTGGGTGAGAGAGTGAGACAATGTCTCTAAAAAAAGAAAAACAGGGAAATTGACACAGACAACCATGGAGACAGCCAGGTAAAGACAGAGGCAGAGGCTGGAGCCATGAGGCCACAAACAGGCCAAGGGCTGCCTGCAGGACTCTCCCCTGGAGCCCTTGGCGGGAGCCCAGCCCTATAACACCTTTGTTTCAGACCTCTGGCCTCCAGAACCAGGAGAGAATCAATCTCTGTTGTTTTAAGCCACCCGGATTGTGGGCATTTGATGGCAGCCCCAGACCTAGCAACAGGGTACAGCCCTTGGACGGGAAGGAGAGGGGCAGGGAAAGTTTTACGTCGTGGATCATGGCAGCATGAGGTGCAAAGCCCGGGGCCGAGGAGCCGGGTGACCGGGCTGGCCTTTGGGCTCCCAGGAGCCTTGGGTAGATGATTCAGCCTGTCTGAGCCTCAGTCTCCACGTCTGTAAAGTGGGAAATACCCATTACGACCGCTGTCGGGACCACAGCTCTCAGACCAGCGCTTGGCGCCCGCAGTATCTCTTATTAACATCATGATTCCTCAAGGTAAGTTGGATGGCACAGACCTGGGTTGGCTGTTTTTGGCTGTGTGATCTCAGGGAAGCAACTCTGAGCCTCAGTTTCCTCCCGTCACCCAGGAAGGTGACAGCAGATCTCCAGCGGGGTGGGCGTGAGGAGGAAGAAGACACGGAGTGCACAACACTAGGCGCACAGCCTTGTACTAGCAGGCACTATGTGATTTTAGGAGATTTAAGCCCTGGGCGGAGGCTCTTCTTGAACGTGCACTAGAAGTGCCCGGATCAACACTTGCCGTGGCTGTTCCAGAAACACTTCTGGACTGAGCAGTTCTTGGGGGAGCAGGTGGGAGCAGATGGAGGGTCCCCTGGGCTGCAGGCAGCAGTGCAGAGGGGGCAGCATGCCTGGGGAGGCCCTGGTGCGGGGACGGGGCCCCACTCCCACCTGCTCCTCCCAGGCTGGGCTGGCCACCTTTCCCGGAGGCCCCCCCCCCCAGGACCTCAGGTGTCTCCTTAAAAGGAGCTGCTTCCTCCCGCGACTGGACTGACGCACAGGGAGAGACAGGCTGTGAGCTTTGGCTTTCCTCTCGGGGCTCAGCACAGCGGCCGCCTTTTTGCTGTGTCCTGTGTCCTGGGTGTCCAGATGGCCAAGGTGCGGGAGAGGCAGCCCTAGGTCTCGGGAGAGGGGACCTGCTGGGATGAGGTGCAGGGGCTGAGTTTGCCCCCCTAGAGGGGTTTTTGGGGGAGATCCCGAAACGCAGGCTGGGTTGGACAGGGCCTGGCCGAGGGGACCGCCAGCCTCAGGCTGAATGAGGAAAAAGGCTGGGCAGGAATGACTCTCACATCTGCTTGTGACAGCTGCTCCATAATAACTTGTTACCCTTCTATGCTTTGTGCCTGGATCCGATTTCCAAAAATCAACTAACATAACAAACACCTAGACAGAAAAACTCTGTCCCAGGACCCAGGAGGGCTGATGCTCTCCTTTTGTGATAATGCGGCACAGATACAGCACACCGCGGGGTCTCGTCTGCCAGAGTCTACCCAGAGTTGTGCGCCAATGGCCCTCTGTGTACACAGTCATATAGACAGGAGGCTCCGTTCCCTGAATGCTGTTATGGGCTGACTGTGTCCCCCAAAACCCATATGCTGAAATCCTAACTGCTGGGACCTCAGAATGTGACCTTATTTGGAAATGGGGTCTTTGTAGATGGAATTAATTAAGATGATGTCATACCAGAGTAGGGCAGGACCCTAGTGCAATAACCAGCGTCTTATAAATAGGGGAAATTTGGGCCAGATGCACGGTGGCTCACGCCTGTAATCCCAGCACTTTGAGAGGCCAGGAGTTCAAGACCAGCCAGGGCAACAGAGCAAGACTCCCGTCTCTACAAAAATAGAAAAAAATTAGCCAGTCGTGGTGGAGGCACCTGTAGTCCCATCTACCTGGGAGGTTGAGGCAGGAGGATCGCTTGAGCCCAGGAGTTCCAGGCTGTAGTGAGCGGTGATGATGCCACTGCGTTCTAGCCCGGTGACCGAGCGAGACCTTGTCCCCCTCAAAAAAAAAGTGGGGGTGGGGAGAGAGGGGGATTTGGGATTTGTATACAGACGAGAACACAGGGAGAATGCCGTGTGGACAAGAAGGCAGATGTTGGGGTATGCATCCACAAGCCAAGGAACGCCAAAGATCAACAGCCACCACCAGAAGCTGGGAGAGCCCTGGGAGGGATCCTCTCCTCGGCCTCAGGAGGAACCGGCACTGCTGACACCTCGATCTCTGACTTCCCGCCTCCAGAAATGTGAGTCCACAAATTTCTGTCGTTTAAGCCACCTGGTCCATGGTTCCCCGTTACGGCAGCCCCAGCTAACAAACACAGCGCCGCGTGAGGCAGGCCTCACAGTGAAGAACCACCTCTACCCTCATAACAACCCCAACAAGCAGGTTGGTCCTATTTTTAGATGCACTGACTCAGGCAGAAGGGCTTGGTAGTTTGCCCAGGGTTGAGTGGCCGTAAGGACGAATGGGCTATCACGGAAGGGCGCAATGACTGCTGTGTCCACCCACAAGGGACAGTGGCCAAGGGACAGAGGAGGGAGTGACCAGCTGTGCATCACCCACTGTGCTGGGGACTGGGAGCCGGCAGCCAGAGGGGCAGCTCCTTCTTCCACAAGAAAGGGAAGCTTTGTATCGTTTCCACACAAACATCCATTTTAATCTTAAGTGCCCAGATGTCTAATGGCCCAAGACACACAGGATAACACACACGTGGGCGCACACACAGAGGCCTTCTGGATACAACCACCCCATGTACAGGCCCCATGTAGGTGAAATGGGAAGGAGAGCACCCAAAGTACTAAGAACGCAAGGACGACCTATCTGAGTACCTCCTCTGCTTCCAGCAGATCTAATACATCGACTTTGTGAAATACCTGCACAGCTACGGTGGCAAAGTAGGGAGCACCTCCAGAGAGCTTTTAACAAACTGATCTCCCCTAAAACATGGCCTTCATGTTCTAGAAGGCACATTCCAGAGGAGCTCTATGGATTCTACTTACCCACGACCTTCTCTTTCTAGAAGGTTTAATTCCTAGAATGTTGGTGCTCAATGGGTGTCTGGAGACACACTCCTGGCACGGAGCGGGTGGAGGCCGGGGACGCTGCTCAGCACCCTGCAGTGCCCAGGATGCTCCCCCTCCCCCTGCCCCCCAGAACAACCCAGCCCCAACGTCCACAGTGTGGAGGGGACAGACTCTGCACTAGGATAACAGGAGGGCGTGAAGGGCCTGTGGGTGCATCAGGCACCGTACACGACACTGTCTGGTCCCCCTGCACAATGACCTATATGGTAGGGACTGCGACCCTTTTAGAGAGGACGCAGGCTCAGACTGGGGATGCAGGTGTTTGCCACTCGTGCAGTGACAGGCGGGGCTGGGGCCCAAACCCGGCAGCTGCCCGACCTGCCCCCTCACCCCAGGAGAGATCGAGGCTGTTCGGCATCTTGGCCCCCCTAAGGTGCCCCAGAGGGGGTGAGAGGCCTGTGCCCCACAGGAAACAAGGAGTGGGCCCCTGACCACATCACCGTTGCCTGTCACTCGCCGGAGACAAGCCAGTCAGTGACCACCAGGCTTTAAACACCGCTGGCATCAGACTCAGATAATGAGGCAACATGGTGCTTACAAGTCACCACACAGGAGCGGTCAGGACTGGCTAGGTGTGCTTGAAGTTGTTTCCACTTCAGGGAAAACGACATCCATCGGTAATTGTTAATAAAACAAAAGGAAATGCAAGACGCCGGAGCCAGACACAAAAGGCCACGCGGGACACAACCCTGTTTATGTGAAACATCCCGACGGGCAGGGCCACAGAGACAGGACACGGATTCACGGCTGCCGGGAGCCAAGGAGGGGATGGGGAGTGACAGTTGATGGGGACGGGGCTTCTTTATGGGCTGATGGAATATTCTGGAATAGAACAGTGGTGATGGTTGCACAACTCTGTGAATGTACCAACTGCCACTGAATTTTATGCTGTGTGAATTATATCATTTTTTAAAAGGGAACAACCTAAAAGAGCCATGTTTTGTGCAGCTGGACAGGAAGTTATGGTCACCCAGAAAGCTCTTTGGGGATGATAATAAGTTTTCTGCCCCCATCTCTGCACACAGTGGGGAGCCCAGACCTGCAAGTTCTGGGATCAGGACAGGCCAGAGCCTGGCAGACCAACAGCCAGTCCCAGAGCCCGAGGGCCTCATGTGTGACACAGCAGGGCCCGCACTACCACAGGAAAGTGAAGCCATAAACCGTGAAGTTATCTGTCCTGGCTAACGGGGTTCACAGAGCAAACCTGGTCAGGTGTGCTGACCCCGAAACCCAAGGAGAACACACACATACCACCCAAAAATATTTTTGATTTACATAGTGGTTTTTTTTTTAAACAGGTATTTGTTTTGACAGATAGAAGTACTATTCACAACAGCCAAAAGGTGGAAACAACCCAAGCATCAGCCAGGCGCAGTGGCTCACGCCTGTAATCCTAGCACTCTGGGAGGCCGAGGCGGGAGGATCGCTTGAGGTCAGGAGCTTGAGACCAGCCTGAGCAAGAGCAAGACCCCATCTCTACAAAAAATAGAAAAATTAGCCAGGTGTGGCAGTGCACACGCCTGTAGACCCAGCTACTTGGGAGGCTAAGGCAGGAGGATTGCTTGAGCCCAGGAGTTGGAGGTTGTAGTGAACTGTGATGACACCACTTCACTCTAGCCCTGGCGACAGAGCAAGACTCTGTCTCCAAAAAAACCCAAACAAACAAACAAACAAAAAAACCCAAGCGTCAAGCATCCATGGACAGGTGAATGGACAAACACAACATGGCCCATCCATACACTGGAGTATCTCTCAGTCATGAAAAGGAACGAGGCTCTGACACAGGTTACAACAAAGGACAAATCCTGTGTGACTCCACTCATAGGAGGTCCCTAGAGTCGTCAGATCCACAGAGACAGGAAGTAGAATGGTGGGTGCCAGGGGCTGGGGAGGGGGTGGGGAGTTAGTGTTTCATGGGGACAGAGTTTCAGTTTGGAAAGATGAGAAAGTTCTGGAGATGGAGGGTGGTGACGGTTACACACCACATGAATGTGCTTAATGCTGCTGAACTGCACACTGAAAAATGGTTAACATGGTAAATTTTATGTATATTTTACCACACTTAGAAAAAAGTTTCCTTACAAAGTCTGGGGTCCTTTGGACATGAGCTTCCATGACCTCTGTAGCTTGATTCTTTTGTGTGTTGTATTCTAAATCAGGCTCAAGGGTCACATCCAGCCAGGTATCTGTTTAGTGCAGAAAGGTTTCTGCATTTCTTAAGAGGTTACACTTTAAATGATTACACAACAGGCTGAATCAGGTAAGGCTCCCCACAAGGCCGCACCTGACTTACCTACTTTAGGTTTGGAACAAAGCAACAGCAAGCAACAGAAACCAGTCCTGCCTGAGTCCTCCCACAAACCTAGAAGGCTGGGGGTCATGGCCCCATCTTACAGAGGGGGTGACAGGCCCAGACAGTGGTGCGTGCAAGATCACACCAGCGAACGGCTGGGACTGGAGCTTCGTGTCAAGGCATCACTTGTGAGGACCGTTCCTCTGCTGGACACCTGGGGCCCAGCAAGACCCACACTGGGCTGTGTGTGTGTGCAGGGTGGGTATCTGCTTTCCGTCCTTGGGAACTAACACAGAATAAACAAGGAAATCTGTGAGAATTGGAAAGGGCAGCTACTGACCTCCTGAGGGGGGTCACTGAGGGCTCAGAAAATTGAAAGAAGTCAGACTCATTTCTGGTGTTCTCCGTTCTTCCACCCCCCCCCACCTCTGACTGCGGGGCCTTTGCACATGCTGCCCCGCTGCTGGAACGCCCCCCCCCCACAGTGAGCTTCCCAGCCCCAGTAGGGTGGACTGGGTGGTCTCTGCCCTGTCCTCTCTTCTCCTCATTGCCCTGGGGCAGGGACAAACTTCTACCAGTTGTCAGTTTTTGTAAATACCTTTCCCTGGCCCACAGCCGTGCCCATCCCTTGCTGCTTTCATGCCTCCAGCAGAATTGAGCATGATCACCCCAGGTGAAACCCCCTGGTTCAGGGGAGCCCACTGACCCCCAAGAGACTCTAAGTCCCATGATCATCTACCCTACGGAGGGGTCCTAGGAGACTGTGTACATTTCAGTCCACAAACTAGGGAGGAGCCCTTCAGGTCAGGTGTTCAAGGGTGGCCTGGGCAACACAGTGAGACCCTGACTCTAAAAAAGTAAAATAAATCCACACGCTGAGTGGGGAGAGAGTGAAGAGGGGAATCCCAGGAGCAGTGGATCATCTGGTTTATACCATCTGCCTCATCGGGAGTTTATTCTGGTGTCCAGTGTGAGCAGGGAGCAGGCTTAATTTTTTCCCAAATAATTAATGTAGGGTTTCTCCCCCCCAAGGTTGACATCTTGGGTGGATAATCCTCTGTCCTGGGCACTGCAGGGTGCTAAGCAGCATCCCTGGCCTCCACCCACTCTGTGCCAGCAGCACCCTCAGCCGTGACAACCACAAATGTCCTCAGACATCACTAACCACCCCAGTTCAACAGTACTGACAGCCACTGACTGGGAAAAGGAAGGTTCAAGTCAGCACAAATCAGATTTTTCTGGCCAAATGACTTTGCCGTAAACTTTCTGAAAATCTGTTCGCGGAGTATTTTGGGTTTCGGAGCTGCAAGAAAGGGACGGTCGATCTGCAGCTGAGGACCACTTACCTAAGGTAAGCACAGGGCCTGGCCCAGTAAGTGATGCAGGTATGGGGTTCTAGAACCTGCTACTTCTCTCCCCTCACCGAGGGGGGAAGGACACGAGACGGTTCTCATATCTTCTTTCAGTGCCTGGATTTTCACATAAAAAGTTTTCTGCTCTTCCGAGTCATGTCTGGCAAACATGAGGATGGCCGTCTCCTCAACCGCTAGTAGGTGCACCCAGTATCTTTTGAACAATCACAACTTGTGGGGCTCTGGCTGTGGGACAACATTCCCAGAGAAGGCCTACTCTCTCCCTGGACAGTGCGGGCTTTTTGAGCGCCCAGAAACCACAGCCCAGCCTGGTGTGGAAGGCAGGGGCACAGCAGTGAGAGCGGAAGGACGCCGGTCCCGGGGGGTGGGGTTCAGGACCCCTTTCAGCTCTGAGTCAACGATCACACGTCACCTTTTCATTTTATCATTGAAATAAAAACAAAATGAAAACAACAGCCTCTATTGCTCTCTTAGTTCCCTGCCCAGAGCGGATCATTTGAAGGGAAAAACGGCACACCCTACTAAAATGAGGTCGTGTTGCCTCCTTACACCCTGGGAAGGAGAAGTACCCACCCCTGCCCACCCCAGGACAGGAAAGCTGGCTGCTCCGATCCCTGCCCCCATCTTGGGACATGTGAGTTCTATCTCAGTCTCCTGTCCGCTCCCAATATTAAAGCCCCATTTTCTTCTAAAATGTCACCAGGATGTCATCGTGCACATAAAAATCCTCCACTGCTCCCCCGGAACCTCATGAGTGTGCAAGGAGGCCCCTCAACAGCCAGGCATCATCTGCAGGGCCCACTCCAAACCCTGTACGCGCCACTCAAACTCAAGTGCTCACCTTCTCCTGGGAAAGAAACTCATTACTGCAAAGCCTGAGTCCTAGTCCTGCCTTTGGCCCAGCACGTCTTACAAGGTTCCATACCTTTTCCTTTGAACCCCTGCACCTGGCAGTGTCTAGCCCGTGCGGACTCAGGGAAACATTAGATCATTGGCAAACTCAGAGCCACATGATCAAGTTCTGTGGGGATGTCATTTCTCTCTGGATGTTGGTTTCTTCCTCAGTAAAAAATGAACTCTGTCTTGCCTGCCTACCAAAAATTCCTTCAGCCTTTACTGAGCATTTCTCACCAGGGCCAGCATTGGGTCTTAGCAAAAAAAAAAAAAAAAAAAGTAGAATTGAGTAAGACTACAGCTCTCAGGGATTCTCCAATCTGGGGCAGAGCTTAAGCGCGTGTGGAGTCATTCACGCTTCTAGGAAGATTTAATCATAAAACCGCTGCTCAAATCCTTGGCATGCTCAGGACTTTCCAGGCATCCCGCTAAGTGCTGTGCGTGCAGTGGCTTATTCCAGGGACCAGCAAAGGTTTTCTGAAAAGGGCCAGAGGAAAAACCTTCACCTTCCTAGGCCATAGATTTCTCGTGGCAACTACTCAACTGTGCCCTTGTAGCTCAAAATCTGCCACAGACAATGTGTAAATGAAGGAATGTGGTCCTAGGCCATAGGTTTCTCGTGGCAACTACTCAACTGTGCCCTTGTAGCTCAAAATCTGCCACAGACAATGTGTAAATGAAGAAACATGGCTGTGCTCCCAGGAAACTTCATTTATAAAACAGGCTGCAGCTGCATTTGTCCCTCCGGTCAGTTTTTGGGTTTGTTTGTGTTTTTTTTTCTCTTGCTCCGTGGCCCAGGCTGGAGTGCAGTGGCACGATCACAGCTCACTGCAGCCTGGAGCTCCTGGGCTCAAGTGGTCCACCCACCTCAGCCTCCCGAGTAGCTGGGACTATAGGCGTGAGCCACCACACCTGGCCTCTCTGGTCAGTTTGCTGAGACCTTGGGTAGTTTCATCCTTACACACCTGATGTGGTTACTACTATAATCCTCATTCTACAAAAGAAGAAAACCAAGGCTTAGAAAGATGGGAGCCATCCAAGGTCACCCAGCTATGACCTTGGATGCAAACCAGGAGTTCTGAACCCAAGGCAGGATGGCTCTAGAGCCCAAAATCCAAAGTACCCTTTCCTCTCCCCACAGAATTGGGCACATACACAAAACTCTGCACACGATTTCATGGGCTCACACACCCCCTGCTGCCCACACTGGTGAAGAATTGCTGGTCTACGCTAAGGTTTTTAACAGCAGCATTATCGACATTTGGGGCCATATCATTCTCTGTGGGGGGGCTGTCCTGGGCACTGCAGGTGCTGAGCAGCATCCCTGGCCTCCACCCACCCCATGCCAGGAGCTCCCCCAACCCAGCCACGAAAACCGCAAGTGACTCGAGACATTGCCAAGTGTCCCTGGGAGAGAGAATTGTCCCCGGTTGAGAACCACTGGTCAAGTGAGAGGAAAAACAAACATAACAGATAATCAAAATAACAATCAAAAACAAAATAACCAAAAGAAAACAGGAAAATCATTCAGCCTCAGGGATGCACACTGCATACGTACTTTCCAACACCTAATAACAAAAATAGCCGTTCTCAAGCAAGGGCTTATCAAGTTCCAGGTGCATGATTAAAGAATTTTTACGTGTACCGAGCCTCATAACGACCCTTTGAGGCATACACTTTCACAGCTCCTATTCAGAGAGGAGTGGACTGCTCAGAGAGGGAAAGCGACTTCCCCAAGTTTACACAGCGGGCGCGAGGTGGCGCGCCAGTCCTCAACCCCGTATTTCCCCCCGCCTCTTAGTACGGTATGCCAAAGACCCTAAGTGCGAAATAAGACAAACGACTTCTAACCCTCTGGAGTTCTCACTTTGCGCGGGGCCCTGGGGCTCTCATCCCCCCCGGCAGGAACTTTAACAACGCCCGTTTTACCGAGGAGGAAACTGAGGTTCCAAGGAGCTGGCCACGGTCACCCAGGCAGTGACTGGCGGCGCTGGGACGGGAGCCCCGACCTGAGTCCCCACAACCGGGGGTCCCCGAGTCAAAGGACCGTGTTCCCAGGCAGTTAACAAGAACGAGGGCAGCAGCGATCACTCAGCCGGTGTTCACGACATGCGGGGCGCTTTCCCCTCCCGTCGTCCCCGCCGCCGGCCCGCGGACCAGCAATTCCAGGAGCCGGTAGACGAGGACCCGCCGGGGCCTGCCCGACGCCGCCCGGCCTCAGTTTACCCTCCGCGCTGCCTACTCACCGCACCCGGCGGGTTGTGGCGACCCCAGCCCTTGGCCGATCTCCTTTTACGAGTTCCGGAGCCCCGTGAGCCCCGAGCCACAGACCCCAGGCCCGTCCGGCCCAGCGCGGAGCCCCCGACTCACCTCTCAGGCGACGGAGCCCCGACCCATCGACGGCTGCGCCTGCGCACCCCGGCGCCGCCCGGCCCCGCCCCCTGGGCGCGGCACCTGCGCAGGAGGAGGCCGCTGCTGTTTGCTTCCATTCTGCGCAGGCGCGTCAATGATCTAGGCGGGCATGGAGGGAAGTGTCGTACCGTAGAGGCGGGAACAAGCTGGTCGTTAAGGCAGCTGACCTCCGTGACCAAATGGAGGCCGGAAATCAAGGCTGGCTTGCCCTCTGGAGCGGGAATGGAGCGGTGCATGGTGGGACAGAGGCGGACTGTAGCGAGTCGGCTGAGCGGACCACGTGGTTCAGAGCTGGCCACGTGGTGCTGCTGCCTTGGGGCACCTGGCTCCCACAGCGTCACAGGCTCGCAAAGAATGGGAGTCTCTGTTCTGCACTATCTTTGTTCATTTATTCACCCACCCATCCACCCGCTCATGCACAAATGCATTCTTTCAGTCGATCTGTGAGACGCGAAGAAATAACTACAGAGTTATTTGGAGACAGCAGTGCCTAATATTCATTCAACAAATATGTACTGCAAACCAACCATAAAGACCAGCCAAGTGTCTGTTCTCATTACCTCGTATCGGGGTAGACGGACTGTAAACTAGCACGTAAATAGAGAAATAAGAAAGTTCACGTAATGGCAGGCACTGTGAAGAAAAATTGAGGTGCCCTGGGTGGTTAGGGAAGTCCTCTCCTCTGGATGTGGATCCGAAGGATGGGAAAATCCAAAAGGAAAGCGACTCAGGCCCAGGCAACAGGGAAAACGAAGATTGATGTAAAACTAAGCCCGGTGAGCTCAAGAGATAGAGGTCAAGTGATGTGAAATCCCCTAGGATGTCGGAGAACTGACAATCTTCAGAGTTACAGTTGCCAGAAATGTTCTCCCAATTGCTTTTCATCCTCTTTAAAGTACATGCACCAGGAATGCCCTGGATTATTTTAATTTCTTTTACAGAAATAAAGGATGTGGGTTGTGGGCTTTTTTTTTTTGTTTTCTTTGGTCAGTTTAATTCTAGTAATTTCTTTTTCTGGGTACCTTAGACGGTTCAAGTTTTGTTTGTTCATTTAACCAACAACGCTGGATGTAGGTCAGGCTACTGCACTGCCCCAGAACACCTGCTATTTGAAATCATGGGTCCATTTACCGAAGCTTTCTTGATTGTACTTACTTGTTTACGTTTCTGGGGTTTTTTTTCCCCCCTGTAACTCTGTGGTTCACGTGACTGATGTACCGGATCCGACTCACACATGTGGAGCACCTACTGTACGCAGCAGGTGCTGGAAGTTGGGCAGGATGCTGGGAAGGAAACCTACAAAAAGCGCCTCGGATACAGTAAGCGATTGACACCGTGAGGCACTTACGTGAGGGAGAAGACGTGTAAAACTAGCCCGACACACAATTATAAGAAAGGAGGCAAGTACACGTTTATACGGGGGCCTGAAGCCCAGGCTGAGAAAGCCTGGCAGCAGGAGCCGCAAATACGGAACCTCAAAGGCGTACACAGTGTGTGGTTACTAAGGAAACAGTCCTTCCGGTTCCCCCCCCCCCAGCCGCCGCTGCTCTGGAGGGGTGGAGCCCAGGGCTCCGCCCATCCGCCTCTGGGAGCCAATGACGCGCCGGGAGAGTTGCAGCGCGTGCGCGGAGGTTGTCGGCCTGCCGGCCGGCTTGCTCCAGGTGTGGGCGGAGCTCGGGCGCGCGTGCGCTTGCCCCTCCGCGCACGCGCACTCCCAGCCTGCCCCAGGCGCGCGGGCGGCGGGCACCTTTTTCTGCGTGCGGCGGCGACGGCGGCTGAGTCCGAGCTAGGCGGCGGCGGAGGCTTTTCGACGTGGGCCAGGTGGAAGGAGGGAGGGGCCGCCGGTGCAGATTCGCCCGCCATGAAGCCCCCCGCAGGTATCGGCAGCCTCTCGGCGCGACCCCGCGAGCTGGACCCGGGCGTCCCCGGCACCCTCCCGCCTCCCGGGGTCGCGACTTGGGCCTAAGACTGGAGCCCAGTGACCCTCGAGTGACCCTGGGCCGGGGCGGGGAGGTGGGGCTCATGGGAGACCCGGCCCCCTCGTCTGCCAAATGAATGAACCAGCTTTTCCAGCGCCTCATTCATTCAGCAAACTTGATGGCGCTTCCCTTGCGGACGGGTGGGGCTCTGGGGAGGACTCAGGGAAGACAGTGATTTAAGGAACCCCCCCCCGTCCTCCCTCGTCCGCCCGGAGTTCTAGAGCTGGAGACAGACGTTCAACAAGTACATCGGCGAGGATTTTAGATAGGGGTCGGTGCGGGGGAGCAGGTAAACACGAATGGGACAATCTTAGGGAGACTTCTTTAGAGAGGGTGGTCCTGGAAGGCTTCTTCGAGGAGGTGAGCCGAGACTTGATGGGGAGAAGCAGGTGTCCTGCCCAGATCTGGGGGAGGAGCCTCCCAGGTGGAGGGAACCGGGAGGAGGCAGGAACACGTGTAACCTGTTTGGAGAGCAAAAAGTCTAGAACGTAGTCAGCTGGGGGGCCCTTTTATTTTGAGGGCAAGGGGGCGCTATGGAAGGGTTTTCGTTAGGGGAATGATGTGACTTGTGTACCGTATTTTATAAAATCGGTCACGTTCTTGTGTGGTGCTTCCTTGCGCCTATCTTTGAATTTCCTATCTTTGAATTTTCTCCTTCCCACCTGCCTTCCCCCAGTTGTTTGTCCAGCACATTGCGATGAGAATGATAATTGTGATAATGATGATTAGGGCTGTTTAAGCTTGAGGAAGGCAGGAATGTTGTCTACCTTGTTTGCTGCTTGATCTTTGGCTCAAAGACTTGGTGCAGAGGCAGTGATCAGTAAATATTTACGGGGTGAACTGTTGTCCACAAGTTTTTCAAATCCTGGCTCAGAATTTTCTGACAACTCCAGCTCCCATTGGTCTCCATCTTTCCTGGACTCCTGAAGCCCTTCTTTGCCAGAAGTTTTAATATAGATCCGCAGTCCTTTTTTTGCAGTTCTGAAATCCAAAATACTCTGCAAGCAGAAAGACTTGCTTTAAGTTCTCAGCAAAGTCATTTGGCCAGAAAATCTGACCTATGCTGACTGACTTAGAGCCTTTCTTTTTCCCACTTAGTGTATATCGTGGCTCTCAGCTGGGGTGATTGTGTCACCTCAGGAAACACCAGGTAATATCTGGGGACATTTTTGGTTGTAACAATTGGGAGGTGCTCCTGGCATGGCGTGGGTGGAGGCCAGGGACGCTGCTCAGCACCCTGCAGTGCTCAGGATGGCCCCACCACAGAATGATCTGGCCCCAGATTTCAGCAGAACTGAACGAGAAACCCTGGTGTATATTCCCACATTTCACTGAAAGAGTAATTTGATTACAGGGGACCACTCTTGATGTTATTTGGTATGTGGCATTTGTACTGTATTACCTTTTTAAAGTAGGGGAAAATTCTGAATATTGAAACATCCCTGGCCCCAAGAGTTTTGGGATAAGACTATGGTCTACAATAACAGCTACGACTTGAAAACTTTCTCTCTCGTGGTATTCAGCATGCAAGATGTTTTGTGTTTATTCCCTCATTGAATTCTTAGTTTTGTACTCTGATTATTGCTCCATCTTACAGCTGGGAATCCTTAGGTGTGAAGAGTTAAAGTTTCTTGCCAGGATCCCACAGCTAGCAAGTGGTAGAGGAGGGGTTCAAACCCGGCTAGTCTGTCTTTAGTGTCTACATTCTGAACTAGCATCCTTGCCCCCACGTCTGTACAAATGCACATCTGGTTGTCATGCCCCCTGTCGAATCCCTGTCCTGTTCCCTTTCCAGGGCTTCACCTTGCACTCAGGATTAAAGTTCAAATCCTCATCATAGTCTACAACAGGGCTTGGCAAACTACGGCTTGCCTGTTTTTTATAGCCCACAAGCTAAAAATGATTTTTGGATGGGACAGAGACCATATGTGGCCTGCGAATATCTGGCCCTTTACAGAACCAATGGCTGACTTTGGTTTACATTGTACAGACTCCACTGGGTCCTGCCTGGTTGGGTGTTGCCAGGTGGTTTTGCCAACTTCTCTGTGCTGAGCCATGCTGACTTTCCCTAAGAAGTGGCCCTTCCGGCCTTCCTGCAGGTTGTTCCGGCTGCCGGAAGCCCCTGCCTGCCAGTCTTCCTTCACAGTTCCATTTACGCACCCCCTTCTCTGAGGAGCCCTGGAGTGGGTGGGCTGGGCCCTCATTACGCTCCCGTAGCACCTGCGGGTCTTAGACAGCCACGCCCTGTCCTGAATTGTGTGCTGAGCTAGGGAATGGGGGCCTGTGTGTTCCCCCGGGTGGAGGTGGAGTTCGGGCAGAGTAAGCCAGTAGAAGAGGGGACTTCTCTCAGACACCCCACTGTTCCTCACTTTTTTTATTTTCCTCCTCTGATGTGGCAGGAGTTGAGCAGTGCCGTGGTGGTTCTGGACTCCCCTTTTTTGTGAACACCTGGGCGTCTTTGCAGGGTCCTCCTGGCGAGGATATGGGCTTGATGTCTCTAGGGCAGGGTGTTTTTTTGAACAGCAGCATTATCTACATTGAGGACCAGATTGTTCTCTGGGGTGGGCTGTCCTGGGCGCTTCTGGGCACTGGGCAGCATCCCTGTCCTCCACCCCCAGTTGTGACAACCACAGATGTCCCCTGACACTGCCAAGAATCGCCTCCTGCTCTAGAGGGCTGGTCAGTCAGTGTTGTCTTGCCAGACCCCCGACCTCACGTACCTGAATGGGGACTCGGTTGAGCTTGTCCTTCCCTCTGCCCTCGAGTTACTGTCACCCTAACTCAGGACGTAATGCAAACCCAGTTGGCACTGGGCTCTGTCTTCTTTCTGCCCAGCGTGCGCAGGAGATGTCCTGGACGTGGCGTCTCCATGCTCCATCGTAAACTACCTGCGGTGGGACTTGAACGCCCGGCAGATAGAGGAACTCACCAAGGAGCTCATCGAGCAAACCAAGCGCGTGTACGACCAGGTGGGCTCCCAGAAGTTTGAGGAAGTGTCGTATGAGAGCACGCTCAAGGCACTGGCCGACGTGGAGGTCACCTACACTGGTACGTCCAGGCCAGGGTGAGGGCGAGGGTGGTGCGAGGCAGGCCCCAGAGCCAGTTCCGAGCCCTTGATGCTGGGGCACAGGGGGCAGCACCGCCCACTCCGCTGGGGCGGGGCAGGGGCAGGGGCAGTGGCAGTGGGTGAGTGTGATGACCTGGGTCATGGGAAGCATCCAGGAGAGGCTGGCTCCCTCTCCCTGCCTGCCCATTTAGAGTGCTCGTGGGTTGCATCATCCAGGAGCCAGAGATAGGACACGTGTTTGCACAGCACACCTCTCCGGGAGCTAACTTGGGTGACAGCCTTGAAACCTGAGTCGCTGCTGACCTCTTTCCCAGCCCCAGAAGATATTTGTTTTCTCTCTAACAACTGAACTTGATCCCTTTGGTTTCCTCCTCCCACCTGCCGCCTTGGCTTCCACCCTCAAGTTTGGTAACATCATGTCCTCAGGCGTCCTCACTGCTCCCAGCCAGATCCTTCTCCTGCCCTGGAGGTCTCTCTGCTAACTGTGAGGAATGAGGTGCCTGGTCAAATAGATCATGACCACTGCTTCCCAGAGCTGCCTCTGGAGAGGGTGGCAATGTGTACATCTGTGCAAAAGACCGAAGAAGTCTCATGGCAGAGAGCTCCGAGCAGGGACGTTCTCTGTCCTGCAAGTCTCTAGCAAAAGGTTTTTTTTCTGGGAACCATCAAAAATCCTTAAATACAAGCTGAGGGCTTCTCATGTGTCGCTAAGGTGTCTCCCTGATGGGCTGGCCAACCCCTGGCCTACACCGTTCAGACTCCAGAGGGTTTGCTGCTGCTGAGGAATGGGCAGGTGGGTGGGCCAGGGGCTGGGAGGTGAGCCTGCAGCTCAGGTAGTGGCCCTGCACCTGCAGACCCGGCTAAAAGCCTATGAATCCCAAGAGCACAGGGCCCATTTCCTGTTCCCTCTTGACCACCAGCATCAGGCCTGGCCTGGAGCCCCCCACCGTGTTTGATGCAGCTGGATTGAATGGGCGGGTCCCCTCCCAGGCCTGCCAGAGGGTCTCCACTGCACAGTTAAACACACCAAAGCCTGGGGACATTTTCATTGGTCCAGAATTGTGCTAGTAACCAAACTGTGATTTTAATTCAGTTGTCTCTGATGCAGAGTATCTGCTTTGGTTTTTTTAAATGGCTCTGTTGAGATATAATTTGCATAGCATGCTATTCACTCATTTAAAGCATATATTGCAGTAGTTTTTAGTAAATTTGCAGAGTTGTCCAACTATTACCACTGTTCAATTTTACAGCATTTCATCACCCCTAAAAAACTGTACATTTAGCAGTCATTCCCCATGTCTCCTGCTCCCAGCCCCTGGCACCCACAAACCCACTTCCCATCTCTGGGTCCGCCTGTTCTGGACATTTCATATAAATGGAGTCTCACACTGTATGTCCTTCTGTGTCTGGCTTCTCTCACTGAGCACGATGTCCTCAAGGTGCATCCACGCTGTAGCCTGTGTCAGAGCCCCCTTCCTTTTCATGGCTGAGTGATGTTCCCGTGTGTGGACGGGCCAGGTTGTATTTGTCCATTTGTCCATTGATGGACATTTGGATTATTTCCACTTTGTGGCTGTTGTGAATCATGCTGCTGTGAACATGTGTGTGCAGGTTTCTGTGTGGACGTGTGTGTTCACTTCTCTTGGTTAGATGCCTAATAGTGGAGTTTTGGGGTCATGGGGTGACTCCATTTTAAAACTTATGCCTTTAGAGCCACTAACACTTCCTCTATCTAACAGAAAGAGTGGACGTGCTCTGGGAATTACAAAGTGGTTTAAGCATTTAAAATACAAACATCACTGGCCATGGCTTTCTTTCTGGAATGGAATTCTGTCAGCCTCTGTCTTCTCATATCTATCTCCATTAGGGTCCTTCTTGGCTTGGAGTATCGTGAGTTGAGTCTCTGTTTTTATCTGGACTGTGAGATCCCTGAGGACACTGGTGACAGCTCCTCGTGTGTCCATCCTGGCACCCAGCCGGGGCCTGGCGTGGTGCATGGTCATAGAAGGATTCAGCAGACATGCATGAGTTGGGGGTCTGGTTGGCGCTTGCCAGTTGCACCTGGGGCCTGTTTTCACACCTGTTTCCGCTGCCTCACTTTTTTCAGTTCAGAGGAATATCCTGGACTTCCCCCAGCACGTTTCTCCCTGCAAGGACATTCGGACGGCCAGCACAGAGGCTGACAAGAAGCTGTCTGAGTTCGACGTGGAGATGAGCATGCGGCAGGACGTGTACCAGAGAATTGTGTGGCTCCAGGTGAGGGGAGACAGCGGAGAACACAGCATCCAGGGCCGGCTGGAACGTGGCTGATGTAGCACAGAACTGGGCAGGCTGGAGGTGGGAACCCGGTGGGGCTGAGAATCTCTGAAGGAGCACGAGGGGTCGGATCCTCTTCAGAGCTGGTGCCTCCTGCTCTCTGGGTTCTAAACAGCATAAAGAGAAAAGAGTGTGGAGGGGGATGGTGATGATGGTTGCACAACAATGTGGCTGTGCTTGATGCCACTGAATTATATGCTTAAAATGGTAAATATTATGTTACATATATTTTACAACAATTTTTTTTAAAAGCTGTTTAAAAATGACAAAGGCAGATGGAGAACGACACCAATAAAGTATAAAACACTGGGGCTCCTGGATCCTTCCTCACTTGGACGGCTCCGTGCCACGTCCCAGCCATCCCGGGTGTACACATGGGGTCAGAGGCCCAGTGACGTGGGCAGAGTGGCGTGGCCCTGCATGGGCTCCTGCCTCCCCTGGATGCTCCTCCTGGCACACCACGGGGCCTTTGCTGTGACGCCACGTGATCAGGAAAGGAGGACCAGACGCTTGTCCTGCTGCTGTGTCCGTCCTCTTAGGCGGGGACCCCCTAGAACACAGTGTGCCCTGCAGCATCAGGAGAACACAGCCCGTGTGCTTTATTACGAAGGCAGGTTGGGAAAGCAGTTGGATTTTTTTTTCTAACTGAAGTTTTATTGTGACAGTTACCGGTTCACGTGCCGCTGTAAGAAACAGCACAGAGCATGCCCTTGTGCGCTTTGCCCAGTTTCCCCAAATGATGATATTTTGCAAAACTACAGTATAATCTTATAAGTGGCCTTGGTACAGTCCAGTGATCTCATTCCTGTTTAACTGTCACCCTGTTAAAGGACCTTGGGGCTGATGCCCGTTCCAAACAACGGGAGCATCTGTGCGCAGGTTTCATGTGGACAACACAGGTGGTCCTTTCTCTGAGGCGGGTGCCTGTGAATGTAATTCCTGGGCCATAGCGGGGTTGGATGGTCGGGTTTTTAAGAAGCTGCCACACACTCGGGAGCAGCTGTGTCGTCCCGCACTCCTACCAGTGATGTACGAGTGATCCAGGTTTTCCAAGCCCTGCCCAGCATTTGGCGCCTTCCCTGTTTTCACATAAACAGCGTTTTGATTTGTGTATTCCAGGAGAAAGTTCCAAAGGACTCTCTGAGGCCGGAAGCAGCACGCTACCTGGAGCGGCTCATCAAGCTAGGCAGGAGGAACGGGCTGCACCTCCCCAAAGAGACTCAGGAAGTGAGTGTGTGGGCTCAGCCGTTGTGGGTGGGGGTCCCCAGGTCCCCGTGCCCCTGCCTCCTCGGAAGCGTCCTCTGTTCAGGCTGAGCCCGTCCTGTCTTTGTGCTGCCAGATGTACTCTGGGGGAGGCGGGTCTGTCCATAATGGCTCTCCGCCCTCAATTCCCTGAAGTCAGGGGCGCTTCCCAAGAGAACGGGGACCCCTCGGCTCGAAAGAGAACGAGAGAGAACATAGGCAGCAGCTGGCACCTCCCTCACCTGTCGCGTCAGCCCTCCCCATGGCTCAGCGTGAGGGCATCTCCCGTTCTCTGGCTGGAAACGGGCTGGGGGAGGGCAGCGACCTGCTAAGGTCCTGTTGTTGGTAAGTGAGGGTGTTGGTGTCTGTGCCCACGTCCCTCTTCTCTTTGCTGTGCTGGGCAGCCCCGGAGTTCCTGAGAGATTCATGCCCTTGGCTCCTCAGGGCCTTTCACACCTTCTGGAAGGACTCGCTGTGTGGTTTCTGTCTTACTGGGGTGGGGGGTGGTTCTGGCCCATGCAGCGTTTCTGTCTCTGTAGCTCTTTACTCCCGCGTGCCTGGCGCCTGACTTGGTCATGGCCCCGAAGAGGCTGGGCAGGGGGAGGAATGGGTGGGCAGCTGGAGTTACCTCTTGGGCCTCCCTCTCTAGGTGACTCGTGGCTCCTGAGGGCCTCTGACAGTTGGAGGCAGGTTGGCGCTTGTCTCTGCCTCTGGTGAACTGTGAGACCCCAGGTTGGGCTGTGCTGCCTGCCCCCTCACCTGGTGAATTCAGGGAGCAGGCTGGTGAGCCCCAGGAGCCTCTGCTCTCGCCTGCCACGCTGGGCCCTTCCCATTCCTGGTCTGGCCGGGAGGCTCCCATGGCACCGTGCACAAGTGGACGGAGGCGGTACAGCAGGGGACGTGGGTCAGAGCCAGGGGGCCGGGGTCTAGGGTGCAGGGACAAGGTGAGCCGCCCCGCCCTCTGCTCGCCATCCATGGTGTGGGTGGTCTCGAGGGTAACGTGAGATAGTTTGTGCAGAGCTCAGAGCACGGTGCTGGAGTTAAGTGTGGTGTGTCAGTAGGAAATTGAGGTTAATTGACCCTGAGAGAGCAGGGGACAGCACTACTGAAAAGACATCTGTCACATTTCCAAGAGGAGGGGGCAGTACCAGGCCAGTCGAGAGGTGCCCTCTGGGCAGGAGCCTTCGCCATGGCCCTGTGGGAAGGAGCAAGTCCGGCAGGGGTGGGCCCTGGGCACAGGGCTGCCCCAGCTGTCTGGTACTGGTCTTGGGGTGATCAGGGCAGGGGCTGGTGGCCCAGAGTGTGGTTTGCATGAGAAGGTTGTTCACTGTCTCTAGGAACTATTCACCTGAGAGGGCCCCAAGACATCCAGGCACCAGAATCCAGACAGGCCCTGACTTACCACAGTTACGATGGTGTGAAGGCGATATGCATTCAGTAGAAATCATACTTCGAGTTTTGAATTTTGATCTTTTCCTGGGCTAGCGACATGTTTCTCCTGTGGTGCTGGCAGCAGCTGGAGGGTGAACCACTGTACTCCAAAGTGCATGCACGTGCTTGTGACAGTGTGCCAGACTCGTGAGCAGTGATGCAGCTGCGTTAGTTACTGGGACTCACCTTTGGTATGTGTCTAGTGAGGCGTGTGTACATACTTTGAGATCCATGTGGGACGTCAGGTCGGGGTGGATGCGGTTCCTGCATGTTAGACCGTCTGATACCAGCTTTGACTTAAGAATCAATACAATGGGTTCCGGGTGTAATTCCCTAGATCAGGACTCGTACATAGAGCAGTTGGATGTCCAACTCGGACTGTGTACCTGCCCCTGAAACCACTAGAGTGTGCAATCCAAGACTCGGGTGGGTGAGTTTCTCATTAACCAGTACTAACAAGTGGAGTCATGCTATTGTACTTATGCAAACCCCTACCAGATTGTTGGAATGCAGTGCGTGGTGTGGTTCCAGTCAGAAGCTACAAGACGTCCCAGTTTTGTAAACCACAGCGAGAATCCGTGAAAGTGTGCTGTTGTGGCCATGGATGCTGCGAGCAGGGGCAATCCCGAAGTGCTGGCCTTCCTAGAGGCGCCACTAGGGCTAGGGCTGCCGCTGTTCTCACACCCGGTCTCTAGAGCCTTACCTGGCACGGCTGGGCTTGCTTAGGTGAGGCGCCGGTGTGGGAAGGGAACATTTGGAAGCACCCAGCATGGGGCCTGAGCTCCTGTTTCAGAGGCACAGTCCTGCCTGCCCAGCCGACGTTCTGTGCACAGCTGTCAGCACGGTTTGCCCGCCCTGCCCACCCTTCTGTCCTTCCAATGGGCACTTGTGCTCCAGACCCGTGGAGCAGTGTCATCCTCGCGCCGAGGGGTAGGGACCTGCTGTCTGAGGGCTCTAGACCCACCCCGGCGCAGGCGGGTGGATGATGTAGCTCCCCGCACTGCCTCTGCCAGCAGGAGCTTCTGAGCTGAAGCCCAGCTCTGCTGCCAGCCTGTCACTTGTCACACAGCCCCGAGCGAGGTCCTTATCACATGGTGGCCACCTCCTCACGCTCAGCACTGGCAGAGGGGCCACTTGAGAGTCACTTCCTTAGGTGGTACCCCACATTGCCAGGGCTGGTTTTTAACTTTCTAAAAACCAGATTTACCACAGAGGATAAAAATGTATCTCTGTTAAAATGTTCAAAAGCATAGGCTGTAGACTCTGAAGTGGTTCCTGAACAGAAGGGTTTGGACCTGCTGGGGCCCTCCCTACCTGACAGGTGAGGGCACAAGCCCGGAGGTCACCCAGCTCACATTTAGATTCGCACTGCGTGGACAGTCTTGCAACTTTTCACATCTGTCTGGAGTTTGTTTTCTTTCCCTCCTGCCCTTTTCACTTTTCCTGCCTCGGTTGTGTCTCCTCCCTGCCCGGGTCATGAGAGGAAAACCTCTCAGCCCCAGCTTTAATGGGAACGGTGTCTTCCCTGCCATGCTCGTGGTGTGCGCTGCCCCTGTGGGTCTCTCCCTCCTCCCACGACTGTCATTTTTCCCTCAGAAAATCAAAAGCATCAAGAAGAAGCTCAGTCTGCTGTGCATCGACTTCAACAAGAACCTGAACGAGGACACGACCTTCCTGCCATTCACACGTGAGGAGCTAGGTACGGGCCGGACCCTGGGGCCGTGCGGGGTTGCTTCTCGGGCGTGTCCTGCCTGGTGGCTGTCATTCCCAGGGTTGCTTGTGGTCTTGGCAGGCCCTGCTTCCCGCTGGGGGCTTCTGCAGTCAGGGATGGCGGGAGGTGGAGGCATTTGCATGCCACCACCTGGGACGAGGATGTCTTTACCTGGAGCGCGCAGGGCATTTTAGAGCCAAAAGCTCTAGATTCCGCCTTGGGCAGAGCTGGGGTCTGTCCCACCAAGGTTCCACCCCCGACAGAAAATACCCCAGGCAGCAAGCGGCAGGAGCCCTGGGCTAGGACGGGCAGTTACGGGTGCCAGTCTCAGCCTGGCCACCAGGTTAGCCGGGATCTCTCCTCTGGGACATGGATGGGAGAGGCTGAGCCTGGAGTTCTGGACCTGACTGCATGGTGGAGTTCGGGAGGCTTGGGGCCAAGGTGTCTTTCATTTTTCCCCCGCTTTTCCCTACTCCTTTCCTGGGTGTTTTGTTTTGAAAAGTGTCATCCCGATAGAGAAGTCGTGAGCATGGTGTAATGGTGTCACCTGGACTCGCCCAGTAGCGTCCTGCTCTGTTCTTCTCTGCAGAGATACTTGCATATGTGGGTTTTTTTCCTGAACCATTTGAGAGTTACTCTCGGGTCTCATGACACTTTGCCAAGAATAAGGCCACCGTCCCATGTAACCTCGGTGCCGATCTCGCCCTGGGAACCAGCGGTGAACGTGGTGGTGTCTGAGACACAGGCGGGTCCCCTTTGTCTGCTGACAGGCCTCCTTCCTCACCCGGCACCCAGTTGGGCTCAGGCCTACATCTCAGGTCTCCGTAGGGTCCTTCCTGGTGGCACAGGTCTTCCTTCCCTTTAATCTTTCCTGTCGTGGACATTCTTGAAGCACCCGGGCCTCTGCTCTGCAGCAGTGATCCGCCTGCCTTAGACGCTCTACCAGGGGACGCAGATGGGCCCCAAATATTCAACTGACTCTATAGAACACAATCTCGGGCTCTAGAATTCTAACTTTTGCCTCTGGGGGTGCCAGTGAGGAGGGGCCATCATCGGCCGAGGCCTCCCAGGGCGGCTTGGTTGTACAGGCACCTGGGCACGTTTCCCTGAATAAATGCCCACCAATTGGGCAGCACTGAGCTCGGCTGTCCTTGCCTCCTGCTCAGCTCTCCCGTGTCTTGGGCAGCACATCCCACCACTTGGCTCCCAAGACTCAGGACAGACAATAGCCTTCAGTTTGCTCCTGGCCCCTGCTGTTCAGGGATGTGTCTCATCACCCACAGCACCCTGTGAGGCTGCTTGTCCAGCCCAAGGTCCTCAGCCTGGCCTCCCACGCAGGCAGCTGGGCGCCCCCAAGAAACAGACAATTGTGCCCCATGTGTTAGGCGATGGTCCTCTCTGCTGCAAAGTGACTCAGTTTCTCTTTATGGTCAATAATTTGTCAGGAGATGCTTTGAGACTCTCAGTCTGTTTTCTGTTGCTTATAACAGAATACCTGGAACTGGGCAGTTTATAAAGAAAAGGGATTTATTTCCTACAGTTCTGGAGACTGAGAAGTCCAAGGTAGAGGAGCTGCATCTGTTAAGGGCCTTTTTGCTGGTGGGGACGCTCTGCAGAGTCCTGAGGCGGCAGAGGCATCACATGGCACGGGCGCTGAGCACGCTAACGTGCTAGCTCAGGTCTCTGCCTCATCTTACAAAGCCACCATCCCACTGCCGTGATTACCCATTGATCCGTTAACTCATTAATCCATGAGTCCATGAGTGGATAAATCCATTCGTGAGGGCAGAGCCCTCGTGACCCAGTCACCTCTTAATTACCCTGCCTCTCAGTACTGCCACATTGGGGCTTAACTCTCAGCATGAATTTGGGAGGGACAGACACTCAGACCACAGCGAGGTCAGGGCGCACTGTCTGTTGCTTGTCACAACAGTTGTAGCATCATAGCTACGCAGTTGTAGCGTCCGCAGATCTGCAGTTCTAACTGCATTGCCCTTTCTACGTGTGTTAGTTCTAGTGTAAGTCAGAGCTCTGCCTTCTCCTGTTCACTTGTCAGTTTGTGTATATCCACATGGACTTAGAGGTCCCTGCCCTACTCAGTGGGCTATGATCTGTTACTGTTATTATTTATCTGAAGCTGAAACTGTTCTACTTTGACTGTCAGGAGCCCCTTTGAGCTGTCCCTGTATCCTTTGGACGTGTCTGTTGTTCTCTGAGCGCTCTGTTCCTGTTGGACACACTCCACGGTGGTCCTGTACGTGCCTTGCCCTGGCATCAGCTGTCTCCAAGGAGCTCTGAGTCCCCTGAGTGGAGAGTGACATGTAGAAACCGAGATCTGGGTGCCAGGGGTGCTCATTGCTACTGGGTGGCTGTTACTCTTGGGCACCCTCAACAGACAGCTGGGAGATAGATAACGTATCTCTGGGTCGCACACGGACACACATGCACACTTATATCTGTATGTAAAAATCCACAAGTGCACATTGACCCTTTAGTCCCAGCCCAGCGCTGTGGGGCTCATCCAGCCATCTCCCTTGCTGTGTTTAACTCCCTTCTCCAGCAGTGGGCACCGTCTGCGCCCAGATGGTGATCACCTTCCAGGCGGGGAGATGCTGTGTCAAGGCCTTATGGAAGGGAAGGTGGGCAGAACTCCTGGGGGGGGACGTTCTTGGTGCTGCTCCTGCTGCCTGCCAACCCCTAGATCCCACCCAGGGTGTGCACAGCTGAGCTCTGCCCTGGCCAAGGCACCAACAGATGTTTGTCAGGCCTGTGCCAGTGCCACGGGGGCTCTGCGGGCCTCGGGAATCTTAGCTACCCCATCACTGCCCACACCCCGCAGGCCTGGTGAAATGTCCCCATCCGTTACTGCTCCCCCTGCCCCCCACCTCATCCCTTCTCACATTTACTGCCATGAGGGTCCCAGGGCACCAGTCTTCTGAGGTACAGCAGCCTTTGTGTCTGTCAAGCTGAGAGTGATTTGGGTCTAAGGCAGCGCAGCCCAGCTCTGCCTTGGCACATCCAGGCCTGGGGGTCCAGGTGGGAGGGTGTGGCACCTGGGGAGCAGCCATCAGGGTGATTGGCAGGCTCTGTCCGGCCACTGGTGCCGTGAAGGGAGGAGAGGCGGCAGGACAGCCTGGCGAGAGGCTTTGGGAATGTGGAGTGGCTCTTTCTGGAGGGGCAGATTTGAAAGTGGCTGGTGGGGGTAGTTCAAGGCCACGGTGTGTGAGGGAGGGGTGCGGAGGAAGTGAGGCTGCCGCCCTCGAAGCTTGACTCCGAGAGGGGAACTGTGTCTTTCATGAAAAGCAAACCAGGAAGTCTCTCTGTCCAGTTGTGGGCCTGGTGTCCTTAGCTTCCCATTGGTTGTTGGGTACTTCCTGTTTTCATCTTTTTTTAGATTATTATTTTTATTTTTTTAGAAACAGGATCTTGCTCTGTCACCCAGGCTGAAGCACTGGCAGGATCAGAGCTCACTGCAGTCTCCAACTCCTGGGCTCAAGTGCTCCTCCTGCCTTAGCCTCCCGAGTAGCTGGGACTACAGGTGCACGCCACCACGCCTGGCTAATTTTTTAATTTTTTGCAGAGACAGGGGTCTTGCTGTGTTGCCCAGGCTGGCCTCAAGCTATCCTCCTGACCCGGCCTCCCAGAGTGCTAGGACTGCAGGCGCTAACCACCATGCCTGGCCACTGTTTCATCTTTGATGACAGTCCCTGCCCTTGAGTTCATTTTACCTCTCAGCTCCCGAGGGTCTCCTCATGCGGTGGCCGGACCACCCTGGCCACCACCCTCCTCCTCGCACACTCGGGGCCAGAAGCTCCCTGAAAGCCACACTGTCGGAGGGTTGAGCTGAATTTAGCTTTTCCGTCCCCAGTGAGAACGGGGGTCCTGCTTGGGACCCTGGAGGGTTTCCTCGTGGTGTTGAGAGGAGGAAAGTGGGTCGGGCAGAATTGCAGGGGGTGGTGGCAAGACTGGCTGCTCCCCGCACCCCGCAGCCTCCCACACAGCGGGGAAGCCCACCCCTTTCCCACCTGCACCATCACTGGCCTGTGGGCGTGTCGGTCCTTTCAAAGCTGCCCTGGCTTTGTCCCCATAGGAGGGCTCCCCGAGGACTTTCTGAACTCCCTGGAGAAGACAGAGGATGACAAGCTGAAGGTCACCCTCAAGTACCCCCATTACTTCCCCCTCCTGAAGAAGTGCCAGGTGCCTGAGACCCGGCGCAAGGTGGAGGAGGCCTTCAACTGCCGCTGCAAGGAGGTGAGCGGGCACTGCCGTGAGCCCGAGGGCTGCGCGTCTCTGGCACAGGGGTGTCTGGGCCTGCGTCTGCCCAGGCACGTGAGCTGCTCTGGGCTTTGCCCACAGTGGGTCTTGCAGTCCTGCCTGGCTGGGTTCAGTGACTGGCAGAGGGGTCCATGCCAGGCCTGACCCTGCCCCTGGGGCCACTGCGCGGGGTCTGGTCCCTGGTTCCTGAGCTTTGTAAGTGTTGGACCCTGAGCACACCTCCTCCCTCCCTCCTTCCCTCCCTCTTCTCAAGCCGCCCCTCATGTGCCTTCGGCCTGGGTTGTTCTCTCTTTCAAATGGCACTGCCCAGACCCGAGCCGGGATCCGCACTTCCCCCTGCAGCCTTGGCCTCAGACGTCCCCTTCCACACAGACGCAAGCTGTGTCCCCACCCCTGCCGTGTGGCCAGGTGGCCTCTGTCTGCACTTTCCCCGTCCAGCATCTCGGGCAGGTGGGGGCGTGAGGCTGGGCCCCCCCGTCTTCCTCACGACACCATGTGGTGCTCGCACGGCTGGCAGAGGAGCTGCCGGCCAGAGGTCTGAGCTGTCCCCTTGCCGGCTGTGCGGGGGTGTGAAACACCTGCAGCAGGTGACACCATGGGAGCAGGTGTTGGAATCCTGTGTTTTCTGCTTCCGTGGGCTGAAGCAGACACCTCAGTCTTATAGTAACCTGGGGCTCCAGAGGAAGCCCCCACTGCAGGACCTGGGGTGGGGCCCTGCAGACAGCCGTGCACTGGGGCAAGAGCCGTGATCACTGGCAGAGACTGGGGCTTCTCGCTGTTTGGAAGCCAGGAGCTCAGGGTCAGGTGGGGCACATTCTACCCCCTACACTGTAGCATAAATTCATGTCACTGAAAGCCTCTAGTGGGCCGCTTCATGGGCTGGTCGGGTCTCGACCTCCCCGATGCTCTTGAAAGGTTGATGGGGCCGAGGTCAGGGCCCTGCAAGAGTTATCCCGAATCCCACCCAGTCCCCAGGCAGGCGTCCTGGGGCAGAGCCAGGGGCGTAGCCAAGAGGCAGAGTGTCCTAGGCAAAGGGGACACGGAGGAGGCTAGGCCACACCCTGCCCTGTCGGACTGTCAGCTCTTCACACACCTGCCTGGTTCCAGTTGGGTTTCCTGTGGGCCCCTCATGCTAAGGGGCACGTCTGTCCCGAACAGGTCTCTGTTTCTCCCTGTAAAAGAGTCAGATGGGTTTTGTGCATTGTCAGCCCTACACTCTCAGCTTGGCCTGCATCTTGTGTGCCAGTGGAGCTGGGCAGAGCTTCTGAGACTGGGGACCAGGCCCTGGATGATGGGGCGTCCCCAAGTGCAGCAGCGATGCCCTTGGAGGGCCCCCGCAGCAGCCACCTGCCCCCCATACCACTTTCTATTCAGGGCCTTGGAACCCTTCGAGCCTCATGCCTTTGGTTCTGAAAAGGACTCGAGGGCCTGTAAAGACGCACGTGGCGTGGCTGGTCAGGGCGCGTAGAGATCTGGGCAGGAGGGCAGGAAGGTGGGCTGAGCCCCTGGCCCGGGCAGTGGAGGGAGGGGCGTCCCTGGGCTGATGGCAGTGGTGCTGTTTGCAGGAGAACTGTGCCATCCTCAAGGAGCTGGTGGCCCTGCGGGCCCAGAAGTCCAGCCTGCTGGGGTTCAGCACACATGCCGACTATGTACTGGAGATGAACATGGCCAAGACCAGCCAGGCCGTGGCCACATTTCTAGGTAACCCTTGCTCCCCTTCGCTCCCCTCCCCTGGGGGCCCTGCAGGAAGGTGTTCCCTCGAGTGGGACTTCGGAGCCCTGCCCTGGCGCCTGCCCCGCTGCCCCACCCTGGGGTCCTGCTCCTCAGGGTGCCTTGGGGGTGGGGATGCGGAGAGGCCCCCGTGGCTCAGGCCTTCCTTCCGGGGTGCGGGGGAAGCCCGCCGCAGTGAGGTGGCTCCACCTTTCTGCCCTCCCCGCAGATGAGCTGGCGCAGAAGCTGAGGCCGCTGGGGGAGCAGGAGCGGGCTGTGATCCTGGAGCTGAAGAAGGCTGAGTGCAAGAGGCGGGGGCTGGCGTTCGACGGGCGCATCCACGCCTGGGACATGCGCTACTACATGAACCAGGTGGAGGAGACGCGCTACCGCGTGGACCAGAACCTGCTGAAGGAGTACTTCCCCATGCAGGTGGTCACCCAGGGCCTGCTGGGCATCTACCAGGAGCTTCTGGGGCTGACCTTCGACCTGGAGGAGGGCGCCAGCGTATGGCATGAGGACGTGAGGCTGTACGCGGTGCGGGATGCGGCCTCGGGGGAGGTGATCGGCAAGTTCTACCTGGACCTCTACCCGCGGTGGGTGTGGGCAGGGCCTGGTGGGGGGAGGGACACGCTCAGGCCCTAGGTCTTCTGTGCGCCCAGCTTTGCCCTTCTGGACGGGGAGGAGGTCTGCCACCCGCTCTGCAGGACCTCGGTGACAAGCCACGACGTGCGGGGTCTGCCATGCTGTAGGCGTTAAATAGACGGTGGTCACTGTTCCTTCCCTCTGTGGCTCGGCCGCACGGACAGGGACCTGTGGCCCTCGGGACCCCAGGGACAGGAGCTGTGACCTGGTCTGTGGTTCTCACGCTGCCCTGCAGAGGCAGGCACCTTGGGAGGCTGCGCCTGAGCAGCGGGGCCTGAGGGGCAGCACAGGGGGTCCCTCAGACCCCTGTACCAGGTGCATCTCTGCTGGGAGGGAGGTTTAGAACCTGAAATGTGTTGGGCATTCCCTGTTGTCAGGTGGGCTAAGGGCCGTAGCATCAGGGGCCATCATGGCATCTCGAGTCCCTGGTGGGGCCTGACCCTGCCTCCCTCCCCAGGGAAGGGAAGTACGGGCACGCGGCCTGCTTCGGCCTGCAGCCTGGCTGCCTGCGGCAGGATGGGAGCCGCCAGATTGCCATCGCGGCCATGGTGGCCAACTTCACCAAGCCCACTCCAGATGTCCCGTCCCTGCTGCAGCATGATGAGGTGGAGACCTACTTCCACGAGTTTGGGCATGTGATGCACCAGCTCTGCTCCCAGGTGGGTGCAGCTGTGGGTCTGCCAGGCCCGGGGAGGGGCCAGAGTTGGGTGCCTGGTTTCTGCCCATTGCTGCCTTCATCTGTTACAGCAATGATGACACTTTCTTGTGTCAGTGTCCTCAGACTGCTGCAAGAAGCCACCACAGGCTGGGGTCTTAGACTACAGGCATTGATTTCCTCATGGTCCTGGGGATGGAAGCCTGAGACCATGGTGTGGGCAGGGTGGTTTCTCCTGGGGCCTCTCCTTGGCGTGTAGACGCCATTTTCTCCCTGTGTCCTCAGGTGGTCATCCCTCTGTGCCTGTGTCCTCATTTCCCCTTCGTATAAGGACCCCAGTCACACTGGATCAGGGACCTACCCTAATCACCTCTTTAAAGACTGTCTCCAAATATAGTCACTGAGATAGTGGGATTCGGGACCCCGATGTTAGAACTTCAGGGGGACGCACATCAGCCCATAACACTGTCAGAGCTGTTGGGAGGAGGAATGGTACACGTAACCTGCTGGGGACAGTGCTTGGTGCAGAGCCCTGCTCCCCGTTAGCGGCAGTTGAGCCACGTGGCTTGGATGACCCAGTGAAAGTCAGTGATGGGCACAGGGTGAGGCCTCCAGGACTCCTGCACAGAGCCCCACTTTGGACCCAGTGGACACAGCCAGGGAGGTCGGGGTGTCATCCCTTGGTGGAGAGCCAGGTCTCAGACAGTCCAAAGTGACTTAACCTCCAGGGAGCTCTTACTGGTGTCCGCCTCCCAGATCCCGGCTGTGCACATGAACTTGCTCTCTCAGCCCCTTGCTGGCACTCAGGCACTCAGGCCGCCCTTTCTCCTGATGGTGAGAACGTTCTCGGAGGCGTAACTGGGGGTGTGCAGGACCCCGGTGCTCACTGATTTTAGTAAATTCACCAAATTGTGCAACTGTCACCACAGTCCAGCTTCAGAACGTTCCCATCGCCTTGAAAAGATCCCTGTGCCCCATCAGCAGTTACTCCCTTCCCCGCCCTAGCCCCCAGCAGCCAGGAGTCCACTTCTTGTCTCTCTGGAGTGTCCTCTTCCGGACATTTCATATACAGGAGCCCCCTCATCTGAAACCACAGATAGCACCGAGCCCTACATAACTACGTTTCTCCTAAACATACCTCCCTGTGATAAAGTTTAACTTATCAATTACACACAGGAAGAGATTAACAAAAATAACTAATAATAAAACAGGACCATTATAACAATATAATAAAAGTTATATGGTATGGTTGGTGTGTCTGTCTGTCTCTGTCTCTCTCTCTCTCTCTCTCTCTCTCTCTCTCTCTCTCCCCCCCTCCCTCCCCCCTCCCCCCCACCCCCGCTTCCCCTCCCCTCTCCCCTCTCCCCTCTCCCCCTCTCCTTCCCTCCATCCATCCTATTGTCCTGTACTCACCTTTCTTGTGATCTGTGGATCTGGACTGAGATGGCTGTTTAGTGACAGCTGGGTGGGTGCTGGGGTGGCAAGTGCAGCCGTTACAGAGAGAGGGATTTCTGTAGGAGCCTCCTGGAGAGGAAGGTGCTGGGGCCCACTGGGGCCCATCCTAGTGTCTGTGCCTGGCTGTGTGTGGGGGAATTCATGTCACGGGGGACCAGGCAGAACAGCAGCACTGGGGCAGCTGGGAAGGTGGGGTCCGCAGAGGCAGCAGGAAACACGGCCCCTGTCCTGCGTGCCGCAGAGCTGGGACAGCAAGGGACCAGGCGGCAGGGACGGGGCATCCGTGGGGTGTGTTGGGTGGGGCAGTGCCAGCCCTCCTTCGCTCCCACACCTGCTGCCTTCATGGAATCCACGTCTCCTGCCCTCCTGGGGTCACTCTCCTGCCTGTACGCAGCACCAGGGGCTCTCCATGCGGCTGGGGCAGGGCTCCTTGGCCCCCACTCACCAGAACTGGAGCCCGCGTGCCCGCTGCCCTGATGCCTGTGTGCCCATTTGGAGTGTTCCATCACCATGTCCTGCCTGCCCCTTCGCAACCTGCTAAGTCTTCGTGCCAGTCTCCCACATCTGGAACAGGAGTTTCTGCTAGCAGCCTCCAAGCTTGCGCTCTCCTTTCCCTCAAGTCTCCGCACTGACGTCATCGTGCTGAAAAGGGTCTTTCCTGAAGTGCACGTTGTTGTCCTCGACGGTTCTGTGCCGTGACATCTGCACGGACGCTGAGAAGTATGTCCTGAACTGTGGCTCCCAAGGGAGCATCCAGGGGTAGGTTCCTGGGAGCTTCAGTCATGTCTTCATCAACTGGCCAGTGGCAGAACCGTGTTGTGTGTGTGTTTCTGTTCAGTGAAGCCTTGTCGAGTGCGTGTCTTTGATTTGGTAACACTGAACTCAGCGGCCAGCAGCCTGTCCCTGGGGCCTGATGGCGCTTCCCCAACACATGGGTTTCCTCCATGAGGCTCATCGTGACCTCCTGGTGTCCAAGGACACTAGACAGCACTTCAGTACCACTCGTGGGGACATCTTAAACAACAAAATCACCAGTGAGCACAAAAATGCAAAAAATGTGGCTCTCAGTAGAAAGAGAAGAGGACCCTTGTTCACACAGTATGAACTGAGAGGAGAAGGCAGAGTGTCACCTTGTCTCTGCGAAAGCGCTGCAGGTATCAATGTGGTGATAGTAGGCGAATTCGAACACGGCATCCAAGAATGAGGGCCTACTGTGTGTTGTCCTTTCCTGGTTTCCCTGCCTGCCATGCTCTGATTCCACAGCACTTATCCTTGGCACACGTGCCTGTGTGCACACATGCACACACACGGGGCTGCCCTCCCTCCCACCTGCCCCGAGTGCAAGTGGGCAGGGGCTCGTGTGTTGCTTTCAGCGGAGACTCTGCACCCGGAACAGCGCCCTGCACAAGTCCCTCTGCGCGTTTGGTGGTGGGATAAGGAGCATGATCGCACAATCCATGGAGTGGAAAAGCCTCTGTGCTGTTGAAAGGACTTTGCAAAGTCACTCCAGAGGCCATTTGGCCTATTGGCTGCCAGATGTGGCTCCGGCTGGACTGGGTCAAGGGCTGTGCCTTGAAGGGAAGATTCTAGACAAGTAGGGAGATGCAGTGCCTCTTCTGACATCTGGTACCCAGGGTTACCCAACAGTCCCGGGCCCCTTCCACACTGGCTCCTCTGTCTCTTTGGGGCACAGAGCTTTCAGGGAGCACAGGCTCCATGGACAGGGCTGAGGAATGTGCGTGGCCAGCAGGGACAGGTTTGTGTGGCGGGCATCTTAGGGTGTGTCCTGCTGGGACAGGTCAGCCAGCAGCAGCCCAGGGGCCTTGCCTGTCCCCATCGCTTTCCACGCTTTGCAGTTGGGAGGTGGGGGCGGGACCCAGCACGTTACCTGCCTGACCGCCCAGATGTGCTCGGGAGGGCAGCCCAGATAAGGCCAGGCCCTTGGCAACTGGCTGGGCAGGGTCTGGGCACTGGCGAGGCTCTTGGCCCCATGCCCGCAGGCGGAGTTTGCCATGTTCAGCGGGACCCACGTGGAGCGGGACTTCGTAGAGGCGCCTTCGCAGATGCTGGAGAACTGGGTGTGGGAGGAGGAGCCGCTGCTCAGGATGTCGGGGCACTACCGCACAGGCGGTGCCGTGCCCCAGGCGCTCCTGGAGAAGCTCATCGCGTCCCGGCAGGCCAACACAGGTGCGGCTGCCCTGCCTGCCCCCCCACCTGCGTGCTGTCCAGTCACCGCGGCGGGGAAGGGGGCCTGTCAAAGGGGCATCTGTGGTTCTCGGAACCCTGTTGCCCCAGCAAGGGCCTGGCATGTGCCTGGGGGTGTCGGGATGCCACACCGGAGCCCAGAGGCCAGCTCCTCCCCTTTCCTCCCCCTAGGTCTCTTCAACCTGCGCCAGATCGTGCTCGCCAAGGTGGACCAGGCCCTGCACACGCAGACGGACGCAGACCCAGCCGAGGAGTACGCCCGGCTCTGTAGGGACATCCTCGGGGTTCCTGCCACGCCAGGTAGCTGCCCCAAGCCAGGGCCACCTTAGAATTTGGGGCCCAGCCGTTCCCCTGGGAACTCAGAGGGCGTCTGTGCCCGTGTTTTACCTGTCAAGTGCAGGAGTCCTGCTGGGGGCTTCTCGGGGTGGCCAGCAGGAGGGCAGCCCTGGCTGGGATGTGGCTGCACGCCATGGGGCCCTGGCCGCCAACGAGGAATGCGTTCTACGGAGACTTCGCTTTTAATGAATAGATAAATGAAGCTAGCTTTTTCTTGATCCAAAACTATAACGTGCTTTGTAGAAAGCCTGGAAAGGTACAGAAAAGACTAGTCATTACGGATCCTGAAGTCAGGAAGTCAGCAGTACCCTTTGTGCACGCGTAGATCCGCAGGTGTGCTGAGATAACTGGACTTGAATGTGTTGCGTCTTACTGGTTTAATATTTTATAAGTACTTGAAAAAATCTTTCAAGAAGCATCCTAAGCAGCACGTGATGTTCCATCATGCAGGTGTGCATTGGTTTATTGGGGCAGTCTCCTGGTGGGGAATGTTAGGGCTGCAGCCGCAGGGTCACCTTTACCTGTGCCCTTGTCCTTTGGTGGTGGGTGGAGACATGTCCCCCAGCCCTGCTCTCGCCATGCACCTCCAGGCCTGTTCCAGGCCTCTGATGAGGCTGCTTTGACTTCCTCTCCCCTGGGGAGGGGAGGGGGTGTGGCACTGACCTCGCCGGGTGTCTGTCCCAGGGACCAACATGCCTGCGACCTTTGGCCACCTGGCGGGCGGCTACGACGCCCAGTACTACGGCTACCTGTGGAGCGAGGTGTACTCTATGGACATGTTTCACACACGCTTCAAGCAGGAGGGTGTCCTGAACAGCAAGGTGAGGGGGGGAGGCCAGGGACTCACGGGAAAGGATCTCAGCCTTGTGCCAGCCACTGATGGTTGAGGGACGCTCCCGCCGTCCAGGACCCAGAACAGTGCGTCCTTGGCCTCAGGCCCGGGTATGTGTAGCCAGCCCTGGGCTGAGGTACCTCCTGGTCTCCCGGGTGCTGCAGACGGTGCCTCCCGCCCTGCGGGAAACTCTGCACTGGACCCTTTGGGGCCTGGGGGCGGGTGCTGGGAGCCCCGTCTCTCCCCTGAGCAGGCTTCGGATCCCCAGGCGGAAGCTGGTATGGGGAAGCCAGCTTTGGCCTCTGGCATTTCTTCACCTCTCTCACCCTTGGTTTGCTCACGTATGACATGGGGATGTTAACACCCACCACGAGCTCCTGCCTCCCGCTGGCCTGGTGTGGTCCCCAGGCTTGGGGGCAGCTGCCAGAGTCTGTTACAAGAGACAGGTGGATCCCAGCTGCGCCGAGGAGCCTGCCCTGGCCCAGGGGTCTCTGAGGGGCCTTGCAGCATTGCCCTGGACAGGCCGTGGGCACCTCAGGGCCTCTAAGACCAGCTCTCAGCCACCCCCTTTACAGACATGGGAAGCTGGGGCCTAGAGGCATGATGGTCTGAGAAGTCTGCTACCTTCTGACCCCTCAGAGACCCCCCTGGCCCTGGCAGGCCCCTTGGCACAGCTGGGAGCTGTCTGCTTCCTGTGCTAGCCTCTGGCAGCTGCCTCTGCACCTGGGGGGCCCCTCTGAGGACAGGACAGCTGTCACAGCCTGTAAATCGGCTGTGAGGGGCTGGAGAAGCAGTGAGCCCCCCGAGGGCACAGGGCCGGCTGGGAACAGCGGCTGCCTGGCTTTGGAGCCTGCGGTCGGTGTAGGGACCAGTGAGGCTTGAGGGTGTCCTGAGCTCCTTTGTGGCCAGGACTATGCTGGGTCCCCTTGACTCCTTACAGCCAGTGCCAGCCACCTCCCCGTCCCATCCTTGCTGTGCCCGAGCTGTGAATGGGGCCCCAGGTGTGCTGCCACTTGCCCAGGGTCCCACAGCCAGTTTGGGAAAGGCGCCAGATGGAGCCCAGGCCTTTGGGGCCCAAAGTGTCTCCTGCCTCTGTCTGGCCACGGCAGAGGCTCACCGCTTCTGTTTTTGTCCGGGCCTGGGATTTCAGACCCCTTTACAGGGGAGGAGCCACCAGGGAAGTTTTGTAAGGATGCTGGCTCCTGCACACGCATGTGCATGCCCTGAGATCTGGGTCTGAGGTGTCTGCATTCACCCCCACATGATGCTGGTGTGGGCGGCCTGCGCCTGAGACGGGGTTGCTGGGAAGGCCACTCAGGAGGGGATCATGCAGACCCCCGGGCCTTCTGCCCTTCCTTTGGTGCCTGCCCAGCGCCACCTCCCTGTCCCCCCCTCACAGGTTGGCATGGACTACAGAAGATGTATCCTGAGACCCGGCGGCTCTGAGGACGCCAGCGATATGTTGAAGTGCTTCCTGGGCCGTGATCCCAAGCAGGACGCCTTCCTCCTGAGCAAAGGACTGCAGGTGGCGGGTTGTGAGCCGCAGGCCTGCTGACGCCCCAGTACCCGGACTGCCCTGGTCCGGCCCACGCTCCTGCCACTCTGGCGCCTTAGTTTCCAGCCAGGACAGAGCAGGGCAGGCGTGCAGGAGGGGCTGTCTCTCGACCCCTGTGGTCCTCACGCCCCCAGCAGAGGCTGGCCCTGTCAGGTCTCCTGCTCCAGGTGTCTGCAGAGCTCTGGAGTCTGCCCAGGGCCGCCTCTTTGTTGCACTAACAAGTCCCCTCCCTGGGAAAGGCTACTTGTTGAAATGAGGTCATTAAAAAGAGAAAAAACAGGAAAGAGGCTGCCCAGCTCCCGCCCTTTCTGTCCTGAGATGGCGGGATGTGGTTTGCTGCAGCGGACTCGAATGTGGTGTTTCTGTTTAACCCTGCGATTTGTCAGGGTTCAGCCCTTGGGCTTTGACCTGCCTGTGACCCCAGCCTCTGGATCCTTGGGGACGGCTGAGCTGTTGGAGGGAGTGAAGCCCCAGGGACCTGGAAGGGTCCCGTGTTCTGTGCAGCCAGGCTGGGGTGCTGGGAGTGCTCACCAAGAGAGTTCTGCTTCCCACTCGCATCTCACCAGGCATAATTCTGGAAAATTCTGCAAAATGCCTCCCCCTCCCTATTCAGAACTGGACACCGGAGAGTCCGGGAGCCAAGGCAGTCCTGTCTGCACGAGCAGCCTAGGACACAGTCTGCAGAACCAGCAGCTGCGGCCCTCGCACCCTCAGGGAGCACTTCCTCCTGGGCGCCCACAAGGGAAACAGCTTATTCTGGTTTCATAGCCAAAGATTTTGGGGTTTGCTTGACATGTGATAGCTTCTGACCAGCGCAGCTGCTGGGAGCTCTGCCATGGCCTCTGTCCAGGTGACCGTGAAGACTAGGCCAGCCTCGGCCTGGAGGTGCCCAGTGCCCTGCCTCCCTTGTCCACAGCAAAGTCTTGGCCAGGGGTGGGGCAAACTTCTGCATCCTCTGACAACTCCCCAAAAATGCCTCGGTGAGCTGCTGGGTTGGGTCCCTGACCCCTTGAGCAGGACAGGAGGGGCCCCCTGCTTCAGTCTGTGTGAACACTGATGGCTCCTCCCATGCTGTGAGCCTCCCCAACCCTGAGTCCTCTGCAGAGGAGCCTGGTCAGTGACATTAGTCACTCCCGACTCTTCCCAAGGCCAGAGCAGGCAGCCAGATGGCCACCTCTGGTCATCACCTTGATGTGAACAGGATTCCTGGGGCTGTGCCATCTGCCCCATCCCATTCTCCCCGAGCCTGGGCCAGCTCAGCACCCTCCTGTGCAGCTGGCTCCACTTCCTGCACCCACTTCTGTCTCTTAAACTCGGACAAAGAGTGAGTTTTCTCTGGGCAGAGCTGGCAGACACACCATGAGGCCAGGAGTCAGGACAGCTGTCACTTGTGCTTAAAATACTTGGGGCTCAGAAAAGACGAGATAGAGAACAAAAGAGACCACAGCAGGGCTCCCGTGTGACAGACAACAGAGGCAAAGCCCTCACTCGGTGCAAGGAGGGGGTGAGTCTAGGGGCACCCTAGCCCTCCCCTGTGCTGAGCCTGCAGATGGCCTCCTGTCCCTGTGCAAAATCCAGATGTGCCAGAGCACCCCCAGTTGTGCCCTGGGTGGTTGGGGGGTGGGGTCACAGCCTCAGGCAGGTGGCCTGCCTGTCCACCATGTGGTGTGCCCAACAGCCACCGGGGCTGCCTGGCCCCCTCGGTCCTCTGCCCACGCCTTTCCAGGGTTCCAGGGTGGGCTCAGAGGATGGCCTGGCGGGAGGCTCCCTGACAGTCCAGCTTGTCATTCTCCTCCCCAGGCCCCTGCTGCTCCCCTGTGAGGGAAAAAAGGAAAAAAAAAAATTTAAAAAAAGGTTGGCGCCTGTGTGTTTCCCGGTCTTTGTAACGTTTCTCTATAAACTCGTTCATTGGGGTTTCTTCACAGTCACCTGTCCAGCCCTGGGGCTGTTGGTGGGGGTTGGGGGGTCTCTGGCTCTTGTCCCTGGGATCCCATCCCTGCCCCAGGCCTCCCGCCCATCATTAGCAAGTATTTCCCACACCAAGAAGAGCTATCAGGACCTTCCTGGCTGGTGGCCTCAGGCAGACAGGAGGATGATACAGGCAGGGCCACTGTTGGACTCTCACCAACAACAGGTGTTCGTGGCTTCGGGACTGGGTGGGCGTTGCTGCATCCTCACTGCCCGGAGGGGTCGTTGTCACTGTCCCTGTGTCTGGGATGGGGTGTCTCAGGATCAGAGTCCAACCGAGTCCACTTCCCAATTTCAGCAACACCTGCTGAAGGCCATGGCCTCTCGAGGAACAGCCCATATGGGGCCTCGGTATTGAGGGTCCTCTTTAGTTGAGGGAACAAAGCGTCAGTTCATGAATCTCAAGTTCCATTCAGGTATTGATGGACAGCTTGAGGGTGGGGCGAGCCCCAGGCTGGGAGGCAGGAGGCCTGGGTTCAGTTCTCAGGGTAGAGGGAGCCTAGGTTGGGGGGGTTCCAGCCTGGGCTGGGAGCCAAGTGGCTGCCTGAATGGCTCCTATATGTATATATATTATATATATATTTTTTTTTATGTAAAAAATATATATAATATATAAATATATTTTATATATGTAATTATGGTATTATAATGTTAAATATAATACATATGAATATATTACATATAGATTTTATACATAGTGTTATGTATAAAATTATGTATTACTAAGAATATTATGAATCTATTACAGTATATTATAATTTTAATTTATCATTAACATCAATATATTAATATTTTAATGAAGAATAATTATCAAGACCATTTTAACAAGCATAAATGCATCATATATTTATATAATTATAATTATATGTACATAATATATAATTATATATTATATAATTGTATATAATTATAATAATGTATAATTATAATTATATATTATATATATTAATAAATAATAATAAATGTTTAATGGCAAACCTTCGTGCTAAATACATGACTTGCGTTTTCTCACTTATTTTCCATAGCAGCCCGTGGAACGGGCTACACCGCGGCCCAGGGAGGTATGCCCGGCTGTGAATGGGCTGCGGAGCCGCTTAAGCCGCGGGTCCTGGCGGGTTTAGGGTTAAGGCTCCGCCGACCCCAGAACGCCCCAGGCAGGTGCGGGCGCCGGCGCTGGCGGGGCAGGGCGGGGACTCGCGGTCCTGCGAAAATACCGCCCGCGCGGAGCCCCGGGGAGCCCGGCGCCGCGCCCCGGGGCCTGCTGGGACTCGTAGTTCGCGGGCTCGCGGTGCGCAGGCGCAGTGCTGATCCACGTCCACGCGCGCCCGCGGGCGACTGCAGGCGTTCACGGGGGGCGCGGCGGGGGCCGTGCGCTCGGAGTGCGAGGGCCCGAGCGGAGCGGGGTCCCGGGGCGCGCGGGGAGGGCCGTCGGCCTGCGCGGGCCGCTTCCATCGCGGGGGAGCTGCGCGGCGCCCGACCGCGCCCCGACGGTCCCTGCGGCCACGTGGGGCCCGCACTGCTGTAAGTGGCCGCGCTGGGCGGGCCGGGGCGGCGGGATGGCCCGGGGGCTCCGGGTCGGGTCGGGTCGGGGGCCACACGGGTGGGGCCGGCCGGCTCCCGGAAGACCCCCGGGCCCCGAGCGGCCAAGTCCGACCTTCCCCTCGAGGAAGGGCCCCTGGATGAGAGACCCGGAGGACTTTGTGAACGGAGTGAGGCTCTTCGGGCCGAGCCTGAAAGGAAAGGGGGGAAACCTGTTTACTTCTATCATAAAGGCAGAAAGTGACCGGAACGCCTGGACTTCGAATATAGATTGCGTTGGGCTCCTTTTTGGGCTAGATCAGGGGTTCTCGAGCGGGGATGACCTGTCTCCAGGCGACACTGGGAGATGTCTGGGGACATCCGTGGTTGTCACAACTTTGGGGTGCTCCTGCCATGGGGTGGGTGGAGGCCAGGGACGCTGCCCAGCACCCTGCAGTGCCCAGGACTCCCCACCCCAGAGAGCGAACAGGCCCCAAATATTCAAAGTACCGAGGTTAAGAAATCCTGCGTTAGTTATTTGGGGAAAAAAATTGAATTTGATTTGTCTTCAGACTAGACACCAGAATAAATTCCCGACGGGGCAGGCAGTATAAATCAGGGGGACCCCCAGCTCCTGGGACTCTCCTCCTCGCTCCCTCCCCACTCAGGATGTGGATTTAAATGTGTGCAGCCTCCTAGGACCTCAGCAGGGCAGGGAATTGTGGGATGCAGAGTGTCTTAGGGGTCCATGGAATGCTCTAGCCCGGGGGGGGGGGTCTCACCCAGGGCAGCTCTGCCCCACCACCCCGGGGGACACTGGGCGACATCTGGGGACATTTGTTGTTGTCACAACTGGGGAAGAGGGAGCTCCTGGCATGGAGTGGGTGGAGGCAGGGATGCTGCTAAGCCCCCTGCAGTGCCCAGGATGGCCCCACCCCAGAGAACAATGCTGCCCAATGTCCACAGTGCCCAGGGGGAGAGACCTGGCTTATGCCTTAGCGTTGTGGTACTGGTGGTGAGGTATCAAGGGCTCATTTTGTTTATGCCCATGCACACCTGCTGTAGAGTGAGGAGGCAGGTGACCATTCTGCTGGTCTCCCAGCACCAAGTTCCCTGCCTCTCCCCTACCCGGGCTTAATTTCATTTTTCTCTGCTTACCCGGGCTTAATTTCATTTTTCTCTGCAAGGAAGTCCTCATCAGGCCTTTCTTGTGCAGCAAGCGTGAGTCTCAGGGGTTGGGCCTTGAAAGGGATGTTCCTGGTCCAGGTGCCACAGGTCTGGGAGAATGGGGGGATCTGACAGGGCTGCTGCCATCCACCAGGAGGGAAGAGGGTCCTGTGAACCATGGGAGGGTGGGAGAGAATTGGTCTGCAGGTGCTAAGGGGCCGGAGGTCCTGTACCCTTTGCCATGAGCTGCAATTTAAGGTCCCAAGAGCAAACAGGGAGACTTACCCCAGGGGGAGGTAGAGGGAAGCATAGCAGGTTGTGAATCCCCGAAGGCACTTGCAAAGCATCCCCTGGGGGAAGCTCCTTCGTGGCAAAGCTAAGGGGTGAGCAAGGAGCGCTGTGTCTCCATTTGCCTTTGGTCCTTGTATGAGTCTCATGGGGCTGCTGTCACAGCATACCACAAAGTGGATGGCTTAAAATAATAGAAACTTATTCTCTCCGAAGTCTGGAGGCCAAAGCCCAAAATCAAGGTGTGGCAGGGCTGTACTCCCTCCAAACTCTCTATGGGAGGATCCTTCCTGCCTCTTCCAGCTTCTGGTGGTGACCGGCAATCCCCAGCATTCCTTGGCTTGCAGCTGCATCCCTCCAGTTTCTGCCTCCGTTATCACATGACCTTCTTCCCTGTATGTCTGTCTCTCTCACTTATAAGGACACCAGTCATGCCACCAGAAGCCGAAAGAGGTAGGAAAGAACCTCCCCTTGCTTCAGAAGGAACATGGCCCTTCCAACGCCCTGATCTCAGACTTCTGGCCTCCAAAACTGAGAGAGGATAAGTTCCTGGTGTTTTGGGCCGCTAGGTTTGTGGTTCCTTCTTAAAGCAGCCACAGGAAACTCACCCAGAGTGCTTCCCTTCACAATAGAGCTTGTATGCTTTGTAAACTCCAGTACGTTGGTTGCCTCCAAGAGCTTTGGTATCTTCATCCATAAAATGGAGTCTTTAAGATCCCTGGCCTCAGTCCTGGCTTCAGTGTACCTCCCTGTGCGTATGGGGGTCACCCCAGGTGGGTGCAGGGGTCTCTAGGCCAAGGATTCTGGGACCTGGGGACTGGCCTGGGTCTGGTCTTCACAGCGCCTCTCTCTTTCCTGCAGCTCTGCTGGCCCTGGAACCTGCTTCTCCCCAGAAGAGAGAATGGCTGCTGGGTACCTGCCCCCCTGGTCCCAGGTGAGACATCCTCGTTCTCCTGAAAGGGACCCGTTATATCTGGAGAGAACAAACTCATCAGAAACTCAGTCACTGGTAGAGAAGGAGCCCCCTTGCTATGTGGGAAATTCAGGAGAGTTCCCCCTGAATGTTTGGTTCCGGTACTGACGCCTCTCCTAAGTGTAAGGACAGACATTGGATAGATCCATGGAGCACAGCGCCTGTCCCTAGGAGAGGTGGGATCTAGCACCTTCTTCCATAGACCGGGGGGGCTTCCCAGAAAAGCACCATTTTTATTGGAAGGCAGGATGAGGTGGGCCTGGCCTACCTGCTCACCCTCTCTTCCCTGAGAGAGATTGAGGGGCAGGCAGGGCCCTCATTTTTTTTTTTTTTTTTTTGAGACAGGATCTCGCTCTGTCACCCAGGCTGGAGTGCAGTGATGCAATCATAGCTCACTGCAGCCTCCAACTCCTGGGCTCAAGTGATCCTCCTGCCTCAGCCTCCTGAGTAGCTGGGACTACGGGCACACATCACCACACCTGGCTAATTTTTCTATTTTTTGTAGAGACGGGGTCTCTCGATGTTGTCCAGGCTGGTCTTGAATTCCCAGGCTCAAGCGATCCTCCTGCCTCGGCCTCCCAAAGCACTGGGATTACAGGAGATTTTCAAGTGGGAATGTCATACTCACAGATGTAGAAGTTAGAATAACCAGCTCAATAAGAAATGGGCAAAATATTTCATTCAGACTTGTGCACGGGTCCTCCTTGCTGTGTTTACAGTGGGCCTAGAGTCTGTATGGCTCTCTGATTGTAAGCCACGGACAGGTACCCGCAAGGCAGCTGGTAGAACCTGACTTCAGCACTTTGCATGCTGACTTTTCTGAACTTCCCTGGTGCCACCGTCCTCACCCTTCCCATGAACATGCGTGGGGCTGGACGCACCTTGAGAAGAACTGCTGTGATATTTTAGGAATTAGTGACCTTCGAGGATGTGGCCGTGGACTTCTCTCGGGAGGAGTGGGAGTTCCTGGACCCTGCCCAGAGGAACCTGTACAAAGAGGTGATGCTGGAAAACTATAGCAACCTGGTCTCCCTGGGTAAGACGAGCACCATTAGTTCACGTGCTCATTGATTTCCCATTTATGTGGCGTCTACTATGTGTCAGGGACCACGCTAGGACTTGGGAATTTATCAGTAAACAAGACAGACATGGTTCCCGGCCTTGTGGCTTTCACAGTCTCCTGATTTCTCTGACAGATCAAGTGAAATTATTTCTTCAGTATGTGACAGCCAGAGTGGCTGTTGAAATGCATGTCTCAGCTCAGCCGTAGATAACTTCTCTGATTCCTCTTGGGTACAGAGTCAGAGCATTTGTACTCTTTGTGCCAAGGTGAAGAGCCATAATTTTTTAAAAAATTTTTTCTATTGTGGTAAAATATATATAACATAAAATTTGTATACAGTTTGGTGGCATTAAGTACATTTATAATGTTATGCAACCAACAAAACTATCCATTAGCAGAACTTTTTTATCATCCTAAACTGAAACTCTGTACCCATTAAACACTGACTTCCCATTCTTCCCCTGCCCCCCAGCCCCTGGCAACCACTAATCCACTTTCTATCTCTGTGGATTTGCCTGTTCTGGACATTTCATATAAATGCAGTCATATAATACGTGGCCTTTTGTGTCTGGCTTCTGTCACTGAGCATGATGTTTTTCAGATTCATCCACATTATAGCGTATGTCAGAGCTTCAGTCATGGGTGAATAAGATCCCATTGTATGTATATAACACATTTTATTTATCCATCAGTTGATGGACACTAGTATTGTTTCTACCTTTTGGCTATTGTAAATAATGCTGCTGTGAACATTCACAAACAAGTATCCGTTTCAGTCCCTGTTTTCATTTCTTTGGGTAAATACCTAAGAGTGGAATTTCTGGGTCATACAGTAATTCTATGTTTAGAATTTAGCTTTTTGAGAAACTGCCATACTGTTCCTCATAGCAGCTGTGTGCATTTTCCATTCCTACCAGCAGTGTAAACTGTTCTGATTTCTCTACATCCTTGCCAACACTTATTTATTTTTTTAAATTATACCACTGTGAAGTGGCATCTCATTGTAGTTTTGATGTGCGTTTCCCTAATGACCAATGACATTAAGCATCTTTTCATGTACTTCTTTACCACTTGTATATCTTCTTTGGGGGAAACGTAAGATCCAAAATTTTTTAATGAGGAAAATAAAATCTTTAGCTCGGGCAATGTGCTTACCTCTCAAATGTACTCTTGTCTCTTTCAGAGGCCTTGAAGAACCAAAGTACTGGTATGGGTATTGAGGATGGTCCATTTTCCCCAGGACAAACCCCTCAAGTCACCAGGCTTTCTCCATGGACAGGGTATTCACTCTTTCGACTAGCAGAGTCTTTCCATTTGGAGCAAAGAGAAGCCCTGTGGATGGAGGGAAAAGGAATTCCCCAAGCCTCCTGTTCAGGTGAGACTCAGGCAGGTATGAGCCATCGGGAAGGGGATGGTGCTTTGAGAACTACTGGTCAGAGATTTCTACACAAGGCCCTAATTGTATAAGGAGAATGACAAGATTCCTTTCTCAAATACCTTCAGTTTCCTTTCTAGCTACTTTCCCCTTCTGTGTACTAACTTGTATCACCCTCTTTGGGTGCATAGAAAGAACATCACATTTTCTTGTTTCTTTTTAGAGGCAGGGTCTCGCTCTGTCACCCAGGCTGGAGTGCAGTGGCACCATCACAGCTCACTGCAGCCTCCAACAAGCGATCCTCCTGCCTCGGCCTCCCAAAGTGCTGGGATTACAGGCATGATCCTCTGCACCCAACCCTGTTTTCTTTTTGATGCCATTCTGCCTTTTTTTCTAGTTACCTTTCTTCTGTTTTCACTTTCTTGATGCCTCTCTCTGCCGTCCTTATTCTCCCATCTTTACTGAGTAATTGCTTCTGTGCTTCCACTTCCCCGTCCTTTCTGTCATTGTCAGACTTCTTACACTGTAGCCTGTGCTCAGCGTCTCCACTTACTGACCCATCTCTCTTTTTCTCATCCTTCCCCCATGTGGAAAACTGATATTTGAACATCAGTCCACATGGGTCTTGTATATATCGGAAGTACTTTTGTTGCACCATTCTTAAGATACCAGTTTCTTCCTCCAGAAAAATTTTTTTCCCTCCAATGTGTTTCAGATTGGGAGACTAGACTGGAAAACCAAGAGTCAACTTACGAGAAGGTGGTTTTGGGAGAACCATCCGGTGGTGTGAACATCATAAGCCTTACCATAGAAGACCGGGGATGTGACCGATTCAAGGAGAATCACGATGACCCCCAGGGGCTTTTGAGGCAAATGGCATCCATCCAAATAAAGGCAGTTGTTCAGCAGAAAGCAACTGCATGGTGCAGATTTGGGGACAAGAGTAATCTCAGCCCAGACCTTGTTCTGTCTCAGGGAAGCTCAATAGGAAAACACTTCCGTGACAGTGAGCTAGATATCCAGAGTTTGGCATCTGATTCAATCTTAAAGCGCCATCAGATGGGATATGTAGATCAGAGACCCTGTGAAAGTAACAAATGTGGAAATGCCCTTAGCCAAAACAGTCACCTTATTCAACATGAAAGAACTCAGATGGGGGAAACATCTGTGTATGCGGAAAATGGGAAGTCATTGAGTCATAGCATGGCTCTTACTGTACACAACAAAATCAGTACAGCAGAGAAACCCTTTGAATGTCACCAGTGTGGGAAGGTGTTTAACCGGAGACATTCTTTGAGTGAACATCAAAGAATTCATACGGGAGAGAAACCATACGAGTGTCAGGAATGTGGGAGAGCCTTCACACACAGCTCGACCCTTACGCGCCATCTGAGGACTCATACTGGAGAGAAGCCCTACACGTGCAGTGAATGCGGGAAAGCCTTCAACAGGATTTCGTCTCTGACTCAACATCAGAGGATTCACACAGGGGAAAAGCCCTATAAATGTGAAGACTGTGGGAAATCCTTCTGCCAGAGCTCTTACCTGATTTTGCACAAGAGAACGCACACCGGCGAGAAGCCCTATGAATGTAATGAATGTGGAAAAGCCTTCAGTGATCGTTCCTCTCTCAACCAGCATGAGCGAACTCACACTGGAGAGAACCCCTATGAATGTAACCAGTGTGGAAGAGCCTTCAGCCAGAGGTCGTCCCTTGTGAGGCATGAGAGAACTCACACTGGAGAGAAACCTTACAGCTGTAATGAATGCGGAAAAGCGTTCAGCCAGAGCTCTTCCCTTATCACACATCAGAAAACTCACACTAGCCAGAAAACCTATAAAATAATAGACTGCGCAAAAGCGTTCTATCAGAGCAGCCACCTTATTGGATTTTAGCGATTGCATGCTTCCTCGTAAAGCACCTCTTAGCACTCTGACATATAAATGTGGTTAGACTTTGCCCTGGTGTGATGTATTATTTGAAAGGAAGTAGGTTCATATCACATTCTTGAAAGAAAGCTCTGAGGTATAGAGCTGAGAAGGGGCCTTTTAATGGGAGAAATCACCATTAAGCTTTACGCAATGAGCTCCATCCTCTCAGAAAAGATTGGCCAATGGGAGCAGTAACATGGAATGGGATTTTGCTAAAAACCATTACATGTTAATTTAATTGCTGAAACAAAGGGTATTCTGTGTTAACTTTCAACTTACTATTTCAGCATTCAATATTTTGTTTCAATATTTTACTTAGTCATTCCACCCCTATTTGTCACTTAACTAGATCCTAGTTTTTCTCATGCACTACTATGGCAAAGCAGAGTGTGTGCTAAGACAAGTGCTTTGGATGTGAAGTAAAAAAAAAAATAAAGGATGCAAAATAGTATGTGCAGTTTGATCCAATGAAGTCAACATACATACACACGTACACACACGGACAAAGGCTAGACAGAGATGTAAAGAAATGAATAGTTTATCTGATTATTAGTCAAGGTTATCTGATTATGTGTGATTTTGTGTCATTTGCCATTTCATTTTGAATTGCTGTAATCATTTTGACAATGAATAAAAATCAAAGGGCACCAAAAATTGGATGGGATTTGGAACCTCATTGATGAATCAAAGTAGATTGCGGATACCAAGATGGCAAAGATACAGTAGAGCAGGTTTTGGAAAATGGGGAAGTTTAGCAACCTTTGGTGGCCTGGGAAAAGTCTCAGCTGTGAGATGTACTTGGCAGAGTAGAGACCAAGAGTGCTGTTGTACATCATCATTAAAATTTATTGAGTGCTTACAGTATGCCTGGCATCAGTCCAGTACTTAACATGTGGTTCCTTGTTTAACCTTCACAACAGCCCCATGAGACAATCACTATTCATACTCCATATTACAGAAGGGGATGCAGAAATAAAGTGACTTACTCAAGGTCACACAATTAGATAGTAGGATCTGGATTTGAACTCTAGAAACCCATACAAAGCTAATGCCTCATTTGCCATGCTGCCAATCAAGGACGTACACAGGGGAGCCATATTTTTTCAAATTTCCCCTTGGGAGTCCCCTAACTTTCCTCTGCATCTTCCCCTTTCCTCGGAGCTAATGAGGGAGGTTGCCTTTTAGCTCTCCTTTCACCCAAATGGGACCTGTTCATGGGAATTTTGTTACCTTTCCTTAAAGTAGAGAGATCCTTTATCTGGGGTCTATGTAGACTCAACTTGGTTGACGGGTAAGTTTCTTTAAGGGCTCCATGAACAACTTTGAACTGTACATCAAATGTGTGTTGGTGCATAGATGTGTTTTCTGGGGAAAGCATCTGTAGCTTTTAGCATATTCTTGGTCTCAAATTCCTGGCCTCAAGCGATCCTCCTGCCTTGGCCTCCCAGAGTGCTGGGATCACAGACGTGAGCCACTGCGCCCAGCCTATATTCTTGAGAAAAGTTGACTTAAGAGGTGTCATGAGTACACTGTTTTCAGTCTTGATATCTCCCTCCGTGCAACAATTATTTACAGAGAAGCTAAACTCTTTGGTGACTCCATATAAGGCAGATGAGGTTGCTGCCCTGGATAGACATGTATTCCAGTGTTGAAGGAGCAGGACTAGTTTTATGGGCCTGTGACCCCTGCGGTCACACAAGGCTCAACTCTAACTGTCCTGTGATTGGTTTAGTACCCCAACCTTTATACTCTTAACATTTTGAGAAATAATATTGAGAAATTATCAAATTATTATAATTTTAATAATAAAAGGCCCCTACCCACTTTCGTGTTGCTGTGAGCCCTGCACATTCTGTAGCCTGTCCTGTGCAGGAGTGAGGGGTAGGGACAGATGTTAAGCAAATAACCAAATACTTTAATTAAGTAATTACAGATTTTGGTAGATGCTAGCGAGGACATGCACAGGATGCTGGTGTGATAGATAATATCATAGGGACCAGCCTCAGGTACGATCTACGGTCTTTCTGAGGGCCTGATGTTTAAGTTGACATGTGAGACATCAGAGCCTCCAAGATGAGGAATTTACCCGGAGGAGAGCATCAGTATGGCTTTGCTTTCACATGTGAAATATAAGTATTTTCTAAATATACAATTTTTGGTTTAATATATCTGACTCAAAAGTCTTTTGAGAGAGAATTTTTTAATATATATATTAAGGGGGGGATTAGTTTAGTTGCTTTTTTTTTTCTTTTTTGTGGAGACAGAGTCCTCGCTCTGTCACTCTGGGTAGAGTGCAGTGGCGTCATTGCAGCTCACTGCAACCTCCAACTCCTGGGCTCAAGCGATCTTGCCTCAGCCTCCCAAGTAGCTGGGACTACTTGGTGCGGTGCCATCACACCCAGCTGATGTTTTTTCCTTTGAGATGAGGTCTTGCTCTTGCTCAGGCTGGTCTCAAACCCCTGAGCTCAAGCAATCCACCCACCTCTGCCTCCCACAGAAGCTAGGATTACAGGTGTGAGCCACTGTGCCCAGCTGAGAATACATTTTTTAAACTTCTGGTGTTTAAGTATATTTTTTCCTTTCTTAAATCTTTTTCTTATTGTACTGTCTTGGTCCTCTGGTGTAATGCTGAATAGGAATGGTAAGAATGGGTTCCCTTGCTTTGTTCCTGATCTTAGGGAAAAGCATTCCCTCTTTTACCAGTAAGTATGATGTTAACTGGGATTTTCATAGACACCTTTAGTGTTTTTCTTTTTTAAATTTCCACTTTTATTATGTCATGGTCTGAGAATGTGTCTACTGTTTCTATCAAAGCTTGCTTTGCAGTTTGCCGTGTGATTGGGTTTTAGATGTTTTCCATAGATGCTGGAGAGGAAGCTGTATTCTCTGTTTCTGTGATTCAGAATCCGGCTTGTTCTATTACTTTAGCCTTATTAATAATTGGTTCCCAATTTCATGTCCAGAGGTTCCAATTTAATAAGTGAGAGTTAGGACCCATTAATCTGCATTTTAAAACAGAAACACTACCTATCCTTTTGTTTTTCCTTTTTTGAGACAGAGTCTCACTCTGTCACCCCAGCTGGAGTGCAGTGGTGTCATCACAGCTCACTGCAGCCTCCAACTCTTGGGCTCAATTGATCTCCTGCCTCAGCCTCCCGAGTAGCTGGGAATACAGGTGTGTGCCACTGCACCTGGCTAATTTTTATGTTTTTAGTACAGGTGGGATCTAGCTCTTGCTCAGGCTGGTCTCGAACTCCTGACCTAAAGCAATCCTCCCACCTCGGCCTCCCAGAGTGCTGTGACTACAGGTGTGAGCCACCCGACCTGGCTATCCTTTTTGTTTTTGGATTGTTGATCTAAAGATAATTAGCTCAAGAAAATTGAGTTACAGTTTCCCATTGCATTGTGCTTAATTTCCCTCAGTATTTTCTGTTATGTTTGCTTCTTTTTAATATTTTTTTTTTTTTTTTTTTTTGTGTGTGTGTGTGTGTTTTTTGTTTTTTATAACCTGGGTCAAACAATTCATGACAGGTTTTCACTGTGAATTATATCATCTGGATATAATAACCTCTTTGTTTTAATGCTCCTTAAAGAATTCAGAGTTGTCTCATTTTAATGGCACAATCTCTGGTTTTTAAACACCATAAATCTGTCTGTTTCTGGTGTAATTTTTCACCTCTGCATTTCAACTTTTTCAATTCCCTTGTGCCTCTCATTTTAAAGCATGTAGCAATATAGTTGGATTTTGTTTTAAGACCCTTTTCCTTTTCATGGATACATTTATGCCAATCATTGGTATAATAGATGTGGTTGACTTTAATCCTGCTAAAGTATTTTATGTCATGTTCCGTATTTTTGAAGAAGTTTTGTTTTCTGTCTTCCACTCTGTTGTCTGTTTCAGGGGGCTATATTTCTTTTCTGATAACTTGGAATGTGTATTTTCTGTTTCAATTTCTTTTGACATTTTATTTTATTATGTTAAACATTATAATTAAGTTTATATATTGTGATTTATCAACATTAACCAGTTTTTGAAGGATAAAAAAGTCAAATTGCAGAGTATGTATAATAGAACAGCATTTTTAAAATGTGCATATAGGGAAAAGAATGTCACGTATGGCTTGTGGATCCGTTTGTATTGTATGACAATAATCATCAAATTCATGATTATGGTTTCCTCTGGAAAACTGTAAGAGAAGGAGGGGAATGGGTTATGCAGGGCATTTCAGCTCTATCTATTAGTATAATGTTTTGTCTCTTTAAAGAAATCTGAGGATAGTGGGGTGAATGGATAGGATTTAATAGAGCTTAGTGAGTGGGCACATGGGTATTCATGTTATTCCCTGTATTTTTTTAATGATTGAAATATTTCCTAATAGTTTTAAGAATGTTCTCCTTCCCCTTTTGTTACCTTAATGAGGAATGAAAAAAGCAACTGTCCATCGTTATGTTTTGCTAATGGATACTTAACGTTTGGGATAAAATTTGTAGACAGAAATTATCCTGGATTATCCTGGATGATCTATCCAAAAAGCCCTATATTTCAAACATAAAGATGTGAAGATTTTGTTCTCTGAAAAACTGTCAGATCAGTTTTTTTGTAGTATGAGCAGAGTCATGTTGAAGAAGGTGCACATGGAAAGTTCAACATCTCATGAAATATGAGATTGGGAACAGGAGTTGTTTGTGCCATGTACTAAGCTATTGTCTTTGTGCTTCAGCCCCACTATATGAGTTTCCTGTTGCTGCTGCAACATATTAGCACAAATTTAGTGGCAGAAGACAACAGATTTATTCTCTTAACAGTCCTGGAGGTCAGAAGTCTAAAATCAAGGTGTGCAGGTCTATGTTTTCTGGAAGGTCTAAGGGAGATCCTGTGCTTTGACTTTTCTAGTTTCTAAAAGCTGCCCATGTTCCGTGGCTAACCACCCCTCATCACTCCAATCTCGGCTTCTGTCGTCCCATCTCTCCTGCCTCCCTCTTATAAGGACCTTTGAGATTATGTTTAGGGTCCACCCAATAATCCACGATTGTCTCTCCATCTCAAGATCCTTAATATAATCCCATCCCTTATGTTACCTCTAAGGTAATATATTCACAGGTTCCTGGGATTAGGATGTGGACATCTTTGGGGCCATGATCCTGCATGTCAGAGCTACCCTTTTACACTTGACTTTGTTATGTGCGAGGGAAATGCTGCACCCCACATTTCTACCTTGCCAGTGGCTTCCCATTAGGCTCTGCTAACAGGAGACTGGGGAGGTAGGATGGAAGACTGGAGAAGAGAGATGGATCTGTCACTCTATACTGTAGAATTCCTGTCCCTGGCACTCCTTGCATGTTTGAGAATGCCTTTGTTACCTTTATCCTTGAATAAACATGCTAGCATGCTCTAAACATCCTGAACTTCTTTCCCCTCAGACAACCATAGCTGTTACTCTTTTGTGGTAGTGAATGTTGTGCGAAGAGTTCAGAAACCAGCCTAATTTCTCACCCTAATAAATGAAACAACTTGTTCTTTATGTGTGATGTTACCAGGATACGTCTCTGTGAGGACATTATGGGAAGCACATAGGAGTCCTAGAGGTACATGCCCAGAGCCAGCCATAGGCAGACTTCTAAATTTCATGCTGAATTAACCTCACAATGACCTCTAATTTCAATAAAAAAGAAAAAAAATTTCATGCTGATTTTTTGAAACCACATTCATTATTAGTGCCTAATAAACAAAAATGTATATTATTTTATATTTTAATAATTTATAAATCCAATGATTAATTTGCTTTTAACTGGAAACTGCTTGTCCATGTGTTAATCCTCTAAACACTAATTATTATAAAAGTGTATAGAACCTTTTTGTAAACAATAAAAAATGAATTTTCTGTTTGTAAACGAAATGACAAGTGATAACACAATTTGTATGCTCACTTAAGCTAGACAACGTTTTCTGAAATGAGCAGCCATTAAATGCATTAGGTGTTCGGCCTCAATCTATTAAGTGTATGAAGAGTTTTCAGGTCCATCTCAAATTTATATAAGGTTTTGTTTGTTTGTTTTTTGTTATATCAGTTAAAATAGAAATTCAATTGCTGTAGGGATACCATAGTGATTTTTTAAAAATATAACTTTAAATAAATTGTGGTAAAATACACACAAAACTTACCATCTTAACCATTTTCTTCTTATTTTTTTGAGACAAGAGTCTTGCTCTATCCTCTGGGACCTCAAACTCCTGACCTCAAGCGATCCTCCCGCCTCAGCCTCCCAGCGTGCTGGGATTACAGGCAGGAGCCACAGTGCCCGGCCTTAACCATTTTTAAGTGTACAGTCCAGCGGTATTAGGTACATTCATATTGTGCAATATAGCCCTTTAATTTTCAAAATCAACTGGGAATACACTAAAAAGCTGATGTGAAATAAATTTCCTTGCAGTGTAAAACGCCAACTTGAAAAATTTAATGAATATCTCATATCTTGCGGTTTTGAGACGAGGCCCTGCGCCGGTGCCAGGGCTTCGAGATCCAGCCTCTCCCGGGGCAGAGGTTTCCGATCTCCAGCCCCGGCTGGGCGAGGCCTCCGCAGCGTCCGCGGTCAGACGCCCGCGCGGAGCCGACGTGGTGACGTCACGCTCAGAGTCTTGTCTGGGACCCGGAGCACAGACCCGGGGACCTCGCGGCCCACGTCCACCCGACCCTGCAGAACGCCAGGCCGCCCCGTCCCGCCCTGGCCCCTCCTGCCCCGGACGAGGGTCGCTGGGTGGGGAAACTGAGTCCGGAGTTCCCGCCCTCGTCCGGGAGGAGAACGCTGGACGGGCCGCCGGCTGCGGGGAAAGGCTGGTGTCCGTCCCGGGCCGGAGCGACTTCTCCCAGACGCGGAGGTCCCCGGCCCGCGGGGTCAGCCACGGATGTTCGCGACGTGCCTGTCACTCAGGCTGCAGGGGGCGGGTCCTAGAGAGCTATCCAATCGGGGGCACAGGGGCGGTGCCTAGAGGGCATTGCCCAATGAAGGGCGCCAGAGGGCTGAGGGTCGGAGCACTCTCCAATCAGGGGCGCAGGCATTGGCAGCACTGTTCAAGCAGGTGCCCAGAGCCCGACCCCGAAGCCGCCCCAGCCGGCCCGCGGGTCCGGCCTCCGCCCCGGGACCCCCGACCCTTCCCGGCTCCTCTCGGCGCCGCCAGCGCCGCTTCTGCCCCGCGCTCCCCGGCGCCGCAGGGTCCTGCTCATTGTTAACGCTCAGAGCGACCGCGTCTCTTTCTCAGGGGTTTGGTTCCTGCCCCCGTCGCTCCGCGGGAGCGGGAGGCCGGGCCACCCCAGCCCCGCGGGGTCAGTCCCGGCGGCGCCCCCCCCCCCGGGCCTTCCCCGGGGATGGACGTCCCGGAGCCGCGGTGGGTCGGGGCCTGGCTGCTGCCTCCTCCGCCGCCCTCGCCCTGGGAACCCGCGGTGGGTGGGCGGGGCGCCCCGGGGGGCTGCCCGGGCGCCGGGACTGGGAGGAGTCGCGCAGGCAGCCCCCGTCGGCACAGCCCAGCCCTGGGGCACGCGCAGATGTGCCTCCCTAAGTCCCGGTTTTCCTTCTCGGAGAGACGGTGGTTGGTCTCTGACCTGCAAAGTGCTGGTAGTAGGGGGGAAGGACAAGTGATCCCTGGCCCCTGGGTTCTCCCACACACGGAGGAAAAAGTAACCGAAGCCGTCGGAGAAACCCAAACCTGGGAGGGAGTGTAACGACCTGGAGAGCAAAATGCACATCAGACCCACAGCGGGGACACAAGCCAGTGTCCTTTCTTCAGGGAACATTTCTATGAGCAGGTGGGGTGTAGGATGGCCAGACTCGACCCCTCTCTGGGTTTGTCCCTGGGAAAAGATTGTCTCACTTATGGGAGCCTCAGTTTTTCCGTAAATATAACATACATCTAATTAATAGAGTTTGAAATATAAGCTAAAATATTTCCAAAGGGGTGAATATCAGAAAAAAAAAGTTAATGTTTCAATGTTACGTTCCATTTGTTAAACATTACTTTTATTATTTATTTATTTTTGTAGTGTCAATCCAGTTTTGAGATTTGTTAAACATTTTTCTTTAACTTTTTTTTTTGCCCTGGAGAGTGTGTAGTAAGTTTCTTAGATCTCTTCTTTTCTTTTGAGTGATAACAAACGGGATTCCAGGGGTTATCCTTGAAAATGTTACCGGGGAAAAGAATCTCAGAGAAATAGAGAAAATCTCCCTTCCAATATGGCTGTAGGAAGATGAATATACTTCCACAAAAGCGTGTCACAAGTAAATTGGTGAATTATAAAGATTTACTAAAGTATTAGTTCTCCTTGGCATGGTGGGGAATTTGTGGCAGTGTATGATTCTGTTCTGTTTCCAATGATCTGCAATACTCTTTCCTTAAATCTACAACAAATTCTTTATTGGTCATGAAACAGGTGGGAATACAAGACATTTTTCTTATTTAGATAACAATTTGTCACTGCCCCATGTATTAAAGTGTGTGTTGTCTCTGCGACTGCTCTGCAGTGACTGCCTTGGCATTAATCACATTTCCCCAAACACCAGGGCCTGCTTCAGGACTCTGTTCCTTTCCTTTGAACTAGTTGACTGTTCTGCTGCAAGTACCATAATGACTGGATTAATACACTTTAGCAATCCTTGCTGAATGTTAAGCAAGTCCACACCTTGTTCTTCAGGACATTTTGGCTAATTTTGGACATTTGTTCTTTCTATTAGGTTTGTAAAATTAGCATTTATCAAGCCCTTAAAAAATATGGCTCAGGGATTTAATGGAATTTTATTAAGATCATAGATCTCTTTTGGGAGGGTTGATATCTCGGTAACACTGAGTTCTTTCTGGAAACATGTGCCATCTTTCCATTTGTTTCATTTTGCTTTGATATTCAATATTGTTTGTAAATCTTCCCATTAGGTTTTTATATTTTTTATTAGACTTACTTAGTACTCAGTTAAATTTGGTTTTTACCATAGTATGTGTTATCTTTTTAAAGATCGGTTTTCCAACTTGCTGTTGCTATTAATTAGAAAGGTAATGAAATTTATTTTTATATTGAGTTTTTATACTAGAATCTTGCTAAAATCTTTTTCCATGATTATCTTTTTATTTTGTTGGGGTCCTACATGCACACTTGTTAGAGCTATGCATAAAGACAAGTTTTTTAATTCTTTTATAGTTCTTATACATTTGTTTTTTTTCTGGTGGTATTGAATTGGATCTGTAGTATAATGACTAGGAGTGAGGTTCTGGGCACACTTGATTTGTACCTAACTGTTTTGGGGGAAACACCATTTATATGTTCTTAGTTCTTTTTTGAACATTGTTTTATCAGTCAGTCCTTTATCTAGTTATGCACATTACCATCTATTCCCTGATGGTAAGAGGTTTTTTCTCATGTATCCCTGTTGAATATTATAAGTAGCTTATAAAATGGTTTTCAGCAACTCTTAAGTCACCCAAGCTGAAGTACATTGGTACAATCTTAGCTTATTGCAGCCTTGAACTCATGGGCTCAAGTGATGCTTCTGCCTCAGCCTCCTGAGAAGCTGGGACTACAGACACACCACCACACCCAGCTAATTAAAAAAAAATTTTTTTTTGTTTTTTAGAGACCGGGGTCTCGCTGTGTTGCCCAGGCTGGTCTCCAACTCCTGGCCTCAAGCGATCCTCCTGCCTTGGCGTCCCATAGTGCTGGGGTTACAGGCATGAGCTACTGCCTGGCTTGATCTTAGAACTTTCTATTGTAAAACATGACATCAGTGCAGAAAAATAAATGTGACATATGTACAGTTAACAAAAAAAATTAAAAAATAATCCTCTGTGAAATTAAAGCCAGCCTTAGATGTAGAACAAGCTTTCACCCCAACATCCCACTTTTAATGAATCCCCCCCTTACTCTCCAGGTGTAACCAGTATTTTGAATTATATGATTCATATATGTAATTCACATATGAATTATAGTATATAATGTATTTAGTTATATAATTACATATAGTTATGCGCACATGTATGTATTGTTATAAATGTGTATGTACAATTTTTAAAAACAATTGAGGCGTGCATTTGCAGTGTTTTCTCAAATGGTTACATTACTCTTCTCCTTTAGCCTGCTCTACAACCAGTCACACATACAAACACAGACATAGAAATTTATATATTTTTTTCCCCCATTTCCCTCACTATGCCACATTTTCCATATTACTTATATTTGATTTGCTTACATACTGTTCTCCAAAAGAATTTAAGATCCACATAGTTCAGAATTTTTCTGTTTTATTCAGTGTTGTAATCCCTAGTAGTGCTTGCATATACTAGGACCTATGTAATTATAACCTAAATTTTACTAAATGAAGAGCCAGAGGTAAGGTCTTTAAATGAGGCAGTTTTGCATGAGACACAGGACTTTGCCAGGAGAAGGAGCACTACTCTTTGTAGTGCTCAGCAAAAATCTAGCTTATTTCCTCATCACACTGGGAAATAACAGTCACAAGTCCAAAACTGTAAGGTATATGTAAAGGAAGTGTGGGTGTTAGGAGTTTAGGCTTTGAAGAGAAACTGACCTGAACCGTTTTCATTGGATGATGCTATTAATTGACTCTGTTTCTGCAATTCCTATGCTGTGAACTGGTTTTAATAATGTCTGCTTTTCAGAGTTATGAGAATATGTAAGTGAATGTGTATAAAGCTCTTTGCAAAGTTTTTCTCATACTACCAGTGCTCAATAAATGGCACATTAAAAAAATTAATATCGCAAAGAGCATTACAGTATTTGATGGTTTCACGGTGTGTTGGGAGTCCCCAAGGCCACCCCTAGTTTTGAAGATTCACTGGGAGGACTCACAGGACTTAGCACGTGATGTAGTTGTGGCTCTGACTGATTGCAGGGAGAGGACACAGAGCAAAATGAGCAGTGGGAGAAGGTACGTGCAGTGAAGTCCAGAGGAACCCAGGTGCAAGGTTCCAAGGGTCCTCTCCCAGCGAAGTCACACAGGGTGTGCTTCATTCCCTCAGCAACAAGTTGTGGCAACATGTGCAAAATGTTGTCAATTAGGGAAGCTCTTTAGAGACTCATTTGCCAGGGTGTTTAATTGAGGGCTGGTCACATAGGCACCCTCTGCCTGGCATGTGCCAAGATTTCAGACTCCCAGGAGAAAAGCGGATCTTCAGTATAGACATACTATTTGCATAAACAGTTTAGGCACAATGACAAACTCCTACCAGGGGGATGGGAACCCTCCCAAAATCCAGGTTCCCTTATGCCAGCCAAGGGCTCTCTTATCCTTAGAGAGCCTCGCAAGCAGGGCTCTCTAAGGATAAGGACTCTCAGGCTGCTAGGTTTGTATTTTCCTGCACAGTCCATCCCCTGTCCTTGGACAGGCATCTTTACAGCAAAGTTATTATCAGAGGGCCCTGTGAAGTGGAGTGAGACTGAATTGCAGTATTGATTTCTGTTATGCCTTTTGGGGGTTGGAATTAGCCACTTAAAGTAAATTCCATTGACCAAAAGGTCCTAGAAAGCTAAGTGACTTCTTAAGTTTCTGTATTATTCTTCCCCCCACTCATATTATTATTTTTTACTGCACTGAGGTATCAATTCCCACACAGCACAACTCTGGCCAGTAAGTTGAACTGGCCTGAATGTCTTCCAGGGACGAGGCAGTGCCCTGAGTGTCAGTACACACAAAAAAGATGTCTAACCCCAGAAGGCACACTCAGTCCCCCTGGAAACACAGAGTTTACAATGGCCAGGGCACCCCAAGCAGGACATACAATTGTCATGTGGTGGGTTAACAGGGCTCCCAATGTGGCCTCCCCACTGTGGGGTCTCCCATCCTGGGGTCCGCATTTTAGGCCAAATAATTCAATTCAGTCTCCTCAATTTCAGAGGCACTGCCTGAGGCATCAGTTTCAGACAGTTTTGGTTGTCCATGACATCAGTTCACTTGTCCAGTATGGACAGCACCTGGAGCTGTCCTGTGTGGAAAGTTCAGGAATTGTCTCAGCATCATCGGGTGTGATCAGAGGTTCAGCAGCCCACCTGAATTAATGGCACTCATGGCAGCTTGGAGAGGCAGCTCTTCTTCGTGGGCAACTGCAAGTGACCCAGACAGACCCGTCAGCACCCGTGCTATTTTCATGGTTTGGAGCCTTACGGAGGGATATTCTAAATCTGCAGTATTTCCTGAGTTGAAGTCCTGTTCATTGAGCCTATACTTGCTTTCAGGTCAGCACAGTGAGTGCTCAGCCTGAAACAGTGTCAGGTGTTGGCCTGGAGTCAAGTCCAGGCAGTTAGGATCTGTAAATTCAGAATTCCATGAAACACTTGGGGCTTTTCTTCTGCAGCAGCAAAGCCAAGACATTGCAGGGTCAGACAGCTGTGTTCCAAGTTGCAAACAAGACTTTCCTAAACCCCTTTTGTCTTGTCAGTTTTAGTGTCCAAATTGACTCAGTTAAAAAATATGCACATCTGGCTTGAAAATCATCAGATCCTAAAGGTCATCAGAAATAGGTTTTCCGGGGACATGGCAAAAAAAAAAAAAAAAAAAAAAGGTTTTCCTAGAAGCCCATTAACAAACTAAAAACTGCTACTTAAAGTTCCCCAAAAGTCTATCTCTAACTAGAGATTGCTTATTCATTTGTTCCCCTTTTCCCTGAACCTCCAATAGGTAAAAATCCTAGTACAAATCAGTTATGGAGACATAGTCTTACTTCTAATACTTAGAGTTTAAACTCTAATCCATGCACCAGTGGCAAAAAGCAAGAAAGTTGTGTCTCACTAACTACCCCCCCCAATTGGGATGATCCATGTAGCATTTAAAAAATTACAAGGATATGCTATTTTCTTCCATTTTTAATCATACATGCAGATGCAATAGCATTCCTTGTCTCTTAGAGCATCTGGCATCCCCAGGTGCTCCTTTGCTTGTGGCAGCGTAATTCCAGTCTCTGCCCCCATCTCCACATGGCTGTTTTCCCTGGATGTCTCTTCTTCCTGTGGCACTTTCCTCTTTTTATAAGAACACCAGTCATATTGGATTAACCCTAATGATGTTATCTTAACTTGATTACATCTGCAAAGACCCTATTTATAAGTAAGGTCACAGTCTCAGGTACCAGGGGTCAGGACATAGACATGTCTTTCTGGGGAACAACCTACAACAAAGCCCTGATTGTCAGTTCAGCATTTGCAGGGATAATATCACAGCTGCTGGGAAAATCTTGGCTGGTCAGGAGGCTCTGGCAGCCCCAGCAGCAGGTTGAAAAAAGGCTAGAGTGTCTCCTCCCCTGCCCCATTGTTTATCTAAAATTTTGCTCCGGCCCTGGGAATTGATTTAACATTTTTTTCCCTCCCAATGCAATGCAAGCTTTTAACATTTTTTGCCCATCCAGAGCTCACCTTTGGGAACATGGGGGCCCTTTCTCCTACCTGGAGGAGAGAACAAAACCGAAGGCTGTACTTTTTCTTCTTCTCTCACTTAGCCTGCATGACCAAAAGCAGCCAGGACATCCAGTGAGCCCACCCTCCTGCAGTTGGGTCTGTCGTCTTCCCCTGTATAAATTTTTAATTCTCACAGCAGACAGTAGCTCAGCTGCTCTTTCATAACCGGGATGACTCCACAGCCACCCAGGCACCAAAGGCTCACCATCCTCTACCCCTTCATCCTTCCTTTTCCCAAACAATGCTTTTGCCATATTTCAGTGAGTCAAGGTTATTCTAGCAAATCCCATATCTGATGCCAACTGTATCAGGTGTCCCCAAGACTACCCCTATGTCCTACTAGTAGGATTTACAAGACTCAGCATACAGTCATACTCACGACTATGATTTGTTACAACAAAGGGGCACACAGCAAAATCCGCAAAGGGAAAGGGCACATGGGAAGAAGTCCAAAGAAACCAGATGCAGACTTTTAAGAGTACTTGCCCAGTGGAGTCACTGCATCTGACTCCCCTAGCGATGAGTTGTGACAACACATGTGAAATGTCTACCAGGGAAGCTCATTAGAGACTCAGCGCCCAGAAATTTTACTGCTGGCTGATCACATGAACATCCTCTGCCTAGCATGGTACCCAAATTCCAGACTTCCAGAGGAAAGGCAGGTGTTTAGCATTAACAGTGTTGTTTGCGCAGTGAGTATTATTAATTAGGATGGTGTGAACCCTCCCCAAATCCAAGTTCCCAGACAGCAGCCAAGGCCATTGTTGCCAGCAAGCCTTTCTAAAGATAAAGTCTAAGGCCTGCAACATTAACTGTGTTCTGCACACTAGGTGAGGGAACTTCATTATGAGAAAACACTACAGATACACTGTACTAAGAGCAATTAATGCTGACCCAGGGAGCTCATATCATTCCCTGTACCAATAATATGGTACTATAGATATGATTCTGCTGCTTTGGTAAATAGGTAAATGCTAGCATCTGAATCTTGCATGACAGTATTTTCTCTGAACCCTGCTCATGGATGTTAGTGGGTTTATGATCTTTTTCAGAAACCAGAGTTTAAAGGAACCGTGCATCTCAGTGGTTCCTATGCTAAGGGTTTGGGCTGTCATGCTCATGTGCCCAATATGGCATATGGAAATTAGAACTTAAGAGTGCAGCCTCTAGGGTGATATGTGGGGAACCACTTCCTCCTGGAATTTGAGACAGGGAGTGTTTCATTGGAAGGCACTGCTGAATCCTTTATATCTTGTATAACCATGGCAAATTTATAGTCAGATGTTTTGGACTTCAGTTAATTTCTTTGCAAAGTGGAACTCTTAACCTTATTTGTAAGGTTAGCAGGAGCAATCTTTATGGCTCTGGTGAAAAGAGCTGTTTTGGCATTGCATAACCTCACTCTGTGTATACTCTTTGTGTGTGTGTGTGTGTGTGTGTGTTTTGTGTGTGAGAGAGAGAGAGAAAGAGAAAAGGATCAAAGTTGTTAGGCTTTAGTACTGAGGCTCAAGAGTGTATGGAATGTGTGGAGGTCTAGGATCTCATGTCTTTTTCCTCTTTTCTGAGCTATAATTTCTCGATAACTTTGTTTCCATGAAAATACACAGAGAGAAAGTAGGAACTGACCCTCTGACAATTATTACACAAATAAGTTAAAATGAATACTTCTCTAAAAGTGTGTTTTCATTCAGCCAGTTGGACCTGCAGTTCTTTAAGACACTATGGCTCCCTGGGCCTTGATGCAAGTTGGGTCCCCTGAGGCCCCTTGGCCTCATGTTTGATGAAGGTAACAGAAGGAAAAGTTCCCAGTCCTTCCTTGTGTTTTTATCCCTTAAAACTTCATTCAAGTTTGACCCTGTGGTGCATGTAATGCTGAGTGATGTGGTATGCAGTATGGGAGGACTGAGATATTTTGTGTCACAAGGGAGTGATGGTCTTAAAATGCAAATATTTGTTTCATTTATATAGCATTTGTTTGATATCTCCAATGTGGTCTGAACCCTTTTGATAGAGAGGAGTAAGTCTTGAATTGGTCACAGTAAAAATGTAGAGATATGCTCAGTGTATAAATGGTACTGTTAAATCTATGAGGAAGTGAGTAGACAAGGAGGAAGAGGTCTGACAACTGAGTCACAGGATAGGTGTTGGGAGACCACAGAATCTTGTATGAACTATATGTGAATTGAGTACAGTGCCCTGTGCTGTCAGTCTCAACCATCTTCCTGTAAACATGTTTGATGTTGTAGGATTCAGTGGTCTTTGAGGATGTAGCTGTGGACTTCACCCTGGAGGAATGGGCTTTGCTGGATTCAGCTCAGAGAGACCTCTACAGAGATGTGATGCTAGAAACCTTTCAAAATCTGGCCTCAGTGGGTAAGGATGACATCATTCCTTCACTTAGTTATTTAGAGAACAAGTATTTCTTACACATCAAACCTGTTCCAAAACTTGGAATATGGAAAGGGAATACTTTGGCAAATAAGACAGACATGGTCACAGCTGTTATAGTGCTAGAATCTAATAGTTTTCCCATGAGAATGAGAATCTGTGTATTAAACTGAGTTTTTCTTTCTGTAAAGAAAGCTCCCTTTGTGTCATCATTGTGGATATAGGCTTCATGAGCCCAGTGAAATTTGTTTTTGCAACCCAGTGAAAATTTTATTGTGTTTATTAAATTGCCATTTTGATGCCTTGTGGTTGGTGAAGTCCTGAACTAGCTAAACTCCTCAGTGTCTGTTTTTGGCTAACAGGTGCCTTTTTTCTTATAAGATTTGTTCACTTTTTGGTTACAGATGATGTAACTCAATTTAAGGCCAGTGGGTCAGTTTCTAAGCAGGATATTTATGGAGAAAAAATACTTAAGGAACCTAAAATATCAAAGTTCATCAGAAATGTTTCCTGGGCCTCTGTTTTAGGAAAAATCTGGGAAGACCTTAGCACCGAAGATCAGCACACAAACCAGGGAAGAAATCTGAGGTGAGTTGTACTTACAAGATAAAACAGTATTCCAGGAAAGAATCTTAGTATATCATGAAATTTAAAAAGCAAGCAAACAGAAAACTCATATAAGCCTAGTTCCAAATTTGTTTATTCACAGAATTTTTACAAAATATATTTCTTTAAATGTGACTTAGACATTTGAGTGTTAGAAACATAATTGAGTTGGAAGCAATTATTGAGAAACCCCGTATATAAGAAACACCTTTAATAATGGCAATGGTCAAACCCTCTTCCAGAGCGTTCTGTTTATTCCACTTTGAAACAATTTAGATAGGGTAGAAAACCTTCACTTTCACTGAAAATGGTTAAAATACAATCCCAATAAATATTAATAGATCATTATTAATCAAACCACTAATAGCATGCTTTTCATTTTTAATAGAAATGATATGGTGGAGAGACTTTGCGAAAGTAATGATCAATGTGGAGAAGCCTTCAGCCAGATTCCAAATCTTAATCTCTACAAGAAAATTCCTACTGGAGTAAAACAGTATGATTACAGTGCATATGGAAAAGTCTTCATGCACCGTTCGTCCCTGAAGAGTCACATCACAGTTCACACTGGACACAAACCATATCAGTGCCAGGAATGTGGGCAGGACTACAGTTGTCGTTCACACCTAAGAATGCATGTGAGAACCCACAATGGAGAGAGACCCTATGTGTGTAAATTATGTGGGAAAACCTTTCCTCGTACTTCTTCCCTCAATCGGCATATGAGGATTCACACTGCTGAGAAAACCTATGAGTGTGAGCAGTGTGGGAAGGCCTTCATTGATTTTTCAAGTCTTAATAGTCATGTGAGAAGTCACACTGGAGAGAAGCCATATAAATGTAAGGAATGTGGGAAAGCTTTCAGTTATTCCTCAACTTTTCGAAGACATATGATATCACACACTGGAGAGAAGCCACATAAATGTAAGGAATGTGGAGAAGCCTTTAGTTATTCCTCAGCTTTTCGAAGACACATGATAACACACACTGGAGAGAAACCCTATGAATGCAAACAGTGTGGGAAAACCTTCATTTATCCCCAATCTTTTCGAAGACATGAAAGGACTCATGGTGGAGAGAAACCCTATGAATGCAACCAATGTGGGAAAACATTCAGTCATCCCTCATCCTTTAGAGGCCATATGAGAGTGCACACTGGAGAGAAACCCTATGAGTGCAAGCAGTGTGGGAAAACTTTCAATTGGCCCATATCCTTACGAAAACATATGAGAACACACATGAGAGAGAAACCCTATGAATGTAAGCAATGTGGGAAAGCCTTCAGTTTATCTGCTTGTTTTCGAGAACACGTAAGAATACATCCTGAAGACAAATCCTATGAATGCAAGCTATGTGGGAAAGCTTTCTATTGCCACATATCCTTACAAAAACATATGAGAAGGCACACTGCAGAGAAACTCTATGAATGCAAGCAATGTGGGAAGGCCTTCAGTTGGCCTGAACTTTTGCAACAACACGTGAGAACACACACTGTGGAGAAACCCTATGAATGTAAGGAATGTGGGAAAGTCTTCAAATGGCCATCATCTTTACCAATACATATGAGACTGCACACTGGAGAGAAACCTTACATATGTAAGCACTGTGGGAAAGCATTTAATTGTTCCTCATCCTTAAGAAGACATGTGAGAATACACACTACAGAAAAACACTATAAGTGTAATATGGGACCTCCTCCTGCAAATGAATTCATGTACAATGCTTCAGAAAATTCACACCAGGAAAAAGAGCTTATAAAAGTTGTAAATACGGTATTGCCTTTATGAGTACCTCATCCTTAAAGGGAACACATAAGGAGTGTATTTATAATTCATTTACAAATAAACAGATGAAAAATAATTCCCTAAGTATTCTTAGCTATACTACATAAATTTGGGCAGGTAGTTTTTTTTTTCCTTACAATTCAGTAAATAAAACTTTTATCTTTACTGTTTGTTGGACTCATGGATGATTTGAAGTGTATTTTAAATATGCAAGTAGGTTTAATTTTTACTTAGTTTCCTAAATTGTTCTCTAAGTAAGGAGTTATTGGCACAAGGTTACCTTGGCATTTCTTGGGATTTTTTTAAACTGACTTAGTGTGGCAGATATTAGATATAACTTACCTATTATATTTTCCATCTTTCTTACTGGGAAAATCTTTATTTATTTTTATTTTATTTTTTATTCCATTTTTTTCCTAAGTAGTTACTGAAATTTGTAATTATGCAAGATTCTTCAAGGAGTATAGTCTCAGTGAATTGTTATTTTCAACATTTGCCCTTTACTGTTTGTCCTTGCTTGTGATTGTGAAGTGGGCAATAGGCATTGGCTTAAGAGACACCTGTGATATGACAATGAAATCTAGAGTTGGAGATAGTTCTGCTGGTTTGTGGTATGTCAGTGTGGGTAATGTTAGGAACTGCATTGGCCAGAATCCCTTCCCTTTATTGTTCCACCTTTATATTTACCAATAGCATAACTTGCATGAGATTTATAAGGAAGATGTGAGGAAGTCACTACTGAGTTTTTTGGGGCCACGATAAATGGAGATAGATAGATGCATAGGGGCATCGTGGACAGCAGCCTTCAGCTTATTTTCCAGATTTTTGGCCCTGCCAATCAAGGGTATCATCAAAACAAACACTAAGTGCTTGATTTCCTTTTTGTCAGAGGTGGAGTCTTCCACAGACATCTCCATGAGCTTGGTATCAAGGATACACCTGTGTGCTCAGGCACCCACAGTTTGGATTTTCCTGCAAACCCTACATGACCTCCAGACCGCTGATTCAGACTGTCATGGTTGGCAATCTCTAATGTTCTGATTCTCCTTTTCTCTAGATCTTAACATATTTGTGTAATGTATAATTTGTATAGTGAACACCTTGTTCTCTTAATACTTCTAGTGGCTCTGTGATCCTGGTTCCACCACAAGGATAAAATGTTGCAGAAAAACAAGAAAACAACACATGGGACTTTGTTACCCTTATGTATTTTTAGGTGTACTTACCCAGTACTATGTGAGAACAAATACCTTCCTTATATATTAGACTTGGGGAGATTTCTGTTACTGAAAGGTGAATGTGGTTCCTTGATATGGGTTTAATTATTACATTTGATTGTATGTCATTAAAAACAATGTGCATTTTTTTCCCCAAGGAAACCCTTCTAAAGTTATTTCTTAGAAATATCCTACTTACTGTGTTTTCAAATCAGTTGTATACTGACTGTACTAGTTTTCTAGGGCTGTCATAACAAAGTGCAAAGACTGAGTGGCTAGGACAACAGAAATTTTTTGTTTCACAGTTCTGGAGCCAGAAGTCCAAAGACAAGGTGTTGGCAGGACCACGCTCCCTCTGAAGATGCTAGGGAGGGATCTGTTTCAGGCCTCACCTAGCTTCTTGTAGTCCCTTGACTTGTAGCAGCATAACTCTGATTTTCACCTGGCATTCTGGTGTACTGGTCTATCTTTCCATATGGTGTTCCTTTTATATGTACACCACTCATATTGGGCCCCACCAACTTCACTATGATCTCATCTTAACTAATTATAACTGAAACAATTCTATTTCCAAATAAGGTCCCATACTGAGGTACTGAGGGCTAGGACTTCATATAAATTTCAACCCCTAACAGTAACAAATGTTATCTTTATTTTTCATTTACTGAATTATTAATTTTGGATTTCAAATCAACTTTGTAATTTTTTAAATTTAAGCATTATACATTCCCAATCAATATCACCAGGTGTATACAAGTACAGGTATTTTTTGTCATGTAAATTTTATTTCTTATTATATACTTAACAACATTTACCCGTTAAATGATTTTTTATTCATTGTCAATAATAAAAAGCTTAAATAATGGTTTTGTCAATGGCCTTTTTCCAGAATCCCACCAGGATCACACTGGTAGACAAAGAAAATTTGCTGTATTGAGTTAAAACAATTTGAACACATGATGAAGAAGTGTGGGTTACCTGAGGGTTAAAAGGATTTATTATCAGATTTGGTCTTGTCTTTGGAGATTTTGGTGAGAGTTCAAGGAAGCCAGGCTTTGGCCTGGATTGGATGCTCTTACATCATGAATATAATTCTCTCTGGGAATCCTAAACACTATTCTCTAGAAGGCAGAAAAAGTTGAGTGGAGTTGAAAACTAATTGGTAAATCAGCAGCAATCAGTCATACTGGGGAGAAGAGGATGTTTGGCCATTTTTGTGGTTTGAAGGTGAGCTCCAGAACATAAAGTAGCAATTTTAGTAAAATTTAGTAGAAAAGAAGACATCCTAAAATAGGAAAAATTTTAATGTGTTTTACAGGAGAAAGAGGTAGAAGCTTTTTATTTTGTTTTGTTTTTACTCACCACTATACTAATGAAAAGCTTTTTGTTTTAATGATCCACAAAGCCCCAAAAGCCTATTTAACTTTTCATAGGTATCACTTCCACTTCTGTAGACTTCTAGCACTAGCTAGGGAAGAGAAAAAAATGTAACACTGTACTATTTTATTAAAGAGCAAAAAAATACACAATCTTTCTCCATTATTTTCCATGCTAACTGACATTTTCATAGCACCCGAGCTCCTTATCTGCCTCCTTCCAACGCTCCAGGGCAGGTATTACCAAATGCCTTCCCGAGAGGATCCCAACCCACCGCGCAGAGCCCCAGCCCGTTGGCCTGTGGGAAAGGTAGTTCCCGAGAGAAGCCCCTCGGACGCCGCGAGCCCTGCTCTGCAGATTGTTCCCAGGATGCAACATGGGCTCGCGTCGAAAAGAGCTGTGTCCCGGCGGAGTCTCCGCCTTCGCTGAAGTACGCAGGCGCACTTCCGGCAGGTGGCGACCTTGAGGAGACACAGCAAGAGTGATACCGGAAGTGGTGGAAGCCCTCTTGTTCCTTAGCCTCAGCTTCCGGTGTGGTGGGTCCCGGATGTTGCCTGTCTGTGGCGCGTAAACAGTTCGTGTTGTGGAGGTCTCCATCGCTTCATAAGGGCAGATGTACTTGAGCGGTGAGGACTGACAGGGAGGGCCCTTGACGGGCTGAAGGACCCTCAGTTGCAGATAGAAGAAGAGACTGTGGCAGATATGGTGGGATCAGGGGTGACTGTAGAAGAGGACATGGCGGCCAAGCGAGGGAATAGATACCAATGACGTCCTGAGCTACCTGGGTCTGCTTTGAGGAGCTCATTCTTGGAAGAATTTAGAGCAGCGTGAGGGGTACAGCGTCATAACTCTTGTCACATGGGGCCCTGGCGGTCAGGGACTCAGGCTCCTGGTTCTCAAGTTCTTATGTGGACAGTGAGGGCTCAGGAATGCCGCGTCCCCACCAGAATGGCTGAGGGACCTTCATTTAAGGGCCAGGGGATGTCCTGTCACCAGACATGGGCTTGAAAATTAATTCTCTGAAGTTCACATGGATGCGGTCCTATGATGAGATTTGTACACAAATCTCTGAACGCATGTTTCTGTTGAACCTGAACGTTAAATACGTATTTCTTGATGTTCTCCTGTGTAACATGTCATGTCCTAGGTGCTGCAGTGAACAGAGTAGACAAAATATACCTGTTCCCTTAGAGCCAACATTCTCAGAGACAGGAAACAAGGGATGTGAGTAAAATACACATTGTGTGGATGGTGGTCATTCCTAAGGAGCAAAACAAAGCTGGGGTCAAGGAGTGCAGAGGGCCTGGGCTATGTGTGTCTGTGGGAGAGTCTGTTACTGCCTCTGGGACCAGCATATCTTAGGGTGTCTCTGTGATGTGTGTCTGGGTGTGTATACTTGTTTTGCCTAGTAACAAAGTCTGGGTGATTCTGTGAGGCCACATTGGTATGTCTGGGAGTGGTCCCTGTGTCAGTGGTCCCTGTGTCCAGGAGGAGTGTCTGTGTGTCTTACTGCGTGGCTGTGGTGTTTCTGTGTCTTTGTGTGTTTCCCAGTCTTTGTGTAAGGAAATATAAAGGCCCAAAAGGCTCAGAGTTACAAATGAGTTGTATTTAACCTTAAAGAGGCATGTAGTTATTGTATTATTACATTCTTACAATATATACTAAAAAATAAAAATCTTCACAATTTTTAAAGTAAGTTTGAATGAGTTTGTTACTGCGTGAAATAGAAAGGCTGGGACCAAGCTGATTTTTTTGGTTTATTAATAACTAAATACAATAAAATGCACATATATAGAGTATATGATTTGGTGGGTTATGACATACATATATATCCATGAAGCCATCCCTGTGATCAAAATAATGAACCAGGCCAGGCACAGAGGCTCACACCTGTAATCCTAGCACTCTGGGAGGTTGAAGTGGGAGGATCACATGATGCCCGGAGTTTGAGACCAGCCTGAGCAAGAGTGAGACCCTGTCTCTACAAAAAATAGAAAAATTAGCCGGGCGTGGTGGTGCACGCCTGTAGTCCTGTCTACTCGGGAGGCTGAGGCAGGAGGATCACTTGAGCCCAGGAGTTTGAGGTTGTAGTGAGCTATGATGATGACATAGCACTCTAGCCTGGGTGACACCCTGTCTCAAAACAAAAAACAAACCCCACCAAGCTTAGTTTTGAATGAAGAGTATGTCATAAATGGAATATTTGGCAATAGAACTCCCAATGTATCAGATACCTACCAAAGAGTGGAGCCCATTTGGTGGATAAAAATGTCTGCATGTTATCAAATGCAAATACCCTCATATTTCACAAAGAAGATGGCAGCGGCACTGTTGGGGGGTGGTAGAAACTATAGACACATTAACACATGGGACAGTGACAAATGGTTATCTACAGGGGAATAATGAATCATCTTCCTATCAACTCTATGTACAATAGTTAACTTGTTGAAAATTTGCATGTGAAGGAGGAAACTAGAACACTCTGAGAAGTTGCAGCAAGTGTTTTAATAACTTCAGAATAGGGAATAAACCCTTCCAACCAGTAGCTTGATTTCCAATTAGTAATTATTTCCAATCAATACCCTCTTCTCTCAATACGCAGAACAAGGAATTGAGCCTATAATAGACTCTGTTACAGAGCAGAGTGTCTGTGATCTTCACTTTCTTACCCTGCAATATCCCAATCTTGCCAGTAAAAAAACAAAAAAAGCAAAGGGAGGTTTGATTTAGAGGGGAATTGAATCTACCAATTTGTACAAAGTCTAAGAGCCATGAGCTCTTTTGTGGTTCCTCTCCACCCTGCAGTTCCCTTTACAACCACTATTTTCACTCCAATTCCTGTCAATGCAGCCTGGTTGGCATTAATTGACCTCTGCTCAGCTTTCCTTCCAGTTCCTTTGCACCCTGATTCACAATTCCTCTTTGCATTTATGTTGAGATGAGTACAATTGGCATGGCTTTGCATACCTCAGGGATATTGCAAGTCCCTCCTCAATATTTTTCCAAGTCCTTAAAGCTGACTTAGACTCTGCAACATTTACCCAAGGCTCTACTGTAGTTCAGTAGGCTGCTGATCTCTTAACTGGTAACCAAGCTCAGCAGTGTGATCTTATAGATTCCCTCATTCTCCTAAAGGCACCAGCTGAATGAGGTCATAAAGCCTCCCAATCTAAGCCTCAATGCGTACAGACAGCTGTTACCTACTTAATATGTGAGCTATCTCAGGAGACTCAAAAGCTCACCCCAAATGCCTTGAGTCAATTTTGTCCATCCCTGTCCCCCAAATGAAAAAGCAGCTATGTAAATTTCTAGGAGCAGCTGGGTATTGTCACTGAGAATTCCTAGTTTTGCTGCCCTTACTAAACTTCTATATGCCTTCCTCTAAGATGTGACCTCAGAGCCTATTTTCTAGCCCTCAGAGGCATTGACCTCCTTTGGATCCTTAAAATTAGCATTGTCCAAACCCCTGCTCCTGGCTGACCCAAATTGCCAATTTTGACAAACATTTTCACCTGTATTTCCATGAAAATAATAGGACTGCTGCAAGTATTCTAGGACAACTCTTTGCCCCTCAGATACAGCCTATTGCACATTTCTCTTGTTAATTAGAGCCTGTGGCATCAGGCATGCCCCCACGCCTGCATGTGGTAGCCTCAGCTACCCCCCTAATTGACAAAGCCATTCTCTTACGCTAGGCTGTTCCGTTCACCACTATGTTCCCCACGCTATGTCTGCTCCTACAAATTCATAAGACATAACACCTCTCTAACACGGTGGCAGTCCCCCCATGAACAAGCCCTATTGACCAACCCCTTCATCATCTTACATCTCTGTTACACTTTATTTGTTGTTGTTGTTTATTTTTTGAGACAAAAATATTTTTTGAGACTGTCTCACTCTGTCACCCCGGGTAGAGTGCTGTCTTGTGAGACTGTGCCATTTTCATGCACTGATTCTACTGCCAGTGAACACTTGGGTGGCTTCAGTGCTTCTAAAACATTGTTACATGGGTATCATCTACATATGGATGTTTTAGCTTCATCTCAGAATTCCTAAGACTGAACCCCCATTCCTCCTCCCCAAAACATTTTCCATGTGCATCCTTCTGTTTTATGGTTGGCACTTGAAGGGTGGTATCAACCCCCTGCCCAAAATGGGTTTGGATTTCATGCCACACACACCCAAAGGAAAAGAAAATACTTAGGTAGTGGGGCTTTCTGGGAACATCGGGGCAGGTGTCAGCTGCTCCAGGTGGCTTAAGGGAAGCAGAGACAGTGGGTTGGGCTTCTACAGTGGCTAGAAGTGGGGGCTGGGAGTTTGTGAGATGTGACCCTTCCACCTGCTGGCATCACATGGCGAGTGGCTCTCGCCGGCCTTCTTATCTGGTTATGCGATTGGTAAGCAGCGCAGAGGGGTGGGGACCCATCAGTGGTCAAACATCAAAAATTTAATAAGCCTCTTTACTGCAATATAACTTTAATGTTTGATCAGCAACTGAAATGTGCCATGTCTCATTTAATTATATCTTAATTTGGCTGAGTATAAATTTTAAAGCCACTTGCCCGCACAACATAGTGTGATTAATACAAGCAGGTTTTGAAAGAGTATTTGGATCTGGTCATCCCAGGGCATTGGAGAGAGCCGGGAAAATATGTCATCAGGGGTCCATGGTATCTTTTCGAATATTTCAGTAATGTTATTGACCATTTTAATGTATTATTGCATTTGTTGAGTTATTTGTGAAAACGTGCCAGTGTTGTTTACCCGCTTGCAGCAAGCAGTCCCTTTGAGGGAACATAACTCTCCTTGGCTGGCCAATAAGTAGTCTCAAGTCAGGCAGTCATCAGCTGAGGTCAGGGACAGTCATCCTTCATGTAAAGCATGTAATGCATTAGCTGTTTTGAACATTTCCTGATGGCTTCATGATTTGAGTTTGCAGGATGATATCATGTGTGACCAGGGAAATACCTGTGGTCCCATGATGGTGAGCAGAGTGTGTGTGATTAGCAGTAAATCATCACATTCGTGTTTCGAGACACTAGAGGAGGTTTGGGGGTGTGTGCCCAGGATGAAATATCAGCCCCCAGGCCACACAGAGGATAGGTAATGTTCAAAGGAAGGTCCAGGGGAGGGACATAAGAGTGGCAGTCAGTAGAGCACTATTACAATTAACAAAAGCCCGTGAGAGTGACCATTTTTAAAGAAGCATCTGCTGTGGGTTGTACTCTATTTATAAGGTGCCAGTAAGTCCAATGATCAGGACAAAGTAAGGAGCCCTAAAAACTGGAGTTGCATCTAACTGAGGCTGCATAAGGGGGAGAAGACCCACTTAGAAGACCATGTATTGCATGTAACGTTAGCAAGGTTTGTTTAAGCCATTAGTTCTAGAAGGCCTTTAGCCCTAGGTTGTAAGATAGGAGAAAGCTATTTTGAATGTCTTGTTCAAGAGCCCAGGGTTGGCTCATGCCTGTAATCCTAGCACTTTGGGAGGCCGAGGTGGGAGGATCACTCGAGGTCAGGAGTTCGAGACCAGCCTGAGCAAGAGTGAGACCCCGTCTCTACAAAAAATAGAAAAGTTAGCCGGGTGTGGTGGTTCCTGTAGTCCCAGCTACTTGGGAGGCTGAGGCAGGAGAATTGCTTGAGCCCAGGAGTTTGAAGTTGCTGTGAGCTATGATGATGCCACTGGACTCCAGCCTGGGCAACAGAGCAAGACCCTGTCTCAAAAAAAGAAAAAAAGAAAAAGAAAAGAGGGGAAAAAGAGCCCAGAGTTGTGTAGTTTGAGAAATGAGTTGAGTGCCTTGGTCACTGTCAATAACACCGAGGGGTAAGGATCGTCTCATGAAGCCTTGTATTGTGGCTTTGGTAGCATGTCTGGTGGGATGGGTAAGTAATATGCTCATTTAAGCATCTACCATGATCAGGGTATAGGGGACAGCTTCTGCAGAGGTGGACAGGGACACTATAAATTCTATTTGCCATCAACCTTAGGGACAGTCCCCCCAGGGACTATGCTCCCTCTATTATATGTCAGTATGCATCTCAGAAACTCCAGCCATTTTATCTGCCTGCACATGGAGCTGAGCCTCTGGAGTTTGAGCTTTAGTAGGTACAGAGATATGAGTGACCTTGATTTGTACTGGGGTAACTGTGAAGCAAGGTGTCCCTAGAATTCTTTACCTCAAAGGGCTGACCTAGGATAAGGAGTTGCTGCCACCGTCAGCACCAGATGGCTAGACCACAGTTAGTGGCTCCAGGAATTTGTACAAAAGCTCAGGTGAGGCTGATAGTGGGCCAGGGCATCCTCTGGTGCTAGGATGTTCACGCAATTGTTCTGGCCCTGGTCAGCGACGGAAAACCTTTCTTTGATCACTCACTTGATCCCAAGGGTCTGACCAGGTGCTGGCTACTAGTCAGGAGAGAGCAGTGCATCTGCCAACAGAGAGGACAGAGGACGCTGCTTCCTCCTGCAGGTGGGATACGCCAAGGGCCCAGGTTTGCCTCTAAGTAAGCACTATCTTCATTTCAGGGAGGAGACCTCTGGACGGGCTAGCCCTGAGAACTGTCCAATCATGGGAGCTGGGACGGGGCCTGGGAACTGTCCAATCATGGGAGCTGGGGCGGGGCTGGTGTAGTCTCTAAAGGGTGAGATGTTTGGGGAGGAGGTGAAAACTTCCAATCAGGGCCCCAGGGGCGGTGCACGGAGTACTGTCCAATCAGAGGCACCGCTGAAGCCTACAGCACTATCCAATAGCGTGCTGGGGGTGGAGAGTTCCTGGAGCATTGTCCAATCAGTCCCGGGGGCGGGGTGTCGCTGTCCTGGCTGCGCACGGGCGCTCCCCTTGCCCAGAGCGGCCCCAGACGTCCCATTTCCCGGAATGTTCACCTGCAGCGGCCGCGGGGCCGCTGGGAGCTCGCTCCAGAGAGCCCAGGAGCGGGGCCGGGACATGGTGAGTGAGCGAGGCTGGGAGCGGAGCCAGGGAGGGGGCGGTGCGAAGCGGCCGGATCAGGGTCAGGGTCAGGGTTGGGGTCAGGGTCCCGGTTAGGGTCAGGAGAATCCAGCCAACGGCCAGCCCCGAGTCATCCCCTCCTGGAGGACAGGGCAGCCTGCGGGGTGGACGTGGGCCCTCACGGAGAACCGCTGGGCGCCCTGGGGACCCAGGGATGCAGCCCCTGTCCCCGTCTGATCCCTGGGACACTGCAGAGTGTTCCTTCCCCCAGCTCCAGTTTTCATTTCTTGCAGAGACATTCGCTGTAGGCTGACAGGACGCTGGTGCCGGGAGGTGGGGGGGCGGGGGGGGAACGACAGACATGATTCCTGCCCCTCGGGTTCTCACAGTTGGGGAGAAAAACTAACCCAAAGGACAAGAACCTCCCCCCCCCCGGCCCAGCGAGGTGGTGGCACCACCCTCAAAGCAAAATGCGCTGTAGTCACACAGCGGGGACACAAGCCAGTGTCCTTTGGGAGGAACAGGTGGTAGGATGGCCGGACTTGACCCTTGAGTCAGACACTTCTGTGTCCCGCTCAGCCCTGCCCCTCCCTGGCCTTATCTCCTCCAAAAGATTTGGTGACTCAAGCCTCAGATATTTTTTTCCAGTAAATGTAATATACATACGATGAATAGAGTTTGAAAGATAAAATATTTCCAAAGAGGCAACTTAGAGGTGAATTTCAGAAAAAAATAAAGTTCTAGTCTTACATTGCATTTGCTAAAAATTCTTCTGTGCCTTTTTTTTTTTCTCTTGTCCCTTTTTGCCCGTGTTAAGTTAAATTTCTCACATCTGTTGTTTTCCTTTCCGTGATGACAAATGGGATTCCAGGGCTTAGCCTTGAGAATGCTCCTGGGGAAAGGAATCTCGGAGAAATAGAATAAATCTCTCTTCCATTATGACACTCCCAAAATAAATACATTTCTGCAAGAAAAAAATGTTTGGTATATAAATTGGTGAATTACAAAAACTCACTGAACGGTCAGCTATTCTCCTTTTGCAGGGTGGAGCATTTGTGACAATGGATAATTCTGTTCTCTCTTATTATCTGGACTTCAGAGATGAATGCAAAATGCTATGTCCTGAAACTTGCACCACCTAGACGTTTTGAAATCTGATTGTTTACAAAGCATTTTGTTATCCTGGAAATAATTGAGTGACAGCTTTATTTTCTGAAAGGAATAGATCCTTGCAGGTTTCCTTCTTGAACTATAAAAAGTACTTAAATTTTCTTCCCTCCTTTGTTTCTTGTCTTCCATCAAACACTGGGTCTGAGAGATTTGCTGGATTCTTCAAACACTGAGTTTGTCTCGTTTAAAATATCCATGGGGGTCCAACATGAGTGAATAGCCTGGAGTGGGGAGCAGGGGTCTTAGGCCAGTGACTCCAAGCTAAGGCCAATGGGGAGCCTCCAAAGGGGGAGAAATGAAGTTGATTCTTCCTGTGGAGCCTCCCCTTGCAGGTGTCCCAGCCTCTCGCACCATCCAGCACTATCCGCAGAAGCAGCTGGTTATACTGGGAACAGCTGTAGAGCGTTGGGAAGCTGGGGATCCACATGCAGATGTGGGTGGAGGTTGATGCCCTTTTTGAGGTCATAATTGCCATTGTCTTGGGCTGTTTCCTGACAGTAGGTTTGGTTTGGCATCTACAGAGTTGGTGGGGTCTGAGTGTCATTTGTGCAAACTGAGACAATCCATGAAGGTCAGACTGAGAGAAAGACCCCTTTGGGTTCTGGCTTCTGGAAAAAGGAATGAATTTGAGTTTTTTGGGGTCAGAACTTAAACTGACTCCAGCTGACAATTTCCTCATTTGTGAGGATGGAAGTCCTGGGGGAGGGGAGGGTATGGGGAGCTCCCGGAGTTCATTCCTGCTCAGGTCCCCCTCCCCTCAATGGCTGGGGACTGACCCACCCTAGGGGCTATATTTTTGCAGCGAGAGTCTGGGCCCCAAGATTGGGAATGTGTTTCAGCTCCTGAACGTGAGTTTTCCTTGCAAACTGTGGGTGAGGCTGGTTGCTATATCTGAGCTGACGGAAATGTTTATTTTCTTCCCTTTTCATTCCTTGGTCAAATATTGCTGCCAACTAATTCCAGTTTCCCTAAGCATTAAGTAATTCCATTTCCTTGTTTGAATGTATAAGATTTTTATTTTTGTGGGTGCAAATCTAGTGGATTGAGAGAGAAAATGTAAGACGATAATTCTGGAAGCATACAGAATTTGCCTTCCTTTTTGGCAAGAGAACCTTGAGATACGAGAAGGTGTATTTGAATTTCTCAAGTTCATTTTTCATGTTTTTACATCAATAATTGTCCCTAGAGAGTTTTGAGATTTAAAAGGCTGTACTATTCCTAAGACAATTCCTATTTTAACTGACATGAAGACAAATATCCTTTCAGTATACGTAAAGCCTTGAGAATTGGAGTTCCTGTAACGAGTTATGCCCAAATCCCTGAGGCATTAGATATGTTGCTCATTTCTGAAAATACTCCTCAGGTTGGGATTGAGTAGAAATACAAACTATTATGTCACTTGTCATTTTAGTTATCAAGAGATTTGAAAATATTTCATTTCTTATGGTTTGTACTTTCATAAACTTTAGTGTTTAGAGAATTAAATCTTAAAATGGTTTCCTATGTAGAAAAGTGGCTTCCAAATAAAACTAAAAACCATGAAAAAGCAAAATATGATTTATATAAATTCCTCTTGATTTAAAGTAAATAATACATGCAAAGTTAAAAAAATCCCTAAAGTGTTTTAAATTTAACTTAAGAAGACTCCCTGACAGCATAGCCTGGTCTGCTGCAGTGTTCTTGCCTCAGCCAACTCAGGCAACAAGTTTTAATTATTTCTTGTGTATTACATCAGTGTTTATATAAAAACTAGCCATTATGAGTACATATTTTTCTTTCACCCCTTTGTTGTAGGAAAGGTAGCCCATCACAACACACTTTGCTTATTTGTTCTCTTGGTAACTCCTGCAGACCTCTTCATATCAGCACCTGCTGGTATAGATTTTCATAAAGGTGCATATGATGAATTTAGGAAACCCATTCTCTCTATTAGACACTTGGCCTGTTTCCAGTCTTTTGCTACAAAAGACTGTGAATAAAAGCTGACATAGGCACATTACCTGGTAAAACAAACACATAAAAAGTATATTTTTTCAACCTTAATTGATACTTTAAATTCTTATGTGAAATCTATCATAGTTACAAAAGAAGGCATAAAATGTTTCGTGGGAACTTTAAAAAATAGTAACCACATCAATATCTGTGGACTCACCATCAAGATTCACAAATGGCCTTGGGTAGTTGGTAGAGTCTCCGGAGGTGCCTCTCCCTGAACTCGCCACCGTCTTGCCCCCTCAGTGACCGCTGTTTGATTCTTTGCTTCTTCATACCTTGACCATCTACTATTTTTCCCTAAGCCGAGTTCTGTTTGGTTTTGCCTCTTCAGAGCTTTCAGTGAAGGAATATTCTGGGGATTCTTTGTACATGCTGGTTTCTGAGGCTGTGGGCCATCCTGTTCACTCTTCCATTCTGGTGCTTATGGGGCGTGGGTTTTTCAAGTTTGTTTTTTGGCTCTTGTGAAAAAGGCTGCTCCTGTGATTCTTGTTTCGGTCTCCAATTGCAGGTGCACAGTAAATTCTCCACCTATTGGAGAAAAATTGCTGGGTTCTAGATCATGGCCAAGTCCAAATTTACCAGGAAGCTCCAATGGAGTATACTAGTTGATTGTTCAAACACCTGTGCATACCTGCTTATTTGTTCAATATGGTCACCAACACGGGCTTGTCTAATTTACTAATTTTTGCCCTTCTTACTGGTTTGAGATGGGATCTACTTGAGATTTTGCTATTTGTTCATTACCAGTGAGGTTAGCTTTTTTTCATATATGGTCTTTCATCTTTTGTGAGATATGTTTGGGTCATTTTCCCATTTTTTGAAATTCATTTGTCTGATCATTCCATTTTAGTCTACACATTAATCCTTTTATATATTTATTGCAAATATCTTTCTCTCAGTTTGTGGTTTATCATTTCATTCCCTTAATTTTTAATAAGGTTGAATTTGTCAATCTCTTCCTTTATCACTAACCTTTTTTTCTTATATAAGAAAAGTCTCCCTATTCTTGTGTTGTAAAAATATTTGCCTGTAGCTTCTGAAAGTGTTCTAGTTTTGTCTTTCACATTTAAGTTTACAATAAATTGGTTCTTATCCATGGAATAGATGGAAATACAATGTATTTTTTGCGATTAGATACCATTTTCTCCCTGCCCTGTTGTAGTAAAGTATATACCATTCTGAAAAGCCTGCTGTGTCATTAATCAGATTTCCATATGCAAGGGGTCTGTTCAGGACTCTTTTTCCATTAGCCTACTTCTTTGCCCCTCTGCTAATACCATCCTGTCTGGATTTTCATAGTTTTAAATTCCTTGCTGTATATTATGCAAGCCCCCACTTTGTCCTTCAGAACATTTTTTTCCACATTTGTTTTTCCTATTAAGTTTGGAAAAAATAGTTTTTATGATGCCCTAGAAAATCAGGTTTGGGGGTTTAGTGCAATTTTATAATGTCTACAAGTCTCTTTTGGGGGAGCTGCCATCTTAGTGACATTGAATTCTTTCTATTTATTTCTTTCTGCTTTTATATTATCCGATAAAGTTAAATTTTTTTCTAAAAGTTACAATTCTTTTATATCTTTCAATAGATTTATTTATTATGTGTTAGCTTTTAACAACACAGCTTTATTGAGATATAATTCATGTACCGTACAGTTCATCAATTTAAAGCGTACAACTCAATGGCTTCCATTTATTCATAGGTGTGTGCAACCATCTGCACAGTCAATTTTAGAACATTTTCATCATTTCAAAAGAAACCTTGCACCCTTTAACAATCACTCCTCTTGCCCCTCCCAGCCATAAGTAACTACTAATGTACATTCTTTTTCTATAGATTTCCTTATTCCGGACATTTCATATGTTGGAATAATATAACTTGTAGTTCTGTCTTTCCCCCAGTTCAAATCTGTTGAGACCCTCTAGTGACCTTTTCATTTCAGTTTTTGTGTTTTTCAACTCCAGAATTTTTACTTGGTTCTTTTTGAAAAATATATAATTCTATCTCTTTATTGATATTCTTTATTTGATGCAGTGTTGTCATCATCCCTTCTTTTACTTCTTTAATTATGGCTTTTTAGGTTTTTGAACATTATTGTGGTTACTTTGAAGGCTTTTTCTCTTAAATCTGATATCTGTTTGCTCTCATGAGCAGTTTCTATTGCCTGCTTTTTTCCCCCTGATGTCAGGAGCCCATTTTCCTGTTTCTTTGTGTGTCTTGTCATTTTTTATTGGAAACTGGGCATTTTAGGTGATATATTTTGACAACTCTGGATACTAGCCCTTCCCCTCTGGACTTGAAATTATTAGCTCTTTGTATTCGTTGGGTGACTGGCTAAATTATTTTAGTTAAGGCTATTTTACTCCCACCCGCACCCCTCACCATAATGTTAAGACTCTGATGTCCTTCCTTGGGGAGGCACGGCTTTGTGTATGCACACAGTCACCCCAGAATGACAGTGGTAATTGCAGGGTGCTCTTCCTCTCCTTCCCTTACCATCTCGAGCTGTTAAACTCCACTAATTGCAGGTTGCTTGCTTTACTGTTTTGAACATGCCAGGTGCAAAAATTGCTATAAAGATGAATCCAGTCAAATTTGGCATCGTTTGAAGGAATAGTTCCAGATGTCAATTTTTTTATTTCTTCTGATCCTGGGGGGGCTCCTCCCAGCTGCCTCTTTCCCTGTTTCTCTCCTGCAAACAAAGTGGACTATAATTTTTCCTGGTTCTTGAACCTCCTCCCGTTTACTTTTTGCCACCACCTCCACCCTTTTTGAGAGCACCCTTAGGCTTGAACATCTCCATGCTCTGATGCACATGAGGTCAGTTATTTGGGAAGAGACTAGGAGCTATCTGTTTTACAGCCTGCTTCTCCCTCCCCGCCCCCAACCAGGAAGAATCTCTAAGCCAGGGCACTGGAGCTGGGAGTAGGGACAGTTGCACACGTTTTCTGAGTCCCCATTGTAGGAGTTGAGCACTCAGTGGAGGAAGACAGTAGCCTGAGTTCCTCTCAGCTTTTCTGTCCTGGTGATCCAGACTGAGAGTGGTCAGGTCCCCAGCATTCCCAGCAGCCCCACACCCACAGAAAAGTCTCCTTTCCACAAGTGGGGGCTGGAGGTAAGGAAGGAGCCCTCGCCTCTTGACTGCACTTGCTTGAACTCAGTCTCAGTAACAGGTACCTGGGGAAGGATGAGAAATGCTGGTGTCCTGCTCCTTGTAGAAAGAAAGTCCTCCAACTGGGAGCTATGGGGATGGGGAGCCTGTGTTCTTGGCTGCAGTCTGGAATGGAGGTCCAGGGAGGGAGACAGAGGTCTTGGTTCAAATACTGCAGATCTCACTTTTCTTATTGAATTTTCATAGATTTTCCTGAATAGCTGTTTCTTCATTTATAGTATGCACTTACGACTATTTTCAGAGGCTTTAAACGGTTGTTCTTAATATAATTTTTACCAGTTTTACTGGGGAGTAGGTCTACAGAGCTCCTCACACTGTCATGCAGCTGTTAGCTTTTTGTGTTTTGTGTTTTGTTTTTGTTTTTTTTCTTTTTTAGAGACAGGGTCTCACTCTGTCACCCAGACTTGGAATACAGTGGCCTGATCATGGCTCACTGCAGCCTCGCACTCCTGGGCTTAAGCCATCCTCCTTCCTCAGCCTCCTTAATAGCTGGGGCTATAGGTGTGCACCACCATGTCCGGCTAGGAAATTGTATAGTTCTTACTTACGCTTGTCCTGCACACAACTACACTGTGACCGCCCAAGCTGACCCACCTACTTCTCACCTGGTCATGGCTTTAACCTCCTAACAGGTCTCCTGGCCTCTACATCTATCCCATGTGGTCTAGTCTCAGTACAACCAGTGGATTGTTAAAGCTGTCAGATGCTGTCACTCTGCTCAAAAGCCTAGATTAGTTCTGCGTTTCTCACAGAGTCAAAGCCAAAGTCCTTACTGTGGCCAGCTAGTTCCTCGCAAGGTGATTTGCCTCACCCCCCATCACTCTACCCTCCTTGGCTGTTACTCCCCATTTCCTTCTGCCCAGTCACATGGGCTCTGACTGTGTCTGAAATAGCCAAGCCCCTCTCCCTCCTCAGGGCCTAACCCCTGCTTGTTTCTCCCACCTGGAACAATTTGTTCCCTTTTTATTCTTTTTTTTTTTTTAATGTTATACAGTATTTGCCATGATCAGTTTAAACTGGACCACTTCTGAATGCTTGTCTTGTTCCTAATTTCAGGGGGAACTATTTTGAAGTTTTATCATTAAATAGAATGTTTTGTATAAGGGTTGTAGAAAGCATTGTATTCTGGTTGGTTGTTTAACCTGTTCATGCTGAACTTTTCCTTTGCGGAAGTGGCCAATATTTCAGGCCTCAGTTGGGTGTGACACACAAAGGTTTCCCTTGATTCAGTAGTCTCCTGTGTCCCGTTTTTGTTGTTTCTTATTCCAGTGTCTCCAAGTTAGGAGTAGTTGTTTTTAAAAAGAATGTGATATCTAGCTTGATATTTTGAAAACTGCTCATAAAATGGTCCTAATTATTTAGAGTTGAAAACTCAGAAACCATATTTATGTCTGTATCTAAATAAATATAGATTTGCTATTGTGACTAATGCTTCTAAAGAACTCTTATACATGTATCTTATGGCTTCATTTGTTTTATCCTCACCCCCATCTCAACAGGCTCCAAGTTGGACTTTTCATCCTTCACCATTATTCTTCTTTATTTTTGACCTTCTACAACTCAGTTGCAAAAACTTGACGTCTTCCTTGATATTTACCCCTCACAACCCACCTTCAGTCCATCAGGAAGTTTGGTTGGCTCCCACTTCAGATTATATCCAGAATTCAATCTGCACATCACTGCCATTGCTACCAACCCAGTCTGACCCACCATCTTGCTATGCTTTTGTTTGTTACTTTTCATCCCAGTGCTTCCAAGTTGCCTCTAGTAAAGTTTAAGAGGAAGTAAAATCTATGCTGACATTGTATAAAATAATGACAAAACTGTTTCTAATCATTTAGAATTGAAAATTCATTAACTTTTTATTCCAAGTCAGTATTACCTGAAATGATTATTTGGATGTTCTATCTTTACCCTTCCCTAAATCCAGTCTAATATGTACATATATATTTTTGTGTGTATGTGAATACAAAATGAAAATCTCTTATGAGACTTCACTAGTGATACCCTGTACCAAGAGCCATTAGGGCTGGCCTAGGCAGCTCTTTCATCTCCTCTCAAGAAGAAAGGCATTCCAATCCTGTTTCTGGCTCTACTGAACAAGTGAATTATAGCATCAGAATAGCAGTGTGACAGCCTTTTCTCTTCCCCCTGAATATAGATGTCAAGGGGTTGATGATGTCTTTCAGAGATCGAGGTGTAGGAGAACCAGCCAGTGGTTCCCAGGCTCAGGGGTTGGGTGGTCATACTCATGTGACCAACAGGCACTTAGAAGTGATAGAAGTGGGTAGTGCAGCCTCTACGGTAGCTTGTGTATTATCACATCCTCCAAGGATTTGAAACAGGTATGTATTTCTTCTGGAGGAAGGCATTGCAGAAACTTTTATGATTTTATTTTATAATCATGAACAACTTTTATTTTATAACCATGGGCAAATTCTGAAACATTTCTGGATTTCAGTTAACTTGCTTGCAAATTGGGACTCTTAGCCAATACTCAGTGTCAGGAAAGACCATAGTAATTACTCTCTTGTGGCTCTGGTGGAAAGACTTCTTCTGGCACCTTAAAGTCAGTGTGTGTGTGTGTGTGTGTGTGTGTGTGTGTGTTGTACTCTAATTGATGTGCACCAGTACTGAGGTACACAAACGTGAGGACTGTGGGGAGGTCTGACTTCTTGTGTCTTCTTCCTCCTTGTGCTCTCTAACTTCTCAATACCTCTTCTGTCTCAAAACAGGGGGACATAGAGGAAGAAAGAGCAGCGACTGATTTTGTGATAAACAATACACATATAATTTTATTAATATTTTTCCTCCCAACATGTCTTCATGCATTGGACCTGTGGCCAGCTGGCCCATGTTGCAAGCTGGTTTTCCACAGGCCCTGGGAAACCCATGGCTGGTGAGAGGAAAAGCAGGAAAACCTCCTAGTCCTTCAGTGTGTTTTTATTCATTAAACATTGAAGTTTGAACTTGTGGTTCATGTGGTGCTGAGTGATGTGGGGCAACAAGGAATGAGATGAAATAGTTTTTGTCACCAGGAATTGATGGTTATAAAATGGAAATATTTGTTTCATTTGTATAACATTTCTGTCATTTCTCCAGTGTGTTACAGACTATTCTAGAACCCGTGAAAAGGGAAGAATAAGACTGGAAGGGTCATGGTAGAAGTGTAGAGAGAGATAAATTCAATGTGTTAGAGATGATATTAAAACTATGACACAGGCTGGACATGGTGGCTCATGCCTGTAGTCCTGGCACTTTGGGAGGCCAAGGTGGGAAGATCGCTTGAGCCCAGGAGTTCGAGAGCAGCCTGGACAACAGAGCAAGACCCCATGTCTAAAAAAATTTTTTAAATTAGCTGGGTGTGGTGGTGGTGCCCATAGTCCCAGCTACTCAGGAGGCTGAGGCAGGAGGCTCCCTTAAGCCCAGGAGTTGGAGGCTGCAGTGAGCTATGACCCTGTCTATAAATGAATGGATGAATAAATAAATAAAATAAAACTATGACACAGGATAAAGAAAATGAGGCATATATATAACATGGAATATTATTCACCCATAAAAAGATGGAAATCCTGCCATTTGTGACAACATGGATGAACCTGGAGGACACTATGCTATGTGAAATAAGCCAGACATAGACAAATACTGTATAATCGTACTTATCTTTGGAATCTATAATAAATGAGTCAAACTCCAAGAGGCCAAAAGTAGAATGGTGATTGCCATGGGCTGAGGGGGAGGGAAAATGGGGAGGTGTGGGATAAAGGCTACAAACTTTCAGTTTTAAGATGATTAAGTTCCATACATCCAACATGACACATGGTGACTACAGTTTATAATACTATATTGTATACTTGAAATTTGCTAAAAATGTAGACCTTAAGTGTTCTTACCACAGAATTTTTTAAAAAGCTAACTGGTGATGTGTACAAGTGACTATGGACAGAAAGGAAGAGGTCTGGCAAGTGAGTCATAAATAGATGTTGGGAGACCATAGGATCTTGTGTGAACTTCCAATGAATTGAGTCCACTTCCTCAGTGCTGTGAGTTTCATCCATACTCCTGCACATATACGTGGTTTATTCTAGGACTCAGTGGACTTTGAAGATGTGGCTGTGGACTTCACCGCAGAGGAGTGGGCCTTGCTGAGTTCTGCTCAGAGAAAACTCTACAGGGATGTGATGCTGGAAACCTTCAAGAACCTGGCCTCAGTTGGTAAGCATGGTATTATTTTTTCACTTAGTTATTTAAAGATTAAATATTTCTTGCTCATTGATCCTATTCTAAGATTTGGAGTGTGGTAGGGGAATACATTGGTTAATAAGACAGTTATAATCATTGTTATATTGGACCTATAATTTAATAGTTTCTCTGTGATAATAAAAAGTATATATATATAAATCTATGTTTTCTTTCTATCTTGTTTAAAAGACTTAGGGTCCTTTAGTGTCATTAGTGTGCATACATATTCATGGTTCATTTAGGGAGCACAGGGAGATTTATTGTTTGAAACCTTGTGATTTTTTAATGCATTTTAATGAGCAAAGCTTGGCTCTGCCTTTTTTTTTTTTTTAAGAATATTAAGGGCGGAGTTGTGAAGGAGGGTCATCTAGTAGCACTGGTTTGTTTTTGTTTTTGTTTTTGTTTTGTGTGTGTGTGTGTGTGTGTGGAGACAGAGTCCTCACTCTGTTGCCCTGAGTAGAGTGCAATGGCATCATTGCATCTCACTGCAGCCTCCAACTCCTGGGCTCAAGCGATCCTCCTGCCTCAGCCTCCCAAGTAGCTGGGCTACAGGTGCGCGCCATGACACCCAGCTGATCTTTTTTTCCTTGAGACGAGGTCTCGCTCTTCCTCAGGCTGGTCTCGAACCCCTGAGCTCAAGCAAGCCACCTGCTTCGGCCTCCCAGAGAAGCTAGGATTGCAGGCGTGAGCCACCGCACCCAGCCTTTTTTGTGCATTTTAAATTGCTTACCATTTTGACCTCTTGTGCCTGTTTATAATAAAGTCATGAAACAGCTAAACTCCCAAACGTATCTATTTGCTCATAGGTGACTTCCTCATAAGATTTGTTCACTTTTTTGTTTCAGATAATGAGACTCACCTTAAAACCAATGGGTCAATTCCTCAGCAGGATATTTTTGGAGAAAAATTATCCATTGAACAGAAAATAGTAAGATTCACAAGAAATGATACCTGGGCCTCCCTTTTAGGAAAAAATTGGGAACACCATAGCATTAAAGATAAGCACAAAAACCAGCGGAGACACTTGAGGTGAGTTGTACTTAGAACAAAAAGTAGTATCCCGCTATAGAATCATGGTATTTCATGAAATTTTTTAAAACTCTCATAAACCTAGCTCCAAATTTATTTATTCACAGAGAACTTTCCCCCTAATTTTTTTCTTTATATGACTTATACAAGGAGTGTTTGAAAGATAATTCAGTTGGAAACAATTATCAGGGAACCCCATATATTACTATTGTTATAGTAATGAGCTATAGTTGAAACTTATTCCAGAGCATGTAGTTTATTCCACTTTGAATTAATTCAAATAAGACAGAAAACCTTACATAGAAAATGGTAAAAATGGAATCTTAATACTCATTAATAAACATTAAGAAATTATTAAGACATAAACTATTAAGAATGTGCTTCCTGTTTTTAGCAGAATTGAAATGGTGGCGAGACCATGTAAAAATAGTAAAGGTAATGAGCGTGGAGGAGCCTTCAGCAAGATTCCAAATCTTAAGCTGCACAAGAAACGTCTTAGCGGAGTAAAGCGGTATGAATGCAGTCAGTGTGGAAATGTCTTTACTCATTCTTCATCCCTTATGAGGCACAAAAGAAGTCACAGTGGACAAAAACTATATCGATGTGAGGAATGTGGGAAAGCCTTCAGTCGTCCTTCATACCTATGGATTCATGTGAAAACTCACAGTGGAGAGAAACCCTATGCATGTAAATTTTGTGGGAAAACATTTCTTCGTTCCCATTCTCTCACTGAACATATAAGGACTCACACTGGAGAGAAACCCTATGAATGTAAGCAGTGTGGGAAAGCCTTCAGTTGCCCCAAATCTTTTCGATCACATATGATAATGCACACTGGAGAGAAACCCTATGAATGTAAGCAGTGTGGGAAAGCCTACTGTTGGCTTACATCCTTTCAAAGACATGTGAGAATGCACACTGGAAAGAAACCTATAAATGTAAGCAGTGTGGAAAAGCCTTCAGTTGGACCTCGTCCTTCCAAAAATGTAGGAAAGCAGACTGGAGAGAAGATCTATAAATGTGAAAAATGTGGGAAAACATTTGGTTGGTCCTCATCCTTACGCAAACATGCGAGAAAGCACACTGGAGAGAAACCTATAAATGTGAACAACATGGGAAAGCCTTCAGTTGGGCCTCATTCTTCCAAAAATGTAAGAATGCAGACTGGAGAGAAGCCCTATAAATGTGAAACATGTGGGAAAGCTTTCAGTTGTCCCAGATCCTATCACGGTCATGTGAGAAGTCACACTAGAAAGAAACCCTATATATCTAAGTAGTGTAGGAAAGCCTATGCAAATTAATTCATGTATAATGATTCAGAAAACTCACACCAGGAGAGAAAGCTTATTATAAATATAGTATTGCCTTGATCAGTAACACATCCTAAAAGTAGACCCCTAGCAAATGAATTTCCAGTTCTCTTGCAGATAAAGGTTGAGGTGAGAATTCTCTAAGTACTCTTTCATCTATAGTACATAAATTTTGATACATAATTTTTTTCCTTAGAAATTTAGTTAGTAATTTTTCTCTTTCCATTTAGAAGTGTGTTGTACCCATGGGTGACTTGAAGTGTATTTTTAATATGCATTAAATTTAATTTTTGCATAGTTCTTAGGTTTTTCTGTAAGAGGCCATTAGACAAATGAAAGATTGATTTTTGTTGGTATTTTCTGACTGGCCCTATGTGTTCCAAACTGGATATCACTTACCCATTACTTATACTCCACATTTCTATTTTACTAGAAATTCAACAATTTTTTATGTTAATACTTTTTATTTACATAAAGTATGTATTCTCAGTGACTTAAATTTTTTGGTCAGAGGATCCTGATTCCATTTTGCTGGCTGGCTAATAAATAGTTGGTAGAAATTTGTAAGTATGCAAAAGTCTTGAAAAAGTATAGTCTTCTATGAACTATTATTTTCATCTGTTGCTGTTTGCTCTTTGTCCTGCTTCTGGCTGGGAATTGGATAATAGGTTTGAGTTAAGAAGAGAGATCTGTTATATGACAGTGAAATCAAGAGGAGGAGATGGTTCTGCTGGATTGTGTTATATCAACATAGGTAAGACTAGGAAGTACATCCCCCAGGATGCCTTCTCTATATGGTTCCATGTTAGAATTCCATATCTCAACTCGCATGAGATTTGGAAGAAGCAATTATTGAGTTTATCAAGCCACCACCACACGGGGTATAGACAGATGCATAGGGACTATGTGGAAACCAGGGTCCAGCTTAAACATATCAACTGCTTGACTTCCATTTTTTCAGAGGTGTAAGCTTCCACAGACATCCCCACCATATTTCCCATCATGGATGCACCACAGTGCATGGTCAGACATCCACAGTTTGGATTTTCCTGTAAGCCCTATGCTGTCCACCAGGCCACTGACTCAGGATACTATGATTGTTGATCTTATCTGATGTTCTGACTCCCCTTTCTCTAGTGTTACCATATGTATGGAAAGTCTAGTTTGTATAGTGAATACCTCATTCTCTTAATACTTATGCTTCTGTGTTCCTGATTCCACCATGACAGATACAATTGTGCAGCCATAAAAACACATGGGATTGTTTCCCTACTGTATCATTGACAGACTACCTTGACCCAGTATTTCCATTAGATAAATAAACACATTACTGACATATTGGGCATACTGTGGGGTTTTCTGCTACTCAGAGCTGAATACAATCACTCAGTGTGTGTTCAATTATTAGGTTTGATTATGTGTGTTTAAAACAAAAGCTTCTGTTTTTGAGAAATATCTTATTAACTGTGTTTTGAAGTAAGTTGTATACTATATAAATGTATAAAATGTTTCTGAGAAATAGCCTATAACTGTGTTTTCAGATAAGTTGTATACTAACAAATGTCAATTTCTATTTTTCATTTACTAAAAGCTATATAAAATATTGAAACTATGAATTGTCAAATCAACTTTGTCAATTTAAGCTTTATACATTCTGAATCAATATTATCAGGTACATTCAGGTTTAGGCATTTTCCTTCCTACCAAATTTATTTCTTATAAATTCTTACAAGTTTATCTAATAACTTATTCATTCATAATGGTAAAAAGTTTAATAGTTTTACCTATTTAATTAAGTAGTAAATAAGTCTAGTGAAAGATATAAAAATATCCTAATAAAACAAGTTGTAGCTGGGTACAGTGGTGCATGCCTGTAGTCCCAGCTACTCCAGAGGCTGAGGCAGGAGGATCATGAGTTTGGGCCCAGCCTGGGCAAAATAGTGGGACCCTGTCTCAAAAAAAATTAAACTTTATTGGGTAATATCACTAAAATATAAACCATGACAAGGGAGATAATAGGGAATGCAGAATAAAGGATAAGGGGTTGAGTGAAAATGTCATCATTAATTCATTTATAGTATCACCATGTAATGTATCTTAACCACAATTTCCAGAACTGCTCAAGGGTGTTAATAGTAGGTAGTGATAAAGAAAAAGTCTTCCATTCAAGGAGTTACCAGTAATCACTCCCCATAAAAATGAGGGTATAGTTATGTTTCAGCCTCATTTTGCAAAGGTTAAAAATTTTAGGGCACGTCATATGTGTTTATGAGATTGGGCATTGGTATCTGGGACCACATGCTTCATATTGATTTGAACGACATTGTGGGTGTTTGTGTTTAATATCCTTATGAAAGAATTTTAAATTGCCATATATATTTGATGTTATCATTTTGCTGCACCTACACATTGACAAAATTTTTTTCTGTAGAAAATTAGAGTTTCTCACAGTTTGAAGAAGGGTTATGGCTACCTGCACAGTTCTAGCCCATTGCAAGTCTTTTCCTATGAGCAGAGTGATATCTATCAAAGTTCACTAAGATTTCCTGGTAGAAGCAAGGAGAACCATGGATGGTGGAAAGAACTATCCAAGGAATAACTGAAGTAAGCTGCAGACAGGGTTATCATTTTGAGTAATATCCCAATTTATTAGACATCTTTAAATAGGGAAATTTTTATTTTTTAAATGTAATTAATTTTCTAAGTGTAAACTTTTGTTCTAATGATCCATAAAGCCCAAAATTTCATAGGTATTGCTTCCATATACTTAGACTTCCAGCACATATTAGGAGGCAAAAATAAGTAACAGCTTTGTGTTTAATTAAAGGGCAAATGAAATCCAGTGTTTGTCCGTGTTTCCATGTTAATTCTGGTTTTCATAGCACTACAAAGATTAGTATCATTTCATAATCACAGCTTATTTGTTCTTCCCTTCCCCAACATTCCTCTCATTGTACAAATGATCAAATGTAAGCACAGGGAGCAGAGCCCTGCTGAAGCTTACATATCCCATGACAATAATGGAATCTGTCCATATTGAAAGCCTAATGTGTGCTACCACCTGTACTTGGAACTGTTGAAACTTATAAAGTTCAAGACAACTCTTGTCCTCCTCTGGAAAACAAGTATAATTATACAACTTTTCCTAGTATGGCATCAAATTTTAAACATAGTATTTGAATATCTATGTGTTTATGACATTCTGGAGATGGCAAAGGCATAGGAATCTAGAACAGATCAGGCATTAAGATTGGGGGAAGGTTTGTCTATAAAAGATTGTTTTGGGTAAGGGGGTGATGGAGTGTTTTGTATCTTGATTATGGTGGTACAAGGATCCATTTTTCAAAACTCACGCAGCTACACTTCAAATTGTGAATTTTACTATTTTTAAATAAATTAGTGGAAAACAAAAATCCCATTTATAATCAAGGAGGAAACTCACCTGAACCTTGATGTTTATGTGTGCAAAAACAGTACTTTCCACTTCCCAAAAACTCGTGCCCCATCAAGCCTTTTTTGGAACCCAGTCTACAGTCAGAACGCAATCCCTATGGTCACACCTGCCCTCACCTCAGCCACATAACCTGAGGGAACTAATAGGGCACCAGCAATTCATTTCCAGGTTCACACCGAGTTCCTGAGGTCAGAGCTCTGGGAATGCTCTGGTTTGAAACGTGAAAGGAATTCTAGAGAGTTCCAAAGGGGATTCTTGGGTGAAGGGAAGGGTTATCCTAATCCTTGGGAATTCACATCATGTCTTCCCAGGTCCAGTCCTTGAGGCCATTTGCAGCTCAACTCTGGCTCCCCAACAAGGGTCAAACCCAGTTCCAACGTCATTGCTGCAAAATTTCATTAGGGATCCACACCTGAGCCCCTCCAGCAGTTACTGCTCTGCAGAAATTCCTCATGGCTGCAATGAGAGAGGGCACAGAAAGGAGCGTGACACAGTGACCCCTGTTCTTCAGCCACAACAACACATTTGTCCGGCCAAACAACTCTGCCATAGCCTCATTCCACCAGAGACGTCCTAGGAAGAACGTCCTGCTCCCAGCCGTGCGCACGCGCATTCATGCCCCCTTGCCACCATAGCTGCCTATACCGCGCACAAACACGCACGAGCTGCGCATGCGCTGCACATGCGTCGTCAACACCCCAGGCCGCCTCATTTCCCAACGCCACGACAGCAGGGTCTACAGAGCCCTCCCTGCTGCACACCATGCTCACTTCCTGATGCAAACCACGCAGCGGGTCCTACATCCTTGGGGAAATGTAGTCTAGAGTAAGAGCCTCCTCAGACACTTGGATTCTGCTCTTCGGATGGCTCCCGGCATGCAACGGGAACCCTACTAGGATTGTTGCTGCGGAGACACCTGGGAGTTTGAATTCTCTGGAGTGCGCAGGCGCAGGATCCTGACGGGGAGCGTCCCTCCGGTGGCGGAAGGTGAACCAGCAGGTCTTCGGCGATCTGGCGAATGCACAGCTAAGTGCAGAATCGGAAGCGGAAGTAGTGAGGAGCTCTCCCTCAAGTCCCGCCCTCACCACTGTCGTTTCGGCTTCCGGTTGGCTCCTTGGTCCCGGGGGGCGCCTGCCTGTTGCCAGGAGATAAGAAGTCGAAGCTTAAGAAGCGCCCACCTTCCCCTACAGTATTCGGCGGATGCGCTGGGGGCTCTGTGGACAGACCGTGAAAGCTGCATGGTCGACGGTGGGAGCCGACCCAGGGACGATGGGGTTGGGATGCGAACAAATGAGGCCACAGGGGAAATGATGGCCGTGGAGCGAGGGGACAGACACTGTCACTACTGAGCTCGCTGTGGAAAATAGAGGAATCAACAAAGCTCCCTGAGATGTCAGGGAGTAGGGGGCCCTTTCCTGCAGAAATCTGAATCAGTCCCGGGGAGGGGTACGGCTGGAGCATGTCAAACTCCACCCCAGGCTCCCATTATGTGGCATTGGTGACCACCCCCCGGCAGGTTGTTATGGAGATGTGGTGCTAGGGTGGGTGCAGAAGTGCTTTGTGCATAATGAGAGTTCTGGAGTGTGAGGCGTCTTGCCTAGCTGGTCAGCGAAGGATACTTTGGGAATTCGTTTGAGGCCAATAGACACTTGCTATTTCGAATGTGGGGAGACAACCCTTCACTCTGTACAGACCAAGTGGATATGGGCCTGTGAGTGAGTTTGGATAAATGGAAAAAGCCCCCACACAGTGTGTGTGTGTGTGTGTGTGTATGTATACATGTACCCCATCTTGCAATAAACATTTATTTCCATATGTGTAATAGGCTTTGTACTAGGTGCTGTTGATTTATCTGTGATCAGAACAGAGGAAATACTCCTACCCTCTTGGAGCAGAAATTCTACAAGGGAAAAATAGATACATAAGTAAAATATATGGTGTATGGTGTTAAGTCTTAAGGAGAAAAATAAGCCAGCAGAGGGGTACAGAGAGTCTGCTGTGTTTGCATCACATGGAAATATGTTAGTTTCTCTGGGATCATTATTTCTAAGAGGGCATCTACCTGTGTATCCCAAGTGTCAAAGTCTGGGTGATTAAATTTTTACTGCATCATCAGTAAGTCTTGGCTTTATCCAGTCAGAAAGAGAAGTAAGCCCAAGTCACAAAAGGACACGTTTATTCTTCTGACTTGTGCTCTAAAAACTACAAGTTATTTGCCTTTACATACAGTCTTATAAACAGCCTCTCATCAGTTGTTTTAGGGAGTGTACATTTTCATTATTTATCACTAGGTGGTAGCAGAAAGCATGTGTCAGAATTCAACAGAAGGTTAAGCCGGCTCAAGCAAGTGCAGCTAGTGACTGTGTTTGTAATCTTTGGGATGCTGTTCAGGCCAAGGCTATAGCTGAGGCAGCCCACTCCCTCTACACACACACGGAGCCCAGGAATCTTTGTAAAGTCCTTTATCTATGAACCTTGAGTCCTGCCAAATGGCGGTCAGTGTTGGCTGATTTTTAGTGCTGTCTGGCCTTATTTTTCCCACTTTTGCACCACCCTCCATCCATAAGGACTCTTAAGGGCTTCTCTATGTGGATATAAACTGAGCCAACCTGTGGCTTCTCCCCCTTTGTCTGTGATCATTCCCAGCCATGAACGCTGAGTCATATTCTTGCCTCTGCCCCTTAGCCAGGAACTTTACACAAAAATAAAATGTATCTAGACCTCTAAATCAGGCCATACATAAAAACTCTTTCCGGATGGACTAAAGATAAATGTAAAAATTAAACAACTTAACAAGAAAACACAAGAGACCATTTTCATGAATTGGAATAGGCAAACAATTCTTGAAACACAAAAACACTAACCATAAAAAATAGAATTCACTGATATTAAGAACTACTCAACAAACAGCACCACGAGGAGAGTGAAAAGACAGCATATATACTGGAAGAAGGAACTTGCAATACATATATTACAAAGGACTTGCATCCAGAATATGAGCTCCTACAAATCAATGCAGCAGGCAGTGCAACAGAAAGGCAAAATAGAAACAGATTTAATGAATCATTCACAAAGGATACTATCGAAATGGCTAATAAATGCTTCAATTATGGCCAATTTCATAATAAGGGAAATGCAAATTAGAACCACAATGAGATACCCCTACGTCCCCACCATAATAATGGCTAAAATAAGAAAAATAAACACCCAGGAAAATGCCAAGTGTTGGTGAAAATGTGAAGCAACAGGAATATCCTGATTACAATCTTTGGAAAATTGTACCTTTTCTATGCCTGGTTATGTTCAGATACACACTTACCATTGTGGTAAGCCCCTCCGCCTCTTGGCCTTCCGGAAAACCAGCCCCTCAGCTTCCCCCACAGGAAGGAAAACTCGCTTGCACCTGCGCACTCTGCGCTGGTGGTAACTCCCAGCTGCCTCTGGGGCACAGCCGCTTTTGAGGAGGAGTTGCACTGCATGCTGGGAGAAACCTGAGGGGAGAGATTTTTAGCGTCTGAGGGCTGTCTTTTTTTTTTTTGGGAAACTGCATTTCCCAAAGAGCTTGGGATTCATTCGGTGATGCCTCCAGCAGTGGGCGAGCACGGGGCAGGAAGAGAAGTGCTCTACGGACCCCGCATGATGCCTGAAGATGAGCAGGAAGCCAGAGGTGCATAGGCCCTAGATGTGGACTGCGCATGTGTGACCCCAAGCCTCCCTAGAGTTCAGGACTGTCAGGTGACTGCAACCCAGAGGCCCATGCGTGCGTGTGTGCGTGCATGCGCCAGTGCCTGTGGGAGGAGCATCCTCTCCCGGTAGTGACGTGCCTGGGGACTGCGGGATTGGGTCCGGAGGAGATGAGGCAGAAGGGGTGAGGGTACCTGTGTCCAGAGGCCGGGTTACCCCCATTATCTATTTCCCTTCACCTCACTGCCATGTGGTGGGGCTCCAGGGAAATAATCTCAAGACGGGTACAGCTATGGATCTCCAGGGAAGATTCTGGACTTGGAATAGGCGTTTTAGGGTTGAAACAGCCTCAACGCAGGCTCTGGGAAGACACGAGCCAGAGGGCTAAGGATCGGCTCCATTCCGCCCAGGGGGACCCTCAGAGGGAACTTTACGTTTGAGGCCTACAGTATTTCCACAGCGCAGACCCCAGATGCCCTCTCACTGCCCCGCAGATATGTGTCTGAGAAGAGAGAGACGTGGCCCTGGAGGGCGTGTCCTAATTTCATGCTGGGTCCCAAGAAAGGCCTGATAACTCCAGATTTCTTCTTTCCCACGTCTGCCATCCTCTGCAGGACTGCTAAGGAAGTGGAAAAAATTGGCTTTGCTTACCTAAAAATCAAGGTTCAGGTGAGTTTAAGTTTCCTGTTAGTTCACATGGTGTGTGTGTTTTTGATTATTTATAAATGTGCATAACAGTAACAATCTTTTTAGTGTAGGTCTATGAGTTTCTACAAGTGCATACAGTGGTACCAACAATCATGACAGACTAGACCAGCACCCCAAATAATTACTCTAGGGCTGCCCAATTTGTAGTCAAGCCCTCACCCACCCTTAAACATTTGTCTGTTATAGATTCCTAAACCTTAACTTTTTCCAAAAGCTGATTATCATATAAATGAAGTCAGACACTGTGTAGCATTTTGAGTCAGATTTATAATATTTGATTACATTTTTGTAAGACAGGGTAACTAATTATACTTTCCTTTCAGTGATGTTCTGAGTTTTAGATTTTTACAGTGCCTAGTACATATCATAAAACACAGTAAGTCTTAAAAACTGCCATTCTGAGCTGGGCACAGTGGCTCACCCTGTAATCCTAGCACTCTGGGAGGCCGAGGCAGGAGGATTGCTTGAACTAGGAGTTTGAGACCAGCCTGAGCAAGAGAGAGACCCTGTCTCTACAAAAAGTAGAAAAATTAGCTAGGTGCAGTGGCGTGTATCTGTAGTCCCAGCCACTTGGGAGGCTGTGGCAGGAGGATCGCTTGAGCCCAGGAGTTTGAGGTTGCAGTGAGCTGTGATGATGCCACTGCACTCTAGCGAGGGCAACAGAGTGAGAATCTGTCTCCAAAAAAATCCCTGCTATTCTATTCTTATTATCATAAGTCACATGTGCTTATGCAAGACTATGCTCCTTGTGCTTAACTTTCTTTTTTGGAAGGTGATAGAGATGGGGAGGGGTAATATCAAATGAGAGAGTAATTATCAAATTACACTGAAATATCTGCAGTGTTATAAAAATGTTAATATTGGGAAAATGGACACAGATTTGGCTTCATTCTCTGTTTAAGCAAAAAGATATTACATTTCTTCTTTCCTCTAAATGTACTGGAAGACTAAGAATATGGAAATAATCTGTGAAGAGCAAAATGTGCTCCTTTTTGGCCTTTATGCATCACTAAAACAAAAATCTTCCATTTCCCGCTCTAAAAGGGCATTGAAATTTTCTGTCTGAGAATGCCAAATATACTTTCTTTGATACTAAATTGCAATGGTACTCAAAATGACACACTGTGTCTGCAGCTCACCTTCATTATTTCTAGAATCCCCCACACCCTCTCCAGCTCTTCCCCTTGCATCTACCAAACCACCAAGAGCTTGCACAGGTATCATTCTGCTTATAGGAAAGGGCACATGCTGGAGTAAAGCTGTATAGATTGCCTTATCCCTTTTCCAACGTAGGGGTGACTCTATGGTCTTCTAAGCTATAAATTCTGTCAGAATATATTAGTAGTAAAATGATAATGCTACCCATTTAATAAAAGTTACAGTTCATTCAAAAGAACTAAAAACAGCCACACTCAGTGGCCCTAATAAATGATGGGACTTTGATGACAGAAACCTTTTCCCATTCATAAATATGTATCCCATGACCTAAAGCTTTTGACCATTGCAAAAATAAACCTGAACCATGAGGATTTTATATTGTAGGGAATCATTACGGACTATGTATCACCCCACACTACAAATACCCTGGAGCGGTCCCTGTAACAGTGTTTCCTTAAGGCATACTAGATGATGGAAATGTAAATTAATGAATACATCCTCACTTTCTGATGCCCCTACCCTCCATAGAAAAAATACAGACTACACATCCTCCTGCTTTCCCTATTATCTTCCTTGGTGTGGATTTTTTCCTCTAATATCTTTTATACCAAATCTCTTTTTACACTAAAATCTTTACTTTTTAAAAAAATCTCTTTTCCCATGAAAATACATGCACCAGAACTACAAGGACTTATTTATTGCTTCTAAGCTGAGAGCCTACCATGCTTTGATTAATTTTGAGCCCATTTTTATTGTTGTTGTTTTGAATTTACAATGCCTGGTAAATGAAAGAGGCTCAAAAATTCGTATCAAGTAAGGAGCATGGTCTTTGAGCTAGAAGGACTTGTCTTGAATCCTGATCCCGTCTTATATCACTTGCCAACTTTGTAATCAGCAGGCCTCAGTTAACTCACAAAAGGAAATGATTAAAGTGTTTACATTATAGTTTTGCAGGATTCACTGAATTTATGTATGTTAACTGAATTTATGGGAAACAATTAAAACAATGCCAGATGTATAGTAAGCAATATTCAACTGTTTACATAGAAAAATCAGCCCTTGAGAACTGGAACCTGGCCTGGCATTCACTCCTAAGCCATGGTGTTCTGTTGAACAGAAACAATTTTATACACCAGCATCACACAGGGCCACTAGGTGATCGTGATGGAGCAAGGCAAAAACTAGAGTTTAGGACAGTTCTCCCTTCTCTCACTTGTAGTTATCAAAAATAACCAAAATGAGATAAGGGTGGAGCTGTCTGGAACACATGAGTTCTGTTCCATTCCCCTCCCCAAACAGGATGTTATTTAATGCTTTAGCCCAGCTTGTCATGTTTTCTCTGAGGTATATAGCCTGGGACCAGCCACATTTTGGGGTCCCTCACATGTGCAAGTGGGGCATGTGTAGTTAAGGCTCCATCTGCTCCAGAGAGCCTTCTGAGCCTTGAGAAATGAGCTCACAATTAATCCTAGGCCTCTGTAGTCCCTTGCTGCCCATCTGTATGGAATAAACCTGATCCATGTAACTTATTATGTGCATAGGTGTTCTCACTGGACTCAGACAAGTGGTTACCAGTGCACGGTGAACCTGCTTCACAGAGTACTATGTAATCATGTCATTACACAGAATAAAAGGAATTTTTCAAACCACAAAATGATGAAATATTCCCCTACTCTAGCTAATAAAATTGGCTTCTGCTTCTTTACAAATCAGTTTTAGCCCAAGTCTGTTCTTCCTGGCTTATAGACAAAAACTATTAAAATTTCCAATCATAAAATTACATTCACTTCCTGTGTCAGAAGTTCCCAAAGTGCATCCTCAGGCTCAATGATTCACTAGGATTGACAGGATTCAGAAGAGCTGTTATACTCATGCTTATGGTGAGAGGATACAGATTACAATCAGCAAAGAGAAACAATTAAAGCAATGCCAGAGAGAAAGGCAATTAAGGTGAAGTTCAGGAGAAATCAGGCAAAAACTTCCAGTTGTCCTGTCAGTGGAGTTGAGAGCACTCCTAGCAATGATGTGTGACAACTTGTGATGTGTTGCCAATCAGAGAAAGTCATCTGAGGCTAGGTGTCCAGGGTTTTTATTGGAGGTCAGTCATGTAGCCATGCAGCATCCAAATGACTGACATTAGCTACTTATTCTCCAGCTTGTCCCAAGAGTTCAAACACATACAGCATTGTCTATGGCCTCAGGCATACAAAAACAGGCACTCACCATAAGTCACATTGTTGGGATAATCTATCTGGTCAAGGGGTGGGTATCTCCCATGACCTGGTCAATGACCAGTGCTTTCTATGGAAAGTGCAGGGTTTGAGCAACCAAAGCCTGCTGAATTAACTTTAATGTAAACTTCCTGACAACATCCAACCCGGTGCAAAGTCTGCTTCCTTGAATCCTCCCCAAGTCACCTAAAGTAAGTCCAATGTAACATGCAATTTCTGAGATGTCCCACTGTTCCTCATGCTATGCAGTCACCCCATTGAAATAAGTCAACAAACCTTACTTTGTTCAACTGCAGGTGTGTTTCACATGGTTTTTGGCTGGTGAGCATTGACATAACCAATATGTAATCTTTTCTTCTTATGAATAAGTCATTTTAATGAGAAAATTATTTAACATTAAAAGAATTTTTTTAATCACATAAAATTTTTAAAAACATTTATGCACTATGGCCTCAGAACATAAAGTATTTAAAAACATAAAATTACAAAATTGATTTGACAATTCATAATTGTATTGGAACACTTTAACATATCCTTTCTCAGTACATGAAAAAGTTAAAAATTTAAGTACAGAGCAAATATAAAAACAGTTCTAGGATTTTTCTAAGAAATATATACAGAACCTTGTGTTTGGCATAAAAAATGTAGATTATTTTCCAAATTTAAAAATTGTAATTATTTAACACATATTGGGTTTTCAGTTTAGAGTTTGCATTTAGCTCTGAATAACAGAAAACTCCTACCATCTGCTTCATGTACCTACAAGGTCTCTATTACTCATATGGAATTGTCCAGAAACTAAAAGTACAGGGTCAATGCAACCACTCAAGATTGCAATCAGGAAACAAAGTCTTATGTGTTTTCTGATGCCACAAGTGTAACTTCCAGGGTGGAGCCAAGAACACAGGGCCACTAGACACATTACAGGAAGAAGATATTCACTACACAAATTAGACCTAGAACAAATATTTTAAGAACTAGAGAAAAGGGGAGTCAGAGCAACAGCAATAGTCACCAACCACAAAAGTACAAACAAGTGGCTTGTGTGGGCCTTGTGGAAGAATGAGCATGGAAGTAGATCTATGACAGGAGAGTTACTGGAGATGTCTGTGGAAGTCACCAACAATGGCAGGATGGAAGTCAAAATACTTGATGTTTGGTTAATGGACATCCTTAATTGGTGGGCCCAGAAAGCAGGAAAAACAGCTGGAAACGTGTGCCTGTCAAACCCTTATGCACCCTGTCTATCTCCCTGTATGGTAGCTTAAAAAACTAAGCGTGATGTATTATTTATTTCTGCCTTCTGGATCTCATGCAAGTTTTGCTTCTGGTCAACTCTTAATTTGCAACAATATAGGGAAGAGATTCTGTGAAATGTAGAACATGTACCCATGCTGAAAGGGTAATCTGGCACAACACATCTACTCTAGATTTTATCATCTTCAAGTATCAAATTCTATCTTTTCAATTCAAAACTTTGTGTCCAATTCCCAGCCAGGAGCTAGTATAAACAGAAAACAGCAAAAGAGGAAAATAAGTTAGATGAGGGTGTCCTCATTCAACAGCCTCCTATTTAGCAGTTCCTCCCAGGACAATGAAATATTGTGCCTACTAACTAGAAAAAAATACTGAATATACATTTTTTAATACTAAAGACTAAGAGCCTCACAAATACTGTTTTAGAAAAGAGGAAAGAGAGGATAGGTATCAGATATGTAAATTCCAGTATCTGTGATGTTAGGCCAGAAATAAAATCCTAATGATACTAAAGTGTCATTATCATAATAGCTGGAACATATCTGGAACATAACAAAAATTAGAAATAAAAACACCCAAAATCTCAACAGTTGCATATTAGCAACACACTTCCAAAAGATGAGCCTGGAAAACTTTATAGTACAAATAGGACAATTTTTGCATGAACAATTCGTAATTAAAACTATATATAGCAAAAGTCATATAATTTGACTGACCAGGTATGTCATAGGTAGAATGGTACCCCGAAAGATATGTCTACCAAGAACTTGTGAACGCAGCCTTATTCGAAAAAAGAGTCTGTGCAGATGTAGTAATTAAGGATCTCAATATCATGGTGGATTAGGGTGAACCCTGAATCCAATGCCTTGTAAGAGAAGAGAAGGGGATAAAACTCTTAGAGGAGAAGGATATGGGAAACTAGAGGCAGAGGTTGGAATGATGCATCTACAAGCCAAGGAACGCCAAGCATTGCTGGTAGCTACCAGAAGCTTGGAGAGATCAGAGTTACCCTGGGAATCTCCAAAACAAACCAACCTTAATGACATCTTGATTTCAGACTTCTAGCCTCTAGAACTACAAGAGAATAAATTTGTGCCATTAAGCCACCAATTTAGTGGCAATTTGTTATAGCAGCCCTTGCAAAGGAATACTTATCTCCTAAGTGTTTTTCTCAAAAAGAACTGGAAATAATGTGCTAGAGGTCGACTTTAAGCATAAGGCACTAATAAAGCCAACACTATATTTAAGACCTTCATAAAAATTTTCTAATTATATGACATTTGTTGTGTACATTAAGTAATCTGCATGAAAGCTTTCCCAGTTTACTTACTAACATAGGGTTTTCCCTCCTATGTGAGTTCTTATGTGTTTTCTTAAGGATGGGGACTACAGAAGGCTTTTCCACATTGCTTACATTTAGATAGTTTCTCTCCATTGTGAATTCTTATGTGTCTTTGTAAGGATGAGAGTCTACTGAAGGTTTTTATACATTCCTTACATTCATAGGGTTTCTCTCTACTGTGAGTTCTCAAATGTCCTCGAAAAGATGACGACCAACTGAAGGCCTTCCCACATTGTTTACATGTATAGGGTTTCTCTCCAGTGTGAATTCTCACATGCGTTCTAAAGTATGAAGGACTACTGAAGGCTTTCCCACATTCATTACATGCATATGGTTTCTCTCCAGTGTGAGTTCTCACGTGTCCCTTAAAGGATGAGGGAGAACTGAATGATTTTCCACATTGTTTACATTCATAAGGCTTTTCACCAGAGTGTGTTCTCATGTGAATCCTAAGGTCTGAGGGCCAACTGTAGGCCTTCCCACATTCCACACATTTGTATGCTTTCTCTCCAGTGTGCATTCTTGCATGTATGATCAGGTAAAAAGAATGAAGAAAGGCTTTCCCACATTCCTTACATTCATAGGCTTTCTCTGCACTGTGAACTTTCATGTGTTTCCTAAGGGAAGAGGGAGAAGAGAAGGATTTCTCACACTCTTTACAAGAATAAGGTTTCTCAACAGTATGAGTTTCTCTATGTGTCCAAAGGTTTGAGGGGGATCTGAAGGTTTTCCCACATTTTTCACATTCATAAGGTTTCTCTCCAGTGTGAGTTCTTATATGTACTCTAAGTTTGGAGAAGTATATAAAGGCTTTTCCACATTCTTTACATGCATAGGGTTTCTCTTCAGTGTGAGCTCTTACGTGTGCCCTAAAGGATGAGTAACAAATAAAAGTTCTCCCACATTCCTTACATTGATAGGGTTTTTGTCCATGTTGAGAGGATGCTATGTGACTCTTTAGGGATGAAATATTCATGATGGCTTTTTCAAACTTATTGTTTTCATAGGATTTTACTCCAGCAGAAAGTCTCTGATGCACATTAAGTTTTGGAATCTGGTTGAAAGTTTCTCCACATTGATTTCTTTCATTATTTTCTGAGGGTATCTCCACCACATGGCTTCTGTTGAAAAGAGGATGCATATGATCAGTTATTTTTTGTTAATTATTTGTTGATGGCTATTAATGATTAATATGATTACATTCACCATTTCCAGTGAATATGTATGTCTTTTGACCTCTCAGAATTGTTTCAAAGTGGTATGAGCTGAATGCTCTGACAGAGGGCTCAACCACAGGTATGATTTTCAGTGTTTTCTTTAAACAGGTTTTGTTCTTAATAATTATTTACTACTGAACTATATCTCACTCAACATCTGTATCACTTTTATAAAACTGGTGAAAATTTTCTGTGAATTCTTAATATCTGACGTATCTACATGTATACACACACACATACACACTCTCTAAAATGGCATGCCAATACTCTTTCCTGAGACATTACTTTCTCTTGTGTGAATATCACTCACCTCAAATGTGTCCCCTCGTTCTTGTGCTGATCTTCAATGCCATAACATTTCCAGTTTTCTCCTAAAATGAAGAACCAGGAATCATTTTTTATGAATCATAGTATATTCTGTTCACATCATATTTCTTTCTGAAATATATAATGCAGAGGATTTTACCCATTAATTTTAAGTTGTGTGTCATAATATAAAACAAATGGTAACAAAATTTACTTTCTTTGGAAATAATTAGTAGGATGAAGGCAAGAAAATAAGTAGGGAACATGTACATTCCTTTTCAAATACTGATCCAAAAATAAACAAATTTTATAAGGAAGAATGCACTTTCCAGCAAAAAAGACTTTGAGGAGTTTTACCTGTTTCAGGAATTTAACAATAATAAGGACTAGAAGTCAAAATGGTAGACAATATACTAAAACATTGAGACAAATGGAACTAAGAACATTGAGACAAATGGAAATATGTATGCCTTGTTATTAGGAAAGCAACTGGAAAGGAAACAGACAAATGCATCTGCCCAGATCCTAACTTTAGACAAGGAAATATAGATGGTCTTTCTCTTTAGACAAGGACATTTTGAGAGGATAAATGAAAAGCCAAACAATGAAGCCAAGGAATCTGCCAAATTCACCTTCCTCAGTAAGAAGATTAACTTATTTTGTTCATTAATATTTCCAAATGTAATGTTCCTGAACAAGAGCTGTTCCTCTAAGACACAGAATTATAAGCCTTCAGGAGGCCAAAAGCATTTAAGAGAAAATGTAGGTTTAATACATCCATGAGAAAGCTATTAGACAATGTGTTTCATAAGTAATGTGACTACGTCTGTCTTACTTATCAGTAAATTCCCATTGTTCAGCCCAAATTTTGGAGCAAGCTCAATAGCTAGGGAATACTTGTACTCTAAATGACTAAGTGAAGGAATGATGTCATCCTTACCTACTGAGGCCAGGTTCCTGAAGGTTTCCAGCATCACATCTCTGTAGAGATTCCTCTGAGCGTGATTCAGCAAAGCCCACTCCTCTGGGGTGAAGTCCACAGCCACATCCTCAAAGACCACTGAGTCCTAAAACATCCAACAAATTCTGGTTCAGTGAAAACCATTCTCCACCAGTGTGTGCATGAGGGAGGATGAGGCTGCTGGCACTAGCGGACTGAGACTGAAATCATTGCAAGTTCACACATGGTTCTGTGGTCTCCCACCTATTCTAAGGCTCCATCATCCTATTACTTCCCCTTTATTTCAGCACTGTCTTCTGTAGTGAGCCCATCCTGCCTCAGATATTTAATGGCATCTCTGATGAACTTATCTCTCTGCAGTTTGACTGTGACTACTTCCACTCTTCCACACTTCCTCTCCATCTGAAGGGTCCAGAAAAGACCACAATACACTGGAGAAATGAAAGCAATGCTGTACAAATAAAACAGTTATTTCCTTTAAAAACATCAGTTTCTTGTGATGAAGATGAGTTCATTTTCTTCAACTGCCTACTATAGCTCTCACCATGACAAGCAACAACGGTCAGACCTGAACAAGGTTTTAATGAATGAAAATACATTGAGGGCCTGGGAGCATTTCCTTCTTTATCTGTCCACCAACAACTTGATTCTTAGAGGCCTGATTATGCCCAACCTTTGACCCAGGCCCCGAGATAGATATATTTCCTTGAGAAACCCCAATCCTTATAAATTGGCAGGCCCATCTGGTAGAATAAGAATATTCTTTATGAGAAGCATTAATATTTACTTATTTGTAACCTACTTTTCTATAAAACAGCAACCCTCCTTTCTCTACATATTCTTCCAGGAGACAGGCCATGTACTGATAAGTTGTGCTCTGACAAGAGAAAGGAAGCATAAAGATTCAGGCCTCACCACAATCCTACATTCAGGGACCTGGGTGCTGCTAGCCAGTTATAGGTGACAGCTCCCTCAGCACACAGCCTGTGGCCATGAGACCCAAGAGCAGCCTTGTCTCCTCCAGAAAAGAGTGCTCCTTCATGCCTGGGAAGAAAATGTCATGAGTCCTACTGTAGAAGTAAGTTAATTGAAGTCCAGAAAAGTTTGGTTGTGAATTTGCTAAGATTAGAAATTCATAAAGGGATTAGGTGGCATTTACTTCCAAAAGAACATCTACTCCCACTGTCTGAAAATTCAGAGGTGTGACTTTTATACCAGCCTCCTGAGAGCTCTACACACAGTAACCATTTCCAAACCTCCTGGCATGCAGACAAGCATAACTCCTCCACCCCTGGGCATGGAATCCAATAGCCTGCAGGATCCCCAGAAAACCTAGCCTCTTAGAAAGTACATCTTCCCCTTGGCTTCTACATGCAGGGGTACAAATACAGGCTGCCACACTGCAATACCGGTGCTGCAATCTGCCTGTACAATTAACAGCAAAACTAGAATGCTCCAGAATGGGAACACTCTGCTTGTGAGGTCAGTAAGTGAAGTCAGATGTCTGGTCATCCTTAATTACTCTTGGTAAACTGGAATCTAGTGTTGTCTAACTACAACTTTCTCTCCACAGACAAAATTCAACCAGCTCCTCCACTGCTATGTATCAGGTGACATTTTAAAGCCACGAAACCCATAACATTCTCCATCACAACAATATTAATAAAATGTGCTATTGAGCACCCATGTGTGAGATATTTTGCCCATAGATTCCCACACATTAGCTTATGCATTTTATCTTAATCTTCCAAGTATATATCATTACAATCAATATGTAGCAGAAGAAAATTAAGATACAGTGAATTAATACCATGCTCAGTGTTACCCAATTAAAATGTTGCAGGTCTGCTTGCCTTCAAAGCTTAAACTCCTAATAGCTGCATTTCTGCACATACTTTACAGTATTATTATGGCTACTACTCCTCAACATGAATTACAGATGATCTAGTGAAGTCAGCAAACTTTGTAAATGCATAGTCATTGTTTAGGATTTTTCAGCTACGTGGTCTCTGTTGTAACTGCTCAAGTCATAGCACAAAAGCAGCCATAGACAACATGTAGAGAAATGGATGTGGCTGTGTGTCAATAAAACTTTATTTACATAAATAGGCAGCAGGGTGGAATTGGCCTGTGGATGATAATTTGCCAATCCCTGACCTAGAGAAATATCATCCAATAAGAATACAATGCAGACCACATATATAATCCATATTATCAAGAGGAGTATTGGAGTTAACTTTATATTTATATTAACCTCATGTTTAATAGTATATTTTATTTCATCCATTAAATATAAATGTCATCTCAACATGTACCAAATAATTCTTCAGATATTTCATATTCTTTTCATCATACTAAGTCCTACACGTGTGTTATGTATTTCACACATAGTACCCAGGTCAGTTTTGAGTACCTGTATTTCAAGTGCTCAACAGTCACATGTGGCCAGTGGCTGCTGTCCTGGACAGTGCAAATCTAGACCCTGCTAGGCACTGTGGAAACTAGAAAAACGAAACTTCTCTTCAGACATCCTTGGGCTCCTTCTACTGGCAAAGCTGTTTGCCTCAAGCAAGTTGTTCCTCTATGCCTATAACTCTCTGGCTCATTCATTTGCTGAAATTGATTTAGGTGATATTTAGACAGTTTCTACTATATATATATGCTATAGAGATACAGCACTTGAAAAAATTTCTGAACCATATGATTCTTAAATTCCTAGGGGAAGGGCAATCAATCAAATATAATACAGGTAATGGGGTAAGTACTATAAATAAAACACAGGACTGTGAGGGCCTATAGATTGAGAAACATGAGCAAATGGATCTGGGGCAGACTAACATGAAAACAGTAAAACAACCAGCTGAGGTCACATTGGAAATGGATACTTGGACTTGGAGTTTTTTTAAAATTCCAGTGCATTCTTCAACTCTAAAGAATCAGAAACAGAGTGTAATGATTTCACAAAAACCCCAGGAAAGGTCTCAAGTGCTTGGTGCAGCCTCACCAAATCCCAACTGAGAGACAATGGAATCAAAGAAATCTTGTCCAGGAGGCAATGGAATCAGAGACGGCCATTGTCCCTCATGCCAGCCAAGAGCAGAAACATCATCTACTCCCAAAAAGAAGGAAAGGGCAGTATGGATGGGCTAAAAATGAACTCAAGATTTTGGAAAATGAACAGCAGCATAAAGGAAAAAAGTGTAGAAAGAAAAGTGGAGGGCAAAATTAATGACAAAAAATAGGCTAAGTATACAAACCTTTTGATATTGACAAATCTTTGGCAATTTTCTTCAAGAAAAACAAAGCAGAAAATAATAAAGTTATGAACGGAAAAGTATGCTAATTAGAGATGTTGCAAGGATTAAATGTGAGAGGAGAGGGACGATCTAAAATAAAATGTTAAAATCTGAGGACTTCCATAGTATACAGTAGTTGAAAGAATGTAAAAGGGTGTTTTAAAATATTTACACACAGGAAACAAAAATCTCAAATTGTTTTACAGGCCAGTTTTTCTAGTTATTAAAGAGATCAATAATTATAAATGTAGAAAATAATTCCTTTTTTAGAGACATGCCAAGAGCTTAACAGTACATTTAAAAATTAAACACAATATCATTAACAAAAATAAGTGTAAAATTCTATAAAAGACATTAGTGCCCTAAGTAGAGTAATGAAAAACATGCATAATAAAGCACAACCAGGTGTGTACATTCAGCACGACTTGAATCTATGCTCTTGGGTAAAAAAATAAAATATTTAAAAAGCACAACCAAGCTCACTTTATTCCAGGAATGCAAAAGTGCTCAGAAATTGATTCACAAATTACATTTTACCACATTAATGGAAAACAAAGAAAAATCATAATTCATGTCCTTGGATCCAAAAAAATGAATGTTACATCACTATCATTAATAGATATTAAAATTTAATACATTACAACTAGAAGGAATGTCGCTAGTTGGGGGAGATGGTGCATAAAAACATCTGCAATGTTAAATGAAAATTTTGAAATAGTAAACGTTTCTTATCAAGAAGACAAGGATGCACAGTGTGTTTATGCTACATTGGACTGGAGGTCCTAGTGAGTACACTAAAGAAAAAAAATGAAAGGTAAAATGAACAGGAGAAGAAAAGTGTTGAAATTCTGCAGATAAGATTTTGCATGTACAGACTCAGAGAATTTACAGATGAACAATTAAAATCTATCTTGCACTTAACAAGGACACTGGTGAAAAGAATAATGCTCAAAAATCCACTTATTTCTATGTATTAGCAACAGTGTTTAAAAAGATACAATTTAAATCAGCATCAATATTAAATGCAGAGTCAGAAGGCTAACAAAGGTTTTGGAAAACATTTATGAAGAAAACAATAAAACATTACTGAGAGAAACTGAGGAAGATCAAAATTAATACAAAGACACACCAAATCCATGGATTGGAAAGCTCAATATTGTAAGGATGTAAATCCACCTTTGAATTCATCTACAGATTCATTCTTTACCGAAGTGCTGAGTCTAATCCTAGCCTTTTACATTTGAGAAACTCAATCTCAGGGGCACCAGGGTCCCTCCACTTCATCAAAAATAACTTGAGTGCATAGAATGTGCCAAACACTTGGATGCAATAAACCAATGAGAAGTAAAAAGCTCCCGTCCTTTAAAGCCTTATATCCTAGGAAGCCTGGTGGGTCAGACAGTCAAAACAAAATGAAATCATGTATTTTCTGTGGAGGGGATTAATACTCTGGGGAGGAGGGAGGACAGCGGGGGATGAAATTTGCAGAATTAATTATGGTGTTTAGAGTAAGCTTCACGGAAAAGGAAAGTCGGCCAAGACTTGTGGGGTGTGAAAAGACCTTCCAGATGAAGGGAAGAGCCACAGCTCTAAAGTGGGCGTGAGCCTTGGATACATGATGCCAGGTAGTTATTATTTCCATTGTAACAAATTCCTAAACAGTCATATTTGAACATGTCTAGTGTTACAAGTCTCATCTTCTAGGATTTGGCATTAATTTCTGAAGTTGAGATAACGGGACACAGAAAATCACAAATTCTCCCACCCTGCAAAGAAGAGTAAGTGATATTTTTCTGAATCTTTGTAATTCACCGATCTCCCTCCCTTTTTGTAAACTCCTTTTCATTTTTCTGCAGCCACAATGGAAGGGAGATTTTTCTCTATTTCTCCGAGATTCTTTTCCCCAGTAGCGATCTCAAGGCTCAGCCCTGGAATCCCATTGGTGAGCACTCAGAAGAGAAGAACAGAATCCCCAGAGAACTGTGAAAGAATAAATTTCCGTTCTTTCAAGCCACCCAGTTGTGGTCACACAGTCCTAGGACACAAATACACCAACCTCCCAAATCTTCGTGTCCCTGCTGTGTGTCTGATGTGCATTTTGCTCTCCAGGTCGTTACACTCCCTCCCAGGTTTGGGTTTCTCCGACGGCTTTGGTTACTTTTTCCTCCGTGTGTGGGAGAACCCAGGGGCCAGGGATCACTTGTCCTTCCCCCCTACTACCAGCACTTTGCAGGTCAGAGACCAACCACCGTCTCTCCGAGAAGGAAAACCGGGACTTAGGGAGGCACATCTGCGCGTGCCCCAGGGCTGGGCTGTGCCGACGGGGGCTGCCTGCGCGACTCCTCCCAGTCCCGGCGCCCGGGCAGCCCCCCGGGGCGCCCCGCCCACCCACCGCGGGTTCCCAGGGCGAGGGTGGTGGAGCAGGCAGCAGCCAGGCCCCGACCCACCGCGGCTCCGGGACGTCCGTCCCCGGGGAAGGCCCGGGGGGGGGGGGCGCCGCCGGGACTGACCCCGCGGGGCTGGGGTGGCCCGGCCTCCTCCCCAGGACCGGGACCCGGGCCAGAGGACTTTCGCATCTAGGCAGAGCTTGCTTAGGCCCTGGGGCAGGGGCAGACAGCTGGGCATCTCCTGCGTCCTCCTCCTGGATGCGGGGACGCAGGTGTGCACGGAATTCCAGACTCAGTTTCCCCACGGGCGACCCCTTGTCCGGGGCAGGAGGGGCCAGGGCGGGACTGGACAGACCACGAGGGCCTGGGGTTTTGGGGACCTGGGGGACAGCTGCAGACCCTCCCAGGAATCTTTGCCTATAATATATCAACACCTACACTAAAAATAGATGTTATTGGGCCTGAATTTTTCAAGGAAAACATTTTCTAGTTTGGTCTCAGAATTTGTTAATTTTTTTTTTTTTTTTGGTTAGGTGCACTTAAAACAGATCTGATTCTGGCTTGCTTCTTTCAGATTTCTATTACTTTAATGTATGATCGGGATTTTTCCTGTCAATGTTTCGATTTAAATTCCTTTTACTTCCCTCAGTTATTTTGTTATTCCCTGTACGTGGCACCCCCACTTCCTGTTTGGAAAGTCTGCTGTCAGAGGTCTGGATAGATCCACACACCACCCTCTGTCTCACCCTCAGATGCGAGCCATCAATTACAAAATCAATGAGGTTTTCGATGCAGTAAGGATCCATCTCCTCCTCTCTCTCCCCACAAGCCCAGCACCTCCACTTTTACCCCTCGGTCTCAGTCTTAAGGTCTCTCTTTCACATTGCCTTGTCTGGGACACGGAGCACAGACCCGAGGACCTCGAGGCCCAGGCCCGCCCGACCCTACAGGACCCCAGTCCGCCCCGTCCCGCCCTGGCCCCTCCTTCCCCAGACGAGGGTCGCTGGGTGGGGAAACTGAGTCTGGAGTTCCCGCGAACGTCTGGGAGGAGGACGCGGGAGGGGCCGCCGACTGCGGGGAGAGGCCGATGTCCACCCCAGGCCAGAGCGAGTTCACGTCATGCCCGGCCAGCCTTCCACCTGACGGGCCCCGGCGCGCTCACCTGCACGGGCCGCGGGGCCGCGGGGAGCTGGCCTCGGAGAGCCCAGGAGCGGGGCCGGGACATGGTGAGTGCGCGGGGCGGAGCCGAGCCGGGGAGGGGGGCGGGTGCGAAGCACCGGAGTCCGCGGCGGGGCGGTCAGGAGACCCGACGGTTTGCCGGGACGCCTCGGGGGCGGGGCGGGGGTATCCGCCCTGGGGACTGTCAGGTGTGTTCCAGCGCAGCCCTAATTATTCCTTTATTTGGGCGGCAGGTTTCAGTAAATGTAAAATAACGTCTCTGTTGGCCTTTTTCCTCTATTTAGGGTAGGAGTTCTCAGATCTGGGGCCTTGCCCTCGGCTGGGGAAAATCCTGTATCTGGCATAGCTAGAAGCCTGGGGAAAAGTCCTCAGATATTCTTTTTCCACTACAATTGTGGGGAAAAGCACGTCCGTATAATTACCTGAAAGTGACAAGGATGGATTAATGTCCATGAAATCGTGTTCTTTCCTACAAGTGCAGATTTTGTGACAGTGTGATCTTTCCAATTCCCTAATTGGCACGACAATGCAAGTTCTCCAAATGTGACTGTAAAATGAGGTGGCAGTCTGATTACTTATATTTTTGTCGGAGGATAGTTATTTCCATGTATTGCTTTCTGATCGGGAATTTTCCATTACTTATGCCTAAAAAATGCCTAGAATTCCTTCCCTCTTCTACGGACAAAGGGATCGCTGTCATTCTCACAACTGGAGCGGGTCTTTGTGTCATTAGGCGAAGCAGGTGTGTGTGCACCATGGACCGGAGGTGAGGCCTGACTCATATCCAGCTGCCTACAAAGAGGGCAAGAAGGTTGCAGTGGGTCTTGCCTGGGGGCCTTCCCGCACGAGCCTCCAGCACTCAGAACAATCACGCAGAGGCTATATCTCGGAGGGCTATCAGTCTTGGAAGGGCATATCACTCCTGCAGATGTGCTTGGGGCACTTTGTCCCTCCTGAGGTTGCACTTATGGTTGCTTTGTGGCTGTTTCTAAACAGTTGGTTTGGTTTTTGCATTAAGCTTTAATGATATAAACACCAGTGGCCTCACCACTCAGGTAAGCAAATAGACCTTGGGTATTTGTTAGCATCTGTTCATCTCTCTCCTGCCCCCCAGGGTGACCACCGTCCAAATTCTAACCTTTACCATCTATTATTTATCACCAAGCAGTGTTTTGTTTAATTTTGCCTCCTTCTAAATTTCAACCAGAATATTACTGTCAATGTCACCCCCCGCAAAGGCTTTTCTGTGGTTTTGTTGCTTCAGTCCCTTGCACGCATGCGGGCGTCTGAGGCTGTGGGTTGCCCAGTTAGCTCATCCATCCAGGGCTTATGGGGATTAGGTTATTCCAAGTTTATCTTTTGATAAACAGTAATGCTCAACAATGCTACTACAATCATTCTTGCTTTTGTCTCCAACTGCAAAATGCACCCTATGTTTCTACACTTGAGAGAAAAACTGTGGGGTTGTAGATTATGAATAAGTTTACTAGGAAATGCTGGTGGAGTGTGTGAACTGACTGCCCCCACCATGCCCTTCATGGCCGTGTGTTAGTTCCTTCCACTTGATCACCACACTTGGAATTACCTAATTTATTAACTTCTGTCCATCTACTGTATGAAACAGGATCTTCCTGTGATTATATATTGGTTTTTACTGGTTACCATTGAGTTTGAGCATTTTTCCTATATTGTATTTCATCATCTGTGAAATAGTCTGAACTCCTCACCTTTAATTCATCTGCATGGGTATTGCTTTCTTATATTTCTTATTTCTTTATATGTGCTGGGCCGCATCCCTTTCCATTTGCAGGTACTGCAAATATTTTCTCTGTTTGTGGTTTATATTTTCATTCCCTTTATTCTGCGCTGGTGAGTGGACTCAGAATAGTTTGAATAGAATTGAATTTGTCAGTCTCTTCCTTTGTAGCTTATTATTTTCTGTGTGTGTATACATGTGTATATATATGAACATTCTGTACTTAGAAGTCGTAAAAACACTTGACATTAATTCTGCTGCATGTTCTACTTTTGTCATTCACAGTGAAGTCTGCATTATATTATTACATGGAGTTGATAGGAACATTCCTCATTCCCCCATGGAGAACCAGCTGTCCTTGCCCAGGTGTTAAAATGTCCATCGTTTCGACCACTGTGGGCAACACTTGCTCTGTTGCAGGCTCATCACCACGAATAGATGGTCCTGTTTCAGAGATTTCCATGCCTTTTTATTGACCTATTTGTCTGTCCTTCTGCTGCTAATACCATCCTCTCCTAATTGCTATTGTGATTGAAATGCCTTGATGTGTTTTAGGAAAGTCCCTCCATTTTGTTCTGTGGAAAACTTGGCTATTCTTAGATATTTGTCTTTCATTTCAATTCTTAGAAGTAGTTTTTAATAAATTAAAAAATGAAACAGGCTACTCTCTGTTGCTCTGAGAGAGAGCTGCTGCCTTCCTTCTGTTTCTTTGCCTATAGAGCAAGCCTTCCTTCTGTTTCTTTGTTACTTCAATAAACTTCTTTTGCTTTAAAAAAGAAAACAAAAACAAAAAATGAAGCTGGTTTTGGATTTAATGGAGTTTTATTAAGACTCTAGACCTACTGGAGAGCTCTGCTGTTGTGGTGGCATCAAGTTTCCTTTCTGAGAATGTGTGCCGTCTTTCTGTTTCTTTCCACTTTGATGTCATTGAATGTCTGATGATCATTTTATGTCCTTCATCAGACATACTTTAACACTTAAAATTTGTAATAAGTTGGAAAGTTGTAATTTAAGTTTTTATAGTCTATGTTATCTTCTAAAAAATCTTTTAAACTTCTTGTTGCTAGTAATTAAAATATACTGAGATTTATTTTTATATTGCGTTTGCACTCTGGAAGCTTACTGAAAATCTTACTATTGTCTGGTTACCTTCATGTGTCTTCAGTTCTTTCATATATAATACTTTGAACTATGAACAGAGGCAACTTTTTTCTTTTGTTATAATTCTTATGTGTATTTTCTGTGGCCCTGGATGGGACCTTTGTACCTAATTTTATTGGGAATGGGTTGTACTTTACATCGTTTGTACGTTCTTCAAGGAACACTGCTTTTCATCGTATCCTTTGTCAGGCTGTGCAGGTTCCCACCTGGTCCTATCCTGCTAAGAGATTTTATATGGTGCATTGTTGAGTAGCACATCTTTTTCTTCATCTGTTCAGATGACTTTTCCTTTAATGTGGCATTGTGATAAATTATGAAAACTGATTTCATAATATTTCATTGTAAAATATAATATATAGAAAAAAATGCATAAACAATTGCACAATCAACCAAAACATTCTAAAGTGAGCTTCTGTGTAGTGAGAGCCAGACCAAGACCTGGAAGACGCCTTCAGGCCTCTCTCTGGGTGAGCTATAAGTGGGTGCATCCCTGAGTCAATATATTTTATTTCTGCAGGTTTGATTTTGATCGCAAGTGGCAGAGTGCCATGTGTACGAGTGTGTGTCAGGTTTCTTGTTCTCATAGTGATAGTCGTTTTCCATGGAATGGTAGTTCATTCACCCTCATTGCCCTGTATTGCTCCCCTATGGGACCATACCATTCTCATGTGTGAATTCCAGTGCCAGTAGCCATGGAGTAGCATCGGAGTTTTCCCATCATGACCAGTGCTTCTAAAAACATTACATGGGTGTCTTAGCACTGGATGTCTTAGCCTTGTTACTGACGCCCCTGGGTTCTTGTAGTGTCCCAGGATAGAAATCAAGAGAGATCACCAGACATAGCAACAAAGAAAAATAATTTATAAAGTTTATTTAGCTGTGCACAAGGGAGCTGGCACCGAGAAAAGAAAAGTTTGGGCTGCTCCCCAAGGATAGTGTGGGAATTGGTTTTATAGGGCTTTTCTAAATGGAAGAGTCATGCCAAAGCAGGTATAGGAGGGGTTTTTCTAGCGCCTGTGCAGTAGCTTTACGTAGTACATCATGCGTTTTATGTAGTATTAGCATTTTAAATCTCCACCCCAGTGTGATTTTTACTATTAAAATGAAGAAAAGGTTACTTTAAGTTGGAGCTTAACCTAACTGTGCCTGTGGGGGCTCCAGGAGAGTCCCTAGCCATCTAAAGCAGGAACTTGTGGTTAACAGGTTTTTGGTCCCTTGCTTCTAATTGGCTAGAAATTCAGCATGGCACAGCTTGAGTAAGGGGCTTTAGTCAAGCCTCAGCTAGAGCAAGGGGCCTCTGCTCCCCTCCTGGACCACATCAAAGCAGGAAACCAGCTGGTCTGCCTGTCTCAGCCTCATCTTCCCAAGATTTCCCATGCTGACCTTATGCTTTATGGTTGCCCTTTTGAGGGTATCAACCCCCCACTCAAAGTGGGTTTGGATGTCGAGACACATGCATCAAGAGGGGAAGAAAATAGTAATCTGGGCAGATCAGGGCAGGTAGGCTGGTCCAGGTGGCATGAGGGGAGCAGAGACAGTGGGTCAGGCCCCTGTGGTGGTTAGGGGGAGGGGCTGGGGTTTGTGCAGTTTGACCTTTCTGCTCGTCAGTGGCACAGGATGAGTGGCACTCGGGGGCCTCCTTGTCTGGTTATCTGATGTGGGGCAGGTGAGGAAGAGGGGTGGGGTTCTAAAAGCTGTTACCAGTCAAACATCGCAAATGGACCCATTCTCTGTATTATAATTCACTCCTGATGTTTGAACAATGGCTGAATTATGCCTTATCTCATTTAATATGAATTTGTCTGAGTGTGAATTTTCAAAGCCGAATGCCCAAGCGACACACTTTAGTTAAGACAAGTAGGCCTTGAAAGAGCCTTCACATCCATTCCTCTCAGGGCATTGGAGAGAGCCGGGAAGATATGTCAGTGGGGTTCTGGGCCTCAGTTCAAATAGTTAAGCAATGTTATTGATTATTTTAATGTGTTGTCTCATTGTCAAGTGGTTTGTGCAGCCCTGCCAGTGTTGTCTACCCACATGCAACAAGCAGCCCCTTTAAGGAAACTACCCCATCTGTGGCTGGCCAACAAATAGTCCAAAGCCAAGTGTCATCAGCTGCCATGGCTTCCAGGGAGTTTCATCCTTCCTGTAAAGCTCCTAAACTGTAGCTGTCTGCTGCTTGTGGCTAGAGTGTTTTGGACAGTTCCTGAGTGCCATCTGTGTCCTGCATCCACAGGACTATCCTCACATGGGATGGGCCAAGGGCCCAAGGTCTTTTCCTCTGCCTGTAGATATCACTTGCATTTCAGGAAAGAGGCCTCTGGATGTGTGAGCCTGTATGACCCCAGGCATCGGGGCAGCTGGGTGCAGAGGGATAGGCTCAGGGCGTGAGAGCCACCTCCTCCACCAGGGCCCAGCGTGTGACCAGCAGCGACTGCTCTAGTGATGTGTAGCACTGGGTGGGCAGTGTCTTGCACCAGATGCGTGCCCCTGGGCAATCCATGGCCATCAGGATGCTTTGAGACTCTCAGAGGCATTAGCAGCCTCTACAGAGAAGGAGTCTGAGGGGTTGGAAACAGTGGAGTCCTGTTGTCATTGCACTTTGGGCAGAATCTAGAACCTCTTGTTGCCCCATTCAGAGGGCTGATTTGTGAGTAACAGCACAGATGGGTCAGAGTAAAATTTGTAAGTGAGGAATGTGTTGCCTTCAAAAACCCAAACACACCTGGTAAGTATTAGGCTTGATCTAAACTTGTGGGTACTGATAAATGAGGTAGGGTTCTTCCCTAGGCTGGTTCTTTAAAAATAATTACCTGAAATGTGAATGAAGTAGTGGGATCTTGAGTTTTATGGGACACAATGGCTCAACTCTGAATGGAAAGTTCTGTCACAGATCTCCCAGCCTGTCCCCCAGCCTGGCTTCTCCTAAGGCTGGAATTAAATCCCTGAAATCCAAAATCCCTCTTTCATTCCCAAAGCAAGCTACCCTCCTCCACCTCATAACATCATTATCAATTATTTTCCTCTGTCTTCCATTCCAAAAAGTCACAGTATTTAAATTGTTTATGATTATTTCACAGAGATGTCCATTTTTCCGTTGTTTTATTTGTTCATTCTTCTGCAAATACTGTATTGCTCAGATTAATACAATAGTTTTAAAATCCTTGCCCCATATTAGGTAAGCCTTCACCTTGTTCTTCAGAAAAGTTTGGCTATTTTAGACATTTTTTATTCCCACTACGTTTGGAAAGTAGTTTTCATTAAGTCCTAAAAAGCCTCTTTTGAAGATATAGTGGAATTTTATAAAGACTATAAGTCTCTTGGGAGATCCAACATTTTGGTGACATAGAATTATATTAAGAGCTTTCACCATCTTTCCATTCTTTGATATTACCCAGTTCTTATTACCCAATAATGTTTCAATTTCTCCATTGGGATCTAATTTTTTTTTTTTTAGAGACAGGGTCTTGCTACATTGTCCAGGCTGGTCTCAAAATCCTGGGCTCAAGCAATCCTCCTGCCTCAGCCTCCCAAGTACTCTAGAACACGCCTCCATGCCCAGCTGGGAATCTTTTTATATCCTTCACTAGACTTATTAAGTACTTATTTAACTTTGGATTTTTCCCTACATATATTAGTTTTTAAAAATTAATTTTCCAGCAGTTAAGTAAAAACAATGCAGTTTATTGGAATCTTGCTAAAAATCTTAATTCTATGATTACCTTTTTGTTCTGTTGAGGTTTTACATGCATAATTGTTAGAGGTATGCATAAAGACAAGTTTTTCTTTTATAATTGTTACAAATTTTTTTTTCTAGTGGCACTGATCTAGTATAATGTTGATCGGGATGAGGTAATGGGCATCTTCATTTTGTATCTAATGTTTTTGAGGAAGACAATGAACTTCATGCTATTGATATGTTCTTTTAAAAAAGTTTTATTGACATAATTTGTATATCATACAATTCACCCATTTAAAGTGTACATTTCATTGGTTTTTAGTATATTCACAGAACTGTGCAACCAAGAACACAGTCAACTTTAGAACATTTTCATCACCTCAAAAAGAAACCCCATACCCTTTAGCTATCACCCTCCTATTCCCCCATATCCCCTTCCCCCGGCCCTAAGAAATGACTAATCCACTTCCTGTCTGTGGATTTGCCTGTTCTGTTTCATATAAATGGAATCACACACTATGTGTTCTTTTGTGTCTGGCTTCTCTCATTAAGCATGATATTTTTCGAGGGTCATTCATGTTGTACCATTTGTTAGTGCTTCGTTCCTTACATGGCTGAGTGATTACTGTGTAAACATACCACATTTTGTTTATCCATTTATCAGTTGATGGACATTTGGGTTTTTTCCACCTTTTGACTATTGTAAATAGTGCTGCTATGAACATTTGGGTACAGATATTTCTTTGAATATCTGTTTTCAAATTTCTTCAGTATATATCTAAGAGTGGAATTGCTGGGCCATTTGATAACACCATGTTTAACTGTTTTATTTTTAATAGACTTTATTTTTGTTAGATTAGTTTAGGTTCATGGCAAAATTGAGAGGAAAGTACAAAAAGTTCCCATGTGCCCCTGGCCCCCATATGCACAGCCTTCCCCACTATCAACATCCCACACCAGAATGGTACATTTGTTACAACTGATGAACCTCCACTGACACATCAGTATCACCCAAAGTTCATAGTTTACATTGGTGTTCACTCTTGGCATTGTACATCATATGAATGTTCCCAAATGTACAATGACATGTATCCACCATTGTAGTATCATATAGAGTAGTTTCACTGCTAACACTGACAACCACTTTTTACTGTCTCCGTAGTTTTACCTTTTCGAGAATGTCATATAGTTGGAATCAAACTGTATGTAGCCTTTTAAGTCTGGCTTCTTTCACTTAGTAATATGCATTTCAGTTTCTCTGTGTCTTTTCATGGCTTGGTAGCTCATCTCTTTTTAACACTGATTAATATTCAATTGTCTCATTAATCCATTCACCTACTGAAAGATGTCTTGTTTGTCCCTGTGTTTTGAGCATTATGAATAAATATGTGAACATCTGTGTACAGGTTTTCGTGTAGACATAAGTGTTCAGCTCCTCTGGGTAAACATCAAGGAGTGCAGTTGCTGGAATGGATTGTTAAAGTATGTTTAGTTTTGTAAGAAACCACCAAAACTCTTCCAAAGTACCATTTTGCATTCCCGCTAGCAATTAATTATAGTTCCTGTTGCTCCACATCCTGGCCAGCATTTGGTGTTGTAAGTGTTCTGGATTTTGGCATTCTAATAGATGTGTAGTGGTATCTCATTGTTTTAATTTGCATTTCCCTTATGTGATGTGGAGCATTTTTTTCATACGCTTATTTGCCATCTATGTATCTTTGGTGAGGTGTCTTAAGGTCTGTAGCCCATTTTTTTAAACAAGTTGTTTTCTTATTGCTGAGTTTTTAAAGAGTCCTTTGTATACTGTATTTTGGATAGCAATCCTTTATCAGATATGTCTTTTGCAAATATTTTCTTCTAATCTGTGGCTTGTCTTCTTAGTCTCTTGACAATATCTTTTGTAGAACAGAAGTCCAGCTTATCAGTTATTTCTTTCATGGATCATGCCTTTGTTGTCATATTTAAAAAGTCATTGCCAAACCGAAGGTCATCTAGATGTTCTCCTAAGTTACCTTCTAGGAGTTTTATAGTTTTGTTTTACCTTTAGGTCTGTGATCCATTTGAGTTAATTTTTGTGAAGGGCTTAAAGTCTGCATATAGATTCATTTTTTTGCATGTGATAGGCAATTGTCTGGCACCATTTGTTGAAGAGAGTATCTTTTCTCCATTGTATTGCTGAGATCAGTTGACTGTATTTGTATGGTTCTATTTGGGGGCTCTCTAATCTGTTACACTCATCTATTTGTACATTCTTTAATCAACATCATACTGTCCTGATTACCGTAGCTTTATAGTATGTCTTGAAGGTGAATAGTGTCCGTCCTCCAACTTTGATCTTCCCCTTCAATGTTGTGTTGGTATTTTGGATCTCTTATCTCTCCATGTAAACTTTAGAATCAATTTGTCCCTATCCACCAATTAACTTGCTGGGGTTTAGACTGGGATTGTGTTGAATCTATAGATCAAGTTGGAAAGAACTGACATCTTGGAAATATTGAGTACTCTACCCATGAACATGGAGTATCTCTTCATTTGCTTAGTTCTTTGATTTTTTTCCATGAGAATTTTGTAGTTTTTTTTCATATAGATCTTGTATGCATTTTGTTAGGTTTATACCTAAGTATTTCATTTGGGGGGCTTGCTGATTTAATTATGTTTTGGTCTAAAGGCACATATTGTATGATATTTATTCTTTTAAATCTGTTAAGGTGTGCTTTATGGCCCAGAATATGATCTATATCAGGGAATGTTCCATATAAGTTTGAGAAGAATGTGTTTTCTGCTGTTGTTGGATGAAGTAGCCTATAGATGTTAATTAAATCCAATTGATCGATGGTGCTGTTGAATTAGTTTATCAATATTAATTACACCCAGTTGATTGGTGGTGGTGTTGAGTTCAAATATGCCCTGATTTTCTGCCTGCTGGATGTGTCCATTTCTAATAGAGGGGTGTTGAATTCTTCAACTCTGATGGTGGATTCATCTGTTTTTTTCCTTGCAGTTCTAGCAGTTTTTACTGGCTCTGTCTGACATTAATATATGGACTCCAGCTTTCTTTTGAATGTGTTAACATGGTTTATCTTTATCCATTTACTTTTAATCTATATGTATCTTTAAATTGGGTTTCTTGTAGACAACATATAGTTGAGTCTAGTTTTTTGATCCACTCTGACAATCTGCTTTTAATTGGTATATTTAGACCATTGACTTTTAAAGTGACTGTTGATATAGCTGGATTAATAGCTACCATATTTGTTACTCTTTTCTATTTGTTGGCCTGTTCTTTGTTCCTAATTTTTGTTGTCTCTCTTTTCTGCCATTTGTGGTTTTGATTGAGCATTTTATATAATTCCATTTCCTCTCCTTTCTTAGCATATCAATTATACTTTTTCCTTTACAGGATTGCCCTGGAGTTTTCAATATACACTTACAGCCAATCCAAATCCACTTTCAAGTAACACTGTGCTGCTTCCCAGGTAGCACAAGTAACCTTACAACAATTATTCTATGTTTCTCCTTCCTGCCCCTTGTATCATTGCTGCCATTTGTTTCACTTATACATAAGGTACAGTCATTGAGTACAGTGTTGTGATTACTATTTTGAATAATTTGTTATGTTATAGATCACTTAACAACAACAAACAAATTTTTATTTTATTTTTACTTATTCTTTCTCTGGTGCTCTTCCTTTGCAAAGATCCACGTTTCTGACTGGTACAATTTTTCTTCTTTCTGAAGAATTTCTTTTTAATATTTCTTGTAATGCAGGTGGGTCTACTGGCTACAAATTCCCCCAATTTTTGTTTGACTGAGAAAGTCTTTATTTCTCCTTCAGGTTGAAGGATAATTTAACAGGATACAGAATTCTAGGTTGGTGAGGATTCTTTCTCTCAACACTTAAAATATTTCACTTTCTTCTTGCCTGCATAGTTTCTGAGGAGAAATTTTATGTAATTCTTATTGCTGCTTCTCTGTAGTTAAGGTGTTTTTTTCCTCTTTCATTATTTTTTCTTTTTCTTTGATTTTGAACAGTTTGAATATGCTATTCCTGGGTGTGGAGTTTTGTGGGGGTTTTTGACATTTACCTTATTTAGTGTTCTCTGAGGTTCCTGGATCTGTAGTCTGGTATCTGACCTTAATTTGGGGAAATTTTGTTATTGTTTCAAATATTCTGTTATTTTCTTCTAATATTTAATTACACATAGGTTACACCTTTTGTAGTTGGTCCCATAGTAGTGTCCTCCATTATATTTCAGTCTTTTTTTCTCTTTGCTTTTCAGTTTTAGAAGTTTCTATTGACATATCTTCAGGCTCAAAGAGTCTTTCCTCAGGCACATCCAGTCTACTGAGTCCATGAAAGTCATTCTCCATTTCTCTTGGTTTTTGTTTTTTTTTTAACTTTAGCATTACTTTTTTTATTCTTTCTTAGAATTTCCATTTCTCTGCCTATATTACCTATTTGTTCTTGCATGTTGTGTACTTTTACTATTAGAGGGCTTCACCTATTAATCATAGTTGTTTTAATTTTTTGTTGAAAGGTGGAGACAATGTACTGGGTGAAAGGAACTGAGTAAACAGAACTTTAGTAATGTAGTGGTATGGTGTGGTCAGAGTGGAAGCATTCTATAACCCTATGATTAGGTCTCAGTCTTTTGGTGAGCCTGTGCCCCTGGACTGTGAACTTCACAAGTACTTTTCAATTCTTCCTCCTCCTTCCATTTAGGTGAGACAGGATGATTAGAGGAAGCTAGAGTTGGGTAATTCTCTTTCCCCAGGTCAGTTAGACTCTGATAAAATCCCATCAGATTAGACTTTGGTAAAATAACTTCTCTTGAGATCAGGCCCTGTTAAGAACAAAATTCTTTAGCCTATTTCAAAATTATTATTTTTCTCTTCTACCAGCCAGAAGCTCAAAGGGATTTTTCTCTGAGCTTCACTGTGAGATCCTGGTAGAGCTCCTGGAGGTAAAAGTCAAGAAAAAAAAAAGTCACACACGCCCCCTTAAGACTGGGCCCCCGAGCTGCCTAATTCTTGGACTTGTCCGTACTGCACTTGCAGCAATTCATCAATTGTAGTTCAGATTTTCCTACCCAGTACTGGTTCCCACAGAGATTTTTTTCATGGGTTTCTGTTCTGGTAAGTTTTGATTCTCCATATCCACTGTCTCCAATTTGGGGGACAGAGTTTGCTCTGTGACATCAATTCTCTGATGGATCTATGAACAGTTGATTTTTCAGCTTATTCAGCTTCTCACTTGTTAGGATGGAGTGGTGACTTCCAAGCTCCTTACATGCTGTACCAGGAACCAGAAGCCATCTGTTTAACGTCTTAAGGAACTGCCAAACTGTTTTCTACATTTGCTGCACCATTTTACATTCCCACCAGTAATATACGAGGATTCCTGTTTCTCCGTGTCCTTGCCAAAACTTAGTTTCCAATTTTTATTTTAGCCACCGTAGTGTGTGGGAATTGGTATCTCTTTGTCGTTTTGATTTGCATTTCCTTGATGACTAATGATGTTGAGCATCTTTTCATGTACTTATTGACCATTTGTTTGTCTTCCCTGGAGAAATGTCTATTCACAACCTTTCCCCACCTTTTAATTGGGTTATTTTTCTTTTCATCATTAAATTACATGAGTTCTTTATATAGTCTGGATCCAAGTCCCTTATGAGATATATGTTAGACCAATCTTGCATTACTGAGATAAATTCTAGCTGGTCACAATGTATAATTCTTTTATATATTACTAGATTTGGTTTGCTAGTATTTTGGTGAGGATTTTAGCATCCACAACCATAAGGAGTATTGGTCTGTTGTTTTCTTGTGATGTCTTTGTCTGGTTTTGGTACCAGGATAATGGCCTCGTAAAATGAATTGGAAATTGTTCCTTGCTCCTCTAATTTTTGTAAACATCTGTGAGCATTTTTCTTTAAATTTTTGGTAGAATTCAGGGGTCAAGCCAACTAGGCTAGGGCTTCTCTTTTTTAGTAGATTTTTGATTACAAATTCAGTCTCCATTTATTATAGCTGTATTCGGACTATATAGTCAATTTTTGTAGTTTAGGTCTTTCTGAGAATACGTTTCATCTAAGTTACCTAATTTATTGGCATGTAATTGTTCATCATATTTCTTAATAATCCTTTTTATTTCTTTAAGGTTTGTAGTAATGTTCACTCTTTTATTTCTGGTTCTACTAATTTGAGTCTCTTTTTTCCTTGTCAATCTAGCAAGTCAGTTTTGATTTTTTTCAAAGAAATAACATTGGTTTTATTGATTTTTGCTATTTTACTAATATTTGGTGTAATATTAATTCCTTCCTTCTGAATACTTTAGGTTTTCTTTTTGTACTGTCTTGAGGTAGAAGATTAGGTTATTGATTTACAATCTTTTCTATAGTGTATTAATTTTCTTCTAAGTACTCTTAAGCTGCTTCACATAAGTTTTGGTATACTATGTCTTCATTTCTTATCCATTTCCATTATTTTCTGAGTTCCCTTTTGATTTCTTCTTCAGCCCATTGATTGTGGAGGAGTGTGTTAACATGCACATATTTGTGAATTTGCCAAATATTTTCTCTGTATTGGTTCCTAATTTCATTCCATTGTGGTCAGAGAACATACTTTGCATTATTTCTGTTGTTTTTAATTTACTGAGGTTTGTTTTATGTTTTTATAAAGTGCTTCTCCTGGCAGCAAATTCTTTTGGTTTTTTTTTAAACTGCATTCACTTTCTCTTCATTTTTAAACATTGACTGCCATGTGAGTTGTATTTAACTCATGCTAGTTTTGAGCCCAGGTCCTTGTGAAGCATATATAACTCACATGTCTGTTTACCTTGGATGCCACATGAACTATTTTTCAAGTTGCATATAACTCACACACAGAAAACAGTTTTTAAAACCCATATTTTTCATTAATTTAGAAAGGATTGTTTTGTTTTCAAAGTTTTTATTCTATTTTTATAATAAAACACTGGGGCCCCAAGAAAAATTTTTTTCTAGTGTGGCAATCGATGTATTAAAAGATATTTTTCTATGTAGAATCCTTGCACTGATATATTTCTTTCTTTGAGCACTTTGAATGTGTTATCCCATTACCTTCTGACATTCATTATTTCTGCTGAGGTCAGCTCTTAGTATTATTGTGGATGCCTTTTAAGTGACAAATCATTTTTCTTTGGCCGCTTTCAAGATTTTCTCCTTGTCTTTGACTTTCCCCATTTTTACTACACCGTATTTGTGGATCTCCTTGTAATTTTCCTGTTTGGAGTTCATTGAAGTCTTGGATGTGTAGGTTGGTGCTTTTCAATATACTTAGGATGCTTTCAGCCATTATTTTTTTCTGCTTTCTCTCTCTTATCCTTGTTGTAGTGCCATTACATGTGTGTTGGTACACTTAATGGTGTCCCAGTTTCTGTAAGGCACTGTTCTTTTATCTTCATTCTTTATTCTGTTCTTCAGATTGTATAATTTCTGTTAGTCTACCTTCAAGTTCACTAATTCTTTATTATGCCAATTCCAATCTACTGTTAAACCTCTCTTCTGATTTATTTATTTTCACAGGAACTGATGGTTTTCTCTGTCTGGGGTCCCTATAAACATGCTTAGGTATGAGGATTCACTACAAGGATTCACAGAACTATTTATTTCACAGAAATACTTTATTTCAGAAAAGCTGTTATACTCAGTGTTACAGTTTATTACAGTGAAAGGATACATGTAAAAATTAGCAACAGAAAAAGGCACAAGGGAAAGACTCCAGGAGGCACCAGGCTCAAACTTCAAGTTATCCTCTCCTGATGGAGTTTCACAGAGCTTTGTTTTCTCAGCAATGATGGGTCACAACACATATGAGATGTTAACTATCCAGCAGATCTCACCCAGGCCTTGGACTCCAGGGGTTTTGTTGAGGGTTAGCCATGTTGCCCTATTGACTGACCTTAGCTATTCAGTGTCCAGCTCTTCCAGAGACCTAACTGATACAGTGTGGCCCAGGGCTCCAAGTGGACAAAAACGGGCATTTATTGGTCACATTTTAGCATAAGCTCTGTCATGGCCCAAGGCTCCACCTATACAAAGATACACTTATCAAGCAGTGTATTCTAAGGTGTTACAATTTTCTCCTAGGAGCCAATCTAGGGCTTGTCCCAAAGACCAGTGAAATGTACAGGGTCTGGACAACTGAGGCCTGCTGAGTTATCCCTTTACGGCACAATTTCAAATGGAAGAATTTTTCATTTGTATAGCATTTCTCTCTTGACCCACTTATAGAGAATAAAACAAGAGTAGTCACAACAAAAACGTAGCAATAAGTTCAGAGTATTAGTGGTGCTGTTAAGTTTATTAGGAAGCAAGCATGAAGAATAAGAGTTCTGACGTTTACATCATAGAGTAGATGTTGAGAGACCACAGAATCTTGTTTGAATTTCTTCTGACTTAAGTGCAGTTCACCAGCACACTTTCATTCTCACACATACTCCTGCATACATATGTTGGATGTTTTAGGATTCAGTGGTCTTTGAGGATGTGACTGTGGACTTTACCTTGGAGGAGTGGGCTTTGCTAGATTCTGCCCAGAGGAAATTCTACAGAGATGTGATGCTGGAAACCTTCCACAATCTGGCTTCAGTAGGTAAGGGTGACATCATCCCTTCACATAGTTATTTAGTGAACAAGTATTTCTTGCTCATAATTGCTGTTCCAAGATTTGAAATGTGGAAAGAGAATACATTGGTAAATAAGACAGACATGGTCACTGCCATCATGGACCTAGACTCTATAATCATTATTCTGTGACAGTGAAACCCTGTGTGTTAAACATTTTATTTCTGCCTTGGTTTGAAGCTCCTTTAGTATCATTAGGATGAGTATAGCCTTCATTGGTCATTTTGGATCACAGAGAGGTTTCTTGTTTGAAACCTGTGGCTGTGATAATTTCATTGTGTTTACTGAGATACCTAACATTTTGACCCCGTGTCTGTTCAAAATGCTACACTCCTCAATGTCTTTCTTTGCTCATGTGTCTCTTTTCTTATGAGATTTTTTTCACTTTTTTGTTTCAGATCAATTTAAAATCAACAGGTCAGTTTCTCAGCAGAATATGTACGGGGAAAAAATACCTGAGGAACAGAAAATACCAAAGTTCACAAGAAATAATCCCTGTGCCTACATTTTAGAAGAAAATTGGGAAGACCAGCACAAAAACCAGAGGACACATAGGAGGTGAGTTGCACTCACAAGAGAAAGCATATTCCAAGATATCATGAAATTTAAAAAAAAAAAAAATTATAAGCTTAACTCCAAATTAGTTTATTCACAAGAATTAATAAATGTTTAATTTGACTTAGATATTAGAGTTTAAAACATAGTTAGTAATAATTACAGGCAACCTCCATATATAATAAACATTGTATTAAAAATAAGTATGCCTGAGCCCTCTTCCAGAGTATTTATTCTACTTTCAAACAATTCAAAATAGAAAAAACATCATGTATGCTGAAATGTAACTAGAAACATAGTTCTAATACTTATTAACACATATTAACAAATCATTAATAAACATACCATAAGTAAAATACCTCTCATTTTTAACAGAAATGATACGGTGAACAGACTCTGTCAAGATAATGTAGGTAATCAGTGTGGAGAAACCTTCAGTCACATGCCAAATCTTACTCTGTACAAGAAAATTTCTTCCGGAGAAAAACCATATGAATGCACTAAGTGTGGGACAGTTTTCGTGCATCTTTCTTCTCTTAAGAGGCATGTCAGCTCTCACTGTGGACAAAAACCATATCAATGTCAGGAATGTAAGCAGGCCTGCGTTTGTCCTTCACACCTAAGCAGTCATGCAAGACCCCACACTGGAGAGAAACCTCATGGATGTAAATTATATGGGAAAACCTTTCCTTATTTCTACTCCTTTACTCGACATATCAGGACTCACACTTCAGAGAAAAATTATGAATGCAAGCACTGTGGGAAAGTGTTCATTGAGTTCTCCAGTCTTACTAGACATGTGAGAACTCACACAGGAAAGAAGCCATATAAATGTAAGAAATGTGGGAAAGCCTTTATTTATCCCTCCATCTTTCAAAGACACATGATACACACTGGAGAGAAGCCCTATGTATGTAAATTATGTGGGAAAACATTTCACCATTCCTATTTCCTCACTCAACATATAAAGATTGACACTTCAGAGAAAAGCTATGAATGCAAGCAATGTAGACTAGCCTTCAATCAGTTCTCAAGTTGTACTAGACATGTGAAAACTCACTTTGGGAAGAAGCCTTATAAATGTAAGGAATGTGAGAAAGTCTTTAATTATCCCTCAGTCTTTCAAAGACACATGATAACACACACTGGGAAGAAGCGATATGAATTCGGATCATGTGGGAAAACATTTTGTCATCCCCGTTCCTTCACTCACCATATAAAGATTCTTGCAGTAGAGAAAAATTAGGAATGCAAGCAGTGTAGGATAGCCTTTAATGATGTCTCAAGTTTTACTAGGCATGAGAACTCACAAAAAAGACAAGCCATATAAATGTAAGGAATGTGGGAGAGCCTTCATTTATCCCTCAACATTTCAAAGACACATGATAACACATACTGGAGAGAAGCCCTATAAATGTAAACAATGTGGGAAAACGTTTAGTTATCGCCAATCTTTTCAGAGACATGAAAAGACTCATACTGGAGAGAAACCTTATGAATGTAAGCAATGTGGAAAAGCCTTCACCTGGCCCTAAACATTTACAGAACATGTGAAAATTCACACTGAAGAGCAACTCTATAAATGTGAAAAATGTGGGAAGGCTTTCACTTCTGCCAAATCATTTCAAGGTCATATGAGAACACACACTGGACAAAAACCTTATGAATGTAAGCAATGTGGGAAAGCCTTCAGTTGGTCCTCATCATTACAAAAACATGTGAGAATACACACTGGAGAGAGACCTCATGAATGTAAACAGTGTGGGAAATCCTTCAAGTGGCCTTCATCCTTTCAGAACCACGTGAGAATGCACACAGGATAGATGCTGTGTGAATATATGTAATATTCAAAAGCCTTTGGTTGTCAAGTCATTCTTTCTAAAACGTGAGAGCTTACACTTGAAATTCTAAAATTGTAAGCAGTATGGGGAAACTTCATGTTAATTCATGTATCATGCACCAGAAAATTCATACCAGGAGAGACATCTTAGAAGTTTTAAGTATGGCATTGTCTTTGTCAATACCTCATTCATAAAGTAGACCCATAAGTAATGAATGTCCAGCTCTTTCAAAAATAAATGTTTATGTAAGAAAAAGTTATCTAAGTCTTCTTTTAGCTATAGTTTGAATAGGTAAGTGGTTTTATTTCATTTAAATTTCTTCTCTTTTTGTCTTGAAGTTTATTGGACCCATGGTGATTTGAAGTGTACTTTTATAATTTTCTTACTGGCCTGGTGTGATAGATAGTAGATATCACTTACCTATTTTATATAAAGCACCTTTCATTCCAAAAAAAAATTTTTTTTTTGCAAAAACTTGTAACTACACAAAGGTCTCCAGAAAGTAGTCTCTAATCACCTTTTGCAATTTGTTCCTTTTCCTTGTTTCTCATTGGGAATTGGACAGTAGGCTTTGAATTAAGAATGGAGACATATAAAACAATAATTAAATCTATAGATGGGGATGGTTATGTTGGATGTTGTAAAGGTTTAACGGGTAAGGATGAGAACTACATTTCCTTGAATGTATTCCCTTTATGGTTCCAAGGTAAAATGTGCTAATTGTCTAATTTTCCTGAAGTGAAGAAGTCATTACCCACTTTTTGGAGCCACCATACTTGGAGACAAACAGGTGGTACATAGGGGCATCATGGACACTGCCTTCTGGATCATTACATTGACTCTTGCCCCTGTTAATCAAGAGTATCTTCAAAACAAACACCAACTGCTTGACTTCCATTTTCCCAGAGGTCCTAACTTTCAGCCAGCCATCTCCATTAGCTCCCCCAACATGAATACATTTCCATGATCACAGTTTGGATTTCTGCAATACCTACCATGTTCACCAGGCCATTAATTCATACTGTCATGGTTGTTGATAATCTCTGAAGCTCTGGCTCCCATCTTCTCTAGATCTTACCTTATTTTTATAAGGTATAATTTATATACTGAACAATTTGTTCTCTTAATACTGCTTGTGGCTCTACATTACTGATTCAACCATGATAGCCTACACAGCACCCCCCCCCAAAAAAAATCACATGGTACTTTGTTCCTTTACTGAATTGTTGAATGACTGCTCTTAGTCCATCCATGTAAGAATAATCATCTCCCTCATATATCAGGCAGATTGTGGGAAGCTGAATGCAACCCCTCAGTATGTGTTCAATTACTATGTTTGATTATATGCTATTGAAAACAATGCTTTTTGTCAAACAAAAACTTTTGTAGGTGTTTCTTAGAAATATCCTATCAACTGTGTTCAGATAAATTGTATACTAGCAAATTTTATTTTCTTTTAATATATTGAAATATTCAATATATTAAATTATGGAGTGTGAAATCAACTTTATAACCTTATCAAATTTAGGCACCACTTATTAGTCAGCATACTGGTGTATACTGTTCATACACTTGTGTACCAGGTGTATACAAGTTCATGCACTTTTCCTAAAGGTAAATTTTTTTATTTTTAATAGTAAAAACTTTTCTTTTTGTCAGTGCACTCTAACCAGAGACCACCAGGATCACATGTTTAGTCAAGGAAAGCTTGACATATTGAGTTACCAGAATGCAGATGACTACACACCATGAAGGATTATGGGATGTATCAGAGTATTAAAAGTACATGATATATTTGGGCTTGCGTTAGGTGATGTGGGTGAGTGTTCAAGAAAGTGAGGCTGTGTTCTGTATTGGATGCTCTTTGGGTCATTCACATAATCTGGTGATTGGGAATCTTAGTAGTTCTTATTTAAAAGGCAGAAAGGGGTGGAGCTAAAACCAACTGGTAGAGAAACAGCAGTCAGTCATATTAGCAAAAAGAGGGGAATTTTGGTCATTTTGCAGATTGGAGTTTCTTTGTTAGAGAAGAGACATGATTACAAAGTGCCCTTTTAAAAAATCTTAACCATGTCTGATGACAATTCTATGAAATCATTTTTCTTTAAAAGAATTGGCCAGCCCCCAGTTTTCTGGGGTAATTTTGTCTTTCTCACTTATTATCTAAACACTGAAATATGTCTTAGTACGTATCAGATAGTGTTTGGTTTTCTATGAAGTAACATAGTTAAAATTTTAAAGTTCAGTTATTCATCAAACTTTATAAAAATAAATATAAATGCTGAGACTTACACATTTAAGTAAATTGCCAGAGATCACAAACTGAGTGAGGGACAAAGTTCAAATCAAGCCTTTCCTATACAGAGTCTGTGTTCCTTACTTGATGCTAATTTTTGAACATCCTTCACATACCAAGCATTTTGGTCTCAAAATGTATACAATTTAATTAATCAAGACATTGTAGGCTCTGGTTATAGAAGTATGAAACAAACAAGTTCTTAGAGACCTTGATATTATATTTTTGTGGACAAAGACAGTTAATAAATGGCAAACTTTTTATAAAGAAATAAGGGCTTTGCAGGATAGTAAACTATGACAATTGAGATAACAGGAAATGTATGGATGTTTTGTGTATTTTCCTTATGGACAGTAGCAGCCTTCGTGAAGATATCATCATTGATTCATATATTTCTCCACCTAGTAGGTCCTAAATTAACTGAGGAACTACTCAGGGGTGTTTGTAAATAGTGGGGAGCGATACATACATACACAGTTGTGCATTCATGGAGTTAATAGTTCTGAATCCCCACAAAAATAAACAGGTAATGCTTCAGCTTATGTTTTGCAATGGCTAAAAGTTATAGGCCATGTGATAAGCGATCACGAGTTTGAACATGGGTATCATTGATCAGAGGCTTCCCATTGACCATGGGGTGTCTTACAACTCTTCTGAATGCACTGTGAGCTGCATGTTAACCTAGCTCCTGCTGCTCCCCAGCCTCTTCTGCATTCCAACTGGGATGCTCCTTGGCAGCCATAATGTTAAGGCTGCATTTACTACTAGGGATCTGAGTACATTTGCAATGACTAAAAAGGGGAGAGAGGATTTTATAAAAAGCCTTTGTACTGTGGCTCTTGCATCTGAATGGATGTTAAAAATTGGCATAAAATGTTAAATTTTTAAAATGTCATAAATGGCAGATGAGTCATCTGATACAGAGACTAACCACATTGCTAACTTGTGAATCCTTCCAAGAGCTGGAGTTTGGCAAGGGCATAACACAGGTACTGTGACCTCTCCACCCACTCCTAACACTGGACTCTTGACCCCCTTTCTTGGGGATAGCTCACAGCTGTTGGCTTGCATTTGGCTTTCTGGACCCATTACAGTTTGTAACAATGAACTGATAGCCTCACCCTACTTCTTTCACCTTTCTCCAGGTACACACACCTTAGTAAGGTTATTATTCTCCCAGAAAGAGACTGATCTTTTCTGGGCTGGTCAGGTGGAAGATTATGTAAAGCCATGTTGAAATTTTTTGAAAATTTTGGATTTCATCCTGACCATGTCTTAAACATGATGTGTCTTGTTTAGTAAGTTGTATAAAAATTATTTTCTGTGGAAAAATTGTGTTTCTCTTCCATACAACCATTCTAGAAAAAAGGTCTAGATGACAGTAGGGGATGATTTTTAAAATGTAAAGTTATGATTGCCGAATGGGACAGTGATTCTTTAACAGAGGGAAACATCCAAAAGCATGACACCTGGGGGGCTAAAAGGGGGGAGCAGAGGTCACTGTTAATCTTATTTTTCAGAATCTTTCCTGCAAGCTTTTCCTTATTCCTGAAGGAAATCTCCCTGTGCTGCCTTTCCAAACTGCTGTGAGTTCTTTGAATGCAAACTGACTGCTGAGCCAAGACCACCCCTGACAATGCCGTAAGACAGCATGGCATGGCCAGCTGCTATACTTACTCCTCAGAATAACCTGAGGGCCACGCTCGTGAAGTGATGAGCTGATGTCACAGACAAGCAAGCCACTTGGAACTGCCTGCCTCAGGCATTCCCTCTGAAATCAAGGGCTAAACTAAATTATCTGGACTGGACTGAGAACTCTAGGGCAGGAGGCCCCACACTGGGAGGCCACACTGGGGGTCTGTAACTGTCACTTCCTGACTAACGTATGTATTGCTTGGGGTTCCCATCAGTACCTTATGTGTTCTTTGGGACTGTCATGACAGCTTCCCTGAGCTCTGGAAGGCATTCAGGTCAGCTTCAAATTACTGGTCAGTTGATAACTGAAGCCAGGAAAAAAGGGTTAATACAGATGTTTGAGGAGGAAGCCAGGTGGTTTTCCAATAGAGACCTTTATTTCTACTAAGTCCAAAACCCCTAAAGGGCATAACTGGGATCAGTACTGCAAGTTCATCTCAGATGACTGTATGGGTCCTCCTGATAAATTATTATGCTGTAAAGCAAGAGCCAACAGTCTGGACTTCAAAGGCATTACCACAGTAGGTCTGACTGCTGTCCCTTAAAAGTCGTGTTTACTACACAAGCAATATGGTCTATGCAAAACACCTGCTTTCCTTCCTGGAATCTGGGTATTTGCCAAGCAGTGAGTGCTACATAACTAGCCCCCAGTAAAAACCCGTGCTTTGTCTCTATTGAGCCTCTCAGATTGTTAGCAATTCACACATGTAGTTACAATTAGTCAAGGGGGGTAATAAAGGTACCTTGTAAGACTCCAACAGGAGAGGACCCTTGGGAGCTTGTGCCTGGTTCCCCCTGACTTCACCCCGGGTTCCTTTTCCCTTCACTAGTATTTGGCTCTGTATCCTTTCACTGTAATAAGTCTTAGCTGTGAGGCTGACTATATGCCAAGTCTTTTCAGTGCACCTAATCAATGAACCTGAGGGTGGTCTTGGGGACCCCCAACACATTTGACATCCTGAAACAGGGAAAATTTTAGTACCTTTTAATAAAATAAGTAGGTGGGAGCTTTTTGTTTTAATGATCTGCAAAGCCTAAAAAGCCCATATTGCTTTTCCATCTGTTTAGACTGCCACCAAATGTTAGGGAAGAGAAAAAATGTAATAGCTTTGCGTTTTGTTAATGAGAGCAAATGAATTTTTGTCCACTTCTCAATGTTAAGTACCACAGAGATTAATGTGATTTGATTATCACCTCATTTCCTCTCCTGTCCCCATCTTCCCTCCCATGATACAGATGAAGAAAGTTAAGAACAGGGAGGATCCTTTTGTAGTTTATAAGCATGATGACTGGGTTTTCACACTCGTGTGAGATGTGACTTCCTCAAAGGCACATTGCCCATCTGACGTGAGGGAAAAGAAATAGCAAAGAACACAGAATCTTAACCTAAGCTCACATATCTCAATGTAATCATAATAATGTAATTTCTCACTTTTGAAGGCCTATTATGTGCCACCCCTTGTACTTAGCACTGTCAAAAGTTTTTAAGCTCAGAACTCTGGGTGGGTGTGGTGGCTCACGCCTATAATCCTAGCACTCTGGGAGGCCAAGGTGGGAGGACTGGTTGAGGCCAGGAGTTCAGGACAAGCCTGAGCAAGAGCAAGACCCCATCTCTACAAAAAATAGAAAAATTAGCCAGGCATGGTGGTGCAGGCCTGTAGTCCCAGCTACTTGGGAGGCTGAGGCAGGAGGATTGCTTAAGCCCAGGAGGTGGAGGTTGCAGTAAGCTATAATGGCACCACTGCACTCTAGCTGGGGCAACAAAGCAAGACTGTCTTAAAAAAAAAAAAAAACCTCAGAACTCTAAAAGACAAGTACAGTTAGGTAATTTTACAAATATGGCATCAGATTTTACAAACAGGACTCAAAAGGTTACATGTTCCTTTTGCATGACATTCTAGAAAAGGCAAAGATATTGAGATCTAAGATCAGTGGTTAGGGGTGGAGGATTGAGTACAAATGAGCAACACAAGAGTGTTTGGAGAGCAATAGAATGTTCTCTATTTTGATTGTGGTGGTGTAAATATGCATTTGTGAAAACTCAGAAACATACTTAATATAGTGAATTTTACTGTGTGTATATCAAAAATAATGGAAAGAAAACAACAACAGGCAGGGCACAGTGGCTCATGCTTGTAATCCCAGCATTTTGGGAGGCCGAGGTGGGAGGATCACTTGAGGCCAGAAGTTCAAGACCAGCCTGGGCAAAACAGCAAGACTCCATCTCTTAAAAAAAAAAAAAAAAACTTTTTAAAAAGAGAATTCTATGAAATATACACCAAAAAATTAGATAATCTAGATGAAATAGACAAACTCCTAGAAACACTCAAACTACCAAAACTGACAGAAGAAATAGAAAATGTAAATTATCTCTTGCCTCAGCCTCCCAAGTAGCTGGGACTACAGGCTTGTGCCACCACACCTGGCTAATGACTTCACTTTGTGTAGATATGAATCTTGCTATGTTGCCCAGACCGGTCTCGAACTGCTGGCCTCAAGCAATCCTCCCACCTCAGCCTCCCAACGTGCTGGGATTACAGAAGTGAGCCACTGTGTCTGGCCTCTAATGCATTTAAGCCACCATTACCATGACAAATAAAGATATCTCTCACTCTCTCTCTCTCTCTCTCTCACACACACACACACACACACACACACACACAAACTTCAGACCAAAACGCTTTTGAATATAGATGCAAAAGTCCTCAACAAATTACTGGACAACTTAATCCAGCAGCATGTAGTTAACTATGCACCAGACAGGATTTATGCCATGAATGCAAGGGTGGTTCAATATAGGAAAGTCAATTAATGTAAAACACATTAAAAGAATAAAGAAAAAACACCACGTGATCTTCTCAACTCATGCAGTAAAAACATTTGACAAAATTCAACACCCTTTCACGACAAAAACATTCAACAAACTAAGAGTAGAAGGGCATTTCCTCAACCTGTTACTGGGCGATTATATGGCAACAAGATTCTATAATGGAGACAAGCCAAATAAAAGCTAACATGTGAACCAGCTCAGCTCAGCAACCTGCTTCACCCACAGTGCACAAGAAAACCCCACGTTAGAAGGTTAGACCTCCCTAGCTTGGGGGCAGCCTCTCCCTGCAGAGATGTACCCCTGGAGGGATGCTCCTAGGGAAGGAGGGAAACCTGAGAGCCCAGGGGACTTATCTCGTGTCCACACCTTCCTCCCCACTCACAGTGTAGAAATGCTCCCTCCTCCAGGGCCTCAATTCTCACCACCCAGGTAACTCTCAGCTGGAGTCAGTTTAAGTTCTGACCCAAATAAATTCTCCAATTCATAAACCCTTTCAACAACAGTGGAACCCAAGGAGTCTATCCTTAAGTCTGATCTTCACAGATTTTCTCAGCACAAATTACACTCTGACTGCACCAACTCTGTGCATACTGAAGCTGAACCACCAGGAAACATCCCCATGGCCACCACAAGTACAACCTCAGTAAGGATAAAATGCCCCAAGCACATCTGCAGCAAACCCATTCCAAACCTCCATAAGGACTCAGCATAAACAGCTCCTGCTGTGGTTGTTCTGGCGGCATGCCCCCTGCACGGGAAGAGGCTCCTCAGAAAGCCAAACTGCACCTTCATCAACCTCCTTTGCAGGCTCAACTGTGGACTCAGCTGGAGTCATTGGTCTCAAACGCTTACTCCCGACCCCAGGTGCTACACTGGCTTCGCACCATCACTGAAATTTTAAATTACTCAAAGACACCCAATCCCAGTATTTGAATGAGAATACAGGAGAACCACTAATTCCACTGTGTGTTCAAGGTGTAAAACAAAGTAGCAAAAGTAAGATGCCATGTTTGCTCATTTCTGCTTGCCAGCATCATTTCACAAAGCCCCTGATTCTGTGATGGTGTGCAGCTCTCCAGAAAAATGGTTTGACGACAAAACAGTACAGAGCACATAGCTACCACGTCTCTTGCCGGAGTCACTATATTCCTTAACACACTGACTGCCATGTGAGTTGTATTTAACTCAAGCTAGTTTTGAGCACAGGGCCTTGTGAAGCAAAACCCCGCAGTTGGTTCATGAAAATCTTGTTGTTGTTCTTATTGTTACAATTAACATTGACAATTTAATTCTAAAAACGTGGATTGCGTTGCATATAACTCACGCACAGAAAACAATAAAAAATAACAAATTTAAAAGTATTATTTTGTTTTAATAAAACACCGTGGCCCCAGGGAAAAATTTTTTTTCTAGTGTGGCAGTCAATGCGTTAAAAGAGCAATGATAACAAGTTGTGTGTAAATTAATCAGAATCGAACACTCTTCAGTTTTATAGGTCACATTTTCCAGAATTTGCATTCATCTGATGCCCAGACACTAACAGGAAATAGAACAGGATCACACGACATTGTCACAAACTCTGCACAGAAGGGTGACAACGACGTATACGAATATTTCAAATCCATCTCTTCATCCACCTCACTTTTAGGCGCGCAACTGCATGCATTTTCTTCACTATAGTGGAAGAAACAATATTACTGCGACACTTTTCCACAGCAGCATTCTCAGGGTAAGTTCCCGAATAACAGTAGTCAGCAAGAGAAGATAACGAAATCAAAGTTATTACGCTCACTAGGTAGGAAAAAGTCCTAAAGGAGCCAAAATTTTACATTTACTGAAAACTGAGACCTTAATAAAAGAATTATTAGGCTGCAATGGAACACACCTCTCACGCCCCAGGGCGGGTCACCCCCCCAACTCCGGTTGTCCCCTCACGGTGCCCCCCAGCCCCTGACCGCCCGGGCGGTGTGACGACGTCGCACGCGGGCCCAGGCGCTCGTCCTCCCACCCCGCCCGGCCGGGATTCTGGAGCGGACACCGGTTCCCGCCGGCTCAGGCCGCTTCGCACCGCCCCCTCCCCTGCTCGGCTGCCGGCCCCGCGCACTCACCGCGTCCGAGCCCCGCTCCTGTGCTCCCAGCGGCCCGCAGCCCATGCCCGCGAGCACGCCAGAAACGGAAACGCCTGGGCCGCTCGGGGCACGGGGAGCGCGTGCACAGCCGGGAGGACAGCGATGGCCTGTCTTCATGTCCTGATTGGACAGAGCTCGGGCCGTGGCGCCCCTAATTGGAAGGCGCTGCCGACACCAGCGCGCCTACTGGTGCCCTTGATTGGGCAGCTCCCCCGGACTTCTACTTAGCATCCCTGATTGGACAGTTCCCTGGGCACCGCCCCTGTTTCCCCTGATTGGAAAGTTCTCTATGACCCGCCCCCTACAGCCTGAGCGACAGGCGCCTCGAGAGTACCCGTGGCCCACCCTGCCCGCCTAGGGACCTTCGCATCTGGGCGAATTCGCTCCGGCCCGGGGCGGCCCCTCCCGCGTTCTCCTCCCGGACGCGCGCAGATTCTCCAGACTCAGCTTCCCCACCCAGCGACCTTCATCCGGAGCAGGAGGGGCCAGGGCGGGACGGGGCGGCCTTGGGTCCTCCATGGTCGGACGGGCCTGGGCCGCGAGCTCCCCGGGTCTGTGCACCGTGTCCGGACAAGACCCTGAGCGTGACGTCACCACGTCGGCTCCGCGCGCACGTCTGAGCATGGGCGCTGCGGAGACCCCGCCCAGCCCGCGTCGCTGGGGCTGGAGACCGGGAACCTGTGACCGGGGAGAGGCTGGAGCCCGCAGCCCTGGCACCCGGGCAGGACTCAGCAAGTACAGCAAAACACTGCAGATTGTGGTGTACCTTTGAAATATTTTCATTGATATGCAAGCTGGACAATCACTTACTTCCCTAAGTCTCAAGTGTAAAAAAGAGCTAAAATATCTATAGTGTTCATTCTGTGAAAATCAAATAACATATGTATGGTAAGCTGTTACATATTAAAATATGCAAATAGATACTATACTCATATATATGTGGTAACTGAATTGCCAAGAACACCTTGATGCTTTAGGATGAGATGTATTCTGTGCATGCAGTATTGCTTCAAAAAACCTGTGTTGAAATCACGCTAACATATGAGTAGTGTCTACTATCTTAGATTAGTTTAATTTACTCCTCTTATCTTCGGTTTCCCATCCGTAAAAGGAGATTGTGATACCTCTCATCTAAGGTGGTACAACACTGAGATGAAGTATAGAAATGGGTCTACAATGTCTTTTACAGACCAAGTTCAAAGAACTAGGTTCTTTCTTATACTCATTTCAAGACATCATGAGTAGGACCTGAAAAATAATTATATTGGGATGTTTGGTTACTGTGGGCAATGAAGATAAGATGTTGACTCCTGCATTACAAAATTTTGTCCAACCATTGGCATTGTCTAATTGGATGAAAACTTCCACATACACAAAATGAACTTGAAGCTTCTTATCTTCTAAGGAATTTTTTTTACATGGTAAAACAGGTATGGACATAAATGTGACAGCAGAGAAAGAACATCAGTCTATTTCACCTAAGCTCTTTAAGCTTTCCAGGAGGTCACAGGGAAGATCATGTATCTCAATGGACAACAAACTCTGGGGCCACAGACAATGGGAATCATAACCTGTTGGAAATAAAATGGCAGACTCAGTAGTCACTGCCACCTCTCAACAATGCAATCAGGGATTTAAGTTTTTGGCATTTTTGGCTGCAACATTAAATCTGCCAGGGTGGAGTCAGGAAACAGAGCCACCATTAAGGAACAAGATGCTTACTACAGAAATCATGTAAATATGAGAAGAGTTGGAGATAAAGGGGTTCACAGGATGAGAGATCACTAAATGCAACAGCTGGAAATAGCCTGATAAAAACCATAGAGCTACAGCAAAATCAAGGGATCTGTGTGTGCCTGAATACCAAAGAGGGTCCATGATGGGGAAGCTTGTGGGAAAGTCTGTACAGAGTGCTGCCTAAGAGGAAACTAAAGTCAAACATGTTATGTTTGCTTTGGGGCTTTTCTAGATTAGCAGAGCCTGAAGTCAGAAAAATGTGTTGTAACCTAGGCCCGCTAGGTTATGATGGCTCTGTTTCCTGATAATAACAAAGAAATGAAACTAATGGCTTCTTCCCTTCTACTTCCCAAAACTCATATGCCTTCCTCTTCTCATGAACCTTGACTCAGAACCATAAACAGAAGGGACACAAGGATATATGGTTTCCAACCTTATTAAGGTTAACAACACAATTAAATAGAACCATGTATACACTAACTTTCATCTTTATGCCAGAAGATCTCTCTTCTTAACTCAATGCAGTGTGTCCAATTTCCAACCAAGATCAAGGACAATGAGCAAAAGTCAAAATATGACCATAAATCAATTGAAAATGACCTCTTTCAAGAGCCCCCCAAAAGTACTAATTTATGTGAATTATACACATGTGGTATCCACTAGCAACAAACAAATGTGGAAGATACATCTTCCAATAAGGACTGAAGGGGTGCATAGTGTGACAGCAAATTCCAGTACCTGCAACAGTGGACTGGAAAAAATTTTCAACACCAAAGTCTCATAACATCATGATCACACACTGGAAACATAATGGAAAGTAAGAATTAGAAAACATTTCATCTAAAATCACATCAAGTTGTACATGAAAACAAAAAACCACTTCATCTCCTCTGGGTCCAAAAGACATTGTAATGGAAATGAGAAAGGTTTTAAATAACCATACAATTATTTAAAATCCTATATAACAAAATATTAATATAGCTGAAAGGGTACAAAACAGGATATTTATTATCTTAAGTGTTTATATCCCACACATGAACTGGAAATTAATACACTAGGAATCACTATTAAGGCTGAGACACTTAGAAGGCAATATCACAATAATCAAGAGATTTCTCTCTTACTCTGAGTTTTCTTGTACAAAATAAGTGAAGTGCTATACCAGAAAGTTTTCTCACATTTTCTACATATATAAGGTTTCTTATCAGTGTGGGGGTTTTTTTTTGCATTTACAGCAAGGTTTTAAGGTTGAACGAACACTTTCACACATTCATTTTTTTCTTAAAGTTACTCTCCAGCATGTGTTCTCACATGTGCTTGAAGGGATGCAAGATACCTGAAGGTTTTCCCACACTGCTTGCATTCATATGGTCTCTCGCCAGTGTGTGTTCTCACATGCACTCGAAGGGATGAGGAACAACTGTAGGCTTTTCCACATTCAGTACATTCATAGGGTTTTACTCCACTGTGTGACCTCACATGTTTTTGAAAATACTGAGAATGGCTGAAGGCTTTCCCACATTGGTTACATTCATAAGGTTTCTCTCCACTATGCGTTCTCACATGCTCTCGAAGGGAGGAGTGACAACTGAAGGATTTCCCACAATGCTTACATTCAAAGGGTTTCTCTCCAGTGTGTGTTCTCACATGTATTCGAAGGGATGAGGAAAAACTGTAGGCTTTCCCACATTCCTTACATTCATAGGGTTTCACTCCACTATGTGTTTTCACATGTCTTCTAAAATAAGTGGGACAACCAAAGGCTTTCCCACATTGCTTACACATGTAAGGTTTCTCTCCAGTGTGCATTCTCACGTGTGCTCTCAGGGATGAGGGATACCTGAAGGCTTTGCCACATTGCTTACAATCGTACGGTTTCTCTCCAGTGTGCGTTCTCACATGATCTCTAAAAGATGAGTAACAACTGAATGCTTTTCCACAATGCTTACATTCATATGGTTTCTCTCCAGTGTGTGTTCTAACATGTTCTCGAAAGTATGAGGGACAACTGAAGGCTTTCCCACATTCCTTACATTCATAAGGTTTCTCTCCAGTGTGAGTTCTTATGTGTCGTGTAAGGTAGGAGTGATACATGAAGGTTTTCCCACATACTTTACATGCATGTGTTTTCTGTCCACAGTGACCTCTCACATGTCCCTTAAAAGAAGAGGGACAAGTGAAAACTTTTCCACATTTTTTGCATTCAAAAGATTTTTTACTGCTGAGATTTTTCACATATTTCTTAGATGCTCTCCCAGAGTCCTGACATTTATAGCGTTTCTCTACAATGTGAGTTTCCACATGAGGGCTTCGGCACAAGAGGCAACTGCAGGCTTGCCCACATTCCTCACAGTGATATGGTCTCTGTCCAGTGTGAGACTTTTGCTGATTCTTGAAGGCTTTGCCACACTTAGTACATTCATTGGGCTTAACTTCTGTAGGATAACTCTTGTGCACAATAAGGTACTCAATCTGGCTCAAGGTTTCTCCACATTGATGACTTTCACTACTTTCACAGAGGCTCTGCAGCAACTGGCTTCTGTTTAAAATAGTAAGCATGCTATTAGTCATTAATAATTACAAGTGATTTATTTATTAATGATTTATTGACCGTTAATGATTATTTTTACTACGTATTTGCCATTTTCACTGAATGAGTATATTTTCAGCATCATCAACATTGTTTCCAAGTGGAACAACCTTAATGCTCTGAGTGGAGGCTCAACTATGGCCATAACGTTCACAGTGTTTCGAACCTATAGGATTTCTTGATATTGTTTACAACTGATTATGTTTCACACTTAACATCAACACCAAATTTATGAAAATATTATCCTATGAAAACTCCCTATGAGTAAACAATTGTATAGCTAAGTTTATACTTATTCTTTTTGGCTTTTTTTTTTTTTTTTGAGACAGAGTCTTGCTCTGTCACCCAGGCTGGAATGCAGTGGCATCATCATAGCTCACTGCAGCCTCCAACTCCTGGGTGCAAGCCATCCCCCTGCCTCAGCCTCCTGAGTAGCTGGGACTAGAGATGCACCCCAACATGCCCAGCTAATTTTTAAAATATTTGTAGAGACGAGGTCTCATTATGTTGCCCAGGCTGGTCTTGAACTCCTGGCCTCAAGCAATCCTCCCATCTCAGCCTCTCAAATATACTTATTCTTTAAATTCATATTAGCCTTATACTTGCTGAGATATTCATTCCTCTGGTCGAGTGCCACTTACCTCAAATGCCTCGCTTGGATTTGGTGCTGATCTCCAATATTATGAAATCTCCAGTTTTCTCCAAAAACAGACCAGGAATCATTTCTTGTGAATTTTACAATGTTCTCACCATTGGATACTTCATTCCCAAAAATATCCCGCTGAGGACTTGATCCATTGGTTCTAACATAAATGCAACAATCTGCAACAATTAGTGACACAATTTAATTCCTCGGGGGAAAAAATGGTGGAAATAAAAGAAAAAAATAGACCACATGTGGATTTCTTTTCATGTACTGATCCAAAATTGTAACCACATTTTATAAGGAAGAACAGAAATGCCACCAAAGTGAGATTCTGAGGACCTTGTCTATTTGGGACTTTGGCAATAATAAACAATGCATCAAAATGGCAGCCTGTTTACTAAGAACTACTTCCAAACAGATGGAGACTGATGTTGAGATAAGTAGAATATCATCAGAAAAGCAAAATAGGAAGGAAGTGAGCAAAATGCACATGCCCAAATGCTACGTCTATAAGGGGAAATACAGAAGGTCTTCCCCAGAGAAGGATGGAAGAAAAGTCAAACAAGGCAGCCAAGGGAGAGGACAAACTTCCCCCTTCTTAAACAGAGAAGGATCTGTTTCTAACTGACACTTCCAAACAGAATCCCCTTATCCAAAACCTGTTCCTCCCAAGGTGCTCACATGCATAGAGGCCCTATGTGAAACATTTTTGCACTGTCCCCAGACACCACTGGGAGATCAGATGGCTGTGTGTGGCTGCCACCCCCTCATGGAGAAAATCCCATGATAAGAGTAAACAAACACTTCCACAAGATAGGCCAATACCTTGGTCTTCTAGACCATTGATGATGATTAAGTGTGGGTATAATTGCAGCAAAATTACCATGTCAAATGTAGGTTAATCACAGTGTAACTTTCACAGGGATGAACCCACAAAGCTGCTTTCATTGCCCCAATGTGACCCTGGAGATGATGCTCACACTTACAAAACATAGGGAGCCTCAAGTCTGGTCATGAAGAAAAATAAAATTTCAATAATACACAAAACTTTCTTTTCATCAGCTGGACACAGTGTCTCATGACTGTAATGAGGCTGAGTCAGGAGGATCACTTGAGTCCAGGAGTTCAGGACCAGCCTGAGCAACACAGCAAGACCCTGTCTCAAAAATAAATAAAAACCAACTTTGTTTTCACAAAGAATTCTTTTGACTTCATGTTCCATGAGGGTTGGGATCATGTCTGTCTCTTTTCCAACATATTTCAATTCCTGAGCCCAAATTTTAAGAAGACAAGATATATTTGCTCTCTAGAGATGTAGTGAAGGGATGAAACCATCCTTACCTAAGGAGGCCAGGTTCCTGCAGGTTTCCAGCATCACATCTCTGTAGAGGTTCCTCTGAGCATGATCCAGCAAAGCCCACTCTTCTGGGGTAAAGTTCACAGCCACTTCTTCAAAGACCACTGAGTCCTAAAACATCCCACATATTCTATTTCAGCAAGGCACTATCTGTCCCCACGTGTACAGGAGAATGGGTGAGGCTGACAGTCTGGGGAACTGGACTCAACTCATAGGAATCCTGAACCACGTGGACCATACATTCTTGTGAGAGATGCAAATAATATGCAAAAAATGCAATACACTCAGTGGTAAGTGCTCTGGAAACATGAAGCAAAGTGCAATGATAACAACTGGTATAGCCTTATAACTGCTGAGATAGGGCAGATTTGGGGGCTGGGTAGAGACTGAAATATGAAATCATCATTCGGGTAACATGGAAATTGACACATGACCTACTCAAAATTTATTATTTCTCATTTAGCTCCAAGAACTGGTGCAAGAATGTCGGGATGTTGCAAACACTTAGGGCAGATTTCCAATGCTGCTTGACTTGAACTCCTACCTCAGAAGGCAACAGAGTCAATGAATCTGGTCTAGGCCCATCACACTCAACCAGAGACATGGTCTCCCTCCAGGAGGATGTGAACACTATGGACAGAGAGATAGGCCAGGGCCCTGGGGCCTGGCAACACCTGTTCGGTAAGAACAGAACATGGTTCCTAAAGAATTTGTCAAGCCAGCAGGGCTTCTCAAATAAATAACCAAGTGCCTGGAATTAAAGGCAAGTGGCACCACAAACAGAGCTACTGAAAGATCTGAGGGTAAAATACTTACAAGTGACTTTAACAAAAAAAAATCACACATAATTAGTATCTTTAGAGAAATATGGGAGGACCTCATACCCATGAAGAGCAAACAATTATGAAAAATAAATTAGAGATAATCTAAACAAAAAATAAATTCTTGAAATCTAAATTAAAAAAAAGAAACCTGACATACAGTAGCACACACGGTATGGTGCCATTTGCATACAAAATAAGCATACAAAAATATCTTGACCTATGGATGCATACACAAGTGATAAAACTATGAAGAAAGCAAGAAAATTATCTCCTTATAATTCAGAATATTAGCCTAATCTGGAGAGAGGGGCCTACCGTTATGTATCATTGCAAATGGGATATCTGATATGAAACCTTCTTTCAAGACTTGGCCTGGTTGTCTCTACACAATGTTCGTTCCAGAATGTTTCAGTTGACTGTGCAATTGTCTTATAAAAGTTCTATGTGTGTTCTAGTCTACAATAAAATGCTATGAACTCATCTAATATAATTTATCACAATACCACACCAAAGGAAAAATTGTCAAGTCATCTGAATAGATGCCCAAAACAAGCAGTTTATCCTATTAAACATCCGCCCATATCCAAAAATCTTAGCAGTATCAGAATAGGTGGAAATCTGCATTGAAAAGCAATGTTCATCAAAGAACACAGAAATGATAGAAAGTGCAACAGTTTCCCACTCCATGTACTACATCTTCTTCAAGCCAAAGTCCCTTAAACCCAAGGTCTGAATAAGAATGCAGCAGAATTACTACTTTCAGCCTGTGTTAAAGGATAAAAGACTTTTTTTAAAATTTTAATTTTACAACCCTTTCCAAATGAGATAAAAGACTTTTTATCCCACTAAGGGTCCCTAGCAGAAAACAGGTATCACTTAACACCTATCCTCATGATAAACAAATTGTTTATAAATCAACTATCAGAATTGACACTTCTCAGTACTACAGGTCACATTTTATAGAATGTGCATTAATCTCTGATGCCCAGATACTAACAGGAAACGGAACAGGATCACACATTGTCACCAACCCTGCACCCTGCATAAGTCATTATTATTTTCATGAATTTTTTTCAATCCATGTCTTCACCCACCTCACAGTAAGATTGTGCACATCTTTCCCAGAATTCTAATAGAAGATACAATACTTTCTGAATTGGAGCCATTTTTCCATGGCAGCATCCTGAGGCTAAGCCCCGGAATAACACAAGGCAGCAGCAAAAGGCAAAGAACACACCTGAGAAACTTCTGCCCTCATTAAGGACAAGAAAAAGGTAAAAAGAATTCATTATTTTACATTTATTGAAACCTGAGGCTGAAAATAGAGAAGAAGTATCAGTGCTCAACTGGACACAGATATGGCTGGTCACAGCCTGTCAGGTGACAATGTTGACTTTTATTCGAGCCCTATAAAACAGCAAAGGTTAAAGGAATTCCCCCACCCTGTTGTATTCTGGAATGGGACATTGCAAGGACCACTCTTCCCATATAACTTAGGTAAGGCTCACAAAGGTGACAAGGTCAGACCCAGACCCTCCAAATTCCCATTCTTTGTCTCAGAAATGATTAGGTGACCTGGTTGTCCCCACTGATCAATCGGAACAAATTGTCTGATAGTCAAACTCTGGGTTAAGCTTCCCTCCTTCCTCCAGGCCCCTGCATGCCCCCACCCTGAGCCAGGTGGCAGCCCTGCTGAAAACAGGCTGGCATCAGGGTAAAACATTCTCGGATCTACCCTCCAATTGTGCCTGCCTTCCATCTCATCTCCCCACAGCTTGTTCTTTCTAGCCATATTCACTCCGCTCCATAAAAGAAAAATTCTTTGTACCCAACTCTTCAGATGCTTGCAGACCTGGTCAAAGTGTTCTCCTACTGCAGTTGTTTCCCTGCCATTACGGCATTAGTCCCCCAGCCCAATATCAACTGTCCCCATATCCCTCTTGCATTTCCCCCCTGCCTTATTGCAACAGTTCCCCAACCCTATGGCATTAGCCCCCGTCCCTATTCAAACAACCCCTCTCCCTATTGCAACAGTCCCTTCTGTCCCCATCCCTGATATCTTGCAATAATCTGTTTTCATAAAAGTCTCACCTTACTATGTTTGGATTTTTTATTTGACACCGGCTTGTCCATATGTTCACAGTGTCCCATTTCTTCCCGAACTTTACTCAGAATTCTGTGCCCTCCGCAGGCCCCTGAACTTTGGGTGGCCCCCTGAGTCTGGGCAAGCCCTAAAATGTAGCACAACAGGGCCCCCTCACCGTCACCGGACCCCAAGCTGGCTGATCACGGTGGGTGCATTTGCTGTCTGCTCCCCTCCAGTTCGCCCAACTTCCCCCCAAAATTCCTCCTCACCCCTCCTTGTGCATAAGAGGAAGCCTTTCCCTGTTTGATGTCGAGGGCCTTGACAAAGTCTCTGCTCCTCCAGCCCGGATCGAATTTTATGTGACAGGCCCCAGAGCAGGTCACCACCCCGCCTCTTTGCAGCCCTCCCGCCCCGCCTGGTGACAGCGTCGCCCACGGGCCCAGGCGCTTGTCCAACCGCGCCCCCCTCCCCGGCTCGGCTCCCCGCCCCGCGCACTCACCATGGCCCGGCCCCGCTCCTGGGCTCTCCGGGGCGAGCTCCCTGCTGCCCCGCGGCGGGTGCAGATGAGCGCGCCGGGGAGGGGACGCCTGGGCCGCTCGGAGCAGGCGGAGCGCGCGCGGCCGGCACTCCCTCGGGGCCTGATTGGGCAGAGTCCGGGGCTTCCGTGCCCCTGATTGGAAGTTGCTGCCGACGTCAGCACCCCTGACTGGACAGTTTTCTGGACCCCGCCCCAGCGCTCCTGATTGTTCTCTGGGCACCGCCCCTGTTTCCCCTGATTGGATAGTTCTCTACGACCCGCCCCCTGCAGCCTGAGTGACAGGCGCGTCGCGAACACCCGTGACTGACCCCGCGGGCCGGGGACCTTCGCGTCTGGGCGAACTCGCTGCGGTCCGGGGCGGACACCGGCCTCTCCCCGCAGTCGGCGGCCCCTCTCGCGTCCTCCTCCCGGACGTGCGCGGGAACTCCAGACTCAGTTTCCCCACCCAGCGACCCTTGTCCGGGACAGGAGGGGCCAGGGCGCGACGGGGCGGCCTCAGGTCCTGCAGGGTCGGGCGGGCCTGGGCCGCGAGGTCCCCGGGTCTGTGGTCCGTGTCCCAGACAAGTCCATTGAGCGTGACGTCACCTCGTCGGCTCCGCGCGGCCGTCTGACCGCGGACGCTGCGGAGGCCCCGCCCAGCCCGCGCCGCTGGCGCTGGAGACCGGAAACCTCTGCCCGGTGAGAGGCTGGAGCCCGCAACCCTGGCACCCGGGCAGGGTGTCACTAGACCTGTGATGTGTTCTTTAAAATGCTCGTGTACGTTTACACTGGGGGAAATAAAAAAACCAAAAAACCTTTTTTAGATCCGTTTTTGAGTGTGTCCCTAGAGAATGTTAAAATGTAAAAGGCTGTAATACCCCTAAGGCAATTGAATTCTTCTTTTAAGTGATTTAATAAAAAATAATAAAAGCTCAAATAACCTTGGGTTGGACCTGAAAATTTTTTATTTTTATTTACTTATTTTAAGACAGAGTCTTGCTCTGTTGCCTGAGCTACAGTGAGTGCAGTGGTGTCATCATAGCTCACTGAACTTACTGCAGCCTCAAACTCCTGGCTTCAAGCAATCCTCCTGCCTCAGCCTCCCGAGTAGCTGGGACTATAGGCAGCTAATTTTTCTATTTTTCTGTAGAAATGGGGGTCTTGCTATGTTGCCCAGGCTGGTGTCAAACTCCTGGCTTCAAGAGATCCTCCTGGCTGGGCCTCCTAAAGTGCTGGGATTACAGGCGTGAGTCACCATGCTTGGCCCAGACCCAACTTTGACAGTGCAACATGAGCATGGTTTAGAGGTTACTCAAGACAACTGCTCTCCCAGATAAGGATGATGTCCTGTGAGGATGAAGCTGGAGCCCAGTGTCAGAAGTCCAGTTTCATAGGCAGCTATGAAACACAGCTATCCCGGGACGTCAGCAGTGCAGTGTGTGTGCCACTTTAGTATGCAGCTCAGCAGAACATGTGCTTCACCTGGGGGATGCTGAAGATGAATGGGCTTTGGAGTGAATGTGGCAGCTAAAAAAAAAAAAAATACCTTCATTGTTTGGACCTGCATATTTTAGCTGTTTTGGACACCGTTGTTCCCTCCTTGAGTTTCAAATCTAAGCCTGCTACAGTCACATCACGGGATTCAGTGGTGAAATCTTATTACCCTCATTTTCATTCCTTTTTAGTGAAAATCAGAATAAAATTGTATTTCAAATAAAATTTTTAAAACACATAAAACATCACACACATTAAAAAAAAAAAAACCTCCATAAACATGGACTAGAACGTTACATGTCAAATTTTAAAAAGTGGGCCCCTCTGAGCAGGGAAGGTGAGAAATAGCTGTACTGTTTAAAAATATGTGCAGCAAATACGACTAAATGTTTAAATTTGTATATTACTTCTGTACTTTCTATTATTTCGTTAAAAAACAAATTTGGAAATGGCTTAACTGCCTTGTTGAGAAGATGAAGGATTAACTTGGATTGGAAAATCATTTCTCCACGCAAATTCACAAATAACACAGCAACAATGCCAGTTAACTAATGAACACCTACCTACTCTATGCCGTGTACAGGGTTTCTCAAAGCCAGCACTGTTAGACATGGTGCTGGATCATTCCTGCGGGTGGGAAGCCGACCTGTTCATTGCGGTCAGCAGCATCCCTGATGTCCACACCCACTAGATACCAGTGGCGAGAACCAAAAATGTCTCCAGACATTGTCAAGTGTCCCCTGGGAGTAAAATCGCTCCCCAGTTGAGAATCACTGCTCTAGACCCTTTATCTGATATTAGACAGTCTTTTCTCCAAAGTCCACAGCCATAACCAGTCACAACCGCTGTAACTCTGCTGTCTGCCCTCCAGGGCTCTAAGACGTTTATATGAGGGTGATGGTCGCGGGATGAGCTCACAATAGTAATCAACTCGTTACTTGACAAATGCAGGTTGTGTTACATACTTTCCTTTCACAGTTGTGGAAACTGAGGCACTGAAAGACTTAACGACTTCCCTAATAACGCCAGAGAGCTGATTAAGGTTTGGGGCTAGGACCAAAACCCAAGGCTGGTGCCCAGCTGAGCGGAAAGCTTCCATGCACAAACTGTGAGCAAGACAGCAAAAATCAGCTGTGAATGGGAAGTATCTGCCCGGACGCTCATCAGGCTGGGAGGTCAGGCTCAGATAATGCCACCTGTAAAATTAACAGAAAACAGTATTTCCTCCAAGGACACTTTTCTCTGAGCTATCACTGCCTTCTAACTCGCTAAAAACTCTTGCCCAGAAATATCAGAGCCTGTGATTGAAATTTTATCAGTAAGAATGAAACTTCTCTCTCGCCTGGAGCATCTGATTCCCTTGGACACAGAGGATCCGTCTCCACTTCCAACACAGGTGCAGGGCTCTGATAAGAGGGTTTCCGGACACCACAATGCACAGCTATCTTATCTTGTGGTTCCCAAGGAAACGGGAATTGGGTCCACTTAGCAGTCCAGACCCGAGGTTGACCCCTTTACACACTGCCCTGACTTCCTCTGAGCCAATGGAAACCCCGCTGCATTCAAATTTCACCTAAACCCCACCCTTACTCCCAAAATCCTATAGTGGGACCGCCGCAGGTCCCAAGGTCTAGGCGGTCAAAATGCCCCGCGCCCCCAAACTAGAGCCCCAAGGCCCAACCGGGTTCCACTGACCTCCGGAGCCACCTTCCTGGGGCGCGCACCGGGAATCCGCTATTAGAACGAGCCCGCCCCCTGCCCTTTGAACTCTGCCCCGGTCCTTTGACCCACCCACGCCCAGCACCGCCCGCCCCACGCTTAGCCCCGGCCACCGAAGAGACGAGGGGCCAGGCCCTGCGGTGGACAGAGGAGGAACCGGCCTCAGGAGGCGCTACGGCAAATAGGGGTAATACCCGCCAAGGGCCACGAACCGGTGCTTCCGCTTCCGGGTCTGCCAGGAGCGGAAAAGGGAGGCGAGCCTGGGGTTTGGGATTGGTGAAGCCTCAAAGATGGGCGGGGGTTGCTGCATCCTCCAATCGCTGAGCAGGAAATGCTAGTTCCCCCGCCCTCTGGGGGTGCGATTGGGCCTTGTGGCCGGATCCGCCCCCCTAGGGCGTGCCCGACGAAGATTAGCTCTGTGGGCGTAGCTTGCACTGGGTTCCGCCCCGGGGCGTGGCTACGGCCGAACGATGCCCAGGGTAGAGGGTGGGGGCGTGGTCTCTCGCAGCAATTCCCAAATTACCCTGATAAATAATAAATGCTAAAATAAGCAATAAATGCTCACTTCCTCCAACTAACACTTTCCTCGTGCTAACATACTCCTATAAAAAGATACTCCCATTGTTAGGATTTTTCTTCCTTGAGCGTCTTTTATTTATTCCAGAAATGGGATCGTATTCTATGCATTTCTCTACACGTGGCTTTTCTTACTAATGAATGCGTTGTGATAGTCCGTCCTGGCCGCTAGATGACGACCTAGCCCACATTTTCACATTTGCGCGTATTTTGTTGTTGTGCCTTGGGTAGAACCAGGAAAAATTCAGGAGGTAGATCCCACTCTGTCACCCAGTCCCCAGAGACAAACAGTATCGGGCGATAACCTTGCATAACCTTCCAAAGACGTTCTCTATGTACATAAGCAAAAATGCGTGCCTATTCTTTAATACTCTTGAAACATCTCTTATGTCCTACATTCCGTTCTTTGCACTGGGGGACACAGCAGTAAACAGAGCACAAAAATTTTAGTCCTTACCCTTCTTAGATTGCAGTGGGGAGGGACAAAAAGTTAACCATGTTAATAAATAGCATGCATAATAAATATAATATGCCCCAATGTGGTGTTTCATGTTGAGGGGACTATACTCAGGAAAGGGAAAAGGGCGTGGCTACGAGCACCTGTGCTTTTGCTGAGTACCGCCCCCAGGCTCTGCATACAGGGAGCCTCCAGCCTGCCCTAGTCCCCCAGTCCTCCCCTTCTGGGGTCTCAGCCACAGCCTCTTCCAGGTTCTAGGCACAGTGCTCCTTGGTGCTGGAGGGCTGGCCCAGGGTGACAGAGGTGGGGCTGGGGCAGGCCTGACTGAGGGTAGCTCCTGGCTGAGCCACCATCTCAGGCACCTGTAGAATCTCAGGTGTGCAATGGATGGCAGCCCAGGAAGGGCTAGGATAGCTGGCTGGGATTGCCCTAAACTAGCGTTTTCAGTTTGGGGAAAACCCTGTCGGGCGCGGTGGCTCACACCTGTAATCCTCAGCCCTCATGGGAGGCTGAGGCGGGAGGATCAATCGAGGTTGGGAGTTCGAATACCAGCGTGAGCAAGAGCAAGACCCCATCTCTACCAAAAATAGAAAAATTAACCGGGTGTGGTGGTGCTCACCTGTAGTCCCAGCTACTCCAGAGGCTGAGGTAGGAGTATCACCTGAGCCCAGGAGTTTGAGGTTGCAGTGAGTTACAATAATGCCACTGCACTCTACCTGGGGCAACAGAGTGAGACTCTGTCCCAAAAAAAAAAAAGGGAATGCTGAACACACCTACAGGCTTTCTCTTTAAGGGCATGTTTGTCTCTTCAGAATCCATACCTTCATCATAATATAGTGCACGCAAATGGACTCAAAGCAAGTCACCAACCTGAATGTAAGAGCTAAAATTATGAAACATCTAGAAGAAAATATAGGAGAAAAATCACTGTGACCTTGGGTTGGGCAAAGGTTTCTTAGGATGCAAAATGTAACAAACACATACATAATAAAGAGCAACTGAGCCTTTTAAATTTGCTCTGTAAAGGCAAGTGTGGGAGGCTGAAGTGAGAAGATCGCTTAAGGCAGGAGTTCGAGACCAGCCTGAGCAAGAGCAAGACTCCCCCCCACCCCCATCTCTGCAAAAAATAGAAAAAATTAGCCGGGTGTGGTGGTGCACACCTGTAGTCCCAGCTATTCGGGAGGCTGAGGCAAGAGGATAGCTTAAGCCCAGGAATTCCAGGTTGCAGTGAGCTGTTATGAGGCCACTACACTCCAGAGTTAGATACTGTCTGAAAAAAAGGAAAGAAAGAGCAAGTATGCAGAAAACAAGAAGACAAGCAAAAACACAGAGAAAATATTTGTGAAATTTAAACTGATAAGCATCCCTCGGTATCTGCAGGGGATTGGTTTCAGGACACCTCCCACTCCCTGCAGATACCAAAATCTGGGGATACTCAAGTTCCTTATGTAAAATGGTGAAGTGTTTGCATATAACCTACCCACATTCTCCTGTATACTGTAAATCATCTCTAGATGTCTTAAAATACCTAATACACTGTCAATGCTGTCTACATAGTCGTTATGCTGTATTTCAAAAAATTGTATTGCTTTGTTGTATTGTTATTTTTTATTTTTTTCAAGTATTTTCGATCTGTGATCAATTGAATCCGTGGGTTTGGGACTGAAAACCGTGAATATGGAACCCGTGGACACAGAACCGTCGGATACAGAGGGCCAACTATACCGACAAAGTAATTGTATCCAGAATATAAAAAGAATTCTTTCAATGGAGAAAATGCATGACCACAAGAGGGCCCCTTTGACTCTCAAAACAGCTGTTTGCTGTTCTAATATCCACAGAAGGCAAAGAATGGTACTTGCTCTTAGAGGTAAGAGGGGGAATATACATAATTTTTGTGTATATATTCATATACACACAGAAGGATAAAGCAAAGTGGGCAAAAAAAAAACCGTTGGGAGAAGGATGTAGGAGTTCTTGGTACTATTCTTGCAACTTTTCTGTAAGTTTAAGTTATATCAAGATAAAAAGTTACCCAAAAATAGTTGCCCAGTTTGGACAATAAAGCACATAGACAGCCATCCAACGAGCAAAGAACAATTTGCAAGAATATTTTAATCGTTTGCAACTACTTTCTTTCATCCTTTTTCCTATGTTTCTGGTTTTGATGCTGTATTTTCCAAAAATATAACTGGTAAAAATTTTTCCGTTAAGGAATTTTAGAATAGTTTATGGTTGAGGACAGGGGGGAAGTCCCAAACAAAGCTGCTTACCTATATCACCCAGAAGCTTTTTTCTTTTTCTATTTAATCCTGAATTTTATTCTCAAATTTATTGCTGTAAAGCATCATAATTGGACAATGACAGGGAAAATTCATTCATTTAGCTGTAAATGATCATTGCTTGCCAGCTACAGCCAATGTATCACAGCCTCTGTTACTGGTATTCCCATCAGGACACTGCTTTCTTACATTTCTATTAGCAGATCTCTTTTTTCGTTGAAATTTTTATTGAGATAATTGTAGAGTCACATGCAGTTCTAAGAAACAATACAGACAGGTCCTTTCTACACACAGCCCAGATTCCCTCAATGGTAACGTTTTGCAAAACTAAAGTACAATATATCACATCGAGGCTAACAACACTGATATAGTCTATCCATCTTATCAGATGGCCCCATTTCACTTGTACTCGTGTGTGTGTGTGTGTGTGTATGTGTAAGTTCTACACAATTTTGTTTGTCACCTGGGTAGTCCACCACCACAGTCAAGATACAGACCATTGGCAACACCACAAGGATCTCTTGTGTTGCCCCTTTATAATCACGCCTGCCTCCCTTTTAGCTCTCCCATCACACTAACTCATCAGGAAGCTTTTTGGAAAGATACTTACTACTCCCTCAGGAATCCCCCAGATTCTACTCCCCGATCTACTGAGCTAGAAGCCCCAAGTTGGGCTCAGAAATCTGTATATTTAAAAAGGTTCCCAGCTGATTCCAGGACTGGGGCAGGATAGGTATGGCAAAAGCCTAGAACGCTAGGTGCAGTGGTGTGCACCTGTAGTTCCAGCTACTCCAGAGGCTGAGGTGGGAGGATCGCTTGAGCCCAAGAGTTTGAGTCCAGCCTAGGCAACATAGTGAGATCCCATCTCTAAAAAAATAAAAAGGGGGGGGAGGGGGGGAGAGAGAGAGAGAGAGAGAGAGACATAGAGACAGACACGGAGGGAGGGAGAGAGAAGCTTGGATCTTTTCATGCCAGAAAGTAAGTAGGTGCTATAAAGATTATAGGGACACAGGTTATAGATTATAGGAGGTTGTATTTGAGCTGAGAGTCCAAGTAGGTGAAGGATGTGTCATAATGATATCAAGGACATGTGTTCCAGGCAGAAGGAACAGCCAGTACAAAGGCCCTGTGGTCGTGTTTGAGGACTAGCAGAGAGGCCTTTAGGGCTAGAGTAAAGGGACTGTACTCACAGGGGAATCACTGGGGTGTTGAAGATCCAGTGGGACCTTCAAAAGCCATTCTGAAGACTTTGACTTTGCCTCTAAGCAAGTGGGAGCTATAGGAGGAGTTTGAGCAGAGGAGGGACAGGATCTGATTTAATTTTTAAAAGACTTTTCTGGCTGCTGTGTTCAAAATTTACTGTAAAGAGAGAGGGAAAAAAAGCCAGGCAAGGTGGCACCTGTAGTCCCAGCTACTCAGGAGGCTGAGGCAGGAGGATCACTTGAGCCCAGGAGTTCGAGGCTGCAGTGAGCTATGATCGCACCACTGCAATCCAGCCTGGGCAACACGAGGGGGGGAGGGAGAGAAAAAGGGTAACTAAAAGCTAGAGTGGACAATTCAAATGTCCATGTGCAGATGAATAAATAAACACAATGTGGTCCATCCACACACTGGAATATCACTCAGCCATGAAAAGGGATGAGGTTCTGACACAGGCTACAGTGTGGAGGGACCTTGGGGACATTGTGCTCAGTGAGAGAAGCCAGACACAGAAGGACACACAGTGTGAGACTCCATTTATATGAAGTGTCCAGAACAGGCAGATCCACAAAGACAGGAAGTGGATTTGTGGGTACCAGGGGCTGGGGAGGGGGTGGGGAGTGACTGCTGATGGGGACAGGGTTTTTTGAGGGTTGATGGAAATGTCCTAAAATTGACTGTAGTGATGGTTGCACAACACAGTGAATATACTTAAAAACACTGAATTGTACACTTTAATAGGTAATTTGCATGGTATGGGAATTAAATCTCAACAAAGCTTTTACTAAAAAAAAAATCCTATGGTAAAAAAACTAAAATAGCAGGAGAATGGATTGCTAAGATACTACCTGCTAAAGCAGCTCTGTCCAACAGAAATATAATACAAGCCACACGTGCAATTCTACATTTTCTAGATACATTTTAAAAAGTTAGAAGAAACAGGTAAAGTTCATTTTAATAATATATTTAACCCAATCTGCCCAAAATATTATCTTTTCAACATGTAATCAGTATAAAAATATTCATGAGCTATTTTACATCCTTTTTTTGTACAAATTCTTCAAAACTCCATGTGCATTACACACTCAATTCAGACACTTAATTTTCATTACAAATGTTTGATCTGCATTTAGATTTCATATCATTCACCATTGAAAAGTTAGATTTCCACACCCAAATTGTTCCAAACCTACTTAAATATGTTCCTATAAATTTATGGTGACCAGCTCATGCCAGTTCACCCAGCACTGACCTGGTTTCAACCCTGAACATCCTGCCAGGCAAACCAGGACAGTGAGTCACCCTAAGCAAGTGTCATTTTTAAATTTTTTTTTTTTTTTGAGACAGGGTCTCGCTCTGTTGCCTGGGCTAGAGTGCAGTGGTGTCACCACGGCAACCTCAAACTCCTGGGCACAGCTGATCCTCCTGTGTCAGCCTCCTGAGTAGGTAGGACTACAGGCGTGCACCACCAAGCCCGGCTAATTTTTCTGTTTTTTGTAGAGATGGGGTCTCGCTCTTGCTCAGGCTGGTCTCGAACTCCTGGCCTCAAATGATCCTCCCGCCTCAGCCTCCCAAAGTGCTAGGATTGCAGGCATGAGCCACTGCACCTGGCCCATTTTTAAAAATTTAAATAAATTAAATTAGACATCTATTTATTTGGTCCTGTAGCCACATAGACAGCATATTTTTCAAAAGAGAACAATATTTACAAAGTCACAACAATATAAACACTCATTATTGATCAGACTAAACATACTGAGCACTGCATTAAGACGGGCAGGGGGCAGGCAGGGAGACACGGGTTGGTGTAACGGAGCTAAATCCTCTCTCACCACTTGCAATCAATAATGTCCACCATTGTAAATCCAAAAATAGAACGCTGAGATTTAGTGTTGACAGTAACCTTTCTCAAACTGTGGTCCCTGGACCACCACCCGCAGTACCGCCAGCTGGGGGCTTTCTAGAAATGTGAATTCTCAGGCCTCGCCCCAGATTTGCTGCATCAGAAACTCTGAGGTTGAGGCTTAGAAATCTGGGTTTTAACAAACCCCTCTGCAGGTGACTCTAAGGCACACTCAAAGTCAAGAACCACTAACTTAAAGACATGAAGATCAATACCCTACGAAAACGGGGAGAGTGACACGTGGTTGCCTCCGAGGCACCTGATTGAGGTTTTAAATCTTTGGATTCTCTTTGTTTTGTTTTATTTTGCATTTAGAAATAATGCGTCAACTGGGCGCAGAGGCTCACGCCTGTAATCCCAGCACTTTGGGAGGCCAAGACAGGAGGATTGCTGGAGGCCAGGAGTTTGAGACCAGCCTGGGCAAAATATCGAGACCCCATCTCTACAAAAGAATAGAAAAAATTAGCCAGGCGTGGTGATGCGTGCCTGTAGTCCCAGCTACTTGGGAGGCTGAGGCGGGAGGATCGCTTGAGCCCAGGAGTTGGAGGCTACAGTGAGCTATGACAACACCACTGCACTCCAGCCTGGGCAACAGAGTGAGACCCTGTCTCAAAAAAGAAAAGAAAAGAAATAAGGTGTCAATGTACTTCTTTGCTCAAACATTTTTAAAGTATCCATTTTTAAAGTATCAATAGAAACATGGATAAACAAACTGAAAGGACAGTGTCCTGACCCATGACAAGGACCCAGGGCAGCCCCACAGCCATCCCAGAGCCATCTGAGTCTGTGATTCTAGCATCTGCTCTCAGAAGATGGGCAGAAATAAATATAAAAATCAGGCCTGGAGCCGCCCTGCCTGGGACCCGCTGAAGGCAAGCCAGCACCCGCCCACCAGGAGACACCTTTCAAGAAGGAAGGCGTTTCTGCCGCTGTGAATCCCCTAATTTGAGTTTTCACACTGTGAGGATGTGGAACAACTGGAGCCCTCATACGTTGCTGGTAGGAATAAAACACGGTGTAGCCACCTTGGAAAAATCGGTCTTTCTAAAAAAGTTAAACATACGCATTATCATACCATACCTGACCATTCAACTCATGCGCATCTACCCGAAAGAAATGAAAGCTGGCCGGGCGTGGTGCCTCACAGAGGGCAATGGGGGAGACCCTGTCTCAAAAATAAATTAATTAAAATAAAATAAAGTAAAAGACATCTAGGATTTCCACCATCAGCTATATAAAATGCAGTAGAGAAAGAAAGAACACTGCTTTTTAACGATTCCATTGAGATGACATTTCTAGAAAAGACACACCTATGAAGACAGAGCTAGGAGTGGAGGAGACAGTTGATTCAAAACAGCCCAGAGGGACATTTTTGAGATGATGGAAATCTTCTAAAATTGGATCGTAGATGGTTGTACAATTAGACAAATGTACCAAAAATCCTGGCACAGCGTGCTTAAAATGGGTGACCTCACTTTATGTAAATTTTACTTCCATGAAGCTGTGGTGCAATGTTTGACCTATAGAGGACGCCAGAGACCACAAGTTCAACTCCAAACGTCTCTCCACGCCTTGGGGGTCTCCCTGGGATCAAGCCATTCCCTTCACTTAGGTGACGTGATTAGAATTAACAATCGGCCAACTGGGAATTTGCCCTCCATAGCCTAAACCGCCTTGTTTAACCAACTGTGACCATGCTTAGTCCTAAATTTATACCAATTGGGCCAACGATGAAGTCCCTGGACCACTGGACAGGGAGACTTGGTGATGGTGTCACTCCCACATTCTTCCCTGGTCCCAGAGGGAGGGTTCTCACTGGGCAGGGTGTAAACCAGGAGCCATGGTTTGACCTTCAAAAGAAAGACCTCAGCCCTTTTCTTTTATTTATTTATTTTTTTTTTGAGATGGGGTCTTACCATGTTGCCCAGGTTAGTCTTGAACTCCTGGGCTCAAGGGATCCTCCCACCTCAGCCTCCTGAGTCGTTGGGACTACAGGCACCAGCCACCATGCCCAGACCCCAACCCTTTTCCCACAACTCAGAGAGGAATACAGAGACACAGCCTGGACCCCCAGCCCATCTGACAACCTCCACACCACCCAGCCAACCCCGATGGGCACAAGGGTCCAAAGGGAATTCAGGGCCCCCTGGGGGGCAAAGCTACCTTAGACCCCCAATTGAGCAAGATGGCCCAGATTAAAATCCTAGCTTGGCCACTTAATAACTGTGTGACCCTGAGTAGGTCACTTAACCTCTTGGGGCCTTAGTTGCCTCCTCTGTAAAATGGGGTTCTCAAGGTTGATGAAAGGATGAAGCAAGTTGCTATAGTTACTTATGTGAAAGTTGTCAGAGTCAAAATGGAGTCGCTTGTGTTAAAAAACAAAACCCTAACAAATAGAGCTGGGGGAGGCTACAAAGACGGGGTCTTCATGCATAAATGTCCGATAACAAAAACTATCACAAAAGACTCTGCAAAAACCACAACCTGGCACGCAGGCCGTCACAAGCGTACACAAAAAAAATACTTCTCCGAGGACATCCGCCCAGCAACTGCCGGTCCAGCCTCAGACTGGCGTCACCCATGTTATTGATTCTTGCAGCCAAGGATAATTATCTCAAAACAATTATGTAATCCTCCCCATTTTTCCTTTAAAAACCTTTGTCTTTCTTTATCTCCTGGAATATGCACATCATTTACTATGGCAGGTGTGTCCCCAGTTCGATGCCCTATTCCTGAACAAATATCAGTTTCTTTTAGAGAGCTTCTCTCTGTTTGTTATTGAGGTTGACACTCAATTTCTTTTCTGAGCCTTGTAGTGGGGAGAATTGTGTCCCCCCAAAAAGATATGTTGAAGTCATAATGGCCCCTCCATCCGATGTACTTGGGAGTATGACCTTTTTAGGAAATAGTGTCACTGCAGATGTGATTAGTTAAGGTGAGGTAACACTGGGTTAAGGTGACCCCTAGATCCAATGACTGGTGTCCTTATAAAAAGAGAGAAATCCGGATACAGACACAGAGATGCACAGGAAAGAAGGCCACGCAAGCACAGAGGCAGAGATTGGAACAAAGCCACGGAAGGCCAAGGACTGCCAGCGGCCAGCAAAGGCTAGAAGAGGCAAGAAGGGATCCTACCCCGGGAGCCTTCAGAGCGAGCTCAGCCCTGCTCACACCTGCTTTCTGCCCCCAGAACTGTGTGGAAAATACATTTCTGTTGTCTTAAGCCACCCAGTTTGCGGTCGTTTGTTGCAGCAGCCACAGAAAACAAATACAAGCTTCTTTCCACCAGGTGGTAGAAGGCAAAGCTCCATGGATCCCAGGTAATTTGAGAAGTTCACTCTTCCTGCACCAGGGCTTCACGTGGATCAGAGAGTGGGGATAGCTGGGGGCAGCTGGCCCTTGGGAGGGGAGTTGAAAACTGTTACCACCTCCCTGCTGTACTAAGAGCCCCGAGAAGTCACTCCACGACCCCCCTCTACCCTGGGCTCTCCCCAGACTCCCCTGCCTGGCCCACAAGGAACACAGGGAACCCTTGGCCTTGGGGTGGGGTCTGAGAATCTTTTCCAGTCTCCCTCCTATCTTCTCCTTGTCTTGACTTTTTGGTGTTTTCTTTTTTAAACAAAAATTCCAAGTATGAGCCCAGTGGCTCACGCCTGTAGCCCTAGCACTTTGGGAGGCCAAGGCAGGAGGATCACTGGAGGCCAGGAGTTCAAGAGCAGCCTGGGCAACATAGAAAGACCCCATCTCTACAAAAAATAATTTTTAAAAATTAGCCGTTTGTGGTGGTGTGCGCCTGTAGTCCCAGCTACTTGGGAGGCTGAGACAGGAGGATCACTTGAGCCAAGGAGTTGGAGGTTGTAGTGAGCTGTGATTGTGCCACTGCACTCCTGTCTGGGCAACAGAGTGAGACCCTGTCTCTAAAAAAAAATTTTTTTTAATAAATAACGAAAAATTCCAAAGCTTTTGGAATGCAAAAACCTCTTCTCTCAAACCTTCCTCCAGACCTTGAGTTTCCAAGTAAAATGTACCAACTCAAAAGCCAAGAACAGGAAGGAGCTCTTGGCCTCCCCTCCTGTCTGCTGTGTTATTCATCTCCTCCCCCAGGGCTCGAGGGAGGCGGCTTCTCTGCCGGCCAGGCTGGAGCAACCAGGCACAGCCAAAGGAGGAACCAAGAGTGACAACCTACCAATGAAAGTACCAAATATCACCCCACCCCACCTGCAGTGGGACCTTTAACAAGCAGAAACGAAAAGACTGCTAAAAATCCTTCTGATTTCTACATGAAGCCAGAATTTCTCTTTTCTAAGAACCTCGGATCAGCGCCATCGAGAGGGACTTTCTGTGATGATGGAATATTCTAGGTCTTCGCTGTCCAGTACGATGACCACTCCCCAGACACATGTAACTACTGAGCACTTGACACGCGGCCAGTGCACCTAAGGAATGGAATTCTAGATTTTATTTAATTTTAATTAATTTTCATTTAAACAGCCACATGTGCCTAGTGGGTACCATGTGAGACAAGACAGCCTTGGATAAACCGATGTGCCCACACGGCCAGAGAGAGGGGAGAAGCAAAGCCCACAGAGGAAGGCAATTAGCAGGCAGGACCATAAATAAAAATACACTTCAATTAGGGGCAGGTGGAAGGATGGAAAGTGGAAACCTTTACACAGCCTCGCTTTCTCCCCCACAGACCAGCCGCAAAACCCAAGTTGTTACGTGTTTACATCATAACCTCCAGGGATTACTCATCCCAACATTTAAACCCTCCAGTTCCCACCAGTAACACAGCATAGAACAGGGGAAACGGAGTTCGATGGCCAGTCATCAGACCTCCACGGGTGCCTGTGTCACACTAGGAGGTCACAGGATGGAGGGGACGCCTCTCTGTAGGAGAATCCTGACAGCATTATATGAATTTTGAACACAGCGGGGTTTAGAGCCATGTAGGAGGCTGCCGCCACAGGAGCCACCGAGATTACAAGATTAGCTCCAATCCAAACCACACTGGGAGGGAAAAAAAAGAAGAAAGGGAGACACAGGGAAGGGAGCGTTGGGAGGCCTTGCTGAGGAAGTGAGTTCTGAGCAGAGAGCTGGTGGAGTGAGGGAGCCAGCCAGTGGCTGTCCAAGGCAGACTGTCCCAGGCAGAGGGAACAGCCAGTGCAAAGGTCCTGGGGCAGGCAGAAACAGGACCTCTCACTCCGGAAGTCTGGACGGACCACTTCGTATTTCAAATAAGTATTTTGAACCAGCCAAAACAGAACTCCTTTTTGTTTGTTTGTTTCATTTTGGTTTTTGTTTTAGAGACAGGGTCCCACACTGTCACCCAGGCTGGAGTGCAGTGGCATGATCATAGCTCTCTGCAGCCTCCTACTCCTGGGCTCAAGTGATCTTCCCGCCTCAGTCTCCTGAGTAGCTGGGATGGGTGTCTCTGGTCTCGGCTATGTTGCCCTACTGATCTCAAACTACCAGCCGCAGTCAATCCTCCCGCCTCAGCCTCCCAAAGTGCTGGAATTGCAGGCATGAGCCACCACACCTGGCCAAAAACAGAACTCTTAAATCTCCACCACCCACCCACACACAGGAGGTTTCCCTCTCTCAGTAGGGGCCCCTGCACCACCTCTCCCAGGTGTCTCTCTGACATCACCCCAGGCCTGTCTCTTTCTGGACCCACCAGCCCTGCTGGACTCCCTGTCTGTGCTCTCTGACCAGCCCAGCTCGGCCCTACCTCAGAATTGTTACTCTTTCCCGCCATGGCCTTGAACCTGGCCGTACTGTACCTTTGCTGACCCTGTGTTGGCTCTGAGATCCTTTGTCACAGGGCTGGGAGGGCAGTTGGAAAAATTCACTGATGAAATGCATGGTCCAAGGCTGGGCTCACAGGAAGCGCTGGATCAAGGGGAGCTTGCACGTTATTCGATATTGAGGAAAACCTAATTGGCCCATATCTAAGAATTGGGGTAAGGGTGCTAAAGTCCCTCAAAATGATCAGACTCACTAAACAATGCACCTACTCGCCGCCTATCCCTCCCCAAGTCCCACCCTGTGACCTCCCTAAATATCCCCGCCCGGCTGGGACCCCCAAATGGCCTATGGCTCTGCTCACCGCCCTTCCCGGCTGCGGGACCGCAGGTAGGGAGCTCCATCGAGCGCTCGGCGCCGGCCCGGCAGCCACAATCAGCGGCGCCGGCGCGCCCACGTGGCACGGCCTGCGATTGCCGCGCGCGGCGGCCGCCCAGGAGCCGGCGGCCGGGCGGCGCCGTGTACGGCCCCCAGTGGCGGGGCGGGGGGCGGGGCGGTGACTTGGTCCATTGGCCTCCTCATCCTGGGGGGGACGGAGTAGGCCGTTTCCGAGTAGGACTGGTGTCCGCCCGTTGGAGGGCCGTCTCATCTGGGGCGGACTGAGGTAGCACTTGGTGCTGCCCAGTGATGGGGGTGGAGCGAGGTCTTGCCCCTGTCTAGTCACGTGGCTAACTCTTACTCATCCTTCAAAACCCTTTTCCAGATCTCCCGTGCCTAGGGAAATGTCTTCCCCTAGGTTGAGCTTTGGCGACCTTTTGGGCCCCCCCTCCCGATGCTCCCAGCAGGGTTGAATGTCTCTAGAACAGGTGAGCTGGGGCTTGGGCCTCCCCTTCTGGTCCCATCAATCAGGGCAGTGACAGAGCCACTGCAGAATGGATCTAGGACATAGGGTTCGTAGGGGTTCGTATCTGTCCGCTGGCACTGCTCTGTCCTCAAGACCTGCCATCTCCTGTTACTGTTTTTGTAGGTCCTGCTACGTCCTGGGACCTGCCAATGACCTTCTAGGGACTTAGTCTCCAGCCCCGGGGTCCCTCAAAGGACTTCGGGAGGCCATGGGTGCACTGCCCTGGGGAGAGCCGAGGCCTCAGTCCTGTTCCCTTCCAATCTTGTATCCACCTGTGACCGGGGCTGGGTTGGCCAGGCCTTGCAGCTGGACACAATAGCCCATCACGGCTATGCTCAAGCACAGGTGCCAGGGTGCTGCCTTCTTAAAATTAAGCTTACTCCTAGTCACACACGTGATAAAACACACAAGGACATCATGTATTTGGTTAATATTTTACAAGCAAAAGCCACCCCCCCACACACACACAGTTTACTTCCAGAGATCCACTATTTTTAAAAAAAAAACATTTTTGTTTAGAGAAGGGGTCTAGCTCTGTCACCCAAGCTGGAGTGCAGTGGTGCCATCATAGCTCACCACAGCCTCAAACGATCCTCCTGCCTCATCCTCCGGAGTAGCTAGGACTACAGGGGCACGCCACCACACCTGGCTAATTTTGTCTTTTTTTTAAGAGAAATTATTTTTTTCATTTTTGTCTCACTATGTTGCCCAGGCTGGTCTTGAACTCCTGGCCTCAAAGAATCCTTCTGAGTTGCTGGGATTACAGGTGTGAGCCACCATGCCAGCTCCAGAGATGACCATTTCACTTTAATCTGGGGTGGGCAATCTTTATTTTTTTTGGTAAAGGGGCCAGATGGTGAATATTTTAGACTTCAGGCCAAGATGCAGAATGGAAGATACTTCTTAGGTACTTAAATAACAAGAGAGAAAGCAAATTCAGATTTTAGGAAGTCCCACCTTACCCGCTAGAAGGCTTGTCACATCCCTTCAGGCTGTTCCAAAACTCTGGCTGAGATGGAGCCCTGGGGGCTTGGACATGTGGGGGGCTGTAGGTTTTATTTATCTCTTCTTTGACCTTTCCAGCCTCATCCTGGGATTTCTATCTCCGAGAGCTCTCCAGTCCCGAGTTATCAGGGCGTCCTCGACCAGTCCAAGCAGTTCCCCAGGTGAGGGTGATTCCAAGGGCTGGCGTCCCCTTGGTGGGAAGGAATCCCACCTGGTTCTCCTCCGCAGGGCCCTGTGGGTGAGTGGTCTGGAAGCCCCTGGCCCACCGGCCACCATCCATACCAAAGCTTGAAACAAAAGGAGAACCCAGTTAATACTGATCCTGGCTTCGATTTAAAATTTCGATTTTCTTGTTCAGCATAAATTTGTTTACGCTCAATTTTATTGAAAATACTGCATTAAAATCTTACTGAACTTTTCTTGACGCTGCCGCTTTAACACATCGACTGCCACACTAGAAGAAAAAAATATTTTCCCCCTGGGGCCACGATGTTTTATTACGAAAATAGAATAAAAACTTTGAAAATGAAACGATGCTTTCTAATTTAGTGGAAAATTTGTTATTTTTTATTTTCTATGCGTGAGTTATACACAACTTGAAAAATAGTTCATGCGGCTCCCAAGGTAGAGACGTGTGAGTTACATATGCTTCATGAGGCCTCTGGCTCAAAACCAGCGTGAGTTGCGTACAACTCACATGGCAGTTCATGTGTTAAATCTGGCTCCTAGAGCAAGTCCTCACCACACTGCCTAGGGTTGAGGGCGGGGCTCACTCTGGGGAAGGGGTCCTGAGGCCATAGGTTTTCCAGCTCCTCTTTCTTCCCCCACCCAGGTTCCCCCCTCGTTTGGCTGCAAAGTTGGAGAGCATTTGTAACTCGGTAAGCCAGAGCCACGCAGCCCCTACTCAGGAGGGACCAGCTGTCCCGTGGCCCTGACTGCCAAGCATCCCAGAAAGGCTGTTCTCTCTGGCCTCAGGAGCCTGGTGCAGGGACACCCCCATTCTAGTTCATTTTGCTTACTTTGAGTAAGTGAGTTAACACATTGAGCCAAGCTTCTTCATGTGAGTTTTTCTTAATTAGTGCTAACCTTGCCTCAAAAACTAGAAATTCCACATTCAAAGTGGGTGTTCATTCGGGCCACAGTTGGTTGTTCAGGGATACAGCAGAGGATAAAGTGCCTGCCCACTCTAGTGTGGTGGTGTCTTCTAGAACTTTCTGGGATTTTTTTTTTTTTAAGAGGCAGGGTCTTACTGTGTTGTCCAGGCTGGTCTCAAACTCTTGGGCTCAAGCAATCTTCCCGCCTCCGCCCCGCAAAGTGCTGGGATTACGGGTGTCAGACGTGAGCCACTGCACCCGGCCTCAGGACGCTCTGTATCTGGAGTGTCTGATATGGAACCCACAAGCCACATGAAGCTATTGAGTGCTTGAAAAATGCAGCTTGTACGACTAAGGAACTGAATTTTTGACTTGAGTTAATTGCAATAGCCACACCTGACTCGTGCCTACCTCCCTGGGCAGTTCTGAGGGGAGGAGGGAGATGAGTAAATAGGGAAACAGGATTCACAAAAACTATCAAGGAAAAGCAAGGTGATAGGAATGAGAATATGTAAAAAGACTTTTTGGATGCAAGGCAGTCAGGAAGGTCTTAGCAGAGGAAGTGATGTTCAGGGGTGAAAGGGATGATAGTTACTGCCAGCCCTGGAGAGAACAGGGAAGAGTGTTCCAGGCGGAGGGCACAGCCTGTGCAAAGGCCCTGGGGCAGGACCGTGCCTGGTGTGTTGGAGGCACAGCAGAGGAGGTCCATATGGCTGGAGAAGGGGAGGGCAGGGAGGGGAGGGGACGGGGCAGGTTGTGCAGGGCCTGGTGGGCTGCAGGGAAGATTTGACCTTCACATCAGGAATGAAACCCAAAGAGCTCCCAAATTAGCTCTTCCTCTGAGTGTGGTAGGTGCGGTCCCATTTAAGACCAGAGAGTAGAGACCAGAGAGGTGGAGAGATTGGGTCAGGGTCACACAGCATTCAAACCCTGACTCTCACCTGCTCTGGGGACCACCTCCCAGAGTGATCTGGATTGTTCCTTTGCAGCTCCAGAAGGTACAGGAGGATCTTCAAGAACACCACAAGCAGGTGAGCGCATGGGCTCAGGGTATGGCTGCTCCTCCTAGAAGGGTACGAGAGAGGGAATAAGGAACCGGGCAGGTGACACAGAGCCTGTTGGGCCTCGGGGAGGACTTGGGCTTTGATCCTAAGGGAGGTAGGAGCCATGGAGGGCTGTGGGCAGAAGAGGGACCGGCCCTGACTTGGAACTCCCCATGAGATATTAGTGGATCCCCCACATATCAGGGGTGCATCTCCTGTCCTCTCCCTGAGCCTCTCCCGGAAGTCAGGCTGGGCCAGGCCTGCTCCTGGGTCCCTGTGTGGCCTGGGTGATCTTCTGCAGGTCAGTGGCTTCAGACAGGGAGGGCCTGTGGTGTGCCAATCTGTGATCCTCCATGTGTCCGAGAGTTGTCAAGGACCCAGATCACGTGGGAGCTGGTTGGGGGGTGGGGGGCAGGTCTGCACAGAGGGCCAGGCTCCCACCTGCTAGCCCAGGGCGCCTGGCCCAAGCTGAAGTACATCTTCCACCCCTGCCTGTCCTCCTGCCACCTGGCCCTTTCTCCCGGGTACTGGCAGGACTATCTGCCTGTGCCAGATGTAACTGGCAGGGGCCCAGGGCCGTGTCTGCAACTTAGCAGGGCAGGGGGGCCAGGAAGCAACCAGAACATGGTTATTCATTCAACAGATATTTATCCGTCACCTGCTTGCCAAATACTGTTGTAGAAGCCAGGGAAATAGCAAAGAACACAGACAAAGCTCCCTGCCCTTGGGGTCAGCGGAGCGTGGTAAACAGGGTGTGTTGGGGTGGAAGAGGCCAGCCCCCCACGGGGATGGGGGTAGGGGGCCAGGGTGGGCATGGGTTGCAATTCAGGGTGGTCAGGGAGAGAGGAAGCGTGGCTGTCTGGGACAGGGGAGGATATTTCAGGCAAAGGCACAGCCCAAGCAAAGGCCCTGGGGCAGGACCATGCCTGGCATATTGGAGGCACAGTGAGGAGGCTGGTGTGGCTGGAGCAGAGTTGCAGGGGGAGAGGGAGGGAGGGAGGAAGGGAGGTCAGGGAGGGGACAGGGCAGGTCATGCAGGTCCTGGTGGTCATGCTGAGAGGACTTGGGCTTTTCCCCAGAGGGAGGTGGGAGCCATGGAGGACTGTGGGCAGAGGAGGGACGGGCCCTGACTTGGGGGCTCTCAGCCGCCCTCTGACTACGGGGAGGGCAGACAGATGGGGTGATGGATGAGGGCAAAAGCCAGGGACCAGTTGGGACAGTCCAGGCGTGGAATGGTGGTCGCTTAGTGGTGAGAAGTAATTGAATTGTGGACCTCACGGCCACAGTTGCTGAGCACCAGGATGTGGGGGGTGAGAAGCCAAAGGTGAGCCTGTCTTTTGCTGCCCCACCCAGGAGGGTCCCCGCCCAGCCCCCATGCAGGAGGCTCCAGGATGTGCCAGGACCCTCACGTGGTCCTGGGCAGACCACTTCCCCCTCCCCCGCGCCTCTGCTTCCAGCTCCTTGTTTTCCCAGCCTCCTTGCTGTGCTTTTAAAATCCCCTTCCCTGGCAGCGCCGGCCACAAGCCAGGCAGTGTTCCCCAGGGAGGGCCAGCTAGCAGGCAGGAGGGAGCCGCACCTTTCGTGCTGAGTGCATTAAAGTGCCAGTAAATTGCGCATTAACGAGCCGAGGTGAATTGGAGAGGGCTCCCCTGGGCTTTGTGCGGCGGGGCTGGCACAGTCGGGGAATCCATCACTGGCTGCCCCAGCAGGCAGCCGCCTGGAGCAGCCCAGGGCTCCCGGGGAGGGTCCTGCCTCCCAGCCCTCCCTCCTCCGCCCTGCTAAAGGAACAGACAGGTAGTCTATGTGCGTCGAAAAAGAAAACTTGGATCATGACACTCAGCTTCTTGCGTGGTGGCCGTGATGTGTGATGTCCAATGCCGTGGCCACCAGGCACTCGAACAAACTCAGACGTGCTGTTATGTGAATTACACACCCCACTCCAAAGGCCAAAAAGAATGGAAAATAAGCTCAATAATCTTTTTATATGAGTTGCACATTGGAATGATATTTTAGACCTACTGGATTAAATAAAATATATTTAGAGTTAGTGTCACCAAGTGCTTTATACTTTGGGAATGTGGCTATAAGAACATTCTATATGTGTGACTCAATTCCATGCATGACTCCAGTTGTACTTGTATTGGATAGCACTGGTCTAGATTTTATTCTGTTTGTTGGGAAACTGTTTTTTAAGTTTGGAATCAGTAGTGGTCATATGGCTTTTCTTTTTTAAATAAAAGTATCATAAAGGGACTCTTTCACTGGGTTTCCCCTGCTGTCCTGTTGCGATTCCTTTTTCCCAGTAGGTAACTCTCGGTTTCGTAGTATTTTTATCTAAGGTTTGTTTAAGTAAATTAAAATGTCTTCCTCACACAGGGAGGCATATGTCTACACTGTTCTGCTTCTAGAAGCCATTTTAAGCAAAGGGAGGTGGTGTTGATATTTTCATTTTGAAACATCCCAAAAAGAGCGTCTGGGATTTGAACCTACCTGTAGCATAATGGTGACCAGCCATCAGGGTTAAATTTTTATCACCAGTCAGTGAGACTGGCTTCTGCGTGTATTGAGAACTTGCTTTATGGAGGGCGTTTAATCTGCCCCAAAACCTCCGTTCAAGGTAGGTGGTATGTCCCCGTTTTACAGATGGGGAAAGTGGTGCGCTGTCAGGTTACAAAGCCTTAGCTGCATTAACATTTAACTGTCATACCGCCCCCTCCCTCTAGATAGGAAACCTCTTACAGATCGTGGAGGGCTGTGGCCAACCCCAGGGTGTCCCATCTATGGAGGTAGGTTTGTGGGTCCTCGAGGAGTGGCAGTCCCCATCCAGGCTTGGGTGAAGGGTGTGTCTTTGCACCTCTCGCTATTCCCCTGTGCCTGCTGTGCCAGGTGGCCCCAATCTCACCTGCTGAGCCAGCCAGCCCTGACACTTCCCAGTACCTGGAAGCCAAGACCCCGCAGGAGTCGAACTTTGAAGAGGTCCTGGCCACGAGGTCATCTGACTGGCTCCAGCGGCCCTTTGGAGCAGATGCCCAGCTGGAGACTCAGCTGTCCTGGGACGATGAACCCAGGTTTTGGCAAGATGTCCTGACCGAGGAACTCTGGCAGATTTTTGCCGGTGTCCACGATGAGCCAAAAGAACCGAGACACCAAAGTGAGTCTCCCTTGGGGTGAGGGGAAGGAGGTGGTCTTGGGCTGTGTCCCAGGGGCTGCCCAGTGAACCTGGCTGTGCTGTCTCCCCATCCCCCTCCTCCTCTCCCGTTGTCATAGTGACAGAGCAGGCACCAGGGCTGGTGAGTAAATACATGTGGTCTGTACCCAGAGGGGTGGGCTTCTGGGCTGGGGGGCTGTCCTGGTTGGGCTCCCCCAGGTCAGGGCAATGGGGGTTCCTGTGGGATCTGTCCACCTTCTCCACCCTCATCCTACCTCCTGCCTTGTCCCTTGGATCCCCCAGGAGGACTCAGGTGAGACAGAGGCTGTGTTAGAACAGCCCAGAATCTGCAGCCTCGGGCTTTCAGGGCCACGTGCTGAGACTTTCTGCAACTTTGCATGGACAAGGAGGAGCTGGGAGCCCAGGCAGTTGACAAGCCCCCCATAGGCACTGCCTGGGCACCCCTGAGGTTTTCTGGTTTTAATACCCCAGGCAGGTCTGCTGACCTGACCACAATCTTCCATTCCCTATGGGCAGGAAAGCGACACCCCGGGTTCATGTGAATCAGAAACAGAGCAGGGTACCAAAGACACCTCGAGTAATCCCGGTAGGAAGGGGCTGGCTCCAGGCTGGGGTGGAGGGTACAGCCTGCCCTCGGGGGCCAGTGCCAGCTGCTCAGGCCCTGTTGTTTCTGCCTAGCTCCCAGCCTGCCCAAGACCTCCACTAGGACCCCTGAGGGTTCCCAAGACAGGAGCAGAAGCTGGGATGTGGCCCAGGTGAGACCCAGGCCTGATCTGGCACGTCCCCGTCAAGGCTGCTGGGGTGGGGCAGAGGCAGTGGGCACAGGCAGGTGGGGAGAATGGGGGCAGCTGTGATCTCGCCTCCCTGCAGGAGCCTGCTGGAAGACCCTATTCATTTCTGAAGCCCATGTAAGTGTCTGTACTGTTTGCTTGGGAACATGGCGGGTGGCAGGGAATCCCTGCTTACCTATACCTCTGTCCTGAGCAGGTGGAGGGGACCAGAGGTGTAGGTTTATCTTAGCCCTCTCCCATCACCACTGTGCTATCCTCTCCAACTGGACCTGTGGAGTCCATCACTACCCCTTCCCTATATAACCACCCTGGGTTTGAGGGTTAGGGGGAAAGGCTGTGTTAGAGCTGGATGCAGATGGTCCCAACCCTGTAGTTTGAGGCTGGGAAAGGCCAGGTGGAATAGAAGGCTTTCTGGAGGGAAGGGGCTTGATGGTTAGGACCCTAAAGGATGAATAGGAGTTTGCCCTCATGGGGCAAAGCATTCTGGGCAGAAGGAAGAAATATGTCTATGGCAGAAGGGGACTATTTGGAGGAGTGTGGGTAAGGTGTTGGGAGGAATGTAGTAGGGAAACAAGACCTAAGAAGAAGACCCTAATATCTGGTAAAGAACGAAGCCCCTCGCTGGATTCATGGCTTCCACCGGGCAGAGGGGCCTCAGGCAGGCCAATTACCCTGAGGCCTCCTCTCCCAAGATCCTGGGACCCTGAAGACTTCGAAGATTCGTGGAAGAGGCCGGATACCTTGCCCTGGCAATCTAAGAGGTTGGCTGTGCCGTACAAACTGGAAAAGATGCGGACACTGGAACACGGGGAATCGGTGCTCGCCACGGCCGTCAGCAGCTTCACGCGGCACGCGTTTACCTGTGGCAGGGGCGGCATCAAGGTGTGGAGCTTGGCTGGCCAGGTGGCCAAGGACAGGTTCCCTGAGAGCCACCTGCCTGTACAGGTGAGGGGTGGCAGGGTTGGCTTCCAGGGGGCTGGGCTTCCGGGGGGCTGGGCAAGCTACCTGTTCACGGTGACTCTGCCCATCCCAGACCCCAGGGGCCTATCTGCGCACCTGCCTGCTTTCATCAAACAGCAGGACCCTGCTCACAGGTGGCTACAACCTGGCCAGTGTGAGCGTGTGGGACCTGGCGGCGCCCTCCCTGCATGTGAAGGATGAGCTACCCTGTGGGGGTCTCACCTGCCAGGCCCTGGCTGCCAACCTCGACGACAACCTGGCCTTCAGTGGTTTCACCAGCGGCACAGTCAGGGTCTGGGACTTGCGGGATCACAGCGTGGTCAGGTGTGGCCTGGGGGGTGAGGGGAGGGCAGGCAGGGGCCAGGTCCTGTTCCAGCATCTTGTGACCACCCTGAGCCAAGGCTCCAGCACTCTCAAAGCCAAAATCCCTTGCCACCTTGAACTTGCATTGAAAGTTGGGGAGACAGATTCGAATCTTGAGCTGTTTCCTTGCAGCCGAGTCCATCCTACTTTGTGTCTGCCTCAGTCTCCCCACCTTGACAGAGTGTGACAACCCCAAACTCAAAGGATTCTTAGAAGGGCAAATTTGTTGTAAAAACATAAAAAGATACATAAATGTTTCCAGGAGTCGATGGCTAACATAAAATACGACATCCCACCCACCCAGCACTGTTCCCTTACCCTGTTTGAAGGGATTCCCCTAGACCCATTTCAGAGCTAGGGTAGACTGAGGGTGGGAGGGGTCAAGGGGGGTTGGGCGAGGTTGCTGGAGGTTCTTCATGGCCCCAGCTGGACAGAGAGAGGAGACAGAGGGCTGGGAGGGGCCGGCACTGGGATTCGGTGTCCACTTGCTGCCAGCTTTGCCATCCGCTACATGATGGCAGGGATTTTTGGGTGGCGGCGCTCTGCCTTCAGCACCCAGACGTAGCGATGGTGTTTCCTGGGGCCCAAACCTTGGAGTCTTGGCCTGACCCGTTCCCAATGTCTATTTTGGCCAGGGACTTCACGGGCTACCCGAACGGAGCCAAGAGCATCGTGGTCAAAGACCACAACATCTGGACGGGGGGCCTGGATGCCTGTCTGCGGTGCTGGGACCAGCGGATGGTCAAGAAGCCCCTGGAGTACCGATTTGAGTCTCAGGTGTGGAGGCAGGGGTGGGGCCCACTCAGCCAGGCAGCCACTGGTCCTCAGGTTAGAGGATGAGGTCGATGCTGGGGATGGGGAAGGGACGTTTCCTGAGATACTGCCAAGAATAAGGGTCGTTAGGAATATTCTCTGCTGTCACCCAAATAATATCAAGCACCCTTATTCTGTATCAGGTGCAAAGTAGGGAGGCTTGTGCCCATTTTACAGACCAACAAACTGAGGCACAGAGATGAAGTTGCTCAGCCCAGGGCTGCACAGCTACGAAGTGGTCAGGCAGCCAGCCTCCAGGGTGGGTCCCCGGGCTCTTGCTCGCCTCCTGAGCCAGGCTGGGACCTGACCAGGCTTCTCCCTGCCACCTGTCCCCCTCCCCCAGATAATGAGCCTGTCCCACAGCCCCCAGGAAGACTGGGTGCTGCTGGGCATGGCCAACGGGCAGCAGTGGCTGCAGGACACCCGCGGGGGCCAGACACACATGGTAGGTTCTAACGGCGGCACCGTCCTGGGCCTCAAGTTCTCCCCCTTTGGTAAGTGGCCAGCGGCACAGGATATTCCCTGTGGCCCCGCCCCCCACAAGGCCCCGCCGCATGTCCCTCTGGAGCATCCCTGAGCCCCTCCTTAGCAGAAACCATTCTCTCTCGGGGATGTTCTCGCAGGAGGATGTAGGAGGGAGGTGGGGTCTGACCCTCCGCGACTGGCTTCCCCGTGACCGGGCGCCTCTGTGTCCTCCCAGGCCGATGGTGGGTGAGCGTCGGCATGGATGACTTGGTCAGCATCCACAGCATGCCTGTGGGAGCGAAAGTGTTCCAGGTACTGCGGTGGGCTGGGGTGGGACCCAGGGCAGCCCCAAAGGGACGACGTTGAACTCACAGTGGAGATTAGGGCTCACTTTGCCCCACTGCCTTCCCAGGTACCTGAGACCTCTTCAATCATGTGTTGCGACGTGTCTTCCAACAACCGCCTGGTCGTCACGGGGTCTGGGGACCATGCCTCGGTGTACCAGATCACCTACTGAGGGGCCTCCCACTGTCATCTGACCCCAGTTCCTTTCTTTTTGTCTTTTTCCCCCGGACAGGGGGTGGTGGTGGTGGAGGGAAGCGGGAAGGGTCTTCCACGGCATTGCAAGATTCGGTCGGTGGTTTGCAAACTCTGGTCTTTGTCACAGGTAATAAAGCAACCAGGAAACGCAGAGCAGGTGTGTCCTGTCATCTGAATTGGGGGGAGGCCCCATCCTGGCCCTGCCTGTCTTATTGAAATTTGGAAGGACTTTTTCTGGCCTGGTGGCTCTCAGCCCTTTGAGGCCACATTCTCAGAGAACCCAGTCGAAGCTACTGACCCCTGCTGTCGGGGGGAATGGACCCGCACAGCTTCCTCCTGCTGCGCTGAGCTGACCCGTCCTCATCCAGTGCTTCCTGCAAGATTCCAGGGATGGGGCGTGAGGTAGTTCCCAAGACTTGTCCCATTAGACCAACAGGCTTCAAACAGGAGTGATTCTGTCCCCCAGGGGACACTGGGCAATGTCTGGGAACATCTGTGGTTGTCATGACTGGGTTGGGGTGGGTGGAGGTAGGGATGCTGCTGCTCGGCACCCTGCATTGCCCAGGATGGCCCCACCCCAGAGAACAATCCGGCCTGGTGTTCTGAGTTGACACTGGTTGATGATAACTTTGCTGGTTGGCCTCCCCACCACACTAAACAGGGCTCAGAAAACACCCTTCGCCCTTTGCAAGCTAGAAAGTAGCCCAGACGTTTTCAGCTGGAGAATCATCCCAGCTCCTTGCAGCGTCTTCAGAAATGCCACCTGGGTGTGCCTTCTGTTTTCAGCAGGAACCTGCTATTTCCCTCTAGCACGTTCCAGCAACATCCTTGCTCCTCCCCATGCACATAGCACCGCACCCCCTCCCCCCGAGATTCCAGAACTCTGAATGCCACCTGCCCTCCCCGCTCTGGGCTTAACCCTCACCTGGAGACCTTGCTGTGCAGATCCCAGCTGTCCTACCTGCCAGGGCGAGCTCCTCACTTCTGAGCCTTAGCACATGCTGTTCCACTCTTCCCAGCATGGTCTTTGGACCCTCAAGTGGCTGTTTCTCACCTATTTGCACTCGGCTTAGCCATCACCTCTGCTGGGCAGTGACATTTGCTGAGCACTTTGCTGTGGGCAGGGCTCTCGGGAATCATCTCTGGGTCTCACAGGAAGTGCAACCGCACCCCAAATAGCTACGTGTCCACCTTACCTCCTCACCCCTTGAATTTAGGCTGAGTCTTGGGACAATTCTATCCAAGGGCTGGAAGTGGAAAAGATACAGGAAATTTGCGGGCTGGAGTATTTATTTTTGAGGGAGCTTGGTCTCGCTCTGTTACCCAGGCTGGAGTGCAGTGGCACAAATGTAGCTCACTGCAGCCTCCAACTCCTGCGATCAAATGATTCTCCTGCCACAGCCTCCCGAGTAGCTGGGACTACAGGTGTGGGCCACCATGCCCGGCTAATTTTTTAATTTTGTGTAGAAATGGGGCCTCCCTCTGTTGTCCAGGCTAGTCTCAAACTCCTGGCCTCAAGCAATCCTCCCACCTCAGCCTCCTAAAATGCTGGGATTACAGGCATGACCCATCATGCTCAGTCTGGGTATTTAAAAGCAGCGGGCAACTTGTCTCCCCTGCTGTGTCAGACCCTGAAGCTACATTTTGAGGTAGGGAAACTTCCTGCCTGGAGCCCTGAGAGACTGCTTGGAGTAGAGCCCTGTATGCCACCTGGGTGTGAGCAAGAAATAAACGTCTGTTGTGTTAAACCACTGAGATGGGGGTAGTGCTGTTTGTTACCCAGCAGCATCTAAACCATCATGCCCAATGCAACTGTCTTAGGAGCGGCCTTTCACACAGACACACCTCCGTATCTCACATAGAATGCATCCTCATTACCTGTGGTCACACAAGGTGGCCTCCTCCCAGTAATAGTGCCCAAGAGAAGCAATGATCGATTGCCAGTTCCCCAGCCCAAGGCAGAAAGGCAGCTGTGATAAATACATTTATTTTCCCGAAACCCCCTGCCCGCTGGCCCCACCCCCAGCAGGGAAGGTGGGAGGCAGCTGGCCGGACAGCAGATGGGACTTGTCACTCACAGACATGGCTGGGGAGGGAGCTGTTGGGGGTCTCTGTCCCGGATTCCCTGTCCCCCAGGAGTCAGGCTTGGGGTGCAGGAAGAGAGGGTCTCAGTAGACCACCTCGTACACGGTGGCCTTCTTATCCCCCGAGCCTGTCACGATGTATTTGTTATTCCTGGAGATGTCACAGCTCAGGACTGAGGATGACTCCTTGGACTGGCAGCAGGGAGGGAAAGAAAAGGGAGAGGTGATGTGAGGCCCCCAAAGATGGGGGTGTGGTCCCGGCGGGGGCAGAGTCAGACTCGGAGCGGAGCCAGGACTCTCCTAGGCAGGGGAAGGAGGGTGACGCCTTTTCTGGAGATAGGCACTTTGGAGCTGAGCCCTTCTGCACAGATGACGTGTTCGTGGGAAGAACAGGGCCTCTGTTCCCTCAACACCAAGAGATGGAACTGCAGCTCAGAAAGGGTGTATACCAGGCATGAGGCCACACAGCACAGCAGAGGGCCAAGGTGCACAGCACAATGACCCAGACCAGGGGTCAGCAAACTTTGTAAAGGGCCTGACAGTAAATATTTTAGGTGTTGCCTAAAGTTCAAATAAGTCTATTCACATGTTCTGTGTAACCCTTTAACACATTAACTGCCATGTGAGTTGTATTTAACTCACGCTACTTTTGAGCCGGGGGGCCCTGTGAAGTATATGTAACTCACATGTCTCTTTACCTTGGGAGCCGTGTGAACTATTTTTCAAGTTGCACATAACTCACACAGAAAACAATTAAAAATAACATTTTTCATTAGAAAGGATCATTTTGCCTTTGAAGTATTTATTCTATTTTCATAATAAAACACCATGGCCCCAAGGAAAAAATTTTTTTCTAGTGTGGCAGTCAATGTGTTAAATATGTAAAAATCACCCACACCCACTAGGATGGGTATAATAAAAAAGACAGACAATAACAAGTGTTGGTGAGGATGTGGGGAATTTTAAAACCTCATTCACTGCTAGTGAAGATTTAAAATTTGGAAAACAGCCTTGCAGCTCCGCAAAAGGTTACGGAGTTATCAGAAATTCCACCCCAAGATATCTGCCCAAGAGAAATGAAAACATACGTCCACACAAAAACTTGTGCATGGATATTTACAGCATCATTATGCACAATAGCCAAAAACTGCAAACAACTCAAATGTCCATCGACTGATGAATGGATGAACCCAACATGGTCCACCCACACATGGAACATCACTCAGCCAGGAAAAGGAAGGAGGCTCTGACACAGGCTGCAGCGTGGATGGACCTTGAGGACATCGTGCTCAGTGAGAGAAGCCAGACACAGAAGGCCACACAGTGTGAGATTCCATTTATATGAAATGTCTGGAACAGACAGATGCACAGAGACAGGAAGTAGAATGGTGGGTGCCAGGGGCTGAGGAGGGGGTGGGAAATTAGTGTTTCATGGGGACAGAGTTCCAGTTTGGGAAGATGAGAAGGTTCTGGAGATGGAGGGTGGTGATGGCTGCACAACATTGTGCATGTGCTTAATGCCACTGAGCTATGCACTTAAAAATAGTTAAGATGGCAAATTTTATAATGTTACATGCATTTCAGCAAAACCAAAATACTTTTTAAAAACCAACAGGCTGTGGGCAGACAAGGCCTGCGGGCTGGAGTTGGCCAAGCCCTGCTTTAGTAGCTGGTGGTGAGGAGGCTTCCGGGACCCTGGGGAAGGGTCGGAGTCGCAGTTGGGTGGGCCTGGGGGTGGGAGCACGCCCTCCCTCTAACCCTGGTGCACCTGAGCACATGGCATCCTGCCAGGGGAGGGGGCTGGCAACCACTGTGTACCTGGAAAATGCTGGCCCCGTACGGCGTCCTCCAGGCATTGAGCAGGTTGTCCTTCCCAGTGCTCACAAACCAGCGCCCTGGGGAAGGAGAGAGGGGAGAGGTCTGGGAGGGGGCACTGGACAAAGTCCAGGGCTGTGGCCAAAGGGGGAGGTGGGACAGGCTGGGTCTGGCCGCTCCCTCTTTCCAGGCACCTCTGCCCTCACTGGGGGGCACGAAGCCACCTAGAGATGTGGGGCTCAATTCTTCCCCTGCATTTTCCAGATGGTGAAGTTAAGGCCCTAAGAGGCTCCACCTGGCCCTCAAGAAGGGGGCACCCCCAGGACAGGGTTGCCAGATAAGATACAAGATGCCCAGTTAAATACGAATCTCAAGCCAGGCACGGTGGCCCATGCCTGTAATCCCAGCACTTTGCAAGGCTGAGGTGGGAGGATTGCTCGAGGCCAGGAGTTCAAGGCCAGCCTGGGCAACATAGCAAGGCCCCATCTCTAAAAAAAATCTTTTAAAAATGTTTTTAGTATAAGTATACCCCACACGCTCCATGCTATTTGGGATATACTCAATTTGTCTTTTAGTATAAGTGTGTCCCGTGCAGTATTTGGGACATACTTATACCAACAAATCATTTATTTATCGAAGATTCAAATTTAACTGGGCATCCTGGGTTTTGCTGGGGTCCCACCCCAGAACCCTTGGCCCCACCCCACCCCGGGAGCCGCACCACAGGATGCAAACTTGAGGGAGAGCACGCAGCTCTCGTGCAGGTGCAGCTGGTACTTCTCCGGCTTGCGGACATGCAAGATCTCCACATTGCTGCTCTCCATCCCCACGGCCAGCCAGTCCTGGTTGGGGCAGTGGCCCAGGGAAAATATCTGGGGGTGAAGAGGGGAGAGATGGGGTCACCAGCCCCTCTGGATGTTGGGGGATGCCCAGAACTTGCAGGAGGAAGTGGGGGTGTCCAATATTCTCCCTCTTCAGCCCCCACGGAGAGAGGCGGCTGGCCAAGGCCCCGAAAGCAGCAGGCAACTGCATGTCAGATCATTAATATTAATCAGAATTACACAGAACCCTGGGGCCGCACATCCATTATCTGCTCTGAGCGCACAACAGCGCCGGAAGGAAGGGGGGAGAGGAGGAAGCCAGGCAAGGACAGTGGGTCCCCTTGAGCAGATGGTGGAAGCTGAGGCAGTGTCACCTCAAGGTTATGCAGGAAGTCTGTGAAGGACCAGGCCTGGGAGCCGGGACTTCTAACCCCAAACTTGGAACTCTCCTCGCTCGAGACACTTCTTTTTGTTTTGATTTGGGAGGACTCAGTGTCTTTATCATTATGTGCCCCACCCCTTGCTAAGCACAAAGAGGAATGATGCCCTGTTCCACCCTAAACCTCTCGAAGTCTTAAACTATCAAATAAGACACCTGTGGAAATGACCATACATCTGTAGCAGAGAGAAGACTGGAAGGTTCCAAATGTTCTTTCCTGGCCATATAGAAGTGTTCCCGTATAAAGACAGGGGTGAGGGGCACCCAGTGGGATAGGAGATATTCATCCCCGGGATCCCTGGAGATGTATAAGCCCACCTAAGCCTTGGGGACATGAGATGGACAGCTATGTCCACCTGCACTCCTGATTTCCCAATCAAAGCAAACTTCAAGCTAAAGAGAAGAGCAGGTTGGACACAAAGAGCTTGGGGGCTAGCTCCTCCTGGTTTCAAGGAGGCAGGGTAAACTGGAGATGGGTTTCCAAGAATGAGTAGGAGTTTGCCAGTTAAAGAAAGGAAAGGAAAGGCATTTTGGCCAGAGGAAACATATGTACACAGGTCTTGAGGTGTTCCAGGATGTGGTGCGTGTGAGACTAGCCCATGAAACCCTGACTGCCAGGACAAGGAGCTCACACCCTGCCCCAGAAGCAGTGAGAAGCAAAATCTGGGTTCATGGTGCCTGAAGACCTGTCCTTGACTCTCTCTGCTCCGTCTGGAGGCGCCCCCTAGCTCTGTCCAGCCCCTTGACCACATTCTTTAGCCTATGTTCTCACAGCACCCTCAACAGGGACCTCTCCACATCCAGCTCCTATGTCAGCCTCCACCTGTCCCCGGGGTCAGCAGCCCTGTGATGTATGGACACTCCCCCATGGTGAGTCCTCAGCGGGGTCTAGAGGTTAAGGGCTGGGAGGAGAAACCAGCTATACAAGGAAAGACAAAGATATGGAAGAATGGCTGGACAAGACCATGTGGGAAGATGATCTGAGGGTCTTAGTAGCCCCACAGCTTAATATGAATCAGCTCCTTTGTGTTTCTCTGTGTCTTTCGAGAATTAAAGGGGAAGCCTGTGGATTTGTCTGGAGGACAAAAAGATGTACACCATGGCGGACATTAGTCCTGCACTGCATCTGGAAGTGGGCACCTCATGAGGAGAAAAAAGGATGCTGGATTCCTGGAGTTTCCATCGCCCTCCCACCAGATCCCAAGTGGCACCTGGGAGCTGAAGTCGTGCTGCTGCAGCTGGCGGCCCTCCCGCAGGTCCCAGCAGCGCACTGTGTTGTCCAGGCCCCCTGTCCAGAGCCGAGTGCCATAATCAGAAATGTCAATGCAGCTGGCACCGTCCGTGTGGCCCTGGAACTGCCTGGAGAGAGAAGGGCCTGGGCATCCATCCTAGAACTGGGACTGTTCCAGCATCCTCCCAGGTCACCCCTCTGCCCCCACTGCACAGAGGGCAGGCAGGGGCTCGCCAAGGGTCACAGGGCACCCGCCACCCACCTGACCATGGTCTGGTTCTGCAGGTCCCAGACCACAATGTTGCCATCGCTGCAGCAGGAAAAGCAGACCTTGGCGTCAGGGCTGACCGCCAAGGCATAGCAGGCGGGGGCCGATGAGGTCAGCTCGGCCTTGATGCGGGGGGTGGGCGCCGCCAGGTCCCAAATGGACAAGGTGCTGGCCTCGCCGCCCACGATCAGACTCCGGCCATCGGGCAGCAACTTGCAGGACCGAATATAGTTGTCTCGGTTCTGGTGCAGGGGAGGGAAGCAAGGACTGGGGTTGGTCGTGGGTGAGGTCTCTAGGAGCCTGGCCCAATGCTGGGTCTCTGGGGCCCAAAGTAGCCCCACCCAGGTTGGCCAACAAGCCCTGCCCACGTTGGCCTGCAAGCCCCGCCCAAGTTGGCCTGCAAGTCCCGCCCCATTTGACCATAAGCCCCGCCCTTCGCCTGTAGCCCCGCCCATGCGCCCCACCCTGCCCCGCCCTCACCAGGCAGTCGAGCTGGGCCACCGGCGTCTTGGCGCCGGGCTGGCCCACGTCCCACACCTTCACGCAGCCCTTGCCGCCCGTGTACACGTGCTGCGTGGAGCCGCTGATGGTGACTGCGCAGACCACCTCACCGTGCGCCAGCGTGTGCAGCTGCCGGGCGTGCCGTGGGATGCCCGCACCCACCAGCGCATCCGAGGGGAAGGGCACCGGCTGCATCTGCCCGTCCGCAGACACGTGGAAGGAGTAGGCCCTGCAGGAGACAGGGGCGTGACCCTGGCCTCGGGGCTGCCCCTCCGCACCCTCACCTGGGAGGGTAGGGAGGGGCTTTCACCCTGCCTGGCACCCTCTGATGCGTTTAGAGGAGGGCGACGACACGGTCACAGGTGACCTGGGACAGTCAGTGCCAAAGCAAAGGGTCTTGGTCGTGGCCCTAAGCAAGCACTTGATAAATGTTTGAACAGAGGCTCCGTCAAGATTCCCTGAGAGTTCCAGAGCTTAGAGCCTGCTGTCTAATAGGAGCCCCAGCCATATGTGGCCAGTTAAACTTAAATGCCCTGAAATGAAATACATTAAAATGTTTCAGTTCCTCAGTTGCCCTGGCCACATTTCAAGTGCTTAAAAGCCACATGTGGCAGGTGGCAACAGGATTGGACAGCAGTAGGAACTACAACATTCCCATCACTGCAGAAAGTTCTGTTGATGCTTGGGGCCAGATCGTTCTCTGGGATGGGGCTGTCCTAGGCAAAGCAGGGGGCTGAGCAGCGTCACTGGCCTCCACCCACTCTGTGCCAGGAGCTCCCTGCACCCGAGCTGTGACAACCACAGATGTCCCCAGACATCACCAAATGGCCTCTGGGAGCAGAATCTCCTGCCATGAAGGACCAGTCTAGACTTTGCTCTTTATGTACCTTTCTCTCCAGCAGCTCCCCTAGGAACTCCAATTATCTTACAGAAGAGACTTTCTGGAGGGACAGCAGGGAAACCCCAACCTCCACCCCACACAACGTAAGCACTTCAAAGGAGGCAAGAGACTGGCCCCAGTCCCCAGGCAGGGAGCCCCGCCCTCGTACTCACGGCTTTCCCCCCGGGATGCTGGGCAGGGAGGAAGAGATGGACGACCCTCGGAGATGTGGGTGAGATTCAAATGCCATCTGTCAGAATGCCAGAGGGGGTGTCACAGGGCAGGTGACTCCAGCCCACCTGTGTGCTGTCCCATGCTTACCTGCCATGTCCCTGTTTATCAGCCCCTCCCCAAGGAAGCAGAGATGTTCTCTCCTCTACTATAGATGGGTTTTCACTTAAGAGAACCCCAAAGTCTTTGTCCAGGGAATCCTACAACCCCAGGGTTGGAAGGGTCCCGAAGGGTTGTCCATCTCATGCTGAGACTTGCTCTCGAACAGGGGTCTGCAAATTATAGCCTCCAGAACAAATCCGGCACACTGCCAGTCTTTGTAAATAATCTCCTAGGGCCAGATCACCCTACTCCTCTGCATGCAGCTTAATAAGAGTTGCTTTTTCCATAGTCACAAGTGCTGATTTGTATTAAGCTTGTGGGGCGACTGAGACCCTACGATCGCCTTCCTACACACACTTGCTGAGCCAAGACTCCCTTCCCTTTCTCCATTCCTTTGTCTCTCCTTGTGTAGCTAGTTTCTCCTCCCAGCTCCCAGGCCCTGGACCCTTCTGACACCTCCTGGTCCTCCCACCCTGAGGACTCACCATGGGGGAGCGTCCATACACCACAGAGCTGCTGACCTGGGGGGACAGGTGGAGGCTGACGTAGGAGCTGGGCACAGAGAGGTCCCCGTTGAGGGTGCTATGGGAGCCTAGGCTGAAGGACGTGGTGAAAGGGCTGGACAGAGTCAGGGGGCTCCTCAGGGCTGAGCGAGAAGAGTCAAGGACAGGTCTCAGACACCTTGGACCCTGATCCTGCCTCCCCCTGCCTTGGGCTCTCCTTGGCTAGTCATTCAGAGTTTCCGTGCTCTGGTCCCACTTTGGGGTCCTATCATAGGACACCTCCAGACCTCTATATATATTGTTCCTCTGGCTAACATGACTTTCCCTTTCTTTTAGTTGGTAAACTCCTATTCATCCTTCAAAACCCAGATCAAGTATCTGTCAGTTTCTCAGGAACATCCTTGAGCCTCCCCACTGCCAACCTCTAGCTTTGCCCACCTTAGGTTCCACCCTCTACCCTTGCCCTGATCATACAGGGCTGGGAGTGTTGAGGTCTGGGACTGCTCCTCTGCCCCCCAGGATCTCCCTGAGGGCAGGTTCCAAGGCCAAGTTCTTTTGGGACCCCAGAACGAGCACAGGGCCATAAGAAAAGGTGAGTATTTTCATCCCCCCCATTACTGATGGGGAAACTGAGACTTAAAGAGGTCATGTCCCTTGCCCAAGGTCACCAGCTGGTGAGCTCCCAAGCCTGGCCTGAAACCCAAACTGTCTGACTCCAAATCTTGGTTTTCCAGTGTCCTAGGCTGAAGCCCCCCAAATAAGTCTCAGTTTCCCTAACTGGCAAGCCAAGACAATGAGGAAACTAGGTCCAGAGTGAGGCAGCATATAGCTCGGAGTCCTGAAAAGGACCAAAGCAATGAATGCCAGGGCTGGAATCCAAACCTCCTGCCTCCCCAGCCCCTGTCTTTTTTTGGAAACCTCCAGAGACGAGGCCTACTCTGGCAGGCCCCAGACCCCCGGGCTGGGTGCTCACCAATGCTGTCCGTGGAGGGCGCTGGCTTAACAGTGAGCTGGCAGAGGTGACTGGCCGAGCTGGGCCCAGGGGTGGACGTGTCCTGGGGTGGGGAGGAATCGCAGGACTTGGAGGCAGGAGTGCTGGCGGGAAGGTCATTCTGCACAGAAAGGGCAGGACTGAATGCCACCAGGCACCTGGTGCCTTGTGGCCCAAGGATCTAGCCAGAAACTGGATGTGAGGGGCCGGGCATGGTGGCTCACGCCTGTAATTCCAGCACTTTGGGAGGCCGAAGCAGGAGGATCACTTGAGGCCAGGAGTTTGAGACCAACCTGAGCAACACAGTGAGACCCCATCACTACAAAAAATTTAAAAATTAGCCAGGTGTGGTGGTACACACCTGTAGTCCCAGCTACCTGGGAGGCTGAGGCAGGAGGATCGCTTGAGCCCAAGAGTTTGAGGTTGCAGTGAGCTATGACTGTACCACTGTCCTCTAGCCTGGGCAACACAGTGAGATCCTCTTTCTAAAAAAAGAAAAGAAAAACCGGCTGGGGAAGGGAGCAGGTACACCTGAGGGAGGCCAGGGCTCACAGCAGGTGCCTGCAGGTGTGTGGTGGTAACTGCTATTGAAGGTGCTCACACACCAGGGGAATGGGCCCCACAGCTGACTGCCTGCAGGCGGGGCATGTGAGTGTCCACACACATCGGAATGCCTTGTGGGCACCTGAGTATGATGGGCAATTGGGGTGCGCCCACAGCGAGGGATGCACACCCTCGTGTACACTAAAACCTACCAACACGCACCTCCAGCACAGGAAGCGTGCATGCGTGTGATGAGGTATGCGGTGTGGAGACACGGTTAGGACCCTGGGTGTGAGTGGGGTGTTGCATACCATGCAGGGGATGGGGATCCCCAGGGGACAGTGATGTCCCTTATAAAAAGGCATCAGAGTTAGAGGCTGTTGAGATCCCTGACGGACAATGAATGAGAAACCGTGAATGGGCTCATGACCCTGCAACCCCCAGAGCTGCACAGTCCCAGGTGAAGGAAGAGCACCTAGTACATGCTGCGATTTTCCTTGTTCCCCACGTGGTGGGGGGTGCCACCCATAGCTGTCCCTCCCCAAGGGGGGGACTTCAGGAAAGGGGCAGCCAGACCTCCAACTAGGAACATGCTCTGTCATCTGGGCTGTATGTCATTCCCTCCTCTGCCTTCCAAGAAACTTCACCTCCTTGTCTGGTGTCTGTCTCGGCTTCCTGTCACACAATCACACAAGCGATGACAGCCCCGTGCACACGCACCCTCAAGAGGGAGTGAGTAGGACAACCGTGGGGTCAGGGAGGACTCCTGGGGGCTTCTCCAGAACACAGCGGGCCCCCTGCCCCTTTAAAGTCTCCCTGGAGTGGGAGGAGGGCACTTAAGATGGACCATGAGCCCCAACCTCTGGCGGTTGCCATGGCAACCTGCTGGGAGGGGAGGCCTAGAAACTGACATACTCCCCCCGCCCCGCAAGTGCCAGCGGGTGAGTGAGGCCGGGTCTGCGGGGAGATGTGGGGAGGGTTCAAATGCCCCCCAGAGGTGCTTTTTTTTTTTAGATGGCCCCATACACCTGGCATTGAAGTACAGGAGGCGCAATGGGAAAGTTGTTCCTATATAAATTATCTTTCCTGCACCTTGGGTTGGGGCCACGTGAGTCTCTATGTACCTCTGGAAGGCTTTAACCCTTGCAGGCCTGGAGTCCAGCCTAGCTAGCTAGTTAGTTGTCCATACTCCAGTGGGGCTTTTCCACTGTGTTTATTTCCATGGGGTTTCCTATTTATGGCAAGAGATACTTGGTTTCCATGTAAGGTGGTGGTGAGTTGCCTTTTAATGTTTCTTTAGAAAGCTTCTTTAGGAAGTGGCCTTCTAATATTTACTTAGGCTCCACAAAGCGAGTCCATGTAGGAGGCAAAAAAAAATTATAATAATTAAGAGGAAGTGGTGGACAACACCAGCCTGACCTCTCGCTGCCCTGTGTCTACTGTGGCAGTATCTGTTTCCAGGCTTCCCACATGGATAAAGTGAGTTCCAAGGCCCTCCCCTGTTCTTACCAGGACAAGCTCCTTGGCTCTGGGAGGTGGTGAGCCCAGGCTGGAGGCCAAGGATGCTGGACTGTCCACGAGGTCCCGACGGGCGGGCACACAGATGGGCACCTTTCCACAAGGGGTGGTGGCCGGGCTGGGGGGCTCTGAGGGTTGGTCCTGGGTTCAAGGAGGTGACGTTGAGTGGGGATGAAGTGGGAAGGGAAGAAGAGCCCCTCTCTATCCTCCTCCTGACTCCCACTCCAGCCTCTAGACAGGGCACTGATGACCCACTTTGGGAAGATTTATGAAACTTTCTGGTGCCTCAGTTTACTCACCTGGTAAAATGGCTTTAAGGATAGGATCTATTCCATGAGCACACACAGCAATGACTCCATAAGGGCTTGGTTTTGTTTTCCCCATTTAACAGATGGGGGAAAGTGAGGCCAGGGAAGGGGATGTCCCTCCCCCACCAACCAAAGCACACAGTGAGCCAGGGCTTGAAGCCACTTCTACCTGTTTCCCGTGTCCTCTGGGCCTAAGTTTTCCCACCTGCGCCGTGGACAGGCGGCTGAAGCCCTGGACTCACCTCATCCACCACCAGGTTGTAGTCACTCTTGTCTTCATCACTTTCCTGAGGGGAGATGGGGAGAGAGCCCTTCCTGTTCACACTCCTGCCCCCACGCCCTAACAGCTCCCCACCATCCTTGGAGAAAGACCAAGCCCCAGCTCCACGCAGGGATGCAGAAAACACTCTCCCGGGGGCACCCGAGCAGGGAGGCGGGGGTGGGACGGGACACTGACATGTCAAACCTCTGGTTTGACAAGAAACCAGGGCAAGAAAAAAGGTGGCAGCCAAACCCGCCCAGCAGGTGGGTTCCCTTCGCTCTCCTGCCGGGCCGGTTTTCTTCTTTCAATGAAAATTAGCTGCCCACATTTACAAAATGAGCTCTTAAATAAAAAGAAAGATTTAAGGCTTCTCTGAGAAACAGCAAGATCGGCAAACATTGAGCCCACCAGTGAGCTGGGACCAGGTTGCAGCTGCCCCTGGAGAGGGGGAGGGCTCCCCTGCTGGCCACAGCCCGGCCCCCACCTTCCGCCTGGCCCCAGGTGCTGGCATCTGAGCCTACAGATGTGCCCCAATCTGACCCTGAGAGAAGGGGGTCAGGGAAGGCCCCCTGCAGGAGATAGCATTTTGTGCCTTGGTGGAGAAACCTGTTTCTGAGAGTGGGAGAAGGGAGAAGAGAGGGGAAGAAACAGCTGGAACAAAAGTCAGAGGATGGGGAAATGGCTGCATGGCCCAGGGGGTGCACAGACTTAGAGCAAGGAAAGAGTTAAGCCAGGCTTAACAGGATCTCTTCTGATTGGCCAGGACTCTGAACAATGGGGAGCTCTGGAAGGCTCTAGAGTGAGAGAGTCACGGCCAGAACTGGGCTCTGGGAGGCTCCAAGGGGCCAGACTGGGGGCTGGTCTAGTCCATGCATGCCCACCCCATCTGCTCCCCACTTACATAAGGTCCTGACAGATCCTTCTCCTCTGCTCTCTGCTTCCCGTTGCCACCAGGGCCACTTGGTTGCTCCTCCTCCACCAGACTCTCAGGGGGCGATGGGGACACACTCTGCGGAGAGACGGGGGCCAGGCGAGAGGAGGGGTCAGGGCCCTCAGCTCCCAGATTGCGTTGTAGTCCAGCCAAGACTGAGGGTTCCCCCGCGGCTGTTATTAGGGTTTGTATCTCAAGCTTCCCATCTGGGAAATGGAAACTTCCAAGGGCAAACTCAATGCTAAATTCTCGACTTAACAGTAAACTCCCAGGGGAGCAATGGTTAATCCCATTGTACAGATCGGGAAACTGAGACCCATGGAAAAACCTGGCTACACAGTGAGTCAGGGGCCAAGATGGGACCCGAAACCAGCCCACCAGATGCCAACGGCACAGCCCCACAGAGCAGGAGACAGGGGCTGGGGTGGGGGCTGGCCCTGAGACACACCCCTGGGGTCAGCCCACCTGCATGACCCACAGGCAGCTTTTCTGCTTCCCTGGGCCTCAGTCTCCCCATCTGTATGAGAACACTCCCCAAGCAGGGCTATTTCAAACACTTCAGTTGCGGAACCCCTTCTTCAACTGAGATCTAACCTCGAAGCCTGATTTACCAGCCTGGACGTGTGCAAAGACAACCACAGGAGGATTAACAGCCATGCAGAGCGGGCACTCAGGAAATAAAGCGTGCACAACCGCAGAGCGGAAAGCCACGTGGCCGTTTAAAAAGAAAGGAGATGTCACAACATGGGAAGATGGCCACGCTATAATACCCAACTGAAAAAAAAAAAAGCAGGCTGCAAAACCATACACAGAGAAGCAGTTTGCCTGGGCTCAAGTGCCAGCTTGGTTCCTCACTCGCTGTGTTTCCTTGGGCAAGTCACTAAACCTCTCTGTATCCCTGTTTCCTCACCTGTAAAATGGGGATAATAATAGTACCTACTTCCTGGGGCTACTGTGAAGATGCAATGCGGTGAGAGTGTGGGACAAGCACTTAGCACAGTGCCTGGCACAGAGCGAGTGCTGACCGTCAGCTCTACACAGACGCATCGTGCATACCCGGGTTTCTTGGCACTATTGCTATGAAGGCTGGATTGTCATCTGGGGTTGGGCTGTCCTGGGCACTGTAGTGTGTTGAGCGGCATCCCCTGGGCTCTACCCACTAGATGCCAGGAGCACATGTGTGCATACACACACAGACACATACACCCTAAGTTGTAAAAAACAAAAATGTCCTGGACAATGTCAAATGTCCCCTGGGAGGCAGAATGGCACATTTGAGAACCACCATTTCCCCTCACACCCTTCACCCTCCTGGGATCACATTCTCCCAGGGCATTCCCTGCAGATAACTCCGTGTGCATGTATGTAACGTGTGTTACGCAGGAGAGAAATCTGGAAAAAGACACTTCAAATGGACAACAGGGGTCACTTTAGGAGAGGCTAGGATTGCGGGGGGTGGGGGACAGGTGTCAGTGCTGGAGACAGGGGCAAGGAAAGGCATGGTCCTTGTCATAGGTTGAATAGGGTACCCTAAATTTCATGTCCGCCAGGAACCTCAGAATGAGACTTTGGTTGGAAATAGGGTCTTTGCAAGTGCAATGAGCAAGTTAAGACGAAGTCACACCGGATGAGGGTGGGCCCTAAATCCAATGACTGGTGTCCTCCTAAGGCGGCCATAGAAAGACACAGAAGGGTAAGAAGGCGGCAGCGTGATGCAGCTACAAGCCAAGGGACACCAAGGTCTGCCAGAGGCCACCAGGCTGGAAGAGGTGAAGGAGGATCCTCTCCTAGAGGCTTTAGAGGGAGCCTGGCCCTGGGGACTTCCAGCCTCCACAACTCTGCAAGAAAAATTTTTTGTTGCCACCCAATTTGTGTTAATTTGTTACTGCAGCCCTAGGACACTAACAGCCACCTTTCCTCATCTCTGTGTTGGAATTCATTCCTGCTAGCGTGTATTGTCATCTTTTCCTTCTTTCTTTTTTTCTTTTTAGAGATGGGGTCTCACTCTGTCGCCCAGGCTGGAGTGCAGTGGCATCATCCTAGCTCACTGCAGCCTCCAGCTCCCGGGCTCAAGTGATCCTCCCACCTCAGCCTCCCGAGTAGCTGGGACTACAGACACAACCACCACTCCCAGCTAATTTAAAAAAAAAATTTTTTTTTAGAGATGGGGTCTTGGTATGTTGCCCAGGCTGGTCTTGAATTCCTGGCCTCAAGTGATCCTCCTGCCTCAGCCTCCCAAGTTGCTGGGATTATAGGGTGTGAGCTATCATGCCCGGATTATGATGTCCTCCTGGGTAGGGGCGGCTTTCCAAAATGCTGAGATTACAGGGGTTCACCACCGTGCCCCACCCATCTTATCTTTCAAAAAAACAAACAGGACAAGCTGGCAACTGGCAATGTTTCTCAAAGCACCTAATGTTTGCCTCTGAAACAGCATTTCCAGGAACATATCCTACAGACACGACCCCAACCCCGAGATGTTCTGTGAAGATGTCCACTGCAGCGTTGTTTACCTTCGTGAGAAAGTGAGCAGTGAGCCAGATTGGCCTACGCGAAATGGTCCCCAGCACCTACTGCTAAACTATCAAGGCACAGAACAGCAACATAACCTGCTACCACCGCAATTTTTGTCAAGGATACATTAAAAACCTTAGTGTTTGAAAATAGTATTTGCATTGGGGGCTGCAAGGGGGACCTAGGAAGAAGAAAGGCCTCCTTTTTCTTTGTTCAGTACCTTTTGTACCTGTTTGAGCTCTGTTTGTCTTATTGTTTCCTGGCTGGTTTGTTTTCCAGCACATTCTAGAGCACTCAGCATAGTGCAGAGTGGTGCTCACGATGTGCCTGGTGCCAACCGGGACGCACTCTAGTGCAAAATACACTGGGATCTTGGAGACTTGGTATGATTTTTCAAAATGTAAAATATCTCATTAATAATTTTATATTGATTACAGGTTGAAGGGCTAATAGTTTGGATACATCATGTTAAATAAAATAGACTACTGAAATTGATTTCACCTGCTTTTAACTTTTTTCAACGTGGCTACTAGAAAATTTAAAGTTACATGAAAGATTGTGGTGATGGTTATGCGAGACTAAGTGCCCGATACAACGGCATAAACACACACACACGCACGCACGAACGAAAATGAATAAAGCCTTGTGTGTAGGACCAATGTCAGTTTCCTGCATTTGCTACTCTAGTTACACGAAGTGTTACCTGTGGGAGAAGTGGGGTGAAGGGTGCCTGGGACCCCCCACACACACATGCTTTGCAACCTCCCTTGCACCTATGATTATTTCAAAATTAAACGACGTTTTGAAAAATCACACAGCCCGTTCGCAGTCTATCTCTGCAGGGCAGCACTCTTGTGGGTAGCCCCGAGTGGATGATGGGTAAACGAACGAACAGAGGACAGGAGGAAGGATCCCAAGGGTGCGCACTAATTTATTCAACGCCCCCCCCCCAGAAAATAGCAGCTCAAGATTGAACTTTTTAAATAAATAAAACCCTAGCCTTGTGGAAATCGGGCGGTGGGTCTCCAGGGCCCCTCGACTTACCCTGCTCAGAGCTCTCTCCACTGGCAGATCGCGGGCGAGGGGGAGAGAGACAGGAAGAGAAAGAATGAGCCTTTCGTATCCCATGGTGCCAGAGGGTACAGCCCTGTAAGGATTATAAAGCCCCCTGCCCAGCTGAGAATCTCCCCGTCCTCCTGACAGCCTGGCAAGCAGTGGACTGTCCCTTCCCCACCCCATTCAGATAGGTGCCCAGAGAGGAGAAGTGACTTGCCCAAGGACACACAGCCTGTTGGGCCCTCATACTACAATGAGTTTGCTCCTCCACCCTGCAATGCCCACTCACCTCTGGACCCCTCGGCCTCCACACCTGCTCGGTCCTCCTTGGCAGCCGCCGCCAGCTGGGCCTGTGCGGCCAGCGCTCCGGACAGCGCGAGCAGCCCTGTGGCACTGCCGCCCACCAGCCCGGCCGGGCGGGGGGTGAGGGGGACAGGCGGGGCGTGGTGAGACAGTGGCTGGAGCTGCTGCTGCTGGAAGATGAGGAAGGATGGGCCAGGGGCGGGCACCCAGCAGTGCCCCCGGCCCAAGAGGCAGACAGCGGGGAAGGGTTTGAGCAAAGGGTACCCCCCTGGGCTTCCCAGAGTGGCCGGAGACTGGGCCAGTTGCGTACCCGCCACCCCCAGCTTTGGCACCCCCAGGGTGCCAGGGACCTGGGCACAGGGTGTCTCCCCACAGCAGGGCAGGAGCCAGGAGGACTCACCCCAATGAGGCTGTTCAGTTCCCCGACGGTCACCTGCTTGGCGCGTTCCACGGCCTGGAGCACCTGCTGCTGATGCTGGGTGGGGGGGCAGCGGGAGAAGGTGCTCTGAGCCTCCATCTGCCCAGGCAACACCCTCAGAGGCCTGGCCTCTGCCTGCTGCCCTCTCACCTTTGCCCCACGTTTTCCACTTCTATTTTTCTCCCTCTCCCCACCCTTCCATTTTGAATTATGAAATAAACAAGCACACAGAGAAAGGAACAAACCTAGGTGCAGTTAAAAATATTATAATAATACCAAATCAGGCTCTCTCTCCCTCAGCACTGTGGACATTTGGGCCCGGATCGTTCTCTGGGGTGGGGCCGTGCTGGGCACTGCAGGGTGCTGAGCAGCGTCCCTGGTCCGCCCCCAGTCCGTGCCAGGAGGTCCCCCAGTTGTGACAACCACAGATGTCTCCTGGAGGCAAAACTGCCCCCAGCAGAGAACCACTATATAAATCAGCACCCGCGTACCAGCCACCCAGACCAAGAAACAGCAATTACCAGCCTCTAGAAACCCCCTGTGCTCCCCACAAATCGTAATGCCCTCCCTTCCCCACCTCGATGACAATAATTTCTTTGTTTTTCTGTATAATTTTGCCACCTACGATTGCCTTCCTAAACCTGGTTGGATTTGTCCATTTTGAACTGTTTTATGGGCTCACATTCTGTGTTCTCCTTTGCATCTGGCTTCTTTCACTCAACATAACATTTTAAGCTTCATCCATGACGTGTGTGGTGGGTGGCTGTCGTGTGTTCAGCTTTTAGGGCTGCGGGACTTTCTGCCATGAGACAATGTTCTCTGTCTTTGCTGTTCCACACGGAAGCCACCGACCACGTGTGGCTCCCAAGCACTTGAAATGTGGCTGGTGCGAGGGAGGAACGAAATGTTTCATTGTATTAAATGTAAATGAATATACATTTAATAAATTTAAATATAAGTTTAATTTAATAGATTTAAATATAAGTTAATATAAGTTTAAATGGCCACACGTGGCCAGAGGCTCCAGTAGAGGATGTGGAGCTGTAGCGTATTCCACTGTGTGTACCATGAGGCAGCTCGCACGTCCATACACCCGCAGATGGGCATTTGTGCTGTCCCCACCAAGGAGCTATTAGGATACTGGTATGAGGCTCCTGCACGGGTACACTGTTGTGTGGGTGTGCCCAGGATTAGGGTCTGCAGTCTTTTTCTATAAAGGGCCAGAGAGTAAAAATGTTCTCCCTTTGCAGGCCAAAGGGTCTCTGTTGCAACTACTCAACCCCGCCCTTGCAGTGGGAAGGCTGCTTTACAGGGTATGTATACCAATGGGTGTGGCTGTGTGCCAATAAAACTTTATTTACAAAAACAGGTGGAGGGTCAGATTTGGCTGATGGGTTGTAGTTTGCTACGTCCTGGTCGAGAAGAAAGGAGTTCCTGGGACAGATATAAGTGCTTTTATTCGCTCCTTCCAAAAGTCCTTTTACCCACATTTCTTGCCCTTCTCTCTCTGGGCCACTTTGTCCCCACTATTGGCATCAGACACCATTTCTACATTCTGTGTCCAGACAGGACCTCTCCCCATCCCAAGCTTCCAGAAATCTCAGACTTGGTGGGGTCCAAGTTGAGCATCTCCCCTCTGTTTTTGGTACTCATTGCAATGAAGGCTCTCCGAATTTATCCACTCTAAAATGAAACCTATCCTTATGTCTCTCTGGAGACAGAATGCTCCAGATGGAAACAGGAACACCCAAGCCGGGTGTGGTGGCGTGTGCCTAAAGTCCCAGCTACTCAGGAGCCTGAGGCAGGAGGGTCACCTGAGCCCAGAAGTTCAAGAACAGCCTGGACAACATAGCAAGACCCCATCTCTTAAAAAAAAAGAGACAGAGAAAAAAGAAAGAAAAGAAACAAGAACAGCCAGTGCAAAGGTCCTGAGGCTGGAAGGAATTTGGGGCATTCTCACAAGGGCTTTTTCTTTTGAAGTTTCAATAAAGTGCTCACACTATTTATTGTATGTATGTCCTAGTTCTATCTTTTTCACATTGGCAAAAAAAATACGTAACAAAATTACCATTTTAACCGTTTTTTAGTGCACATCTCAGTGGCATTAAGCGCATGCACATTGCTGTGCAACCACCACCACCCTCCATCTCCAGAACTTCCTCATCTTCCCAAACTGAAATTCTGTCCCCATGAAACATTAACTCCCCAGCCCCTGGCACCCACCATTCTACTTCCTGTCTCTGTGGATCTGATGCTCTAGGGATCCCCTAGGAGAGGAATCACACATTGTTTGTCCTTTTATGTTACTTCACAAATAGCATAACGTAAGGGTTAACTTTTATCGGGTGCTGACTAAGCACCTGGCATCATTTTCAGCACTTCGCATGTATTAGCTCATCTAAACCTCAGGACAACACTGACAAGGAAACAGGCACAGAAAGGCAAGCGTCTTGTTCAAGGCCACACAGCCAGGACTGGGACTCACACACTGGCAGGGCTGGAGGGGGTCAGTTCTACACCTTGTTACCAATCAGGGGGAAAAAGCCCCCAGTCCCCACCCTCAGCCAACACCTTCTCTATCTGCACTGCTGGCTACGGCAGAATCAGTGCCTGAGGCATCCGCCCAGGCCTACCCTCTCAACCTCCTTCCAGCCCTCTCCCCTCCTCCCCACCGCTGCCCACTCACCTCCTGGGTCAGGAAGGGGATGATCTGGGCACAGATACCGCTGAGGCGCTTCACAATCTCAGCCTGGCAGGAAGCAAGAAGAGGCTTGAGGGAGGACAGAGACCTGAAACCCAGGCCCTCAACTCCCAGGCGGGTCAAGCATTTGCAAAGCTGAGCTGAGGGCTGGGGAAGCTGAGGGCTGGGGAAGCTGTCGCCCTGAGAGTGCCCGGGGAGGCACCAGGCGGAGGGAGGGACTTAGAGCCTGGCCAGGCTGTTTGTCCAGCTGCATGAGGCCCAGGGTGGCCTGGAGCCCGGAAGACCCGGGCTGAGGTCCTAGGAGTCACAGATACACCATTTGCCAGGCACACTCTCCCCAGAGATTTGCAGGAAGCAGCTGCACAGACCCAACTCAGACACAGACACTTAAGGCCTTGAGGTCAGCCCACACGAGCAAAGAGGGCTGAGCCCACGCCTCTCCCAGTCATGACCACCTGGGGGCTGATCTAGCACCTGGGGATTCTGTAAGCTAGAGACCTCAGCACTCCACACTCAAGGGAAGGGTTTCATCCCAGACATGGGCTGGGCTGGGCTGGGGTGCCCTGAAGAGGCTGAGCAGGGTGGGGAAGGGTGTGCGTACAACGGCTATGTGCTGTGCCTCTGCCTGAGCCACAGGTGTGCTGTGTGTGTTGGGTGGGGTTAGTGTCTCCCACCACCCACGAGGAGGAGAAAACCAGACTCCCAGGGCCTGGGCCCTACCCTGTGTCCTCCACCCCATTAGGGGGTCTACTGCATGCACCCATGGGTCCAGGCCATGCTCCAGGCAGACAAACCCCCTCCTTCCCATAACGGAACCAGCAGAGCCTATGCACACCCAGGAAAGCATGCCAGGGTGCGCACCTCCAGGCACCCCACACTCCAAGCCCACCCCTCTTCTTCTTCCCACCCACCTGGAGGCCCCAACATGAAGCTCCGTCCACTAATTCTAATATTCTAGTAGATAAAATCTAGGAGTCCATCAAGCTCAGAATCTCAGGAACCTTCTACTCCCCTTAGAAACCATCTGTCAGTCTCAGGGTTAATCTTGGACCACTGGAGTCAATAGCAGAACCTTCGGGTCTATCTCAGAACCTGGAGATCACACTCAGAAGTTTGGAGACAGCCTCAGAACCTTGTGATGCATCTCAGTACACAGGAGTTGATCTCAGAACCTTGAGGTCTGTCTCAGAACCTTCACACTAAACTCAGGAGCTTGGGAAGTCTCAGAACACGGTACCTCACATCAATCTCAGAGCCCTGAGGACAGCCACAGAATCTTTAGGTCTAGCTTGGAATGACAGGGTCAGTCTGAACCAGGGATCAAATTCAGGGCCCTGAAAACAATCTCAGAACCTTCCAGGCCACCCACTGGCTCCAGGCCAATCCCACTGAGGTTGGTCTCAGGACTTTCCAAAAGCAATGGAATCTCGGGCCCATCTCAAAACTTCAGACTCTCCAAGTCTGTCCATCCAGCCCCACCCTGGGACAGAAGCCACCTCCACAGCCTCCCTGATCTGGCTGCCCAGTCTCTACTACCAGCCTTCCTTGGGACAGGGATGCTGGCCCCTGCCTGGTCCCTGCCCACTGCCGGCCTCTCTGCTGCACGGCTCCAGCTGCCAGACACCATCTCCTGAAGCTGAGAATCATTGTCCTTTCATGAGGCTGAATTCTGCCCCCCCGCCCAGTTCCCAAATTAGTCCTCTGGGACCTCTGCAGAGATTTCAGGACAAGACCCCTGTTCCCTGGGTCTTTGCCCCACACTGCCCACACTAGGTCCCCCCCATGGCTTCCAGACCCACACCCTCCCCCTGGACACTCCCATCCCCAGCAGTTACCTGCTTGTGCATTTCAATGTTGAGTCCATAGGACATCTCATAATACTGCAAAGACAAAGCAACATCTGGGGTACAGGGCAAGTGTGTGCCTAGCCCTGTGCTGGGTGACACGGGATCTTCCAAGAGCCCCCAATAGGCTGGGGGAACCACAGCAGGACACAAGAGTCCCCCAGCCCCATGGGGTCCCAGGGGAGACACCCAGAGGAGGAAGCAGAGCTCTGCCTGGAGAGTCCCCTCTGCTGTCCCCAGAGGAGTGGGGCAGGTAGGAGGTGCCCAGAGACCCTGGTCTCCCACCAGGATGTCCATGAGGAGAGGGGGCATCCTTGTCTGGCTCTCAGGAGCTGGGAGGCCCTTCAGAGAGAGCCCACACTCCCAGCCAGCCCAATTTACAGACAGGGAAGAGAAGGCTCAGAGCAGGGGCAGGGGCAGGGGCCTCCCCCAGAGTCACAACCAAGCCCTCCTCCCCACGCCCCGACCCAGGCATCACAACTGCCCTCACCATGACATAATGTCGCTGCATTTCCGTCTTCTCACTGGCCAGCTTCTCGCATTCCAGCTTGAGGCTGGGAGGGACAGAGGGCATGCGGGGGTCCCACACGCAGCCACATGTGGGCCAGCATCCAAAGTGAGGAGCTGGGCCTCCCCCCACCCCCACTTCCTTACTAACCTCCCGCGCCTCCCTGTCCCGGTCAGTCCCCCGCCCCCGCCCCCGCCCCATCCTGGGCTCAATATGCCCCAGCACCGACTGTCCCCAGACCCACTCCACCTGCGGCAGCACCTGGACGTCTCGCCCCGGGGGCGCCCAGGTGAACTCCCGCGGCCCGGGGCGGGGCGCCCCCTCACCTGTGGTACTGCGCCTGGAGAAACTGGAATTCTTCTTTGATGCGGTCGCAGATCTCCAAGATCGAGAACTTGAAGGGCTGGCCGGACTGCAGCGGGGTCTGGGGGTGGCGGGGGGGACGTCAGGGTCGGAGTTCCCGGACGCCGGGCCCTCCCCCGCAGCCCCCACTCACCGGGTGCCTTCCCTGGGGGTACATCCTGCCGAGCCCAGGAGCCCCCGGCGCCAGCGGAGCGTGACAGTGGGGGGGGGGGGCGGGAAGAGGGGAAGAGACGGTGGAGGGGGGCGTCCGGAGAAAGAAGGACGGGGGCGGGACGGCGCGGGGCAGGGGACCCGCGAGTCCCCGGCGCCCCCACCCGAGCGCGCGCGCCGGGGGCGGCGGGGACGCGGCGGGGGGCACGGAAGCCCCCGGCCCGGGCCCGGGGCGCGCTGGGGCGGGCGAGGGCGGCCGCGGCAGCCGGCGCAGAAGGTCGGGCGCGCCGCGGCCGGGTTTCGGCGGCGGCGGCGCGGGCGGCGGGCCCCGCGCGGAGCCGCCTCCCTCCGGCGGGGCTCGGCCGGGAGCCGCGGGCTGCGCCGCCTTAAGGTGGCGCCGCCGCCCCCGCCCCTCCCCCACCACGCCGCCCTGCCCCCGCCAGCGCCCCCCGCCCGCCCCCGCCCGAACGTGGGCCTCCCGGGGATGCACCCCCGCCCTCCGACCATCGGCCGGTGGGGAAACTGAGGCTGGCGTCCAGTCCGCGCTCCCTACCCCCTCCCGGAGGGATGGGATGAGAACAGCAAGTAAACAAATAAACACCGAGTTGCCCAACTGTGGGGAGTAGCTCGGTGGGGCGGGGGCCATTCTGGGGTCAGAAATGGCTTTTTCTCTGAGCAAGTGACATTGGGCTGGGATTTAAGGGTCAGGAGGAAGCAGCCTTGCCAAGCGCTGGCAGGGAAACCTGCCAGGAAGGGACTAGCACGTGCAAACACCCCGGGGAGGGACGGAGCCGGTGACAGCTGCCTCCACTTCCTAGCTCAGGGCCTCGGTATTCTCTGTGCAGAATCTCAGGGGTGATGGCACCTGAACAGCCCTCAGCCTGGCCTGGCACAGAGCAAGCTCCCAGAGCTGCTCTGGGCTGTGTCCCCTCTCAGAGATGCTGTGGGCGTCCAGAAGGCTGGAGCCATGTCCCACTTGGAATGGGAAACCACAGCTCTGCCACCAGACTGAAGTCTCTCTGAGGGCAGGGCTCTACCCCGCACCAGAGGCCACAGACATCCAGTGAGCCCCCCTCACGCTTACCTGGGAGATGGGAAAGTTGCTGTTCTCATCTTGCATAAGAGAAACCTCAGGGTTGTTTGTGAAGTCAATCAACAAACAAACATGTGCTGTGGAACCCTATGTTAATGTTTAGACCTGTGTTGGTAGGGGAGTGAGTGAAAGGAAACAAAAGCCCTTATCAAAATGAAAGTCTTTGTTTTTCAGCCCACAGATATTTACTGAGCACTTACGACAGAGCAGGCATCCATCCAGGCACCAGAAATTCAAGGGTGGATGGGGAATGAATTCCTGCCCTGTCTGAGTTTGTGGGAGACGAGCAACAGGCTGCGAAGGATCACCGCTGGGAATTATGGAACTATTTGTGTGGACAGAGGGAGAGTTTAGGGGGCCCTACTTATCTGGGGTGTCTGGGAGAAGGCTCTTTGGGGAGGTTGACATTTGAGACCAGACCTGAAGCGTAAGGTGGGGCAGCCACAGGAAAGGAGGAGAAGAAAGACCCAGGGAGAAAGATAGGGACACAGGTGTGTGTCAGAGCACCCAGTGGCTTCCTGTCACTTTCACCCTCACAAAATCTGCCCTGGTCACACCAGGCACAATCCAACCACAGGGCCTTTGCACTTACTGTCCCCTCTACCTGGAACGCTGTTCTCTTACTTCTCACCATTCAGGTGTCAGCTCAAATGTCACCTCCTCAGAATGGCCCCCTCCTGACCACCCATTTAAGCAGCTTTTGCCTATCCACTCTGTTATTTTCAAACACTCCATCCTATTTTCTCTCTCTCCTATCTGAGTGGGGGGTTTTTTGACATGAATATTTTTATTCAGAGGTTGTTCAACTCTTGTCTCCCTCACTAAGGCTGTGTAGGGACTGAGCCTGTCTTGGTCCCTGCAGGGCCTGGCACACGGTAAATGCTCAATAAATGAACAGGCAGGGAGGAGAAGAGAAGTAACAGCTGATCCAGCTAAAGCCAGAAATCGCTGGCTCAGAAATTCTAAGAAACAGGGAGCGCCACGGTTCCACACTGCCAAGGGATCGTGATTCTAGGTTCTTGGGGGGGGGGGGGGTCTGTGAAGTCCCCTGGGAGGCCAACATGAGTTGCAAACAGTGGCACCCCCTCCTCTGCCCCCTTTCCACCCCGTATCTTCTCCTGGGCCTTCTCTTGCCAAAGCTCCTGACTCCTCAAACTCAATGGCTCCTTCTTTTCTCTTCTTATTACTTTTTGTAGAAGTGGGGTCTTGCTATGTTGCCCAGGCTGGTCTGGACTCCAAGTCCTGGCCTCAAGCAATCCTCCCAAAGTTCTGGGATTACAGGCGTGAGCCACCATGCCCAGCCCACTGGCCCCTTCTGGACCCTCATCTCAAAGCTCTGCTCAGAGCAGCTTCACCTCCTCCCTGGTGCTCTCCTGACCTGGCAGCCCTCCTTCCTCTCTAAGCATAAGTCTGTCCTCCCAGTCACCAGAATGTCACTGTGGCCCACACCCCTGGCTGCCCAGGGTCTGAGACACCACATCCCCCTCGAGGTTTCAGTAATCACCTTTATGAGGATGGCTCCTGGGTCCTACCCTGAGACCCAGCCCTGTGGGTCCAGCCACCAACTGGGCATCTCTCCTACATGTCCCCCAGACCTTCAAGGCTCAGCATTTTCCTTCCCTGGCAGGCTACATGCAGCCCACCTTGATACTCCAATCCAGAGCCTCAGCCTGGCCTCTTATCTCCCTGCCACCTGCCATGCAACCCTCCTCCCCACCTCCACAGCCCCCTCCCTGGACCAGGACCAGCCCCTGTGCCCTCTCTCCAAGCTACCTTCTTCCTCTGAGCAGACTCTGCTTTTGTAACCATCATTTGAGGTTGGCCCTCCTTCACTCAAAACCCTCCTGTGGCTCGCTATTGCCCTAGGGACAAATTCTCAGCTCTGCAGGCTGACATTGGAAGCCCTGCACCTATTGACCCAGCCAGCTTCACCTCCCTCCACCAGTTCACACCCCTCCCCCTGCTCCAGCCACACTAACCAGATTACCTAATTTGTGTCCTTTTCCACCTCTGGGCCTTTTCTTGTGCTGTTATCTCTTTCTGGAATTCCCTCTCCCTCCTTTTCTGCCGGCAGAAAGTCCATTTCTTCAAGGCACAGCCCCAAGAAACATCTTTTCAAAAAGTCATTTCCCCCAACCTCCTGTCTCCCCACTGCACCCCCCAACATTGAACACAGGCTGTCTGATGCTGGACGATAAATGGATGCTTACTCTATGACCACCTTCTCCTGCGGAAGATGCTGGCACCCCAGCCAGGCGAGGATCCAGCCTCAGGCCTGGCCAGGGACGGGCTCCCAGGGCCGGCGGGAGAGACAGAGCTGAACGCTTTAGTCTCCAGGGCCACCTAGTCAGTGCCAGGATAGGAGGTTCCTAAGGCTGAAGGGACTCAGAGAGGAGAACAGGGGGCTCTGCCTGGGGAGTCAGAGGAGGCTTCCTGGAGGAGGGGATATTTACCCACCAGTCTTTAGATCCCTCAGCCAAGGCACACTCCACAGGGTAAATTCAAATTTGTGGATTGCCTGAGAAGCCACAAGACCACACACACACACACACACACACACACACACACACACACACACCCCATCTCTTGGTGTGTGTGATCTGCCAGGAAGGAGGGGTGGATTTGGGGGAGGCTCAGCCGAGAGCAGTCTGTGAGATGCTGGGGGACCCTTGGCAGCCTATTACTCGGTAACTCCCCCAAATGCCACATCCGGCCAGAGCAGGAAGCAAGAAAATAACCCTCCAGGCGTTGAGTTACAGCCTGGGCAGAGTCTAGCACAACCTCCTCATTTCCCAGAGAAGACTTTCCCCAGCGAACTCCTTTGCCATCCAGGGCCTCGTGCTCCACCTCTGGGTCTCAGTTTCCCCATCAGCAACTTCGGGGAAGAAGCTGCAAAATGGGGAAAAGGAGCTTAGCTTCCGATCTCCCCCTCCCCCTGTACAGAGAGGCTCAGCCCCTGGTTCCTGGCTGGGATTTTATGATGTGGATGTGGGTTTTTTTGGTTTTTTTCCTTTTTTTTTTTTAAAGGAAAAAGCTGAGAGGCAGCGCCGGGACCTCAGATTGCTCAGACCACCTTAAATCAGCCTCGCCGCCCCAGCTACTGTGGAAATTCCTTTCTCCGCGGTGGTTGGTTGGGCGCGCCAGCCAATCCACCCGCGGCGCTCCCACATGGGTCCGTGACGTCACAAAGGGCACCGGCCAATGGGGAACAGGAGCACGGCAACCAATGGCAGGAGGCAGGAGGATCGGTTGGGCCAATCGGAAGGCAGCTGGGAGCTCCCAGCGCGGGTAGGGCGAGTGTGGCTCCCCCTTCCGAAGAGAAGCTGGGACCCTCGTGGACGTCGGAGCCCGGCCGGATTGCATAGCGGGGCGGAGGGGATCCGGCTCCTTTATTATCCAAAAACGGGGGGAAGCAAGTCACCCCTTTAAAACAAAAGTCTCTCGTCCAATATTGTACCTTGCAAAAGCCTGGCCAACTGGCGAGGCCGACGATGCGTCTTTCGCCCTATTTCACAGATAGGTAAACTGAGGTAAAGAGCAGTTGAGTCACACTGGACGCTGGGGGAAGAGCTGAGACTCTTAGCCGAGCCTGGAGGCTCCGGGCCCGAGGCTCAGTTTTGTCCCCAGAAGGTCCGATGGGGGAGGAATGGGTCTGTATGTAGGTGGGGGTGGGGAGGGTGCTGATCCTTGTGCCTCGGTTTCCCGGAGCGCGCAGCCCGGAAAGGAGCGGGGGTTCTCGGAAAAAACTACGATGCCCAGAAGCACCTGCGCGGCGCCCGCCCGGGCTGTCAATCAAAGTAACGTGGGTCCCTCTCTGGCCCGCGCTCCCCCGCCCGCCGCCTCCCTCCCGCCGGCTCCCGCTCCCTCCCTGCCGGCTCTGGGCCCGGCGCGGTATAATTACAGCCCATTGATCCGACCCAGGCCGGGAAAGCGGCTCCCTCGGGGAGGCCAAGCCTTTGGCTTCCGACACCGCCAACCTCTGCCTACCGCCCCCCCAGCTGAGCTGCTGGGCCACCAGCCAGGCTTGTCCCCTCCCGCTGGCCCCGGGCTCGCGGGTGACCTCTGAGTCTCAGTTCCCTGCCACGCTTGGCGGGGAGCCCCCCCGGAAAAATCACACACACGTTTCCTTCCACCCAGGAACGTGGGGAGCCATCTCCCCATATTCTAGCGCCCCCATCTCCCCTCCCGCTCACGACCTTGAGAGATTGGGGGGGGGGGCTCTTTCTGGGTCTCAGTTTATTTACCTGTACAGTGAGATTGTTGCGGAAGACTTTCTTGAAACCAGTGCTCCCTGCTGCTCTGAGGGCTAGCAGCCAGGGGTGGCCATACTGGGGACTGAAGGAGTTAGGGAGGAGGGGAGACAATAGAACACTCTCAGCCCCAGAGCTGGGGGCGGGGTGGGGGAGTGGGGTGGGATGGGGTAGGGAAGGCAGAGACAGTCCCTGCTTAGGAAGTTGGGAAAGCTTCCTTGATGTTGGGTGGCGGGTGTTTAAGGTGGGGCTCTGCAGAATGCCTAGGAGTTGCCTCAGTTGAGCAGTGTATTTAGATTACTAAAGTGAACAGAATATGGAGCAATTTTAAGCCCTTACCTGAGTCTGAGGAGCCTTGGGCTCTGACCCCTGGCCTTGCTGTGTGGACCTCTGAACGTTCCCCAGCTGTGAAACGGGAAGGTGAACACCCCCCCCACACACACCCTGGGCTGTAGGGCCCTTCTGCCTACTCCCACATGGGCCCTAAAGTCACTATGGGTTCTGGCCAGTGAGTCAGGTAACTGGGAAGAAACAGAGAGCCATAAGGGGCTCATTCGCTCTGCCTGGGTTCCCACATCCGGAAAGCAAGGTTGATATAGAATCTTCAGATAAGTTAAGGCCTTTAAAGTACTTAAAATAATTCATAATAAATGCTCAATAAGGGGTAGCCATCTGTACACCCATCATGTCCTAAAGGGTCTCTCTTCCACCCTGACCTCACACCCCACATCTGAGCTGTGTACTCTCCATTCCTCCCGCATCTTTAAAAATGTGAATCAGATCCTATTCCTCCCTTGCTCAAGAACCTTCCACAGCTCCCTATTGCCCTCAGAATAAAATCCAAACTGACCCTCATCATCATCATCATCATCACCTTTTTCCTCTCCCCTCCTCCCACTTTTCCCCGCTGCTCCAGCCACACAGGCCCCATCCTCTCTGTTCCTCCAACACACCAGCTGGCGTCTAGCCTCAGGACCTTTGCACCTACTGTTCCCACTGCCTGGACCATGGCCAGCCCTTCTCTTCTTTCCAGTGTAGAATCGAACATCACATCCTAGAGAGGCTTTGCCTGGCCAGCCAGGCTATAGCAGCCCCCACGCTTCTACCTGGTCAGCTTCTGCCACTGCATTTCCTTCCGAGGACTCCTTGTGCTCAGAACACTTACTGCATATTTGCCTCTGTGTTTATGGTCTGCCCACACCCAACACAGCGCCGGCTACACTGTATTTATTGGGAGAATAAATGAATGAGCCCAGAGAGGGACAGAGACTCGCCAAGGCCACCCGGTGTGCTGGGCAGGGTGCCAGGTCCCATGATAACCTGCCCAGGGCTAACACAGTCTGTAGGGCCTACAGAGGCCAGCTGAGATCTGAGGTGGCACTACCCTTGGGGACCCAGTGTAACCGGTGTACAAGCCTGGGTTCAAATCCCACCTCTGCAGCTGAGTCACTGTGATCTTGTAAAATGGTGTAATTATAGAAACATCTTCGTTGAGATGTCACAGTATCATCTACTGTCACAGCTCAGTAGATGAAATGGCCTTAGTGGGGTGGAGCAGGCACTCCAAAGAACCCCCACTTTTAATTTAAACCCCTGGGGTGTCCTGGTCATTGCATCAACCCCAGACACCCACACCACCCATTCCTCCTCTGTACCCAGTGGGGGGCTCACCCTCCTAGTATCCTGCAGGCCCTGTCTCCATTCCTACCTTACCTTGCTCGGGGCACTTTGCTGGACCCCAGACTCGCCCAGCCCCAGGGAGGCACAGCACAGCTGCGGCCCAATCTGAATTTTACTCTTCCAGCTTCTGGTTTGCTGGGAGAATCTTTGATCCCCCCTGGGCCTCGGTCTGCTCATCTGGAAAAGGGACATGGTACTGTCACCTACCCCAGAGCAGCCCTGGTTAATGCAACCTGCTGCTGCTGCTGTTGTGATCACTGGGCTGGCTGGTGGCTTCACTTTACCTTGGGTTTCACGTTCACAGCGGCCCTCCAGGCTGGGGTCTGGGAACCTGCCATGGAATAGGCACAGTCCTGCCTCCAGGCTTTTGCCACCACAGTTCCTTCTGCCTGGAGCACCCTCCCCTTCCCTGGCACCCATCTCCCCACAGGAGGGTCCTGCTGTCATCCATCCAGGTGTCAGCTCAACGTCACCTCCTCAGAGAGACCCAAGTAGCCCCATCACTGTCACCTGCCCCTGCTGGAATTTTCTTCATAGCACTTGATGTTCCCTGAAATTATCTTGGCCTATTTTTTGTCCTCTTCCCTGTGACTTAGAGGGAGAGGGGACTCTGCCGGGGTCCATGGAACCGAACTCCAGCCTGCCACACAGCAGGTACCCAATAAATACAGGACCTAGGGGGCGGCCAGGCCGCCAGGGTCACACAGCCACACACGCACTCGCAGTGCGCGCTCTGCACCTGCTGCTATTCTGGGGGCTTGGGGCCATGCCTCTCCCCCAGTCCCAGGCCTGGTAGGGGGCCTAGTGCCAGGTTGCCTGCCCCTCTTCCCCCGCCGCCCCCCACCCCAGCCCCCCCTCCCCCGCTGCTGCCACGCAAGTGGGGGGCCCAGGGTGTAACCCGAGGGTGGGCTCGGTGGGGGTAGGAGCCCGGGCCCGCCCTCCCCAGGCCCGGATCCCAGAGAAGGGTGGGGGAGGGGAGGGGGTCCGGAGAGAACGGAGGAAACGGAGGGACAAGCAGGGAGGCAGGGGGCGGGCCGGGGGCGGGCTGCCAGGCCTGGCAGGCGCCCAGCAGCCGCTGGGGCCCTGGGTGGGCGGGAGAGGGTTGTGGGGGGAGGTGGGCTGAGAGGCGGGGGTGGTGGGGAGGTGGGCGCGGAGCGGGGCCCACGGGGAGCGCAGGAGGCAGATAAACAGGGAAGAGAGCGGGCAGAGGGAGGGGGCCGCCACAGTCAAAGACACAAGCCCAGAGAGTCAGGGACTCCGAGACACCCAGAGGCGGAGGGACATTTCCTATTATCTGTTTCAAACATGCGTTTTATTTGCTTAATATTAGGGTTTTGCCCCTTTTCTGTAAGTCTCCTGGGATCCCATGTAGAAGCTGTTCTCACTAAACAGCAAGCAGTGAAGTCCGTTCTCTGGGACTAGCTACCGAGTGGTTTTATATTCTACTTAATTTAAATAATCTGAAATATTACCTAAAAAAAAAAAAAGGTACAGGGAACTTGGAGAGACACAGAAGGGCAGAGACAGAGGCTGCCCTGGAGACACGGTGGGTCAGAGGGGGATCCCAGGCAGGGGATTGGGGCTGGTGTCAGCTCCCTCCTGCGGCTCTTAATATCAGAAAACATCTAAGTAGCACAGGGGCCTCCTCCTGAGTGCCTGCCTCAGTCTCCCCTCCAGCCTGGCTCCTCAGGGTCCCCCGGAGGATGTTGGTAATCACAGTTGGGTGCGCGGAGCCTCCCCTGCTCAAGCACCTCCCATGGCTCTCAGCGCCCCAGATCCCCCACCTGTCTTCTTCATTGGGTCCAGAAACTCCTTTCTCTTAAACCAAATGGTTCAGATCCGGAAACTTCCTGCATTTGAAGAATCCAGATTCCCCCACCTGTGTGACCACTTAAGAGTCTCTAAGCCTCAGTTTCCTTGTCTGTACAAAAGCCATGGGCTTTTTTCATGGGCATTTTCAAGAATTATTTTCGAGATGCAGCGAAAGCAGCAAGTCACGGCTGTTTACTATAATTGTTGACTTTATGAATCACTCTGCCTTCCTCATTAGCCTGGTTGCTCCAGTGACCCAGCTGTAGCCCTGCCTTGTTTTGTGACCTTGGGCAATTTCCTGCCCCTCTTGGGCCTCAGTTTTCCCATCTGTGCAATGGGGAGAGAGTGAGATCATTTCTGAGGCCCTAATTGCACCAGCACCGCAGGGCAGCTTTTATTTTCTCCTCCAAGGCACACACAGGGAAGGAGGAAGGCCCCCGCAGATGTAGATGTTTCAGGCCCCATATGTACCTGGCTGGTCTGGCCCGTGAATGTTTAATATGTCACATCCTAGTTCTAGCTCATATTCCCAGGGTGCTTTCCTCCCCAGCTGCAGATGGGGGAGGAGGGGGAGCCTGTCCTTACACCTCTGCAGAGCCCCGGGGGCCAGACCAGAAGCCTGGAGGCCCAGCCTGGCCCTGGAGGCACTGAGACATCTTGGACCCAGGAGTCCCCAGGCTGGCTGTGCAGGGACAGAGCCACTGGGGGCCTGTGGGATCCCCCAACCCTGAGGACATCAGGACCTTTGTGTGGATGGGGAAGTCGGTGCACAGGCAGGGCAGGGGTCCTCACTGCACAGCTGGAAATTCCCTCAGGAAGGGGGAGGGGGCTGGGGGAGGGTGGGGGTCACAAAAGGGGCGGGTCCTTGGAGATGGCACCCCAAGGAGGGACAGGGTCTTAGAGGGGGCGGGGTAGTCATAAAGGGCTGGGCTCCCCAGGTCCCCTCTGCTTCCCTCCCCTCCCCTCCCCTCCAAGGAGCTTGGCGCCTCGAGGCCCCTCCCCCTCCTCCTCTCAGCCCCCTCCCAGCGCTTCTACTCCTCCTCACCGCCCCCTTCTCCCCTCCCTCCTATTCCTCTTCCCTCCCTCCCCTGTCTTTTCTCCCCCTCCCCCTTTCTTTCCCTTCCTCCCCCTCCCTCCCCCTCCCTGCCCTCCGCTGTGTTCTCTCCCCTCCCCCACCCCCACCCCCCTTGTCTTCGTCCTCCCCTCCTCCTTCCCTCTCCCTAGCCCCCCTCCTCCCAGCTGTTCTCTCCCCCCTCCCCTCCTCCTCCTCTCCCCTCTTTCCCCCTCCCCCCCTTCCTCCGCCTCATTAAGCCCAGCCGCGGCGCGGGGCCCATTAGCGGATCAATTAGCCGAGGTCGCCCGCGGCGCAGTCGTTAAGCAGGGGGGGGCCGCTTGGGGAGGAGGCAGGAGCCGCCGCTGCCTCCGCCCCCGCCCCGCCTTCACCCCGCCCGCAGCGGGTCCCCGACCCTCCCACACCCCTGCAGGGGGCCCGGGAGACCCCCAGACCATAGGCCACTCTGCGGCTGGGCAGGCAGGAACCCCCTTCTTCGGAGAAGACCACTGGTGGGGGTGGGGGTGAGGGGGGGTCGTGACACCCGCCCAGGGTGCCCTTCATCTGCCAGCAACATCAGTAATAATAATAATGTTATCACCTGACAGCCCGTGAGCCAGGATTTCTGATTCTCAGAACAATTTCCCAGAAACTGATCAGGAAAGTGACTTCACCTGCCCCAAGTCACTCCTAAGGGTCAGGGATGGGTGTAAACCCAGGCCTGCCCTCAAGCAATGTGCTAACACTTGGGCTCTATGTGCAAATTTCCAAAAGGAAAAAACCTGCAACCCACATTCCCTGTCCCTGCTTCTCTCTACCTTGTTGTCCTATATTAACACGCTCGCTGACACGTATATTTTAATGATTTATCTGCCTCCCCCAGCCATGAGGGCAGGAATTTTTGTCTGCTTTGTTCCCTGGGGCTCAAAGTAGAGCCTCAATAAATGAATGAATGAATGGGTCAGGCCTCTGGAATGAGCTCTTTCCACGGATTAAATGGGAGCTTCCTAACAAGGGTTGGTGCAGTGATTACACCCATTTTAAGGATAAGGAAACCAAGACCCAGAGGGGTGAAGCTACTTACCTGGGTGATCCACCTGAGAGAGGAAGACCAGGAATTAAACCCATGCTGGAGGCCAGGCAAGGTGGCTCACACCTGTAATCCCAGCACTTTGGGAGGTCCTGATGGGAGAATCACTTGAGGCCAGGAGTTTGAGACCCGCCTGGGCAACATAGCCAGACCCTGTCTATACATAAAAAATAAAAAGGAACCAATGCCGGAGGCCGCATGCCTGGAACCGTCATGGGACACGCTGATCCATCGGTAACAGCTATTGTTCTGTTTAGACTCAGGGAATTTGTGTGGGACCTGGGGGAGGGGTGTCATGGAACCCACCTTGCTTTGGGGGAGGCCTTCAGAAAAGTGACTTCTAGGGAGTCTTGAAGGATTAGAATAGTGGGGAGGGGAGAAAAGAGAACACTGTTCAGGCAGAGGAAACAGCATGTGCAAAGGTATAGAGGCAAGGGCCAGCAAGATATTTAAACCTGGCTGCAACCTACTGAGTAGGAATGATTGGTTGTGTGGGTGGGATCTCGTAGGCCTCGGTGAAGAACTTAGAATGTATTTCAAGAGCCATGGGAGCCAAAGCTAATCTTTTATTTTTTATATATATATTTTTGAGACAGGGTCTCACTCTGTCACCCAGGCTGGAGTGCAGTGGGATCATTGCAGCTCACTGCAGCCGCCAACTCCTGGGTTCAAGCAATTGATCCTCCTGCCTCAGCCTCCCAAGTAGCTGGGACTACAGGCACGCACCACCATGCCCAGCTAATTTTTCTATTTTTTGTAGAGATGGGGTCTCACTACATTGCTTAGGCTGGTCTTGAACTCTTGACCTCAAGTGATCCTCCGACCTCTGCCTCCCAGAGTGCTAGGATTACAGGTGTGAGCCACTGCTCCCTGCCTTAATCTTTTTTAAAATCATTTTTTATTGTGAAATATAACAGAAAAGCACACAAATTGTAAGTGAACAATTGAATGAATTATCACAAAGTGAACACACTCATCTAATCAGCTCCCAAGTCAGGAAACAAAACATGACCGGCCCCATTAGCAGCCCCTTTTTGGTCCCTCTTCCCCAAGGGTAACCCCATGAAGTCTGACACCATAGGTCACTTGGGCCTGTTTTTGTCCTTTGTATAAATAGAATCACAAGCTGTACTCCTCTGTACCATTCCACGTTATGGGGGAGATGCATTGTGATGTTGTGCGCAGCTGTAGCTTGTTCTTTTTCATGGCTGTGTAGTATTTCTCAGTGACACCGTGTCACAGTTGATCCATTTGTTTAGGGCTACAAATGACTAATTACGGCGACTCTGAACCTCTCATTCAGGTCTCTGTGGTGGACTCAAGTGACAGTTCTGTCGGGGGATGGATCCAGGAGGGGAATTGTTGGACTATGGGGTGCCAAATGGCCTGAACTAGATTTAACAGTTTACACTCGCCAAGTTGGTATGCGTAGGTGACTGGGTTTCAACAAGGATAAATATTAGGTGGGAGTGACCTCATCACATGGAGAATTTTTAGAGGTGCTTTGGCTGCAGTGCAGGAGGGGTGGGACCAACCAGAAGGCTGGTGTCATCACCCAGCCCGGTCCCCCCACCCCTCATTCTCTCCTTGGGGACAAAAGACATTTTCCCTAGGGTCCGCTATTTATCACCACCCCTCCCAGCTCCCTGAGGTTGGGACTCCTATGCTATGCAGCCCTTAGGAAGCAGGGATGGCCACCTCCCAGTCCGTGGGAGGGCAGCCCAAAGTCCCCTTGGCCCAAGTCCCAGAGCAGTGAAGGACCGAGACCAAGATGGAGGAACTGGGGGCAATCCATTTTCCTTCTGACTTCTCCCAGGGGTGGCCCAGCTTGAGTGAGGCCATGGGGAGGGGGGAGACTTCAGGCTGTTCCTTGGAGGATCCAGGCTCAGCTGGGGCCCTGCGTTCTCTGATCTGTAAAAAGGGTACATGTAGGCAGGCAGTGGGGCATTCTTGGTCTCTAAGGGAAAAGAATGTGATTTAGGAGCCATGTGGCCTGGGGCATGGAAACCAGCCCTGCCATTTACTTGCTTAGTGGCCCCTTATTATTCATGGGCCCCTCTGCCCACCTGTCAAATGACTGGCTAAACCTCCAGCACCTGGGCAGTGCTGTGTGCCCTGAAGTCTCCAGCTCACCCTCTCTGGGCTCGGTGTCAAAGGGAGGCAAACCACATGCAGAAGTCTGACTCACCTAGGACTCTCGATGACGTCCCAACCTGCGACAAGGATGTCTTGGATTGGAAGGAGGGCCCCCACGGGTAGCCCATGACAGAGACAGGTACACAGTACTGAACCTTCTCACATCTTTATTTGAAAGGCACAGCTAAGCCCACCCTCGATACAGCATTGTTCACTTCTCTCTGCAGAGATCAAACAACTGAGCACAACAAAAGCTGACTATATACAGACACAGGTGTGGGTGTTGCTTTTTTTTAAACATTTTCCTGTCTTTTTTAATATCCCCTTTCTTAAAAGACAAGCTAGTATACTGGAAAAAAGAAAAAAAATTAAAAAAAAAACCCAAGACAACTTTAGTACCCTCATCTTTATTTGGGAAGGGGAGAAGGGAAATGCTGGGTCACCCGCCCCTACCCGGCTTGTCCCAGCTAAGCTTGCCCCCTCTCGTGGGCGAGGGGGAGAGGACCAGGTGGGCATGGGGGGTGTCTGGAACTAGTGGAGGGAGGTGGTGAGCGGGGCAGGAGGTGGAGGTGAAGGTGGGAGCAGACCTGGGCCCCAGGGGGGGGAGACTCGGGGTGCCCAGGATGGGGAGAGGGCAGCTAGCATTGTGTTTGCATGCAGTGCCAGGGCAGGAGCTGTGGCCTGTGCCCCGAGGGGCCCAGCAAGCAGACTGTCAGTTACACGTGTTCAGAACAGGGGAAGTGCTGGGGGTGTTGGATTTCTCGAGGTTTTGCTCCCTTCTGACCTGATCTCCCCTTTGCCCCTCCAGGCCTTAGCTTGCCTCATCCGTGTTATGAGCAGGTATTCGTTCACCTATCTGGGCTGCAGGGAAGGAAGAGGAAGGCGGCCAGGACTCGGGGGACAGAAACAAAGCTAGGAGGTAGCTCAAGAGCAGGGCCAGGGTCCCAGCAGGCGGCTACCATAAATACTACCGGAGCTTAGCCAATCCCGAGCTAGACTGTGTCTTGCGCTAAACATTCCTCTCTCTCCGTGCCTCAGTCTCCCCTTTGTTCCCCCCTCCCCCAAGCCTCCCCGACCGGCCGCCTGCTAATCCGACTTCTCGCCATCGTCCTCCTGGTGGGTGTCCCCATCATGCCCATTCTTGTCTTCCTTGGAGAGGTGAGCCTGGGAACCCAGCGCAGACAGCGAGAGGAGGCCGGTGCCTGCGCTGACCGCTGGCAGCGAGGGCGGCTGCAGCCCCACGGGCAGTGGGGTCAGAGGCAGGGCCAGAGCCTGCAGCTGGGACAGCTGGTGGGCTTGGAGCTGCTGCTGCAAGGGTCGGGGGAAGGGGAGCATTAGCTGTCACAGGCCCACCTGTCCCCTGCCCACCCACCCACACAGGTCCCCAGACCTACTCGGATGATGGAGTTCAGCTCAGGCGCAGTGACCTGCTTAGCCCTCTCGATGGCTCCCAAGACCTGCTGCTGGTGCTGGAAGGGGGCGGGGCGACAGAAAAGGCAGATTAATTTGTCCTAATCCTGGGGAGGGGGGACACCAAGCCCAGCAGAAGCCCTACCACCAAGTGGCCCCCCCCCTCCCTGCAGTGGGTTTCCACCTGAAAAGAAAACCCCCTGGCTCCAGCCACTTCCTTTCACCAAGCCTCAGTCTCTTCATCTGGCAAATGGGGACAAATGGAGCAGCACAGAAAAACCCAAGGGGTTGGAAAAGGCCTGTGGGTGAGCCCAAGAGAAATTCTGGATCATGGCCCAGCCTACGTGCAAAGAAGTAAAAGATGTGGGTCCCTGTGCAGTGCACAACCTGCCCAACTGTACAAGGAAGTCCTGATCCTCAGAGCTCAGAGACTATGCTCTGAGATATGCCAATCTAAGCCCTTCTCCTTCCACAGCCAGGGAAGTCCCGGTGAATTCTGGCAGGGCTAGGGTATGAGTCCAGGTTCAGGGCATTTCCTCCCACAGATCTCCTCAAAAGTCTTACTCTCTTGCCATCAGATGCTACAATCCACCTATCTCCCTTTTTGCCTTGGCTACTAGGAAGCCTGTTACAAAAGGAAAGCACAAGACTAGATCTGAAGGGCTCCAAAGACCCTCTTCTTTGGGGCTTCCACTGTGTCCTTCTAGACTTGTCCCTGAGCAAGTAAGGCACATGAAGGATCCTGAGATATGAGCAGGGGTTAAAGAGGAAATGACAAATTTTTGAGGGAACAGGAGCCTTACATGGCCTGAGGCTGGCTGGGGGTTGGGGCAGAAGTGTATAGAGCGGGCCTCACACCAAGAGTCTCAGAACCGGCGAAAGGGGAAGAAAAGTCACCACCTGGTCCCGGGAACGTGTGTGTACATGTGTCCACCTGTGCACATGTGTATCTGTGCATGTTTGCTTCTGTGTCTCCATGCAGCTATCTGCTTGCACCCGTGTATCTGCATGTGTCTGTATCCATGTGTGTATATGACATATCTGCACGTCCCTGCCTATCCGTGCATCTGCGTACGTGTGCATCCGTGTACATGTGTGCACACACCCTTGTCCTTGGTCTGAAGATGCACCCAGAGCTCTGCATGAGTCTTAGGAGGGTGAAGAGAGGAAGATGGGAAAAAAATTCTTGGTGCAGTTCTGGTGCATTTGACGTTTTTTACCCGTGAAATGACTCACTCAAGCTGGGAATTCCACAGCAGGGTGAGGCCCGCCCGCCACCTCCCTGGTGCCCTGGGGATTCTCCTTCACAGGCCGGCTTTGGTGTCTGGGGGGTCCAGAGAGGGGAGGCATGTACCCTGGGGTGCCCAGCAAGCTGTCCCCAGATGGCTGAGGCAAGTTCAGGGTCTATCTACTCCCCCTCCCCGAAGCCCTGGCTCCGCTTACCTCTTGGGAGAGGTAGGGCAGGACCTGGGCACAAATCCCATTCAGCCTCTTGACGATTTCAGCCTGGAACAACACACACACACACACACACACACACACACACACACACACGCTTCAGTCCCCAAGTGGGTGGCAGGTGCAGACCAGCCCCAGGAGGCCTGCATGGGGCCTGCCTGGCTCTCATGCCTGGCCCTGCCGCCCTGCCCGGGGGGTTCTCTCTAAGAGGGGCCAGGTCAGGCCAGAGGGGATCAGCCAAGCCCTTTTCAGGCCCAGGGGCACCCAATCAGTGGCCACGGTGGGACCAGAAGTTGGCTCTGCCTGCAGCTCAGAGTGCAGAGTTGGACCAAATCGGGGCTCAGCTGCTCTGGGAAGACCACCCACAGCGCCTAGTGGGTAGTAAGTGCTCCGCAGGAACATAGGGACAGGTGAGGGTGGCAAGTCATGGGGAAGGTCTCTGCCCCTCCTCTTCAGGGAGAAAAAACTCCCAGGGGGGCCTGAACAACAGGCAGGGAGCTCGGGCAGGGCTTAGGAGGGTAAAAACAGGGCTGCCTTGGTGTGCGGCCAAGGGGCGGGCGCTACCTGCCTAGGGGTGCCCAAGGGGGGGCTGCAGGAGGCGGGAAACAGAGGCATACCTGCTTGTGCATCTCAATGTTCAAGCCGTAGGACATCTCGTAGTACTGTGGGGAAGAGAGAGAGAGATGGGGGCGGGGAAGCATGGGGGGGCATTGAGAGACAAAGAGATGGGGAAGTGACAGAGAGACACAAACAGGGGAGACACCAAGAGACAGCTAAGGGGGCAGGAAAGGGAGAGGTAGGTGGGGGGAGACAGAAAGCAAGGAAGAGATGCCCGAACCCAGAGCGCCAGCAAGCACAGACGGGGCAGGGGCCGGGGGGAACTTTCGGTCCCTCACCCCCACCCGCCTCCCTCTCCACATTCCAGGGCTCCTAATCTTGTGTCTTTATATGTGTTGTCTGTGGGTGGGCTCAGACTCCGGGAAGTTGGCCTCCCTGGGTATAAATAGTGAGGATAAACAAAGCCTGTTGGCTCTGGGGCCAGCAGTCACCTAAGGCCCAGATCTGACCCTGCCCCTCCCCTGTTCTAAACCCTCCCATGGCTCCCCATCACCCCCCGGGGGAAAACCAAGTTCACTGCCAGGTCTTTGCGTGGTTTCACCTCTCTGTCCAACAGGCTCCTACTCATTCTTCAGAACCCCACACACAATGCCCCATTTCTCCATGCAGCCTTCCTCAGGCAATGCCCCCCAACCCCTGGAGTGCCAGGTCCCCGTCTCTGACTCCAGCCCCACCCCTGCTGGCTGGGAGGGTTGGTGTCTGGTTCTGCATCCCCCGGTCTGGGAGAGCAGGGTCTGGGTTGAGTCCTCTTCGAGACCCTAGTGTTGCTGGGCTGTGGCCAGGCCACGGGGCCAGGGTCGGAGTGTATGGCAGGAGAGGTGGGCAAGGCAGGGGTTTTCTGACGCAGAAACTGCTACCTGCCAGGTACAAAACCGAGCAAGTGATTCTGGCAGCAAAAATGCAGTATTATAGCTCCCCAGCCCTGAGTGGGGCTCCCAGGTGTCTCAGCCTCCTGCCAGGGGCCCCCTGGGGTACTCCTCCCAGAGCCTGGGTGTGGAGGGGTTAAGCTTGCGGATGCCGGACCTTGGGGGTGGGGCTGCTCCCCCACGTCAGTTCCTGGCTGTTGGCTTTCACAGCCGGTGCCGCCTCCTCCTCCTCCTCTGCCAAGGACAGCCAGGGACCTGGCGGGCCTAGTCTGCAACCCGGCGGTTTGGCACCTCGGCCACTGCCTGGGCAGGCTGCCAGGCCAGCAGGGCAGGCTCAGCCTGGCAGGGGCCGGCTGAATGGAGAACAGCCCCTGAATGCCCACATTTCCTAGGGGAGGTGGCCGCCGGGGTGTAGGGGTATAGGCAGCAGCTGCCTGCGCAGGAGGGTCTAGGGTCCCCCACACCCGCCTGCCGGGCCCAGGGTGACTATACCATCACATAGTGACGCTGCATCTCCGACTTCTCGCTGGCCAACTTGTCACACTCAAGCTTTAGGCTGAGAAAACACAAGGGGAGATAAAGAGGTGACACAGATTGGTGGAGGCCAGGCTGAGGTTGTGCAGGGGGGGAAACTGAGGCTCCAAGGGCCTCCAGTCCCCTGCAAGAACAAGATCAGCCCTTTCCTGGAAGGACAAGCCACAAACACTGATGTAGGAGGGTGGGTGGGGGAGCAAATGCTGAATTTAGGGGCAGGGAAGTTGGTAACAGTTGAGTTTGGCGTGAAACCAGCCTTGCAAACCTAGGGGCAGAAAAATAATCAAAATAACAAAAATAACAAAAGTCAGAGCCAGCACACCGACCCTGAGTCAGGAAAGATCTGAAGAACTGTTTACCTCTCACAATGCCCAATGAGGTCAGCAGTGTCATCACTGCTCTCATTTTACAGATGATGCAATGGGCGCCCAGAAAGGTTGAGTAACTGGCTCAAGGTCACACAGCCAAGAAGCAGCCCAAGCTCTCAACCATGGGGGAAAATTCTCTACACCCAAACAGAAACTGCAAATAAGCTGAGAGAGTCCAGGGCTGCCTGGGACAGCTCTGGGTTGGGCTCCCCAAGGGGTTCTACCCTCACTGTGGGCCTTGATTTCCCTGGGGGGTTAAATGGGGAGAGGACCAGCCTATGGCGTCTACCCCATCTATTCCTCCCTAACTGCTTTCTCTTCCAGGCTCTCTGTGAGCTGTGCGCCCATTTCTCAAAGGCCCCATGAGGGCGTCAGGGTGCAAGGGGCAGCTAGCATGGAGCCAGCCAGCCCAGGAAAAGAACTGCTGGTGGTGGTGAGGAGGTGTGGACAAGCCTCTGTCCTTAAATCTCTTCAAATCCAGTCCTGCACGGGGGCCCCATGAACCTGGCTGTGGCTTCATGCCCACCCCTACCACCCCCCACAGTACAAGAGCCAGACAGACGGCCTGGGTTCCCAGCTCTACCCTACTCCTCCCCAGCTGTGTGACTCTAGGCAGACTCCTCTACCTCCCTGGGCCTTCTCAATTAGGTTCCAACCTCCCAGAGTAGGGTGATAAGGATTCAGTGAGTTCAGACAAGAAAAGTTCTTAGAACAGTGCCTGGCATACAGTAAGCACCCAGTAAATGCTCATGAATCTTCTTGTGTCCCGGGAGCCTGGCATTCTGCTCCACCAGTGGTGTGAGAGAGAGCTGGGGTTGCTTCGGACCTCACAAACTTTTCTCTAATTTTGTTTAAAAACGTACATTTGTTGCCACCATAAAAAAAAAATTAGGGCCGGGTGTGGTGGCTCACGCAGTAATCCCAGCACTTTGGGAGGCCAAGACAGGAGGATCGCTTGAGGCCAGGAGTTTAAACCAGCCTGGGCAACATAGCAAGACCTTGTCTCTACCAAAAAAAATAATAATAATAAAAAAAAGTTAGCTCGTCATGGTGGCATACGCCTGTAGTCCCAACTACTCAGGAGCTGAGGCAGGAGGATCATTTGAGCCCAGGAGTTTGAGGCTGCAGTGAACTATGATCATACCACTGCACTCCAGCCTGGGCAACAGAGCAAGACCCTGTCTTTTAAAAAAAAAGAAAAAAGGCAGTTTCACCGTAAACTCTGGATTTCTGTCCTTTCTTGAAAAATAGGACCATCCAACCACCCAGGGCCTGTTATGCCTGGCAGATCCTGTGTGTGCTCCCAATGTGGTAGGGCCCCTCATTGGCTAGTGGGAAGCCCAGACCCAGTGGATGAAGGCCCCAAAACTCACAAAGAGGGGCAGGCTTACCCAAGGTTACACAACACTGTAACAGCAACCTGATCCTTTGCCTCTAGAATCGGGTCAGCCCCAGGACTCACTATGAGGTGGGCATAGTCAAGCAGGGACCCAAACAAAGTTTCTGGGGCCTGCCGGTGAAACCGGCTCCAGCGCCTTCAACTGTCAGTACCTCAGTATCCTCATCTTTAAAAATGGGCACAACAGGCCAGGCACAAGGGCTCACCTCTGTAATCCCAGTATTTTGAGAGGCTGAGGCTAGAGGATCGCTTGAAGCCAGGAATTTGAGGCTGCAGTGAGCTGTATGAAGCCACTGCACTCTAGCCCAAGGAACAGAGCAAGACCCTGTCCCCCTCCCCCACCAAAAAACTGATATTCCCCTTTCTTCTTGGAGAAAACCCAGGATCCTTCACAGAACACTTTTGGGGTAGGTAAACTTCAGTTCAGGAAGGGCCTAAAGGCAAACTGGGATTTATGCACAGCCTCTGACTTCTTGAGATTCCCAGGCAAGGTGCCCCCTCCATAGCAGAGTGCTTGATAATTTGCACTCTTCAACTAGAAGCTGGGTGCAAATCTCAGTTTTGCCACATCCTGGCTGTACGCACATCCCGAGGAAATCCCTCTCTGGGCTTGAGTTTTTCTAGATGCAAGATAAGAACGATAATCGTTCCTTCCCCTTAGATCCTACACAGGGCAGGCCCTTCAGGAACGTCAGGAAGTTAAGTTCTGGAGGAACAGCCACCTTGGAGAATCTGCTGGAAACCCCTTGTCCAAAACTGGGCAGAGAGAGACTAACAGGCTGCAGAATTTATTCTTTTGGGGGTGGGAAGGTGAAGGGTCCATCCCTCAACTCCAGTTGTTGGAAGGTCTTTTACTCAATGGGGATTGGGAGAGGCTCTGAAACCGTACAGTTGGGTCTTTGGGCAAATGACTTAACTTTTTTGTGCCTCGGTTTCCTTATCTAGGAAACGGGGCTGTTTTAAAGATGAAGTGAATTCAATATGGGTCAAGTGCTTAGGACATAATCCAGCACATAATAAGACACTCCAGACACGCATTTTTCCAAGTGTACGCACGCAGTGGGGGCCACAATTCCCCTGCACGCCTCGATCTTGCCATCTGCACCCGGGGTGGGGAGTGAAAGGGGGTCACCTTGTCAGGGCGCAGGGACCCCCCACCCCCACCCCGGGGTTCCCAGCTCACCTGTGATATTGAGCCTGCAGCAGCTGAAATTCGTCTTTGATGCGGTCGCAGGAGTCCGAGGTGGTGAATTTGAGCTGCTGGGGTAGGTGTGAGGAGCCCTGTGGGGAGGGGGCGGCCTGGGTCAGGGCCAGGCGGGGGTCCGGCCGCCCACCCCTCTTTGCAGGGCCCGCCAGGAGGCAGCGGCAGGCGGCCGGCGCAGCTGCATCCCCCCATCCCCCCCCCCCCGCCCCCACTTCCTGGGCCTGTGTTTACAGCCCCTGGCGCGGCCCCCGCCCCCGCTTCCTGCCCCCGCCTCTCCCGGGGGAAGCCGAGGGGGTGGGTGCGCCCGGAGCCGCCCCATCCCCCGCCACCCCCAGGCTGTGGGGGTGCGTTTGCAGTCCCGCCCTTGGTGGGGGGCAGGGTGCGCCCTCTACCGCCCCTCCAAAGCGCCGCCAGGGGGGTGGGGGGGTGCACATCCGAGCGCCCCAACTGCTCTGGCGGCCAGGCTGGGGGGTGGCGGTGGATACGTGTGCTGGAGAGTCCCCCTCTGCAAGTTGGGGTGCAGCGAGGCCTCCCTGCAAAGTCCCCTTGGGGGAGGGGTCTCAGCGCCCGAAATCTCCCGCGAGGGGGCCACCCCAGATTCCCAGCGCCCTTCCTCGGGGACACGCTCTTCCGGGCGGGGTGCGCCTTGGGTCCCCCCTACAACAGGCCCCGAAAGCAGCCCCGTGCTGGAGATGCCCGGCGGGGCTCCCGGAGCGCCCCAGGCCCGAGGCCAAGGCCGTCCGGGGCCCGGCCTGCCTCGGTGGGGGGGCGCTCCGGGCCCGGAAGCTGGGGGGACGGGAGCTGGCGGCGGGAGGGGGCTGCGCTGGGCCGGGAGCGGGGGTGGCTGGACCCGCGCCGGGGGGAGGGGGCGCCGGGCCGGGAGCGGGGGGCGGGGGCAGGGCCCGGACGGGGGCGCCGGGCCGGGCGGGCCCGCTTACCGAATGCCTGCTTTGTGGAAACATCATGTCAGTCGCGGCGGGGGGCGCGGGCTGCGCCCCGGCTGTGCGCCCCGGCTCGGGCTGCTGGGGGCGCCGGGCGGCCGCGCCTTTGTCCCGGCGCCGATCGGCAGCTCCCGGGGCCGCCGCGCCGCCGCCGCCGCCCGCCGCGCCTCCCGCGCCGGCCGCGCCGCTTCCTGCGCCCCCTCCCCGCGCGCCCGCCCCGGCGCGCCCCGGGCCCCGCTTCCTGCGCGCCCGGCGCCCCTCCCCGCCCCTCCCCGCCGCCCGCCTCCCCGCGCTCGCGGCCGCCGCTGCTATTGTCTAATGGCGGCGACGCCGGCGGTGGCCGCGGCTCGGCTGCTGCGGAGGCTCCGGCTCCACCTGCTGCCGCCGCTGCCGCCGCCCGTGCCCCGTGCGCGCCGCCGAGGGGGGGGCGCGCGCGCCCGGGGAGGCCTGCGGATCCCCACCCCGGCCCGCCTCCCGGGGCCAGCCTGCCGCGGTGACCTTGGGCACGCCGCGCCCCGGCCGCGGGCCGCCCCCCACCCCCACCCCCACCGCGGCCCAGCCTGCCGGCTGGGGGCGCCCTAGCAACGGCTGGGCCTTGGTTTCCTCATCTGTCAAAGAAAGGGGGGCCCGGCTGCCCCGCCATCTAAACCCCCGGCTCTGGCGTGGCACGACCTGGACGCGTGCCACGGACATGCTCTGTGACCTTGGCTCTGGCTGGGAGGCTGTTCTCGCTCAGCCTCAGTTTCCTCTTTTACGGAAGGACAGCGGTGGTGATACCGCTACCTCGTAGCAGCCACTCCTGCAACACACATTTATTGAGCACCTACTGTGTGCCAGGCCCTGCTCCAGGCCCGTGGGGTGGGGGTGGGGGTGCCTTGAGACACACAAAAGACAAATACAGGAGTCAAACCCCTGGCGGATTAGATGGTGGTAACAGCTCTGGGGAAAAACAAGCAGGGGGGAGGGCAGGGGGCCCAGGAAGGTGAAAAGTTAAACAAGGGGGAGGGGGAATCAGAGAGGGCCTCCTTGACCCCAAAAAGGACCAGAAGAAGGTGAGCTTCCGAGCTCACAGGGGTATAGGATAGAGATGTCCTCAAAAAGGCAGGACCAGCAAGTGCGAAGGCCTGGGGTTTGCTGCATTGGCCCCAGGGCACAGCTCCCAGAAGGGCTTGTACTTGGGTTAATGTTCTACTGTTGCGTTTTGAAATTCTTAACCATTTTTGAACTAGGGGCCTTGCAGTTTTATTTTGCACTGGGCCCTGCGAAGTCTGTAGCTGGTGAAGGGGGCAGGTCATGCAGGGCCTTGTGGGCGGTGGAGAGGACCTGGGCTTTTACTCAGGGTGAGGTGGGAGCCCCTGAGGGCTGTGGGCAGAGGAGGGACATGCCCTGGCTGGGATTTTGAAAGTCTCCCTCTTTCTGCCACGTGGAGAACAGATAGGCCCCAGAGAGGCTGTTGAAATAAAGTGGTTACTTGAAGGTCATCCCTTAGGCAGGTGCTAAACACAGTCTCTTAATTTTCATCATCACCACCAACAATGACACAGCCTTCCTCCCCTGATGAATGAATGTAACTTCTTTGGACCTCAGGTGTTACCATCTGTAAAATGGACTTAGAACTCCAGTCTCCCTGCCTGGGCAGGCCAGGGGCCCCAGCTAGGGTGAGATGAATAAGCTCCATTTAAGGGGCCCCCCCGCAAAAGCCCTCGGTGATCGAGATAAATACTATTTTTAAGGCAATATTTTTTAAAATAAAAACTAATGCAAAAAGAAAAAAGCGTCCTTGATGAGCAAAATAAATTCTGGTATATACAGACCCTGAAGATCATATTGGAGCCCCCCATTAGAACGGGCTACAGAATTTTCCGGGCTCAGGGCAAAACGAAACTGCAGGCTCTCTTGCTCAAATATGATTAGGAATTTCAAGATGGTGACAGCCAAGCTATTCACCAGGCACAGGGCCCTTCTTTGAGCACAGAGCCCTGTGAGACTGCATTCCTTGAATGCCCATGAAGCCAGTCCTGCCCCCATGTCCCTGCCTTCCCACCCCCACAAGGACCAGACACCCTTTTCTGCTGGAGGCCACTTGCCAGTATTTACTTAGGCAGGCACCTCCCAGTATCAGCACGGTAGGTGACCAAACACTGCCATTCTAGAAACCCCACACTGGTGGGGGAAGCTCAGACACCTCCAGCACACGGGGTCAGGGCTGGGACACCCAGAGGAACCCAGGCCTTTGAAGGAGAGAGTCATTGTGAAATAGTCATTTTCAGAAAAACAGGGTTTTTTTTCCCCACCCCCACATGGAGAGAAGCCCAGAATTGTGACCCAAACTATGAATAATAAACCCACCAACAGGTATGCACCAGGCTGTGCCTTAAGCACTTTAACCCTTAGGTTCTGGCATCACACTCATTTTAGAAATGCGAAGACTGAGGCACACACAGGTGAAGTGACTTGGCCAAAATCACACAGTGGGTACGTGGCACAGTTGGGATTAAGCCCAGGAACTTGGGCCTTTGACCACTATGTAATATGGCCCTGGGGGGTGGGAGGGGGTGTGCGTGATGGCAGCCATGGTGGGAATACTGGCCAGAGAGGGCAAGGAGACAAGACGATGTGGGGCCCTGGGTCCTGGGCAGAGGAGCTGGGCTTATACCTGGGTCCTTCCATAGGGAGCCATGAAAGGTTGTAGAGGACTATTTTTCACTTAGCCTCTGCTTTCTTGACATTCTGGCCCAGGATTGTTCTCTGGGGTGGAGGTGTCCCAGACTCTGCAGGGTGCTGAGCAGCGTTCCTGGCCTCCACCCACTCCATGCCAGGAGCACCCCCCCCAGTCATGATGTCCCCAGACATCACCAAGTGTCCTTTGGGGGTCAGAATCACCTTTGGGTGAGAACCTCTGGCTTAGAGCATCAAAGAGCCCCCAGAGCTGGTGGTAGATGATTCTCTCTGGTGGTCTCATTGGAGGAAGGAAAGGAGGAGGACAGCAGGCCAGTGGGGAGGGGGCAGCCAGGGTTGGACCTACTGCCAGGAGGGGTTTTCGGGGGTAGCAAGAACAGAATACAGGGTAAGGAAGAGGAAGGGCAGACAGCTCCACCAGGAGGGAGCAGTTTTGACCATATGATTAATTTGTGGGGAACTGGGGCTTCAGAACATCGTGCTGTCTGGGTGGCTGCCGTCCCCTACCCTCCTGTTCCTGACTCCATGTGTCCACCTCATGCTCTTTCCTCTCCCTGGGGTTCCCAGGGCCACATCTGGGGCCACGGAGGGGCGGGGGATCTGTCTCATGTATCCAACCTTCCAAGACGGGTCTCAAGGCCCTGTTACAAATGAGCGCTGGGCCCCGCCGCCTCCAGGGCAGAGCCAGGCACTGGCGTGTGATGGATGGGGCTGCATGGCCATTAATCAGAGGTGGAGGAGGAAACAGGTGGCAGCCAAGCAGGCACAGGGACCTCCCTCTGATAGGCCTGGCGGAGGTGGGGCCACCTCTGGGTTTCAGCCCCTGGCCTGCTACTACCTGGGTACCTGCTTGAGTTTACTGCTCTGCACCTTAGTCCTCCAAACACACACTCCCAAATGGAGCTATTATTCATTCATCCCCTCGGTAAATATTTTCTGAGCACTTACCATGCATCAGGCGTGGTTCTAAGTGGAGGTTTAGTACCAGTGACCAAGGAGGACAAAAATCCCTCTCCTTGCACAGCTGACAAAGTTAAATTTGAGTCAGGTCCCATCCCTCCTCCCTGAGGTCCATAATGCCCTGCATGACCTGCCCCGTCCCCTCCCTGCCCTCCCCACCTCCCTGTCTCCCCCTTCTCACTCTGCTCCAGCCACACAGGCCTCCTCACTGTGCCTCCAACATGCAGGTGAAGTCCTGCCCCAGGGCCTTTGCATGGGTTGTTTCCTCTGTCTCAAATGTTCTTCCCCAAATCTCAGTTTGGCTGATTCCTTAATCTGCTTCCAGTGTTGGTTTAAATGTCACTTTCTCAGGGAGGACTCCTTTGACTTTCCCATTTAATTCTGGCAAGGTCAGGACCAGGGTTAGTGTACTTTTGAGTGAGATACTTTCTTCAGGCATAAAACGTAAGGGGGTGCCAAAAATCTCAGTCATCAAGATAAACACTATTTCGATGTGATCTATTTTTCTATTATGGTAAAATACACATAAAATTCACCCTTGGGGACTTTTAATATATTTACGATGTTGTGCAACCATCACCACTATCTAGCTCCAGAACATTCTCATCACCCCCCTCAAAAAGCCCCAGCCTGTTAGCAGTCACTCCCCATTCCCTTCCCCAGCCCCTGGCAACCAATAGTCTAATTTCTGTCTCCATGGATTTTCTGGTTCTGGACATTTCATATAAAGGGAATCATACAGTATGTGGCCTCTTAGGACTGGCTTATTTCATTCGGCATAATGTCCTCAAGGTTCATCCACATTGTAGCCTGTGCCAGTGCTTCATTCCTTTTCATAGCTGAATAATATTTCATTATATGGATGGACCACGTTGTGTTTATCCATTCATCTGTCAGTGGACAATAGGGTTGATTTCACTTTTTGGCTATTACGAATCATGCTGCTGTGAACATTCACATACAAGCGTGCACGTATGTTTTCAACTCTCTTCGGTATATACTAACCTAGGAGTGGCGTTGCAGGGTGCTGTGGTTACTCTGTGTTTAACTGTTTGAGGAACCACCAGGCTGTTTTCCACAGCGGCTGCACCATGTTCCATTCCAGTTTCTCCACATCCTCGCCCACACTTATTTTCTGTGTGTATGTTTTAATAATAGCCATCCTGGTGGGTGTGCAGTGTGGTTTACATTTGCATAATGCAATATTTTAACAAATCAAAATTAATGAAAAAATATCCATGATGAGCAAAATTTTAAATAAAAACAGGATCCAACTTTTGCATAGCTCACCTCCGAGTCTCTCCCTTCTTCCCAGCTCTCCTCTCCCCAACTCCCCACACAGGTAAAGAGTTCAGCATTTTCTTTGCTCCAGGTGATACATAAAATGTGTTTCGTGTATTGACTTTGTGGAATGTCAGCTCCAGGAGACCAAGATTTGTGTGCGTCTTGATCACTGTTGTATCCTCAGCATCCAGGACAGGGCCTGGCTCACTATACGTACTCAATAAATAGTTGCTGAATGAATAAATGAATGAACGAATGGGTTGTGAGGACACACCAGGTTGTTGTAGAATTAAATGAGATAGGACCCGGAAAGCACTTAGCACACGGCACCCAGGTGGCACCTGACATCCCTGATTCAAGCCTCACGGCCTGAGTAGAACGCTGTGATTGGCTGGGCTTGGGTCACATGACATGTCCAAGCCAATCCTTTTTGTCAGATTACCATGTTTTGATTGGGTAGGCTTGGAACACATGACGGCTCTGATTCAAGCTCTATGCTCTGATTGGCCAGGTTTTGATCACATAATTTTTCAAAGTCAATGAATGAGGAAATGAGTGATTATCATTATTATTTTTAAATTATTATTATTTTAGAGACAGGGTCTCACTCTGTCGCCCAGGCCGGAGTGCAGTGGCATCACCATAGCTCGCTGCAGCCTCCAACTCCTGACCTCAGGCGATCCTCCCGCCTTGGCCTCCCAAGTAGCTGGGATTACAGGCGTGCGCCACTGCACTCAGCTGATTATTATTATATTATTATTATTTTTTATTCCTCGCACCTTTTATTTCTTTAAGAAATGACTCCTACTTCCAGGCCCAGGATAGGGGAGAAATGGAAAAAGTGTGGGGAATAGTAAACACCCAGGCTTCACTGCTGATGGCTTGAGGAGAATGCTCTGATTGGCCAGGCTTGGGTCACATGACATGTCCAAGCCAATCCTTTTTTGTCTGACTACATGTTCTGGTTGGGTAGGTTTGGATCACATGACTTCCCTGCTCCAATCCGTATGGTCTGAGTAGAACACTCTGATTAGCCAATCTTGGGTCACATGACTTTCCTCATTTCAGTCTTTATGGCCTGCAGGGAAACGCTCTGATTGGCCAGGATGGAATCACATGCCTTTGCGGATGCCATTCTTATTGAGGCGCTGGGGTCAGCCCCCACAGCACAGCGGAGGAGGGTGGAGGAGGCGCTAGTTGGTGGGGGGTCACGGACACCCAGGCATCATCCCGAGCCCAGGGAGGCTGGGGGACGATCAGCCCCACGGAAAGATGCGGACTGGGGTTCAAAGCTGTGCAGCTGTTATGCAGCCTCCAAGTCTTGGTTTTCCTGCTCTGTAAAAAGGGCATCCTCTGTTAAAAAACGAAGACAATGATAGGAAAGCGCCGGGCATTTGCAGGAAGGGACAGCATCGCCATGTCCACGACTTCCTCCCCCAGTCGCCCCAGCCACCTGTGGACCGGTTGCCCAGCTCCAAGGCCGTCACCTGCAGTTCCTGCACGCACACCCTGTGCATGGCTTTGAACAACTCTCCGGGCCTTAGTTTCCCCCTCTGTGAAATGGGGGCCGTGGGACAGAGCCCCTGAGTTGTGCAGATCTAAGGAGCTAACTGGCATGAAGGCTGTTTGTTACCTTCAAATGGGTCAGTGCGACTGTTAGCAGCCTGGCTGGGGAGATGAGATATTACACAGTTGAGGGTTGTGTCCTCACAGCCCAGGGCACAGCCTGGCCTCCCTGCCTGGGGTGAAAGAGGTGGGGGACGGAGGGAACCATTCTTGACGGTTGACTCATAGCCAGGCCCTGGGCTAGACCTTCCAAACTGATGCTCACGTAAGACAGGTGCTATTATTACTATTATTATTATTATTGTTATTATTTTTAGAGACAGGATCTCTATCACCCAGGACAGATCACAGCTCACTGCAGCCTCAAACTCCTGGGCTCAAGCGGTCCTCCTGCCTGAGCCTCCCAAAGCGCTGGGATTGCAGACATGCCCACTGAGCCCGGCAATATTAGCATCATCATCATTATCCACGCATTTTACAGTTAAGAATGCTGAGTTTCAAAGGCTCATGCCAAGACACAGAACCAGGACTTGGTGTAGCCATGGTGGCTGTAGTCCAGGACTCTGAGACTCTCCACTGTCGGTTCCCCACAAGGCAGACAGAGGGAGCTGTTTTTTTTATTTTTTTAATTTTATTTTTCCTTTTGGTTTTTCTTGGGATGCAATTTCAATTTTACAGAAAAGTTGCAAGAACAATACAAGAAACTGTCAGGTGCCCTTCACCCAAATTCCCCAAATGTTGATCTTCTGCTGCACTTGGTTCATCTTTCTCTCTCTCTGACTTGCATTTTTTTTAAATTTTTTTATTTTTAAAAAAGTCATTTGAGGCCCAGTGTGGTGGCTCACACCTGTAATCCCAACACTTCGGGAGGTTGAGGCAGGAGGATCGCTTGAGCCCAGGAGTTGGAGGCTGCAGTGGGCTATGATCTTGCCATTGCACTCCATCCTGGGTGACAGAGCCAGACCATATCTCTTTAAAAAAGAAAAAAACAATTCTGAGAGCCTGTGGTAGGCTTGATGCTACTTTATCCATAAGTTCCCGACATATTTTCTACATATAAGGAAAATAGATCCACAGTATAATGATCAAAGTCAGAAAAATAATGTTAAAACAATTTATTTCTTTATTTATTTTTAGAGATGGGGTCTTGCTATGTTGCCCAGGCTGGATTCCAACTCCTGGGCTCAAGTGATCCTCCCACCTTGGCCTCCTGAGTAGCTGGGACTACACGTGCACACCTAGCTAGTACAATGTTTTTAACCTAATCCACAGTCCATTGTCAGATTCCACCGGTTGCCCCAATAATGTCCTTCACAACAAAAGAAAAATCTTGAATCACATGTTTCCTTCAGGCCTCATGTCTCTTTGTCTCCTTTAATCTAGAACAGTTCCTGAGTTGCTTTGTGTATACCACATTGCCATCTTCAAAGAGGACAGCCCAGTTATTCTCTAGACTGTCCCTCAGTTTGGGTTTCTCTGATAGGTCCCTATGATCACATTCAGGTTGTGCATTTTTGGCAGGAGTGTCACAGAAGCATTGTGGGGTCCTTCTTGGTGCATATCATATCTGGAGGCACATGAGGCTGGTTTGTCCCGCTTCTGGGACAGCTACATTGAGGTATAATTGACATACCATACAATTCACTCATTTAAAGTGTACAATTTAGTGGTTTTTAGTGTATGCACCAAACTGTGCAACCATCACTACTATTTAATTCCAGAACATTTTCATCACCCCCAAAAGAAACCCCATAGCCTTTAGTGGTCATTCCCCTGCCTCCGCCTGCCCCTGACAACCAGGAATCCACTTCCTGTCTCTGTAGATTTGCCTGCTCTGGACATTTCTTTTTTTATTTAGAGACAGGGTCTCACTCTGTCACCCAGGCTGAGTGCAGTGGCATGATCATAGCTCACTGCAGCCTTGAACTCCTGGGCTCAAGCGATCCTCCTGCCTCAGCCTCCCGAGCAGCTGGGACTGCAGGCATGCACCACCACATCTGGCTAATTTTTAATTTTTGTACAGATGGGGTCTCACTATTACCGAAGCTGGTCTCGAGCTCCCAGCCTCAAACGATCCTCCCTCCTCTGTCTCCCAAAGTTCTAGGAGTATAGGCATGAGCCACTGTGCCAAGCCTGGACATTTCATATAGGTGGAATCACACACTGTGTGTCCTGTGTCTGGTTTCTCTCACTGAGCATGATGTCCTCAAGGTCCCTCCACGCTGCAGCCTGTGTCAGAGCTTCCTTCCTTTTCCTGGCTGAGTGATGTTCCACTGTATGATTGGACCACACTCTGTTTGTCCATTCATCCTTCAGTGGCCATTTGGGTAGTTTCCACCTTTTGGCTGTTGTGAATTGTGCTGGTGTGAATGTTCATGCACAAGTGTTTACGTGGACAAATGTTTTCAGTTCCCTTGAGTATACACCTAAGAGTGGAATGGTTGGATCCTGTGGTAATTCTGTGTTTAACCTTTTGAGGAACTGACAAAGTGCTGTCCACAGTGGCCGCCCCATTTTACATTCCCGCCAGCTGTGTGTGACGGTTCTGATTTCTCCACATCCTCCCCAACACTTGTGATGAGCCCCCTTAAATTTTGGACCATGGTGAGTTTCCCTACTTGCCTCACCTTGGTCCCAGCCCTAGGGTGAGGGGAACAGCTCCCTTGTTTCCAAAGGCCTTGCATGTTCTGTCTGCAACTCGTAAAATCCAGGAAAGATAAATAAATAAAAACAACAGTAGCAACCCTGATTATGATGACGTCTTAGTGCTTACCACGTGCCAGGAACTGTTTCAAGTGTTCCTCGCATATCAAGTCAGTTACTGGTCACCCGTTTTGCAAATGAGGATGACAGAGGCTCAGGGCCTGGCCTGGCTGGTAGGGGCCGAGGAATCCAAGCCGCTAGGCCTTTGCCACCACCCCAGGGCCTTGCTGGAGGATGGATGTGTTTTGTTTTTGTGCTTTTCATTGTCCCCAGCGCTTCCAGATGCCGCCTTTGGGAGCCTGGCGTTGGCAGGGCTGGGAGTTGCTGTTGGGGTGTTTAAGGGCCTTTAAAAGGTGTTCACAGCATTTCCCAGGGGCTGTGAGGTGATTAGGTGTGGTGATTAGAGGCTGGCTCTGGCAGGCATGTCTCTGGGGATACCTGGGGACATGTGGGGATGTGGCTGCCCACCTGGTCTGCCCTCCAGAGGCCCCTGCTGCCTCTCCTTAGACACCCAAGGGCCATGTGCTGGCTGTCCCTCTCTGGGCCTCTCCTTTGCCATCTCTCTAGTGGGTGCCTGGGCATACTGTACGATTTCTGCATGCCTGACACCACTATCCCGGCTTCCTGGTGCCCGGATACCCCCAGCCTCTTCCCCCGAGCAAAATAATCAACCCCTTCATCAGAAATGGCTGAGGTTTACCAAACCCTCTCAGATCCCCAGCTCTGTCCCAAGCTCTCGAGGTGGGCACAGTTGTCACTCCCATTTCATAGCAGAGGAAACTGAGATCCAGCAGTCTAGGAAATTTGAGAAACAGACTCACAGGCACAACTGTCACCCTAAATGCCACCAGCTGCTATTTCCCAAGTTCCTCCTGAGCGCGGCCAATGCTTTGGTGTTTTAGGACTGAATCCTATCCCCCACAAATTCATATGTTGAGACCCTAACCTCCAAAAGGATGGTATTTGGAGGTGGGGCCCTTGAGGGGTACTTAAGTTGAGTAGATGTCATGAGGGTGGGACCCCATGATGAGATTTGTGTTCCTGTAAGAAGAGGAAGAGAGACCAGACCCCACGCTCTCTGCCGTGTGAGTACTCAACAGGAAGGAGGCCTCTGTAAGCCAAGGAAACAGCTGTCCCTAGACACTCACCCTGCTGGCACCTTAATCTTGGACTTCCAGTCTCCAGAACTGTGAGAAAATAAATTTTGATATTTTTTTAAGCCACCCAGTCTATGGTGTCTTGTGATGGTAGCCCCAGCTGGCTAAGACAGAGGGTTATATGATTTAATTCTCAAAATAGCCCCAGGAGGAAGTAGTTATGGCCAAGGAGACCCGGAGGCTCAGAAAGGGCAAGATACTTCCCTAAAGTCACACAGCCAGGCGTTGCTAGAGGTGAAATTCAAACTCGAATCGGGCTAGTCCCGTGTGTATCTCCCCATCCTTCCCTAGACCCCCACAGACAACTCCAGGGAGGCAGTTTAGCCTCGTGGCTAATCAGCAGACGTGAGTTTCAGTCCCCACTCTGGCAGCCTACTCTCTGAGTGGCTTGAAACAAGGCACTTCCTCTGTCGGAGTCTCGGTTTCCTCATCTGAAAAATGGGAACCGTGACAGTTCCAGAGACTTATGAGCATTGAATGAGATCAGGCGTGAGGGTCCCTCTGCTGGAGGTTAGCACAGAGAGTAAGAGCACTTGGGCAGCTGTCCTCCCTGACCCTCAGTTTCTTTTTCTGTAAAATGGACATAATGTCAGTACCTACTTCAGTACTGTGCTTGAGTCAATGGGAGTAAAGTGCTCAGAACAGGATCTGGAACCAGTAAGCACTTGATATATATTCGTTCCAAAAAATGGTCATACATGCGAATGTATCCACCAACCCAGACACACGACACATCCACACTAGGACCCCTCCTGCCTGGAATGCTTGGCTGCTCTCTCTGCAAAGCTGGACTCTCTCCTTCCGTCACCATGAGGTGCATGAGGCTATTTGCATTTAAATTTAAATTAATTGAATGAAAGGAAATAAAAATTCATTTTCTCAGTTGCATGGGGCACATTTCAAGTGCTCAGTAGCCACGTGTGGTCCGTGCCACTGACCATGCAGACCATTGTTGAAGGAGGTCTAGGGACAGTACTGGCCCTGAACGTTCTAGAACAGGGCTTCTCATTCAAGGATGATTATTTGCCCTCCAGGGGACACTCGGCGATGTCTGTGGACATTTGTGGTTGTCACACTGGGGTGCTCCTGGCATGGGGTGGGTGGAGGCAGGGACGCTGCTCAGCACCCTGCAGTGCCCAGGATGCCCCCATCCTACAGAAAAACCCAGCCCCAATGTCCACCGTGCCCGGGGGAGAGACCCTGTTCCAGAGCTCCGGTAGGCATTAACCATACACGGGTATTTGCTTTTACACTTAAATTGATGAAAACGACATGAAATTAAACATGCATTTCTTCAGCTGCACTGGCTACGCGTCACGGGCTCGGCAGCCACGAGCGGCCACCACGTGGGACGACACGGAGCTAGAACGCCGCCCTCATCGCAGAAGCCAGGGACATCACGGACTCTCCCACCCCGATCCGGGGCGCAGGTGCCGCCGGCTGCGGTTCCACGTGCGGCCACACGGTGGCAGCATCTCCCAGGCCCCGCGCACCTGGGCCGGGGTTGCCCACACCTGCCCCACACCCTGCAAAGGAGCAGCACGGCCAGAGTGCAGCCAGGGTTTGGAGACGGCACCCCTCGGTTTGCAAATCCTTGGGGACCCCCTACTGTGTGTCGGGCTGGGTGCAGGAGACAGCCCAGCAAATCAGACTGTCTAATCCGGGGTTTCTCCCACCTGGACACTGGGGCTGGATCGTTCTCTGGGGTGGGGCCGCCCTGAGCACTGCACGGTGCTGGGCAGCGTCCCTTCCCCCACCCACCCCATCCCAGGAGCACCCCCCAAGTTGTAATAATCACAAATGTCCCTAGACATTGCCAAGTGTCCCCTGGGGGCAGGATCACACCCAGGTGAGACCCCCTGGGTTAGGGGATTCCACTGACCCCCCAAGACACTCTGGGTCCCACGATCCCCTGCCCTGCTGAGGTCCTAGTAGGCTGCACACATTTAAATCCACACCCTGAGTGGGGAAGGAGGGAGGAGGGAGTCCCAGGAGCTGGGGTTCCCCTGGTCTACACCGTCTGCCCCATTGGGAGTTTATTCTGGTGTCCAGTGTGAGCAGGGAGCCACCTCAATTATTTTTTCAAATACTTAATGCAGGGTCTCTCCCCCTTAGCACTGAGGACATTGGGGCCAGATCACTCTCTGGGGTGGGGCCGTCCTGGGCACTGCAGGGTGCTGGGCAGCATCCCTGGCCTCCACCCACCCCATTCCAGGAGCTTCCCCCTCCCCCAGGAATGTCCCCAGACATTGCTGACTGTCTCTTGGTTGGGGTGTGTGTGTGTGTGTGTGTGTGCAAATCATCCCTCCCTGAGAATTCCCTTCTAGTGAATCAACTCATCACACACATGAATATTTAAATTATGAAATAAGCAGTTACATAAGGGGAGAGGCCTTCAAACTTTTTTTTGACCATAATGTCTCCAGCCAGTTAAAAAAAATACACACTCACGTATAAACACATGGTCAGGACAGGCATTTAAATACACACACAGTCCAATAAAAGTTGCATAAGATGACACCTGGCCTTGCAAAGCACAGTGCATTATGATATCTCCTATTCGACATTGTTTAAAATATAAATGTGGGTCATGATCCACTAAATTGATTTCTAAACCCACAGATTGACAAAAATAATGATTAAAATCCCAGCTGAGAAAAACCCAAACTGAAAATAACCCCAGCCCATCGACTGTAGAAAGGATAAATTATGATGGAGTCTCCACATGGAAGCGAACAAGCACTACTGTCAAACATGGGCACGTCCTGTACACAGGATTCCGGGCAAAGAAAGGCAGACACCATGGAGAACCAGGGCACGACTGCATGTATATGTAGTTCAAGAGCCGGCCAAATTAACACAGTTTTACAAATAGGCAAAGGACTTGAGTAGATATTTCTCCAAAGAAGATGCACAAATGGCCAACACGAATGGGAAAAGATGGAAACATCATTAATCGTTAGGCAAATGCAAATCTGAACCATAATGAAATACTGCTTCACACCCGATAGCATGGCTATCATAAACTTTTCAAAAATGGACAATAGTAAGTGTTGGAGAGGAAGGGGAGAAATTGGGACCCTCCTGCACGGCTGGTGGGAAGGCGACACGGTGCAGCCGCTGTGGAAAACAGTCTGGCGGTTCCTCAAAAAGCTAAACATAGAATTACCACAGGACCCCGCCATTCCACTCCTAGGTGTGTGTACAAAAGAACTGAAAGTAGGGACTCAAAGAGATATTTGCACACCCATGTTCATAGTAGCGTTCTTCACAATAGCCCAATAGTGGACACAACCCAAGTGTCCATCAGTGGATGGATGGATAAACACAATGTGGTCCATCCACACCACAGAATATTATTCAGCCATGAAAAGTAAGGTAATTTTGACACATGCTATAACATGGACAAACCCTGAGGACACGATGCTCAGTGAAATGAACCAGTCACAAGAGGACAAATCCTGTGTGATTCCACTCACAGGAGGTCCCTAGATTCATCAGATCCACAGAGACAGGTAGTAGAATGGGGGGTGCCAGGGGCTGGGGACTTAGTGTTTCGTGGGAACAGAGTTTCAGTTTGGGAAGATGAGAAAGTTCTGGGGATGGAGGGTGGTGATGGTTGCACAACATTCTGAAAGTACTTAATGCCACTAAATTATATGCTTAAAAATGGTTAAAATGGCAAATTTTCAGTTATATATATTTTCATAGCAACTTAAGAATGTATTGAATCTGATCAAGAATGTAGAACAAAAAAACACAATAATGTAATATACCAAACCCCAATGAATTGTACACTTTAAGTGGATGGATTGTATGGTATGTGAATGGTAGCTCGATAAAGCTGTAAAGAAAAGAAAGCAGGCCCAACTCTGACACACACAAGGGTGATTAAACTGTGACAGTTTAATCAAAGACAGGGTTTTCACGAAAACCGGGGCATGGGTTCCCTCTGATGGGGGGAAGAGGTTATGATTAGGGAGCGTCACTCAGGAGGAGGGGGCTTCTGGGGGCTGCTTTGTTCTATTTCTTGACCCAGGAGATGGTGACACAGGTGTTTCGTCAACAGTTATTCCTTAAACTGTCCATGTATGGTGCAGGTACTTTTCTGTATATATTTTATATTTCACAATTTATATACAGAAAGGGGACAAAAGGAGCACAAAGTTCACGGTTGGATTGCCAGATTCCAGTCCACACTCCCATCTCTTACTTGCTGTGTGGCCTTGGGCAAGTTACTTCCCCTTTCTGTGCCTGTGTGGTCTCATTGCTAAACCAGATAGGAACAAGGATGATGTGAGTGAATGCACAGTAGAATAGCCAGCACTCACACATACAGTGAGCATTCGTATCATTCTTGTCGGCATGGGCCAGAGTTAGCAAACTATGGCCCTCAGGTCAAATTTGGCCCTTTATCTGTTTTTGTAAATAAAGTTTTATTGGCACACAGCCAGACCCATTTGTTTACATTTTGTCTATGGCTGCTTTTTTTACAAAATAGAGACAGGGTCTTGCTCTGTCACTCAGACTGGAGTGCAGTGCCTCTGCGCCTGGCCTCTGGCTGCTTTGGCACTACAATAAGAGTTGGATAGTCATGAGAGACTGTACGACCCATAAAGCCAAAATTGTTTACACTCTGGCCTTTTCCAGGAAAAGTATGCCTGATTTCTTGAGGTAGTTTCTGCTGGGCCAAAAGAGTGCAGAACATCCTACTTGCTGGACCCCTACAACGTCCAAACAGTGGGCTGGATAGACCCTTCTCACTTGACATAACTCTTAACCCACTCGACAGCCTGAAGAAATCAGGATAGAATCTTGTTATGTCCATTTTATAGGTGGGAACACTGAGGCTCTGGGAGCAAGGGAACTTAATCAAGGCCACATGGGCATGGTGGTGGCGCCTGTAGTCCCAGCTACTCGGGAGGCTGAGGCAGGAGGATCGCTTGAGCCCAGGAGTTGGAGGCTGCAGTGAGCTGTGATGTCACCACTGCACTGCAGCCTGGGTGACAGAGTGAGACCCTGTCTCAAAAAAAAAACCAAACTTTAGTGCAATATTTTAAAAATCAAAATTAATATAAAAAATCCACAGTGATAAAAACCATCGACAAAGTCAGGATCAGTATTGATAATTTATCATTTTGGTTTGCCACACATGGTTACGGAGCAATTACAACAAAAACACAAGTTAAAATAAAGTTACCATTAAAGTAAAAATTACAATTCAAAAGAAAACATACAATTAACCATGAATCGCACAAATAAAAATATTTAAAAAGTACACATGAAAAGATGTTCCAACGTCAGGAATCATTAGAGAAATGAGACGCCACTGGGACAGCTATTATTAAAAAAACCAGAAAATAACAAGTCCTGGCAAGGAAGCAAAGAGATTGGAACCCTCCTGCATCACTGGAGATGCAGCCACTGTGGAGGACAGTTTTATGGTTGCTCAAAAAAATTGAACATGGAATTACCATGTGACTCAGCAATTTAACTTCTGGGTATGTGCCTCAAAGAACCGAAAGCAGGGACTTGAAGACATAGTTGCACACCCACGTCCACAGCAGCACGATTCACAACAGCCAAAAGGCGAAGGCGACTCAAGCGTCCATCGACAGATGAGTGGACAAACACAGCATGGTCCATTTATACAATGGAACATCACTCAGCCATGAAAAGGAAGGAGGCTCTGACACAGGCTGCAGCGTGGATGCACCTTGAGGACATCATGCTGAGTAAAGTAAATCAGTCACAAAAGGACAAACCCTGTGTGATTCCACTCACAGGAGGTCCCTAGAGTCGTCAGACCCACAGAGACAGGAAGTAGAATGGTGGGTGCCAGGGGCTGGGGAGGGGGTGGGGAGTTAGTGTCTCATGGGGACAGAGTTCCAGTTTGGGAAGACGAGAAAGTTCTGGAGATGGAGGGTGGTGATTGGTTGCACAGCAATGTGAATGTGCTTAATGCTGCTGAACTGTGCACTTAAGAATCGTTAATATGGTAAATTTTATGTTATGTGTATTTATTACAACTTCAAAAATTAAATTGAAAAATGTAAAAAAAAACCACCCCAGAAACAAAAACAAAACCAACAACCTGCTCGAGTAGGGAGAACAGAGCTGGGCGAAGACACCGCCACCCCTGTATGCAGGGCTGGGGGATATAGGGGCCCCTGGGCTGGGGAGGAAGGAGTTTTTGGGCTTTGGGTTGCTAGATAAATCCGACTCCCAGTGAAATGTGAATTTCAGACAAACATGGAACAACGCATTGGTACCAGAATGTCCCAAATATTACATTTGGTGTTATTTGTTGTTGATTTAAAATTCACATTTAAATGGGCATTACGTATTTTTTTATCTATTTTTTTTGAGACAGAGTCTCGCTGTGTTGCCCCAGCTAGAGTGCAGTGGCGTCATCACAGCTCACTGCAGCCTCCAACTCCTGGGCTCAAGCCATCCTCCTGCCTCAGCCTCCTGAGTAGCTGGGACTACAGGCACCTCCACCACACTGGGCTATTTTTTTTTAACTTATTTTTGGTAGAGACAGGGTCTCAATATGTTGCCCAGGCTGGTCTCGAACTCCTGGGCTCAATCAATCCTCCCGCCTCAGCCTCCCAGCATGCTGGGATTACACTGCAGGTTTTTTAAAAAAATTTAATTTTAATTTTTTTAGAGACAAGCTCTTACTATGTTGCCCAGGCAGCTCTTAAGCTCCTGGGCTCAAGCGATCCTCCCACCTTAGCCTCCTAAAGTGTCTGGATTACAGGTGTGAGTCACTGTGCCCAGCTGCCCGTGACTTTCCTTACAGGCCCAAGAAGGGGCAGGCACTGATGGCCTGTTTTCCACCCCAAGGCCTGGAGTGGGCTGGCATTTGGGCACAGAGGAGCCACCCCCTGATTCCTGAGCTGGCCTTCTGGCCCTGGGTGGCCTTGCAACCTGCCTGCCCCCAGCCTGGGCCCAGTCACCTTTGGTCTCACTCTCAGCTCTGTGCCAGGAAGTGGACTTGTTCCTCGGCCCCTGGACCCATAAAATCCAACTCCTCAAGGTACAGGAGGCCAAGGCCACGAGGGAGGGAGGTGGGGGGTGGGGCCTCCAATGCCATCAAGGCGCAGCAGTGTGGACTTTGTCACACTGGGCCTCTGGGTGGGGAGGCCAGAGTCAGCGTTCAGCTCCGGGCTGGGCCCCGGAGCCAGTTCACCACCGCTCCGTTGGCCTCAGTTTCCCCACCGGAGGCTTCCTGGGTCCCCGCCCTGTTCCTGGCACACAGCAGGCACTGAATGAATGGATGAGGAGAATGACAAGACACCCCCTGTTGTTCCTGCTCCCCGATGGCCCCCCACCCCCCACAATGCCCAGGGCAGACCCACAGCTGGGAGGGGTATCACGGAGTACCTTGAATAAATACTTGAGGAATGAATGAATGAACGCACCATGCCGTTCTCCCACCTCCCCACGCCTGCCTTCTCAGCCCGTTCTGCACCTGTTTCTGCATCCTTTATATACATTAAACATTTATTCAGCACTTACTAGAACCTTACAAGCACAAACTCCTTCAACTTTCTTCTGACAGCTTAAGGCACGATGAACATGCAATGAACAGCATGTGTTCAAAGTGTGCAATTTGATGAGCATTGTCACAGGCATACACCCGTGCAGCCGCCGAGATGTCAACAAATGTTGCCATCACCCCCAAAAGTGTCCCTCTGTCCCCACCCCATCCTCACCCCCCAGGCAACCACCCATATACTTCCAATCACTATAGGTCTCTATAGTTGGTATTTTCCAGGAAAAAAAAGATTCATTCATGTGATTGTGTACACGCGTAGTTTGTTCCTTTGTTTTTTGAGACAGAGTCTCGCTCTGTTGCCCAGGCTGGAGTGCAATGGTGCGATCACAGCTCACTGTAGCCTCCAACTCCTGGGCTCAAGCGATCCTCCTGCCTCAGCCTCTGGAGTAGCTGGGACTACAGGTGCATGCCACCATGCCCAGCTAATTTTTTTTTTTTTTGGTATTTTTTGTAGAGATGGGGGTCTTGCTCTGTTGCCCAGGCTGGTCTCGAACTCCTGGCCTCAAGCGATCCTCTTGCCTGGCCTCCCAAAGTGCTGGGATTACAGGCATGACCCACCGTGCCTGGCCCATTTTGTTTATTCCTTTTTTTAGCTGAATAATACTCCATGGTATGAATGGACCACAATTTGTTTATCCACTCACCTGGTGCTCAATAAATAACCATCAAGTGAACAAATAGATCCCACTGATGGACATTTGGGCTGTTTCCAGTTTGGGGATATTATGAATGAAGCTACTAGGAACATTCATGTCCGAGTCTTTGTGTGGACATGTGCTTTCTTCTCTTTTGGGTCCATGCATTAGTTATCAATTTCCACATAACAAATCACCCCAAACTTGGTGCCTTAACATACTCAACATTTACCATTTCACACGGTTTCTGGGGATGAGGAATTTGGGTGTAACGTAGCTGGGTGGTCCTAGCTTGGGGTTTCTTGTGACGTTGCAGTTAGCTGGGGCTGCCTCATCTGAAGCCCCGACTGGAGCTGAGCTCATGTGGCTGTTGTTGGGAGGCTCGAGTTCCACAGCACGTGGCATCTCCAGCAGGACAATGTTGACTTCTTTACAGAGTGGCTGGGCTTTAAGAGCCTGAGAGAGGGAACCCCAAATGGAAGCCACAGTGATTTTGTGACCTGATCTCTGAATTGCTTTCCCATTATATCTGCCACATTCTATTTGTTAGAAGTGAAGCCACTGACTTCAACCCACATGCTGCAAGGGGTGAATTACACAAGGCCATGAATATGAGGAAGCGGGGATCACTGTGTGCCATCCTAGAGGCTGTCTACCACTGTCCCCTAGTATTTAAATATTTAAGCAAACATTAAGCTTTTACTACTTATTTATAAGAACCTTCTCCTTGGCTATTTATTAAGACAACAGCTCTCTGAGAAAAAACTAATGTTGTGCCCACTTTATGGGTAGGAAAACAGGCCCAGAGAGGTTATGTCACCTGCCCACCGTCCACGCCAGCAGTCAGCAGTGAAAGCAAGACTGGACCTGAGTTTTAAGTCCTGAGTGAAGGGGAGGCTGGCAGGGAAAAGGAACCGCAGCAGAGAAGGGGAGGAAAGAAAGAAAGTGCAATTATTACTATTACTATTATTATTATTTTCTCCAAAGAGGAGAAGTACCCATGAGCGCCACGTTCCTTCACTGATGTCACAAACATTTATTGAACACTTACTGTATACCAGGTGCTGTACTAGGCTGCGGGGACATGGCAGAGAACAAAATGGACAAAGTTCCTCCCACACGCTGGGGGTCAAGGATGTCGCTCCTAAATAGCTAATCTAGTGCCTGGCTCATAAATAACCCTCTATAAATGAAGCGATCCCATTGCAAATTGTGACAAAGTCTCTGAAGGAAAAGAACAGGGCATTACAATAAAGACTACTGGGGAGTCTTTTAGTTTTGGGGGGCAGGAAGGATGAGGCCTGGAGGAGAAGGTGGCCTGGAAAGTGGGGGTGAGGTGGGCTTGGGGGAGCATTCTGGGCCGAGGGAATGGTGGGTGCAAAGGCTCTGAGGTGGGACCTTTTGGGGGTGTGATCAGGGCTCAGTTTTTGCCATGTTGAGTGTGAGACCCCATGAGCCCCCTGCATGGAGAGATCCAAGGGCAGCTGGGCCTCAGGTCTGAAGCTCAGGGGAGGCCCTGGCTGGAGATAAGACTGAGGGTGTCGTGGGGTGTAGACGGGTTTGGAGCCCTGGGAGTGAATGAGGCTGCCTGGGACACACGTGGGTGGAAGAGGGAGGGAGGGGGCCCCAGGACCGGTGCTGGATGCGGGGGGCCCAGTGGTGATCCTGACACCCACTGTCCCCGCCCTCCTGGCAACCCCTAGTCTGGTGGGTGACACAAATAGTGAACAAGGTGACAAACAGGCCATCACACCTGTTCTTGCTAAGCAGCGTCAGCAGTGGGAGAGGAGGCAGTTAAAGATGTCAAACAAACAATAACTATAATTTATTCCTGCATTCATTCGTTCATTCAGTGTTTATTGAGTGCCTACTGAATACCAGGCTGGGTTCTAGATATAGCGGTGATCAAGACAAAGATGCCCTGAGAGTTTCAAGGGGCTAATCTTCCCACATGCCCAATTAACTCATAAATGGAGACTTTGACCTTCCTTCACCATCTTATCGCAAAACAGGGGAGCACAGCACATCAAGGTGCAGCTCTGGAGAGGGGTGAAGGGCACCCAGAGTTTAGAATTTGGGTAGGGCCCTGTGGGGAGAGCAGGGTCAGGCCAGGTAAGTACTGGGAGGGCTGCCGTAGTCAGGGAAGGAGGGTGCACGGGCGCCTCAGTTTCCTCCTCTGCAAAATGGGTTTCCGGCCCTGAGAACACTCCAGGCACGAAAGACGCGAGCGAGCCAGGTTTGACCCAGGGTGGGGGTTTGTCAATCCCTGTCCTAGGTGAGTCAGGCAGGCCTGGTTCCTGCCCTCACTGAGCTCACGGATAATTGGGGAAACTGAGTCTACAGACAGATGCCCGGAAGAATATGTAATTTCAAATTGTGCCTCAAGAGAAGGTAGCTGGTTGGGTCTGAGGAGTCAGGAAAGGTCTCCCCAAGGAGGCGACATTTGAACCAAGGTGGAAAGAATGTGCAGAGGGGAGGCAAGAAGACCAGAGAGGCAAAAGCGTTTTAGGCAAGGTCCACCATTTGATGGGAACACACTTACGTTTTTACAAATCTTGGTGGCTCCTTCCATCTTGCCTGCAAAATCAGGATAAAGATATCAGCAGGGTAGGGTTCTTCAAAGGGCTTACAGTAATGCCTGATCTACAGTAGGCACTCCATTAATGCTTGTTCCCAGCCTGGAATATAGCAGGCACTGCATTAATGTCTGGCACATACCTGGTTTACAGTAGGCACTATGTTAATGCTTGTGCCCTGTATGGTATGTAGCAGGTACCACACTAATGCCTGCCCCATGCCTGGCATATAGCAGGCATTGCATTAATGCCTAGTCAGTGCCTGGTGTATAGCAAAAGCTCCATTAATGCTTTTGCCATATTTGATATACAGCAGGCACTGTATTAATACTTGTGCCCTAGGCTGGGTACAGTGGCTCATGCCTGTAATCCCATCACTTATGAGGCAGGAGGATCATTTGAGACCAGGAATTCAAGACTAGCCTGGGCAACATAGCGAGACCCCATCTCTACAAAAAATAATTTAAAAATATTAGCCAGGCATGGTGGTGCATACCTGTAGTCCCAGCTACTTGGGAGGCTGAGGCAGGAGGATCACTTGAGCCCAGGAGTTCCAGGCTGCCATGAGCTATGATGATGCCACAGCACTCCAGCCTGGGTGACAGAGTAAGACCCTGTTTCTTAAAAAAAACCCAAAAAACAAAAAACTTGTGCCCTGTATGGTATACAGCAGGTGCTGCATTAATGCCTGGTCCATGTCTGGCATTTAGTAAGAGCTGCATTAATGCTTGGTCTCACGCCTGGTATATAGCAGGAGCTCCATTAATGCTTTTGCTGTGTCTGGTATGCAGTGGGCGCTGCATTAATGCCTGATATACAGTAGGCGTCCCATTAACGCCAGTTAATGGATGAGCGGAGGTTCGTTCCCAGTCACGCAGCGGCGGCTCCGCGCGCACCGGGAGACCGTGAGGGCCGAGCGGGGCCGAGCGGGGCCGAGCGGGGCCGAGCGGAGCCCGGCGCCGCCAAGCCCGGCCGGCCCAGTCCGCCACATTCCCACAATCCCGGGCGGCCCCGCCCGGCTCCCGGCTGCGCGTCCCCCTTCCCACGTCGGCGCAACCAAACCCGCGGGCGCCCCCGCCCCCGCCCCGCCCCGCCCCTCCCCTCCCTTCCCCTCCCGCGCGCGCCGAAGCCCCGCCCAGGCCGCTAGTCCCGACCCCGCGGTGGGCGCGCGCGGCCGCCGGCCCCTCCCATTGGCCGTGCCGCCCGCCCGTCGCGGGCCGCGCTCGCAGCCAAGCTAGGTTGTCCCGAGGTGTCGCTCGGTCGCGGCGGCTGCGGTTGGCGGCGGCGGCGGCGCGGGCTGCGGGCGGCCGGGCGGGACTTCGCGGCGGGCGCGGCGCGAGCGGGGACCCCGCGGCTCGCAGGCGGCGGCCAGGCGGGGCGCGCCGGCCCGGGGCCGAGGGCCGAGGCGGGCAGCGGCCGAGGCGGCTCCGGCCAGGGCCGGGCCGGGGGGCGGCGGCGGCGGCGGCGGCGGCGGGCGGGGGCGGCCGGCGGGCGGCCGCGGCCGGGACGATGACTCTGGAGTCCATGATGGCGTGTTGCCTGAGCGATGAGGTGAAGGAATCCAAGCGCATCAACGCCGAGATCGAGAAGCAGCTGCGGCGGGACAAGCGCGACGCCCGGCGCGAGCTCAAGCTGCTGCTGCTCGGTGAGTGCGGCCGGACGGGCATGGCGGCGCGTCCCTGCCCGGGCCTGGGTCCCGCGGGGTCGGCCCTGCCTGCGCTGCCCGGATCGGGCCCAGGGTCCCGCGGGGTCAGCCCCTGCCTGTGCTGCCCAGGCCCGGTTTCTGCGGGGTCAGCCTCTGCTTGTGCTGTCCACGTCGGGCCTCTGAGATCCTCTGGGATCAGCTCCTACCTATGCTGTCCATGTTGGCTCCGGGGTCCCTTTGTGGTCAGCCTCTGTCTCTACTGCCCAGGTCAGGCATCTGTGTCCTCCGGGGTCAGCCCCTGCCTGTGCTGCCCTGGTCAGGCCCCAGGGTCCTGCAGAGTCAGCCCCTGCCTGTGCTGTCCATGTCAGCTTCTGGACTCCTCTAGGGTCAGCTCCTGCCTCTACTGCCTAGGTTGAGTCCCCTGATCCCTCTGGGGTCAGCCTCCAATTTCTGCTGTCTGTGTTAGGCCCCCAGGACCCTTCGGGATCTGCCCTCTGCCCCTGCTCAAGGGGCGGCCTCCTTCCCGCACAGGAGCTGGTCCTCTGACCTTACCCCACCAGGTGTACCCCCTTGCCTCCAGTGTCTCTTCATGGTCAGCCCTTTGCACTGTAATCCTGTAATCCACAAGACCCACACACCCCTCACCTCCCAGGGTCCCACCTTGACTCTGTTTGCCAGGTGGAGCCTGTTCCCCTCTAGAGATCCCTCTGTCCCCCACCCCACCCCCATCCCCTTCAGGGCCATCCCGTCTTCCCTCCCTCTCCAGTGGAATACACCCTGCGGGGAGAGGGCGGTCTTTCCTCTCCTGGGGTTTCCGTTTAGTGGGAGTCCCACCCGGGGTTGATGCCTGAGGCAGCCTTTGCAAGTCCTCAGAATTGGCCAACTCCTCAGCCTTCCCAGGCCCCTTTCCTGAGTGTCTTGGTGGGAGCCATGGTCCGGCCCTTCTTGGGAGCAGCCCCCATCTCCCGGCTCCTCCCTGGCCTGGAGCAGGTTCCCGTGTGAGCCTCTGTCTTCCCGAGGCACACCTGTTGCAGGGAGCTGGTTGGTAGAGTGTTGTCACCCCAAATAAGGGCCCCTGCAGTCGTTTACAAAACAGAAGCCCTCGCCCTGCCCATCCCCTCCCCTCCTGAGCTCCTGGGTTAGCTCCTGGGCCGAGGGGAAGGTGCGAAATGAGGTAGCAGAGGCGGGCTGGGCCCGGAGGGAGGAAGGGGCTGTTGGGGGCGGTGCACTGAGGAGGCGCTGGTGTTCGTTGGCCCTTGGGAGGTGGCAGGTCGTGGTGGGGAGTGCTTTGCCTCTCTGCTTGTGACCCTCCTGTGGCCCTCCACTCCCTGCATTAGAGAGGTGCCTGGGGTGAAATGGCTTTCTGATTTTTTTTCCAAGCTTGTGTTCCGATTTACCCAAAGGCTCTAAAGTGGGCCATCTTAGACAGGTAGGCAGAGCAGTAACCTTAAAGTTTGGGGGAAACTTGGCAGTGGGGCCCGAGTGGTGGCACTTCAGAGGACAGGGTGGCACTGGCTGACTTTTGCAGAGTGTGGTAGACTTTATTTTGGGGTGGTGTCATAAGGATATTACCAGATGGCCTTGGCCTGTGGCTCTGTGACCTCCAGACTCCCCTGCCGCCTTTCCTGAGGCAACCCAGGCTTCTGTGCCTGCACTTTGGACTTGAGAGTGACATGGGTTTCAAGGACACAGGGATGGGCTCCCCCATCTGCTGCCATGGCTTGGAGCAAGTCTGAAAGTGATGTGGTCCATCCTTCAAGCGTTTGTCTGGTGCCCACCTGTGGCCAGGTGGTGTTGGCCACAGCAGTACTTGTGTTTGCAGTCCCCACTGTGTGATCCTGGAAAGTCACCCCCCAGCCTGTAAAGTGGGGATTGTGCACCTGTCTCGGGAAGTTGTTGTTAGATTCAAGGCATGGCAGGGCAGGTCCAAGGTGAAGGCCTGTAAGACCCAAGGAGGACAGGTATAAATACCATGCAGAGGACAAGGGACCTGCCCTGGGGTTGGGAGGGCTTCCCAGAGGAGGTGACTTTGGCCTGAACCCTGCGGTGCTGGGAGCCAGGGGACCCTGTAGGAATGCGATGCAACAGACTCTCAGAAAACTTCCCATCTGAGCAACCTTGCATCCCTGGTGGAGGATCCCTTGCTGGGAGGACTTTGACAACCAGAGGTCCAGGGGCTGGGATTCCAGGGTGCAGGGGAGGGCACCTCTGCCCAGCTCCTACCTGATTGTAGGGACTCGTTCCATTTGCCCAGAAAACCAGCCTGAGCGTGCAATTGTCCGCGTTTTGTAGGGAGCAGGTTGAGGGCAGGACTGAGATTTCAGGCCAGGGGAGCCGCAGCTGGGCTGTGGCAGGTGGTTACGTGCCTGCAGTGGACGGTATATTTGGGTACCTCTGAGTGGAGGCCACAGTGTCCCCTGTGCAGGAGGGCCAGCTGAGCTGGGGTTCGCTTTTCTCTGGAATTCTTTCCACCCCTGCCCCTTAGCAGTGGGGGCTCCAACCCTCCGGCTCCCCATGGCTCTTGTGCAAAGTTGTGGAGGTGGGGCCTGCTGCCACCCCCTGGGCATCTGGGGCACGGGAGGGTCTCATTTCTGGGGGTGGTTCTGGCATGTTCTGGAAAAACGTCCGCTCAGTCATGTCTATCTGCTGTCTCCCTCGGGCTGCACGAGACCTGTGAGGTCGGTCAGCCTGGCGGGGATTTTTTAAAAATTATTTATTTTTTTCTTTTTTAAATAGAGACGGGGTCTCGCTCCTGCTCAGGCTGGTCTTGAACTCTTGAGCTTAAGCGATCCTCCCGCCTCGGCCTCCCAGAGTGCTAGGATTACAGGTGTGAGCCACCGCACCCGGCCTTGGCGGGGATTTTTAATGCCTCTTACAAGGGGTGCAGGGAGTGGCCCCGAGGAGGTCCTAGAGCTGGACTCGGTCCCCTGGCTCCCGTGCTACCTCTGCCGCTCTTTGTGAGAGTTTGCTTTCCTTCTGTGGGGTGGGGCTGTCCTGGGCACTGCAGGGTGCTGAGCAGCATAGCCAGGAGCACCCCCCAGTGTGACAACCACAAATGTCCCCAGACATCGCCCAGTGTCCACTGGAGGCAAGTTGCCCCATTTGAGAATCCTTGCCACATAGTCGTATACAGCATAACGTGCTTGTTGCAAAGCTGGTGGATAATCAATGGAAATCATTTTGTGAGAAATTTTCTTGAGTGCTTATAGAGTGAATATTTTTGTTTGGACGGTCAAAGCCGCATGTGTGTGAGAATACTCAGTGTATACATGAATATGTGCACATATGTTCAGTTTTAGTCACTGTCATTCCAGGCTGTCCTTTGGGCATGTCTGGATGGTAGTGACAGCTGTCGGTAGGACCGGGAGTGACGAGCACGTACTGTGTGTTCAGCACATGTGCTCTTCCAGCCCCCGTGTAGGGCATGGCACTGCCACCTTCCTGGGGTCCTCCTTGGGCCTCGAGAATGTCCCAGGAGGACCCTGTGCCCAGTGGGGCTGCAGGCCCAGCTAGGAGCTCTTGGAGCTGGGTTCCCGGCAGGCCTGCCGGCCTCTGCCTCTCACCATGCAGCCCTCGGCCATCCCGTTTCTGTCTCTTGAGGGGAGTCTGCCGAGGAGGCCCCTTATCCGCTCCTTACAGCAGGTTTAAGGCTGGAAAGTTGAGGCCTTCCATGGGAATGCCTGTTGCCGGAGGCTGAGGTTGCTAGCAGGGCTGAGCCGGAGTGCTCAGCCCTTCTAAATAAAGCAGGGTGGTTGGTTCCGGAGGCTTCCTGTCCAGCCTGCGCTGGCCCCACAGGGCAGTGACAGGCCAGGATCCGGCGTGGGGTGTGGTAGCCCCACGGGAAGGGCTGGGCGTGCCTCCCAGTGTTGGGAGGCGAGGAGCGTGGCCTCTGGCGCCTGGCAGGGTGGCTGTGCCGTGTCCCAGAAGACTGTGGGAGCAGGAAGCGTCCTTGGATGGCCTCGTCCAACCTTGATTCCTTGTGCTGGAGTCCAGGCTGGGGAGACACAGAGGCTCAGCCCAGGACGTGTTCTTACGTCCTTAACATTTACACTTAATTAATTATTATTAATGTGTTTTGCCAAAAGGGTCTGCTTTCTCAGGGCACAGTCCCTGGAAGTGCTGCAGACATCTGTCAGCAGGAGTGCAGAATTGCTCTCAGACCTAATGTGCCCTCAGTTTCCCTGTCTGTCCCAGGAGGATGCTGGGACACACCTCCCCTGCACCGTGGGGCCTTCAGGGCCCAGCACCTGAACTTACTCCCAGGAAGAAGTTTGTGCCGTGACGAGCTGAGAAACTCAGCAGATGCAGTTGGGTTTCCCTTCCTGCCACACCGGGCTTGTCCTCAGGGCTGCATCTCCATGGGCTCTGAGGTCCTCCCCATGTCTGCTGCCAGGCCTTGCTGGTGCTGTGGTGAGGGAAGGAAGGGCTTCCCCTCCAATATTTAACCACAAAAGCTTTCACTTTGTGATTTTTGTGGTGGAGCCCTTCTCCTTCTGGGATGAGGACACTTGGCAGGACGTCCCAGCACTGGGAGTTTGAAGCGGCGTGTGGTGAAGTCGGACAGACCTTGGTGAGGTGGGAGGTGGCTTTTGGGTCTGCTTGTCCCTTCCCTGCAGCCAAGTGGAGTGGACAGAGTTGGGGACCTGGTCCCCCCCGGGTCCCCTGCAGGGCACTTGTTTCCCAGCTGTGCACCGCTGCTTGTGAATTGAGGGCAGTGAGCCTCAGTGACCTGCCAGCCAGTGTGACTGAGAGCGTGGGTGTGGTTGGGGCAGCGAGGGCTCTGGGACAGCCCACGCGTGAGATTGTTATTCGGCAGACACCAAGCCTACTTATAGACCAGGGGGGTGTTTGTGCAGCTGATTCCAAGTGTGTGTGGTTCCTCTCCTCCAGCCCTGCCTTGCCTCCCTGGGGCCTCCCTGCCCTCCCTGGCAGCTGCTGTATCTGTCCTCCCTAGGGTACCTGGCAGCTTGGCTGGACTGTCTCGAATTGGCCGCCCTGGATACAGACTCTCCGCTGGTCACCTGGGCCTGGCCATGTCCCCCTCCAGGGTGTCTCCTGCACTCACTCCAGGGCTCCCTGCCGCTGGGTCCGAAGGCCCCTGACTGGCTTCTCTGCTTCTGGTGGCCTCTGGTCTAGCCCCCCTATGGGTGCCAGGTGCTAAGGCACAGGTGGGCAGAGCTTTCAGCTCCTGGGTCCTCAGGGCCATCCCCAGGGCCTGGGAATGTGGTGGTGTCAGGGTCAGGCTCATGGGCCGGGGAGACTGAGGTTCAGAGCCCACCACTGCCACTTGTAGCTGTGGGACTTCAGGTCTGTGCCTCAGTTTCCTCAGGGGGCAGTAGGGTCGAGGACTCAGCAGTGGCCCACATCCAGCCCCATGTGAGCACTGAGTGCGTGCCTGGTGCACAGTAGGTGCTGCATGAGAACCTGTTCCCTGGAGAGCCCCTCCCGGGATCTGGGATCGGATTGCTGGGCACCTTGATCAGGATTTCCCAGGCTCAGCGCCCTGGATGTTTGGGGTGGGGTTGTCCTGGGCACTGCAGGTGCTGAACAGTGTCTCTGCCTCCACCCACCCCATGCCAGGAGCACCCCCCAGTATGACAACCACAGATGTCCTCAGACATTGCCCAGTGTCCCCTGGAGGCAGAGCTGTCCCTGTTGAAGACTGCTGATCCATGTCTCTCATGAGCCCCCTACCCATCTTGTGGCCATCGGTCAGCTTTGTGTCCTCTGTCCCCTGCCCCACTGCACATGGCACCAAGCCCTGCAGGCCTCAGAGATGCTTGTTGAGTGACTATCATTGGCTAGTTGAAGTCAGGCCACCCAGGGAAGTGAGGGGTAATAACCTGGCACTCCCCGATGCCCCACAAGCTCGCTGGTGAGTGCAAGGGCTCACTGCTCAGGAGGCTCTGTTTCTGTGGGCAGGTGGGGGCCCCTGGGATGGTGTCTCCTTCCAAGTCTCTCCTGTAACCTGGGCTGCCCTGTGTCAGCCAGTGTGGGGCCTGGGGGACATGCTCTGGAGTGAGACTGTGGCCGGGTTGTTGCGTCTCTCTAAGCCTCGGTTTCCTCATCTTTCAAATGGGAGGGACGCCCCTCCCCCCACAGGATTGTGGGCTGATTGGATGAGACGGGGTCAGTGCCATGCTTGGCACGGAGTAGGCACTTGGCAAGCAGAGGAAGCTGCTCTGTCCTCCTGCTGCTGCTCTTCCTGCTGGCTCCTTCCCACACCTTCTCCCTGAAAAGCTGCTGGAACAAACCTGGGAGGGGGGTGCCCCCTCTATGGCATCCTCACAGGGACCCCAAGGCTGAGAAGGCACCTGGCTGGCAAGTGCTAGAGTCAGGTGTCTGCTGTCGGCTGCAGAGGTGCCCTGCATACCATCTGCTTCCCAAGCTGCAGTTTTCTCTTCTGTCAAATGGAAACAGCTGTGACTTTTTAGGACTATGGCAGGGGTCATGGGAGGGCTGACAGACGTGAACGCATGTGGCCCCGCTGGGCTGTGCCACCTTTGTTGTCATTGTTAGCAGTGTCCATACCAGAAGGTGGTGGTCCCCTCTGCCCCTGAATGGGACTTCCCTGTTCTGCGGGGTCTCCGGGGCTCGGTCTGCAGAGAGCTGGCTGTTCTGTCCCTTTCCTGATCCCTAGGGCCTGGAGTGGCTCTCGTGCTCGTGGTGCTCTGGGTGAGCACTGGGATGAACGGACTCATGGGAACAGCCCTTCCTCCCTCTGCGCTGGTTTGCTCGAGCCTCAGTCCCGTTGGCTGGGGCGAGGTTGGCCGGCACAGCCCTCATTGCAGGCCCCAGGTGTTTGAAGGAGGGGAGGGTGGGCGCCTGGGCTCGCCCTCCCCTTGGCCATTTCATCCCAGCCTCGTGGGCGACAGCCATGGAGCTGGCAGCAGGTGCGTCGCTGTCCCTCAGGTGACGCCCATGCGCCCACAGCTGGGTTAGACCGTGGGTTTGGGCAGGGCTGGGGGCTCACACCAGGTCTGCTCGGCTCTCGGGGGGCTTTGCTTCAGGAAGGGCTGTAGTCAGATCCCAGTGCGTGGGGATGACGGCTTGAAAAACATGTCAGATGAATGATACCAACCTAATCTGGTGAGGATGGCCATTCGCACCTTGGGGCCAGTCTGCAGAGACCTTGGACATGACAAGGCAGTGTGGCCCTGTAGCTGCCAAGGGGCAGTTAGTGTGCGTACCTTCGAGGTACCTGGGGATGGGCTTCCCCCTCCCCCAGCAGACTCTGCCACCAGCGTGGAGATGAGATTATGGTACTGAGTCCAGAGGCCATCTCATGTCTGTCCCTAGCTGTCACGGCCCCCACAGGCAGTGTGTTTCGGGCCTCTTTCTCATGCCTGAGCAGTGGGGCGCCCACGGTGCACTTCCTCTCTTGGGGCTGAGGCTGTCTGCATCTTCTTAGCTCCCCACTTGAGGGAGCAGGGGAGATGGGTGTCCTGGGCTGGCGGGAACAGGCTGTGAAGCCAGGAGACCTGAGTCTGCTCAGGCCCAGCTTTAGCAGCTGTGTGACTTCGTGAAGGCTGCTTGACCTCTCTGTGCCTCAGTTTCCCTACCAAACAGGTGCTGTGGTGCTATTTACCTCCCAGGGCTGGTTGTGAGGCTGTGCAGCTGGCTCCGGGCATGGACACCCCCCCCCCCCGGGAGCCCTTGGCTGTAGGAGGGCTCACCTTCCTCCCACGCCTTCCTCCCGCCGCCTGCGTCAGGTCTGTGCCTGTCTCTGGTCTTGCACCTGCTGGCACAGCTCGTGGTCAGTGTAATGTCTCCAGGCTGTGTTTCCAGGAGCTGAGATCACACGCACATGTGCACACGTGTGGCCTGCCACCGACCACCTTCTCACTGTTGCTGAGGAGCGATTAGCAGAGTCCCGAGGGTGGGCCTGAGTGGCTCTGGCCGTGCCCCTGGCGTGTGCTCCTGCCTGGGCCTCCCTGCAGGCCTGGGGCGGCTCCTGACCTGCATCTCACAGTCTCGGGCACAGAGGCTTGGCGTGGGCACCACAGCCGGGATGCAGCCTAGAACCCTGGGCTTCTGGGCCCAAGCCTCACTTTCTGGTCCCGGATCTTGTCCCCACTCTGCCTGCGAGGTCACAGACACCTTGAGTCCCTGAACAATGTCAGACAAGGCCTGCTTGTTCCTGCCCTCCTGGCTTTGTCCCTTTCCTGTCCTTTTCCTCTTCCACATTCTGGGGATATTTGCTAGGAGCCAGGGCACGGACGGAATTCCTCCAGTTGGCCTTTCTAAATCTCAGCCACTGGTCGAGATGGGACGGTGGTTTTCTTGTTCTCAGCTGGGGCTTCCGTTTCCCTTCTCTGGATGTTAGTCTGTCAGCAGGAGCGGCGGCCACACTCCGGCCCTCCTGGTGGTGACATCCTGAGCGTGCCAAGGGCGTGTGCCCTGCAGGCTCCAACCCAGCTGTCCTGTGTTCCCCTGAACCCTGCCAGGCCCTGCAGTGGGCACAGTGGTCACAGGGGCCAGGCACCTTGCTCATGGTTGTGTGGGGACCTCCCCGAGACCCGGGCTGCCCAGGGGTTGGAGCTGTGGGCCCTGTTCTCGGAGGAGCTGAGGCTGGTGACAGAAGGCAAGTCGGGCCTGGTGGACACGGGGAATGCAGGGCTCAAGCAGGAGCCAGCATCCGGTTCATTCAGGAAATGTTTTTGCAGTGTCTTCTGCATGTCAAGCCTGTGTAGGGGCCGGGGACACAGGCGTGCAGGGCAGTCAGGGAGTGCCACACCCCACAGTGGAGACAGTGCAGTGTCGACCTTGAGAAGGGACCCACATTGTGGGAGTGCTGGCCGCTTCCTGAAAACCTGGGTGCATTTCGGTTCCTGCAGCTGGAGTTCCCGGAGTGTTTGGGAAGGGGAGGGCCAGTGGGGGTGGTTTCTATTTAACGTTAATGCAGAGCTGAGTGAGGCACATGGCTGTGCGCGCCCACAACGACGTCTTCCGAGAGGCTGCGCTCATCGTGCTCCCGAGGCATGGCAGGGAGGCAGGACACCTACGGAAATGGGCCGCGTGTCTCCCAGTGGACCCGGAGCTGGGTGTGGCTTCCTGGGGGAGGGCTGGGGGAGGCCCTGAGCGGTCTCATTGCCTGTGCAGGTGCGTGCGGCCACCACCACGGGCAAGGCAGGGCAGCTGCTCCACGCCCAGGCCTGTCCCTGACCCCAGCCACCACCAACCTGTCCTCCGTTTCCAAATGTCAGCTTAGACTGCTGTAACAGTACCGCAGCCTGGTGGCTTATAAACAACAGGCGTTTATTTGTCACAGTTCTGGAGGCCGGAAGTCCAAAATCGAGGCACTGCAGACTTGATGTCTGGTGAGGGCCGCTTCCTGGTTCCTCAGCAGTGCCTTTTCACGGGGTCCTCACGTGGTGGAAGGGGCAGGGAGCCCTCTGGGGCCTTTTCATGAGGGTGCTGATCCATTTGTGAGGGCTCCGACCTGACTTACCACCTTCCCAAGACCCCACCTCCTAAGGCCACTGCCTTGGGGGTGAGGGTTTTCCAGCATAAGAATTCGGGGGGACAGGCATTAAGACCACGGCATTCAGAAATGTTCCACAGTGGAGCCACAAGGATGGAACCCTTTGGTTTCCCCAGTCAGGACGGTTCCCTGGAGATTGACCTGTGGTGTTGCATGAATCAGTGCTCCATCGTCCTCACTGCTGAGCAGGGTTCTGTGGTGTGGCCATGTCTGCCTGTGTGACCGTCCGGGTGTGGAGTGGATGTGAGCCTCTGCTCTGGCGGGTGTTTGAGGAAATCACGGGTCCAGGGCAGCCTGTGCCCTGGGGGCCCTGGGCAGGGGTGGGGGCAGGATGCTGTGCACAAGTCCAGAGCGAGGCCACATCTCAGGGTGTCTCGTGCATTGCTTTGAGGGGTGGGCTGGCTTTTCCTCCTGTTGGGCAGCTGGTGAAGATTTGGAGATGAGATGTCTTTTAGGAGGAGTGTGGCTGAGGCCGAGCAGGCGGGTCGGGTCGAGACGTGAGGCCCAGGGCCTGAGTTCTAGCCGTGCTGGGGGGTCGGAGTGAGGCCTCTGCTGACCAGGATCCCGGGCCATGAGGCCCCAGGAGTGGGACATGAGGTCCTGGGCAGGACCCAGGCACCCAGAGACTTTGGGTCTGGCATGTGGGAGTTGCTGCATTCCAGCCCCATGGCACCGGGCAGCGGGAGATGGCAGTAGCTGAGCTGGCTCTGGGAGACGGGGTGACTTGGAAGGAAGGCTGGGCCAACGCATCTGAAAAAACACACCTGGGCCCCTTTGCTGGGCTCAGGTGCCACCCAGAGCCTCGAGGCATCCAGAAGCCCCAGGTCAACTGGTCCTGGCTCTGCTTCTAGTGGCTGAGGGCTCCCACTGGCCTCCTGCCTCCCACCACAGCCTCTCCTGGCCTCAGCGGGTCATGCTCCTTGCTTAGTCACCCAGGGTACACGGGACACGGGTGGCGTACACACAGCTGGGGTGTTGCACGTGGATTAACTCGCAGCCACACAGCTGTGCACGGCTGCACATGTTCATGTGTGTATGTGCATGTATGTCCATACATGTCTGTACACACGAGTGTGTGCAAAGTACATATGCATGTATGTGAGTGTATGTCTCTGCCAAGTGTGCATGTGTGTATGCATGCATGTTAATACACGTATGCACATGCGTGCTTGTGTGTGTGCATATATGTGTGTGTGTGAGTGCATGGGGGCCCTTGGTGAGTCAGGGCCATGGTGTTCATTTTTGCCTTCATTAAAAAAAATCCAAAACAACAGTACTAGGCCGGTTTCGTTCTCATCTGGGCAGTAATCTGTGGCTTTTCAGATTCCTTCACAGCCATTTTGGTCTTCCCAGCATCCTCTGTGACTGCTGAGGCTTGCTTTTCTGTTTTATAATTTAGGCGTTTGCAGCCCAAGGAACCTCATGCTTTGGGTGCAAAGTTACCAAGGGGTGGTGCCCTCTGGCCTGAGTGCAGGGCCCGTCTCTGCTTCCTGCTGACTTGCTGGTCCTGCATTTTGTTTGGGTGTTGGCTTTAAGTGTGTGCACCTGTTTGCTATTTCCAGGTGGGCCACCCTTCCCAACAGACCAGCAGGTAGCCATCTTTTGTAACAGCATTTTGTTAAAAATAGGGTCTTACCCAGGGGCGATTCTGCCTCTGCGGGGGACATTGGGTGATATCTGGGCACATCTGTGGTTGTCACAACTGGGGGTGCTCTTGGCATTGAGTGGGTGGAGGCAGGGACGCTGCCCAGTGCCCTGTGGGGCCCAAGGTTCATGATCCAGCCCCACTATCAGTGGAGCTGAGGCTGAGGACCCCTGGTCTAGAGTCGCATCTGCTCTGTGCCACTGCCTTTCTCTGCAGAGTGTGGTGAGGGAAGAGGGTACGTGGGTCACTTGGGAGAAGGTGGCGTCATGTGCGTACCACTCCCTCCACCCTGCTCCTGAATTGGGTGGGCTTGGCCTTTTGTAGATTTTTGTGGACGATGTGAGTTGTTTGAGGAAGGGCAGGATGAGGGGTGGGGGCTGATTACTACCTGATGACAGAATCAAAGTCAAATTTATTTATTCTGTAAAGGATTCAAGGTGGTTTAAAAAAGCACTGGGAAGAGGCAGCTGCTGCCGGGGCTCCGAGTTTGTGATGTGTCTGGTGTTCAGTGACACAGGCCTCCCATAAGGGAGCTCAGGGGCTGTGGTCAGCTACTGGGCTTCATCCAGGGCCCCCTGAGGGCAGGACCATGTGTGGGTGCTGTGGGGCACACAGAATCATTCTTTTTCCAGGCTGCCAGGCGGCAGCACGGGAGGTTCCAGAAAGTACAGGAGGGAGAGTTGTGTGCCTGGGGTTGAGGGACTTTCTGGAGCAGAGGCTGTGAGGGGAGTTGAGTGGACTCAGCCACACAGGAGTCTTCGTGTGGCTGTGATGGGATGGCATTGCGCACAGAGGGCACGGCTTGGGCAAACGCACGGAGGTCAGGAGGTGCTGGGCAGATTCAGAGACAAAGTGGTGACGGTGAGCCTGGAGAAGTGGTTGGGGGCATGTTGGGAGGGGCCTTGGAGCGTTAGTCCACAGGTGAGGGGGCCTGAGGAGTGGGGAGTTGAGGCATTTATTTGAAGTCAGATGTTATCTGTTGCTGTGTAATGAGGTTACCCCACAACTTAGCAACTTAAAATAATAGGTACTTATTATTTCACATAGTTTCTGAGGGTCAGGAATCTGGGAGCACTTTGCTGGGTGGTCCTGGATTTGGGTCTCAGAAGTTGTAGTTAAGGCAGGGCGTGGTGGCTCATACCTGCAGTGCCTTGTAGCTACTTGGGAGGCTGAGGCAGGAGGTTCCCTTGAGCCCAGGAGTTTGAGGTTGCAGTGAGCTGTCATGATGACTCTGTATTCTAGCTCAGGCAACAGAGCAAGAATCTGTCTCAAAAAAATAAAAAAGAAATTAAAAACAAAAAAGAAATTGTAGTCAAGATACCAGCCAGGGCTGCCTCATCTGAAGGCTTGATTGGGGCTGGAGGAACTGCTTCCAAGCTGGTGTCCTCCTGCGGCTGTTGGTGGGAGGCCTCAGTTCCTTCCCATGCAGGCCTCTCCACGGTGCCGCTTGAGCTTCCTCACAACATGGCAGCTGGCTACGTCAGAGCGAGTGATCCCAAGAGGGAGCCAAGAGGAAGTTGCTGTGCCTTTATGACCTAGTCTTGGAGGTGACACAGTGTTGTTTCCGTCATATTTTATTCATTGGAAGCAGGTCACTCAGTCCAGCCTGTGCTCAAGGGGAGGGGATTAGGAAGGGAGGAGCATCAGGGATCTGTGAACGCATTGGAAGACCACCACGTGGTGTCCGAGCATGTGGGTGAAGGAAGGGGTCAGACGGGCTCGCCACCTGGGAGGTGACTGGGCAGTGGGAGGCCGAAGCAGGATGGGGCCATGAGGCATCATCAGGGCTGGAGTGAGGACCCCTGAGTCACACAGAACGTGTAGGGGGCTTGTGTGAGGGCTGGGGTGAGGGGCACCTGGCTGTGTGGGCCCCTTTTCTTGTAGTTTTTACCACCTGACTGCTGATCCTTCTATTCTCCTGAAGCAGCAAGAGCCTCAGTTTGCCCGTCTGGAGGGGGGGCATTAGCAAGGTAACAGCAGACATGAGGAAAGCCCTGTGAGGTGGCTGTGTCACCCTCACGTTTGTGGAGGAAGAAATGGAGATGCAGAGGGGTTCAGGGATGTGCTTGGGGCCACCCTTGGTGTGTGCAGTGGTCCTGGCTAACCCCAGGCCATGGCAGCAGGATGGAGAGGGGAGAGCCGCTGGGTGCTGGTGGCAGGGGGCTGGCATGGACGTGGGCCCCGGGGCGGAGGTGGGGAGCTGGTGCACTCTAGGTGCGTCCTAGGAGGGCACAGCTGGGCGTCCGCTGCCTCATCAGGCCCCGGCCCTCCTGGGGTGCTTGTCGCAAAGTGGTGTGGTGTCAGGTGGAGCTGCACGGTCCCAACGGTGGCACAGTGTGACTTGATTTGGCCCTGAGACCACCTGGTCTCTGATGCAAATACCAAACTCTTGGGCCCTGGGAAAAACTTTCATGGAACTCCAGGGAAAGGGGCCATGGAGGCCAACGGGGCTGGGGTGGGAAGGGCCGAGGGGCTGGGGTGGCCGTCGGGACAGCGGGTGCGGGGCAGGGACAGCAGCAGGCCCCTTGGGCAGTCGAGCACTGCAGCCGTGCTCCGTGGCTGCTCCGTGTCTGCCCCGTGAGCAGCAGGGCTGTGGCGAAGGTTCTGGGCTCCCGGCTGCGCCTCATTGCCCCGCCCCCCAGGCACGGGCGAGAGCGGGAAGAGCACGTTCATCAAGCAGATGCGCATCATCCACGGTGCAGGCTACTCAGAGGAGGACAGGCGGGGCTTCACCAAGCTGGTCTACCAGAATATCTTCACCGCCATGCAGGCCGTGGTCCGCGCCATGGAGACGCTCAAGATCCTGTACAAGTACGAGCAGAACCAGGTGAGCCCCCACGGCTCGCGCCACAGGGCTGGGTGAGCGGGCAGCCCGTGGGCCTGGGGCGAGCGTCCTGGGGGTCTTGGCTGCCTGGGCCACCTCTCACTGCCGTCCGTTCCCATCGTGGACGTGGAAATAGCAGCCACTGCCTCCTCTGGTGCCAGATGGCGCCTGTGATGGGCGCTGCCCACGGCCTTCCTCCCCGCGGCTGTGGGCGCCCCCGTTCTGCAGGGGCAAGCTGAGGCCCACCCTCGGGAGTGAGCTGCCTCCCCCTCCGTGGACCGAGCAGCCCCCGGGGCATTTCATACACCAGCATCGGCCCTCACGGTGACCCCATGGGGTTGGTACTTCCCTTCCTGTTCTTTTAGTAACACTTTATTGAGGTGTAATTTATTCCATGGCATTCACTCATTTAAAGTTGCAATTCAGTGGCTTTTCATATGCTCACAGAGCTGTGTAGCCATCACCACTAATTCCAGAACAGTCCATCACCCCAGAGGAAGCCCCATCCCCATCAGCAGTCACTCCCATCCCCTCCCCAGCCCCTGGCACCCACGAATGCACTTCCTGTCTCTGTGGATCTGCCTGTTCTGGACATTTCACATAAATGGAGTCTCACACTGTGTGTCCTTCTGTGTCTGCTTCTCTCACTGAGCACGATGTCCCCAAGGTCCATCCATGCTGCAGCCTGTGTCAGAGCCTCCTTCCTTTTCGTGGCTGAGTGATGTTCCACGTGTGGATGACAGGTTGTGCATGTCCATTCTCCTGCTGGTGGATGTTGGGGTTGATTCTGCTTTTTGGCTGCTAGGAGCAAAGCTGCTGCAACTTTGTGTACAAGTGTCTGTGTGGACGTGTGTCCATTTCCCCCAGGTGCACCCTAGGAGTGGGGTTGGTGGGATCTGCCCTTCTGAGAGATACCAGACTGTTACCCAGTAGCTGTCCTGTGGACGGCCTGCCAGCCGCGCCCCCGCCAGTCGTGCCCCCGCCAGCACCTGCTGGTGGCCTCCCTTGGTCCTTCCAGCCAAGGAATTGTGCACTTAGCTTTAGTAGATCTGTTTTCAGGGGCTTGCAACTCTCAACCCCAGAGATTTGGCCTGGTCTAGCACTCAGCATCAGACTCCGTATTTGTCCAAGTATGGTTTAAATTAATCCATTTACTCTAAGGCTCAAGGTCAGTCACTCAGATTCTGATGTGTCTCTGATTTGGCCCTTCTTCCCTGTTCCCCAGCCCAGATCCTCAGGGCCTCATCAGGCCTGGCATGGAGTTGGGGGCCTCACGTCCTGAACGTGAGGGTGTATGTGTGGAGCTGTGTGGTCTCTTGTCCTCTGGGCCTTGGCTTGCTGCCGCCCTGCCCTCCCTCTGCGATCTCTCCCTGCGTGGCCCTCTCTGGGCGTCCAGGTTCCTCTTTGGGCCCTAGATCTCATCTGCACCTGGAACTGGGGCCTGCAAACTGCAGCCTGTTTCTGTCAGTGAAGTTTCATTGGCACATGTCCATTTGTCGACACATTGTCCGTGGCTAGTTTTGCTACACGGGCACAGTTGTGTAGTCGAGACAGTCTATGTGGCCCACAAAGATCATCTGGAAGTATCCAGTCAGTGGGATTTTCTGGGAATGGCATCTGTGTGTCCAAGTGCCCCGGGTGCCTGTCCCTACCCAGATTGGAGCCGAGGGGTGAGGTGAGGGCTGGAGGTGGCTTTGGGGCAAGAGCAGCACTCAGGAGGGGACAGTTGAGGTCTCTGTGGACTGGGAGCCAGGAGAGCAAGGCCAGGACTCCCTTGTTCCCGGCATGGGTTCTGCCTGGGTGTGTCCCCTCCCTGGTCCCCAGCCAAGCTGTGGCCAGTCGTGTCGGCCTGAGTGCCTTGAGGACAGGCATGCAGAGCAGCAGAGAAGGAACCAACCGTCTCTCCAGAGCGTCTGCCCCCGAGTAGTGTGTATGTGCGTGCACGTGTATGTGTGTGCCTGTCTGCGTGGTCATCCTTCCTTTGTGATGGGGCAGATGGTAGCCGAGCCTCAGCATCCAGCCTTGTCTGCAAACCTGGGGTCTGATGCCGCCCACTGCCCAGGGCTCTGTGGGGATCCGACCGCCTGTTGCACATGGGGCGTTGTGTATACTGTGAGTGCCACTGGCTTGGGGGCCACACACCATCCTTAGTGCTGAGTGCAGTGCTTGCTCTTGATGGCGTTTAATAAGTACTCATCGGACAGAAGAGCGAAGCCACACTGGGCAGGAAGCGAGCCCTGGAGTCACATACTCTGGCACTTACTTGCTGGCTGGTCTGCCAGTTAGCAGTGCTGAGACTCAGCTTCCTCCTGCCTGGTGTCTGCGCCCACACCTGGTGCTGTGCCGCTCTCTGCTCTGTTGCCGTGCTTGGGGCAGAGGGCCCTCTCCTGGTCTTTCCCTTGTTCAGTCTTTAAGGAGCATGATTGTTCATGCGTGTGGTTGTTCAGTGTTTAAGGAGCATGCTTGTTCATGCGTGTGGTTGTCCAGCCTTTAAGGAGCATGCATGTTCATGCATGTGGGTGTTCAGTGTTTAAGGAGCACACGTGTTCATGCGTGTGGGTGTTTCCAGTCCCCTTGTCTCCTCTCCCATATTCGGGCAGTAGGAGAAGCTCCTCTCACAGAGCTGCTTCACTGGTGGATTTTGCTTTTGGGGACCTTGTCTGGAGGAATTGTCCTAAGCAGTTGGCCTTGGCTCTTTCTGACACACGTTCACTCCAAACTGGAGCCAGTGACTCCGACTCCACAGTTGGCAAAAGCCACCCAGTCAGGCTGAGACATGAACGCAGGGCCTGGCGTGACGTTTCCCATGGCCCTGGGTGCGTGGGATGCATCCCTGCTTGGCCAGGCCCCTGGCGAGCTCGCGGCCTCCCTCCTCCTGCCCCCGCAGGCCAATGCGCTCCTGATCCGGGAGGTGGACGTGGAAAAGGTGACGACATTTGAGCATCAGTACGTCAATGCCATCAAGACCCTATGGAATGACCCCGGCATCCAGGAGTGCTATGACCGGAGGCGGGAATACCAGCTCTCGGACTCCGCCAAGTAGTAAGTACGGCTCTGCCTGCACTGCCCGGAGAGCAGGAGCGGGGTGGCCTTTCTGGAGGCCTGGCCCGGCCCCTGCTGCCTTCCTGCCTGTCCCTCCCCAGCCTTGCCACAGACGGCAGGCCCTGGCTGTCTTGTTGGACAGGACAGATGCCTGTGATGGGACATTCCAGCCTCTGTGTACACCTGGCCCTGGCGCCCCCCCTGGGGTCCTTACTGAGCTCTTGGCCACCCTTGGTGTTGGTGGCCAGACCCATGGTCACCTAGGAGGGCTGGTGGGGTGGGGGGTGGACACACCCCATCCTGTCTCAGTCCTGCCTGCTCCATGTCCTCCAGGGCCACGTCACCCACCAGTGAGTGGGGTCCTCTTGACATCCTGGCTTGGGATAAGGGAGTGGCTGGGGCAGTGACTGCATGCTGAGGTCCCAGTGGCGAGGCTATGTGCTGCCCTCCCTCCCTGGTCTTACGGGAGGGACAGGGCCAGCCTGCCTACCACCTGTCCCTTCCTGCCCATTCTCCCTGTTTCCTGCTCCAGGAACTTGTGGCAGAGCCCAGAGGGGCCTGAGGAGATGCGACGACTGAGTGTCCTGTGGGATCATGGATGGGCCCCGGGGTAGGAGAGGGCATGAGGGGAAACTGAGGAAGCCCGAATCAAGTGTGGGCCTCGGTTACACGCTGTGTAGATGCTGCTTTATTACTTGTGGCACATACCACACCCATGTACAACATGAGCAGTGGGGAAACCAGTGCCTGTGGGAATTTTTTGTATTTGTAACTTTCTGTAAACCTAAAACTGTTCTAAAGTAGTAAGTTTATATTAAAAAAAGTTACCCCTCAAGTCCAGCCAAGCCTGTCTTTGGAAACTCCCCGTGCTGGTTCGTTTTCTCCCTCTGGATTGTCCGTCTTTGGGCAGCTCTAGTACAAGGTCCCAAAAACCAGCTGGAGTCCATGGCCCAGGAGCTTTTCTTGTTTTGGGTCATTTCTGTCCCCCAAGATCCCAGGAATGAACCTGCTTCCTCCAGCCCAGGACAGAGGTTGGCAGCCCCTGTCCCAAACCCTGGGCCCAGTCTTGCCCCGAGCCCCCCCATGCCCCCCCCGCGTGCTGACAACCCCGCCTGCTGTGTCGCAGCTACCTGACGGATGTGGACCGCATTGCCACCTCGGGCTACCTACCCACCCAGCAGGACGTGCTGCGGGTGCGCGTGCCCACCACGGGCATCATCGAGTACCCTTTCGATCTGGAGAACATCATCTTCAGGTGCACGGGGCAGGGTGCAGGCGGGGACGGGACGGGGCTGGGCAGGCCGCGGGCAGGGCAGGGTGCACCCAACACCCAGGGTGGGGTGGGGGGGTGGCAAAAGGCTCATTGGTCCTCAGGGAGTGCGTGACCCAGGACAGGAGATAAGATTTGTCAATAAGTGACTGTCATCTGGGCACGTACAGGAAAGGAGCAGGGGGACTTGGGGTCATGGCTACAGGGCATCCCGAGATTGGCCATGGTGGGACAGGGGTCGGGCACCTGGTGGGGCAGGTGGTCTGGAGCCCCGGCCAGAGCAGAGGTGCTGTGTGTGTGGGGTGGGGGGTGCTCTAGACCAGAGGCTGAGGAGTGGGGTAGGTAGGGTGGCGGCCCTAAAGGCCCCCAAGGGACCAGTACAGAACCCAGGGCCTGCCCACAGTACACCCACTGGGCCTAGGTCTGGTCTGCAGAATGGAGGAATTCTCCCCGGGGACCCTGTTGGCTATGCTTGGCAGGAACGTGGCCCTGCCTGCGTGGACTCTCACCCCCATGTGAAGGCTCCAGCTGCAGGGTCACGGCTCATCCAGAGCTGCTGAGTGCCAAGGCCAGGTACATGCGTGTCCTGGGGCTGCCATGACAAAGCCGCACAGACCGGGCAGCTTGAACAGCGGTGTTTATTATCTCAGTGCTGGAGGCTGGGAGCCTGAGGTCAAGGTGTGCGCAGGGCTGGGTCCTCCTGAGGCTGTCCTAGGCCTCTCCCAGCTTCTGGTGATGGCCGGAAGGAACGTCTTTGGCGTTCCTGGGCGTGTAGAAGCATCACCCTGACCTCTGTCCCCATCTTCCTGTGTGCCTGTCTGTGTCCAAATGAGGACACCAGTTGTGTTGGATTTGGGGCCTGCCCTATTCCAGCCTGAAGCCATCCTGACTAATCGCGTCCACAGAGGCCCCGTTTCCACATCAGAGCCCATTCCCAGGTTCCAGGTGGACGTGAGTGTTGGGGGACACTCGCCAGCCCCGTCCTTGCAGGCACGGGCTCCGGCTGGGGGCCGCTTCCCCACTGCACTTGCACTTGGTCCGTGTGTGGGCGCCTGTCACAGGCACCTTCTCCTTCAGCACAGGCTCACCACGGCACTGACCATGGGGAAGAAATGGCACCTCTCAGTTGGTGTCTGTGAAGGGCCCAACCCCAGGGCACCCCCTGCTCAGGCCAGCGCATTGGGGAAGGAGGGGGAAGCTGGGGTGCCACCTCCCTCACCCCGTGCCCCTGCCCTCCCTCCGTCCAAGCTCTGGGTGCTTCCCCCGGCCTCAGGCAGGCGCCCTGGACCTGCAGAAGTTGTGTCCTCGCTGCACATGCGTGCTAGGACATTTTTTGAGAATTTAGGTTTTTGTTTTTGTTTTCTTTTTTATTCTCATGGGGTCCATGACCCCAGAGGGGTCCAGCTGAGGCCAGGTGTGGCACAGGCCAGGGTGTGGCATGATGCCGTCCCAGCTCATGGCTCAGGGTCCCCCTCACGCTGCCTCAGCCTGCTGGGCCTTTTGTGTCCTCTGTCAGAAATGTCCCGTGCTCTCCCTGAGCTCAGGCCGGGTGTGTCACCTCCTTCTCAAGGTCTTTCCAGGTCCTTCTGTGCTAGGTGCAGAGCTCTGTCCTGGGCCCCACCCCTCTATCACCGTTGTACCTCTGAGCTGGGATAGGGTAGGCAGGGCCTTAGGACTGAGCTCCTGGCCCAGTGCCCCAAATGGAGGCATCAAATGGTGGCATGATTGCCCCAGTTTGAGAGAGGAGGATCCTGGCCCCTTGGGTGAAGACGAGGCCTTGGGGATCTGGGTCTCAGCCCTGTGGGGCTGTGGCGTGCTGGGGGAGGCCTTGTGGTCCAGGAAGGCTGTGGCCCCTGCACCATTGGCACCAATGGTCCTTCTTGACTGGCTGCAGCTGCTGGTGCGGCCTGGCATCTGAGCACCGGCCTTGGCTGGTCACCCCCCTCCTGTCCCTTAGAGTCACCCTGGCATGTCTGCGGTCCTCCTGTGCTTGCCGGACTCTCCTCTGCAGATGCCGGCCGGGCGGATCCCCACCACTCGCCGTGGCCCGGGCAGCCCTGCTGTCCTGCGCGTGAGGTGCTGTGGGTTTCTGTCCCAGCCAGGCAGGCGGCCTTCCCTGGGGCCGGGGCCTGAGGGGTGCTCTC